>OY757021.1:48476544-49960255 GCA_963580285.1 Lucinisca nassula
CATCTCAAGCCCTGTCGCCCAATGAAACCAATAGGGGTTATACGCATGGACGGTCCGACACGCACCGCTTTGCCTGGACAGGCTTAGATCCTCTAAGCAGTTTACCGGTACTCCTGCGCAGTCGGATTCAGCTCTGCATGGAAGCATCATGCAGCCCTTCTATTTCTTCATGCCCCGATGGGCTGGGGCTGTTAACTCTTACATGCAAGGCAAAACTGTAGAAGTGGTAATATATTTATGACTATTGCACTTTTATTCTCAATGGAAAGTGTGAAAGCCCATGTTATATTATATGTTCAGTAAACTGTCTGATTTTTTTGCAACTAAACGAAAAGGTCTTTCCGTCCAGTAGATGGTATTTTCATTAATCAGATTGGCCCAATCAGACCCTATTCTATCGTTTGTTATGGCAGACCTTGTCAATAAATTGTCTGTAAACAAATAAAGGCAATAAGACAATGACTTGTATCCAAATCTAATTTAAGTACGTCACAACTTTGTCAGTTTGATATATAACATGAGCCGGAATGGCGTCAGCTGAACTGAATGCAAGGATAAACAAATATTTTGCGTGAAAGTATGGCGTGGGATATGTTGCAAAATTCAATAAATAAAATTTATATGCATAAAATACATTTAAATGACATACTGAAGTATTTGAATGCAAAATCGTTATGTAGGTGCAATATTTTTTTGCTTTAGATGTCATTTTTTTTATTTTAACTGCTATATAATTGTTTTAATTGCAAATTTTAATTTTAATTTTATTTTAGCTTTAAATGGATTAAAAGGTTTAGGTTCAATAATTTTTTGTTTCAGATGTACAAATGTTTGTTTAACTGCTATAGAATTGTTTTAAATGCAAAATATAATTACAATTAAAAAATGATTTTAGATGCATGCACTTTTTTATGATGTATTTTCGCTTTAAATGCTTAAGATGTTTTATGTGTGTAAAAGTATATTCATATGCTAAAATAGCATGTAGATGCATAACCTTGTGTTAAGTTTTCAAAACACGCCAATTTACATTCACAAAAAATCATTTAGATGCATAAGCATGCCGGGTAGTTTAATAGCGTGACGTTGTCAATCGATACCGCGTACAAGTAAAAGCTTTGCACATAGATGTTATTATCCATCTTGGCTTTGATTTAGCGAGCCTTTCAAGATTATTTCACATATATTGAGCCGAAAGTTTATTCAGAAGGTGGGCAAAAAACGGTGTACCCGGACCAAAACCACCTGACATTCCGTTGCAGAACTTGGCATCTCACATGTGACCCGAGCCAGACTCCGACCATTGCGATGTGAAATGGTATTTTGGTCTCACGGTATATAGAGTGGGTGCTCATTTCATAAAAGATGCACGCAATGAAACAAGATTTATTTAAAGGACTCAATAAGCGTTACTGCTACTGCTGGTAATAGTAGCAGTAATGCTGCTGTTACTGTTATCTTCACGTTGAACTTCAATGACTAAATCTTATCCTAGTGAGCAGATTTTGCAGATGCGCAGAAGTAAGCTACATGGCTGTAAGATACTCTTTTTATGAAAGGCATGAATACTCATGAAAGATACTCTATATGTCGTAAGGCCAAGAGTCCCATAGATGGATAATGACGTCTGTCTCCAAGACTTGTTCGATTTCAGGTTTAACGTCCCGGTCATCACTGTTTTTGTAATTTTGAAGACCTTGCTTCCAATTTTGTGGATTTTTTTCCCGACATTGAGATGAAATTACATCTCAAGCCCTGAAGCCCAATGAAACCAATAGGGTTTATATGCATAAACGGTCTGACTCGCACCACTTTGCCACTCGTAAGCGCTGTATGAGTACTCATGTGCGGTCGGTTTCAGCTCTTCGTGGAAGCACCATGAAGCCCAAACTATTTTCCAAACCCCGATGGACGTGGTTCTATTAGATGTGCTGAGTATACCTGTTAGCACAAGACATTTCTAACATTCTAACTTCTGACTTCTAATGTATAACTCCTTACTTCTCAAGCCCTATCGCCCAAAGAAACCAACAGGGTTTATAGGCATGGACGGTCCGACTCGCACCGCCTTGCGTGGGCAGGCTTACCATAGTGTAGTTTATATTTTCTTGTCCTTCGGAATCATTGATTCCATTGTGAAATTTTGAAAATATTTGAGGGTCACTGATGAGGCCTAATTGACCGAAACTAGCTAGTCTGGCCCTGAAAACCTGTACACTCCATGTTTTCCAGTTTTGCAGTGTATTCCTTGCTTCCAAAGGACAACCCTTTCCATAATATATATAACGTCACTACAGTTGGTATCTGGGAATGTGTGGCGGCGGTAAAATGTCTCCCTGCCCTACACCATAGTGTAGTTTATATTTTCTTGTCCTTTGTGATCATTGATTCCATTGTGAAATTTTTTAAATAATTGAGGATCACTGATGAGGCATAATTGACCGAAACTAGCTAGTCTGGCCAAGAAAACCTGTATACTCCATGTTTTCATTCCTTGCTTCCTTTCTAGAATATATTTAACGTCACTACAGCCGGTGTCTGGGAATGTTTGGCGGCCCTAAAAGTCTCCTTGCCGTACACCATAGTGTAGTTTATATTTTCTTGTTCTTTGGGATCATTTTGAAATTTTGAAAATATTTGAGTGTCACTGATGAGGCCTAATTAACCGGAACTAGCTAGTCTGGCCCAGAAAACCTGTACACGCCATGTTTTCCAGCGTTGTAATGTATTCCTTGCTTCCAAAGGATACCCCTTTCTATAACATATATAACGTCCCTACAGCTGGTGTCTGGGAATGTGTGGCGGCCGTAAAAGTCTCCCTGCCCTACACCATAGTGCAATTAATATTTTCTTGTCCTTTGGGATCATTGATTCCATTGTGAAATTTCGAAAATATTTGAGGGTCACTGATGAGGCCTAATTGACCGAAACTAGCTAGTCTGGCCCAGAAAACCTGTACGCTCCATGTTTTCCAGTTTTTTAGTGTATTTCTTGCTTCCAAAGGATAACCCTTTCTATAACATATATAACGTCACTACAGCGAGTGTCTGCGAATGTGTGGCGGCCGCAAATATCTCCCTGACCTACACCATAGTGTAGTTAATATTTTCTTGTCCTTTGGGATCATTGATTCCATTGTGAAATTTTGAAAATATTTCAGCGTCACGGATGAGGCATAATTGGCCGAAACTAGTTAGTCTGGTCCAGAAAACCATATTTTTTTAGTTTTGTAGTGCATTCCTTGCTGTCAAAGGATAACCCTTAACAGAAAATATTTAGATCCTCTAAGCGGTTTACCTGTACTCTTCTGCGGTCGGTTTCAGCTCTGCGTGGAAGCATCGTGCAGCCAATCTATTTCTTTATGCCCCAACGGGCAAGGACCAATGTATGTATGTTTGCAGGGCAGGGCAGGGTAGGGCAGGGTAGGTATGTACGTAGTTACCTACCTGGAAAGGCAGGTAGGGTAGGGTAGGTTAGGGTAGGGTAGGGAAGAGATGGGAAGGGTAGGGTAGGGTAGGGTAGGGTACACAAAACTCACCTACCTGCCCGTCAGACCCGCCCGACCGCCCGCCTGCCTGCAAGCCAACCTTCCAACCCGGCCACCCACCTACCTACCTAAAATCGACCTACCTACCTACCTTGCTACCTACCTAACTTCATACCTACCTACCTTTCGAATTACCTCCCTGCCCACCTACCTGTCTACCTGCCGGCTTACCTACATACCTTCTGAACCTACCTACCTATTTACCTGCCTGCCTACCTTCCCTAAAGACCTACCTACCCATCTCTCTACCTACCTGCCTACCTATCTGCCTGCCTACTTACCTTCCTGACTACCTACCTACCTAAAACCGTACACTACTACTGCATGTATGTAGGTATGTAGGTTGTTAGGCAGGCAGGCAGGCAGGTAGGTAGGTTTGATTTGAGGTTTAACGACTCCGTCAACACTTTATATAACATTTTGACAGGTTGCTTCCACTTTTGGTAGGTAGGTAAATAGGTAGGTTTGTTTGTTTTTAGGTTTAACGACTCCGTCAACACTTTACATAACATTTTGGACACGTTGCTTCCAATTTTGTGGGACTTTTATCCGACATTGAGATGAAATGACATCTCAAGCCCTGTTGCCCAAAGGATTAATAAGCATGGACGGTCCGACTCGCAGCACTTCTACCCGTGCACTACTACTTAATGTATGTAGGTATGTAGGTAAGTAGGTAGGTAGGTTGGTAGATAGGTAGAAATCACCATTCATTGGCGTTTCAGACCCTTACTGCAAGAACTGACATTTATAAAGAATCGTTCTTCCCCTGAACCTTTAGAAATTGGAATGCCCATCCCGATTCGATTACTTCGACAGCTGAAGGTGCTGATGACTGTGTAACTAAGTTAGAGCTAAGGACAAACTTCCCATATCACAGGTCCTGGTGTATGAATGTCATTTGACGTGTCACCAGTAACAATTCTGATTCTGATACTTGGCCTTGGCAGCCTTAGATCTTCGAAGCGGTTTACCAGTACTCGTGTGCGGTCGGTTTCAGCTCTGCGTGGATGCATCATGCAGCCCATCTATTTCGTAAAGCCCCGATGAGCGGGGGGCCGGTAGGTAGGGCGGGCAGACAAGCAGGCATGCAGGGGCTAGTAGGTAGGTAAATAGGGAGGTAGATAGGAAGGTAGGTATGTAGGTAGTTACCTACCTGGAAATGCAGGTAGGTGGACACGTAGGTATGTTGTGGGGGTAGTATTTGGGATTGTAGGAAGGTAAGTTGGCAGGTATGGCGGGTTGGTAGGTAGGTAGGTAAGAATGTCGGTAGTTAGGTAGATAGGTAGGTTGAATAGGGTGGGTGGGTATCTACCTACCTACCTGAAACCGTACATTACTACTGCATGCAGACAGGCACGCACACACGCATCTATCTACACAAAACACACCGATCCTCCCCTCCCTACCTACCTGCCTGCCTACTACCACCTACATACGTACCTAACTTCGTACATAACTACCTACCTATCTACCCCAAACTCACCTACACTCCCACACCTACCTATCTACCTACCCGAAACGTACCTGCCTGTCTGCCTACCAACGTACCTGTCTGCCTGCCTACCAACGTACCTGCGTGCCTGCCTACCAACGTACCTGCCTGCCTGCCTACCAACGTACTTGTCTGCCCCCGTACTGCCTGCCTGCCTACCCGTTATGCCGGCCTGCCAGCCTCCCCGTTCTGCCTGCCTGCCTGCCTATTGGTTCTGTCTGCCTGCCTGCCTACCCGTTCAGCTTGCCTGTCTTCCTATCCGTCTGCTTGCCTTTCTGCCTACCCGTTTTGCTTGCCCGCCTGCCTACCTGTTCTGCCGGCCTACCTGCTCTACCTGTCTACCCGTTCTGCCGGACTGCCTACCCGTTTTGCCTGCCTACATACCCGCTCTGCCTGTCTACCTGCCTGCCCGTTCTGCCTGCCTGCTTGCATGCCCGTTCTGCCTGCCTGCCCGTTCTGCCTGCCTGCCTGTCCGTTCTGTCTGCCTCGTACCTGTCCGTTCTGTCTGCCTGCCAGCCAATTCTGCCGCCTGCCTACCCGACTGACTGACCGTTCTGCCTGCCTGCCTGTTCTGCCTGCCTACCTGCCTGTCCGTTCGGACTGCCTGCCTGCCCGTCCGTTCTGCCTGCCTGCCAGCCCGTTCTGCCTGTCTACCTGCCTGTCCGTTCTGCCTGCCTGCCTGTTCTGCCTGCCTGCCCATTCTGCCTGCCTGTTCTGCCTGCCTGCCTACCCATTCTGCCAGACTGACTGCCTGCCCGTTCTGCCTGTCTGCCTGTTCTGTCTGCCTGCCCATTCTGCCTGCCTATCTGCCTGCCTGCCTGCCTGCCCATTCTGCCAGACTGCCTACCTGCACGTTCTGACTGCCTGTCCGTTCTGCCTGCCTGCCCATTCTGCCTGTCGGCATGCCTGCCCGTTCTGCCTGCCTGGCCGTTCGGCCTGCCTGTCTAATTGCCCTTTCCGCCTGCCTGACTTCCTGCCTACCTGCCTGACCATTTTGCCTTCTACCAGCCAGCCCGTTCTGTCTGCCTGTCTGCCCGTTCTGCCTGCCCGCTCTGCCTGCCTGTCTGCCCGGTCTGCCTGCCTGTCTGCCTGCGCGTTCTGCCAGCTTGCCTACCTGCCCGTTCTGCTGCTTGCCTGCCCGTTCTGCCTGCCTGCCTTCCCGTTCTGCCTTCCAGCCCCTTCTGCTTGCCCGTTCTGCCTGCCAGCCGGTTCTGTCTGCCTGGCCTGCGTGCCCGTTCTGCCTGCCCGGCATGCCTTGCCTTCCCATTCTGTCTTGCCTAGCCTATCCGGTCTACCTTCCTATAACCGCATACTACTACTGTAGGTAGGTAATTAGGTAGGTAGGTAGGTAGGTAGGCAGGTAGGCAGGTAGGTAGAAAAGTCGTTTTTTTGTATGTAGGTAGGTAGGTGTGTGTGTGGGGGGGGGGGGTAGGTAGGTAGGAAGGTTTTGTTTGTTTGAATTGGAGTTTAACGGCCCAGTCAACACTAGTTAGGTCATTTTTGAACCGGTCAGTTTACCTAGCCACACCTTTCCTGGACAGACTTACGCGTAAGCGGTTAACCAGTACAGTGCACATTCTTTCGCCAGGAAACTGACAACTGCCCTTCTTGTATCATCGAAAGGGAGAGAATTAACGTAGAAAAGATTTCATGATCAATCTCTACGAAAGAATGTTGCCGACCCCGGCAGGTATCTAACCCGCGTCCTCTTGATCACCAATCAGACGCGCATGCGACCGAGCTACCGAGGCCGGCAAAAGTAGGTAAGTAGATAGGTTAGAGTGGGATAGCAGGTGGGTCTTTGGCAGGCCGACAGGCAGGCAGGCTGGGTCGGATTAGTAGTCAGGTAGGCAGGTAGGTAGGTATGAAGGTATGAAGTTGGGTAGGAAGGTAGGTAGTTGGGTAGGAAGGTAGGTAGATTTTAGGAAGGAAGGTGGGTGGTTAAGTTGGTTGGTGGGTGGGCTGGCAGGCAGGCGTGCGGGCGGGACTATGGGTAGGTAGGTAGGTCAGGGAGGGTAGGTGGATTTTGTGTAGATAGGTACCTACCTACCTACCTACTTACTTACCTACCTACAGTAGAAGTATACGTTTAAAGGCAGTCAGACAAGACAGGTCAGGCAAGGTAGAACGCGCAGGCAAGACATGCCGGGCAGGCAGAACGGGCATTTAGGCCGGACAGGTAGAATGGGCAGGCAGGCAGTCAGGCTCGCAAAAAGGGAGGCAAGCATGTGAGCCAGACGGGCAGGCATACAGGCAGAACGGACAGGCAGAACCGGTAGGCAGGCCGGTAGAACGGTTAGGTAGCCAGGCAGAACGGGTAGGCAGGTATGCAGGCAGAATGGGTAGGAAGGCAGATAGAACGGATAGGCAGAAAGGCGGAAAGAATGGAAAAGCAGGCAGGCAGGCAGATGGGTAGGAAGGCAGTCAGGCAGAACGGGTAGGCATGCAGATAGGCAGAACGGGTCCGCAGGCATGTAGGCAGAACGGGTAGGCAGGCAGGCAGAACGGGTAGGCAGGCAGGCAGTACGGAGGCAAGCAGGTCCGTTGATAGGCAGGCAGGTACGTTGGTAGGTAGACAGGTACGTTGGTAAGCAGGTACGTTGGTAGGCAGGCGGGTAGGTACGTTGGTAGACAGGCAGGTAGGAAGGTAGGTCGGTTTTGGGTAAGTATGTAGGTGGGTGGGTGAGTTGGTGGGTTGGTGGCTGGTTGGTTGTTGGGTGGGCGAGCTTTCCGGTAGGTAGGTAGGTACGTAGGTGTGGGATTGTAGGTGAGATTTGGACAGATAGGTAGGTAGATAGGTAGGTAGATAGTTATGTACGTAGTTAGGTACCTAGGTAGGTAGGCAGGTAGGTAAGGAGGGTAGGGTAGGTGTGTTTTGTGTAGATATGTGCCTGCCTGCAGTAGTAATGTACGGTTTTAGGTAGGTAGGTAGGTACCAACCCACCCTTTTCAACCTATAGTAGTCGCAGATAAGATTGACTTGGCGGAGCTATTTAGGTGTTGTCAATATGTGTCAAATTCGCTGAGTCAACCAGAAGATTCGGTAGAGTGCCTTTCGCACGCTTTCTGCAAGCGGACGAAATGGTCATATACGCCGCAGCTATGCTTGTGTTACAGTGGAATTCACACAATCGGGTGACTTGGTTTACCTTTTTGTTAATGGAATGTTCTTAAGGCAGGTACAAACGATAGCTCCGCCTTGTCAATCTTATCTGCGGCTACTATACCAATCTACCTAACTACCGACATTCTTACCTACCTACCTATCTACAAACCCATCCGCTATACCTACCTACTTACCAACCTACCTTCCTACAATCCCAAATATTAACCCACACAACCTACCTACATACCTACACACGTGTCCACCTACCCACCTTTCTTGGTGGATAACTACCTACATACCTACCTTCCTTTCTACATTCCTATCTACTTCCCTATTTACCCACCTACAAACCCCTGCATGCCTACCTGTCTGCCCGCCCACCCTATCTACCGGCCCACGCCCATCGGGGCTTTGCGAAATAGATGGGCTGCATGATGCGCCCATGCAGACCTGAAACCGACCGCACACGAGTACTGGTAAACCGTTTGGAAGATCTAAGGCTGCCCAGACCAAGTGCTGCGAGTCGGACCAATCATGCTTATAAATCCTTTGGGCGACAGGGCTTGAGATGTCATTTCATCTCACTGTCGGGTAACAGTCCCACAAAATTGGAAGCAACGTCTCCAAAATGTCCTATAAAGTGTTTACGGGGTCATTAAACCTGATATCAAACGTACCTACCTACCTACCTAACTACCTACCTACCTAACTACCTACAAACCTCACTACCTAAACCCCCACACACCCACCCCACACACCTACCTACATACAAAAAAAATGAACTTCCTACCAACCTGCCTACCTACCCACCTACATAATTACCTACCTACAGTAGAAGTATGCTGTTATAGGCAGGCAGACAGGATAGGGCAGGCAAGGCAGAACGGGAAGGCAAGGCAGACCGGGCAGGCAGAATGGACACGCAGGCCAGGCAGACAGAACGGGCGGGCAGGCAGAACGGGCAAGCAGAATGGGAAGTCAGGCAGAACGGGTAGGCAGGCATGCAGAACGGACAGGAAGGCAGCAGAACGGACAGGCAGGCAAGCAGGCAGAACGGGCAGACAGGCAGAACGGGCAGACAGGCAGGCAGAGCGGGCTGGCAGCAGGCAGAACAGGTAGGCAGGCCGGCAGACAGAACGGGCTGACAGGTATGCAGAAGGCGGAATGGGCAGGCAGGTAGGCAGGCAGTCAGGCAGGCAGAACGGGCAGTTAGGCAGACAGGCAGAATGGGCAGGCAGGCAGAACGGGCAGGCAGGCAGAACGGGCAGGCAGGTAGACAGGCAGAACGGGCTGGCAGGCAGGCAGGCAGAACGGACGGGCAGGCAGACAGAGCGGACAGGCAGGTAGGCAAGCAGAACTGGCAGGCAGGCAGGCGGCAGAATTGGCTGGCAGGCAGACAGAACGGGCAGGTAGGCGGCAGGCAGAACGGACAGGCAGACCAGGCAGGCATAACGCGCAGGCAGACAGGCAGAACTGGCAGGCAGGCAGAACGTGCATGCATGCAGGCAGACAGAGGTTGGTAGGTAGGTAGTTATGTACGTAGTTAGATACGTATGTAGGTGATATGTAGACATGCAGACAGGTAGGTAGGGAGGGGAGGGTCGGTATGTTTTGTGTAGATAGGTGCGAGCGTGTGTGCCTGCCTGCCTGCCTGCAGTAGTAATGTTCCGTTTCAGGTAGGTAGGTACCAACCCACCCTATTCAACCTACCTATCTACCTAATTACCAACATTCTTACCTACCTACCTACCTACCCACCCGCCATACCTGCCAACTTACCTTCCTACAATCCCAAATACTAATCCCCACAACCTACCTACATACATACGTGTCCACCCACCTGCCTTTCCAGGTAGGTAAACTACCTACATACCTACCTTCCTATCTACCTCCCTATTTACCTACCTACTAACCCCTGTATGCCTGCTTGTCTGTTCGCCCGCCCTACCTACCGGTCCCCGCCCATTGGGGCTTGACGAAATAGATGGGCTGCATGATGCTTCCTCGCAGAGCTGAAACCGACCGCACACGAGTACTGGTAAACCGCTTCGAAGATCTAAGGCTGCCAAGGCAAAGTATCAGAATCAGAATTGTTTCTGCTGGCACGTCAAATGACATTCATACACCAGGACCTGTGATATGGGAAGTTTGTCCCTAGCTCTAACCAAAGAGGTAAGCTTAGTTACACAGTCATCAGCACCTTCAGCTGTCGAAATAATCGAATCGGGATGGGCATTCTAATCTCTAATGGTTCGGGGGAAGACTTATTATTTGTACATGTCAGTTCTTGCAGTAAGGGCCTGAAACGCCAATGAATAGTGATTTCTACCTACCTACCAACCTACTTACCTACATACATACAGTAGTAGTGTACGGGTAGAAGTGCTGCGAGTCGGACCATCTATGCTTATAAATCCTTTGGGCGACCTACCTACCTACATACCTTTCTACCTACATACCTACACACCTACCTACCTGCTTGCCTGCCTGCTACCAACTTACCTACCTACCTACTTATTTACATACTTACATACATACAGTAGTAGTGTACGGTTTTAGGTAGGTAGGTAGGTGGTCAGATAGGTAGGTTAGTAGACAGGCAGACAGGTAAGCAGGTCTTTAGGGAAGGTAGGCAGGCAGGTAAGTAGGTAGGTAGGTTCAGAAGGTAAGTAGGTAGGCCGTTAGGTAGACAGGCTAGTTGGTAGGTGAGCAGGGAGGTAATTAGTGAGGTAAGCAGGTAGGTAGGTATGAAGTCACGTAGGTAGAATGTAGGTAGGTAGCAAGGTAGGTAGGTGGGTGGCCGGGTTGGTGGGTGGGTGGGCTTGCAGGCGGGCGGCGGGCCTGACGGGTTGGTAGGTAGGTAGGTAGGTAGGAAGGTAGGTACCCTACCCTACCCTAATATCCTAATACCCTACCCTACCCTACCCCTAACCCTAACCCTACCCTACCCTACCCTACCCTACTCTACCCTACCCTACCCTACCCTACCCTACCCTACCCTACCCTACCCTACCCTACCCTACCCTACCCTACCCTACCCTAACACACCACATCGGCCCTTGCCCGTTGGGGTATGAAGAACTAGATTGGCTGCATGATGTTTCCACGCAAGGCTGAAACCGACCACACAAGAGTACTGGTAACCCGCTTAGAGGCTCTAAATATGTTCTAGAAAGGGTTATCCTTTGGAAGCAAGGAATACACTACCAAACTGAAAAAAAAAAAAAACATGGAGTGTACAGTTTTCTGGACCTACCCACCTACATACTTACCTACCTACAGTAGTAGTATACGGTTATAGGCAGGCAGACAGGGTAGGTCAGGCAAGGCAGAACTGGAAGTCAAGGCAGACCGGGCAGGCAGAACGGGCACGCAGGCCAGGCAGACATTACGGGCAGGCAGGCTGAAAGGGCAAGCTGAACGGGAAGTCAGGCAGAACGGGAAGGCAGGCAGGCAGAACGGGCAGGCAGGCAGCAGAACGAACAGGCAGGCAAGCAAGCAGAACGAGCAGGCAGACAGGCATGCAGAACGGGCAGACAGGCAGGCAGGCAGGAAGAACGGGCATGCAGGCAGACAGAACGGGCTGGCAGGTAGGCAAAAGGCAGAATAGGCTGGCAGGAAGGCAGGCCGTCAGGCAGGCAGAACGGGCAGTTAGGGAGACAGGCAGAACAGGCAGGCAGGCAGAACAGGCAAACATGCAGGCAGGCAGAACGGGCAGGCAGGTAGACAGACAGAACGGGCTGGCAGGCAGGCAGAACGGGCAGGCAGGCAGAACGGGCATGCAGGCAGGCGGCAGAATTGGCTGGAAGGCAGACAGAACGGGCAGGTAGGCGGCAGGCAGAACGGACAGGCAGGCAGAACGGACAGGCAGAACGGGCAGGCATGCAGGCAGGCAGAATGGGCAGGCATCTAGGCAGGCAGAGCGGGCATCTAGGCAGGCAGAACGGGTAGGCAAGTAGAACAGGTAGGGAGGCAGAACAGGTAGGTAGGCAGGCAAGCAGAACGGGTAGGCAGACAGGTAGGCAGAACGGGTAGGAAGACAGGCAAGCAGAACGGGTAGGTAGGCAGACAGAACCTATAGGCAGACAGGCGGAACGGGTAGGCTGGTAGGCAGGCATAACGGGTAGGCAGGCAGAAACTACGGTGGCAGGCAGGTAAGTTGGTAGGTAGGCAGGCAGGTACGTTGGCAGGCAAGCAGACAGGTACGTTGGTAGGCAGGCAGACAGGTACGTTGGTAGACAGACAGGCAGGTACGATTCGGGTAGGTAGGTAGGTGTTGGAAAGTAGGTGAGTTTGGGGTAGACAGGTGGGTAGGTAGGTAGTTATGTACGTAGTTAGATACGTATGTAGGTGATAGGTAGGCAGGCAGGCAGGTAGGGAGGGGAGGGAGGGGAGGGTCGGTGTGTTTTGTGTAGATTGGTGCGTGCATGCGTACCTGCCTGCCTGCCTGCAGTAGTAATGTACGGTTTCAGGTAGGTAGGTACCCACCCACCCTATTCAACCTACCTATATACCTAACTACCGACATTCTTACCTACCTACCTACCCACCCGCCTTACCTACCAACTTACCTTCCTACAATCCCAAATACTAACCCCCCCAACCTACCTACATTCCTACGTGTCCACCCACCTGCCTTTCCAGATAGGTAACTACCTACATACCTACCTTCCTATCTACCCCCTATTTACCTACCTACTTACCCCTGCATGCCTGCTTGTCTGTCCGCCCGCCCTACCTACCGGTCCCCGCCCATCGGGGCTTGACGAAATAAATGGGCTGCATGATGCTTCCACGCAGAGCTGAAACCGACCGCACACGAGTACTGGTAAACCGTTTGGAAGATCTAAGGCTGCCAATGCAAAGTATTAGAATCAGAATTGTTACTGGTGGCACGTCAAATGACATTCATACACCAGGACCTGTGATATGGGAAGTTAGTCCCTAGCTCTAACCAAAGAGGTAAACTTGGTTACACGGTCACCAGCACCTTCAGCTGTCGAAATAATCGAATCGGGATGGGCATTCCAATCTCTAATGGTTCGGGGAAAGAACTATTCTTCTACCTACCTACCTACCAACCTACCTACCTACTTACCTACATACCTTCATACCTACATACCTACATACATACAGTAGTAGTGTACGGGTAGAAGTGCTGCGAGTCGGACCATCTATGCTTATAAATCCTTTGGGCGACAGGGCTTGAGATGGCATTTCATCTCAATGTCGCGTAAAAGTCCCACAAAATTGGAAGCAACGTCCAAAATGTCATATAAAGTGTCGACGGGGTCGTTAAACCTCAAATCAAACCTATCTACCTACCTACCTACATACCTTTCTACCTACATATCTACCAACCTACATACCTACCTACCTGACTGCCTGACTGATACCAACATACCTACCTACTTACCTACATACTTACATACATACAGTAGTCATGTACGGTTTTAGGAAGGTAGGTAGTCAGATAGGTAGGTAAGTAGACAGGCAGACAGGCAGGCAGACAGGTAGGCAGGTAGGTAGACAGGTTGGTAGGGAGGTCTTTAGGGAAGGTAGGCAGGCAGGTAAGTAGGTAGGTAGGTTCAGAAGGTCAGTAGGTAGGCAGGCAGGTAGACAGGCTAGTTGGTAGGTGAGCAGGGAGGTAATTAGTAAGGTAAGGAGGTAGGTAGGTATGAAGTCAGGTAGGTAGCAAGGTAGGTAGGAAGGTCGGTGGGTGGGTGGTCGGGTTGGTGGGTGGGTGGGCTTGCAGGCGGGCGTGACGGGTGGGTAGGTAGGTAGGTATTGGCGGGTAGGTGGGTTTTGTGTATCCTACCCTACCGACCTCTACTCTACCCTACCCTACCCTACCCTACCCACCCCTACACTACCCACCCCTACCCACCCCTTCCCTACCCAACCCACCCCACCCCACCCCAACCCAACCCACCCTTCCCTACCCTACCCTACCCCAACCCTACCCTACCCCACCCTACCCTACCCTACCCTACTTTACCCTACCCTACCCTACCCTACTTTACTCTACCCTACCCTACCCTAATACAACGGCCGTTGCCCGTTGGGGCATGAAGAAATAGATTGGCTGCATGCTGTTTCCACGCAAGGCTGAAACCGACCACACAAGATACTGGTAAACCGCTTAGAGGCTCTAAATATGTTCTAGAAAGGGTTATCCTTTGGAAGCAAGGAATACACTACAATACTGAAAAAAACATGGAATGTACAGTTTTCTGGACCTGAAACCGACAGCACAAGAGTACTGGTAAACCGCTTAGAGGACCTATCTAGAACTGTCAGAGGATCTGACTATAGCCCCGCTATAGCCCTGTCAGAGGAGAAAGACTCATGAATTAAAGGTA
Organism: Lucinisca nassula; assembly: GCA_963580285.1. NCBI lineage: Eukaryota > Metazoa > Mollusca > Bivalvia > Lucinida > Lucinidae > Lucinisca > Lucinisca nassula. The sequence continues at coordinate 48,491,055 of OY757021.1, forward strand.
AAGACTTGTGAGAGGGTTAAATCCCTAACAAGGTACCTACGCCTTGTCTAAGTTAAAAAATAAGTTTTGGATAATGAAAAAAGCATATGCACATCTTCAGACCTATATGAAAACACCTGTTAAGTTTCAAAAGGATTGACCTAGAACTGTAAGTGGAGTTGCGATCACAAGGTAGCTACTCCCTATACATTTTAACATTAGTAGATCTCAAAAATTGTCTAAGTTAAAAAAGGTGAAATAAGTGAAAAAAAAATATTTAAGGATAATGAAAAAAGAATATGCACATCTTCAGACCTATATGAAAACACCTATAAAGTTTCAAAAGGATTGACCTAGAACTGTAAGAGGTGTTGCGGTAACAAGGTAGCTACTCCCTATACATTTTAACATTAGTAGATCTCAAAAATTGTCTAAGTTAAAAAAGGGGAAATAAGTGGAAAAAATTATTTAAGGATAATGAAAAAAGAATATGCACATCTTCAGACCTATATGAAAACACCTGTAAAGTTTCAAAAGGATTGACCTAGAACTGTAAGAGGAGTTGCGGTAACAAGGTAGCTACTCCCTATACATTTTAACATTAGTAGATCTCAAAAATTGTCTAAGTTAAAAAAGGGGAAATAAGTGAAAAAAATTATTTAAGGATAATGAAAAAAGAATATGCACATCTTCAGACCTATATGAAAACACCTGTAAAGTTTCAAAAGGATTGACCTAGAACTGCAAGAGGAGTTGCGGTAACAAGGTAGCTACTCCCTATACATTTTAACATTAGTAGATCTCAAAAATTGTCTAAGTTAAAAAAGGGGAAATAAGTGAAAAAAATTATTTAAGGATAATGAAAAAAGAATATGCACATCTTCAGACCTATATGAAAACACCTGTAAAGTTTCAAAAGGATTGACCTAGAACTGCAAGAGGAGTTGCGGTAACAAGGTAGCTACTCCCTATACATTTTAACACTAGTAGATCTCAAAAATTGTCTAAGTTAAAAAAGGTGAAATAAGTGAAAAAAATTATTTAAGGATAATGAAAAAAAAATATGCACATCTTCAGACCTATATGAAAACACCTGTAAAGTTTCAAAAGGATTGACCTAGAACTGTAAGAGGAGTTGCGGTAACAAGGTACCCACTATCAAATATTACAGACAGACGGAATTCCGGACAAGATTACAGACAGACAGACAGACAGACAGACAGACGGAATTCCGGACAAGCCAAATCCAATATAGCCCCCACTTTTTCAAAGCGGGGCTATAAATACGTTCTAGAAAGGGTTATCCTTTTGAAGCAAGGAAAACACTACACAACTGGAAAACATGGTGTGTACAGTTTTCTGAAACAGACTAACTAGTTTCGGATAATTAGGCCTCATCAGTGGCCCTCAAATAATTTCAAATTTTTTCTCAATGAAATCAATGATCCCAACGGACAAGAAAATATAAACTACACTATGGTGTAGGACAGGAAGACTTTTTACGGCAGCCACACATTCCCGGACACAGCTTTAGTGACGTTAAATATGTTCTAGAAAGGGTTATCCTTTGGAAGCAAGGAATACACAACAAAACTGGAAAACTTAGAGTGTACAGGTTTTCTGGGCCAGACTGGCTAGTTTCGGTCAATTAGGTCTCATCAGTGACCCGCAAATATTTTCAAAATTTCACAATGGAATCAATGATCCCAAAGGACAAGAAAATATTAACTACACTATGGTGTAGGTCAGGGAGATATTTACGGCCGCCACACGTTCCCAGACACCAGCTGTAGTGACGTTATATATGTTATAGAAAGGGTTATCCTTTGGAAGCAAGGAATACACTACAACACTGGAAAAAAATGGAGTGTACAGGTTTTCTGGGCCAGACTAGCTAGTTTCGGACAGTTAGGCCCAATCTGTGACCCTCAGATATTTTCAAATTTTTACAATGGAATCAATGGTCCCAAAGGACGAGAAAATATAAACTACAATATGGTGTAGTGCAGGGAGACCTTTTATGGCCGCCACACATTCCCAGACACCAGATGTAGTGACGTTAAATATGTTCTAGAAAGGGTTTTTCTTTGGAGGCAAGGAATACACTACAAAGCTGAAAAACATGGAGTGTACAGGTTTTCTGGGATAAACTCGCTAGTTTCGGCCAATTAGGCCTCAGCAGTGACCCTCAAATATTCTCAAAATTTCACAATGGAATCAATGACCCCAAGGACAAGAAAATATAAACTACACTATGGTAAGCCTGCCCACGCAAAGCGGTGCGAGTCCATGCCTATAAACCCTGTTGGTTTCTTTGGGCGACAGGGCTTGAGAAGTAAGGAGTTAGAAACTAGAAGTTAGAATGTTAGAATGATAGAAATGTCTTGTGCTAACAGGTATACTCAGTACATGTAATAGAACCCCGTCCATCGGGCCTTGGGGAATAGACTGGGCTCCATGATGCTTCCACGAAGAGCTGAAACCGACCGCACATGAGTACTCATACAGCACTTAGGAGTGGCAAAGTGGTGCGAGTCGGGCCGTTTATGCACATAAACCCTATTGGTTTCATTGGGCTGCAAGGCTTGAGATGTAATGTCATCTCAATGTCGGAAAAAAATCCACAAACTTGGAAGCAATGTCTCCAAAATTACCTAAATAGTGATGACCGGGACGTTAAACCTCAAATCGAACTAACAAGTCTTGGAGACAGACGTCATTATCCATCTGTGGGACTCTTGGTCTTACGGTATATAGAGTAGCTTTCATGAATGTTCATGCCTTTCATAAAAAGAGTATCTTAGAGCCATGTAGGGTACTTCTGCGCATCTACGAAATCTGCGCACTAGGATAAAATTTAGTCATTGAAGTTCGGCGTGAAGATAACAGTAACAGCAGCATTACTGCTACTACTACCAGCAGTAGCAGTAACGCTAATTCAGTCCTTTAAATAAATCTTGTTTCATTGCGCGCATCTTTTATGAAATGAGCACCCAGTCTATATACCGTGAGACCAAAATACCATTTCACATCGCATTGGTACGAGCCTGGCTCGGGTCACATGTGAGACGCCAAGTTCTCAAAGGAATGTCAGGTGGTTTTGCTCCGGGCGCACCGGTGTTTACCCACCTTCTGAATAAACTTTCGGCTCAATATACGTGAAATAATCCTGAAAGGGTCGCTAAACCAAAGCAAAACCAAGAGACCATTGATGGATAATAACATCTATGTGTAAAGCTATTACTTGTACTCGGTATCGATTGACTACGTCACGCTACTAACCTTCCCGGCATGCTTATGCATCTAAATGATTTTTTGTGAATCTAAATGTGTTTTGAAAATTAAACCATGTTTATGCATTAAAATGAGTTTATTTCATTTAAATGATTTTGTGAATCTAAATGTGTTTTGAAAAATTAAACCGCGTTTAGGCATTTGAATCATTTTATATCATTTAAATATAAAATTAAACTGAAATTATTTTTCGCAATTTAAATAATTATATAGCATTTAAAATAAAAAGTTTTTACATCTAAAACAAAAAAATATTGCACCTACATAAAGATTTTGCATTCAAATACTTCAATATCGCATTTAAATGTATTTTATGCATATAAATTTTATTTATTGAATTTTGCAACATATCCCACGCCATATGAAAGAATGTCGTAAATTTTACATTTCCCGAACACAGGCATGGAATCGTGATACAGAGGACCCGCGTTATAGCGACAGTATTTGTTCCCTATTATTGTGTGGTTATATAGAATTTGCCGTTATAAAGAGTACGAGATATGTAATAAAAGGCATTTTCACAATTATTACTCCAAGAAACAAATGTTATAGACATTTGTTAGAATCGCCTCGGTGATAAAGGCAATAAGACAATTTTTCATCTAAAAATATTCGTTTTATCGGCGGTAAAATTTACATTGTATTTGTATAGGCGTGTTTTGTAATGAGACGCATGATTTCTGGCATAAAGCTAAATCAAGGTCTCTTATACATGTCTACGGCCAGCGAAGGCTCTGGCGAGACTGCCTGCGACCTAGCAGATTTTCCGCCATTTTCCAAAGGGAGACAACTTTCAAGACTTCCTGTTCGCTTTCCTATGAGCCCTGTCCCACTGAAAAAGGGGTCTACTGACTTTTAAAGGAAATAATTCGCTCCTTTGCTCCTCAGGAGCAAATTCTTTCTTTACGAGTAGACCCCTGACATGGGAGACAAAAATACTTTGCAGGAGTTGCCTCCCCGGAAGGTGTATCCATTCCCCTTAAGCGCAGACTCGCCAGTGTCTTTGTTGGCCGTCTTATGCGATAAATACAGTTTTCACATGAAAATATATATTTTTTTCAATTTTGGCAAAAAAATAATATTTGAACAAAATGTTCCATTCACTCTATTTTAGTTCAATTTCTTCCCGAGTATTTATTTTCTCAGAATAATGGCGATATCTCACTATGGCGGTTCGAACCCTTGTCCTGTTGATTAAATTAATTTTGCAACACCAATGTCTCATATGTCAGCTTAATCAGAACAAAAGTTTTTTGTGTCATTTCGAAAACACGCCGATACAAATACATTGTAAATTTTACCGCCGAAAATTCGAACATTTTAAGCTGAAACAGTATGATATTTTTCTTTTTTCTGCTCAAAATATAGATTGTGGGTACGCGTTAGAACCGCCTCCTTGTGGCGGTTCTAACGTGTACCCACAATCTATATTTCAGAGCAGAAATAAGAAAAATAAGGTTTACCCCTGCAAACCCCAGTTTTACCATATAATAGTGGAAGTTCAAGGGGGTCAAAATCAAATAGGCGTGTTTTCGTGATGGTAAAATGTGCCATACCTAACGAAAGACAATATTACTGTAAAATTCCTAAATTCAGACCACCTTTGGGACTGTTCAAAAGTGGTCTTAAAGACCACTTTTGAACAGTCCCAAAGGTGGTCACTGACCAGAGGACACTGTATGCAGAAAACACAAAGAAAGATTAAGTGCAGCCTTCAAAGTAAGCTTTTTAAAGCAGAATTGGTCTTAATTTTATGTGGTCTTAATAGCGGAATTTCACTGTATATGTTTGATGTTTTTCATCCCCATGGGTTTGTTTATCTGTTTTTCTATTATTTCAGGGACCTGAGCATGAACAACTTGACTTCCTTACCAGAACGTGCCTTTGCCAAACTACGCCGTCTTGAAGTTCTGTAAGTCTGTCTTTGTTTGATTGAGATTTAACGTTCCCTTCAACACCATTAAGGTTATTTTGGTGACGTCGCTTCAAATTTTGTGGGACTTTAACCCGACATTGAGATGAAATGACATCTCAATATCTGCCGCCCAATGAAACCAATTTTGTGGAACTTTCGATTCAGTCGTTACTGATTCGCTGAACAGAATCACCGCGTTTATGAATACCAAGGACTCATTACATTTAGGCTTTCAAAACGCAGTGAGACGTGATTTTGAACTCGACCAGGTTTTAGATAAGTCCCTTTGGCTAATAGTTTACATGTACATTGGTATAGTAGTCGCAGATAAGATTGACTTGGCGGAGCTATCGTTTGCACCTGCCATCAGAATGTTCTATTAACGAAAAGGTAAACCAAGTCACCCGATTGTGTGAATTCAACTGTAACACTGGAGTATATGGCCATTTGGTCCGCTTGCAGAAAGCATGCGAAAGGCGCTCTACCGAATCTTCTTGTGGACTCAGCGAATTTGACATATATTGACAATACCTGAATAGCCCCGCCTAGTCAGTCTTATCTGCGACAAGTATAGATAGTCACAATTATACTTCGCGTTACCAGATAGACAAGTCGTCGCAGTAGCCAAAGGTGGATTTTGGAGACAGCTCCAGACAGTTCACAAAGTCAAATATGAACCGTGACTTATAATATTATGTTATTTCTTGATTTCGTATTGGCCCAGTTACAGGTCCACGGTCAGCTGTATTGACCCAATTACTTGATTAATGACAATTTTATTGATTGACACACTTAAAAATGACCATTGTTGTTTTTTTATACCTTGATATTGGCTGACCTGGTGTTAATATGGATATCCTCCGATCAATACAGGATGATCAATTAATAAATTAATAATAGTTGTTATAATTATTATTATTATTATTATTATTATTATTATTATTATTATTATTATTATTATTATTAATATTAGGAGTATTTCATTAAATTTATAGTTTAGTTTAATCATATTTTATTGCAACTACAAAGCAAATGGGTCGGGCCACAAGTTCTCACAATATTAGTTACGGCCCTCCCCATACAAGGTTGACACTAATACATGTAGAAGATGTGAACATGGCCATTTGGTTATATATGAACAAGTAGGACACATACAAGCAAACTACATAAAACGCAGAATTATATCAGATAGATAAATCATCAAATAATAATAATAAAAATAATAATAAATAAACTGCTAATTGCAAGTCGTCAAGAAACCCACGGGTTGAGGAATATAGAAGTGTTACAATACGAGATAAATTAAATTAGGCATTTTGGCTAAATCTCCCAGTGTTTTTTATATACGTTTGCACGGCTTTAAAAAGAGTACCATTATCTTGAGCTGATAATGTATCATCACCAAACAGAGCCTTATTTAAATTGAGCGGATGATATGTCCGTGTCGACTGAAAGAAAGTAATTCGTTCTCTTGTAAAATTGGAACAAGCAAAGAAGAAATGCTCAGCATCCTCGCTAACTTCTGAGCAGTTGCAGTTAGGACTTTGAGCCAAGTGATTTGTATACAGATCGTTTTTCAGATTACTACAATTATTTCTTATTCTGGCGTGCAGTACGGAAATGTACCGTTCGCCTTCCATGAAATAGCTTGGAACGTAAGTGTTTGAAAAATAAAAATTCCTAACTTGGTATTTTAAAGAATTTAGACTAGGTGCTTCTCGAAGGTTATTATAGAGGGAATTCCAAATCGATATAGAAGATGGTATGCACGATCGTCGAGAAATTTCAGTCCGAGTAAAGGGAATCGTTATGTTATTACTATTTCTTAGTGGATACAGTGTCATTTCTCTTACCAAGGGAGGAATTATGTCTGAAATATATGATGGTACATTTTCATGTACGACATTATACATAAATGACAGCTTATGCTTGTGTCTTCTTTGCTTAAGAGTAAGCCAGCTACACACTTTATAAAGTTTATCTAGGGATACCGACCTAATAAGACCCGTTACAATACGAGCTGCTTCGTGCTGTAGTTTCTTCAAAGACTGGCAGTCTCGGGCTGTGCATCCATCCCAAACAATGCAAGAATACTCAATAATGGGAAGTACATATGATAAATAAATTTGGTTAAGTGCAACCCTGTGAAATGTATATTTAAGTTTTACGCATTATCCCAATTACTTTTGCTGCGCTTGAGATGATGTTTTCAATATGTTTTTTCCACTGACCATTACAACTTAATGTTATACCTAAATGCTTATGTCCCGGGACGAATTTTAATGGGGTTCCGTCGAAAAATATCTGGAAACTGCTCAAAAGGTTTTAAAGTAAAAAGAACTGCTTCTCTCTTTAGTGAATTAAAAATAACTAGCCACTGTTTTGGCCATAAATACGAAGATCGTGATTTATTATTCCCTGAATATCTTCCAATGATGAAGCTGAATAGAATAAAGAACTATCATCAGCAAAAAGTCTGGTTAAGCTTAATAGGGAATCTGCAATATCGTTTGCATAAACTAAGAACAATAGGGGCCCAAGAACAGAACCCTGGGGTACCCCAGCATTAGTTTTCCTAGCCGTGGAAGTGGAAGATTTTATTATTATTTTCTGGGATCTATTACTAAGGTAATCTCTAACCCAGTAAAGTAACTGACCATTTATGCCATGCTGTTTGAGTTTGAAAATTAGGCCTTCATGCCAAACCCTGTCGAATGCCTTAGACACGTCACAAAATATCATACACGAAAATTGATTATTATCGAACGAGTTGGTAAGTAGTGGAGTGATTAGGTAGAAAGCCAGATTGGTATTTGTATAAAAGATTATTGTCATGTAAAAAGTTGTAAATGTTTTTATGTACTATTCTTTCTTGTAATTTACCTATTCCGCTAAGTAGTGACACCGGTCTGAAGTTTGATACTTTTGCTAAGTCCCCCTTTTTAGGCAAAGGCAAAACATGAGACCCTTTCCATATATCTCCAAACACCCCCTCTCTAAATGACCTATTAAACAGGATTTCCAACGGAACTGAAATCTCGTTTGCTACTGCCTTCAACACTCTGTTACTGATTAGATCAGGACCAGTCGCTTTATTTGGATTTAATAAGTCAATTAAATTTGAAATTTCTAGAGCTGAACGTGTTATATCACTTAACGAGTTTCTACTTTTAGATTCAAAATTAGGCAACTGAACTCCAGTGTCATTTATTGTTGAAATCGACGAAAAATAATCGTTCAGGCATTCCGCCTTTTCTTCATCTATATGGCAATATGACTTTTCCTTTTTCTACAAAATGGCGAATGAGTTGCTAGAATTTCCTTTTGTCATTATTATGAAAATCAGAGATTGAAACTTCCAAGGAATTATAAAAATTTTCTTTAGCGTGTTTTATAAGATTATTTACTTTATTTCTAATGGTCTTATACTTATTCCAGTCGATGATGTTTCCGGTTTGAATAGATTTTTTCTTTAGCCTGTCTCTGATGCGCATGTTATGTCGAATAACTGAATCGAACCATGGTTTATCTCCTGGCCTTATTGTTACAGTTTTAGAAGGTTTACACATTTTAGCAAAATTAAAAAAAATATCGGTGAAGTTAATACATGCGTCGTTAAAAGATCCTTCCAAGAGAATACTCCAATCATAGTTACGAATATGCTCTTTAAATTTGGTATAATCTGTCCTTCTGTACAGCCAAACTAATCGTTGGTAAGATGAGTTACACTGATAATAAAATGGTAATCTAATATATGTGGCTTTATGGTCACTAATATCTGGAGGAGTATCTATCGTGCCAGGGTCTAAAAACTGCATATCATCTGATATAATTATAGGATCTAAAAGGGCAAGCTGTTTCGTTGCAGTTGTAACTGTACGTATTTTGAAGCGAATTAAGTATCATCAAGTCTTTTGAATTCCGGTAATTATCATTAAATAGGTCCTCGTTTAAGTCGCCTAAAACAATAAGATTTTTAGTAAAGTCGTATGCTTTTTCAATATTCAGATTTAAGTTTTCAAAGAATGTTGCATCGGATGTTCTAGGGCTGTAAAACAAGCCCAGGAGATAGTTGATGTTGTTCGTTTTGACTTCCACCCATATAGATTCTGGGAAATATATTTCTAAGTCTGCTCGTCTTGTGTGATTAAGTTCTGAGTTAATATAAACCAGAAGCCCTCCTCCGTGGTTGGTTTTATCTTTCTAATCTATATGGTCATGGCATCCTGAGTCGCAACCTTGGGGCTGCAAGACAGCCATCATGTGTAGAGCGTCTCTTACAGAGCTTTTGAGACAGTTCATCAACAACTGAAAACTTCTCATTGTCGGTGAACTGACAGCGAAATAAATTTTCTCTTGTCGAATTGTTTCTAAGTCGACGAGGCAAAACAAATTTCAGTTCCAGGTTTAGCTATGGTTCTGTCATCAATATGGCTAGCATATCAAGTAGCATCCTGATGGATGCATAATTCTTTCTTTCTACTTATACTGCGATCGGTCACATTTGGTCATTACTCGCAGATGTACATTACATACAGGGTTGAAAGCCCATACAGTAATCATGTAATTACGGTAGGGGTCTTTAACCTGCACAGGAGATTACTCTTCCTGCACCTGCACAGGGAACCTCCAGTTAACGTCCCGATCCGAAGGACGGTGTACTGTTTGGCATTCATCCCTGCACATGATGCCAATGGAGCGTGTTCGGGCACCGAAATAATCACCGCCTCCGGGGATCGAACCGGGGGCCTCTAGCATCAGAGGCAATTGCACTAACCACTGAGCTATCACGCTCCCAAACGGAGCTATCACGCTCCTTCCTACTGAGCTATCACGCTCCCTATTGAGCTATCGCTATCATCTTATAAGCACAGTAAATGATTTTTAGACAAGAAAAGGGTACTCGTCAATTACAGGTACAAATTATCCAATCTCAATACATCATTTATCTATAATTATCATTAATTACCTATCGCCAATTATAATTTTCAGTTACAAGTCATTTGACTTTGGACAAAAACGTGTCGGGGAACTGTCTTTAAATCTGCCAGGAACTGTCTCCAAAACCGTGTCGGGGAACTGTCTTGTCGAGGAACTGTCTTGTCGGGGAACTGTCGTGTTAGCTGCACATTAGGGTAGGATAAGGAGAGTGAGATGACAAGAATAAGATTCAAATATACATGTAGATTGTTGGAGCTCCTTAGAACCGCCTCATTGAGGCGGTTCTAAGGAGCTCCAACAATCTATATTTAGAGCAACCCACATGACATTAATATATTACCTGGTAAGCCCCGGTTTTTTTACTGTATAAAGTTGGAGTTACAACGGTATTCATTGCACTGGTATATTATCGTCATCAAGAAAACACGCCTATAAAATTCTGACCCCCTTGAACCACACTTTTATATAGTAAAACTGAGGTTAACAGGGGTATAGCTTATTTTTTCTTATTTCTGCTGTAAACTATAGATTGTGTGTATTCGTTAGTTGGAGGCGGTTCTAAAAAGTACCCACAATCTGTATTTTAGCAGAAATAAGAAAAATATCACAATTTTTCAACTTATTGTTTTTATTTTCACGGAGTTAAAATTTACAGTTTGTTTGTACAGGCGTGTTTTCGTAATGTGATGCGAATTATTCAGCCAATTTTTTTATTTATTTATTGCATCGTAAACTTTACCGCCAAAAAAAAACAATTTTTAAATGAAAAATTGTGATATTTTTTCTTATTTCTGCTCAAAATATAGATTGAGGGTACTCGTCAGAACAGCCCCATCGAGGCGGTACTTATCAGTACCCACAACTTATATTTTAGAGCAGAAATAAGAAAAATATGGTGTACCCATGTAAACCCCAGTTTCACTGTATATAAGTGAGATTTAAGAGGGTCATGTTTCGTGACGTTTGCTCAGCTGTCATATCGTTTTTATACTTAGCAAGTTGCATGTTTATTAAATTCATTTATTTGTTTTTTTGTTGTTGTTGTTTTCAGAACTCTCGTTGGAAATCATCTATCGTCCGTGCCATCAAATGCCTTTGCAGGATTATTCCGTCTAACACATCTGTAAGTATATATAGGACATTATGACATAGCCATTCTGTAGAAACGAATACCGCTCGGAGAATTGGTTTGGAGTCTTACCGACCCAGACAGTGCAATTACGGTCATATCGAGCAGTTTTATATACCAATCGTATTTCTGCTTCATGACATATGTTGTTGGTACTCGTTAGGACCGCTGAACATAGCCCCCCCCACACACACACACTGCTGCAAGGAGCATAGTCTCCGGTGAAATTGCTCATACGAGGCTTTGGCTCGCCTGGGCCTCTGCTGGCCGCCAATGTGATTAGCAGCATTTGCTCATGGGTTCACTCATTTGTCTTCGTTTATTTTATGCGTACTGAGGCCCGCCCGATTGAATATTTAATACTAGTCTTCAGCAGAACCGTGTAAGCTAACATTGGTCCATTTAGTGCCCATGCATTTAAACAGAACTGACTTTATTTATATACACCTTATTCTTAATTATTGAAACACTTGGTGTAAAGATTTATATGAGTACATGTACATGTATACAGTGGAAAATGTAAGAAAACTAAAATGTAGCAATGCAAGCTTGTTACACTATGTAAAATAATTTTAGCACACTTTTCAAAATGGTATCTTTACATGTGTTAGATTTTACAATTACATCTGAAACATTCAAAGATATACATATAAGATAAATGCTTGGAAGAACCCTTATTCGTTTTTGCAAATACTGCATTGCATCGACAGATTTGAGCCCCCATCCATCGGGGCTTGAAGAAATATATGGGCTGCACGATGCTTCCACGCAGAGCTGAAACCGACCCGCACACGAGTACTGGTAAACTGCTTAGAGGATCTAAGCCTGCCCAGGCAAACCGGTGCGAGTCGGCCCGTCCATGCTTATAAACCCTATTGGTTTCAGTGGCGCGGCAGGGCTTGAGATGTCATTTCATCTCAAAGTCGGGTAAAAGTCCCATAAAATTGTAAGCAACGTCTCCAAAATGACCTTTACAGTGTTGACGGCGACGTTAAACCTCAAATTAACTTCTTTATTTTTTTTTATTTAAGATGTTCATGCTCTGTTTAAAAAAGAGATTGATATCTATACCCTAACCTAGAATTTATATCTTTGAAATATAATAATAATAATAATAATAATAATAATAATAATAATAATAATAATAATAAAAAAAAGAACTGACTCAGCTCCATTGATTTCTTTCTTCATCTGAGCCTTTTTGATGTGCCATGCTTTTGCATGTTGCATATCTTTAAAAGAAAGAAAAGAAGCAACGAGCTATGACAATGAATACAGCAAACCAAAACATTCATATCAAAACACTGCTACAAGAAAACAAAGGTTTCCGCTCACAACATAGCTTAATTGAATTACATGTCGCGTTTAGAATGCATTATAAATGTTTTTTTTTTTTTTTCTTATCATAACATTTTAGCGGACCTTTTTGGAACATTGGCAAACATTGTAGACCCAGATCAGACGCCGCCACACTCGGCGTCTGATCTGAGTCTGCACTGTTTGCTTAAAGTATGTTTATTTTTTGTAAAACTAACTGCACATGAAACAAACCTGATATCCCTATAATTGGAAATTGACCATCCTAAACTCATGAGGATGGAATATTCCATTTTCACACGGGTTAATAAGTAAATTCCGAGCCAGCACAAAACAACGTTACCACATTGTATCGATGTCGACCCAACGTTGGTCCGCCAGTTCTGCTAATCATTACGGTTTGCATAAACGCGTCTGTTATACCTACATTCATGTTGTCAATGATTGTCTTGCATGCTACTTTATTTCAGGTTTCTACAGGGAAACCTATTTGAGGAAGTTCCAAGAAAAGCCTTACGAAATCTACGATCTTTACAACTGCTGTAAGTGTGACCCATTCATATTAAACCCTTACACAATAACTCATACCTTTGGAAACAGTGTAGATCCGGACCAGAAGCCATCTGATCAGGATCCACACTATTTGTCATTCAGTTTGCGAATTTTGATAAAAAATAAAATCAAGTAATTAGATTGGTTGAAATGAAAAGGGGTGTTGCTAAATTAATTTATGCAGCAGGATCAAGGTTAAAAGTAAACTTTGAATTGTTTACCTTTTCAACCATGTAGTCCGGGGAAGCCTCCGTGGTGTAGTGGTTACGCTTCTCGCATTGTAAACCAGGGGTCGCAGGATCGATCCCGAGCTTCTCCAGACTTTCGGATGAGTCTTTCAACCGAGGTCCCGTCTCCGTATGACCTTAGCTGTTGGTGGGACGTTAAACTCAAACACTCACTCACTTACAATGTAGTCCGATGCAGATATATATGCAAACGTTGCAGTTACAGATAAGATATCTTATTAGCATCACGAAAACACGCCTATATAAATTTGACCCCCTTGAACTCCACTTTAATATAGCAAAACTGGGGTTTACGGGGGTAAACCTTATTCTTTTTATTTCTGCTGTGAAATATAGACTGTGGGTACTCGTTAGAACCGCCTCATCGAGGCGGTTCTAACGAGTACCCACAATCTACATTTTGAGCAGAAATAAGAAAAATATCAAAATTTTTCCTCTTAAAATTCTCGTTTTTTCGGCAGTAAAGTGTACAATGTATTTGTATAGGCGTGTTTTCGTGACGAGGATCTAAACTGTTTGTCACCCTGTTAATTACTTTTCACTAAACTCCAGGACCAAGGTTTTGTTTGTTTGATTTGAGCTTTAACGTCCCCGTCAACACTGTATAGATCATTTTGGAGACGTTGCTTCCAATTTTCACCCGACATTGAGATGAAATGACATCTCAAGCCCTGTCGCCCAAATAAACCAATAGGGTTTATAAGAACGGATAGTCCGACTCGCACCGATTTGCCTGGGTAGGCTTATATCTTCAAAACAGTTAACCAGTACTCGTGTGCGGTCAGTGTCAGCGTAGAAGCATCATGTAGCCCATCTATTTCTTCAAGCCCCGGTTTGCGGGGGCCGAGGACCAGAGTCTTGAACACTTATTAGTTAGTTAACGTTTTGTGAAAACATTGATTATTTATAATTGCAAACATACATTTTTACTGATATTTTGGTTGAAAAGGGTACAGCAACCCACAGTTTTAGCAGGGACGCTTTTGAAAATGATTGCGGATAGACAGTTACGCGTCAAAGTATAATGATATTAAAATTTGGAATACGAGTAAATCTGAGTTAAAATGGATCGCCAAGTTCGAAAATCAATGGGATTCTAAGTCTAGAAACTTGAAATAGCTTCCTTGTTTCTGCCGCAGTTATAGAATGTGTGTATATGTTAGAACCGCCAAATTGATGCGGTTCTAACGTCCACATATCATGTTAACACGTCCGAGTAATGAACATCACACTGACCCCTGAGGTTTACAGGCCGGGGTATCTATTAGTTTCCTTATTTATGCTCCAAGACTTAGGTTGTGAGTATTCGTTAGAACCGCCTCATTGAGACATAGGCTGTGGGTATTCGTTAGAATATTGAGGCGGTTCTAACGAGTACCCACAATCCTATGTTTGGAATATAAATTAGAAAACTATCACACATTTTGTCAGAAAAATATCCACATTGGAAAAAGTGCACTAAGTGTGTTATTATAATAAACAATATGCACTTTAAAGGAAAAATGTGACAAAAATAAATACCCTTATGAACCCCAGTTTTCTCAATTAAAAGTGTGGGTTTTAAGGATCTTTTCTACACGGACCCATTAATCTGATGTTATCTTAACATGAAATTTTATAGTAATTCGAGTTCAACATCACATATCTTTGCATGTCATTATGATAGCTCGCCGTGTGAAATAATGATATCCAAAATGTCTACAGAAATAACATTTTTCGTGTAAAGCATCGGTAATATCTTAGCATAGATGGTGGATGGTCGTTAGGGCCATTACGGTTGGTCATTGGTGGTCGTTGGGGCCACAACGATCTATGGTTTGGAACGAAAATAAGGGGAAACAACATATACCTTTCCAAACAACACCTTTGTCAACATAAAGTGGGATTTTCATCACGAAAACAGGCCTATATAATTTTCAACCCCTGGAACCCCACTTTTATGTAGCAAAACTGGGGTTTACAGGGGTAAGCCTTATTGTTCTTATTTCTGCCCCAAAATATAGATCGTTGGTACTCGTTAGAACCGCCTCGATTAGGCGGTTCTAACGCGTACACACAATCGATACAGAAATAAGAAAAATATAAGAATTTTTCATCTGAAAATTTGTGTTTTTTACAATGTATTTGTATAGGCTTGTTTTCGTAATGCAATGTTCTTTGTATACAGCCTTGGTAACTTTCTCCCATCCAAACTTGATACCTCATCGTAACTAGGATCCAAAATCATTTTTGCTTCACTTGTATATTACAATTTACAGTAAAATTCCTATATTATTAAGACCACCTTTGGGATTGTTCAAAAGTGGTCTTTAAGACCACTTTTGAACAGTCCCAAAGGTGGTCTCATACCAGTGGACACTGTATGCAGAAAACACAAATAAAGAATAACTGCAGCCTACTAAATAAACTTTTTATAGCCATCACGAAAACACGCCTATATAATTTTGACCCCCTTGAACCCCACTTTTATATAGTAAAACTGGGGTTTACAGGGGTAAACCTTATTTTTCTTATTTCTGCTCTAAAACATAGATGGTGGGTACTCGTTAGAACCGCCTCGATGAGGCGGTTCTAACGAGTACCCATAATCTATATTTTGAGCAGAAATAAGAAAAATATCACAATTTTCATCTCAAAATTGTCATTTTTTCGGCGATAAAGGTTACACTGTATTCGTATAGGCGTGTTTTCATAATGAGTTTTAGTCTTAATTTTAGGTGGTCTTAATAGCGGAATTTTACTGTATATATGCTCTTTCCAGGTACCTAGATGCCAATCGTATCAAGCACGTGCCAGACAACAGTTTCAAAACTCTGAAGAATCTTAAACAACTTAGACTAGATGTGAACCAGTTGACGAAAGTGCCTGTCAAAGCCTTAAACCAGGCCAAAATGTTGGAGGCCGTGTGAGTGAAATTCTTACATTACGCAAACATGCCTATACAAACACATTGTCACCTTTATCGCCGAAAAAATGAGAATTTTATGAAGAAAAATTGCAAATATAGATTTTGGGCACTAGTTAGAACCGCCTCATCGAGGCGGTTCTAACAAGTACCCACAATCTATATCTTAGAGCAGAAATAAGAAAAATAAGGTATACGCCCGGAAACCCCAGTTTTACTATATAAAAGTGGGGTTCGAGGGGAACAAAATTATATAGGCGTGTTTTCGTGATGCTCACAAGCTACGTACACCTGTGGACACAAAAGCGTTCAAACTCCGACGAAGTACCTCTCAATGAATCTCTTTGCATCCAGTTAGTTTGACAAGTAAATATCATTCATCAAAGTAGTCTAAAACTCGATCAAGCGATATACATTGATTGGTCTTATTGTGGCAAGCACTTTTTTTCTTTCTTAGATCTCATTGACATTCGATATGTAATCTGATTGGGCAGTGTATGGTCAACAATGTAAAACATTTTGTGTTTTGGATTTATTCCTGTCTTGCAGTTGACTGACAGGATGTAAGGAAATACATGTATTGAATGAAACATCAGATCAAAATTAAATGAAGCTCATCAAAGTTTGAACGGATTTGTGACCACAGGTGTAATTAGAAAATCGGTTTTAGCCTTTTGCGAGTAATAATGTTGTTGATCAGACGGTTATCAGTGAAATCCGTCTGTTTTACTGTCGCAAAATACGTTTAACGGTTCCAATGACGCGTCGCCGTAAAACGAAACTTCTCACAGTAAACACTCAAATTTACATTCCCAAATGACAATCTTAAATGCAATTATCTATTTATCTCTATCTCTCTCTCTCTCTCTCTCTCTCTCTCTCTCTCTCTCTCTCTCTCTCTCTCTCTCTCTCTCTGTCTCTCTCTCTATCTATCTATCTATCTATCTATCTATCTATCTATCTATCTATCTATCTATCTATCTATCTATCTATCTATCTATCTATCTATCTATCTATCTATCTATTCATACTGCATCACCCCCTCGCAGGAACTATGTGCAGGGCTTATCCCCGAGGTTACCAGGATAATTTAGGGATTCGTATCCTTACTCTTCTTCAGAAACCTTTTTTGTCGGTATGTGTTACAGTAGAACTTCGATCGCTCGAACACCGATAGCTCGAATACCATGGCTAAGTGGAACACGTTCTGGAGTTCCTAGAGAATTCCTTTACATATAAAATAGTGAGGGAAACATTCAGGAGGTTTTGTATTTTATCTTGCTAATGTATGCTGTGTATACTCATTAGAATCGCCTCAATGAGGCGATTCTTATGAGTACACACAACATACGTTTATAATAAAGAAAACTCAGTAGCTATTTCCAAATCTCCAGTATCGCGCCCTCAATGGCACTAACAATAACCCTCCTTGGCTCGCACTACCGCTGTCGAACAAATTTTCACAGTCCCAAATGGGTTCGAGTCATCGAAGTTCGACTGTATTAGTTTCATTATTGAGGCGATTCCAACAAGTACCACAACAAAGTATTTTATAGAAAAAAAAATAAACAAAAAAAATGTTATTACATTTTATCATATGTCTCGCGTCTGAGAGTGTAATAACGCTATGTAATATTTTCGACAATCCACTAGTGGATTAAACATGCAAATTAGCTAGATACATCCCGTAACATTAACATGTACGACGTGATTAACGACGTCGCGTTTACTAACAGGGAATATTGACATTTTTGTATAAACAATCGTGAATAAAATGCGTTTTAAATGTCATATGATAAATAGAATCTTGCATTCGTGCTCATGTATTATTGAATTTATTAAACTCATTGAGGAAAAGAGATAGAATGCTCGCAAAGCCTTGCATTTTAACCATTTTCCTCAACTTGTTTAATAAATTCAATAATACAAGAATACTAATGTAAGATCCTCTATATCCTTTTATAACGCAACCAGTCACTCTAGTAACCTAATTAAGGGGGTCGAATAACTGCACTCTATAATCGGTACTTCTACTAATATATACTACGCATAGTGGCCATTTAAAGACCTGACCTACATTTCTAGTACCTAATTTGCAAGTGTAGACAATAATATGCAACTCTTTATACTCGGGAAAACAACCAAACTGCAACTAAATATCTTATCTTTTATTTAAAACTTTCAGCTAAATTCTTAACTTCCCTTCTCGTTAGTTTGAATGGTCCGTTGGCATAATCAAAAGCACTGGGCAAATACACAAAATTCTTACATTAAATCACTTACAAACCATCATGGGCCAACTGCTTTAGTACAGATGTCTCAAACGACGAAAAAAATATTTCTTACACGCCGCTTAAAGGGTTTACTGAAGCAATGCCGAGTAACATGTAAAAGAAAAGTTACAAAAAAAAATGTGCACGAACCAAAACCTAAAAACTCCCAGAACGCCATCGGGAAACTACTTGTGTGCAAATGTCAGAAACAACTAAATGTATTTCCGTTTAAATCAGTCGGTCCGAATTATTCGGGTCACATGGCCGCATTTTGCGACAACGTTCAATTAGTGCCTATAATTAAGTAAGTATCGTGTCTGGAACTTATGACCTGTGGCTTCTATTGTAAACAGGTCGATATAAAGTAATTTAAAGGATTGCAGTTTATGGCTTGTTAGGGAAATGGAATGTGTGTGTCTTCAAGAAAGATCATTTTCATCGGCTGGTCAGTTTACCTAACCACTCTTTCCGGGCAAGTCCATACTATATGTAAGCAGTTAACTAGTACAGTGCCGAAACTGACAACTCTCCTTCTTGAATCAGTGTAAGGGAGATTATATAAGAATCTCATATGGAGTTCGGTTGTGGATGGGCGTTTCCAACCTGAGAAATGACTTGTCTCTCTTGACACTAAGAGTCTACTTTTAAGGAAATACTTTTCTTTCCTTTAAGATTAGACCCATTTTGTCTATGAGGCTCAATTCATTGGCATGACATGATACCTATAAACAAAGATGCATTCAGTCAGAAAACCGCAAAATGCGATTTTCGTCTTTTCACGCAGGAACCTAATCCGTTCAAATTGCCTCAAACTACGAGGTAATTGACATGATTCATTTGCCAATGGCGTCTTACAGATACGGTTTTATTTCCACAACTTTATTATACTCAGTAATTGCCGCTTTAAATGGTTTCTTGAAATTACATTAAAGAAGTTTTCTGGGCAAGCGATTCCCATATAGAATCGGCATTGTTGTATTGGCCACTTTTTTTTCAAAAGCGCACCGTATTGCTTTGCTTTTGGAATCAAAGTTGTTGTTTTATTATTATAGCACTATTGCTTCTTAGTTCCCCTGAGCCAAGCCTTCTGTGAACCTAATAGGATTGTAGGTGTCCGTCGTCTGTTGTCCGTCTTTCGTCAACATCACGTGAACTAGTCCGTGAAATGAAGACCCCCTATACCCAATTTACGGGGATTTACGGGGGTATACATTATTTTTCTTATGTTTACTCCAAGACATAGGTTGTGGGTACTCGTTAGAACGCCTCGATGAGCCGGTTCTAACGAGGACCCACGACCTATGTTTGCAGTATTTATAAGAAAAATCTCAAGGGCTTCAGAGTATCTAGACGACAATTTTGTCATTGATGTGGATTTCATAACCTACATGTAAACGAAAGCATCACGAAAACATGCCTATATAACTTTGACCCCCTTGAACCCAACGTTTGTATAGTAAAACTGGGGTTTACAGAGGTAAACATTATTTATCTTGTTTCTGCTCAAAAATATAGATTGCGGGTACTAACGAGTACCCACAATCTGTTTTTCAAGTAGAAATAAGAAAAATATCGCAATTTTTTATCTGAGATTTTTCGTTTTTTGCGCGGTAAAATTCACAATGTATTGATATAAAGTTGTCGTTTCAATATTCTGAAGCGAGTTTTATGCGCACACAATTTATGTTTCGCTCATATATAAGAAAGAATCCTTTGTTCATTTAATTGATTTGAGGTTTAACGTTATGTCATTTTGGATACGTTGCTTCCAATTTTGTGGGACTTTAAAACAGAAGTGGAGGCAATGATCAGGAACTGATACAATTAACCCACAGCTCCCATCAGAGACGCCAAGGGGAAAGAAACACAAACATAAAATAACAGACCCTAATGGAAACACCAATAGCGGAAAGCCAAAAGGACAGTTACTCTCCCACAGAATGGCCAATAGGTTATCCAAAATAAAATAATATAAGCGACACAAACACCCAAAGACAAACCATAACAAAAATAAACCGCGACAGAGATGACATCTCAATTCCTGCCACCCAATGAAACCAAAAGGGTTTATATGCATGGACAGTCCAACCCGCACCACTTTGCCTTGGCAAGCTTAGACCTTCTTTAGATGCTGCCAAATCTACTTCTCCAAGCCCCGATGAGCGCATGTCATAAGAAAGGATCCTAAACTTTGATCTGGAAAATTTCAATCATGCTACCATGAAATATTTACATTTTCTAACACGGCATTGTATTTATTTTCCTTTTCCCTGTGTTGTAAATTTTGAATAACCGCTTTTATGAATGCCAATCAGACGTCAAACGTTTGCGACAGTATATTTAGGGGATAACTGTATTCAAATTTGTCATTTGAGGAGGTAAAGCTGACGCGTCGCCGTAAAACGGAATTTGCGACCGTAAAACCGACGATTTACCTCCCCAAATGACAATTTTTTAATACAGTTATCCCCATTCTAATGCATTTATTCGGTTGTTTTCTTTAAAAAAAAAAGTGTGCTATTCTGCTCAAAGCGGCAAACGCTGTCAGCTGCGTAAAACCAAATACCAGCCAATGGAAAGCGACGTTACATGATGACGTCGGGTTTCCGACAGTATATCGCAGAATATACTGTCGCAAATTTTCGACGTTATCCAATCAGACGTCGCGTTTCAAACGCAGGAGCATTAGAATCTTCGATATACTCAAAGTGATTCTGTCGGAAACCCAATGGCACCACGTAATAACGCTTTTCACTGACCGGCCTTTTGTTTTACGCTGTTCACAGCACTTGTCACTTTATACAAAAGCAGTGTAAGTTTTAACAAAACAACCTAACATGTGCGTTACAATTGGGATAACTGTATAATTAAAACTTGTCATTTGGGGAGGTAAATCGTCGGCTTAATGACAGTTCCAGGGCGGTTTGACTACAGTTATCTCCTTATTCACCTGACAAAAGCCATCCATAGTACCAAGAAAGAGAGCCTTTTATCACATGGGTGAATTTTTAAATGACTATGCGAAATTATTCTATATTTGCATCCTAAAATTTGCAACCACGAAAGATTGCATCATCTGAAATACATGTAGTTATTATTTTCTACGAACAATTTTATTACAGCGATTTGGATGTGAATCAAATCACAGAGATACCCGACTACGCCTTTGTGAACCTGACCAACCTGCTAGTTCTGTAAGTTTGTACCTTCCATTATTATATACAGTCGAACTTCAATGACTCGAACAATTTTAAAACCATAAAAACGTTCGAGACAGGGGTAGTACGAGCCACCGAGTGTTGATCTCAGAACCAGGTAGAGAGGCATAATGTGGACATCTTTTCAGTTTTCTTCAAGATAAATGTATGCTGTGTATACTCATTAGAATTGCCTCATCGAGGTGATTCTAATGCGTACACATAACATTCATTTTCACGATCCAATTAGACGATTATCCCAAGTACATATATGTGGTAAACGAGCCATTGGTGTTCGAGCCATCGAAGTTTTACTGTAGTAAAAAGTATTCAGTGATAAGAATTGAACGATTTGAAGACGCTGATACAGCTCGACATAGATCATGCATGCTTACTCGAGTGCCTTCGAACTTAATACATTACTATAACACACCCGTGCGATGGAAATCCGTGACATTTTTTTTTCTTTTTGTGAGTACAAACTATGTCTTGGAGAAGAAGTAAGGAAAATAATGTATATCCCCGTGAACCCCAGTTTTTCTCTATATAAAGTGGGTTGTAGGAGTGTTGTTCGTTTCACGTACTTGTTCACTTGACGTTGTATCTAATGACGTCCTACGCCAACTGATAAACGCCAAACATTTGCTACGCGCGAGTATTTTTTTAATGAGGCCACCACTACTGGTAATACTCCAAAACATTCACCTCGAAAACATGCCTTTATAATTTTGAGCCCACATCACCCCAGACACATACGCACACTTCCATGTAGTAAAATTTGGGGTTACAGGGCAATAACCATAATTTTAGGACGAAAAACTTACGGAATATCAGTTAACGCATACGCCTCATGGCCCATTGTATTGGAATTGGAATCCGTTTCAAAACATTGGCACCCATTGCCTAAAATGGATTCAAGCATAAACCCAGTCATTTTCAGTGATATACATGACACCATTTAAACCCAATGAAGCAAAGCATAAAAAAACAATCTAAACTCAACATTCGTAAGGGATTAAAGCAACCGAAATCGACTCAGGGTCCGTTTTATTTAAATTCAATCCAATGTTTTTGTTTGTTTTATTTGAGGTTTAACATCCCCGTCAACACAGTAAAGGTCATTTTGGAGACGTTGCTTCCAATTTTTTGTGGGACTTTTACCCGACATTGAGATGAAATGTCATCTCAAGCCCTGCCGCTCAATGAAACCAATAGGGTTTATAAGCATGGACAGGCCGACTTGCACCGCTTTGCCTGGGCAAGCTTAAATCCTCTAAGTTGTTTACCAGTACTCGTGTGCGGGTCGGTTTCAGCTCTGCGTCGAAGCATCATGGAACCCATATATTTCTTCAAGCCCCGTTGGGCGGGGGCCGTCAAGCCAATGTATTTGGGTTGCAGGGCAACAATTACATGTAAGCAAAGTCAGTTTCAAACAAAATGGTCCCAAATCAATCATATAAAGCAAAAACAATTCAATTATAGTGCGAGATTCCTCAAAGATTACAATTACCGAAAAGTAGAAGCTCCCGTGTGGCGAAAGCTCACAAAAATGCATTTTGAGTGGCCACCATGGTACCAAAATTCTCTTTAGTATATTATTTTAGTACTCTATTTGGGCAGTATGAAACACAATATTTCCCATTTTTTAAGTCTTGCAAAACATGTTTTATATCATGCCAACATGCGGTACGCAAGTTCACGAATGTGCCAGTTATGCAATAAGACTAACATTAGGACAATGTTGAAATATTAAGGTCTTTTCAGATGTAGTCATTAACAGTAGTGCAATTTACATTTGTTTAACTTGTTTCATGCAGGAAACTCATAAATGAAGTATAAATATGATACACACCATGATTTTAACCAGTAAAATGGTCGAAAATGGGACCATGGTAAGCATATTTGGGGCAAGCTTTTCACGAAAAACTTGTTTTAATACTATAGGGAACAAAGTATTAGAACCCCCCTCTCAGAAGGATCCTATTTTTATCAGAAAATTCAATTTATTAGCCTCTTAATAGTGATAGAATTAGTTAAATAAACACCAGTCAATGGCTGAAGGACTTATCTCTAATATCACTTACTTGATGTGTATACATGCAAAAGAGGTGCTTTTTGAATGGAAAGGATAATTCATGAAGCGTTGTAAAAGTGGTTTGTTTCAACTGTTTGAATGAATGATATGGTATCACCTATAGGCAGATATAATATCCACAGCACTGAGTTAAATCTGAAGCTTGTATCTAGCAGTGAATCTCCCATCAGTGGTCATCAAAAATGACTTGTGTAAATAATCATATTTCATGACCATGCTGCCTGAATTTTCATAACTTCTACCTTGTTCCTATAAGTATTAAGTTAACATAGGCAACTTGTATATTGCTAAATAGTAAATACATTATAATGTGTTTTTGTAACCAGCATATGCCATGCACACACCCCTTTCTGGAATCTTTAGGAATAAAATAATAGATTGTTTGAGAATTGAGAATACTATTCTCTATTTGGCATAGAATGTATAGCCACTCCAAAAGTGGTACAATAGTGATGGCTGCTTCATAGAAATATTTTCACACAGGATTAGATCAAACTACTGGTATGTAGTTTAGCTGCTTAACATTTGCACCAATCTATTCATACACTTTTATCATTTAATATATTATAGACCATAATGAATGAGCCTCATCATGAGAAAACCTGCAAATTTCATGTATGAACGATAAATATGCAGATAAGCCTGAGTGTACACACAGTGTAATCAGCATCTTTGGCATTAGCACAGTCTTGTCTGGTCCTTCCCTGTTGAATCTCATGGGATGGAAACCCTCTATGAAATTTCCAAACAAAGGATCAGACCTTTGACCCAGGTGTGCAATTAGTGTCCCCAAACTAAATAATCCAAATCGTTGTTTTTGCTAAATTATATTGCTCATATTGGTGCTATAAATGGTCATGATATTAATATTGTTATTGATGCCATGGATAGAAACTGATTGTTTAAACATATGGTGTTTATATACTAAATGCTCATATTTTAAATATTTGGATTATGGCACCAACAATAAATACTGTAAATGATGATATTGCCATTGATGACAATGATGATGAAGATGATGATGATTTCATCAAAAAGTTTAGCTCCATATACACCAGTGAGGCCTTTTCATTTGAATGTGAATTGTGTGTGAATTGTATGTTAAACAGTGAACATTTTTAGCTCACCAGAGCCGAAGGCTCCGGGGGAGCTTCTGGGATAGGCAGTTGTTCGTCGTCGCCTGTCGTATGACGTATGTCGTCTGCATCAACACTTTCAAACGACATCTCCTCTGAAGCCACTATGCTGATTGGGCTCAAATTTTATCTGTATTGTCCTTGGCCTGGGGGATTGAAAGTTTGTGTTTTTTTATCAAAATCGGCTCATTAGTTTGGTTGCTATGGCAACTTGTAGTTTCCATAGACTTATAATGGGGAAAATTGAAAAATGGCATTTACTGCCAAGCCTCTGCAGATATTTTGACAAAACTTTCATAGAAATGTTCCATAGGCAATCTACTATCTGCCGTATGATTTTAGGCCTTCTGTCCATTTTTATTGGTTGCCATGGAAACCAAAATGCAAAAAAATAGGCAATAAAATACTTAAAAAATCATCTCCTCAGAAACTATATGCTCTAGGAGGCTGAGACTTTATGAAAATATTCACCATATTTGCCTTTACAGGTTTTGTGTTATTTATGAAATTTGGCCTTACAGTTTTGTTGCTATGGCAACTTAGAGTTTCCATTGACTTATAATGGGGAAAACTGAAAAATGGCATTTACTGCCAAGTCATTGCTGATATTTTGACAAAACTTACATAAACATTTTCCTTGAGTAAACTTCTCTCAGCCATATGCTTTTATGTCAACCTGGGGGGGGCCTAGGTTGTGCCGGGGCCATGCCCCACCCCCTCCACTTCATAAAATGCCTTATATCTCAGAAACCTTACAGATCCCAACCCCTTAACTATATATATTCTTGTTCCTTATGATAAGATGCATTAAGTGAAATCAACCTGGGGGTACCCCGGGATGTGCCGGGGACATGCCCTGCCCCCTCTATTTCATAAAATGCCATTTATCTCAGAAACCATTCAGATCCCAACCACTAAACTATATATATTCTTGTTCCTTATGCTAAGATGCATTAAGTGATACCAACCAGGGGGTCCCCCGGGATGTGCCGGGGACATGCCCCACCCCCTCCACTTCATAAAATGCCATTTATCTCAGAAACCATTGAGATCCCCATCCCTAATCCGTATATATTCTTGTTCCTTATGATAAGATGGACTCAGTGACACCAACCTGGGGGTCCCCTAGGATGTGCCGGGGCCATGTCCCACCCCCTCCACTTCATAAAAGGCCAAATATCCCAGTAACCTTACAGATCCCCACCCCTAAACATTAACATTATAAATTCTCGTTCATTATGATAAGACGCATTCATTGACACCAACCTGGTGGTCCCCAGGGATGTTCTGGGGCCATGCCCCACCCCCTCCATTTCATAATATCACAATATCTTGGAAACCTTACAGATCCCCACCCCTAAACCATATATATTCTTGTTCCTTATGATAAGACACATTCATTGACACCAACCTGGGGATCTCCCAGGGCCTTGCCCCACCCATGCACTTCAGAAAAGGCCTTATATCTCAGAAACTGGTCCAAGCCCCACCCCTAAAACATATATATTCATCTTCCTTATGATAAGACGCATTCAGTGACACCAGCTTGTGAGTCCCTGGGGCATACCCGGGCCATGCCCCACCGCTTGACTTCATTAAAAGCCATATATCTCAGAAATCGTTCAGCTCCCCACCCCTAAACCATATATATTCTTGTTCCTTATGATAAGACTCGTTCAGTCACACCAACTTGGGGGGTCTCTTTGTGCTGAGGCAATGTGCCTCGACCTTCCACTTCATAAAAGGCCATATATTTCAGAAACCATTCAAATCCCCACCCCATAATCATATATGTTCTTGTTCCTTATTATTAGCACACCTACTGTAGGGGTGTCCGCAGGGGCCTTTCCACTTCATAAAAGGGCCTCATATCTCGGAAACTGTTCAGATTCCCACCCCTAAACCATATATATACTTGGTCCTTATGATAAGACACATTTAGGGACAACAATCTTGGGCTTTCCTGGGATCGACAGGGCATGCTCCAACCCCTCCACTGTTTAAGAGGCCTTATATCTCCAGCCATACAGATCCCAACTGCTAAACCATCCTAGTGTGATAAGACACATTTAGTGATACCAACCAGGGCTCCATTGGGTCCATGCCCCGCCCCTCTACTTCATAAAAGGCCTAATGTTTCATATACTGAATCCACATGGGTGCTCATTTGGATATTGGGGTTCTCTTGGCAGATTAAAATGATACCATGTTAAAATATATGGCTGCAATTGGGCAGTGCCCACCTGAGCTCTGGTGAGCACAGTGGCCAAAGGGCCTCTTGTTTATATTCTGGCAGCAATTCGGGACTGTGTGTATTTGATTCATCAAAGAGTTCTTCAGCACATCAGAAATGGCCAAAATTGTTTCTGACTTTGCAAATACTTTGTTTGTTGTGCATATATCATAAATCATAAAATATAAAGACATTTTGCACTGGAGAAAAAGCATAGCTTTCCACAGCATTCTGTCACACAGTGATATACAATAAATTAAGGTACTTTTTACCATGTCTCAACTCAGAAAATGCCAGTAGATATAGAAAGCATGGTAAATTTGCCATAACCTTATATTGTGGTGTCAGTTATGGTTAATAAATGCTTTTTTTTGAGTTTTCAGTGTATCTTAAATTTCGAATTCCGTCATTTAACATGGCCATTCAGCAAATTTCGAATAAGCGCAACAGTACCTAAATGTATCCCATAATTTCAAAGCTTTTGCAAGACGTAAAAGTTGGGAAACATCTGTTTTCTACCTTCCAATATGTCGATCTTAAAAGGGTTATGGCTTAAATTTTTGGTACTTTCAGACCACCTATTGCTCAATCTCAATAGCTTGGAGCTCTTACTAGAAATTGATCCTGTGCCCATTTATTTATTTTTGAGCCCCAAAATAGGTTCTAGGGAGTGTTCTAAAGGCAAATAAAATCGGACCTTATATGGTAAGATGATACCAAAACAATCAAAATAGAAATACCAATTTCTATTACAAAACATCTATGTGTTTGCAGTTACAAAACTAGATTCTGGGCCCGATTATTGAAAAATGGAAGCCCACAATTGGACTACCGGGGGTAACAAAATTGGTCCCCTTCATTTTTGCGTTAGTTGAACCCAAATGAATCGAGTAAAACAAAAAGATAAAAAAACAATTATAACACAAAAATATTTATGGAATAACATATCGACCCATACTTATACAGGCAAACATGGTGGCAGCACCAATAGTTCAGTCATCACGAAAACACGCCTTTATAACTTTGACCCCCTTGAACCCCACTTTTATATTGTAAAACTGGGGTTTCCGGGGGTATACCTTATTTTTCTTATTTCTGCTCTTAAATATAGATTGTGGGTACTCGTTAGGACCGCCTCCATGAGGCGGTCCTAACGAGTGCCCACAATCTAAATTTTGAGCAGAAATAAGAAAAAATAACGATTTTTCATCATAAAATTTTCATTTTTTCGGCGATAAAGGTGGCAATGTATTTGTATAGGCGTGTTTGCGTAATGGCTCAGTGGTTAGTGCGTTCTGCGTATGATCGACCGGCCCCGATAGCTCAGTTGGTAGAGTGTCCGCTCCGGGGAACGGGAGGTCACGGGTTCGATCCCGGGCCGCGACATACCAAAGTCGTTAACAATGGTACTAGCTGCTCCTCGCTTGGCACTCAGATTTACGGGGTGGAGCTAGGACTGGTCGACCATGTGTCAGGATAATGTGACTGGGTGTGGTATCATGTAATGCGTCTGGGACATGATACTTCAGTGATGCAGCACTTTAAAAGTGAGTATTGATCTCCCTGTCGCAACCAGACACCGTCGTGATATGACTGAAAAATTGTTGAAAGCGACGTTAAACCCGAATTCACACACACACACATATACACACACACACACACACACACACACACACACACACACACACACACACGTATGATCGAGATGTGGAATCCGGCCACCGGAGGCGAGGTGTGTCCTTCGGCAAGACACGTAATGCCACTGCTCCACTCCACCCAGGTGTAAATAGGTAGCAGTGGTGTAAAAGTCACTGCCTGTCTCTCGCGCGCGTGATAACATCCGGAATGAGTGTTCAAGAGCGATTCAAATAAGCTTGAAGCTTTCATCGCAATCGAGCTAAAATAAAGGAGTACAAACTAGCATAAACTAAAAAGTGGTCAACGCTGTTTACATCAATTGCTTTTAAAGTAATCAGTAGACAACAAAGCCGAGGGCATTTCTTGTGATTGGGATCTTAGTGTTTAAAGAGTAAATTACAGGGGTAAACTTTATATTCATATTTCTTTGCTCAAAAATGGATCGTCGGTACTCGTTAGAATCGAATGTATAAAAGAAAAACGACACCAGAAAAAAAAATATATAATTTTAGGCCTGACAGACAACATTTTCTATTATAGGTGTGTCATGCGATTATTGCGTGGGTCGGTGTGTAATTTTCTTCTTTCCATTACGCAAACACGCCTATACAAAAACATTGCCACCTTTATCGCCGTAAAAAAAGGAAAATTTTATGTTGAAAAAAAAGTGATATTTTTCTTATTTCTGCTCCAAATATAGATTGTGGGCACTCGTTAGAACCGCCTCATCGAGGCGGTTCTAACGAGTACTCACAATCTATATTTTAGGGCAGAAATAATAAAAATGAGGAATACCCCTGTAAACCCCAGTTTTACTGTATAAAAGTGGGGTTCAAGGGGGGTCAAAATTGTATAGGCGTGTTTTCGTGATGTTTTCTTTGCAGCAAAAGGGTAAAGTTTTAAATCATAACATATTGCAAACAGTAAATATGTTTGAATAGTTAGATCCCTCGTAAAGAATACACCAAATAAACGAAAATAGCAGACTCGGTTTTATTGAGTCTGTTCACGACCAGTACTGAAATGTGCAACACCGACCACGCCCTCTAGCACTGGCTTTAAGCAGAACTTTATTTTCAAAATGATTCTAAATTAACTTTATGATCCCACAGGACCAAAGAGCGTAAAACCTTAATTGACTCTAGAGTTTGATTTATCTTTTACTATAGTCTTTCAAAACGCAGTGAGACCTGACTGCACTTTTAATTTTGGACTAGTCCTTGTTTTAGGTTAGTCGCTTTCAGTTGGGATTTTACATTGGGCGGTATAGTGTTACTGTGATTCGTACTGCATCATATTAACCCCTTGGCCACGCCTTTTACATAATGACATTATCAAAAAACTTATTTATAAATTTATAAATTTAAATTCCCGTGAAAAAAGAAATCCAAAACCTGCATTCTCTAAAACATGGAATAGTCTTGTCACGCTTGAACGTTGAACTTTCAAAGGTCGTTGATAAACTATACCCCGACACATCTTAGTCACATTTGCAGATAATGAATAATCTTCTTACATAACTTTCTATAGACTTTCAGAGTATGTTTTATATATCTCATTGTTTAGGATTTGGTTTTAATTTGCCAAGATTTAAATGCCGGAATCGTGTAACATAAATCAGGTGTATACGTCTGTATGACAGTATGACATTAACACTTTTAGTACCAGAAACCCCAAAACGGGTACCCTGACAAACAGTGCAGGCCCAGATCAGACGCCGCAAAACGCGGCGTCTGATCAGGGCCTCCACTGTTTGCTAAACGTTCAGTCATTTTCCAAATAGATTTTGATAAAAACACAACCTGACACCCCTAAATTTTGAAATGAGCTCCTGCTATATATAAGGAGGAAGATTCCATTTGGTACAAAAAGGGCTAAAGCAGTTGCAATTGCAGAAGGACACGAAACAGAAGGAAATAGGCACAAAGTGCCATTTAAGTGACTCGATTGTGTTTCGGAAGGAAAAAAAGCAATGATGTCTCATTATTAAACTTATAACTAGAATTAGATGAACACTGAATTCTCTTACTGAACTGCAAGGAAAATACACAGTTCAATTAATAGATCATGTAAGCCACGTGTGTTAGAATTAATGTGTAGAGGTATTGAAGAATAGTATAAGTGACCTTAAAGAGTTAGGTAATCACAAGCTCGAGTCACAAAACATACAGCAGCAATAAGACCTGGCATGACTAATCAACTATTTGGCCTGGTTAGCGTCTTCGCTTAGACCTATAAAAGCTGTATATCCGTGAACATGCTAACCAAATAGGGTCGATAAGTCGAAAGAAAATATGAGAAAAGAACAAACATCATGTTTGTATGTTTGATTTGAGGTTTAATGTCCCCGTCAACACTTTAAAGGTAATTTTGGAGACGTTGCTTCCAATTTTGTGGGACTTTTACGCAACATTGAGATGAAATGATATCTCAAGCCCTGTCGCCCAATGAAACCAATAGGGTTTATAAGCATGGACGGTCCGACTCGTCCGACTTTGCCTGTGCAGACTTAGATCCTCTCAGCGGTTTGCCAGTACTCGTGTGGTGGTCGGATTCAGTTCTGCGTGGAAGCATCATGCTGCCCATATATTTCTTCAAGTCCCGATGGGCGGGGGCCGGAACAAACATCTTGAAATGGGCTAAATTTAAGTCATATTACCAGTAAACATTCGAATAATTGGGTTATGAGGATCAAAGAGCAAAATGAACAGAACTTAGTATTAGTTTTAGTATTTTGACACTTTTTTAAATTTTTATCAAAAGTGCTAGAGGATATTCATTACGAAAACACGCCTATACAAAAACATTGTAAACTTAACCACCAAAAAAACAAAAACAAATAGAATGAGAAATTGTGATACTTTATTATTTCTGCTCAAAATATAGATTGTGGTACATGAGCTCGTTAGAACCGCCTCATCAACGAGTACCCACAATCTATATTTTAGAGCAGAAATAAGAAAATAAGGTTTACCACTGCAAACCCCAGTTTTAATATATAAAAGTGGGGTTCAAGGGGGTCAAAATTATACAGGCGTGTTTTCGTGATGGAGGCCGGTGCATACATGTAGGAAAATCTTTTTTATTTATCAGGGTAGGTCGGGTGAGCGGAAACACGGGTATTTTATTAGGTCTTAACACTCATTGTTAAGAAGCCTCGACCTCTACCAAAACCCCCACCCCTGCCCCGATCCCGCTTCTGTCCCTGCATGTATCAGCGTTTAAACGTAGGCTGATCTTGATCTTTGCTTGTCGCAGGGGTCTTTGAACCTCACCAGTTGCGCATCTGACTGGCTCTAATGTAGTACCGTATTTACTCCCTAAATATTCGGACACCTAATATCGTTTTAATTTGATTATGTACTATCTCCTCCCAGGTGCATGGTCTGAAATAACTTGATGAATGGCAAAAAGTGTCGACCCTAATGAGACGCCGCGTTCTGCGGCGTCTCATCTGAGTCTACACTGTTTGCTCAGGCCTGTCTGTCCGAATACAGTGGGTAAATACTGTTATTCATAGTTTATAATTTTCTAAAATAAAAATTATGTTTATTCGTGACGGCTGATCGATATAGATTTCATCAAATATTCATTCTCGTGTTCTCATAGATTTATCACTTTGCGTTGGTGGACGTTTTGAAGCCTAATTTCCGAATGAATTAACAAACGGCTCAAAATAATGTACTTTATTTCAGAATGTTGTCAGAAAATAAGATAGCTAGAATTGCAGACCATGCCTTCGAGGGACTTCCAGTATTAACTCTTTTGTAAGTTGTTTTCTCTTTTTTCTATCAATCGATCCAAAGCTTCGAGGCACAGCAGCTAAATACGTCGTTTTTGTCCACGTGACTATCACTGATTTGCCCGAAATCCAGGTAACGGGCATTAACCCATTAAAATTCCAATCACCACTATTGGCGTCTGTTTTGCCGTCTGCCGGTTACCTTAAAAGTTTTTTTTTTTTTGGCAAACACTGTGAACCCAGATCAGACTACTCCTACAGTCTGATATCGGCCCACACTGTTTGTCTGTATGCAAAACTACTTTTAAAAACGTTTGCAAAACAAATCAGCAGACGACATACGCAGACGACATTTCTAGATGTACTTTTTCTCAGCCATCCGCTCTTTTCTTGACATTGTGCCGTTAGCGTTGTAAATAAATCAGACCCGAGTCACCAGACCCATGTGTTTGGTGCGTTTAGCAGTGTATACCAAAATTAGACGCCACAGAAGGCGGCGTCTGATCAGGGTGTACAGTCTTTGCTTAAAGTGCAGAAACTACTGAGCTGAAACCGACTGCACACGAGTACTGGTAAACCGCTTGGAGGATCTAATCATGCCCAGGCAAAGCGGTGCGAGACGGACCGTCCATGCTTATAAACCTTATTGGTTTCATTTGGCGACAGGGCTTGAGATGTCATTTCATCTCATTGTCCTGCAAAAAATCCCACAATATGGAAGCAACGTATCCAAAATGACCTATACAGTGTTATTGAATTTATTAAACGAGTTGCGGAAATTGATAAAATGCGAGGCTTCGCCGAGCATTTTATCCCTTTCCTTCAACCAGTTGAATAAATTTAATAAAACAAGAATACAAATGTAAGATTCTATTTATCGTATGATATTTAAAACGGATTTTAATTCACAATGTTTTAACAAAAATGTCAGCTTTCCGCCATAAATAAACGCGACGTCGTTAAGGACGTGGTACGTGTAACGTTATGGAGCGTATCTAACTAATTTGCATATTAAATCCACAAGTGGTTTACCGAATTAATTACATGGCGTTAGTACATTGTCAGACGCGACGTCGTATGATAAATAAATATGAAGCATGTTACAGTAATTAGACTATCAGTTAGACGGGAGCCAATCTAAGTGCGGCACCAAAAGACTCCCTTTCGCTTGTTTCGACCCTAATTTATGATGTGAATTTGTCTTGTGTTTCAGGGAACTCAACAAAAATAAGCTCAACCAAATTCCACCAGCCTTACAAGCTCTTCCAGACCTTTTTGACTTGTAAGTACTTCATCTTAGCTCTGATTTATTTGTTTTGTTTATGAGTTAAAAAGCCCAATCAACATCATTTTGGTCAAATCGATCCGATTAATTTATTTCTTCACAAGCAATTAGCAAGCTTCTTTCGCCTGAAACTGACAACCCGGTAGGTATCGAAACTGAGACCGCCTGATCAACTGTCAGACACGCATCTGCCCGAGCTACAGGGGCCCAACACGTGAACAAGCCCGTGAGATGAACACTCCATAAACCCCACTTGATATAGAGAAAACTGGGGTTTATGGGGGAAACATCATCTGTCTTATTTTTGCTCAAAAACGAAGATTGTGGGTACTCGTTAGAACCGCCTCATTGAGGCGGTTCTAACAAGCACCAACAATCCATGTTGAAAGCGGAAATAAGAAAGATGCTATCATTTTTTACACAAACTTTGTCATTTCTGACACCATGTTGGACGCTATTATTTCACAAGGACATGTTTTCCTAATGTATCGAAACTGAGAACGGCTGATCAACTGTCAGGCGCGCAACCGACTGAGCTACAGGGGCCGTCAGATAAGTTCTGAACAATTGCAGCACACATCCGTTTTACATGCAGCAAAACGGTTATCTTGGCCACCTCTATTTAACAACCCGTTTCCGAAAAGGAAATGCACCAAATATTGTCTATATTAAGCAAGCGCCTAGGCGATTGTTAAATACATGTTGGACTGCAGGTCATTTTGTTAATCCATATTTGCGAATCTGGTCTTTTCCGGATAAAAAGCTAAACACAAAAACACGCCTATATAATTCTGACCCCTTTAAAACACTACTTTTATATAGTAAAACTGGGGTTTACAGGGGAAAACATTATTTTTCTTATTTCTGCTCTCGATGAGGCGGTTCTAATGTGTACCCAGAATTTATATTTTGAACAGAAATAAGACAAATATCAGAATTTTTCATCTGAAAATTGTCGTTTTTTTCGGCGATAAGCTTTGCAATGTATTTGTATAGGCTTTTTTTCATAATGTTATGGTAGTTTTCTTATATGTGATACGACTTGATACAGATTGTGGGTGCTCGTTACACATAATGGGTGTTTTTGAGCAAGAATAATGGTAACAATATCCACCCTGGTACATTGTCATCACGTGAACAAATCCGTGAAATGAACACCCAACTAAGCCCCACTATATATAGAGAAAACTTGGGTTTACGGGGGTATACATTATTTTTTTTTATTTCTGCTCCAAGACATAGGTTGTGGGGGCTTGTTAGAACCGCCTCAATGAGGTCGTTCTAACGAGCACCAACAACCTATGTTTGCAGTATAAATAAGAAAAATATCACAGATTCATCAGAAAAGTAGCCATTTTTGGGGTTGTGAAAAATGCTCTATGTCGCACTGGCGTGTTATCGTAATGAAAGCCACCTTTTTCTCTGAATAAAGTGGGATTTACATGAGTTTTCCTTGCATGGACATGTTAATGTGATGTTTGTTTATAGATGTTCATGTCACCACGAGAGCAAGTTCGTGAAATGAAAACCCCTATTAATCCCGCCTTATACAGAGAAAACTGGGGTTTATTATATACATTATTTTTTCTATTGTCTGCTCCAAGATAGAGGCTGTGGGTACTGGTTAGAACCTCTCGATGAGGCGGTTTTTACAAGCACTCGCAACCTATTTTTGACTTATAAATAAGAAAATCTTTACACGTTTTCATCAGAAAAGTAACTTAGCTGAGCAGATTAAGTCAATATATTGGTAAAATCGTGCATTTAGTGACACAAGCATGAAATTTGGCATGAAGACTTATATAAGGTTACTTTACTCAAAAAAACCCGTTGTCCACCAAAACTGTTCAAAATGGCGGCCATTTTCAAAGATGGCCGCCATTTTTGTACGTTTTCTATACAGTTTTCGATATAAAGTAACTGTTTTAGAGGTATGAAAGAATGCATTAAGTCTCACGGGTATGACAGTGTATTCATAGAATGAGATTGCTTATAAAATAACATAAAGGTATCAAATTGGCTACAATCTATTCAGATAATCAAGGATCATAGAGGACGTTCTTTATGCTTGGAAGAAACATTGAAATTGCCTCAGCGTATATAATTATGTTCTGTATAATGTACCATTATTTATTAAATGTGTTTTTGACGGAACCTATACATTTTGTTGTCTTTCTGTTAGCGTGATTTTGCTAGTTCCACGTTGCTCATTTAATGCATTGCTGCAACATTAACAAATGGGTGCCTAGTGTACCATGAATGGGTTATTTGTGGAAACTCAATGATTCTGAAGGCGGTGGTACACCCGCGCCTTTGGCCGTGGCCTTACACGACAGAGTACGTGCTAAAGCTAAAATCGTTTTAACTACTCAACACTTAACTAGTTTTTGGAAACAGAAATGCATCTTGCCTTAAAGTGAAAGGTTCTTTTTGTCACAAACTGTTACATTTCCTGTTTGGATAGGCAATCAAAAATCCATTTGTGTAACATTAAGGAAATTGTGGGAAAAAACAGTGTGCAAAGGCAGCTAAGAATAGCTGAGGGACTGAGGTTTCTGCATGGAAATGGCCAACTTTCTGTTTAGTAATCCATGCGTTTAAGGAATTACCTTTCAAAACACATCAATAAGAAAAAACGCCTATACAAATACATTGTAACCTTTATCGCAGAAAAAATGAAAATTTTGAGATGAAAAATTATCAATTTTTTCTTATTTCTGCTCAAAACATAGATTCTGAGTACTCGTAACCGCCTAGATGAGGCGGTTCTAACGAGTACCCACAATCTATATTTTAGACAAAAATAAGAAAAATAAGGGTAACCCCTGAAAACCCCAGTTTTACTTTGTAAAAGCGGGGTTCAAAGGGGGTCAATATTAGATAGGCGTGTTTTCGTGATGTAAATTTCACTGCAGCTGCTGTTTATGTGAAGGTAATTTGATGGAGCTGTAAAAGGTCTCTCTTTCTTTCATCACAGCGTAGAACACATTTGGCGTCTCCAAAATAACCTAAACAGTGTATGTCGAGTCCTCACCGTTGTTTCATCTGTGTGGTTGTTTTATTTTTTTGTGTGTGTATTCACGGAGATGTTGCACTGATGAGTTAGGAGGCCATCATGCGGACTAAACAAATAATTTGTCTAAATCGCGACGGAAGTAAGGGCGAGGATTGTGGCCACGTAAAATCGATTTAAGACCCCCCCCCCCCCCCTCCCCCCCCCCCAAATGGAATTCGTTTCACGGACCGTTCCAAGGCGGTTCTACTGTCGCGGTTTATTTTTGTTATGGTTTGTCTTTGAGTGTTTGTATCGCTTATATTATTTTGTTTTGGATAGACAATTGGCCATTTTGTGGAAAAGTAACTGTCGTGTTGGCTTTCCGCTATTGATGTTTCCATTAGGGTCTGTTGTTTCACGTTTGTGTTTCTTTTCCCTTTGGTGTCTTTGATGGGAGGTCTGGGTTAATTGTATCGATTCCTGATCATTGCCTTCACTTCTATTTTTAACTCGGACTTTAAACCTTGTCCAATCAAAAAGAATAAGCTACAGTTTTCTGACATGACGCATGATACCAAGACAAACTGCATCTGATAATGTTGCCTGTTGGTCAGCTTACAATTTTTTTCAAAATAGTTTGCATGTCCAGCAAACAGTGTGAACCTTTATCAGACTGCCCTTAGAGTGGCAAGAGTTATTTTGACTTAAGGGTTAAATGATACATTGGCCTATGAAGGTGTTTGGTGTGGCGATCGCCGGGGCATCCAACTGATATTTGGTGGGAGACCTGTTATCCTTGCAGAAGATATAGATAGAGTGTGTGAGTGTGTGTGTGTGTGGGTGGGGGGGGGGCGGTATGCTTTCATTTTTTTCTGTCTCTTGTCTCCCATTTCTTTTTTTCTTTTTTGTCCCCGTTATCTCATCTCTTCTAAAATCTTTTCTACCCCCCCTCCCCCATTTCTACTTTGTTTTCTTTTGGATACGGCACGGGATGACGTGTTGTTAAACCGCAGACAACATTCTCTTCTTTATTCCGCAAGTTTTTTGCTATCTTATCTAGGCTCAGGTGGCTTATTGAAAGACTTTTTAATATACAGCAATGTAGTAACTTGTTACCTCTGTGGATATTCGAGAAGATCTTATGATGTTTTAGTAAATATCATGTTTAAGCCGATTCAAATGAAAATGTAAATTAAGATAAATGAGCATTTTCCTCTCAGCCTCAAGACATCACGTTAACAAGTCCATGAAATGAACATCCCTCTTAAGTACTCTTTATATAGAGAAAACTGGGATTTGCATTACTTTGCTTATTTCTGCTCCAAGGCATTGGTTGTGGGTACTAGTTAGAACCACCTCAATGAGGCGGTTCTAACAAGCATCCACAACCTATGCTTGGAGTATAAATTAGAAAAATATCACGAATTTTCATCGGAAAAGTGGCAATTTTAGAGATATGAAAGAATTCTCTATCTCATACGGGTGTATTTTCGTAATGATAATGTGCGGATTCAGATACATTCTGCTTTGACTCGTATCGCGTTTTTTCCCATCGAGACGGAAATAAGGAAGAGGCTAGTAACAAACGTTTGTCAAAGCGTTTCACGTAAAAATGTCTGTAATTGACAAAAGTTTGTAAATAGCGACTACACGTAACTAATGAATGGTTTGATCAGTCAAATTTACCCGCCAAAACTTCAGTTAAATAAAGCAAATTCTTCTGATATCGAGGCCCTGTTTTTGGATTTACATCTATCTATTGTTTCATTGGGTTTCTTTCCTGCAATATTTATGATAAACGCGATGATTTTGATTTTTAATTTGTAAATTTCTCTTTCTTGGTCGTGCAACGTCCTATGGCGTTTATGTTTCGCAATTTATTCGATTTGCGAGAGTGTCTAGACATGTAACTGACTACAGCACTCGTAATAAATTGTTAACTGCTAAACTTCTTAAGCAGGCTTATCGGTATTATGAACTACGCAAAGCTTTTATTAATTTTATAGACATAATTCCGATTTAATTTCAATGTTGGGCTTACATCAGCCCATAGGGGCTTGATGAAATATATGGGCTGCATGATGCTTCCACGTAGAGCTGAATCCGGCCCGCACACTAGTACTGGTAAACCGCTAAGAGGATCTAAGCCTGTTCAGGAACCGCGGTGCGAGGCGGACCGTCTATGCTAATAAACCCTATTAGTTTCATTGGACGACAGGGCTTGAGATGTCATTTCATCTCAATGTCGGGTAAAAGTCCCACAAAATTGGAAGCAACGTCTCCAAAATGACCTTTACAGTGTTGACAGGGACGTTAAACCTCAAATGAAACAAAAATAACAAATACATCCCTTCTGCAACAAGGTCAATAGGAACCCACATTTTATGATTGTGTTTGTTTGTTTGTTTTTATTGGAGTTTAACGACCTAGTCATCACTTTTTATGGCACTTGTAAGCCGGTCAGTTTACCTATCCACACTTTTCCCTGGCAGGCTTATTGGTAAGCGGTTAACTAACACAGTGCACATTTTTTCGCCAGAAACTGACAACTTCCCTTCTGGAATCAACGGAAGGGAGAGAATGATCGTAGAAAACATTTCGCTGATCAATCTCCACGAAAGAATGTTGCCGACCCCGGTAGGAATCGAACCCGCGTCCTCCTGATCAACAGTCAGTCGCGCATCCGACTGAGGTACCGAGGCCGGCGGAATTTTATAGTGACTTAGTAATACTATATAAATGCAAAAAAATAAATATATGTGCATTTACTTGCATTGACTTCAGCACCCAATTTCGTAAAATCATTCTTCGATATAAAAAGATTGGATACAATATAAATGTTATACGACACCCTGCATGCGTGCATGGTAGTTAATCCAATCACGGCTAACAAGTTTGCTTCCATCTTTAATTGCACGCCGGTGGGTCAGGTCTCAAATTCAATGATGGTTCCAGCGTAAAGGCTTACTGGGAATTAGAATTTAATTTTATGTAACGTTGATTGCTACATGATGCTCTGTCTCAGGTCGGGCCCATCGGAGTCTAATTGTTGGATTTCTTTTGCTCCAGCATTTCAGTGGTTTCTTGCTGTCGAGTCCTCACCGTTATTTCATCTCTGTGGTTGTTTGATTTTTGTAGTCTCGATATTGCACTGATAGGTTAAGATGCCTTCTTGTGGACTGAAGAAATAATTTGTCTAAATCGCGACGGAAGTAAGGGCGTGGAATGCGGCCGCGTAGGTTCAATGTAATTGATTTATGCACATTGCCCTCACTTCTATAAAAATAGCTATTAAAACGTTTGTTATTGGCGATGGCTTTATTTACTTAGGGAATACAGTCGAACTTCAATGGCTCGAACACCTTTAGGACAATGTAAATCTGTTCGAGACAGGGGTAGTTCGAGCCACTGAGGGTTACTGTCAGGTGGCATAACGGGGTTCATTTTGGGACATCTTTTCGGTGTTCCATAATAAAAATGTATGCTGTGTGTACTCATTAGAATCGCCTCGACGAGGCGATTCTAATGATCACAAACAGCATACATTTGCAAGATAAAAGTCGAAAATGTCCTTAATTATCGAACACTACTTCTAATGTTGAGGAATTCCCTAGGGACTCAAAAATGGGTTCGACTCAGCAATGGTAAACGAGCCATCGGTGTTCGAGCCATCGAAGATTTACTGTAAATGTATTCAAAACTGTCATTCAGGGAGGAAAAATGACGGTTTTGCGGTCGGAAATTATGTTTCACGGCGACGCGCCAGCGGAGTCGTAAAAAGGAATTTTCGACCATAAAACCGACGATTTACTTCCCCGAATGACAATTTTCAAAACAGTTATCCCCATTCTAATGCACTTATTTCGTTGCTTTGTTAAAAATTGTACAATTTTACTCAAAGTGGCAAGCGCTATGAGCTGCATTAAACCAAAAAGCAAACAATGGAAAGCGACGGTACATGATGACGTCGGGTTTCCGATAGTTTAATTCAAAATTCGGCGTTTCTAATGAGAACACACAACATTCTTTTATTTCATAGAAGATCAAAATGATACCTTTTAAGTCAGCTAAACTATGTACAGTATTATGACCTGGCGTTATCATTAATCTTCAACAGTTCGAACAACCCTTATTTCGAACAGATTTTCATGTACCAAGGTACTCGAGTTGTTGAAGTTTGACTGTAAATGAGTTCCATGGAAAAGTGTTTATTATGTGCATTTACAATAATTATACTTTGAATTGTAGCGCTATCACAGAGAACAATATTGAGTATCTGCCAGACAACTGTTTCCGAGAAAACAAAAAGCTCATTAGACTTAGACTAAAGGATAACCCGATCACCGCCATTGGGAAGAAAACATTTAGTCATATGCCACAGCTGGAGGAGCTGTAAGTATATTTTCAAGACGTTAAGGAAAGTTTTTTTGCTGCGGTACCTGTCATGATTCATCACGATCACATGCCTCTTCAAATACATTGACATTTTTTCACCAAAAAAATGAGAATTTTCAGTTAAAGAATTATGACATTTTTTCCTTCCTTCTGTTCAAAATATAGATCATTACGATAACACACCCGGGTGACATAGTGCATTTTTCACATCTCCAAAATGGCTGTTTGTTATGAAAATATGTGCTATTTTTTCTTATAAATGCTGCAAACATAGATTGTGGGTGCTCTTTAGAGCCGCCTCATTGAGGCAGTTCTAACGAGTACCGAGAATCTATGTCTTGGAACAAAACAAATAATGTATACCCCCTTAAACCCCAGTTATCTCTATATAAAGTGAGGTTTTGGGGTGTTCCTTTCACGGACTTGTTCACGTGATGTTATGGGTAATTTTTAGAACCGCATCGATGATGCGGTCATTACGGGCACAAACATTCTAAGTTTTGCAGCAGAAATTCATAAGGTAGATCTTATGAGTCCTAAGTGCTGCCAACATATA
Source organism: Lucinisca nassula (assembly GCA_963580285.1). Taxonomy (NCBI): domain Eukaryota; kingdom Metazoa; phylum Mollusca; class Bivalvia; order Lucinida; family Lucinidae; genus Lucinisca; species Lucinisca nassula. Next base: position 48,532,880 of record OY757021.1, read on the forward strand.
TTAAATGTCTCGTAAGAACTGTCCTTCCCTTTTGTGCTGCCTCATAAGGGAAATCTAGCGAGTTCTCGTAATCTACGATCCCGAGCATCTATAATATATATAGAGGATCTTACATAAAGGTTCGTGTATTATTGAATTTATTAAACAAGTTGAGGAATAGGTATTAAAATGCGAGGCTTTGCCGAGAATTTTATCCCTTTTCTTATACGAGTTTAATAAATTCAGTAATACATGAGCACGAGTACGAGATTCTATTTATCATGTGACAGTTAAAACGCATTTTTCACGATTGTTTTACAAAAATATCAATATTCCGCCATTATGTAAACGCGATGTCGATAAGGTCGTCGTATATGTAAGGTTACGGGGCGTATTTAACTAATTTGCATATTTAATCCACTAGTGGATTATCGAATTTATTATATGACATTATTACATTCTCAGACGCGACGTCACTTGATAAATAGGTGTATACCAATGTAAATCCAAGTTATTTTTATGTTTTTGTACATACTACGTAGGATTTTTAAGGCATTACATGGATCTTGTTAGCGCCTTTACAAGGATGGTTTGCATACTTACTTTATTACAACAAAACTACAAAGAAAAACATTATGCTTCCTTTCCTCACAAACGCAGTAGGTTTAGAGTTAACTGACGACTGTACATACTGAAATGGTTGATCATGAAACAAATCTGTTAATTTTTATGAGAATTTTAGCAAGTCCTCAAGGTGTCCAAATTTACGGTAACTTCAAGCAAAACAAACAGGTGTCTAGCTCTTTTAGTTGGCGGCACATGAGCATTTGCAGACCCATTTTGGAGACTTCTTCGGTCCGTTTGCTATGTTTTATCCCAATTGGTTATTTCCCACACATATAAATGTCTTAAAATCCAATATCTGTGTCGAGAAAACATGCTATAAGATATTTTGCAGGAAATGGGTTTCCGATACCAAACAGCCTTTTAAGGTCAATTATATAGGGTGATTGCCACAGATATTATTACACGTATGTTAATCAATTTCAAGCAAAAATTACGAGCTGCACTGGTTGCGGATACACCCAAACTGCTATGGCTCGTTTGAGACTGTGGATTTCCTTCTTTTTATTTTATACTTAGCACTGAATTCAATGTATATCTGCGCCAAATAAAAATGCTATTGTCACAGTGTGAATTATATATTTTCACAGTGTGGAAATAACATGACCATTGTATTTTCACAATAGCAACCTAGTCTTCTTTTCGTATAAGATAAAAAGAAAAAAAATGTTTCGAAAGAGGACAATATTTCATCGAATGTGTTGAAAACACATTTCATTCAGTGTGTTGAAAACACCAGAAATTTTCACGAGTGCGAAGGCTGTTACAAACCTACTCAGTTACAGTACATTGCCAAATTAAACTATCAAAATGAAAAGAACATTTAAACTTGTTTCGACAAATACCACACATATAGTAAATTTTCATCTCGTGTAGTGAAAAAATAAAAAATCAGAATTTTCACGGGTGCAAATTTCACTCGTGCTTCGCATTCATAAAAGTTCTGATGTTTTCAACACTCCCGATGAAATATTTTTGGTGTTTATCTTAAACAAGAGGGCCCAGATGGCCCTGGTTCGCTCACCTGATCCAGTGTATAACAAGTGGGTCCCGGGCAGGGTCAATTTTGGCCCCAGTGCTATAATTTGAACAATCTTGGTAGAGGTCCACAAGATGAAGCTTCATATCGAATATGAAAGACCTGGGCTTTCTGGTTTCAGACAAGAAGATTTTAAAGGTTTACCCTGCATATAGAACTCTATGTAAAACAAGATTTTCCCTATATAAGTCTATGTTAAACCAAAGGGCCCCGAAGCAGGGGCATTTTTGGCCCCAGGGCTAAAATTTGAACAATCTTGGTAGAGGTCAACTAGCTGAAGCTTCATAACAAATATCAAAGACCTAAGCCTTGTGTTTCAGAGAAGATGATTTTTAATGATTTTCCCTATATAAGTCTATGTAAAACCAAAGGGCCACATGGCGGAGGCATTTTTGGTCTCAGGGCTATAATTTGAACAATCTTTATAGAGGTCCACTAGCTGAAGCTTCATAACAAATATCGAAGACCTAAGCCTTGTGGTTTCAACGAAGAAGACTTTTCAAGATTTTCCCCATATACGTCTATGTAAAACCAAAGGGCCCCGTGTGTGTGGGGGGGGTATTTTTAGCTCCAGGGCTATAATTTGAACAATCTTGGTAGAGGTCCACAAGATGAAGCTTCATACCAAATAGCAAAGACCTGGGCCTTGCAGTTTCAGAGAAGAAGATTTTTCAAGATTTTCCCTATATAAGCCTATGTAAAACAAAAGGGCCCTGGTGCGGGGGCATTTTTGGCCCCAGCACTATAATTTGAATAATCTTGGTAGGGGTCCACTAGATGAAGCTTCATACCAAATATCAAAGACCTGGGCCTTGCGGTTTCAGAGAAGAAGATTTTTCAAGATTTTTCCCATATAAGCCCATGTAAAACCAAAGGGCCCCCGTGCGGGGCCATTTTTAGCTCCAGCACTATAATTTGAACAATCTTGGTAGGGGTTCACTAGATGAAGCTTCATACCAAATATCAAAGACCTGGGCCTTGCGGTTTTAGAGAAGAAGATTTTTAAAGATTTTCCCTATATAAGCCCATGTAAAACCAAAGGGCCCCCGTGCGGGGGCATTTTTGGCCCCAGCACTATAATTTGAACAATCTTGGTAGGAGTCCACTAGATGAAGCTTCATACCAAATATCAAAGACCTGGGCCTTACGGTTTCAGAGAAGAAGATTTTTTAAGTTTGCGGTGAAAAAAAATCTATTTTTGGCTACTGTGACCTATATTACAATGGACCGGAACCATTTGAACAACTTTGAAAGGGGACCACCTAAGGATCATTCCTGTGAAGTTTGGTCAGTGGTTTAGGAGGAGATGTCGTTTGAAGAAAAGTTTACGGACGCATGCACGGACGCACGCACGCACGGAGCACGACGGACGACGGACAAAAAGTGATCCCAAAAGCTCACCTTGTCACTATGTGACAGGTGAGCTAAAAAAATGTGAATATCCTCTATATATAACGTGGCTGAATATTTAATTGATAAAAACAGTGTCGTAGGCAATCGGCAATCATCACGAAAACACACCTATATAATTCAAACCCCATTGAACCCCACGTTTATAAAGTAAAATTGGTGTTTACAGGGGTAAGCCATGTTTTTTTTTATTTCTGCTCTTAAATATAGATTATGGGTACTCGTTAGAATCGCCTCAATGAGGTGGTTCTAACGAGTACTCACAATCTATATTTTGAGTAGAAATAAGAAAAATATCACAATTTTTCATCTTAAAATTTTCATTTTTTCGGCGATAAAGGTTACAATGTATTTGTATAGGCGTGTTTTCGTAATGATTGTTTTTCTTTCATAATTTTGATTTGAAAAGCTATTCACTTCAAACAGATACAGTAGAACTTCGGTGGCTCGAACACCGATGGCTCGTTTACCATGGCTGAGTCGAACCCGTTCTTGAGTCCCTAGGGAATTCCACTACATAAGAAAAAGTCAGGGATAATTTAGGAGATTTTAGTCTTTTATCTTGCAAATGTATGCTGTGTGTAGTCGATGAGGTGATTCTAATGGGTACACACAGCATACAGTTTTATTGTAGAACGCTGAAAAGATATCCAAGGTATCTCGTTATGCCTCCTGGCAGTAACCATCAGTGGCTCGAACTACCCCTGTCTCGAACAGATTTTCGAGGTCCCAAAGGTGTTCGAGCCATTGAAGTTCGACTGTATATTGTCGATTGCCTACGACAATGTTTTTCTGTTGTTGTTTTTTTTTTAATTTCCGGCGACTGAATGAAAAAAAGCTCAACATGTTGCCACCTATCAAACTTTATAACTTTACGCCCCCTTTCTTTCGTTTTTTTTTTTTTTTTTTTTGCTTTTGTGCCTTTTGAACTGATCCTGTTTATATTTTCAGAGAATTATCCGAAGCCCAAGATATAACAGAATTCCCTGACCTTACCGGTACCACTCGTCTGGTAAAGATTATACTCGACCGGGCCTCAATTACATCACTGCCTTCTAATCTGTGTGATAACTTGGACAAATTAAAAATTTTGTAAGTAGAGAACGTAGCCTAATACGAAAAGGGCCAAGGTGGCCCTCATTCCTCACCAGAGATGTCACAGAGCTTCTGAAAGCCATGTGTATAGTTGAGAGTCATCTTATTTCATGAAGCATAACTGTTGCACTTAGATACATGGTCACCTGAGCAATAGTCTTGCTAAATTTGAAAGAAACTGTTAAAGAGACTAAGTTAAGTTGTCATTTTTTTAAGATTTTTCTACTTTCAGTATGTTCTATATTTTTTTTCTTTGAAAGTAAGGAATTCACCATAGAAATGCAAAGTATGAAGTGTACACGTTTTATTTTCTGGGCCAGACAAGATAGTTTCGACCAAGTACTCTTCATCAGTGACCGTCAAATATAATTTGCAAAGCTACACAATGCAACCGATGATTCCAAAGGACAAAATATAAGCTACAGTATAATGAAGGGCGGGGAGACTTTTTATGACCACAAGACATTTCTTTAACACAAGATGTAGTGACATTAAATATGTCCCACAGAAAGTTTTTTTGTTTTTTTTGAAGCAAGGAATAAACCGTAGAACTAAAATTATGGAGTCCGCCAGCCATTTGATTTATAAAGCAAAATAATTGTGGTGGAAGGTCACCTCAGCACCCTTCCTTTGACATTTGAAACAAAATAAACAAAATGTATTGGAGGAGTTGTTTTTTAAGATACTTAACATTGGCGGAAATCTTGAACACCCAAAAACATTCCGATCTGTTAGAAATGATAAATGTATTTTATAAGAATTAAAATGCTTGTCATCACCATAGCACCATCAGATTTGATCGGATATTTCTAAAACTTATATAGAAGTAGACTGGGAATGAATATATGTACGTTCATGTAACGCGTGTTCGTTTTCACCCGAATTATGAACGCTCGACAGATATTGTTTCTAGTTCTTATACGATATCCGAAACGGAAGTCTAGGGCTAATGCTTTGGATGATAAAAAATGTAATACTGTCTTTTCATCTGTTTCAGTGACGTCCACTCCAACAGAATCTCTCTGATTCCAAACATGACGGGATGCAAAATGCTAACACTGCTGTAAGTGTTCTCATCACTTGCACAAGTCCCTGCAATAAACAGCTTTGCAAAGTAGAAGTAAAACAAAGATAAGGAATCGATACAATTAACTTACTCTACCCATCAAAGACACCAAAGGGAAAGAAACACAAACATGAAGCGACCAAACCATAATGGAAACCTAAACAAAGGATGACCATAAGGACAGTTACTTTCCCACAAAATGGCCAAATGGCCATCCAAAATAAAAAGACACAAGTGATACACACAGTAATTAGTAACAAACAACAACATAAATAAACCACCACAGAAGAACCGACTTGGAACGGCCAGTGGAAAGAATTCCACTGGGGAAGTGGGCCTTAAATCGATTTTACATGGCCATAATCCTCGCCCTTACCTCTGTCGCGGTATACACTAATTTTTGTTTAGTCCGCATGAAGGCTTCCTAACTCATCAGTGTAACATCTCCGAGAACATACAACTAAAAAAACTACAGAGTTGAAACAAGGTTGAGGACTCGACAGCATACAACAACAGAATTGCTGGAGCAAAAGAAAACCAACAGTTAGACTCCGAGGGGCCCGACCAAAGACGGAGTATCAGGCGCATGCTTATACACTGTGCGCGCTTATCAGAAAAAGGTGGCTATGACGTCATCGATAACTGTACTGTACCGGTAAAGTCACCGGTAGAGATTCTGTTGCAAACCTTATTTCATATACACTTGAGATACATACAGGATCTTGCATGAGCGTTCATGTATTATTGTATTTATTGTACCAGTTGAGTTGAAGGTATAAATTGCAAAATTTTCATAGTAGATAGAACAAAGTAGAAAACAATAACTTCCTAACGGGAAAATAATGTTTTATTTTCTTCTTTTTCCCTATAAACCAACAATTTCTGCTCCAAGACATAGATTGTGGGTACTATGTGCGTTAACAGAATCTCTACCGGTGAGTTTATCGATGACGTCATAGCCACCTTTTTCTAATAAGCGCGCGCAGTGTATAAACATGCGACCTTCAATGGCCCAAACAGTTATAGACCATGAACAGATAGGGATGGTTCGATCCACTGAGAACAAATTAAAGCAGCATTTCAGAAGTCATGGTGGAGCTCTTATTTCTGTCTTCTATAAATAAAGGTATGTTATGTGTACGTATTAGAATCACCTCGAACAGGCGGTTGTAATAAGTACACACAACATACCTTTTCAAGATAAAATGCGGCAAAATTATCTTAAATATATGGATATCCGGAGCATTATGGAAAGAATTCTTTAGGGATGCCATAATTAGTTCGAATTATCCATGGGGTTCAAGTCATTGATGCGTCACTGTATTCGGCTCCTTTTGTATCGCTGAGCCTGTTTCAGAATACTGAAAACAGAGTAATACTCAACTACACGCTATGAGGGAGGAATGTTATCAATCATGCGAATTACAGTACAGTACTCATGATGCTTATAGAGAGTCTCGATAAAACAGTTACTCCTGTTTCCTGTCTGTATTGTGTTCTTCGTTTCTAGAGGCCTTTGCCAATATTACAACTTCATATCTATTCATTTTCATTTGCAGCAACTTTGGTAACAACGACATATACTCCTTAGACCCGTCCCCATTCAGAGGACTGGAGAACTTAAAGGACCTTACCCTAAAACATAACAGAATCGAATCCATCCCAAACGGAACTTTTAGAGGGCTAACAAAACTCGAATATTTGTAAGTTTTGTTTTGTTTTCACATGCCTAAGCTAAAGCATACCATTGCTGTCTTCGGTGACACACAAAGTAAGCCATACAAAACGATTGTTCAGGATAACATAATCCTATGACATTAATGGTATGTATTATGGGGTTGATACCCCGACAAGCAAACCCCAGGCTTCCTTGCCGAGGTCGCAATTCCACAATTGATAAATTTTCTCAACCACCTTCTTTAAAGAATGTGCAATGAATTGCATTGCCGTTTGGCTATTTTATGGGAAAGAGACTAGTGTTCCGCTTGTGGTGTTATAATTACGGTGAAGTTGTTTTATATTGGTATTTCATTCCTTTTTGGTGTCTTGGATGGGAGGTGTAAGGCAGTTGTTCCGAATGCACATAATTGCCTTCACTTCTATTTCCCAAAGCTAGAGCCATCAGACTGCCACAAACGGGCCCTTTTACATAAATGTTACGGGGCAAAAAGGTAATAGCTTTAGGCCTCCGATTCTATGACGGTTCCAGCGTAAAGGCTTACTGAAAATTAGACAGTATCTAAGTTTATGTAATGTTGGTTGGTGCCTGATGTTCTGTCTCTGGTCGGGCCCATCGAAGTCTAACAGTTGGTCTTCATTTGCTCCAGCTTTTCAGTGGTTTCTTGCTGTCGAGTCCTCGCCGTTGTTTAATTTCTGTGGTTGTTTGAATTTTGTGTTAATTGAGATTTTCGACTGATGAGTTAGGAGGCCTTCATTTGGACTGAACAAATTATTTGTCTAAATCGCGACGGAAAAAGGGCGAGGATTGTGGCCACGTGAAATCGATTTAAGCACCAGGCGGAATTTGTTTCACTGACCGTTCTAAGGCGGTTCTCCTGTCGCGGTTTATTTTTGTTATGGTTTGTCTTAGAGTGTGTGCGTGTGTGTTGCTTATATTATTTCGGTTTGGATAGCAAATTGGCCATTTTGTGGGAAAGTCACTGTTCTTTTGCCTTCCCGCTGTTGATGTTTCCATTAGGGTCTAGTTGTTTCATGTTTTTGCTCTTTTCCTTAGGTGTCTTTGATGGGAGCTCTGGGTTAATTGTATCGATTCCTGATCATTGCATTCACTTCTATTATTGGTCTTACCTTCTAAGCGTTTTATCAGTGAGCTGCTCAAAATCAATTTTCAATACATGTATATTCATCTACGTGTAGTGGTAAATTGAAATGAAAACCAGCTGCTGAATTATGAAAACAACATTGCATGTTCATTTCATGACTTTCTTTCCTTTACAAGTGGCAGCATTTTGTTGACACACTGAATGTCCATTTCATTTAATGTTGATCGAGGAGATGACATTGTGGCTGTTAAAATCTACACCTAGGGAGAACCAGGAAATGTTTTCCCTAATCACATGGGTAACAAAACATGCACCAGACGTCAGGTTTGGAAAACAAATAGTTCCACTACAATATACGTTTTCCCATATCAAGAAACGATCGACAGAATGAGGCAGCTAATTAAAAAAACATACGGGGGACAGCAGTGGGACAAGGAAATCTCATACTGCCATTCAAAGGAATATTATTGTCAAGTGTAATATTTCATGTCTGAAAACATTACCCTTTTCTGATAAAAAATATTTGCTATTTAGCTCTTTCTGCATCAAACATAGTGGTTGCTCGTTAGAACCGCCTCGTTGTGGTGGTTCTAACGAGTATCCACCATTTATGTTTTAGAACAAAATAAAAAAAAAAATGCATACCTGGTTTTCTTTTTCTAAACTGGGTCTACAAGGATTTCATATCACAGACTTGTTACCTTGATGTTTAATAGCAACACATTACACATTACGAAAGAATATTGAACTTTTTTCCATAAAAAATGAAAATTTTCAGGTAAAACGTAATAAGTATGTATTTTTTTCATATTTCTGCTCAAAACGTAGATCGTGGGAACTCGTTGTGGTGGTTTAAACGTGTTCCCACAATCTATGTTTTTGAGCAGTTCTAACGAGTACCCACAATCTATATTTTGAGCAGAAATAAGACAAATAATGCATACCGCTGCAAACCCAGGTTCACTATATAAAAGTGGGGTTTAAGCGGGTCAAAAATATATGGGCGTGTTTTCGTGATGACATGATGACTTTCAATTTTTTTTTTTTGTTTTCAACTTACCTTATCGCAAAGGATGGCAGTTCATATACATGTACTCGTGTATTTTTTCAAGGCATTGCTTTCACTTCATTTCTATTCACTTCTTTTAGAACAACACGTTCACATGATAAAAAGATTCTTTCCTGCACGAAAACATACACAACGATAACACACCCGTGTGTTTTGGTGCATTCTTTCATACCTCAAAAAATGTACTTTTTCTGACGAAATTTTGTGATAATTTTCTTATTTTACCCCAAACATAGGTTTTGGGCACGCGTTAGAACCGCCTCATCGAGGCAGTTCTAACGAGTACCCACAACCTCTGTCTTGGAGCAGAAATAAGAATAAAAATGTTTACCCTGTAAACCCCAGTTTTCTCTATATATATTTGGGTTTATAAAGGTGATATTTACAAGGACTTGTTACCATGAAGTGTGTGATCTTTACTTATTTCTGTTACAAACATACATGTACATGGCCGCTCAGTGAGCGACAAGAAACTGGAAGATAATGCATCCTCTAGTAGTCTCTCTTTTGTAGCTATTTAACCCATTGCATGCGGGAAACCCCTAAAGAGGTACCTTGGCAAACAGTTCAGGCCCAGACCTGCACTATTTCCTAACAGAATTTTCCATCAAAAATAGAATGAAAACTAAAAATAGTTCTGACATCCCTTATATGGCAAATGCACTTGTCCAACATATAGCAATGGAAGAATCCACTGGTATTCATGGTATAAAGTGGGGTTTCTATTTTTAATGACATGGAGTTGCTTACTTGGTGTGAATGAATTATTGCTCATAATATTTTGATAAATTTTGTGATATTTGCATTATGTCTGCTTCAACAATAGGTTGTGGGTACTTGTTATTCCAAAATAACGTTAAACCCCCTCATTTTTTCCATCGAATGTTTGTTTTTTTAAGTGAATTCATAACAAGGGCCCGTTTACTTTATTGGTAGAAGATAATTTGATTTGATGAAAAGGTGGTGCTAACAATAAGCGGATACAGTAGAAAGAAATGTACTGTTGAATATGTATCGCCTTTTTACTATTTTCAGGGATCTCTCTTACAACAAAATTACATTTATACACGAAGATGCCTTTGTTGGACTTTCTGCACTTGAAGATTTGTGAGTAGAATTAAAGTACAGTCAAACATCAATCCCTCGAACATCTTTTGGAGCAAGAACATTTATTGTAGACAGGGATAGTTCTACTCCATTGCGATACCTTACCTGTGCGACTTAGTGCATTTTTTTCAAATCCTTCCGGATAAGCAGTGTTATTTATACTGCTATCATACGTTGTTGGTACTCGTTAGAACCGCCTCACTGAGGCTGTTCTAACGAGTATCAACAACGTATTTCTTGGGGCAGATATAAAAACATACCCCCGTAAACCCCATTTTTCTCTATATAAAGTAAATTAGGGGGTGTTCATTTCATGGACTTGTCCACGTAATGTAATGAGGGTTAACCCTTTTATAGAACATATTTAATCGTAACGTTCAGTATTATAGTCGCATGTTCATCAGGACAAGACTTTGATTGTTTGATTTGAGGTTTAACGTCCCTGTCAACACCGTAAAGGTCGTTTTTGAGACGTTGCTTCGAATTTTGTGGGACTTGTACCCGATATTGAGATGAAATGACATCCCAAGCCCTGCCGTCTTATGAAACCAGTAGGGTTTATAAGCATGGACGGTCCGACGCAACGCTTTGCCTGGGCAGTCTTATATCCTTGAAGCGGTTTACCAGTACTCGTGTGCGGGTCGGTTTTAGCTCTGTGTCGAAGCATCATGCAGTCAATCTATTTCTTCAAGCTCCGATATGCGGGGGCTCAGGGCAAGAGTAAAATTCTCATGATAAATACGAAGAAGTGAAAATAATGATGGGTATCGATACAATTACCAAACGCCTCCAATAAAAAACACGAAATAGAACGAAACATACATAATAAAAAGTTTACAAGCGGAAAGCCATAACGGCATTGACTTTTTCACAAAATGGCAAAACGGCTATCCAGAATAGAAATATATATTAGCGATACATGCATAAAAGACGAGCTATAACAAAAATAAACCACAACAAAAGAACCGACTTGGATCGGTCAGTAAAACGATTTCAATTGGGGGTCTTAAATTAATTTTACGTGACCACAATCCTCGCTTCACTTGGTATACTGTGCAATGGTGATATCATTTCTCGTATAAGAGACAATGGGCTTCCCGGCTTTTTTGTTGTTGTTTTTTTTTTCTATTATTCCTTTCTCATCATATAGACCATTGTTAGAGTTTTCGTCAAAGATTTGTCAGAAGCAATATAAACACGGTATGCAATGAAGTAATGATTTGTAGTGTGTAAGAAATAATGTTCCATTTTCGCTAATTATTCATTTGTTCCTTCATTCTACTTTCTCTTCATACAGACCAGTTTTAAATTTTTGTCAAATATTTTGCAGGAACTATAAAAGGTAGTAGCCGCAACCTTGGGAGCAATGCAATAAGGCTGACTTATGTTGTGTAAGAGGCACTGAGCTTTCTTAGTTTATTGTTCATTTGTTCATTCATACTTCGTTCCCTATAGGCCAGTGTTAAAATTTTCGTCAACGACTTCCCAGGAACAATAAAGCTAGGAGCCGCAAGCACTGTATACTATGCAATGATGGTGACTTTTATTATGGAGGAGACAATTACCTTTCTCACATCTGTTCTTCGATCTTATTTCCTTATATATTGAACAGTCAAAATCCATAAAAGCCAAAACTAAAAAACTCAGTGTACTTCACAATGCTGTAACTTTTTTCAAACACGAGACGGCGGACTTTAACTGGTAATCAGAAGGTGGCGTGTTTCTTCGAAAGCGAGAACGAGAACGAGGGCCTTTCAAAATCATGACGAAATCACGCCTACATAATTTTGACCCTCTTGAAACCGAATTTTATACAGTAAAACGGGGGTTCACCTTACTTTTCTTATGTCTGCTCTCAAATATACATTGTGGGTACTCGTTAGAACCGCCTCGATGAGGCGGTTCTTATGTGCACTCTCAATCTATATTTTGAGCAGATATAAGAAAAATATCACAATTTGTCATCTAAAATCTCATTTTTAGGCGGCAAAATTCACAATGTATTTGTATAGGCGTGTTTTTGTAATGACGTTTAGGGTAGCAATTACGCTTTACCATGTTATTTTAGTTGAAAGGGTATGCCGCGTTTGAGCTGTATTAACCAATGGACAAAACAGTATTCTCCTGCACCACCAAAATAGATCAAACATTGTCTCTTATAAAGAAAGACCGATTTGAAATTTCAGAAATCTCGGAGAAAATAAGTTTCCAGTGCTTCCAACAAATGGGCTTCAAAATCTACGCCATCTGAAGACTTTCCACAATAAACAGCTTCTAGAGCCACCTTCCTATGAAGCCCTGCCGAAAATAGAGAGCCTAGCATTGGCATACGCCTATCATTGCTGCCAATTCATAAAAAGACCCAGTCAGGTATGTCACTTTTTTGCATTTGTAAATGTACAAAAAATATGCGGTTAAGTAAAGTGTAAAATCAGCCTTTTCATACAGTACATCAGAACACACCCTTTTGGTAGCTGTGCGAAGAAGCTCTGCGTCAAACATGCCCATACAGCACCAAATGAAGACTCCGGTTAGAGCCTTTCTGCATAACGTGTCTCGTATAATGGATCTGGAGAACAGTCAGACAATATGATATTATGCTCCGAGCGGGGTTTCGCCCCGCGGATGTATTTCTATATGAAAGACGTCTAAATTGTCCACTTGATAATCCCATTTTCTTTGAATAAGTACGTTTCAATGGTGTTGATTACAAAATCTTGCTACTGTGATGCCGTACTTCCTGACTTAAATCACATGTGTAGCGAAGCGGCGACTCTTTATAAGAAGATGACAGCGAGATATTACGATACTTGCAGTTTTGTTCTTGTTATTTTTTTTGTGTACAAATAAACAATGAAAAGAAAACAAAAAAGGTTCAACTGTTCAATACATGATTAGCTTTACGAAATCGTTATCGTGAATGTTTGCCGTACTGGATGGTTAAAATTCTGTCTATCCTTAACTAACGACACTGAAGAACTGGGCCCTGGATCTTCTCCTTTCAATGATTGGATGAAAAAGAGAAGTAAAGGCAATGATTAGTAATCGATACAATTACCTCACACCTTCCATAAAAGACACCACCAGGACATGAAATACTCGTAACAATACTATAGTGAAAATTTATCAAGCGGAAAGCCAAAAGGACAATTACTTTACCACAAGATGGCCAAAACGGCTATCCAGAATGAAAAGATAAAAGCAATCCACACATGCATAGACAAACTATAACAATAACCACAGCTGCATAACCGCTTTGGAAACATATCGTTCTTGAATCTTGCGGACGCCTGATTATACTCTTCTGGAGTCCATGTCTGTTGATCTGAACATTGATATTTGCCATTTTGTCTATGGACTAATGATTTTGATTAACGCTTTGGTACTACGACCTAAACTACTCTTGACTATTTTTGAAGGGCAAACACATTCACAAGCGCCTATATGCATATTCACAAGAACTGTTGTTTTTTTTTTTGTTGTTGTTGTTTTTTTTTTAAATTACTGGTTTTACGTTCACTATATGCATACATTCTTGATTTTGAAAAGAGTGTTTGTTTGGGTTACAATGAAAGCATTGAAGATTGCCCTTAATAACAAAGAAGGCAAAACCTAATAGAAAATTTATTAGCCGAACTGTAGTTTCCAAGACTGTTTACGCCATCATATTCAAATACTACATACCGTTTGAGCCCGAGTGAAAAACAAATAAGCTGTTAAGGGGAGACGTATTAGTACGGTAAGTTTAATGACATTTAAGAGTAACTTAAATCATAAAGCTAAACTGGCATTGCATAGAGGAAATGTCAGTTTCCAAACGGACACATATGCGTTTAAATCGTCAATACTAATTTGTGTGTGTCAGATTGAAATGTCTGTAATCTAAACTTTGTTTACTAAAATTTCTGTTCTAGAATTGCTTAATCACATTAACCGATCTTTATAATGACTATACTTTGTGCACAAAAAGTTCTATTCTCGAATTGCTTAATCGCATTGACCAGTCCGTATAATGACTTTTCTTTGTTTACAAAAAGTATAGTTACTATACTTTGTTCACTAAAAGCTCTATTCTAGAATTGCTTAATCACATTAACCAGTCCATATAACGACTATACTTTCTTCACATAACGTTCTATTCTAACACGTCCGTATAATGACTATACTTTGTTCACTAAAAATTAAATTCTAGAATTGTTTAATCACGTTAACCAGTCCGTATAATGACTGTCCTGATAAACTCATTTTACAAGGCAAAGTGCGGTTTACACGAATAGTCATTGTATTTACATCACGTTTACAAATAAAAAGCAAATAACACATAAAAGAACGACAATCAGAGACTTGGTTTAATTGCGTCCCTTCATACACAGTCCGTGAAATAAACAACATCGAAGCCCTTTTTAATAGAGAGAAAACTTGGGTTTAAAGATGGTATATGTTACTTTCTTATTTCGGACTAAAACATACGTTGTGGGTATTCGTTAGAGTCCAACGAGCACTTATAGCCCCCGCCCATAGGGGCTTAAAGAAATATATGGGTTACATGATGCTTCCCCGCAGTGCTGAATCTGGCCTGCACACTGGTACTGGTAAACCGCTTAGAGGATCTAAGCCTGTCCAAGAACCGCGGTGCGAGGCGGACCGTCCATGCTAATAAACCCTATTGGTTTCATTGGGTGGCAGTGCTTGAGATGTCATTTCATCTCAATGTCGGGTAAAAGTCCCATAAAATTGGAAGCAACGTCTCCAAAAAGACCTTTACAGTGTTGACGGGGACGTTAAACATCAAATCAAACAAAACAACAACGAGCACTTATGTCTTGAGTCTAAATGAGAAAAATATCACAAAATTTGTATCAGAAAAATAACCGTTTTTGAGATAAGAAAGACTGCATTATGTCACACGAATGTGTTCTCGCAATGTTATTGTGTTGGCTCAAAAGAGATAAGCCCAAACAATCTATTTTGGAGCATAATTACAGACAGGAAATTCGCCATTGTCTCACGTGGATGTCTTATCGTTACGATATGTTTTACTGTAGGAGGATGACAGCAGAGGCGCGTATAAATTTCGTCAAGAGATTACCTGGCTGATTGATACAAACACAACTGGTGGACTTTGGCCTGCATCTGGTAATAAAATTGTACTTTTCTTGTCAGGAAACAGAGCGTTACAGATGAAAATTTGAGTCTTGATAACACTGGGTTTCTTTTATCAGCAATTATATAGTTTGCAAGACTGTTAACACCTAATGTATACATGTCATGACCACTGACTCGAAGTTAGTCACCTAATTGACAAAGAAATAATATCGAAGCACGGGGATACGATTGACTCTTAGGTAGGGACGTTTTTCTGCCACAACACGACATTAAACTATATTCATTTGCAGTGGAGTGAAGACACTGAATAAAGACAACACACTGACAAAACCCAGTATATTATTGACCTTTAAGTGATTAACTTATTACTTATATTGACCTTGTGAATAGGTTAATTCTCTTATTAGAAAATGCAAGCGCTGTCTTTAACAGTAGATCGCTTTCCCGAGGAAACTGCATAATATGTGTTTAAAGAACCATTTACAGAGATTTATTAGGGCCCCGCACTGAAAGTGTGGGTGCCCTATAGTAATCACTCTGTCTGTCCGTCCGTCTCTCCGTCCACAATTTTTTTATCCTCCATAACTTTCTTATTCCTGGATGGATTTAAATATTACTTGGCAGAAATGTTAACCATAATGTGATGGAGTGTTGTGCGCAAGACTCAGGTCCGTACCTAAAAGGTCAAGGTCATACTTAGAGGTTAAAGGTCAAAAAAGGGTCTTTCCTGTGTCCAATAACTTTGTTATTTATTCCTGGATGGATTTAAATATTCATTGGCAGAAATGTGCCTCAAAGGTCAAGGTCATACTTAGAGGTTAAAGGTCAAAAAAGGGTCTTTCCTGTGTCCAATTAATAACTTTGTTGTGTCCAATAACTTTGTTATTATTCCTGGATGGATTTAAATATTACTTGGCAGAAATGTTAACCATAATGTGACGAAGTGTCACACGCGGTACCTCAAAGGTCAAGGTCATACTTAGAGGTCAAAGGTCAAAAAAGGGTCTTCCGTCTGTCCGTCCACAAATTTTTTTATCCTCCTCCGTCCACAAATTTTCCTACTCCTCTGATAGCGCTGCCGGGGCCCTAGTCAGTTTCACTGACAGCTCTAGTTTATATAAATTCTAAAAATATATTTGGAAAGCGAATTTTTTTTCTTTTTAATTCAATGAAATATGTGTCGACATTTGGGTATGGGTGTTGGCAACGGACGAATGCTTGTTTATACATCCTTTTGCAGTGGACAGACTTACAGTGTTGACATACATACCCTCCAAACATACCTCAACACCATCTGTAGCTCTCTGAAAGGGTTATCCTTTGGTAGTGTAGATTATATTGTCTTGTCTTATCATGTTGTAGATAATATTGTCTTGTCCTTTTGGATCATTGATTCCATTGTGGAATTTTGAAAATATCTGAGGGTCACTGATGAGGCCTAATTGGCCGAAACTAGCTAGTCTGGCCCAGAAAACATGTACACTCTATATTTTTAGTTCTGTGGTGTATTCCGTGCTTCCCAAGGATAACCCTTTTATAGAACATATTTACTGTGCTCTTTGGTTGCAAGAATATGGGCCGGACTTCGCCCTCTATAGCGGCCGCTATCTCAACCGTTTTGAGAGGATTGGAAACCGACATTTTATGTGATTGTTAAGTCCTCCGTGATCTAAATTATGTTTTTTTTTCTGCATTGGGATTAGAGTCTTGATTAATCCATATAACGGATCAATGCTTTTCTTTACACATACACAGTTATTTTCATGTGTATGTTTCTCAAATGTCAACCATGTGGAGCCATTTGTTATTGTTATATTGTTACCGGCTGCATTGCAAAAAGGAGTGCGAGGGCCGAAAACATTACGTTCGGATTTGAAGCACTGCTGGTGTCCACAAGGCGGTTGTTTCTTTGCAGTCATATTCTTTAATTATCCATAAAATGCCGAGAAAAACTGCATCTGAAAATGTCACCTGCTGCACTTCGTGCAAACTTTCTTAAAATAGGTTTGCATGCAGGCAACCTGTGTGGGACCGGATCAGACTGATACCAGTCTGATCTGGGTCCATGCTGTTTGCAACAATGACTTTTAAAGTAACCAGCAGACGACAAGGCAGACGAGAATTGTTGTGATTGGCTGGCATGGCATTTAATAGGTTAATTTTACTTTATGTATATTGGGTACATCTTGTTTTGTGAGCCTTCTTATCGCTATTGATGACTTCAGTATTACATTGTTTAGTCAAGGCTGGGCCCGATTACTGTTTTATATCTGTTTTATGTCTATGTATTCGTTATAGTCCATGGTCATCCACATGTTTGCAATAAAGCGATATAATTTGCCTTTAGAAAGAAACCCAGATAGACAGAAGAAAACGGGAGATTCGGTTGAACTGACTCTTTTGAAATGACAAGACAATACAAACTACACTATGATGAAGGGCAGGGAGACTTTTTACGGTCACCAAACATTCACTTAACACCAGATGTAGTGGCGTTAAAATAAAAATATGTTCTATAAAAGGGATATCCTTTGGAAGCAAAGAATACACCGCCGAAATGAAAAATATGGAGTGTACAAGTATATCTGGGTCAGACTAGCTAGTTTCGACCAATCAGGCCTCAACAGTGATTCTCAAATATATTCAAAACTCCACAATGGGATCGATTATCCCAAACGACAAGAATAAGTCTACACTAAGATGAAGGTGAGGCGGACTTTTTTACGGCCTCCAAACATATACCCTCAACATCATCTGTAGCTCTCTGAAAGGGTTATCCTTTGGAAGCAAACACTACACCGCAGACCTGAAAACTATGGAGTGTTTTGTTTGTTTGATTTGCGGTCTAACGTTCCCGTGAACACTGTTAAGCTCATTTTGGATACGTTGCTACCAATTTTGTGGGACTTTTACACGACATTGAGATGAAATGACACGTCAAGACCTGTCGCCCATTGAAACCAATATGGTTTTTAAGCATGGGCGGTCCGAGTCGCAACGCTTTGCCTGGACATGCTTAGGTCCTCTAAGCGGTTTACCAGTACTCGTGTGCGGTCGGTTTCAGTAAAAAAACTATGGAGTGTACAAATATTTCTGGTCCAGACTAGCAAGTTTCGACTAAATAGGCCTTATCTATGACCTTCAAATATTTTCAAAACTCCATAATGGAATCAATGATCCCAAAGGAAAAGAAAATGCCAACAACACTATGATGAAGGGCAGGGGGACTTTTTACGGCCACCACACATTCCCTTACCTACAGCTGTAGTGATGTTAAAAAATAAAAATGTGTTCTATAAAAGGGATATCCTTTGGTGGCAAAGAATACACCACAGAACTATAAAGTATGCAGTGTATAATTATTTCTGGACCAGACAAGCCAGGTTCGGCCAATTAAGCCTCATCATTGACCCTCAAATATCCTCAAAACTCCACAACGGGGTCAATGACCCCAAACGACGAGAACATACAAACTTCTCTAAGATAAAAAGCAGGGGGGATTTTCACAGCCGCCACACATTCCCTTAACACCATCTGTAGTTCTATAAAAGAGTTATCCTTTGGACAACAATAAACCGCAGAACTGAAATGTATGGAGTGTACAAGTATTTCTGGACTAACTAGTTTCGGCCAATAAGGCCTCATCAGTAACTCTCAAATATCTTCAAAACTCCACAATGGAATCAATGTTCCCAAAGGACAAGAAAATTCAAACTACACTATGATGAAGGACAAGGAGACTTTTTGCGGCTGTCACAGTCCTTCTTGTCACTCAAAAGTACAATTTTAGACATTCTTGGAAATTTGAAACTTGGTGTTTATCACTATTTTTGAAGTAAATAAGTTCTTTATATTTAAAAGAGCAAATTAAAGAGCAAATTTAGACTTAGTTATGTCGCTGGTGAATGAAGGAGAGATGTGGGTGTTTAGCAGAGGTTAAATATATATCAAAATGCTTCGGGGAGGAATCATTGTATTACTGAAGACGTAAAATGTAAAAAATGGCTATTTTAAATAGAGGTGACCATTACAGGATATTTTTTGTTTGTTGTTGTTGTTTTTTTTTTTGTTTTTTGTTGTTTTTTTTTAATTTTTACTTCATGCCCTTATAATTTTGACCTCCTCGAACCCCACTTTTATATAGTTAAACTCGGCTTTACAAAGGTAAACCATATTTTCCTTATTTCTGCTCTAAAATTGTAGATTATCGGTACTTGTTAGAACCGCCCCGATGAGCCTCGATGAGACGGTTCTAACAAGCACGAATATTCTTTATTTTGAGCAGAAATAAAACAAAATATCGCAAACTTTCATCTTGAAATGTTCGTGTCTTTTTTCGGCGGAAAAGTTTACAAATGCATTTGTATAGGCGTGTTTTCGTAATATTCCGTAAAAAATGCATATAAAGAAACATTATCATTCCAGGTAATTATGTCTACCCTCATCCAATTGACGACGACATGCTGTATGGAGATTATGATGACATCGAAGTCTTGACGCCATTTGACAAAACGTCAGGCGAATATGATGATATTAACATAACGTATCCGTACGACAACGAGACCGGCACTTTATTCAAAGCGCCGCCCGATATTGAAAATCTTGTCCTAGCAAAGCCACCTTCCAAGCCTCGGGTTGTTTGCCAGCCAATGCCAGGTATACATCGTTAATTTCGAAAACACAGCCATATGACAAAATGACATTTTTCTATTGAAAAGGCATGATATAATTCTTATTCCTGTTCCTAACAGTGATTCGTTGTTAATAAAAAGAAACCCTTTTACAAGGCTGCTCTAACGAGTAAACATAATCTTTGTTTCTAAGGTAAAGATAAGTGATACCCATTTTTATCAAATGACGTCGCACCTGAGAGTGTAAACGCAATGTAATAAATGCGATAATTCACTAGTGGATTAAATATGCAAATTAGTTAGATACACCCCGTAACGATACATGTATGTCGTCCTTAATAAGCATCTTGTATGACGTATGACGCCCCGTTTACTTATGGCCGAATATTGACATTTTTTTAACTGGTGAATAACATGCGTTTTAAAATTGTCATATGATATTATATAGAATCTTGTATTCGTGCTCGTTTATTATTGAGTTTATGCATTCGTGCTCCTGTATTATTGAATTTATTAAACTAGTTGAGAAAAGGAGATAAAATGCTCGGTGAAGCCTCGCATTTTATCCTTTTTCCTCAACGAGTTTAATGAACACCCATGTAAGATCCTCTGTATGTCCCACGTTTCTTCATCTAAAGTGGGGCTATCATGATTGGTGTTTATTTGTACATTTGTGCATTAAGAGTCCCCTCCAATCTGTTGCTACATGGACAGAATGGACACATTCAGTTTATTTCGGAAACGATAAATGCACTGATATTGGGCACCTTGTGCTTATCACCCATTTGGAAGGACCGTGTCACAAATAATTGTATTTGATAAGGTTGGAATAAATAAATCTGCAGAGTGTCTCATAAATAAAATTACTGGGAATTTCAAACCAATTGCTGATTCTAGGATACGAAATATAATTTCTAAAGGACCGAAATACAGATTTCTTTCCAATATTGATTTCAAAAAGTGCCTTGATTGAATTCGGTTATCGATGGTGTAAGCGAGAGTATGTTGAGCATAAAGCCCTAAAAGAGTGGACACTGAAAAACGCAATTCTTTCTAATCTCCCTCACGAAAACACGCCTATATAATTCTGACCCCCTCCAACCCCACTTTTATGTAGTAAAAATGGGGTTTACAGGAGTAAACCTTATTTTTCTTATTTCTGCTCTTACATATAGATTGTGGGTATTCGTTAGAACCGCCTCGAGCTCTAAAATATAGATTGTGGATATTCGTTAGAACCGCCTCGACGAGGCGGTTCTAACGAGTACCCACAGTCTATATTTTGAGCAGAATTAAGAAAAATATCACAATTTTTCATCTTAAAATTTTCATTTTTTCGTTGAAAAAGGTTACAATGTATTTATATAGGCGTGTTTTCGTAATGCAAAACATTAATTTATTGCCTCCTAAACCAAACGACGTCTTTACGTCTATTTAAACTACGTGTTAAAGACTTAAGAAGAGAGAGCTATAGTAGATAAACATGTTTGTCTTTCAGCCACCAAGTTTGCTGTGTGTGTTAACGAAGGCCAAGACAAGCTTCCTACGCTATACTGGTTACCAAAACTTCATCAAAAACCTTACAAAGCACGGTTTATTGCAAATTCTAGCTCTTGCACTACCACTGAACTTTCTAAATTTTTAACTTCCTGTCTTACTGCTATTAAAACGCATGTAATTAAATATTGTGATAAAGTCTTTGAAAGATCAGGAAGAAATCTGTTTTGGTCTATAAAAAATTCGAATGAGGTTTTAAATAAATTGAAATCTAGACATTTTCGTGCTTCTAGTCTGTCTTCCTACGATTTTTCCACTCTTTACACTTCACTTCCTCATAATCTTATAAAAGAAAAGCTTAATGATTTAATTGAATGGGCTTTTCGCGGGGAGGGTTCTCTCTATCTTGCATGTAACGTCAGAAATGCATTTTTCTCTTCTAAAGAGCATAAGAATTATACACTTTGGTCATGTCAGAATGTGTGTGATGCCCTCACCTTTCTACTTGACAATATTTATATTAGATTCAGTACTAAGTTATTTAGACAAATTGTGGGTATTCCGCTGGGTACTAATTGCGCACTCCTTGTGGCTGATCTGTTCTTGTATTGTTATGAAAGAGACTTCATTTTGTCGCTTTCCATTGATAACCAATCTGAAATTTTTTAAGCTTTTAGCTCTACTATTAGATATTTAGATTATTTATTAAATATTGATAATACCTATTTTGATGGTTTGATCAGTCAGATTTACCCCCTAGAACTTCAGTTAAATAAAGCAAATTCTTCTGATACCGAGGCCCCGTTTTTGGATTTACATCTATCTATTGTAGATGGATTTGTTTCGTGCAAAATTTATGATAAACGCGATGACTTTGATTTTGAGATTGTAAATTTTCCTTTTTTGGATGGTGATGTTCCTCGTGCGCCATCCTATGGCGTTTATATTTCGCAATTAATTCGATTTGCTAGAGTGTGTAGTCATGTAACTGACTTCAACACTCGTAATAAATTATTAACGGCTAAATTCCTTAATCAGGGTTATCGGTACCATAAACTACGCAAAGCCTTTTCAAAATTTTATAGACGCCATTCTGATTTAATTTCAAAATTCAATATTGGACTTAAATCTCTTCTGCAACAAGGCCTATCGGAACCCGAATTTTATGGTGACTTAGTATATAAATTCAGAAAAATATATAACCGCAATGACTTCAGCACCCAATTTCGTAAAATCATTCTTCGATATAAAAAGATTGGGTACAACATGGATATTATACGACAGACTGCATGCATGGCAGTTAACCCAATCACGGTTGGCAACTTTGCTTTCCTCTTTAATTGCACGCCGGTGGGTCAGGCCTCAGATTCTATGACGGCTCCAACGTAAAGGCTTATTGAGAATTAGAGAGATAATGTCGGTTGGTGCCTGATGCTCTGTCTCTGGTCGGGCTCATCGGAGTCTAACTGTTGGTTGGCTTAAATCGATTTTACGTGGCCACAATCCTCGCCCTTACTTCCGTCGCGATTTAGACAAATAATTTGTTCAGTCCGCATGAAGGCCTCCTAACGCATCAGTGCAACATCTCCGTGAACACAAAAATCAAAGAACCACAGAGGTGAGACAACGGTGAGGACTCGACAGCAAGAAACCACTGAAATGCTGGAGCAAAAGAAAACCAACAGTTAGACTCCGACTGCGTTTTGAAAGACTATACTAACTTATGTAGACACATTGTGGGAATTCCGATGACTAGAATTGCGCACCCCTTGTTCTGTAATGATAGAGACTTCATTATGTCCCTTGCTGTTGAAAAACAATATGTTTTAGACGTCTAGATACTTGGATGATTTTTTTTAAAATATTGACAATAACTAATTCGATGTTGGATCAGTAATTTTTTCTTTCCAGAACTTTAAAATTAAATAATTTTAAAAGCAGTTTTTTTTTCTGTATTCCATTTAGATGGATTTGATTCATGCAAACATTTTGATAAACGGGATGATTTTGAGATTGTAAATATTCCTAACTTGGATGGCGATGTTCCTCGTGCAAAATCTTACGGTGTTTATATGTTGCAGTTGATTCGGTTTGCCAGAGTGTCTTGTCAGGTAACCGACTTCAACTCTCGTAGTAAATTATTAATTGCTTAACTTCTTTATCAGGGTTATCGGTATAATAAACCTTGCGTAGATTTTTTTTAATTTTACAGGGGTCATCTAGATTTAGTCGAATTTATCGTCTGTTTCCTTCACCGCGTATGACTACAACATATGTGCCTTCGAGAACGGATTAAAGCCCTTGGGGGATATTTCCGTTTAATCAAAATCGAAGTGGAGGCAATGATCAGGAATCGATACAATCAACCCACAGCTCCCATCAGAGACACCAAAGGGACAGAAACACATACATGAAACAACAGACCCAATGGCAACATCAATAGCGGAAAGCCAAAAGGAGAGTTACTTTCCCACAAAATGCCAATATGCTATCCAAAACAAAATGGCCAGATGGCCAATAGGCTATCCAAAATATAATAATGTAAGCGACACAAACACCCAAAGACAAACCATAACAAAAATAAACCACCACAGAAGAACCGCCTAGGAACGGTCAGCGGAAACGCATTCAACTTGAGTGCTTAAATCGATTTAACGTGGTCACAATCCTCGCCCTTACTTATGTCGCGATTTAGACAAATAATTTGTTAAGTACGCATGAAGGCCTCCTAACTCATCAGTGCAACATCTCCGTAAACACAAATAATAAAAAAAACCACAGAGATGAAACAACGGTGAGGACTCGACAGCAAGAAACCACTGAAATGGTGGAGCAAAAAAAAAGCTAACAGTTAGACTCCGATGGGCCCGACCAGAGATAGCAAATAAGCAAAGCAAATAAAATATTTTTAATCAGAAACTTCAACATGCAAGTACAATAATGGCAAGGTCATCTTTCCACTTTTGTATTTAATTTTCTACCAGGAAACTTGGAACCAGACTACCTAGGATACATTAAAATCAAATAGTCTAAAAACGCTTGGATACGATATTCTATAAGTATGACGAGTCGGAAGTGAAACAGTTCTCGATTGAAAATAACATTTAGAATAGAAGTGGAGGCAATAAAGTAGAAGTAAAAGAAAGATCAGGAATCGATACAATTAAATTACTCCACCCATCAAAGACACCAAAGGGAAAGAAACACTAACATGAAGCGACCAGACCATAACGGAAACCTAAACAAAAGGAAGGTCATAAGGACAGTTACTTTCTCACAAAATGGCCAAATGGCCATCCAAAATAAAAAGAAATAAGTGATACACATAGTAAGTGACAAACAACAACATAAATAAACCGTCACAGAAGAACCGCATTGGAACGGTCAGTGGAATGAATTCCACTGGGGTTCTTTCCACTGGGGGGCTTAAATCGATTTTACATGGCCATAATCCTCGCCCTTACCTCTGTCGCGGTATACACTATTTTTTTAGTCCGCATGAAGGCTGCCTAACTCATCAGTGTAACATCTCCGAGAACATACAAATAAAAAAAACTACAGAGATGAAACAAGGTTGAGGACTCGACAGCATACAACAACAGAATTGCTGGAGCAAAAGAAAACCAAACACACATGCTTGCTCCGAGCGGACTAGCCAATCGTATTACATTTCAACGTACTAGATCTAATATGCTATGAAGCCGTTTCACCATAGAATCGTTTGTAAAAAATGCAGCGCCACGTGGCCACGGCAATTTTGCCACTAAAAACGAGTACCAACAATCTATCTTTTTGAGTAGAAATAAGGAAAATAATGCATAAAATTATATAGACATATTTCCGTGAGCTCTTGGAAGACTTAGAACATTATGCATACCTATTCCGTTATTATACAGCATTCGCGATCAGTATGAACCCTTTTTGAGCCAGGGCGTATTCATATATTGCAGATGCATAGGCTAGTCTTAACTCTTACCTGTATCACACTTTTTTTTCAGGCCCATTCTTGCCCTGTGATGATCTTTTTGGCTGGTGGTCGCTGCGATGCGGTGTTTGGATTGTTTTTCTACTTGCCGTTTTGGGAAATGGTGCAGTTCTTTTTGTGTCGATTTTCACAAAATCCAAGATGGATGTCACACGCTTCCTCATCTGTAACCTAGCCTGTTCTGATTTGTGTATGGGGATATATCTAGGATTTCTTGCAATTGTTGATGCCTCTTCTCTCGGTAAGAAATTTATTGTAATGTAATATCCTCAATTCGTAAGAATCTTTTCATGCATACTTCTAAAATGACATGGCAACGTGTATCACGGGAGTTGGTATGGCGCATATTATGTGGCTATACATAGCAATTTCAAATGAAATGTGTGATATTGTTCTTTCTTATACTACGATCGTAGATCATTATAACGCCCCCATTTAGGCAGTTCTAACAAGAACCATAAAACTATATTAAGAAAATGAAATAATTCATGATACAATTTTGTAATATATCTTAAAAATAATGCTCTTAACGTAGAAATTGCTATTAACGTCGATTGTAGATGTATATTTTAACCACTACAATCAAGTAGTCATATGATTGTGCAAGATTAAGGGATATGCCGATGTAAATACAATTTTCTATACAGAGTGGAATTAAATTGGTATCCATTATCCGGAACTGCTAACTAGTTAAAAGGTGTTGTAGTACATGAAATGAAAGAAAGCAATTTCGAAAGCACATTCGATAGATTCATGGCATTGTCGCTAAGTTCAGTGGTTACTGTTGATAGCCCTATAATCATTGAACTGAAGTCATTGATCTTGCGTCAAGATTCTTTTGAATTATCAAATGCATTTCTGCTTTATGTGTAGTAGAGTTCTGTTTACTAGACAAAACAACCTTCTCACATACAATTCCACTTATATTTCGTGTAAAGTGACGGAAATATGCAGGACATATCCATTTATTTCAAACGTTTTAGACGGAAAACTTTTATTGTTGTGCTATTATCCGCTTTGCACTCGGAATATTCTCATAATTTATAGAGCGAAAACAGTATATAACTTTTATAAGATTTAATCGTCTAACCATGAATCAGAAGTAAATATTTACTGCCATGAACTCGGCATCTTTAAGTGCAA
The DNA here is from genome assembly GCA_963580285.1 of Lucinisca nassula. Lineage (NCBI taxonomy): Eukaryota > Metazoa > Mollusca > Bivalvia > Lucinida > Lucinidae > Lucinisca > Lucinisca nassula. Next base: position 48,559,414 of record OY757021.1, read on the forward strand.
AGGATATAGTCGACATATTTTTCTGCCATTATTACAAGAGAGACAATTTATTGTAATTTCTGTTTACTTACCTTTATATTTAAACCTAGCAGAGAAAGAGGTATAATATAAGAGGATAAAGACGTTTGCTCCCTCAAACCCTCTCCTTTACGAGTTGCTCATTGGGAGCAAATTGTAAGAGTCCATTATGATTACTCAGTCGTGCGACATAGTGCATTTTTCACATCTCCAAAATGGCAACTTTTCTTATGAAAATCCGTGATATTTTTCTTTTAATTACTCAAAACATAGGTTGTGTGTGCTCGTTATAACCGCCTTATTGAGGCGGGTCTAACCTGTACCCACAACCTATGTCTCGGATAAGAAATTAGAAAAATTACGCAAACCCCCGTAAACCACAGTTTTTTCTGTATGAAGTGGGGTTTAGTGGGGTCTACATTTCACGGACTTGTTCACATGATGCGAGCGTATTGATAAGGGTGACAAGAGTATTTTGAAAAGGATTACTCACGTGATGGTTTATCCAGCATATTGACGCCCAAATAGTACATTTCTGTAGAAACTTCTGAGAGACTATTCAGGATGTCTGGTGGTCGCCGCTTTTCTTGATCTTCTGTACAACGAGCTGTCACTAATAAACTAAATACACATTTGGTGAATCATTACCGTCCTTCCTTGCTCTTTAAAATGTTCGTTTCTTATTAACTATTATGGTAAATCACTTTTAGATTACTTTTTTCCAGACATTAATATAAAAACTAGAAGTGAAGGAATCGATACAGTTAACTCACACTCCCCATCACAGACACCAAAGGAAAATAAACACAAACATTAAATAACTAGACCCTAATTGAAACATCATAATCGGAAAGGAAAAAGGGACAGCTACTTTCCCAGAAAATGGAGAATTGGCTATCCAAAACGAAAAGAGATGTAAGCGATACACACACTCAAAGACCAACCATAACAAAAACACGCAACACAAGTACCGCATTTGGAAGGGTCGGTGAAAAGAATTTCACTGGGGTGTGTGGCTTAAATCGATTTTAAGAAGCCGCAATCCTCGCCCACGATTCCGTCGCGATTTGGACAAAAAATTGTTAAGTCCGCATGAAGGCTTCTTAACTCATAAGTGCAACATCTCCGACAACACAACAACCAAACAACCACGATCGACCAATTGAGGTCTTTATAGTTAGAACCCATAATCTATTAATTTTCCTGTGACATGATAACGTGATAGCATTGAATCTGTTGTAGGCAAGTTTGAAAAGTATGCAGTACGTTGGCAGAGTAGTCCGGGATGCCTGGTTGCTGGATTTCTTGGTGTTCTTTCTAGTGAACTCAGCGTATTCACGTTGACAGTGATCACAATTGAACGGTTCTACGCCATATCACATGCAATGCAATTGGATAGACGTTTGCGTCTTAGACATGCAAGTATGTACCGTGTTTAAGAAGTTAGAATGTTGTAGTTTCTAACAAGGACGCATGTGTATATATGTTCTGTATTTAAATGTAGTGTAGATTGTGTTGCTGTATTAACCACATTATGTCTTAGAAACGCATGCACATACTGTATTAAATAGAAACTGAGGCAATGATCAGGAATCGATACAATTAACTCACAGCTCTCATCATAGACACCAAAGGTAAAGAAACAGAAACATGAAACGACAAACCCTAATGGAAACGTCAATAGCGGAAAGCCAAAGGACAGTTACTTTCCCACAAAATGGCCAATAGGTTATCCAAAATAAGATAACATAAACGACACAAACACCCAAAGACAAACAATAACAAAAATAACCACGACAGAAGAACCGCCTTGGAACGGTCAGCGGAAATGAATTCTACTTTCTACTGGGGGGGGGGGGGGTAAATCGATTTTACGTGGCCACAATCCTCGCCCTTACTTCCGTCGCGATTTAGACAAATCATTTGTTCAGTCTGCCTCCTAACTCATCAGTGCAACATCTCCGTGAACACAACAACCAAACAACAACAGAGATTAAAAAACGGTGAGGACTCGGCAGCAAAACACCCCGGTTTGGGCGGTTCTAATGAACACCCACAACATAGGTTTTTATGAAGAGCTGACATAAATTATCCATCAATTATCTCAAAATACCCATGTTTGTATTGTTACTACGTCTGTTTGCTGAGTGCACGTACAGGTAGACGATTGTTTGCATGTCTTGGTCCATCACACATTGTGATTACTTTATTTTCGTTATGTGTATACTATATGTATTTTGACCGCTTGTTTCAGGTTATATAATGATGTGTGGCTGGTTATTTTGTCTCACCCTCGCCAGTTTGCCATTGTTCGAAATCAGCGACTATCGGGTATTCGCCGTTTGTCTGCCATTTGATACGGAGAAAACTATTAGTTTAGGTAACCTTATTATAATGTATTTCATAATCACAAATGACATAAACCTACGTCCAGAATAATGCATATTAGCATGCATTCCCTATACAATTTAAAACGTTTCATGATTAACTAAGTTGAATGTTGCTAATTTGCTATCGTTACACTGCCAGGCATGTAGAGATTATTATGCAAATCTCACTTGATTTGCTCTTAAATATCAATATGCAACAATCTTGCCGTAAATATAAATATAAGTTTAAAAGTTTGACGCCCCAATTAACATTATTTAGGTCTTGTCGAGCCGGTTAGTTTACTTAACCACACTTTTTGTAGCCAAGCTTATAGAGTATAGTGGACTTCCTTTGGCCAGTAACTGGCAGCTGACCTTTTAAATCAGCGGGAGAGAAAAACTGAAGAAATAATTTCGTGATCAATCCCCTCGAAAGAAAGTCAATCACCAGTCAGACGCACATCCGACTGGGCTACCGGGACCAACAGTTTGTTGACAGTTTGCTTTTTATAAGCAGTTCAGTTTTTATGTTCATTTGAGCATAAAAAGTTTTGACGCCTGGGTAGCCCAGGTTTTCTTTTATCGTTGCGACCTTTTGACGTTGAGACAAGTCCACTGTCTTTTGAATCTTAATTTATTGGAACATTTAGTATCATAATGGTCGTGACACATGGACCGCAGGAAGCATATTGATCCAGTAAAGACTCACAACAACCTGTGTATCCGCACAGTCTAAACGGAGTGTTTGCTTTGCACCCTTTGGATTGGATGCCTGATAGCCAAACGTTTCTCCGAATTCTATCAGAGTGGCTGTGTTGGCTTTTCGCTTCTCAGCTAAGTACTCATACTGGAAAGCCTCGTTTCCCTTGTCGAAAACCAAATTTGTATATGGTAATAAAGCCTCTTCAGTGTGAAACAGTATAAACTGTCGTTTAAGCCATATATGCCTAGCTAAACTAATCAGGTGACATAGTCCATTGCCATGGGGGTTAAACGGAATAAACATTATCATCACTTTAACACGTCCGTGTAATGAATCCTATTGTATTTCCCACTTTATATAGGCGATATTTTGAGTTCATGGCAATATTAATGGTATTCATTTTTCTGTTATTAATAATAAAATAGATCTTGGGACCTCGTTAAAACAGTATGAATCAGGCAGCTCCAGTCTATGTTTGAAACAGAAATTATCTTTAATTATCTTCAAAAAGCACTGGTATGTTACCTGAAATATATGAACTAGTATGGCCATTTTGTGGGAAAGTAACTGTCTTTTTACCCTTCCTTTGTTTAGGTTTCCATTATGGTATGGTCGCTTAATGTTTGTATTTCTTTCCCTTTGGTGTCTTTTATGGGTGGAGTAAGTTAATTGTATCAATTCCTGATCTTTGTTTTACTTCTACTTGTCACATTGATGTAATATCATAATGTTGGAATGGAATATGTTCTATAAAAGGGTTATCCTTTGGAAGCAAGGAATACACCACAGAAGTGAAAAAATATGGGGTGTACATGTTTTCTGGGCCAGACTAGCTAGTTTCGGCCAATTAGACCTCATCAGTGACCCTCAGATATTTTCAAAATTCCACAATGGAATCAATGATCCCAAAGGACAAGAAAATATAATCTACACTATGATGTAGGAATTACGTCTAATTTTCTCACTTTCGTTGCTTTGATCACCGTGTTCTGCCAGCTCACGAAAAAGGGTTGATATTCCAAATGCGATTATCAACGGCTCCAGCGTCTGCGCATAAGTGCAGTTTTCCGGAGCCTATCGTGCTCCATTACGAAAACCCGCCTATACAAATACATAGTAAATTGTATCGCCGAAAAAAAAAGATTTTTTGATATAAAAAATGTGATATTTTTCTTATTTCTACTCAAAATATAGATTGTTGGTATGGTGGTTCTAACGTGAACCAACAATATATATTTTGAGCAGAATTCACAAAAATATAGTATACCCCTATAAATCCCAGTTTAACTATATAAAAGTGGGGTTCAGGGGTGGGGGGGTCAAAACTATATAGGCGTGTTTTCCTGATGCGAAAACATGTAGTGGTGATCCTGGGTTAGCTTCATCCAAGAAGTAATGCGTTCAGCCCCATTTGTTGACTATGTACTGCCGTTTGAGGAAAATATTTCGGGGAAAGCTAAGCGCCCCTTTTTTAAAGTGTCTGCCTGTTGAACTTCCAAATAACTTATACATGTTATGAACATTTTATTTCACTAATTTAAAGGAACTACATATCTTGAATGATTATCTGATTTGTTCGAAATGTAAGTACGAATGTTAAAAACGGTATTGTTAGCCTATGAGTGGATACAAAGTTGTTTAAATTTTCCTAATCCAGTGCCCTCTTCAAAGGAAGGAGTCTTCTACGTTGAACCCTTTTTGTTATACGACTATAGTACAAGAAAGTAAAAAGTAACATTCAAAATATATTTCAGTTGCAGAACTGATTGACTCGCGTTAGCAGGTCTATGTGATGAATGACATTAACGGCCCATTCGAATTTACAAGGGTAAATATTGATTCAGTGACATTCGTATTTTGTGACCACCTTTGAAGTTGTTGAAAAGTGGTTTTACTACCACTTTAATAGTACAAGGTTTACACCATATTTGAGGACAACGTTTGTAGAAAATACAAAGGAAGAGAAACTGAATCGTTTAACATATTGTCTTACAAAAGAATTAGTGTTTATTTAAGCTGGTCGTTAAAGCTAGCTGAATTATATTTTGACTCTTTATGTTTTGTTTCAGCGTACGTGTGCTTTCTTATGCTGTTCAATGCCTGCTCCTTCTTGGTTATTGTGTGCTGTTACGTTGCAATGTACATATCAATTCGTGGTTCCCACTCCTGGAACTCCAAGGATACAGTGGTAGCTAAGAGAATGGCCCTCCTCGTATTTACTGACTTCTTTTGCTGGGCACCTATCATCTTCTTCTCCATTACAGCTGCATTTGAATCCAATTTTACACGAATTAGTGTTCACGAGTCTAAAGTTTTGACAATCTTTGTACTTCCGCTTAATAGCTGTGCCAATCCATTCTTATATGCGTTTTTCACACGACAGTTCAAAAAGGACTGCGTTAAACTCTGTAAACGCATTGAAGAATCAAATATTTTAGGAAATTTTCAAAGCAATGGTTCCCGCAGACCTTCAAACGGATCAAACAGACAATCTCAAAATAATACGTTCAATGTAGAAAAACGAGGTAGTAGTAGCAGGTCAGTAGAAGCCGAAAGCAGTTCTGGGGATGCGTTTAATAATCCCTCTGATTCTGACATCACTTTGAAGAAAATCCATTTTACATGTAAAAATGACCCTACATTGCAGTATGTCAGATCAGACAGTGGTATATATCTTATGGAGACCAAATCTACACATTTAAGTGATATTTCTCCGACGAGTGATCAAGAATCAAAGCTGATATCAGACAAAACTAATGCAAATTTGTCAAACGATGACTCGGAATCTGGACCGGATATTGTGTTACATACTGAGGAAGGTCATGTGTTCTTAAATACTTCGTCAAAAGGGAGTTCTCGTAAAGTTAAGAAACGAAAAATGTCAACGTTAAATGAAGAATGCAATGATACTCTCTTGGGTGAACGGAAAAGAGGTAGTCAGAAAGAAAAGGCTCATCACCGCGAACTTAGAGCTGAATGTCATAAACTGCCTGATAAAGTTATTTATATGGATACAAATACTAACAAAACAGATCCAGAAAACACTGTGGATAAATCTAATTCCGTTTTGACAAATGATACTTCTTTAGCAAAAGCTGATAATGGCGGTGCCATAAAGAAAGATATTAAGGCGATGCGAAAGGATAGTTTGGAAGTTGAGCCATTCAAAAGGAGAAAACATAAACAAGTGAGGCCAGACAAAGACGATGTTTCCAGAAAACGCGACATGGATATTTCTGTCGCAACGCAGACTGACCATAATGACTATATTAGACGACGAAATCAAGCGCCATGTTTGCCCGGGACAATAGATAAACAAGATCGTCACAAACAAATTAACGAATGGCGTAAAACATCCCATTTATCATTCCTTTGGCGGCAGTCTGATGCGTTCGACACACTCATTCCAGAACAGAAATCAAACAGTTTGGTCGAATTAACACGGCCACTTCGAGACTGGAAAGATGATGAATGCAAGCGGCATAGCTTAACAAGCCGTCATGAAGGTTACATATTGTTAAAAAACGGTAGTCGCGATTCCGCATACGAAGATGATGACTTGTACGAATTCCAAAATGGCCGCGCTGTATACTTGCCACATGCCAATATTAAGAAAGAAAAAGACAGTTTTAAATATTGTGCTGCTTCAGAAAATTCCAGAGGCAAAACGGGTGTTTTGACCATAAAGAATTGTATGTTTTCTGATGAAGTGTGTGAAACAGCAACACTTCTTAATAACTCCGAACGACATGCAGAAATGACAATCGTGAAACGTAAAAGCTGTGATGATGAAAGTGGTATAGGTTCGAGTTCATGATTTTTTGTTTTGTTTGTTTTCGAATTTGCGTTAATAGCCATTTTTTACTCACAAGCCGGTTTCGATGGAAAGAATCCTCAGCTCAAGATGAGACAGACAGAGATATTCAAGTACATTGTATTTAAACTACAAACAGCAAATTGTATAGACAAGACATTTCTAACAAATGTCCACGACCTCCGTTTCTTGTGGTAATTAGGGGAAAAAGGCTCGTCGCAACCTTTTATGCTACTCCTTTTTAGGATACTTTTTAGAAACAAATTCTTTATAACGGCAAAATATTAGAGCACAAGTAATGTATATATGAGCCCTTTCACGAGAAGGCTTGTCCATTACGGTAATAAACCCGTGCGACACAGTACATTCCTTCATATCTCTTAAATAGTGGCTGATCTGATGAACATTTGTGGTGTTTTTCTTATTTGTACTCTAAACATAGGTTTTGGGTACTCGTTAGAACCGCCGAATTGAGGCGGTTCTAACGAGTACCCACAACCTATGTCTTGAAGCAGAAATTAGAAAAAATAATGTATACTCCTGTAAACCTCTGTTTTATCTTTATAAAATGGGTTTAACAGGGGTGTCCATAACACGGACTTACTAACTTTTGCAACCAGTTAAAACTCAAATTTGCACCCCCGCTACTTAGGCTAGCAACAGTTGTTATTGCAGACATAAACAACCAATAGGTACTGAATGATCAAAGAAGCAAACAATAAGGCATGGATGCACAGGCAAGCCTTACATTTACAGTTTGTTAGTGGCAAAAAGAGGTTTTCACGTGAAGTGTCTCAGTCTTGTTTTACAGTGTTAAACATTTTAACTGTTTACACATCAGACAAAATATAAGCCGTTTCTCTTCAGAAACAACTGTTCACATCATCACATTAACAAGTCTGTGAAATGAATCCCCCCACCCTAAATCCCACTTTATATGGAGGAAACTTTTGTTTACGGTGGTATACATTATTTTCATTTATTTCTGCTCCAACATCTGGAACAATCTTCGTCAGATAAGTATGGGAGACTAATCTTGCATTAAGCCGCGCTAAGCTGCTGGTTAAAAAAGCAGTTATTTCCCTTAGAGTCACTTTCGTAGTTATCCGATTCTCTGTCTCCTACCTGTCCAGCGAAGGGTATAATCCTATAATCACCAATAGGAATCTAGTGTTACTGTTTTCTTAATTATGCCCATTAATAATAAAAAATACACATTTGATCATTTTAGATTTTAACAAGTGACCATTATATTATAAGGCTTTCTTTATTGTCCGACAACTTTGGACAACAATAAAGCAATATGACCTGCGCCAACTGCACATTGTTTTTTTTTAATATCAATTAAGTGTATATAAATTTTGTTAGGTACAGAAAATAGTAGATCCTTACCTTTATCCTGCAGAAAAAAAAAAATTTGAAAAAAAAAAAAAACATTTCTGACTATCCACTAATCAAATTCCTTGATATATTTAATCAATTCCAAAACTGCATGACAAACAGTGTAGATCTTGATCAGATAAATCTGGACCTACACTGTTTGTAAATGTTTGGGCTGTCGTGTTCTGCAGGATAAGGGTTAATATGGGCACACATCACGCAAACACGCCTATATAATTTTGCCCCCATTAAACCCCAAAGTTAAATAGTAAAACTGGGGTTTACCGGGTATTTATTATTTTTCTTATTTCTGCTTCAAAACAGATTGTGGGTACTCGTTAGAACTGCCTTGCCGAGGCAGTTCTAACGCGTACCCACAATGTATATTTTGAGCACAAATATGTAAAAAGCAGGATTTATATCTGAATTAAATCGTTTTGTGTGTGTGTGTGTGTGTGTGTGTGTGTGTGTGTGTGTGTGTGTGTGTGTGTGTGTGTGTGTGTGTGTGTGTGTGTGTGTGTGTGTTTCAATATTTTGAATAGGCGTGTTTACGTTCTCATGTATTGTGCGGGTATTGTGGTTTCAATGAGGCGGTGGTTTCAATGAGGCGGTTAAAACGAGTGCCCACAATAAACGTTTTGAAAAGAATTATAGGTATGTTATCCCTATGAGTTATATTTTATGACTGACTCGTGTACTGTCTTATTTGCTGCAAGCTATTTAACTAACAAGGTCTGACCCATATATGCCAAGCGTCCCTTTTGGGATGCATTCGCAAACAGTGTAAACCATATAATGCACCACAGAAATTGGCGTCTGATCTAGGTCTACACTGGTTGCTTATTCTGCATATTTTGTTTGGACCTTTTGACAAAGAAAAGAAACTTGACACTCCAAACATTGGAAATGGACCACTATAAACTTTATACCTGGATGGATTCCTTTGTCATAGATGGGTTATGATATTTGATATCACATTTTACGACGCCTGACCATATTGTTTATTGCACTTTTATGTACCCGAATTATTGGTTTTTGGAGCGTAGCTGTTGCAGCGTAGCTCCAGTGAGATGAGAAGTGATTTCGGCACTACTTTCGGTGTTAATGCATATGACCTGAGAATATAGTACCCCTTGTTAACGTAGTAGATTATTACGCCATGCGGTATCTTCTTATAGACTGCTTCACAGACCACCTATTTCAAACGGAATAGATGAATATTTTTAATAGATGAACTGTGTAGCAGTCTAATCGTTTTATAGTTCAGTTCATATAACCCAGTTTACAGCCCATTTGTACCATAAAATCCCAAACCTGGCAACTTGCAAACAGGACAAACCCAGATCAGATACCACACAACGCGGAGTCTCATTATGCCCTTCACTGCATACTTACAAAAAAGGTTCAGCCATTTTTTGCCAAATATTTCGTGGAAGCCACAACCTGACATCCCTGATTTTAAAATGAACTCATCCCATACTGATATAAGGTGTTGAGGATTCCATTCGTTTAAAATGGGTTAAAAGTACGCAGTGTGGGTCGATAATGTATTACCAAAATAAGATAGTTGGAATGAGATTGGACAGGTGCACGTCAAGGCTTATATTGAAAGGAGTAACTTTTGCAGTTTAGACACAGATGAGAGGCCACTTGTTGTAGCATCTGATTTGGGTCTGCTATGTTTGTCCCTAAGAAGGCTGCTAGACATATACTCAGAGTATGGGTTAATGTGTGTGTGGGGGGGGGGTACTTTTTTAAAGCGACCTGTCTGCGTCCTAGGCACGTGACCATAAATAAAGCAAATTTTCAGCTCAGACGCAAGTTCGATACCTGCCGGGTTCGGCAACATTCTTTCCAGGAGATTGATCGTGAAATCTGTTCCACGGTGATTCTATCCCTTTCGCTGATCCAAGAAGGGCAGTTGTTGGTTTCCGGTAAAAGACTGTGTACTGTGCTGTATTGACAATATCTAACCAAAGAAATTGCCTTAATGCCAGATCATTTCATAAATGGCCTCGTCGAGGCAATTTATTTTTATATAATAATAACGGAGTATATTGTCTAAACCTCTTCAAATATTCCTATGGATTGATATTGACAATAACTAACCCAAGAAACTGTCGTATGCAAGATCACTTCATAAATGGCCTCACCGATGCAATATATATTTAGAAAAATGTTAACAGAGTATAATGTTCAAACCTCTCTGAATATTCCGATCATTTTTGGCATTCGTGTTGATATTGACAATACCTAACCCGTGAGGCTGTTTTATGCAAGATTACTTTATGAAGGGCCTCGCCGAGGCAAAATAATATAAAAAATGAATACAGAGTATAACATCTAAACCCGGCTTTGATCATTTTCGGCATACAGATTGATATTGACAATACATAACCCGCAAAATTGTCTTATGCCAAATTACTTTACAAACGGCCTCGCCTAGGCAAACTGAAAAATTATTTCGAAGTGTAACTTCTAATCTACTTGGAATATTTTTGACAACTGTTAGCATGCAGAGAGATAATGTACAGATCTAACCAACGCGATTCCTGAAAGCCCAATTTCTTTATTTTAGCCTCGGCAAGGTAAAAAATTCACCCACTGACACGGTCTTATAACTTTCAACCCGACGGGTATATTTTTATAATGTTTTGCATGCAGATGTAAATTGACAAGATCAAGCTAATGGTATTGTCTAATGCCAGATAGCTTTATAAACAGCCTCACCGAGGCAATTTTTAAAGACTGATTGCGGATGTATAACTTATAAACTGCTGGGAAAAGTATGATAATTTTTCACAATCAAGTCGTAACCAAGAAGAATGTCTAATGCAAGATAAATAACCTCCCAAAGGTAATTTTTCAAAAACTGATTCCATAAAATAACTTTAAAGCCGCCAAACAATTGCACAAGCCGCAGTTATTGCACGAACTATAGCTCAGCAGAAATCTTCAAGTAAACTGTTGAACTGCATGGTTGCTGTATTGCTCAAAAACATTGATTGTGGGTTCTTGATAAAACTGCCTCGCCAAGGCGGTTCAATCAAGTCCCCGCAATCAATGTTTTGAGCAGAGATAAGAAAATATCACAATTTTGTATCTTAAAATTTCCATTTTATTTTTATTTTATTTTTTTTTTTTTTTTTGCCAAAAAAAAAATGACAATGTATTTGTACAGGCGTGTTTTCGTGATGGTTGTTGCGGGGTCTACACCTTAGCGTGAGTTAATTTCAATATTGGTCTTGTTGCTTTAACACGACTTCTGGCCCAGAATAGCTTCAAACAGCTATGTTCATTGGATCAATATGAGCCTGAATTAAAATACCAATCAGACGCTAAATCAAATTATCAAAGCTACGCTCCATCAGCACTCTCAGTGCTTTGATCTTTCAAGGTCTTGAATCAATGAAATCATTTTTCGCGTTTTCTTAATTTTGTTAGAATCCCAAGAGTCTAATTTTTTTATTTTAATTCTGAAATTGTCATATCCTCATGCTGATATTTGTGGTGTGCAGTATTTATTTCATTTGTTATTCTGCGTTTTCAGTTTTGATTTTTCAGCCTTTTGATTTTTCCCAAAAGTCTGCATTTCTTTTGCAGATGACACCGAAAAAAAAATAAAATAAAAAAAAAAACACGATTTTTTTTTGGATGAAAAATTTGGATATTTTCTTAGGTATCCGGACAAAACACCCCCCGGACATAACACCCCCTGCTCATTTTGGCATAGGTGGACGAAACCCCCCTCAAGTTTTTTACAGGGTGGACATAACACCCCATGCAACTTTTGACAGGGTGGACAAAACCCCCCTCGGAAGTTTTTCAAGGTGGACAAAATCCCCCCCTATCATGTGGACAAAACCCCCCTCGGACAAAATCTCCCTGATGCTAGATTGGGCACCTCACCAGTAGTTGAAGGGTGTTCCTGTTACACACATAAACCAGGTATGTAAGTTAAATCACTGTGTGATGTCCAAACAAAAATGGTGCACAGAGTAAACTGGGTAATTAAGAGACAATTAGCTCTAATCAGCTAATTAAAAGTATAATGATCTGGAACTTATACAATCACAATTCATATTAGAAAATTAACTGAACAATTACAAACTGAATATAGCAATCAATTAGCATACTGGTAGAAGAAAACTTTCACAATAAAGTTTATTTAATACTTAATAGCCCCATTAATTTCTTCATACTTCATGCCCTCATACATTTTTGAAACAAAAATATTGTTGATAAGCATACATTTATGTTCCTATCTTGGAAGTGATTTTGCCTACTGTACCATTGCAAGCAGATTATTACTCAAGGACCAGAATTCTATAGCAATAATAAACACAGAGGATTCTGTCTGAGGGGGGTTTTGTCCACATGATAGGGGGGATTTTGTCCACCTTGCAAAACTTACGAGGGGGGTTTTGTCCACCCTTTCATAAGTTGCAGGGGGTGTTATGTCCACCCTGTAAAAAACATGAGGGGTGTTTTGTCCACCTATGCCAAAATGAGCAGGGGGTGTTTTGTCCTGGGGGTGTTTTGTCCTACATTCATTTTCTTATTTCTGCTCAAAATATACACTGTGTGTACGCGTTGGAAAGGGGTATCGGTATTTTAACAGTATTAAAGGAAGTGTTGAATAATTAAATAAATAATGTAATCTGGACTACATAAACGCTTTGTATTACACTCGCGAGGTAGATCCTCACCATCATTCAGTCTTTTAAAGTCGACTGGCTTTCTAAGTCATCTGGCAAACATGCCTATATAGTTTTGTATCCCTCTTTTATACAGTAAAACTCGGGTTTACAGTGTAAAATTTACAATGTATTTGTAAAGGTGTGTAGTTTCTAAATTCATGTCTGCAACTTTGTGTTTACAAATTGTTAATGAGTCATTATGTCAATTTACCCTTTTTGTACCAAATGGGATCTTCCTCCTTATATATAGCAGGAGTTCATTTCTAAATATAGGGGTGTCAGGTTGCGTTTTCATCAAAATTTGTTTGGAAAATGGCTGAACTTTTAGCAAACAGTGAAGGCCCTGATCAGACGCCGCGTTCTGCGGCGTCTGATCTGGGCCTGCACTATTTGCCAGGGTACCCATTTTAGGGTTTATGGTAGTAAATGGGTTAATAATGTCCTTCATGTGATAAGTCCGCCCGACGGGCAAAGCAAACAAACTTCGGCTCTCTGGGGCAAACAGCGAAGGCCTACACAAATTGATTGCAATAAAAACTGTGCACTAATTGCAGCCAAACATCTAATTATGATATTTTCTAAATGCCTTTTAATTTAAATTCTACATAATAGTAGCCAAGTGTAGCTTTTCGACGTATTGATGTATTTTGATATGAAAAACTTAGTGTCTTCTTTCACCAATCCTTTCTTCTTTCCGTTCGTCTGTGCGCCTGTCTGTCTCACAGTCAGTCAGTTGATCTAATTTTATATTTAAACATAATACCATGCGTTACCAAGAATTAAGGAAAAGTATTCATTCATTCATTCATTTCCTAAGTTTTACAGCTTTTCGTCATGCACCTCCCGAGTTCTTTCAAGAGATGGAATAAATTAATTAATTAATTGGTAAATCTTTAAAATAAATTAAATAAATAAATAAATAAATAAATAAATAAATAAATAAATAAATAAACATTATGAGACTGTGCTAAAGTAAATTTCTACCCAAGACTATCCTGTTCTGCTGGCGCTCGTGGACTTAGTCATTTTCACGAGAAAAAAAATGCAGGTGCCGAAAAGCTGACTTCCTTATTTTCAAATCAAAATGGAAGAACTAATTTTTTAATTGAGTATTAAATGGTATATGTCATTGCAAACTTTGAGAAATTTTCTTTCTAGTCATAACTTATAAAAGAACCAATGAGAAAGTAATAAGTTTTAAATAAGCAATTGAATGTAGGTTCAGGAGCATTTTGCCAAAATATATATAAGATGAATAGGAATACAACTTCCACTTTTCAAAGTAAAATGGAAGAACTAAGTCGTTATTTTAATTTTACAAATTTTATATCTAATTCCTTGTTAATAAAGGAACTTTTTGAAAATAACTTATAATTTTTTGTCACATTCTTCTAAAATTGTAATTTAATCAATTTAATACGGCTTTCCTATTAATTTCTATATAATTTTGGTGGTGATGTTTACAGGTAAGTCTGCGGCGACTGTCGCAAATCGATATCGGATATTTTTGTTAAACTACGAGGATTGTTCCCTATGGATATAGGTTTTGGGTACTCGTTATAACCGCCTCAATGAGCACCTACAACTTATTTTTGCAATAAAGAGAAGAAAAATATAACGGATTTTCATCAGAAAAGTTGCCATTTTGGAGATGTGAAAAAATGCACTATGTCGCACGGGTATGTGATCATAGTGGTATCGGGATAACACACCCGTGTGAGCTAGGGATTTCTTTCACTGCACAAAAATGACATTTTTATGCATGCTAAAAATAGATTGTGTGTACTCGTTAGAACCGCCTCATTACACTAACAGGAAAATTATCAGAAATTTTCAGTTGAAAGTCCTTATTCTGGAGATTTAGCAGACGCATTTTAGTACACTGGTATAGTAGGCGCAGATAAGATTGACTAGGCGGAGCTATTCAAGTGTTGTCAATATATGTCAAATTCGCCGAGTCCTCCAGATGATTCGGTAGAGTGCCTTTCGCACGATTTCTACAAGCGAACTAAATGGTCATATACGCCACAGCTATGCTTGTGTTACAGTTGAATTCACACAACTGGATGACTTGGTTTACCTTTTTGTTAGTGGAATATTCCTAAGGCAGGTACAAACGATAGCTCAACCTAGTCAATCTTATCTGCGACTACTATACCAGTGTACTAAAATGCGTCTGCTAAATCTCCAGAATAAGGACTTTCAACTGAAAATTTCTGATAATTTTCCTGTTAGTGTAATGAGGCGGTTCTAACGAGTACACACAATCTATTTTTAGCAAAATAAGGAAAACAATGAATAACCCGTTAGCCTAGTTTTTCTCTATATAAAGTGAGGTCCATTTCACGGATGGGAAGGCAATTGTCTTAGATCTTCTGTGCTCGCTAGAGGCGGTTATAACTATTCTTACACACCAGATAAGGAAATCTTTGTTTTTACCTTGGGATAGAATATAAGAATCTGATATAGGGTTCTGTTGTAGATAAGCGTTTCCAACCCGAGGGATGACCGTGCTGAGCGGAACCGAGGCTACGCCGAGGTTCCGCTCAGCAAGGTCATCCCGAGCCTTGGAAAAGCTCATCTACAACAGAACCCCATATTGGATTCTTTTTCTTGCACAACACCTCCGGTTAGTGTTGACAGCTCGCACATGTATATTGTTTACAAAATAAAAGTAGTGCGGAAGTAGTTCCGGCAGTTGAATAGAATTGAAGCGCATTTATGTTAGTTGCCTGGGTCGGAACACCAGGGTCAGAACATAAATTTCTATCCCAGGGTAAAATCACGGATTTCCTTGTCTGGTGTGCAAGAAATTTATGTTCTGACCCTGGTGTTCCGACCCAAAATCGAATATTACCGGGTGTTTGATAAATGTACTGGTTGAATACGACCTCATATGGGCCGTCGTTAAAGCTGACGTCATGCACGTTACGTGACGCCACTAAACATTCCTGTAGTGTCAACACAGTATGGCGGACGTTGGTAACCGAAGTGACTGCAGCATTAAAAATCCGCGCCATGAAATGGAAGGTATGCAAGAAAAAGGATCCAGTATGGGTGTGAGGGGTGGATAGAAAAATCCGTCCCTCGGGATCACCTGACGGCATCACTCGGCAAGCCTCTTGATGCCGGACAGTGTTTTTCGGGACAGATTTTCCCATCCACCCTCACACCCATATAAGATTCTTATATTATAAGGAAAATAAAGTAAACCCTAGTGAAGTGGGATAATATATAAAATGGATAAATTGGCATACATTACACGGGCTTGTCAGTGTGATCTTAAAAGCATCATACTGACATGTCCGTTTATACAACACCTCAATAAGACCCACTTAATCGGCCCCGCCCATCGGGGCTTAAAGAAATAAATGGGCTTCATGATGCTTGCGACCGCACACGAGTACTGGTAAACGGCTTAGAGGATCTAAGCCTGCCCAGGCGTAGCGGTACAAGTCGGACCATCCATGCTTATAAGCTCCTTTGGTTTCATTGGGCCGCAGGGCTTGAGATGTCATTTCATCTCAGTGTCGGGTAAAAGTCCCGAAACATTGGAAGCTAGGTCTCCAAAATGACCTATATAGTGTTGGCGGGGACGTTAAACATCAAATCAAACAGAAGTCTCACTTAATATTTTCAAAATTGATTGTGGACGCCACTATGTAATAGTTATACCGAGAATCCATAATTGACACATATATTCACGTGAACTCATCACGAAAACACGCCTATATAATTTTGACCCCCTTGAACCCCACTTTTATATAGTAAATCTGGGATTTACAGGGGTATACCTTATTTTTCTTATTTCTGCTCTAAAATATAGATTGTGGGTACTCGTTAGAACCGCCTCGATGAGGCGGTTCTAACGAGTACCCACAAGCTATTTTTTGAGCAGAAATAAGAAAAAATATCACAATTTTTCATCTTAAAATTTTTCATTTTTTTCGGGGAGAAAGGTGGTAATGTATTTGTATTGGCGTGTTTGCGTAATGAAAATAAGAACACAAGGTGTCATGGTTTCTTTAAAATACCATCAATTCCAACCGCACGTTCAGTTTCAATCTTTGGTTAGATCTCCAGTTTCACTATATAAATGTCTGGTATAATGGGGTCAAAAGTATATAGACATGTTTTCGTGATTGAAATGGAATGCTTTATGTATAACCTATGTTTTGAGTATAAAATTTTGGTCCCCGTCAAGCGATTTTGGTACTTATCGCGTATGCGAGCAGCGAAGGTTCAGGCGAGCCTGCGCATCCGCGCAGTCTCGCCAGAACCTTCGCTGCTCGCTCATACAAGCATTGAGTCAAGAGGAACCTTCAGACAGAAAGCCATATCCCTGGCCCCTCTGAATGGCTGGGGATGCGCAGTTAAATTTTTTCATGACGGAATGCTCGAAGACACAAATTCGCTTTGCGGGGCTCATATGTTCGTGATTCTTTCCGTTTATTTAATAAGAAAAAATCGCAAATTTTGTTTTTGAGATATTAAAGATGGACTATGCCTAACGGATATGTTATCATACTGCGAGGGGTTATATCACACTTACTAGTTTTGATAACAGCACGAAAACACGCCCATTCAAATTTGACACATTTTTATAAAGCACAACTGGTGTTTGCAGGGGTATACACTATTTTTCCTTTTATTGTTCAAAACAAAGATTGTGGGTACACATTCCCACAATTCAGGTTTTGAGCAGAAATATGAAATATGCCAGAATATTTTACCTGCAGGTAGTGATTTTTTTCGATATATTTGAAAAGGCAAGTTTTCACATCAGTTTATAATGACAGTGTCTTCATTTACTCTGAAACTAGCATTGGCTCAATGTTGCGTAGCAACAATTCGTTTTTCAGCAGAAGTTAGAAAATAACATTAACCCTCGTTTATCTCACTTTTCTCTGTATAAAGAGAGGTTGACAAGCGTATAAATTGCAAGGACTTGTTAACATGATTAGGGGAATGGGAACACCTGGCAGATTTATCCGCCACTTTTCAAAGGGAGACAACTTTCAGGACTTCCTGTTCGCTTTTCTATAAGCCATGTCCCACTGAAAAAGGGGTCTACTCTTAAAGAAAAAAATTTGCTCCTTAGGAGCAAATTGTTTTCTTTAAGAGTTGATTGCTATTGACATGGAAGACAAAAATGCTTTTGCAAGAGTTGTTTCCCCTAAAGGCATTCCCATTCCCCTTAAAATAACGTCACGGTATCTGATGTCAGGTTTTTGAGGTGCAAAACACACATCACGTAAACATGCCTATAAGGTTTTGACCCCTTTAAACGCCATTTTTATATAGTAAAACTGGGTTTTACAGGGGTAAACCTTATTTTCTTTTTTCTGCTCTAAAAGATAGATTGTGGGTACTCGTTAGAACTGCCTCGATGAGGCGGTTCTAACGTGTACCCACAACCTATATTTCGAGCAGAAATAAGAAAAATATCACAAGTTTTCATCTTAAATTTTTAATTTTTACGGCAGTAAAATTCACAGTGTATTTGTATAGGCGTGTTTTCTTAATGCCTTCGCATCATTAGGAATATAAAGCCCTTACATGTGTATTTTGTCTTTTAATTAGTTCATTGATTTATTGAATTTTGTTAATATGTTCTGAGTTTATCTGGGTCTCGGTCCATGTTCATTCCTTACATTAAAGCTTTCTTTAATCTTTAAAAACGAAATGTATATGTAGTTTGAAAAGTGTTTGAAGCTGTTTATCAATATTTTTATAATATAGTATGAGTTTCATAAATTCAAAAGAATTCAGCGGCTTTATTTATAGGGGCATAATTTATCCACAATTCTAAATCTCACTCCTTCAACATATGCATCGCATTTACATGTCCATGGTATGATCATTCCTGTAAACCCCAATTTGTATAGAGAAAACTCAAGACATCATGAAAACATGCCAATATATTTCTGACCCCCTTGAACCCCACTTTCATATACATTTAGTAAATCGTAGGTTTACAGAGGTAAACCTTTTCTTATTTCTGAAAAATATCACAATTTGTCATCAAAAAATTTTGTTCAAGTTATTTCGACGATAAAATTTACAATGTACTTTAATAGGCGTGTTTTCGTAATGTGGAGTTTACATGTGCTTATATGATTTATTATTTTCTGCTCAATAAAATAGGTTGCAGGTATTTGAGAGAACAGTCCTACTAATGCTGCAGTAACAATCACCCACTACCTACTTTTCATGTAAGAAAACTATCACAGATTTCCATAACACAATTAACCGTTTGGGAGATCTGAAGCAATGTATTATGTCTAATGCACATGCCTCTATTATCTTAACGGGAGCATGAAATGTAGGGAATAAATGTAAACCTAGGCCCTGTTTGCTGTTTTGTAGTTAATGTTTTTATATATTTATGTATTTTGCCTTTGAAACAAGTAAAATATAACGTTGTTTTATTTTAAAATTCATTTTCTGATTTATACGCACAATTTGTTACAAAACTTTGATGTTATATGTAGATCTTAAAAGGAGGGAGTTGATGCCATTTCAAGGAAAGCAACCCTTTAAAGGCTATTGCAATAATGGTACATAGGGTTGTTTTCCTTAACTGTGGCCATAATAAAAAGTATATGTACGACAGAAACCCGCAACGTCACATGATCAGTAAGTGTTATCAAAATGAATGGGCTGAACATTGGTGACACTATTAGGACAATAACGCTAATCTGCTGTTTGTAGCGAAAATGCGTGTAAATAATTACTTTTCTGTATCATTTATAGCTTTATTTTCAAATTGTGAAGAAAACACATCATGCGCCTATTAGAAATGATACTTTTTCTTATGTTCATCGAAGTATAAGAAGGTGAGTCCCGAATGGGGAATGTGTTATATGGGTGTAGGTGTAATATCAAGCCGTGTTTCGCCGTCATCATGTCGCGACTAGCCACATCACTGAACAATTCAGTGAAATGAACACCCCTTTAACCCCACTTTATATAGAGAGAACTGGGGTTTACGGGGTTAAACAAAATTTTTCTTATTTCTGCTCCAAGACTTAGGTTGTGGGTACTCGTTAGAACCGCCTCAATGAAGCGGTTCTAACGAGTACCCACAATCTATGTTTGCAATATAAATAAAAAAATATCACAGATTTTCGTCAGACAAGTAGCCATTTTGGAGATGTAAAAATTGCTCTATATCACACTGGTGTGTTATCGTAATGAGTTCATAGATACATGTTTGTTGTTTGAATGAGTAAAATAGAGAAAACAGGTCACATTTCGACGTATACAAAAAGTGCGAAATGTTAAAGGTAGCATAATAGAAATCAATACAGTTATTTGTTTAATTTTACTACTTTAATTATGCCAAAATGAACTCTTAAACTAGAGATGGTGTTATTGAAACGCTATGGCCCCAATACTTGTTTGTCTGGTTTGTATTGGAGTTTAACGGCCCAGTCAACACTTATTTAGATCATTTTTGAGCCGGTCAGTTTACCTATCCACAATGGTCCTGGGCAGGCACAACGTAAGCAGTTAACAAGTACAGTACACATTCTTTTGCCAGAAACTGACAACTGACTTTCGTTAATCAGCGGAAGGGAGAAAATGACCGTAGAAAAATTTTCATGAACAATCTCCACGAAAGAATGTTGCCGTACCCCGGTCACCACTCAGACGCGCATCCGACTGAGCTACCAAGGCCGGCCGTCCCAAATAGTTTTTACATGGTTGAAATGCTAAACCTTTACATAGTTGATATGCTAATTATTTCGGTTGGCCAAAACTCATACAGAAAACGAATCAGAACTTTTTAACAAGTTAATCAGGTCATCTACACATCATCCCCTATCAGCTTATTTTGTTTCACGGCAACAGTCTGCACTGCTTCTGAGATAACTTGGTTACAAGATTTAAATGTCCAAAATATCTGTAGGGCTATATCACCACACCCCCATCCCCAAAACATACTATTCAAAGGTCATCTTTATCTCAAATCCATCCACAAATGATCAAGACTCTAGCTTTAATTGTTTGACAAATTTTACTGGCAAGGTAAAAGTCGCAAAATTTTCAAAGGGCAATAGCTCATAAAGTATTTTTCGGAATTGTTTGCTAATTTTAGCTCTGGCAGCCATTTTTTTCGGAATTTATTCAAAAGTGAATCAGGTCATCTACTCATTATTGCGATAACACACCCGTGTGACATAGCGGGTTTTTTTTCACATCTCCAAATTTGCTAATTTTGTGAAGAAAACCCGTGATATTTTTCTTATTTATACTGCAAACATAGGTTGTGGGTGCTCGTTAGAACCGCCTCAGTGTGGGTGCTCATTAGAACCGCCTCACTGAGGCGGTTCTAACAAGTACCCACAATCTATGTCTCGGAGCAAAAATAAGAAACATAATTTATTCCCATAAACCCCAATTTTCTCTATATAAAGGGTATAGAGGGTCTCCATTTCACGGACTTGTTCACTTGATGAAACTTGTAACAAGACATCTCAAAACAAGTTTAACCTTTTACCTTAAAACTTGAAAGGTTGATACGAAATGATAATTAAATGACCTAGTTAAATTTTAAAAATAGTTCTGACATATTTTTTTTCTTGAGTTATGACCCTTTGAACAATTCGTCATTTTAACCCTGTAAGCAAGATATCTTAAAAATGTTTAAGCCTTTGCCTTGAATCTTAACAGGCCAGTTAGGAATGATAAGAATATGACATATGACTTGATAAAATTTTGAAGAAAAAAAAGAGTTTTTCTTCAGTTATGGCCCTTTAAAAATTTTGGCATTTAGGGGCAAGCATATGGTAGGGGCATACTGTTTAACAAACACCATTTCTAGTTCAATTGGAAGCCATATATGAAATTACAAAACCCTAGCATGCATAGTTTCAACGTTATACTATACGTCATAAAGCGCAGGGACAAACGGACCAACGGACAAACAGACGACTGCCTTAGAAGCAATTTACCCCTCCAACTTCTTCGCAGTTGGGGTTGGAGAGTGGGTGGGGGGGGGGGGCAATTATAACGAACAGTCAAATCAAATCAATGAAACAGTAGTTTTGAAAATTATTGAAATATTCTATTCTCATACACATGTGTTGCGGTGTTAAGGTGCTGAGTCGGTAGCTTTTATCGGACGTTTGAGACGGGGTCGGCAACATTCTTTCGTGGAGATTGATCATGAAATCTTTTCTACAGTCATTCTCTCCCTTCCGCTGATTCAAGAATGGCAGTTGTCAGTTTCTGGCGAAAGAATGTGCACTGTACTGGTTAACCGCTTACGTATAAGACTGCCCAGGAAAAGTGTGGATAGGTAAACTAACCGGCTCAAAAACGACCTAAATAGTGTTGATGGGCGGTTAAACTCCAATACAAACAACACAGATCTACTTCTTTGTCTCCAGTAAAGTTACATAGGTCAAGGAAAGGCCTGTTGCGCTTGCAGCAGCTGCGGGAAGGGACATCATAATGTAATCTAAATAAATCTATCTACAGTCAAACTTCGATGGCTCGAACACCTTTGGGACAAAGAAAATCTGTTCGAGACAGGGGTATTTCGAGCCACTGAGGGCTACTGCCAGGAGCATAGCGGGATTAATTTTGGAACACCGAGGCGATTCTAATGAGTACACACAACATACATCTGCAAGTTTAAAGTCGAAAATCTCCTTACTTATCCCACACTACTTCCCATGTTAAGGAATTCCCTAGGAACTAAAACGCGGATTCGACTCAGCCATGGTAAACGGGCCATAGGTGCTCGAGCCATCGAAGTTCCACTGTATCTTCTATTTTTACAAGGTACGAGTTTACCAAACTTGGAACAAGATTACCAAACACAGGTACCAATAAATTCACGTAAGAGTTGATTACGGCAGATGACCCGAGTCCGTTCGTTTTATTCGCCGGTTTTCAAAACACGGTCGTACTATGTTAAGGGGGCGGCGTCCGCCCACCCGTCCGCCCGTAAACTTTTTCTTTTCCGGATAAATTCTCCTTCAGTCTGTATCGGATCAAGCTACATTACGATAACACACCCGTGCGACAAAGTGCATTTTGTCTTTTCTCCAAAATGGCTACTTTTCTGGTAAAAATCCGTGATATTTTCTTATTTATACTGAAAACATAGGTTGTGGGTGCTCGTTAGAACCGCCTCATTGAGGCGGTTCTAACGAGTACCCACAACCTATGCCTTGGAGCAGAAATAAGAAAAATAATTAATACCCCCGTAAACCCTAGTTTTTCTCTATATAAAGCGGAGTTAAATGGGTGTTCATTTCACGGGCTTGTTCACGTGATGGAATCTTGGTAGATGTGAAGTAGCACGAAAAGTTTCGAGGTAAAGCAAATATTAATAGAGTTATTCTATTTGAAAATTTCTGTAAACGTTTCGTTTCCGGATAACTCCTGCTACAGTTTTATCCGATCAAGCTGAAACTTGGTACATAGCATGACTATGATTTTCACTAGCGCCAAAAGTTTCGAGGTTAACCGTCCATTAAATATTCACAGAGTTTCGTCCCTTTGAAAATTTTGTAAACATTTCGTTTCCGGATAACTCCTCCTACAGTTTTCATCGGATC
Organism: Lucinisca nassula; assembly: GCA_963580285.1. Classification (NCBI taxonomy): domain Eukaryota; kingdom Metazoa; phylum Mollusca; class Bivalvia; order Lucinida; family Lucinidae; genus Lucinisca; species Lucinisca nassula. Next base: position 48,582,975 of record OY757021.1, read on the forward strand.
AAAATGAAACTATGTATTTAGTATGACTGTGATGTGGAGAAGCACGTAAAGTTGCGGGGTCAACCGTCCCCTAGATATTATCAGAGATATGCCCCTTTGAAAATGTTTGTAAACGTCTTGTTAACTCCTTTGGTTTCCGTCTATCTCCTCCTACAGTTAACTTTCAAGCAAGCTAAAAAAACTTGATATATATATTAAGACCATGATGTGGAGCAACGCAGATTGTTTAGAGGTTACAGTCCCCAAAATAAAAACAAAGTTATGCACCTTAGAAAATTTCTCTCATCATTTTGTTCCGGCTAAATCCGCCGGCAATTAGATTCGGTCAAGCTGGAACTTGATATAAAGTGAGACCGTGTTTCAGAGGAGCGCAAATTGTTGCGAGGATACGGTCAACCAAATATCAGGAGCGTTATGCCCATTTTAAAATTTCTTTGCAAATTTTGTTTCTTGCTAACTCCTCCTCATTACGATAACTCATCCGTGCATTTTTCACATCTCCAAAATGGCTACTTTTCTGATGAAAATCCGTGACATTTTTCTTATTCACACTGCAAACATGGTAGTGGGTGCTCGTTAGAACCGCCTCATTGAGGCGGTTCTAACGAGTGCCCACAACCTATGTTTTGGAGCAGCAATAAGAAAAAATATCCCCCCGTAAACCCCAGTTTTCTCTATATAAAATTGGGTTTATGGGTGGGGGGGGGGTCATTTTACGGACTTGTTCACGTGATGTACAGTAAACATTCGATCAAGCTACAGCTTGATATATAGCCTAGCTACAATCTGGACGAGCGCATATTATTTCGTGGTTTTGGTTCGTCAAATATGTGTTTATTTGCAAATTTCTGTAAACATTTTGTTTGTGGTGAACTCTTCCAATAATTTAGACCCGATCAAGCTGAATAAACCATTATGTCGGGCAGTGCATATTCTTTCGAAGTAACGGTCCGACAAATATAAATTGAGAAATGGTATGCCCCTTTGAAAATTTCTCTAAACATTTTATTTGTGGCTAACTCCTCAATGAGTTGGTTTTAACGAGCACCCACAACCTATTTTCAAGGTATAAATATGAACATAATTAAGATGGATTACTATTAGAAATGTAGCCATTTTAGAGGTGCTAAAAATTGCACTATGTCGCACGGGTGAGTTATCATAATGATATGAGGTACTTTTTATCATTACGAAAATAAGCCTATACAAATACATTGTAATCTACATATATATCACCAAAAAATGAAAAATTTAAGATGAAATTTTTTTCTGATCAAACTATAGATTGTGGGTACTCGTTAGAACCGCCTCATTGAGGCGGTTCTAGCGAGTACCCACAATCTATATTTTAGAGCATAAATAAGAAAAGTAAGGTTAACCCCTGCAAACCCCAGTTTTACTATATAAATCTGGGTTTCAAGGGGTCAAAATTATATAGGCGTGTTTTTGTGATGTTCTGTCGTATTTTAACTGCACGTTTAAAATGTGCCTTTCTACGTTTTTATTATTTTTATTATTATTATAACTATTATTATTTTACAGTGTAGCTGTTATACCTTTTGTCTCGATTACTGAAAATAAATGCTTTATTAAACGTTTTACGGGCTAAATTTTGCTATTATCTCCTTTTTGTCCAGGATCCCAATAAATTGAAAACATTCTAAATCATCCGTTTTTCAGGCCCATGTTCCATTGAGAACTCATTTTTTACAAAAATAGTAGTAATTTAACCCTTATCATGCTGTTCACGACAACCCCAATCTTTGGAAACAGTGTAGATCCAGATCAGATGGCTTCTGAAGAAGCCATCTGATCTGGATCTACACTGTTTGGCATTCAGTTAATGAATTTGTAGCAATAAATTACATCAAGTTATTTGATTGGTTGATAGACAGAAATGGATGCGGCTTAGATGAATATTCAGCAAGATAAGGGATAAAGTAGATAACATTTCTCTGAACCACTGATCGTGTTGCTGGTTTAATAAAGATCTCAAGGCTCTGCCTGCGTGTCGAATTAAAACCGAATCTAGAACTCTATACATGTAAAAAAAAACAATTTGATTGTTTGTTTGTTTGTTTGATTTCAGTTCTAAGGTCCCTGTCAACTCTGTATAGATCCTTTTTGAGACGTTGCTCCCAGTTTTGTGGGACTTTTACCCGACACTATGATGCAATGACATCTCGGGCCCTGTCGCCCAATGAAACCAATAGGGTTTATTAGCATTGACGGTCAAACTCGCACCGCTTTGCCTGGACAGGCTTAGGTCCTCCAAGCGGTGTACCAGTATTCATGAGCGGTTGGTTTCAGGTCTGCTTTGAAGCATTATGCAGCCAATCTATTTTGGGCGTAGCGGGGTGGCTGAACAAAACAAAAAACAATTTTGTTCACAAAATAATAATTGTGAATAATGGAAATAAATGCAAGAATCAGGAATCGAAAGAAACCTTACATGTACATCTTCTTCTTTTTGCCACCGCCCATCGGGGCTTGAAGAAATAGATGGGCTGCATGGTGCTTCCACGTAGAGCTAAAACCGACCGCACACGATTACTGGTAAACCGCTTAGAGGATCTAAGCCTGCCTAGGCGGAGCAGTGCAAGTCGGACCGTCCATGATTATAAACCCTGTTGGTTTCATTTGGGCAACAGGGCTTGAGATGTCCTTTCATCTCAATTTCGGGTAAAAGTCCCACAAAATTGGAAGCAATGTCTCCAAAATGACCTATAAGGGGGTTGACGGGGATGTTGAACCTCAAATCAACCAACCAACCAACCGACATGTATATCTTCCATCCAACACACCAACGAAAAGAAGCACGGACAATAACCCATTTTCTTACATGCTTTTCAATGAAATATAAAGAATTCTCAGTGAAATCGAAAACGATATTGTCACTGTTTCAAACAGTGACAGATATCAATTTTATTTTTCACTGTTTGGGACTACTTTTTTCTCGAAATCTAATGTTGTGGTCAGTTTTTTCATTGTCAGATGATTGAAAATTAATGAACTATATTAGAATTGACGCTAAGCCAAACGAGGACGATATTGACGTCATTTTAGACGTTGACGTCACGTACTTTGTCGCGCAACGTTAGATCTGTCCGCAGCTTCTTTGGGAAACTAATCTCTCAATTATTTCAGTAACCATTCATAGAACTGCCATCCAGGCTATTTCTGAGGTGCAAACTTTTAGTTTACACCCATTATTATACCCATTTAATACGTTGGTCACCACCAAATTGACGCGCAACGACCATGGCGGAACAAAGTTAGTGTTCTCTCAGGGTTAATGATGCGACTAGTGAAGCTAAATATTGCCGTTTTGACGCTTGTAAGAAACAGAAAATTTGATTTTTTCAGTGTAAGGTCAAATTTTATTTCACTCATGAACACCAAAACTGTTTTTTTCACTCGTGGCTACGCCACTCGTGAAAATACTGGTTTAAGTGTTCATTCGGTGAAATAAAATTCGATCTTACACTGAAAAAATAAAATATCCTCTATGTATACAAGTGGAGTCTTCCATTGCTTATATATTGGAAAAGTCCATTTCTCATATAAGGGGTGGTAGGTCTATTTTTTCGTTCTTATTCTATTTTTGGGGGAAAATTCTGTTAGCAAACAACGCAGGCCCAGATCAGACGCCGCATTCTGCGGCGTCTGATCTGGGCCTGCATTGTTTGCCAAGATACCCCTTCACTGGTTTCCCACATGCAATGGGTTAAGCAAAGGCAGAAAAATATAAAACATTACAAGCAGGAAACCAAAAAAAAAAAAAAAAACGAAAAGGACAGTCCCCCACCCCCCAAACCCATCCCCCACCCACTCCTCTAGCCCCACCCTTTCAAAACAGAAAGAAATAAATATCAAACGGCTGACTAAACAAAGATATTACGACAAACATACAAGATCTTTTTCAGTTCAAGTGAAGGGTTGCAACATCTCCGAGAACATTCGACTAACACAAATTCAGAGATGAAACAATGATAAGGACTAAAAAGCATAAAATAACTGAAATGTGTGTTTGTTTGTTTGAGGTTTTTTTCTGGTTTAGGTTTTACGGCCCTTTAAAGAATATTTCACCATTATCGAGCCGATCGTTAATCAGAGGTGGGCGAAAACCCGGAGTACCTGGATAAAAACCACATGACCTTCCGTTGCAGAACTTGGCGTCTCACATCTGACCCGAGCGAGGCTCGAACCCCAGCGGTGAGAGGCCTAATGATCAAGGGTCAGCGCTCTTTACCAATTTGATTTGAAGTTTAATGTTCCCTTTAATACCCAATAGGTCATTTTGGAGACGCTGCTTCCAAATTTGTGGGACATTTACCCGACATTGAGATGAAACGACACCACAAGCCCCGTCGCCCAATAGAACCAATAGGGTTTATCAGCATGAGCGGACCGACTCGCACCGCTTTGCCCGGACAGGCTTAGATCCTCTAAGCTCTTTACCAGTACTGGTGAGTGGTCGGTTTCAGCTCTGCGTGGAAGCATCATGCAGCCCATCTATTTCTTCAAGCCCAGATGGGCGGGGGCAAAAACATTATTGATGAGGACTAAACAGCATGAAATAACCGAAATGCTGAAGCATAAGAGAACATACAGTTTGACTCCGATGGGTCCGACGAGAGGCAGAGCATCAGGCACAAACAGAGCAGCTTACAAAGCACGTATTTCATGATAACTGAAGGACGTTTTCTTTCAATTCTCACGAAAAACCTATGTTGTGGGTAATCATTAGAACAGCCTCGCCGAGGCGGTTCTAATGAGTACCCACAACATAGGTTTATAAAGAGAAATAAGGAAATCTTTTCTTCAATTTTCATAAAATAGTTACCTTATCTGTCACTATGACAAATGTCTGATGTCTGCTCGTCCAGCACCGGATTTGCCGTATGTATGACAAACAGGCCTGACCAAACCGTAAAAAGGAACCCAGATAGAACACCACAGATCGCGGGGTCTCATAAGGAACTACACAGTTTGCCACTCATTCGGATACTTTTTAATTTGTTCGAATTTTAGAACAATGTTAAGGATCTGAGGTGTTCGGATATTTAGAATAATTATGTACGTATTCCCACTTAGTAGTTCTGCAGACCGATATTCTTCTTTTTGCCACCGCCCATCGGGGCTTGAAGAAATAGATGGGCTGCATGATGCTTCCACGCAGAGCTGAAACCGACCCGCACACGAGTACTGGTAAACCGCTCAGAGGACCTAAGCCTGTCCAGACAAAGCGGTGCAAGTCGGACCCGTCCATGCTTATAAACCCTGGTCGTCAGGGCTTGAGATGTCATTTCATCTCAATGTCGGGTAAAAGTCCCCCAAAATTGGAAGCAGCGTCTCCGAAATGACCTTTACAGTGCTGACGGGGACGTTAAACCTCAAATCAAACAAAGGATTTGAGGTGTTCGAATATTTAGAGTAATTATGTACGTATATTCCCACTTAGTATGGGGCGCCGTTTTACTATGGATATATATCCATTCCATAAATCGATTTATGGATATCATTAATTTTGATCGAAATATGGATATCCATAAATCGAATTATGGGTATCCTTAATTCGAATTATGGATATTCATTATTCGGCTGATTTATGGATATCCATAACTCGAATTATGGATATCCATATTTCTCCTCTGCAAATAAACCTAATGAATAATGACTGCTCCCTTTGCAAAAAATAAAAAAAATAAAAAATCGACTATTCCCGTCATGTTTCCGATTTAGGTGAGAAATAAATGCCGGGATGGAGGTGGAGGTAATAAAGGGTAGGCTTTGTGGTGGCCTATGGTGTGGGAGAGATATGTTTTGTTTGATTTGAGGTTTAACGTCCCCTTCCATACTATTTCGGTTATTTTGGAGACGTTGCTTCCAGTTATGTTGGGCATTAAGCCTTCATTGAGATGAAATGTCATCTCAGTACCAGCTAAGTCGGATGCGCGTGTGACTGGTGATCAGGAGGACGCGGGTTCGATACCTGCCAGGGTTGGCAAAATTCTTTCGTGGAGATTGATCATGCAATCTTTTCTACGGCCATTCTCTCCCTTCCGCTGATTCAAGAAGGGAGTCATCAAACAATTTACACATCACTTTCACAAGTCCGTGAAATGAATACCCACTTACACCTAGCCTAGCCACTAGGCGTTAAAATGGATAATATGAAATTAAAAGCATCTTTTGCATTAAAATGAATAGTGTATAAACGTTTAGCTAGTCTAGTCTCTGTGACTTAATTTTGAGATTACTAAGTTTGGGGATTCTACCAAATTGACTTGTCATTACCAACAAGGTGATAATTTTTTAATATATTAAAAAATACTAAAATTCATCCGACTTTAATTATCAGATTAGTAGAGATAGATTATGAAATCTTTTCTACTGTCATTCTCTCCCTTCCACTGATTCAAGAAGGGCTGTTGTCAGTTTCTGGCGAAAGAATGTGCACTGTACTGGTTAACTGCTTACGTATAAGCCTGCCCAGGAAAAGTGTGGATAGGTAAACTTACCGGCTCGGATGACCTAAATCAGTGTTGACTGGGCCGTTAAACTCGTATACAAACAAACAAACAGACATCTCAATCCCTGTCGCCCATTGACACGCACGACTTTGTTTGACCTTTTAAACGGTTTACCAGTACTCTCAGCCCATGCAGCCAAATCTATTTCTCCAAGCCCCAATGGGCGGGGGGCAGGAGATATATCTGAATCTGCCTGGTACTTTATACATCTCAAGTGGAGTATTATATGGATATATGTTTTGTTTGTTTGTTTGATTTGAGGTTTAACGTCCCCGTCAACGTTGTAAAGGTCATTTTGGAGACATTGCTTCCAATTTTGTGGGACTTTTACCCGACGTTGAAAAGACATCTCAAGCCCTGTCGCCCAATGAAACCAATAGGGTTTATAAGCATGGATGATCCGACTCGCACCGCTTTGCCTGGGCATGCTTAGATCCTCAAATTGGTTTACCAGTACTCGCGTGCGGGTTGGATTTAGCTCTGCGTGGAAGCATCATGCAGCCCGTATATTTCTTCAAGCCCCGATGGGCGGGGGGCAATGGATATAGTTGAGACTATATATAATGAACATGTGCATTCTTCTCCAGAAAGCATGCACGGATTGCTTGTTTGGATCATTATAATCTTACGTCCGACTTTCAGTGTCCTTAGGTGCGCAGTACTCATAGAGGGGATTCCAGAGGGACCGGATGCGTTGGCCGGAATTTCCAGATCTTACGGCTGGTTCCGATATTTAACTGCACACATGTCGGGCGTTCAGCGTAAGGCGCCCGTTGCTTTGGAAGCCTTATAGGCTGAAAAGGCTGCACTACAGAGAGGTCCCTTTGACTGGCCATCATCTTCCAGCGACGATGAAGACCTTGACGATCTTGAAGAATTTTACAATTAACAATCACGTGTCTTAGGGGGAAATCATTAAACCAAAAGCTTTTGCGGTGATTTATGGATATCCATAATTCGAATTATGGATATCTGTTAATCGATCTGAATTATGGATATCCATGAATCGAATTATGGATATCGATAATTCGAATTATGGATATCCATAAATCAGAGGAATAATGGATATCCATAAATCGAATTATGGATATCCATATATCGATCTGAATTCATGATATCCATTAATCGAATTATAGATATCCATATTTCGATTTATGGATATCCTTAATTCGAATTATGGATATCCATTATTCGGCTGATTTATGGATATCCAAAAATCGAATTATGGATATCCATAATTCGATTTATGGATAGCTATAAATACGGGTTAAATAGTAAAACGGCGCCCCATAACTTAGTAGTTATGCGGACCGATCTTTGTCCTTCCTCTGTGCGTATTTTCGCTTAATACTGTATTAAATTACATAATCATGGATCAAATATGAAAGTGTCTATATTTTTTTTTTCCATAGCAACAAGCTAGACGTTTAAATTTCATTTTCCAGGCAAAACAATAGAGAATAAAATAATAGGTGGGCTATACCCACGTTTCTCAAAGTGTGATCAATACGTGCGTATAAACATGATCTATTGTCTAAACAAAGAAAAAGATATTCAGGATATTTTCATCATGTCTAGGACTTTGCTGGAAAATAACATTATTGCTGAATCGCAAATTACTGTGAAAAAAATCATTGGCTTAAATGCATACACAAAAAAAAAAACATATCACATAGTATGTCATACCGAAAATGGTAAATAAAACTAGCTTAAGGATATAACATCTATATAATTCTTACCCCCTTGAATAAATTCTGAATAGTTACTTTTATCTGTTTATATAGTAAAACGGGGGCTAACAGGGGTAAACCTTATTTTTACTTATTTCGGTTCCAAAATATAGATTGTGGCGACTCGTTAGACCCTCGTAGATGAGGCGGTTCTAACGAATATATCCATAATCTATATTTTGAGCAGATATAAGAAAAATATTACATTTTTTCATCCTTAAACGTTCGCTTTTCGTCGGAAAAGTTTACAATGTATTTGTATAGGCGTGTTTTTGTAACGAAATTTTTTTTTTCAATGATTTCAGGTTGTAAGTACAGACTTTATCAAGATCTTCTTTCATCAGGCAATTAGCACAACCTTTTGAGAAACTATCTTAAGGGGAATGGGAACAACTGGCAGTTTTGTCCGCCATTTTTCAATTAGAGGCAACTTTCGGGACTTCCTGTTTTCTTTTCTATAAGCAATGTCCCATTGAAAAGGGGTCTAGTCTTAAAGGAAAGATGGTGTACTCTTAAAGGAAAGAATTTGCTCCTCTGGAGCAAATTCCTTCCTTTAAGAGTTTACCCCTATTGACACGGAGACAGAAATACTTTTGCAGGATTTGCCTCCCCTGAAGATGTTCTCAATCCCATTTAGGTATATAACATTTACCTTATTTTCTCTCAAAATATAGATCGTGTTGCTCGTTAAATTTAACGGTCGCTAATACACTTGGATTCATTTGTTTGTATTGGAGTTTCACGGCCCAATCAACACTTTTTAGGTCATTTTTGAGCAAGTCAGTTTACCTATCCACGCTATTCCTGGGCAGGCTTATACGTTAGCAGCTAACCAGTAGAGTGTACCATCACGAAAACACGCCTATATAATTTTGACCCCATTGAACCCACTTTTATAGAGTAAAACTGGGGATTCCGGGGGTATACCTTATTTTTCTTATTTCTGCTCTAAAATATAGATTGTGTGTACTCGTTAGAACCGCCTCTATATATCGAGGCGGTTCTAACGAGTACCCACAATCTATATTTTGAGCAGAAATAAGAAAAAAATCACAATTTTTCAGCATAAAATGTTCATTTTTTCGGCGATAGAGGTGACAATGTATTTGTATAGGCGTGTTTGCGTAATGATAATTTCGCCAGAAACTGAAAACTGTCCTTCTTGAATCAGCGGGAGGGAGAAATAACCGTAGAAAGGATTTTATTATCAATCTCCACGAAAGAATGTTGCCGACCCAGCAGGAATACGAACCGCGTCCTCCTGGTTGATCTCCTCTTGGGTGATATCCAGATCACCAGCCAGATGCGCATCCGACTGAGCTACCGAGGCCTTAAAAGGCTCGGCTTGCGTGTCGAAGTAAAATGCAAACTAATATTTACATTTCCAGTGTAAAGCCTAATGTAAACCTATAGAAAACAATGTAGTTCATACTTCCATGAACGCATCGAGTCATATGATTTTCAGTGACGTCATTCTAAACCATTGTTCTCTGCGGGCGCCTGTGACGTCAACGCTGTTCCGCTCTTTGAAGAAAAACAGCGTGTAAATGCTTTTAAGCTTTAAACGTTTGCCCTGTAAGCATTTTTTCGCCCATTGATGAGGGGCCAATAATGTAAATATAAAAAATAAACTTATTTTTTCTGCTTTTCATGAAAGTATGAACTACAGCGGGTCGCTAGCAAAATTTACATGAACCCCTTACTTTGTACGCGACCTACTGCGTTCATACTTCCGTGAACTGCAGAAAAATGAATTTCATTTCTTAAATGACTGCATTGGCTCACGCGACGTTATATATTATGTGACGTCAGTATAAACCATGGTTCTTGCAAATGTAACTGGGCGATTGCGACGTTATGACGCCAATCATTACGAAAACACGCCTATACAAATACATTGTAACCATTATCGCCGAAAAAGTGAAAATTATAAGAAGACGAGTACGTAACCACACTCTATATTTTAGAGGAGAAATAAGAAAAATAAGGTTTACCCCTGTAAACCCCAGTTTTACTATATAAAAGTGTGATTTAAGGGGGTCAAAATTATATAGGCATGTTTTCGTGATGACTGTTTGCAATTGTTTTCCTGTTGGCAGTGGCTAATCGTACGGCCCCGTACGAATAGCCTGCATTGGCTAACCGTACGGCCCCGTACGATTAGCCTGTATTGGCTAATCGTACGGCCCCGTACTTTTAGCCAATATAGGCTATATTGGCTAATCGTACGGCCCTTCTAGTTCGGTACCGTACGGCTACATTTACTTTGCAATCTTGTAAAGTGCGTATTAATTGTATACGGGGGTATACATTTTCTTATTTCTGCTCCTAGACATAGGTTGTGGGTACTCGTTCGAACCGTCTCAACGAGCACCCACAATTTTTGTTGGCAGTATAAATAAGAAAGATATCACGTATTTTTCAGAAAACAGTACGAAAACATGTCTATATAATTCTGACCCCCCTTGAACCCCACTTTTATATAGTGCTCCTAGACATGGGTTGTGGGTACTCGTTCGAACCGCCTCATTGAGGCGGTTCGAACGAGCACCCACAATTTATGTTGGCAGTCTAAATAAGAAAGACATCACATTTTTTTTTTCAGAAAACACCACGAAAACATGTCTATTAAGGCGTAATTATACCAAATCTAGTGACACAGAGGCCTTTCTGATATTTAATCTTCATCAGTGTGTCTCAACCCCAAAGTTCTGAAACCGAAACGGATGATAGACAAGACCCGGCAAACACAGCACATTCCCCTCCGAGCACACACCGACCGACGTAGCTCATGAGTCAGGTCAACTGGAGGCATCAGGCAAGAGACGCCTACCCGCGTCCCCCACCAAGCCAACATCAGCACACATGGCCCACATTCCACTGAATTCCCGGGCATCAGGAAGGAGATGTCCAAAGTAGCGAGACTTGCAAAATTTAAAATATAACTAAAAGTGACAACCAAATCCGCTAAGATACATGTCTCACCTGACAAGTCAGTCTTAGTTTTAGAAAAAAATAGAATTAAAGATATAATATAGTTATTTAAATCAGTACCTTAATACTGACGTCAACACCGCAGTATCAACCTCAGCACCAAGGAGCTCATACTTATTCTGACCCCTTGAACCCAACTTTTATATAGTGAAACTGGAGATTACAGGGATAAACCTTATTTTTCTTATTTCTGCTCTAAAAATATATTGTATTGTGGGTACTCGTTAGAACCGCCTCAAGCGGGTACCCACAATCTATTTTTAAGCAAAAATAAAAAATATCACAATTTTTCATTAAAAAAATTTCATTTTTTTTTTTCGGCGATAAAGGTCACAATGTATTTGAATAGGCGCGTAGCCATTTCGGAGATGTGAAAAAATGCACTATGTCGCACGGGTGTTATCGTAATGCTGTAGACTGAATTGTTCATACGATGTGGAAATATTGATGGCACAATAATCAGTCTGCGCATCTACCCAATCTTATTAATATATTTGTTGTTCACTACGAGGGCAGTTCTGTATTGATACAGGCTAAATGCAAAATTTTAGTAATGATATTGTTTGCGCCGCTCCATCCCTCAGGGAGATCAGCCTGTGCATCCCCTCAGGAAATCAACCTGTGCATCAGAACAACATCACGGAAACAAGCCTTTATATTTTGGATCCCCTTAAACCCCACCTTTTTTGTAAAACTTTACAGGGGTGCACACTATTTTTCTTATTTCTGTTGATTATTACAATCGTATATACTCGTTAGAACCGCCTCGCCGATGGCGGCTCTAACGGGTACCCAAATCCATGTTCTGGGCAGAAATATAATCCTTCAGCGGTCGTTTATATGATGAGTTCTATAAACTCATCTGCTATGCATACTGTTAAAGCTTAAATAGGAAGCAAATGTTTAGAGAAATGCAAGTAGCTTAACATTTAAGTAAGTTAAGGAAATTGAAAAATTAAAAATATGTTAGAAAACATCATAACAATACCTCGGATTACGTTTCCGTGTGCGTTCAGTTTTGAAGGTTTTCCCGCCATGGATGCAGCTAAACGTTATTTCGGACACTTTAAGGGCCTCGTTGAAATACTTTTTAGGGCATCTGCTTTTAGCAGCCGAAATTGTGCGTGAACTGCGCTTATAAAAATGAACGCAGTTAGAACGCTGATACTGTTCAATTTTGCTTTCCAAAGCACTATCACTTGGAAATTTTTCACCAACACTCATTGATATCTCCATTCAGGGAGAAATTACATCTTGCTTGTAGCTTACCTTGTTTATATTAAGCGAACACAATTAATTATTTTAATTATGCGTACTTAAGTATTTTGAGTGAGTGAGCATGGCCAACTTTATCTGACATTTAATCTATTCACCTGTTCCCTGATAGTCACACTACAAGTCAATATTGGATTGTCTCCCTTTGACTGAGGCCTATAATAGGTACCTGTTGTGTAATCTCAACTGTGTTATAAGCCGGCTGTGTGTGAAATCAGTTTCGCTTTTATGACCCCGGGGGATACTGAACGAGAATCGCTCATGTCAATTGATGTCTAGTTAATTTCGGACTGGCTGTTTTGGTGTGATCTGCGTTTATCTCCAAATAAAGTTCTGTTCTGTCGTTACTAAAAAAATTACTCTTAAAAGTGAGTCTTTTTTGTGCTTAACACAAAATATTATTGGTTCTCAAAAATCCTATTTTTGTGTGTGCTGGAATGAAATATTCTTCTTTATATATTAGAAAAAAAGAAGAAGGAAATAAATAACTTTATGGTGGGTGTCAGTTGAATTATTTTAATTGACATTGTTTAGAAATGCCACATAATCACAAGTCCATGTAATGAAAACCCCTTTAATCCCTACTTTACATAGAGAAAACCTATATTACGATTCTAATATCTGCACCAAGACATAGTAGATAACCGTTTGTGAGATATGAATTGCCATTTTGGAGATACGGAAAAAAAGAAAAACACTATGTCACGCGGATATGCTACGTTAATGGGGCCTGTCTAATACGCTGAAAAACCTGCTGAATTTAGCAGGCTGCGGATCAGCAGAAAGTGACTAAAACGCTAATCTGCTGAAATGTAAATGTTACTTTATTTTGTTGTTTTGTGCCACAATACTGGCCTTGCATATTGATAATATATTTATTTATAACATGTGATAATTATTAAATTTGTTTCACGCCACAGACATTAATAATGTTGTAATATCGAGTATCGGGTTGTATGCCAAAAATACAGACAGTGCTTTGCTGAAGATTTCGAATTAAAAGTTTTCAGACATATTACTGGTCGCATATTTTAAAGCAGTTATATAGAAGTATATATTTTCTATTGTTGTCTGCAAGGTTTACGTACCGGCCTGTGAAATAACTGTTATATCGAGCTACATCCCGAAAGCATGGCGATATAAATTTGACCCCTTAAACCCCACTTTCGTACAGTAAAACTGGGGCTTGAAGGGGTATAAATTATCTTTCTTATTTCTGCTCAAAAACATAGATTTTGGGCACGCGACAGAACCGCCTCGCCGATGCGGTTCTAACGAGCACCCACAATGTATGTTTTGAGCAGAAATATGAAAAATAACACAATTTTTCATCTGAAAATTTTCATTGTTTGGTGGTTAAATTTACAGTGTATTTGTATAGGCGTGTTTTCGTAATGTATCCGTTAAGATGAGAACCTTGAGTCTGAGTTGCAAGCATAGAAATACAGAGGAGATACTCTTACTGATTTTAATGCGGATAAATCTGTCTTGACACAATAATGGCCGATTATCTATCTGTCTATTTAATGACTCAGTAAGCCTTATCATGCCACCATTGATAAACTACTTCGCATAATACAATTCTAGTTTTTAGTTGTTCACAAATAATATTCATCTTTCTTTCTTTCTATTTATTTATTTATTTATTTATTTATTTATTTATTTATTTATTTATTTATTTATTTATTTATTTATTTATTTATTTATTTGAAAATACAAATGAAATATTGTTATATTCTCATTTATGATGATAACACAGAGTTTGAGCACACGTAAGAGCGCCTCGTCGAGGCGATTCTAATGAGGTCCAACAGTCTATAAATTAAACAAGCAATAAGAATACTTTATTATTCTCTTTCCCGTGAATAGGTAATTGTGGCGGCCTGTGCTGCAAATGACTGTTAGCTAGTTTATATGTTTCTCTTCCTTATTCTTTTTTTCGTGCAAAACGAGTAAATCTTTCTTTTTTTCTTAACTGACGATACATCTTTGACGATAACTTCATCATATGCGCTCTTTCTTTCTTTCTGCTCAGGTAGATGACGCTCGTCAATATAATCGTTCATGATGGATTGTTAATCGATCAATACATTGAGTAAGCACACTTCCGACTACCTGTCGATAATCGAATTATCACCAAGTATCGTGACGCGCGCTGTTAAACACAGTAGTCACAGTAAGTGGCAACTTGGCCTGTAGTTGTATTTAAAAAGTAATATCATATACCCAGAATAATTCATCTAAAATGAACAATTAAGACGCCGGGTCTCATCCGAGATTACACTTCTTGCTTAAATAACCACCGATTTATCATCACGATAGCAAGTCCGTGTAATGAAAACCCTCTAACCCCCACTTATATAGAGAAAAGTGGGGCTTCGGTGGTATACATTATTTTCTTTATTTCTGCACCAAGACATAGGTTGTGGGTACTAGTTAGAACCAACCGCCTCAGTGAGGCTGCTGAAATGCTGAATATTACTTTTGTTGTTGTTGTTGTTTTGGGCCACAATACTGGCCGTGCATTTAGATAATATAATTATTTACAACATTTTTTTTATTTAATTTGTTTTACGCCGCAGACATAGAATGATATTGTTGTCATATCGAGTTGTACGCAAAAATTACTGAATAAAGACAATGCGTTTCTGAAGATTTAGAAAGTAAAAGGTTTTCCTAGACATATTACTGGTGGCACATTTTAAAGCAATTACTGAGTTTCAGGCGGGCAGATCTTCATTGACACAATAATCTATCTATCTATCTATCTATCTATCTATCTATCTATCTATCTATCTATCTATCTATCTATCTATCTATCTA
Source organism: Lucinisca nassula (assembly GCA_963580285.1). NCBI lineage: Eukaryota > Metazoa > Mollusca > Bivalvia > Lucinida > Lucinidae > Lucinisca > Lucinisca nassula. The sequence continues at coordinate 48,598,333 of OY757021.1, forward strand.
TCTATCTATCTATCTATCTATCTATCTATCTATCTATCTATCTATCTATCTATCTATCTATCTATTAGGCCCCCGCCCATAGAGGCTCGAAGAAATATATGGGCTGCATGATGCTTCCTCGCAGAGCTGAATCCGGCCCGCACACTAGTACTGGTAAATCGCTTAGAGGATCTAAGCCTGTCCGGGAACCGCGGTGCGAGGCGGACCGTCCATGCTAATAAACCCTATTGGTTTCATTGGGCGACAGGGCTTGGGATGTCATTTCATCTCAATGTCGGGTAAAAGTCCCACGAAATTGGAAGCAACGTCTCCAAAATAACCTTTACAGTGTTGACGGGGACGTTAAACCTCAAATCAACTATGCGAGTTGGGTCGTTCATGCATATAAACCCTATTAGTGTAATAAGGTGGCAGGGCTTGAGGTGTCATTTCATCTCAATGTCGGGTAAAAGTCCCACAAAATTGGAAGCAACGTCTCCAAAATGACCTACACAGTGTTGATGGGGGCAAAATAAAGACTATGTTGTCAATGAAGCGTTTCTAGTAATCTTCCCAAACCTTTTCTTCTGTACAAGACATAGGTTGTGGGTACTCTATAGAACGGTTCTAGCAAATCTTGGATAATATGTATTTGTCTGTTGAAGCAATTAAAATAAATTTCAAAGCAACGGTTCTAGCAAAAACCCACAACCTATAAGAAGGTATTATGTCAAACGGATGTATTCTCATAACTTGGACCCAGTATACATGTATATTTCACGGCCCCCGCCCATCGGAGCTTGAAGAAATAGGTGGGCTGCATGATGCGTCCGCGCAGAGCTGAAACCGACCGCACACCAGTACTGGTAAACCGCTTAGAGGATCTGAGCCTGCCCAGGCAAAGCAGTGTGAGTAGGACGGTCCATGCTTATAAACCCTATTGGTTTCATTGGGCGACAGGGTTTGAGATATCATTTCATCTCATTGTCGGGTAAAAGTCCCACAAAATTGGAAGCAATGTCTCCAAATTGACCTATACAGTGTTGACGGGGTCGTTAAACCTCAAATCAAACAAACATGTATTTTGGATCCAAGATATAAAATAATAATAATAATAATAATAATAATAATAATAATAATAATAATAATAGATACTCATTATCTAAATAGTACCGATTCTGCTTAGAACTTAATGCATATGAATAAAGTCATTCGATAAATTTTAATCTCTCCGGAAAGACAGTAATACAGTATACATTGCGCGCGTGTCCATTAATCGTCAGGCTTCCTGACGGTCAGTAGCCGGTATACAATACACATTACGTGTGTCATAAAAAGCGATAATTGTCTTCAGTGATGCCCCCCCCCCCCCCACCCCCGAGTGATATATGGGCACAGAACCGCCAAACTGATATGGTTCTTTCAAGTACTTTCTACCTGTATTTTTGTGTAAAATCATACTGATTCCTGATAACCTGACTGTTTTGTATAAAGTTTGGTTTACATGCATATTCTTTTTCACAGCATCATGGAAAAAAACACCAGAAAAAGGGTACACACCTTATCTTAAATCATTTAACAGTTGAAATAAATAAATAAATAAGAAACTTTTCTAATAATCATTAGATTATACATAAATGAATAGAATAATAATAATATTAATAATAATCACATTACGATGATACATCCGTGAGGCATAGTGCATTTTTGATATCTCAAAAACAATTAATTCGTCAAAGTAAACTCATCAATACTTAAAACATAGTTAGAACCGCCTCATTGAGGTGGCTCCAACGAGTATCCACAACCTATGTTTTGGACAAGAAATGAAATAAAATGAATACCACAGTAAACCCCAGTTTTCTCTATATAAAGCAGTTTTTAATGAGGTGTTCATTACAACCAAGATGATAATAATGAATACAAAACAATTAACATAGGCATTAATGGCATCTTTACGGTTTTTTTTATATTTACCAGACTGAATTCACAATAGCATTTAAATAATCAAACAGTGTTACAAAAAGAAAAAAAGTAATATAAAACAAACCTTCCTCTGGTATTCCAGCAAAACAATGTGCGAACAACGAAATGTCAGATTAGCCTGTAGCTGAGTAATGGAAATAAGATATAAATTATAACCAAGATAAATTTCTAACTTTTTAGAAATTTAGTGACGAATTCACATGGGCTTCTTTCTTTCTTTCTTTTTTTTCTTTTTTCTTTCTTTCAGCTGAAATCATACAAACATACAAAAAAATGTAATCATAAATCTTATTACTAGCAATGTTTATTTAAATTTGCGTAGTAAGTATAAAGAATGTGCAAAAATCTAATCAGGACATGGAAATAAAAAAGCTACGTGAATAAATCAATAAATGAATAAGATGCAGATCAGACACCGCATTCTTAGATTGATTTACATTCCAAAGAGATGCCCAGACGAAGATGTGTTGATTTTACAGTCGATTGAAAATGACCCGCTTTGGGATTACACGCGTGTGTAGACGATAAAGCTTTTTCTGAATAAGCTCCAAATTTAATTGCAAAATGCCGTTATTAAATATTATCTTGAAATATTATAATTGCTATCAAATTCCACATTATTGTAAACACATTGCGTCTGATACGAGCGTTTATTTCATAATATTAACAGAAAGTGCAGATTTTAGCCGTTAAAGTAGGGTACTGTCGTTGTTTTTCCACAGTTTTGTATGATTCAAGTAAGGATTAAGGGTTATTAATTTGAAAATAAAAATGCCGGCAGCTAATTAAATAAAAGTTCCACTTGTTTGATATCGTTATAAAGGAATTTAAACGGACAATTAGATTAAATCGGAACATCTTTGTCAAATTGTAAAATAAAAAAGTTATATTTGTTTAAAAATTGTTTTTCATTAAAGCGCCTGCTATTTCCAACAAGAGATTCTGTACAGGTAAGCCGAGAAGGTCAGCGCACAGTAAAAGGCTTAATCCTTTGTTTTAGTTTTACGTTCCACAAACAGCTAAGGTCATACGGAGACGGGACCTCGGTTTAAAGACTCATCCGAAAGTCTGGAGAAACCCGGGATCGATCTAAGTATTTTGACACAGCCTTTAAAGTATACCGTCAATCCTTAATATTGATCTATACCGCGACTCATCTGAAGGCCGTTTTCAAAGTGTTTATCACATTTTAAGTACATAGCATTATCGGCCACTTAAACGCCAGAACTAAGAAGCTAAAACATCAGTCTTAGCCGAAAACGATAATTGAAGCAATTAATTTCATTAACTTACCATCCTAAACAAACTGATAATTGATGATACTATTAAACAATTAAATTGTTTCTGTCGACATGTATATACCATCGGTATTAATATTTAACAATATTTATTAGTATATATGCATAAATAATATAATTCTGTTTCATACTGCCCAATACACATTTAATATTCGCAAAATATATTTTTAACCTATTCATAGCCGTACGATTGGCTAAACGTACGGGGCCGTACGATTAGCCAATACAGGCTATTCGTACGGTGCCGTACGAATAGCCACTTCCTTTCCTGTTTCTATTCTACCCCTCAAACCAGATTTTAGTGACATAATGGTGCAAAACAATGTACCTAAATATAAGTTACTCGTATTCTAACACTGGTCGCCTATATAGCCAATGGATAAATATGGTAATATATATTTACTTACTGGGCGAAAGAGTGCGTCGCGAAGTGCCGCTTTTTTAGTTTCATGACGTCATTCATGGTTATCTTGACGTTAGATTTTGTAACGTCATTTTCTTGTATCAGAAATGTTATGAAAACAGGTAATCGTATATGATACAGTCAGTTATATTGGCGGGATAACTTCACACAACGTTGGAAGGTAGGGAGAATCTGATGGAATCAATAGCGTTCTGATCGACTTTTAGTGGGTTAGAATCGAAATAGATCAGCTCTAGTGCCGTGACTTATTGAGTGATATATCACTGCTTGTCGGTCAGCTGTAAGTAGACAAATCACTCGCGCTACGCGCTCGTGATTTGATCTACATTACAACTGACCTCCAGGCAGTGATAAATCACTCAATAAATCACTGCTGGAGCTGATCTATTTCTTAGATAAACGTCAGTCATTTAAAGTCCATCGGAGTACGGATAACATCTGCATGGTCACGAGCAAAGTTTAAGTTAACCTCTCGGTGGTTTGTGACTCACTTACATTGCTCATGATCTGATGTTGTTCGTACTTCAATGAACGTATAGAAATTACATTCACTTGGTTTAGCATTACGATAACACACTCGTTCGACATAGCGTATTTTTTTCTCATTTCCAAAATGGTTACTTTTCTCTGACAATCCGTGATTTTTTTTTCTTATTTAAAGTGCATTCTTTCATTTTCCCGGAAAGATTATTTTTTGGTTGAAAATCGACCAATTTTTTCTTATCTATACTTCAAACATAGGTTGTGGGTGTTCGTTAGAACCGCCTCATTGAGGCGGTTCTAACGAATACCGACAACCTGTCTTGGTTTAGAAATAAGAAAACATTGTGTATACCCCTACAAACCCCAAATTTCTCTATAAAATTAGGGATTATAGAGGTGTTCATTACATGTACATGGTCTTGTTCTTCACTTCATGCGTGGTCTGGTGAAACTAAAGCAGGTTGAAAAAAGACAAAAATAGCTTATTTTCATCACGTGAACAACTCCGTGGAATAAACACTCCATTATACCCCACTTTAAATAGAGAAAACTGGGGTTTACGGGGGTTTACATTAGTTTTCTTATTTCTGCTCCAAGACATAGGTTGTGGGTACTCGTTAGAACCGCCTCAATGAGACGGTTCTAACGAGCACCGATAACCTATGTTTGCAGTATAAATAAGAAAACTATCACGGGTTTTCTTAAGAAAAGTAACCATTTTGGAGATCTGAAAAATTGCACTCTGTCGCACGGGTATGTTATCATAATGTCGAACAGTAAAACATAATTTATATAAAAAAAATATCTTGTTACCGTTTATTTAATCTTTTAGAATTATTATTTGCGCTTTGCTGATGTGTTTACATAAGTTTTGAAAGAAGCTGTTATTGACTTTCATATTTAGACCGAGTTTCTTATCTTTTTTAAGACGTTTTCCCTATCAATATAGATATCTTTGAACATATGATTGTGTTTCAAATTTCTTGACTTGTCAGAACGTAAATTGTAGCTGTCATATTTATTTAACCGATTTTGTGCGGCGAACCCCCAAACCAGGACACTGGCAATCTGTTTATGAACAAAACATTAAACTACTGCCTCATGACGGAAACACACCTATTCAAATATGTTGCATATTTTACCGCCGGTAAAAAAAAAGAAAATTTCAGATGCAGAATTGTGATATTATTCTTATTTGTACTCAAAGTATAGATTGTGGGAACACGCTAGAACCGCATCATCAAGGCGGTTCTTACGAGTGCCTACAATCTGTATTTTAGAGCTTAGATAAGAAAATATATCAAAATATAGATTGTTGGTACACGTTAGAACCGTTCTAACTGATACCCACAGTCTGTTTTTAGAGCAGAAACAAAATAAGATTTTTCCCTCTAAACCCGAGTTTTACTATATAAAAGTGGGGTTCAAAGGGGACCAGAATTATATTAGCATGTTTTTCGTGAGGTTGAAAAGCACCCTTTTCAGCTTTTATCATATGCAAACTCCATTTTAAATAAACGTAAAACGAGGGTTTAAATGATTTTCCGTATTTGTGCTCAAAATAAAGATTGAGAATACTCGTGAGAGCTGCTCCTTTAAGGCGAGTCTAACAAGCACAGTTCATATTTGCAGTATTATCAAGAAACATATCTTAACTTTATTAAAAGATCGATCACAAGTCGTAGTACATGTACCAAGTAGAAGTAAAACAAAGATCAGGAATCAATGCAATTAACTTACTCCACCCATCAAAGACACCAAACGGAAAGAAACACAAACATGAAGCGACCAGACCATAATGGAAACCTAAACAAAGGAAGGCCATAAGGACAGTTACTTTCCCACAAAATGGCCAAATGGCCATCCTAAATAAAAAGGCACAAGTGATACACACAGTAAGTAACAAACAACAACATAAATAAACCGCCACAGAAGAACCGCCTTAGAACGGTCAGTGGAAAGAATTCCACTGGGGGCTTAAATCGATTTTACATGGCCATAATCCTCACCCTTACCTCTGTCGCGGTATCCACTAATTTTGATTAGTCCGCATGAAGGCTTCCTAACTCATCAGTGTAACATCTCCGAGAACATACAAATAAAAAAACTACAGAGATGAAACAAGGTTGAGGACTCGACAGCATACAACAACAGAATTGCTGGAGCAAAAGAAAACCAACAGTTAGACTCCGAGGGGCCCGACCAAAGACGAAGCATCAGGCGCCAACCAACATAAAGAGTACTAAAATAAAATTCCATTTATGTTTTTACGCTGGAACTGTCGTATTATCTTAGGCCCGACCCACCGGTGTGCAATCAAAGAGGGAAGCAAAGTTGCCAACCGTGATTGGGTTAACCACCATGCATGCAGTCTGTTTATCATTTGTGTGAAGTTTCATGAAATGCAGACTGCATGCATGCAGACTGCAAGTATGCAGTCCAAAGCGTTAATCCAAAATCATTTATTCCATAGAGAAATGGCAAATATTAATGTTCAGACCAACAGACATGGACTCCAGAAGAGTGTAAGCGACAACTGTAACAATGATTTATCAGTTATCTCAGAGAACAATCAATTAAGTTCCGTTCCGAAAACCGGAATCATCTATTTATAACTCCGCTTTGAAAAAGTGAGGGCTATATTGGATTTGCCTTGTCCTTCTGTGATTCCGTAATTCCGTTATTTATGATAACTCAAAAACCGTTTGAGGTATTTTCATGAAACTTCACACAAATGTAAAGCACTATAAGATGATATGCAGAGCGCATGAACCATAACTCTGGAATGCCTACTTTTGGAGTTATTGCCCTTTGAACATTTGATTAGAGGCTGAGAGCTGAAAACATGTTTTCTTGTGTTTTTCTTATCTGATAGCGCTATAGAGGGGCTATAGTCGGATCCTCTGACAGTTTTTTTTTTCGTTTCTTGCTTTTAATACTCAAACATCATAATAGAAAACTTGTAGACGTCACCGTCCACCAACGTCTTCAGCAAGTCGCATGCCTCTGCGACAGTCAGGCAAGGCTGAGATTATTTGGAAAACATTTCAAATAACAGAAAAATTGAGACTACAGACTGACTACAGTGAAATTCCGCTATTAAGATCACTTTCCAGACTTCTAAAAAGTGGTCTTACTAGCGGGGTGGTCCTAATAATGGAATTGGTGAATAAAATATTGTTGGCAAGACTGATTTAAATTTTTATTCTTCAGTATGTGTATTGTGCCTATTTTATTGCTTCTTGCTAGAAGCTTTTTAGTAAGTCTGTCTTGTCTTTAACTTTACTGATTCTCGGTTTAATTTACAGTTATATTTTCCTTATTAATTATAGGTAATATTACACCAATAAAAATACATTAATGATAACAGTATGAACTTAATGTTGCTTTATATCATATTCATTTTTTCCAAAATTATCTTCTTAAATATCTGAAGAAAATAGACCTGCACATTACCAAAATTATTAACCCTTATCCTGCTGAATATTCAGTTTAGCCACACCCATTTCTGACTTTGAACCAATCAGATTACTTGATGTAATTTATTTCTACAAAGCCATAAACTTTATGTCAAACAGTGTAGATCCTGATCAGATGGCTTGATCTACAGTGTTTCCAAAGATAGGGGTTGTCCTGAACAGCATGATATTGATAAGGGTTAAAACTATTTATTCAATTAGCCTTGACAGTGATCTTGTTAAAACAACACACAGGTTAGTAAAGGTAATCTGCTGTTTTTCACACCTTTAGGGATATGTGTGAACTGTCAACTGCTCATTACCAAGAGGCATTGTAATGGATAAATTTATACCTGACCAGTGGACTGAGAAATACAAATCAACTTGACATGACCAAAAAGTGGTCTCAATAGCGAACAGTAATGACAGATTTGGTCTTTTGAAAGCGGTCTTAATACTGAATAGCGGGGTGGTCTCTTTATCGGAATAAATAGCAATTAATTATATAGGAAATATTTTGGGTCTGGCAAAAACCGGTCTTAATAGCGGAGTGGTCCTAATATAGGGGTGGTCTTTAAGTGGAATTCTACTGTATTAGGTGAAGTAATACATATGTTTAGGGACATATGGCCGGCCTGACATGGCCTTAGCTGGTGACTATGCCTAAAAACCAAAACACATAACAAATAAAGAAGTGTCATTCACTGCCTCTACAATTGAAGTCGTAGTTTTATTTATTTATTTATTTTGGCCGCGTTTTTCGGCGACAACTTCTTTATTTTGATTATTGCTAAACACATCCAACAAAAAGTTGAAGCAGAGAAGCTCCGCAAATGAGGCGGTTCTAACGAGTACCCACGGTCACGATCTATATTTTTATCTTAAAATTAGCGTGTTTTTTTCGGCGGTAAAGTTAGCAATGTATTTGTATAGGCGTGTTTTCGTAATGACTTCTTGAAAAGGTTTCTAAGCGATCTGAGCAGAGCTGTAATAAGTTGAGGTTTTTTTCTGCAGTTTCAGGTTTGTGCGAAATGCAGTAATATACAGGTCTAAGTGGTGGGTTGGGGGTGGGGGGTTACTTTATGAAAAGTTGGTGGCGGTTAGGCTTCAAACCTTTTTCGCTAAATGCGTTTATCAGAGAGAGAGGGGGAGAGAGAGAGAACGGCCCCGCCTATCGGTGCTTGAAGAAATAGATGGGCTGCATGATACTTCCACGCAGAGCTGAAACTGACCGCACATGAGTACTGGTAAACCGCTTAGAGGATTAAGCCTGCCCAGGCAGAGCGGTGCGAGTCGAACCGTCCCTACTGGTCTCATTGGGCGACAGGGCTTGAGTTGTCATTTCATCTCAATGTCGGGTAAATGTCCCACAAAATCGGAAGCAACGTCTCCAAAATGACATACTGAGAGAGAGAGAGAGAGAGAGAGAGAGAGAGAGAGAGAGAGAGAGAGAGAGAGAGAGAGAGAGAGAGAGGCTGTTGGCTATGGTAGTCTGGGAACGGAGGTAGAGAGGGGCAGAGGCAGGCATTAAGAAGTAAAGAAGAGTAGCGGAAAATTATAATGGGGACAGGACGGGAGAAATAATGAGACAGAGATAGGAAGCAGGGCCTTTGTGGTATGTATGAAGGATTTAAGTAAATGTGTTGGTGCCAGATGTTATGCGTTTGGTCGTGAACACCGAACCGAAGTCCAAGCGTTGGTTTTTTTCTGCTTCAAAAGAATGACTTGCACTCTAAGTTAATTTCGTTCCACGATGGATTTGATGAAATTGATATCTCTATTTGGCCTGTGCCCCGACCCACAGGGGCTTGAAGAAATAGATTGGGCTGCATGATGCCTCCACGCAGAGCTGAAACGGCCCGCACATGAGTACTGGTAAACTGCTTAGAGATTCTAAGCCTGCCCAGGAAAAGTGTTGCGAGTCGGACAGTCCATGCATATTGGTTTCATTGGATGGCAGGGCTTGAGATGCCATTTCATCCAAATGTCGGGTAAAAGTCCCATAAAATTGGAAGCAGCGGCTCCAAAATGACCTACTAAGTGTATAAGGGGACGATAAACCTCAAACGAATAAACAAAATCTCTATCTGCCCGCCTTGCCATGACCACAATTTTAAATTAACCAGGCCGTGTATTGTTACGTGAATTCCGCTTAATCTTAAAGGGGTGGTGATTTAATGTAGAAAAATAAATGCTCTAATGAAACTAACCGCGCCTGCAGCGAGCACAATATACTTTTCCCACTGTAGAAGTGCTAATGGTGAGCTGTTCTGATCAGTGAATATCCGTCGTCCGTTTTGCGTCATCCGTTGTGCGTCGCCAACAGACTGCTTTAAATGCAAACTCCTTCTTAACCCTTAAGCCAATTTGATTCAAACTTCACAGGAGTGTTGCCTAGGTGGCACCCTACCGAACTAGCTTAACTCGTTCCACTTCATCAAATAACATGGCCACCAGAGCTAAAAATAGAAAAACAAAAATTCTTTAAACGAAGGTAGCTTTGGGCCAATTTCATTCAAATTCATAGGACTGTTGCTTTTGTGACCCTCCACCAAAAAAAGCTAAATGGAGAAAAATGTCAACAATTTGCTCTGATGAACACAATGGCCGCAAGAGCTAAAATCAGAAATTGAACTTCAGCAATATGCTTCAAATGAGAACCCCTTCTAAACCCTTGCGTCAGTTTGATTCAAACTTCACAGAAATGATGCCCAGGTGGCTCCCTACCAAAATAGCTATAATTGTCCCACTCCGATGAATAAGATACTCGCCAGAGCAAAAAATAGAAAACAATCTTTAAACGACAACTGCTCCCATACCAATGGGCCAATACTAATCCGAAATCATAGAAATTTGTTTGTATTGGAGTTTAACGGCCCAGTGAACACAATTTTAGGTCATTTTTGAGCCTTGCAGTTTATCTATCCAAACTTTTCCTGAGCATGCTAATACGTTAGCGGTTAACCAGTACAGTGCACATTCTTTCGCCAGAAACTGACAACTGCCCTTCTTCAATCAGCGGAAGGGAGAGAATGACTGTAGAAAAGATTAATTTTTCATGATCAATCCCCACGAAAGAATGTTGCCGACCCCGGCAGGTATCGAACCCGCGTCCTCTTGATCACCAGTCAGACGCGCATCCGACTGAGCTACTGAGGCCGGCCAACATTGCCAGGTGACCATCAACAAAAATTGATAGAACGGATCCAATTTGGTGAGTAAAATGGCCGTTAGAGCTAAATAAAGAAATATGTCAACAATGTGTTTTAATGTAAAGTCCAACTTAATCATTGGGCCAATTTGATTCAAACGAATAATACCTAGGTAGCTTTCTACCAAACTTGCGCTGCTCCGGTATTAAATGAATGCCCCACCCCAAACCCCCAACTTCAAAGACCTGACATCTTCAGACTTACCAGCAAGAGTCTTCAACATTTTATCAAAGATACACTAAAGAAAATATATAACCGATCAGAAGGAAACAACCAAAACAGTCCTCCGGTCACGGGCCTCAAGCAAGCATCACATGAACAAGTCCGTGAAATGAAGACCCCCTTATACCCCACTTTATACAGAGAAAACTGGGGTTCGCGGGGGTATACATTATTTTTCACATTCTTACTCAAATACATAGGTTGTGGGTACTCGTTAGAACCGCCTCAATGAGGCGGTTCTAACGAGCACTCACAACCTATGTTTGCCGTATTTATAAGAAAAATATCACGGATTTTCATCAGAAAAATGGCCATTTTGGAGATGTGTAAAATGCAACGATTCGCACGGGTGTGTTATCGTAATGAGTACAACAGGCCAATGTTGTAATATTTGCAAAATTAATGTTTGATTTTTACATGGTGTTAGATGTAATTACCATGGTGTTAGCTGTCATTACCAAGCACCATTGCTTTATCGACCTACACGAAAGAAAGAATTTTCACTGATGTGGTATGCATTAAACCACCTGACATTTCTGCGGCACAAGGTTCTTGCAGTGACAGGCCACTTCTTTGCAATTGTGAATAAAAAGTATTGTTATTAATATGATGTTCATGGGGAAAAAAACAATACTAAAGCATCATAGCAAATATTTCATCATTTCATCTCAATGCATGATGAATCAGGGGTTTGTACGTATTTGTATTTTGTAGAAAAAAATAATTCTAATAATAAAAAACAACGTGCCTTCAATTTTATTTTGCTCTGCACAGTGGTGACATTTTTTATAAAAAAAATGTTACACTTGGAAATGCTGGAGCAAAAGAAAACCAACAATTAGACTCCAATGGGCCCGACCAGAGACAGAGCTCAATCGTGATTTTGTTCTTGTTGATCTTCTTTCATATAAAAATACAGTAAAATTCCTATATTAAGACCACCTTTTGGACTGTTCAAAAGTGACCAGAGAACATTGTGTGCAGAAAATTCGAAGAAATAATAACTGCACCCTTCTAAATAAGCTTTTTAAAGCAGAATAAGTCTTAATTTTAGGTGGTCTTAAAAGCGGAATTTTGCTGTATTATTGAACTTTGATCGCCATACCGCGACCTTACATTTATAATGCCATAAAAGATGAAAGAAAGGCAATATGTAGAGTTTATTCATACAAAATAAAACTCTTATAACAAAGGCTATTTTAGTAAAACCTACATGATTTTTTAGTTAACCATTACGAGAACACGCCTATATAATTTTGACCCCCTTGAACCCCACTTTTATCTAGTAAAACTGGGGTTTACAGGGGTAAACCTTATTTTTCTTATTTCTGCTCTAAAATATAAATTGTAAGTACTCGTTAGAACCGACTCGATGATGCAGTTCTAACGCATTACGATAACACACCCATGCGATAAAGTGTGTTTTTCACATCTCCAAAATGGCTACTTTTCTGATGAAAATCAGTGATATTTTTCTTATAAATACGGCAAACATAGGTTGTGGGTGCTCGTTAGAACCGCCTCATGAGGCGGTTCTAACGAGTACACACAACCTACGTTTTGGAGCAAAAATAAGAAAAATAATTTATACCCCCGTAAATCCCAGAAAAATATGGAGTGTACATGTTTTCTGGGTCAGACTAGCTAGTTTTGGCCAATTAGGCCTTATCAGTGACCCTCAGATATTTTCAAAATTCCACAATGGAATCAATGATCCCAAAGGACAAGAAAATATTATCTACACTATGATGTAGGGCAGGGAGACGTTTTACCGCCGCCACACAAGTTTACAATGTATTTGTATAGCCGTGTTTTCGTAATGAGTGAACAATCTGTAGAGTCTTGTTTAATCCCGGGCTTCTCCAGACTTCCAGTTGAGTCTTTAAACCGAGGTCCCGTCTCCGTATGACCTTAGCTGTTGGTGGGACGTAAAACTCAAACACTCACTCACTCTTACAGTCTGGTTTGTCTTTACTGGCCTATAATTGTACTGAGCTATCGATATAACAACTAATGGCACGGTCCTTGAACAGGCATCGTTACTTTGAAGGTTGGTCTCCTCTTTTGATGACCTCGCATATCATCTGGTTGTTAGCGTTATGTCCCGGCTGCAATGATGCTAGGTCTTACCGTATGTATACATTAAACTTTCTTCAAGTGTTTATTTTGGAAAGGCTTTGTGTCATTCTTTGGGAAGGTAATTGTCCTTCTGGCTTTATATATGTGACGTTCTCATTATAGTGGAGTTATTTTATGTTCGTTTTTTCCATTTGATGTCTTGTCCTGATCACTGCCTTCACTTCAAGTTTCCATTTATCTACCAATTTTCAAGTACTTTTATTATCGAGATTCATTAAAACTGTATTTTAGCAGATACAAAATGCTGACCAAATCTGTTTCTCTAGTCAAACAGTCCTGTATCTATATTACATGATATTAAGAAAAGTCCTGATGAAGAAAATATTCTGGAAATTGATCTTCTTTACATGTATGGGTGCGACTATAGAAGAGCTGATTTGCAAGTGTGAGTAATTTCTTTAGGATAACAAAACTATATAATCATGGCACTATATATATTTTATAAATCTAAACTTAGTAATAAAACTACATGTTTCATTTAAGATATGGTAATTATTACGCTTCGCCCAACGAGTTAAAGCGGGGCTTGAAGAAATATATGGGCTGCATGATGCTTCCACGCAGAGCTGAATCTGACCCACAAACGAGTACTGGTAAACCGCTTAGAGGATCTAAGCCTGCCCAGGCAAAGCGGTGTCGGACAGTCCATGCTTATAAACCCTATTGGTTTCACTGGGCGACAGGTCATGAGATGTCATTTCATCTCAATGTCGGGTAAAAGTTCCACAAATTGGAAGCAACGTCTCCAAAATGACCTTTAAAGTGTTGACGGGGACGTTAAACCTCTAAACCTCAAATCAAACAAACAAACCAACGAGTTAAAAATATTATATGAAACAGGCAGGGGGGGGTGGGGGCGGGGTTAAATCGATTTTACCGTGGCCACAATCCTCGCCCTTACTTCCGTCGCGATTTAGACAAATGATTTGTTCAGTCCGCATGAACGCCTCCTAACTCATCAGTGCAACATCTCCGTGAAAACTAAAAATCAAAACCACAGAGATGAGACAACGGTGAGGACTCGACAGCAAGAAACCACTGAAATGCCGATGCAAAAGAAACCCAACAGTTAGACTTTGTCTAAATCGCAACGGAAATAAGGGCGAGGATTGTGGCCACGTAAAATCGATTGAAGCCCCTCAGTGGAATTTGTTTCACTGACCGTTCTAATGCGGTTCTTCTGTCGCGGTTTATTTTTGTTATGGTTTGGATAGCCAGTTGGCCATTTTGTGGGAAGGTGACTGTCCTTTTGGCTTTCCGCTACAAAATTGATGTTTCCATTATAGTCTAGTTGTTTCATGTTTGTGCTTCTTTCCCTTTGGTGTATCTGATGGGAGCTGTGAGTTAATTGTATCGATTCCAGATCATTGCCTTCACTTCTATTTTTATATACTTTATTCACGTTATATTTTGAGGTTTGTTTTTTTTTTTTCTGTTTTTTAAGCGTTTCTCAGCAAAAACAGGAGTCGTGTAGTTATTTCTATTGGAATCTATTTCTTCGACAGCATGAAATAAAACTGGAATGCTGGAACGAAAGAAAACCATCAGTTAGACTCTGGTGGGCCACACCGGAAATACATCATCAGGCACCAACCGAGAGTATCTAAATATTTTCGCGCCCGCCCATCGGGGATTATAGAAATAGATTGGGTTGTATGGTGCTTCCACGCCAAGCTGAAACTAACCTCACACGAGTACAGGTAAACCGCTCAGATGGACAAAGCCTGTCCAAGCAAAGTGGTGTTAGTATTTTGGTTTTATTGGGCGACAGGGCTTGGGATGTCATTTCATCTAAATATCGGGTAAACGTCCAATAAAATTGGCAGCAACGTCTCTAGTGTTTTGGGTACGTTAAACCTCAATTAAAAAAAAACGCCAACAATTAAGTAAGCCTTTAAGCTGCAGTTGTCATAGAGTGTGGGGCCCGACCGCCAGCATGCAATTAAAGAGGGAAGCAAAATTATAAACCGTGATTGGGTTAATTACTATGCAAAGTTTACCCATCCATCATTGGTGCCTGATGATAATTATACTTATTTACAGTCAAGCAATGTTACCTGGTGCCGATTGTTTGTTTATTTGTTCGTTGGTTTGTCTTGTTTGTTTGTTTGTTTGTTTGTTTGAAGGTTTATCGTCCCCGTCAACACTTTATAGGTCATTTTGGAGACCTTGCTTCTAATTTTGTGGACTTATCGGACATTGAGATGAAATGACATCTCAAGCCCTGTAGCGCCCAAATAAAGCCTATATGGTTTATAAGCATTATCACGAAAACACGCCTATATTATTCTGACCCCCTTGAACCAAACTTTTATGTGGTAAAACTTGGGTTTACAAGCCTTTAGGGTAAACCTTATTTTTGTATCTCTGCTCTAAAATATAGATTCTTGGACGGTCCGACACACATCGCTTTGCCTTGGCAGGCTTAGATCCTCTAAGCGGTTTACAGTACTCCAGTGCGGTCGGATTCAGCTCTGCGTGGGAGAATCATGCAGCCCATCTATTTCTTCAAGCCCCGACGGGCGGGGCCGACCTGGTGCTTATTACTTCAGTGGGTTGGTGAACATGCAAATGGCACTTTATTCTTAATAGGAGCTGCAAATCTTAGAAATAAAACTATAAACTGACTCAAGCTTAATGGTCGCGGTAGCTTTTTGTCGCACCTGCTTTAGCAGGAAGACATAGGCGTGCAAGTTTCCGTACGTCCGTCCTGTCGTCCATCTTTCCGTCAACATTTTACACTGGGTGTGTTGTCATCTCAACTCCTCCTACAGTTTTGAAACTCTGTGTGTGTTTTGCCATGCTATGAGGATGCGCATGTGGTTTGGATTTTATCTTCGGATCAATTTTTGTAACTTTTTCCACATTGTGAACTTATTCATTTTAACCTTCAATTGACACATGATAGGCACCTCTTGTCATCGCAACTCCTCTTACAGTTTTATATCAGTCATTTTGAAACTGTGTATGTGTTTTTGCCATGGTATGAGGATGTGCATGTGGTTTGGACTTTACCTTCTGATGAAGTTTTTTTCACTTTTTCCCATTGTCAACTTTTTCTTTTTTAACCTTCAATTGATATTATGATAGGTACCTCTTGCCATCGAAACTTCTCTTGCAGTTTTATACCGATCATTTTGAAACTTTGCAAGTGTTTTCGCCATGGAATGAGGATATGCATGTGGTTTTGACATAATTCTCAGATTTTTTTTTCACTTTTTGCACATTGTGAACTTAGCCATTTTTAAGCTTCGGTTGATATATGATAGGTACCTCTTGTCAGCGCAACTCCTCTTACAGTTCTATACCGATCATTTTGAAGCTTTGCATGAGCTTTCGCCATAGTATGTGTGTTTTTGCTATAATATGAGGATGTGCATGTGGTTTGGACTTTATCTTCCGATTAAATTTTATCACTTTTTTGCACATTGAGAACTTAGTCATTATTAACCTTCAATTGATATATGATAGGTTCCTCTTGTCATCGCAACTCCTCTTACATTTTTATACCGATCATTTTGGAGGTTTGCATGAGCTTTCGCCATGATATGAGGATGTGCATGTGGCTTCGACATCATTCTCAGAATTTTTTTTTGCACTTTTTGCGCATTGTGAACTTAGTCATTTTAAGCTTCAATTGATATACGATAGGTACATCTTGTCATCAGAATGACGTCTTTAAAATTTTGAAAAGGCTTTGCGTTGTTTATGGTACGATATCACCGATTAATAAGTTCAGCCCTTAACAATTTATTACGAGTGTTGAAGTCATTTACATGACTACACACTCTGGCAAATCGAATTAATTGCGAACTATAAACGCCAAAGGATGGCACACGGGGAACATCACCATTCAAAAAAGGAACATTTACAATCTCAAAATCAAAATCATCGCGTTTATCATAAACTTTGCAAGAAACAAACCCATCTACACTAGATAGATATAAATCCAAAAACGGGGCCTCGGTATCAGAAGAATCTGCTTTATTAAACTGAAGTTCTTTGTGGGGGGGGGGGTGGGGGGGGGGGTGGAGGTAAATTTGACTGATCAAATCATCGACATAGGTATTATCAATATTTAATAACTTATCCAAATATCAAGAAGTGGAGCTAAATGCTTCCATGATTTCAAACTGGTTTTCAGCAGAAAGGAACATCATTAAGTCTCTCTCATAACAAAACAAAACCAAAACAGATCAGCCATAAGTGGTGCGCAATTAGTGACCATCGGAACACCCACTACTTGTATAAGAATCTTATGTAACTAGAAATCGTGTTTTTAAAACACTATGCCTCAAACCATATGCCTGTCCATAAATGCCGTAATTTTCAAAAGGCCATTATCGCAAAAAAAAAAAAAAAAAAAAAAAAATACAGATTTTTTTCAAAGTTAATCAGGTGATGTACTAGTCATTCCAAATCAGCCTGTCAAGTTTTTTATGCATGACAATTTAAATAGTTTTAAATATATTGCAAAAAGAAAGAAACACAATAAAATGACCTAAAAATGCAAAGGGCAATCACTCCAAAATCATTTCATTAAACTGGTTGAAAACTTAATCAGGTAATCTCCTCCTCAGCCCAAATCGGTATCCCAAATTTCAAGGCTCTAGCTCAAATACTTTTGAGATATGTTGCTAAGAAGATTTTTATAATATTTAATTAAAAAGGAAATAACACGAAAAGGGGAGAGAAGTCAGATTAGAAAAAAAATATTGGTGAACTATTTTTTCATGAGGAAACCATATATAAAATTTCAAAACACTAGCATACATAGTTCTTAAGTAATACTATGCACAAGAAATCAACACAATTAAATGGCCACAAATTGTAAAGGGTCATAATTCTAACAAAATTTAATTGAACTGGTTGAAAAATTAATCAGGTAATCTCCTCCTTAGTCCCAATCAGTGTACCAAAAATTAAGGCTCTTGCTCAACTACTTTTTGAGATATATTGCTTACGAGATTTCTATGTTATTTAATTAAAGTTTTTTTTTTTTTTTTTTATTTGAGGTTTAACGTCCCCGTCAACACTGTATAGGTCATTTCGGAGACGTTGCTTCCAATTTTGTGGGACTTTTACCCGACATTGAGATGAAATGACATCTCAAGCCCTGTCGCCCAATGAAACCATTATAGGATGTATTAGCATGGACGGTCCGCCTCTCACCGCGGTTCCTGGACAGGCTTAGATCCTCTAAGCGGTTTACCAGTACTCGTGTGCGGGCCGGAGTCAGCTCTGCGTGGAAGCATCATGCAGCCCATATATTTCTTCAAGCCCCTATGAGCGGGGGCCGATTTAATTAAAGGGGAAATTACTCAAAAAGGGGAGATAATTCGGAAAAGAAAATATATGGGTCAACTTTTTTCATGAGAAATCCATACATGAAATTTCTAAACACTAGAATACATGGTTATAAAGTTATGCAATGCACCAGAAAGCAACACAATTAAATCGCCGGAAATTGCAAAAGGCCATAACTATAACAACATTTTATGAAATTTGTTGAAAATTTGATCAGGTGATCTCCTCCACAGTCCCAATCAGTATACCAAATATCATGGCTCTAGCTTAAATACTTTTTTGAGATATCGTGCTAACGAACTTTCTATGTTATTTTATTAAAAGAGATTAAAAGAGAAATAACGTGAAAAGGGGAGATAATTCGGATAAGAAAAAAATATTGGTCAACTATTTTTTCATGAGAATACATATATGCTTCAAAACACTAGGATACATGGCTGTAAAGTTATGCTATGCACAAGAAAGCAACACAGTTAAATTGCAAGAAATTTCAAAGGGCCATAACTACATCAAAATTCCATCAAATTGCTTAAAACATTTAATCAAGTAATCTCCTCCTGAGTCCCAATCAGTGTACCAAATATCAAGGCTCTGGCTCAAATACTATTTAGATAGTTTTTCTAACGAAATGTCTATGTTATTTAATTAAAAGAGAAATAACTCGAAAAGGGGAGTTAATTCGGATAAGAAAAAAATATGGGTCAATTATTTTTTTTCATGAGGAATCCATATATGACATTTCAAAACCCTGGGATACATGGTTATAAAGTGATGCTATGCACAAGAATGTGTGACGAACGTACGAACGAACGAACGTACGAACGAACGGACAAGCCAGAAGCAATATGCCCCCCCCCCCCCAACTTTTTCAAAGTTGGGGACATAAATATTGTCAAGCAGAACGGTAAGAGCTTCACACACTTTCTGACATGACCATAAAGTATAATTTTTATGCTCTTCAGAAGTGAAAAAAGCATTTCTTACACAACATGCAAGAAAGAGGGAGTCTTCCCTATAAAATGTCCATTCAATTAAATCATTAAGTTTTTCTTTTATAAGATTATGAGAAAGTGTAGTGTAAAGGGTGGAAAAATCATACGTAGACAGACTTGAAGCACAAGAACGCCCAGATTTCATTTTTTTTTAAAAAACTGCATTAGAATTTTTGATAGGCCAAACAGATTTCTACCTGATCTTTCGAAGACATTGTTGCAATATTTTATCGCATGTTTTTTTTATGGCAGTAAAGCATGACCTTAATAATTTGGAGAGTTCAGTGGTGGTTCAAGAGCTTGAATTTGCAATAAACAGACAGCAAACTTAGTGGCTGAATGACATATGTGGTCATCGACTAAAGCCCTCTCTGCAGCTACAGGTTGAAGTTCATAGGCCTTTGTACCACCAAGTTCTTGCTAAAGAGTGTTATTATAGTGAAGCCGTCAAACAACGATCATATTGTTAGCGGCCTTATCAGCTGGATCCAAAACAAACTTCCAAGAGGTGCAGATGTTGTTCGCATTTAAGCACTGCGTCTACCGTTACTTCATCTGTAAACGGTAGACGCTTCTCTGTAGTAAACATGTCTGATTTGACATGACAGTCTACAGATTTAATTTATCTAATTACTTGACGTGCTGCAAACTGTAATATGCAGTACGTCGGTCAAACTAACCGCATGCTTAAAACTAGATTGAACGAGCATTATCGTAGAATGAGTAAGCCTAAGAAAACTGACACTTTCTTGTACCGTTACTTTCGACGTACAGGTCATTCTGTAAATAACATTGTTATACAACCAGTGAAAAAACTTTATTACGATGCAAATTCTACATCTAGATTCAAAATAATCAAAAGACATGAAGCTGAACTGAAATGAATTAAATTTTTACAGACCCCTTCTCCACTGGGATTTAATGACAACATTTATCATGAGGGTAATATTTCCAGAATGCCGGACTTTGATATTTTCTCACTCCTGGAATGTCGAAAACGCAGAACTAGATCTCACGGCACCAGGAAAAATGGTAACTTTAAACGTAAATCACGTGCGTTTAAACGAAACAATACTAGAATGAAGTGACTGTCAATTATATTATTAAATCATGGACGCCACTCTATGCTTTCATTTTTAAGTTCATTACCCGTTTCTGTTTTACGTCTTCTGGACACCGAGGCGAATAAATTCTACGATAGTTCTCATCAGTTATATGATGCGGCTCTCTTAACTAGAGGCTATACTCAGCATACTCTACGTCCTTACATTGATTCTGAAATTAATCATAAACGCCATTTCTTTAAAACATCCTTCATTAATAAGGGTATGGCTTTTATAGATTTGCCCAGTATCTTCCGTGAGAGGTCGGTGCTTTCTTCCATTCCTGCTTATTTTCAAAATACTGAAACACCTATAATTTGCTATAAATATAACAAACCTGTTAGATCTATCATTTTTAATTTCAATAAACTTGTTTCAGATCTTGATATTGATACTAATACTTCTGATTCATGTGATTGTAAAAACTCAAAGTATTGCTATCCTGCTGCTGGTCATGTAATTACTGGCAATTTGAAAATTATTCCTGATTCTAGGATAAGGAATATAATTTCTAAAGAACCGAAATATCGGTTTCCTTCTAAAATTGATTTCAGTAAATGTAGAGATGAAATCGCTGCTTCCTTGAATGAATTCGGTAATCGATGGTGTAAGCGAGAGTATGTTGAGCATAAAGCCCTTAAGGACTGGAAACTAAGCATTTTAAAACTAGTGAATAAACGCATTTCTTTCTATTCTCAAAATACTAACTTATTACCTCCTAAGCCCAAGACGTCTTTACGTCATCTTAAACTAGGTATTCAAGAATTTCATAAGAAGTTTGTTTTGGCCCCTGCAGACAAGGCCGCTAACAACGTCGTCGTTGTGTGACGGCTCCACTATGTTAACACGCTTAAGCAGGAGCTTGGTGGTACTAAGGCCTATGAACTTCAGCCTTTAGCTGAAGAGAGAGCTATAGTTGATAAACATGTTTGTCTTTCAGCCACCAAGTTTGCTGTGTGTGTTAACGAAGGCCAAGACAAGCTTCCTACGCTATACTGGTTACCAAAACTTCATAAAAGACCTTACAAAGCACGGTTTATTGCAAATTCTAGCTCTTGCACTACCACTGAACTTTCTAAATTATTAACTTCCTGTCTTACTGCTATTAAAACGCATGTAATTAAATATTGTGATAAAGTCTTTGAAAGATCAGGAAGAAATCTGTTTTGGTCTATAAAAAATTCGAATGAGGTTTTAAATAAATTGAAATCCAGACATTTTCGTGCTTCTAGTCTGTCTACTTACGATTTTCCACTCTTTACACTACACTTCCTCATAATCTTATAAAAGAAAAGCTTAATGATTTAATTGAATGGGCTTTTCACAGAGAAGATTCTCTCTATCTTGCATGTAATGTCAGAAATGCATTTTTCACTTCTAAAGAGCATAAGAATTATACACTTTGGTCATGTCAGAAAGTGTGCGATGCCCTCACCTTTCTACTTGACAATATTTTTTTTAGATTCGGTACTAAGTTATTTAGACAAATTGTTGGTATTCCGATGGGTACTAATTGCGCACCTCTTGTTGCTGATCTGTTCTTTTATTGTTATGAAAGAGACTTCATTTTGTCGCTTTCCATTGATAACCAATCTGAAATTATTGAAGCTTTTAGCTCCACTTCTAGATATTTAGATGATTTATTAAATATTGATAATACCTATTTTGATGGTGTGATAAGTCAGATTTACCCCCTAGAACCATCAGTTAAATAAGCAAATTCTTCTGATACCGAGGCCCCGTTTTTGGATTTACATCTATCTATTGTAGATGGATTTGTTTCGTGCAAAATTTATAATAAACGCGATGACTTTGATTTTGAGATTGTAAATTTTCCTTTTTTTGGATGGTGATGTTCCTCGTGCGCCATCCCATGACGTTTATATTTCCCAATTAATTCGATTTGCTAGAGTGTGTAGTTATGTAAATGACTTCAACACTCGTAATAAATTATTAACGGCTAAACTCCTTAATCAGGGTTATCGGTACCATAAACTACGCAAAGCCTTTTCAAAATTTTATAGACGCCATTCTGATTTAATTTCAAAATTCAATATTGGACTTAAATCTCTTCTGCAACAAGGTATATCGGGACCCGAATTTTATGGTGACTTAGTATATAAATTCAGAAAAATATATAACCGCAATGACTTCAGCACCCAATTTCGTAAAATCATTCTTCGATATAAAAAGATTGGGTACAACATGGATATTATACGACAGACTGCATGCATGGTAGTTAACCCAATCACGGTTGGCAACTTTGCTTCCCTCTTTAATTGCACGCCGGTGGGTCAGGCCTCAGATTCTATGACGGCTCCAACGTAAAGGCTTATTGAGAATTAGAGAGATCTAATTCAAGGTAATGTTGGTTGGTGCCTGATGCTCTGTCTCTGGTCGGGCCCATCGGAGTCTAACTGTTGGTTTCCTTTTGCTCCAGCATTTCAGTGGTTTCTTGCTGTCGAGTCCTCATCGTTGTCTCACCTCTGTGGTTCTTTGATTTTTTTTTGTTCACGGAGATGTTGCACTGATGAGTTAGGAGGCCTTCATGCGGACTGAACAAATTATTTGTCTAAATCGCGACGGAAGTAAGGGCGAGGATTGTGGCCACGTAAAATCGATTTAAGCCCCCCAGTGGAGGTCTTCCACTGACCGTTCCAAGGCGGCTCTTCTGTGGCGATTTATTTATGTTGTTGTTTGTTACTTACTGTGTATATCACTTGTGTCTTTTGGTTTTGGATGGCCATATGGCCATTTTGTGGGAAAGTAACTGTCCTTATGGCCTTCCTCTGTTTAGGTTTCCATTGTGGTCTGGTCGCTTATTGTTTGTATTTCTTTCCCTTTGGTGTCTTTTATGGATGGAGTAAGTTAATTGTGTCAATCCCTGATCTTTGTTTTACTTCTACTTTCCTATGAAATTCTTAAATACCTTGTTTAAGGTGATGTAAAGACGTCTAAGGCTGTCGAGTCCTCACCGTTGTTTCATCTCTGTGGTTGTTTGATTTATAGTTTTCAAGTAGATGTTGCACTGATGAGTTAGGAGGCCTTCATGCGGACTGAACAAATCCTTTGTCTCAATCGCGACGGAAGTAAGGCGAGGATTGTGGCCACGTAAAATCATTTAAGCCCCCAGTGGAATTCGTTTCCGTTGGCCGTTCCAAGGCGGTTCTTCTGTCGCGGTTTATTGGGTCGACAAATTTACTAAATGGCCAAACGGAATTCATGCAGTCGTCCACGTGACCATCACTGATTTGGGAAAACCAATATTATGTTTTATTAATATAACTTGAAACGTTGCGCTATTTTTATTGATGCAATATGAGCTATCTATAGAGTCGTGACAGCAGTCGTGTGCTGGATAATACCCAGGTCAGACGCCGCGGAATGTGGCGTCTGATCAGCAGGTTGTACAGGAACTTCACTGTTTGCTTAAATAGTGGCATTTGTGGGTTGAACGAAATAGTATAAGAATGCCAGGTTACTGACGTAATGAAAGAAAAGCAATATTTTAATCCAGGCCACGATGTCACGTGACGTCTTTCGGAACATTCTATTTATAAAACTGTTACACAAATGTATGCCAAGTCGAGTAAAAATAGATTTTCGCATTCCTGCTAAGAACTTAATCTTAGAGCCCTGAAATGTTTAAGTGCAAACATGAGCAGCCCAGACTTTATAGGTGGTACCGTTATTAGACATACAGCGTAGACCAAGATCGGATATATAGTGCATTGCGTCTGATCAGGTCGGCACTGTTCGCCATATGTATGCAACAACAGTTTTGAACATGATTCAGGGCCGTGCGCAGACTCTGAAAAGGGGCGGGCTGAGGATGCGAATTTCAGGTATTTTGCAGAGGGTGAAAAACTGTATGAATCTGAAATAATTTCAAAAAGATGGGAGGGGCTGCGTTTGCACCCTCCCCACTCTGTTGAACAAAATCCAAGTGCTACGCTGAGACGTCAGAGCTCAGCGTAAGAAGAAAATTAAACGAACACTTCGATTCTCAGCTCAGGACTATTTTCCCAACCTACACTCAGAGACGATCGACCCACCAGTACTCTTAGTGCTTTGATTTTTGTTATGGTTTGTATTTGGATGTTTGTGTCGTTTATATTATTTTATTTTGGATAGCCTATTTGCCATTTTGTTGGAAAGTAACTGTCCTTTTGGCTTTCCACTATCGACGTTTCCATTAGGGTCTATTTTGTCATGTTTGTGGTTCTTTCCCTCCTGGTATCTCTGATGGGAGCTGTGGGTTTATTGTATTGATTCCTGATCATTGCCACCACCTCTATTTAGGAGGTAATAAGTTCGAATTTTGCAAATAAAAAGAAATGCGTTTGTTCACAATGGTGTTAATTTGCTTTATAGCTTCTCGATCCATAACATATTTTTCTTTTTCTTCAGCCTTCTTTACCTTGTTCATGCTTATATTTACTTCAAATTGTTTAAGGCGGGATATACACTCAATTACTTTATCGCATACTGTTTCATTTTCAGTAGCGAGTAGATGGGATAATTCTGCATCGGAATCTCCTACAGCACCCGCCAATTTTTCAGATTGATTCGTTAGTTTATCACTATACAATTGCAGTCGTTCGGCATAACTATTTATCTTCAAATTCAACACTATTTCATCGACAATTGCTAGAAGCTCTACAGCAACTTTGTTTCTTTCTTTAGGATATTCAAATACATTGTTCGAACACATTCAGATAAGGCGCATTCGACATTTTGAATACTTTGCCCTTTGAAACAACGTACACTAATCACATATAACGTAAAGGAAGAAATGTTAATTAATTTACCTTGTTGGTTTTCACCTCTTCTCCGGGGTCCCGGCACCAAACATATGTCGCAGACATCCCCGATTGTATGCGCACAACGGAATTATTTTTCAATCCAAGTAAAACAAGCACAAATCCATTATATTTTTTATTCATACGACCATTTATCTTTATATATTTGCATTGCCCCTGAACCAAAAACAATCTGTCTTTATATCCTGAGACATGACGTCACCAAACACCAAATTCATGAGCGACGCGTGCTGCAAGAACTGAATGTGGAAAAAAATGACGGAGTCAAGAATACAAATGGAAAAGCAATAAACAAAAAGTTATCGAGTTCGCTCGCTTCGCAATACCAAGAGGTTTAGGAGGAGTAGTCTGTTTAAGCAAATTGTTTACGACGGACGATTGACATCGATTGACAATAGTCCACCATGAGCAATTCGTGCACAAAGTGACCTAAAAAGCAAAAATAAAAACAGCTTTGAAGTTGATTCATTTGAGATGGTATGCTGCCAGTTCCAAACAAGCGCGGCAACAAACGCCGAAAATAGGAAAAATGTGAAGGGAAAGGTGATGAGAGATAAGAGCAAGACGGGGTAGATAGGAGACATCGCAAAAAAATCATGCGCTTGTGTGGGCTTAGAGTGACCCCTGCACCATGACCTATGACATTACCAGAAAAAACTCGGATGTGTGTCTCGGAAAGACAAGGCCAACTGGATGAGCGGACCAGCTGTTGTCACGCTGACAGTTACTCTGTAATGTGTATCAGTATAAGGATCCACAGGAAAAGTGTGCTTATTTCAACCGATCGACTCGACATTATCTAAATAGTGTTGTTTCCGTTGGGGTCTGTTGCTTCATGTTTATCTTTCTTTCCCTTTGGTGTCTCTGATGGGAGCTGTAAGTTAATTGTATCGATTCCTGATCATTGCCTCTACTTCTATATTGTCTCTGTCGTCAATCTCCAAACCAAACCAAACGGTTTGTTACATTTGCCCACACCGTGCTTTTGTCAAACAATAGTGCCATTGCATTCACATGTTCCTTGAAAACTGGTTCGAAGCGCATAAAATACAACTGAAGGCAATGATCAGGAATCGATACAATTAAACTACAGCTCCCGTCAGAGGCACCAAAGAGAAAGAAATAACAGACTCCAATGGATACTATGGAAACATCAACAGCCGAAAGCCAAAATGACAGTTAATTTCCCTCAAAATGGCCAACTGGCTAATTAAAATAATACAAGCGATACAAACACTCAAAGACAAAGCATAACAAAAATAAACCACGGCAGAAGAACCCCATTGGAACGGTCAGTGAATCGAATTCCACTGGGTGGCTTAAATCGATTTAACGTGGCCATAATCCTCTCCCTTACTTCCATCGGGATTTAGACAAATAATTTGTTCAGTCCGCATGAAGGCCTCCTAACTTATCAGTGCAACATCCCCGTGAACACAAACATATCAAGCAACCACAGAGATGAAACGACGGTGAGGACTCGACAGCAAGAAACCAATGAAATGCTGGAGCAAAGGAAAACCAACTGTGAGACTACGATGGGCCCGACCAGAGTCAGAGTATCAGGCACCAACCAGCATTACATAGAATTAGATTCTCTCTAATTCCCAGTAAGCCTTTACGCTGGAACTGTTATAGAATCTGAGGCATGACCCTACGGCGTGCAATTAAAGAGGGAAGCAAAGCCGTCAACCGTGATTGGGTTAAATCCTAAATACGTGTACATAATAATGAGGCAGCCAATTGGAAATGGGTCATTTTCACAAAGGCGACTAGCAAAGCACATGTGAGCCTGTGCTTACGCACGGCTACGCCAGAGCCTATGTTGCTTTCAGATAGAGAATATCAAGTTCGTGTCACTTCCTTTCACGCTCCTCTATATTCAATAATTAAAATTGAATGTCTTTTACTTTAAACTTTGGGAAACCTTTCGTTTTAACTTCAACTGTCCCAGACACATTTGATCATTCCCGATGCAAGGGGTGTCAGGTTTCTTTAAGCTCGCTTTATGAAACTACGGCGAGCTATTTCCATACCCCCGACGTCCCTCCTCGGCGTTGTCGGCGTCCGAAATCGGCCAGTTGTTATAGTTTTCAGATTCATTTTCAAATAGACTACAAAACAACAGGAAGACAACATTATGTAACATTTCCAAAGATTTAAGCTGAAAATTGATTCTTTTTGTATTTAAGTTGATAACCCCCTTCCCCGCCAACCCATGGTTTGAGTTTCCCTGCAAGCTCTATGCAGTTATTAGAGTGTTGGACTCTCTCTCAGAGGATAGTTGGATCAATTCATGGCTAGAATGTTTTTTATGTTTTTGTTTCTTGTGTTATTTTCTTGATGAAAACTCGTAACTTGAACAGTTGTGCTAATTTGCAACATGTTTTATTGAGGTGTGGGTCCAAAAAACCGCAAATTTTAGTTTTTAATTTTTATAAAACAAAAAGATTTATTAGGGTTACTTTCTTCGCCTCTTTCACTTGTTTTGTCTGTATAACCATTTTACAAAAGAATATGCCATTCCCAGGAAAACAACCTGCAGAATTGATTTTAATAGCTGATCCTCGTAGAAGCCTCCATGGTGTAGTGAATAAGCTAACCGCCTCATAAACAAGGGGTCGTGGATTCGCTTCCGGGTTTCTCCAGTCTTTCGGCTGAGTCTTTAAACTCAAAATACGCACACACACAACTTATGCCCCCATAAGCGATTTATGTTTTTTTTCTGACAACTCTTGTTATTATTTTTTGTGGAAGTTGGAAATTCAAAACCAATTTCTAAACGGATGCAAAACGCGTCGACTCACACAGGACTCCGCGTTGTGGGTGTGTACTGTTTGTCATTGTTTCTTTCATGTACACCGGCGTCGGATGCTCAGCCGAATACGCTTCTAAATGGTTATCAGGAGGCTGCATGTTTGATTACCGCCCTGTCAACACCTTTTTTGTGGAGACTGATCATGAAATCCTTTCTGTGATCATTCGGTCCCTTCCGTTGATTCAAGAAGGAAAGTTGTCGGTCCGACGAAAGAATGTGCACATTACTGATTATAACCGCTTCTTTATTAAGAAGAGTTGTTTTGTTAATTCGGCCGCCTCGACATGACAATAATGGTGTAAACTCGAAACCAATTCAAAAACCTTCCTGAACATTGAAGGATTACTCTGTGCAAATTTAATCTATGATCAACAACAAAACGCTATGAACGTTCAGTGATTAATTCTAGCACAGCGCGCCTTTATAGGCAATAGAAAATAACTGTTTTATTCTACAACAAATCACGACAAGGAAGAGTGACGTTATTAAAAACTGCCAATTTATGACGTCACTAGTCGATTTCCTTGACGCTGGACGGTGTTTCGTAATTTTCTCGCATCGAAAACGCTAGAAAAGGATATAAATGCATGTGTTTCAGTCGATAATTTTAGCGGGATTTCTTAAAAAAATGGCGAAAAGTTGTGAGATTTTGAAAGAAACGACAACATTTTTGCCGATTTTCAGCGTGTTAGAATAAAAAAAGATCAGCTCTATTTTGTGATTTGTTGAGGAATAAATCACAGTTTGTCGGTCAGTTGTAAGTGGATAAATCAGGCGCGCTACGCGTATGTCTTTCCAACTGACCTCCAAACTGTGATTTATTACTCAACAAATCTCAGTTAAACAAACAAAATGCTATGAATGTCCAATGATTAAGAATAACACGCACAATGGCAGCGGAGCACCATGAACAGCGTCGTTGCTGTTGATTGAGATTTCACCATGTGAACAAGTCCGTGAAATTAACAACCCTCTAAACCGCACTTTATATAGAGAAAACTGGGGTTTATGGGGGTAAATATTATTTTTCTTATTTTTACTCCAAGACAAAGGTTGTGGGTACTCGTTAGAACCGCCTCAATGAGGCGGTTCTAACGAGCACCTAACCTATGTTTGCAGTATAAATAAGAAAACTATCATGGAACTTCACCCGAAAAGTAGCAATTTTGGAGACGTGAAAAATGCATTATGTCGCACGTGTGTGTTAGCGTAATGCACCATGTGGATCCGTTTGTTTTTGTCATGACCTGGACTCAGGGGAGCGATCATGGGCTCAGCTGACCTCTTGCATGTATTTTTTTTATCCACATTTAAAAATGGCTGAGCACTTTCCAAACCTGTATAAAACGTAATGTCTTGCAAGCTAATAAATAAAGCTATCATGCCCTTTATGGAAAGAAAGAGAAAATCCGACAGGTTTGTTCGGGCGTGTGCGGTATAATGACCAGGCCGGGAAACGCTGCGAAAGGCTATGCATTGAAACAGTTTTCGCCCACTGAAAGACAATTTCATCACGTGAACAAGTCCGTGAAATGAAGATCCCCCTATACCGCACTTTATATAGGTGAGAAAACTGGGGTTTACGGGGGTATATATTATTTTTCTTAATTTTACTACAAGACATAGGTTGTGGGTGCTCGTTATAACCGTCTCAATGCGGCGGTCCTAACGAGCACCCACAACCTATGTTTGCAGTATTTTTAAGAAAAATATCACGGATTTTCATCAGAAAATTAGGAGATTTGTGTTATTGTAAAGGTGATGAATGCAGAACAAATGGGTGTAAAATAGATACAGCCTTTTTTGTATTTTGTCAGCTCTGTGATAGTCTGGGACCGGTCAAATTTGGGTCCCGCGGCGTTTCCTATGTTTCGTTAAGGGAGATTATAGTCATCACAACTACGGGTCATGCGGAACTGCGACATCTCTAATATAAAGATGTAAAGTTCGAACAATTTGACATGAGACTGACCTTCATGCAAGGAATAAATAAGTCACTGATATCGCCTAATACGTCGGCTTTCGTAAACTTCTCGTGAGTTTTCGGCATCACGTGAATTGCGACCCATTTAAAGACCGCTATGTATTGAATAACAATATTCGCCATCTTCGGGTAAATACATTCATTCAGTCGGGTGTGAAATTATGTCAATAGAGTTCACCAGTCTCAGGTTAATTTGTTCGCAGTTTTATATATATATATATATATATATATATATATATATATATATACGATTACTTGCTAGTTTTCATTAATAGGTAGCTCAAAATAAATGAATTGTATACCGCTCATTAGTAGTGCTCTAATGTAGATAAGTAAAATTTTACCGCCCAAAAGTTTTCGGTAATTGGCTTAAATCGAATTATACGAAAGCCGGGTAGGGTCATTTCTTATTTCTAACTTCTAACTTCTAACTTCTTTCTTCTAATGTCTAACTTCCTTCTAACTTCTAGAAGCCTCCGTGGTGTAGTGGTTACGCTACAGGCCTTGTAAACCAGGGATCACAGGATCGATCCCGGGCTTCTCCAGACTTTCGGATGAGTCTTTAAACCGAGGTCCCGTCTCCGTATGACCTTAGCTGTTGGCGGGACGTAAAACTCAAACACTCACTCACTCCTTCTAACTTCTTCTTCTAACTTCCATATTGTATGTTGTTGTTTTCTATATTTTTGTTTTGATTGTACGGCCCTTTCAAACGTTTTACACTCATATCGAGCCTATCGTTAATCAGAGGTACGCGAAAAGTAGAAGTACCCGGAGAAAAGCCATCTGGACTTCCGTTGCAGAATTTTGCGTCTCATACTGGCGTGCGTGTTAGGGCCGGGGGATGGGTGGTGCGTGGGTGTGCGCGCGTGTGTGTACACATATGAACGTCTGTGTGTATGTGAGTGGGGGACATTTCTTATTTCAACTTCTTACTTCTAATTTCTAACTTCTTACTTCTAACTTCTTACTTCTTTCTTCTTGATTCTAACTCCCATGTTGTATGTTGTTTTTATTATTCATTTTGATTTTATGGCCCTTTCAAGATTTGATTTTTACACAACATACAACATGGAAGTAAGAAGTTAGAAGAAGTTAGAAGTAAGAAGTTAGAAATAAGAAATGAGAAACGTCCCACACACACATACTCAAACAAACGCGCAAGTGTGAGACGCCAAGTTCTGAAACGGAAGTAACGGAAGTAACGGAAATCCAGATGGCTTTTCTCCGGGGACTTCGGCTTTCGCTTACCTCTGATTAACATGCGGCTCGATATAAGTGCAAAAATCTTGAAAGGGCCGTAAAAGCAAAACCTAAAAAAAAATAATAAATAAATAAAAACAACAACATACAGCATGAAAGTTAGAAGTTAGAAGAAGTTATCAATCGTCTAAGATTACACAAAGGCGAGACATTCAATGGCGATACGACGACTGTTGAATTCGTCCGTGTCAATCGTGATAAGTGTTACGAGCCAGGCGTAGCAGAAAGAAAAGCAAACAAGCATTTTGGAAAAATTTAACAAAATTTATTTACAAGTTAACTTTAACCTTTAGAAGTAAGAAAATTAAATGCACTTAGCTCTGTTATGAATTATCCTGAATGAATCTATTTTCCTTGATCCCACAGAATTCACAGTCCAAAATGAAAAGTAATATACATTGTATACTTTAACAATCCAACACATAATTTAGAAATAACCTTTTCTTTGAAGCCCAAACTTCAAACTCAAAAGTCTGACTCAAAGAGAAAAATCAAGCTTTTTTATAGACCCTGAGATTTCTCTAGAATGTTCCACAGGGCTATGGAATAAGATGATGTAATTTTCTAAAACTGAAGCAAACCTTAACTTTCTGGAAGGTTCCAAAGTACTTTTCCTTGTAAACAAGATGTTTACAAACTGAAATTAATCTGTGACTCATTTTTCGAGAATCTTCTTCAAGAAGATAATCAGGATATTTATAGCACTATTAGGTCATCCAGTGGGGTGAAAGTGGAAATCAGAAAAATAAGTTCTTTTGCATAACATAAGAAATAGGTGAAGCTAACTTATAGTCGGGTCATTATACTGTAAAAGTGCACACACGGAACAAGATGACGTCAGATACATTTTTGTGCGAGAGCGTGCGTTATTGTTTTGATGTTCAAGTTGTTTAGCGTGATAGCTCAGTGGTTAGTGCACTTGCCTCTGATGCTAGAGGTCCCGGGTTCGATCCCCGGCAGCGGTGTGAAAATTTCGGTGTCCGAACACGCTCCACTGGCATCATTTGCAGGGATGAATGTCATAAAGTGCACCGTCCTTCGGATCGGGACGTTAACTGGAGGCCCCCTGTGCAGGGAGAACCATCCCCTGTGCAGGTTAAAGAACCCTACCGTAATTACATGATTACTGTGTAGGCTTTCATCCTGCAAAACTGGAGTGTATGTAACATACACCGTCTGTGTCCCCTACTGGGGTTAAGGCGAAACCGGAAGAAAGAAAGAAAGAAAGAGAAAGTTTTCCTTGTCGAAACGTTTCATTGTGTTTATATGTTAATGGTGTTACGTGTAACAGTACCTTGTATTTGTATTTTCTGGCACAGACCACCCTCGTCTATATTGACGCAAGCTGTCTTTGGATGTGTGTGGAGCTAAACTCGGCTGTGTACGAGCTTCGGAATTCACGCGCCATCCATAGCGGAACTTCGCCTTTTGTATGTGCCCAACCACAGCTGTGCTACAAAGCATATCGCAATGAGAGATTATGATGGTGTGGATACAAAAAGTAAACGTCTAAGTTTCCAAAACAAATCATGAAATATACATGTATATCAAAGGTCATAAAGAATAGTTCATATACTGTGTCTGTTCTTTGACAGTCTGCATGAAAAGAACGCGGCGTCCGATCAGCGGCGTCTTTACTGTTTGCTTAAAGTACTACATACATGAGGCGAAGTTCCGCTATGGATGGCGCGTTAATTCCGATGCGCGAAAAGTTAAGCTCGTGCACAGCCGAGTTTAGCTCCACACAAATCCAAAGACAGCGTGCGTCAATATAGACGAGGGTGGTCTATGCCAGAAAATTCAAATGCAAGGTACACATAACACTATTCAGGGAGTATTCGTTAATCCTACAATCGATTGGGTGGGAGTGTCAAAAGCTTATAAGGAGGACGATTCAATGCGTTAAAACTTTTATCACTGTATTCATTTGGTTGTTCTGTTGTTGTTGTTGCTGCTGCTGCTGTTGTTGTTGTTGTTGTTGTTGTGTGTGTGTGTGTGTGTGTGTGTGTGTGTGTGTGTGTGTGTGTGTGTGTGTGTGTGTGTGTGTGTGTGTGTGTGTGTGTGTGTGCTTGTGTGTGTGTGTGTACCATTACCAACTGAGGTCATGTAGAGACGAGACCTCACCTAAAGTCTGGAAAAGAACGGAATCGAAACCGCTGTTATGAACCACTACAAAACTGATGCCTGTAGACATAGACACGTGTACAAACATCATGAAAATACGCCTATACAATTTTATCCCCTTGAATCCCACTTTTATACAGTAAAAATGGGGTTTACAGGGGTAAACCTTATTTTCTCATTTCTGCTCTAAAGTATAGATTGTGGGTACTCCATGAGGCGGTTCTAACGGGTACCCACCATCTATATTTTGAACAGAAATAAGAAAAATATCACAATTTTTCATCTAAATAGTTTCGTATTTTTTTTTTTATTATTTTTTTTTCAGCGTTAAAATTTACAATGTATTTGTATAGGCGTGTTTTCGTGATGCAGTATAGCCAATTTTCATTGTAAAATGATAATTTTGTTCGCAAGCGTCCACTTCAACACTATGTAGGTAATTTTTGAGACATTTTCTTCCAATTTTAGACATACGCGACATTGAGATTAAACATTACCTCAAGCCTTTCCTCCCAATGAAACGTAGTATGACCCATCTTCTTTCTTATGAATGTTTTCAGTGCTCTTAAAGGAACTCATTTTTGATTTTTATTTATATGCATGGTCTTGCACCGCTTTACCTGGGCAGGCTTAGACCCTCTAAGCGGTTTACCAGTAGTCATTTGCAGTAAGTCAACATTGCCTTATTCTTTAACATTTCTTATGAACAGGTTATTCAGGTACTGGCGAAGAAGCTTGCCCATCCAATATAACAAACGGTGATAAAGTTTATACAATGACGACTTCAAATTGCTCATTACAAATAGAACAAGGTGACTCGACAACTACCAAATTGACTGATGTACGTAGGTGGTTTATTTTTTAAAATTATGTGTTAAACTGACTGAAATGAACGTAGTGATGAAATTGTATGACTCGATCAACAATGACTATATAAATATAGTGGGACCGTCCAATTCATATAGACCCTATTGGTGTCATTTGGCGGCAGGGTTTGAGATGTCCTTTCATCTAAATGTCGGGTAAAAGTCCCATAAAATTGCAAGCAACGTTGACGTGGACGTTAAACGTCAAAACAAAACTTCTTATATGTTGTATTCACTTGCATGGATGATACGCAATATTAAAGATATATACACTTAGGTAGGTTCTACAGTTTATGCACAGTTCTAAGTAACCGTGTATCTGACCTATACCATAGTTATAATACTGAAACAAACAAGTATAATTATACTTGGTCAAAAACGCTCCAATACATAAAATTGCTTCTGTTACCATGTTTACTTCAAAGAAAAAATATACAAAATTTGTTTTGTTTTGGTTAGGCGATTCATTGTTCCATTTAAAAGCCCAATCTGTTTTCATTTGTGCAAGCTTGCCAGCCTGTGCAATTGTTTAAAACACCCAAGGGGTCACCGTGACAATTTCGCAGAATAAATCATTATAACGGCCGAGATTGAACACCATAAAAATACAGTTAACACAGATTTCTAAAATTTGATTCATGAAATACCCTGTGTGTTGTTTCGCAAAAGATTCGGAACTTTAGTTCCATTTGCTAAGAGAAACTGGCGATCGCGTCTATAGGCCTCCGATCCTTTGAAGTTGTATGCCAAACGTTGCTTTCAATTGAAACTCCATAGAGAATTGTAATCGGTGGGGCTACATGCTACATGAGTTTTCTTCATTATTTTCCATCAGAAGATACAGCAATAGTGGCCACAAAGTGCTTTTAAAAGCATTTGCAAAATTTGAATGACATGTACAGAGATAACAACAGTTTGAAAATTGCTATATGTTTAATTGAAAGGGAGATAATTTGAGCATCTCACAAATTAAAGCCTTCATTGTAGTGCAGCATCATGAGGTTTTGTGAATGTAAAGTGAGTTTCGATGTTCAATGGGCATGATCTTTCATCTCAGACACCAAAAAAAATCATATGCGCAGTGTCAAATTCCTAAACGTCCAATTCGCATGTCTACAGCCATCTTTAGGTGAATAGATACCGGATAGCTATTGGAATTTACCCGGAAGTTGGTATAGTTATTTTTACCGAATATACAATAGCTTATATTCATGGATGGTTATCTATCTTAAAGACCAATACTTAAGGTCGTTGGTTCGCTGAGCTACGTGATAAACCCAAATTGAAAATGTCTCAATAACTTTTATTAAGGGTTGTGGCAACGTAGAAACGACTTAAGCACAGCCCCACCCCAGGTAAAAAAATAGGCTGCGTCTCCTGACAACCGGTTGTCAGGAGCATTTTGCTATCCAAAATGCTCCTGACAACCAGCAATATGTTTCCAATAAAAACCTACTATATTAGCATTATTTTGGTTACTTCACACAGTATTTTTAGTTTCTTGATACATGTTTAACATTTTTTGTCTTCTCTGTTTTTTTTAACATAACTACTGGATTGAAAATTAAAGAGAAAAAACATATGGTACTTGCAGAATTTAATGTTATATTTAATACTGAAAATAAATACCAACTAGATCTAGAGTCAATTTCACTTGATTGCTATGGAAAAAAAACATGTCATCAATTTCCTTTTAGAGAATATATATGGTTAAGGGGTGGGGATCTGAACGATTTCTGAGATATATTGCTTTTAATGAAGTTAAGGGGTGGGGCATGGCCCCTGGCTCCCCCAGAGCGGCATGCTGATGTCACTGACACTGATTGGGTCTTATAATTAAGAACAAGAATATATATGGTTTAGGACCGGCCCCGATAGCTCAGTTGGTAGATCGTCCGCCCCGGAGAACGGGAGGTCACGGGTTCGATCCCGGCCGCGACATACCAAAGTCGTAAAAAATGGTACTAGCTGCTCCTCGCTTGGCACTCAGATTTACGGGGTAGAGCTAGGACTGGTCGACCCAGTGTCAGGATAATGCGACTGGGTGTGGTATCATGTAACGTGTCTGGGACATGATACTTCAGTTAGGCAGCACTATAAAAGTGAGCATTGAGCTCCCTGTCGCAACCAGACACCGTCGTGATATGACTGAAAAATTGCTGAAAGTGACGTTAAACCCGAATTCACACACACACACACACACACACACACACACACACACACACACATATATATATATATATATATATATATATATATATGGTTTAGGGTCAGGGCTCTAAACAGTTTCTCAGGTATATGGTCTTTGGTGAAGTTGAGGGGTGCCGTATGGCCCGGGCACGCCCTGGGTGACCCCTAGGTTGGTGTTACTGAATGTGTCTTATCATAAAGAACAAGAATAAACATGAT
The DNA here is from genome assembly GCA_963580285.1 of Lucinisca nassula. Lineage (NCBI taxonomy): Eukaryota > Metazoa > Mollusca > Bivalvia > Lucinida > Lucinidae > Lucinisca > Lucinisca nassula. The sequence goes on from OY757021.1 coordinate 48,635,223, forward strand.
TTAGGGGTGGGGATCTGTAAGGTTTCTAGTTTGTTTGATTTGAGGTTTAACGTCCCCGTCAACACTGTAAAGGTCATTTTGGAGACATTGCTTCCAATTTTGTGGGACTTTTACCCGACACTGAGATGAAATGACATCTCAAGCCCTGTCACCCAATGAAACCAATAGGGTTTATTAGCATGGACGTTCCGCCTTGCACCGCGGTTCCTGGACAGGCTTAGATCCTCTAAGGGGTTTACCAGTACTAGTGTGCGGGCTGGATGAAGCACTGCGCGGAAGCATCATATTGCCCATACATTTCTTCAAGCCCCTATGGGCGGGGGGCCGGTAAGGTTTCTGGAATATTGGGCAATTATGAATTGAAGGGGGGTGGGCATGGCCACGGCACATCCTGGGGGACCCCCAGGTTAGTGTTACTGAATGCCACTTATCATAAGGGACAAGAAGATATATGGTTTAGGGGTGAGGATCTGTAAGGTTTCTGGGATATTCGGCCTTTTATGAATTGGATGGGGGTGTGGCATGGCCCTGGCACATCCCGGGTGACCCCCAGGTTGGTGTCACTGTGTGTTTCTCATTATCAATATATACTAAGACAAAAAAGTAACTATACCAACTTTCGGGTGAATCTCACTAGATATCTGGCAGCTATTGAGCCAAATTTGGCTTTAGACATTTAAATCAGACGTTTAGCTAGAGAATGCTCAAACTTGCATTTGCCCATACCTTTCTGCTCCAGAGTTGTCTTGCAATATGTGCCTATAGGATTTTGGTAGAAAATGGACATTGCGCATGCGCATAAAGCACTTTTTGTCTAAGATGGAAGACAATATTCTCTGAACATCGGATAACACTTTACTTTTACACTATCTCATGATCTCGCATTATATGCGAGGTTTTAATTTGTGAAATTCTCAAATTATCTCCCTTGCAATTAAAAATATAGCAATATTCGAACTGCTGTAATTTTTATTCCTGTCAATCAATTTTTGCCATTTTTTTTTTCAAAAAACGCTTTGTGTCCACCATTGCTGTTCATCATGATGGTAAAAAATACAGAAAATTCATGTAGCATTTAGCACTATCGATTGCGATTTTCTATGGAGTTCCTATTGAAAGCAGCATTTGCACACAACTTCTCAGAATTGGAGGTCAATGTGTGATAGCCTGTTTCTCGTAGTTGATGCAACCTTAAGTTCCCAATCTTTCGTGAATAGACGCAAATGGTATCTAAAGAAATGTCACATTTATCAACTTTTAGAAATGTTGGGTACAGGGAAATTTTGTGAAGTTAAATCATAACATGTTTTAATGATTTTATCTGCGAAAATGACACAGTGACCCCTTGGGTGTTTAAAGCAATAGTCTACGATGATGTGTTTACGAAAACAAAAACGAATGGTGCTTTTGCACCGAAAAATGAGTCTTCTTATCAAAACATAAATAACTTTGTGTAGTTTTTATCTGTAGTAGCTATAGTAACAGTAGCCATTTTAGGTATAGGAACTTTTTTGACTGAGTATATATGGTTAAGAGGTGGGGATCTGAATGGTTTCTGAGATAAATGGCATTTTATGAAGTGGAGGGGGTGAGACATGGCCCCGGCACAACCTCGGGGATGCCCAAGTTGACATAAAAGCATATGGCTGAGGGAAGTTTGCTCAAGGAAAATTTCTATGAAAGTTTGGCAAAATATCAGAAAAGGTTTGACAGTAAATGTCATTTTTCAATTTTCCTCATTATAAGTCTATGGAAAATCTGAGTTGCCATAGCAACCATCTAAATGGCTGTATTTCATAAAAAAAAATCTGTCAAGGCAAGTAATAGGCCTAAAATCATTGTCATACCCTGTTTATAGGGTAGTAGATAGATCAGACAGTAGATTGCCTAGAGTAACAAGTGGGTCCCGGGGAGGGCCGTTCTTGTCCCCATGGCTATGTGCATAATGTTGAGGGAGGTCTAAAAAGGTGAAGCTTCATACCAAGTATCAACAAAGGCTATAATTTGAACAATCTTGGTAAAGGTCCACTAGATGAAGCGCTTCATACCAAATATCAACAAAGGCTATAATTTGAACAATCTTGGTAAAGGTCTACTAGTTGAAGCTACCTACATACCAAATATCAAAGACCTGGGGGGGGTACAGTTTCAGAGAAGATTTTTTTTTAATTTTCCCTACATGAGCCCATGTAAAACCAAATGGCCCTGAGGCGGGGAAATTTTTGGCCTCAGGGTTACAATTTAAACAATTTTGATAGAGGTCCACTTGATGAAGCTTCACACCAAATATCAAAGACCTGGGCCTTGCTGTTTCAGAGAAGAAGATTTTCAAAGATTATCTCTATATAAGTTTATGTAAAACAAAAAGGTCCCGGGGCGGGGGCATTTGTGGCCCTGAGGGCTATATTTTGAACAATCTTGGTAAAGGTCCACTAGATGAAGCTCCATATATCAAAGACATGGGCCTTGCAATTTCAGGGAAGAAGATTTTTAAAGATGTCCCTATATAACTCAATATAAAACCAAAGGGTCTCGGGGCGGGGGCATTTTTGGCCCCAGGGCTATAATTTGAACAGTCTTGATATAGGTCCACTTAATGAAATTTCACACCAAATATCAAAGGCCTAGGCCTTGTGGTTTCTGAGAAGATTTTTCAAAATTTTCCCAATATATATACAAGTCTGTGTAAAACCAAAGGGCCCCGGAGCGGGGGCATTTTTGGCCCCAGGGCTATAATTTGAACAACCTTGGTAGAGGTCCACAAGATGAATTTCATACCAAATATCAAAAACCTGGGCCTTGCGGTTTCAGACAAGAAGATTTTTTAAGTTTTCGCTGAAAAAAATCTTTTTTTGGTTCCTGTGACCTAGATGTGCAACGGACCGGAACCATTTGAACAACTTTGAAAGGGCACCACCTAAGGATCATTACTGTGAAGTTTGGTCAAAATTCGATCAGGGGTTTAGGAGCAGATGTGTTTACGCACGGATGGATGCACAGACAACGGACAAAAGGTGATCCCAAAAGCTCACTTGTCTCTATGTGATGGTGAGCTTAAAACATAAACTTTCAATCCCCCAGCCCAAGGATGCTACAGATAAAATTTGGGTCAAATCGGCTTAGGGGCTTCAGTAGAGATGTCATTTGAAAGTGTTGACGCCAGCTGGCGACATACTTCAGACGACGACCAACAACTGCCTATCCTTTAAGCTCCCATGGAGCCTTTGGCTCTGGTGACCTAAAAATCTGAATAAAAATTACATGAATTAACTTCCATTAAGTTCATTTAAATACTTAAAAAAAATGACAAAAAAGCATAAAACATGTATCAAGAACCATGAAATACTAAAAAGGTAACTAAAATAATACTTATATTATAAGGTTATATTGGAAAAATATTGCTGGTTGTCAGGAGCATTTTTGATAGCAAAAATGCTCCTGACAACCGGTTGTCAGGAGACACTTCCAAAAACATATTGACCGTTCCAATTCGGTATCCTTTTTGTGGTTCATTATAGTTTGTCTTTGCGTGTATGTACATGTACTACTTATATCTTTTTATTTTGCCAAGCCGTTTGGCCATTTTGTGGGAAAGAAACTGTCCTTTTTGCTTACCGCTTCTTACATCATGAAGTTGTCTGTTGTTAGCGTTTCATTACGACAACACGGCTATACGAATGCATTGTAAACTTTACCGCCGAAAAGAGGAAAGTTTTAAGCTGAAAAACTGATATTTTTTCTTATTTCTGCTCAAAATATAGATTGTGGGTACTCGTTCTACCGAGCAACCACAATCTACATTTTAGAGCAGAAATATAAGGTTTACCCCTGTAAACCCCAGTTTTACTGTATAAAAGTGGGGTTTAAGGGGGTAAAATTATATAGGGGTGATTTCGTGATGCTTTACCACTAGTGTCTTCGACGGGCTCGTGGTTGGTATAGGTTCTTGATCATTGCCTTCACATCCATTTTACGGGTAATGCTTGTTTCAGGATAACAGGGAAACGCACCAGCGGTTAAATGACTAACAGGCTGGAGAATGCTTTAACAACTACATTGTCAACAATACTACCCCTCCCTTCGAGCTTTATCTGACTCATGACCTACGTCAGTGATTAAGACGTTTCCTGTAACAACTCAGCCAACTGTCCGCACTCTGCGACAATGTGCACATAAACAAGCTGTTGTCGTGAACTCTATTGTCGAAATCCTTTGAAACTGCAAAGTCATTATGGAAATAACTGATTAAGCCGAAATAGGTCGTTTCATGGGTGAATACGTTAACGCATCATCAGCATGCCTCCCAGTTCTGTGGTTTAAGATAAAACTTTCGTCGGTCACCTAGTAAATCGTGTTCTCCAAAATTACTCGTATTGCGACATTTTTTGTCAAGCGCATAAGTTCATTTTTCCTTATTAAAGCTTTTTGAATTTACTTCCATTTCAGCTTGTTATTCTGGTGGATATTGGTTTTGAATGCGACCGCTTTGACTATTCATATCCTCTACAGTATTGTTCCATGACGAATTGCATATCCAGCAAACTTAACAAAGACGTTGATTATCCATTTACTCATGGAGTATCTAAATACCCAGATCGGAAAAGTAATTTGTCTTCTTTACTTTTGTTCATCTACTTTTACCGAAACAAAGTCTGTTTGAATGTTTATTTGTATTTTGCAAATCCCATTATAAAAGAATGCAAGGATGCGCCGAAGGTCGAGGCCAATGGGACAGACCCAGAACCTGTAACTGGCACAATACGAAATTACTTGATTAATGACAATTTTAATAACTGACACAATTAAAAAAAAAACATTATTATTGATTTTTGACCTCATTGTAAATACGGATGACCTCCGAACAATACATGATAGTCAATTAATAATGACCTTAATTATATACGTATAGAAATACTACTGTCGACTACAAGTTTTTTTCAACACAAAAATACAGAATCCCGTATCACCCTACTTGCTCTTTCCGAAACAGTATCATCCTCCATGCTAGCTCTGAGCTCCGGCATTTGTTGCGACGTTAGAAAGCAGTCATATGTGAAATGGTAACACCACTTACACAAAGGGAGTAACATTAAATTCTCCGCTTAATTACGTTCGAAACAAAATTACTTAATTCGGAAGCAAGAAGGTATATAATTAACATTTATTTGTATAATAACTTGATTTGCTGCACACTATCGCGTGTGATGCGTCGACCCGGAATCATCAATTTAACGTTTTACAACGGCAATTCAAGTTACTTCAGAACTATTGTGTATATATAAAGATTGGTCATTTCATATGAAATTTATGGAACGAGACCCTTATTTCACACCATAAAAAGGCCGTTTCGGTTTATCTAAAACTCAATTCTGATTAATTACCTAAAAAGTATAGTTTTCAATTTTCAGGAATTCTTACGATTGGAAGTAATGGAAATAAAATAGAATTCAACACGATTTACATAGTGAATGTCGAGTGTGTGTATCTAAGCAAAGTATTTCAGCAAAAAGTTCTCCGCGTAAGTTATGTCGACGAGTTGATGGTACTAACAACAGCATCGATAACAACCGGATTCACTTCAACTGTTATGACGACGGAAAAGACCAGTGTATTTAAACAAACAACACCGACTTTAGTTGGACAAAAAGTATCAACTCTGCTGCCAGGCAGCATTGCACATCCAATCCCAGCCCACCATGATACAATGACATCAATTTGCAAAGCCCATACGTTGTCATGGCTGTTTACAAAGACTACAAATGGAACACCTACAAAATCAGTTACTCCCAACCACGATCCACCCCAGTCGTTTTTTGATGATCCAGTTAACGTAGCCACCATATCAGCTATCGGAGGTGTGGGTTTAGTTGCTGTCATAGGTGTTGGTATTTATGGCTTTACGCATGCTACATGTTCTATCGTCCCTGTTGTGGCAAGGTAAATACGACCGAAATTTAATGACTCAAACACCTTTGTGATTCAATAAGGGGTAGTTGACCCAGTAGGGATTAATCTTAGCTTCAGGTAAATACATTAGGCATACCTTTACTTTCTTGCACACATTTAAGGAAGTCCATAGTTTTAGCTGTGGATATAATCTTTATTCCAAACATGGTGTTCTTACCCAAAATTGAATAATCTGACGCGTATGATAAATGCATTGGTTGAATACGACCTCCTGTGCACCGTCATTAAGGTTGACGTCATAGCACGTTAAGCGACGTCAATAAACATCGCTGCAGTGTCATCACAATATGGCGGTCGTCGGCAACAGAAGTGACTGCAGTATTAAAATCCACGCTCCGAAATGGAAGGTATGCAAGCAAAAAGAGAATCCTACATGGGTGAGAGGGGTGGATAGAAAATTCCATTGCTCGGGATCACTGCCAGACATTGACCCTCAGGCAGAATTTTTTCATTAACCCCTCACACCCATGTAAGATTCTTGTTATCTTCTAAAAAGTAAAGGCATGCTACGTTACCCATTGTATTGTCTAGATGTGGTGACTGTAGTGATTAATCACAATTTATTTTCACGTTAGAATGAGAAAAATACCCCTATAGAATAATAAATCCTAGCTGAAATTACTAGGATGTCTTCTCTAAGAAACAAATGTAAATGGTGTTAGTATTTCTTTCAGTTGTTATCATCACCTATTTCCTCAAGTTAGAGACCACCCAAGGGGCGATTTAAAAAGAATCCTAGAGACAATATCTGAAAGTTTCTAAGATCATCTTGATATAGGAAATTTACTGCATTTGATATCTGGAAACAGGGGACGGTTTCCGAAGGGACTCAAAAGCGAATTCGAAGAAAACATAGCTAAGCTTAGCGATAAGCTGTTAAAGTTTCACCTATAAAATCTGAAAATACCAATTCACCCATTTTGTACCGGAAACCCCAAAAGGCGTACTTTGGCAAACAGTGCATGCCCAGATCAGACGCCGCGTCTCATCAGGGCCTACACTATTTGCAGGAAGTTCAGCCATTTTCAAAATCATTTTTTTACGAAACCATAACCTGTCGCCCCTAAATTTTGAAATGGACTCCTGCTATATGTACTGTAAGGAGGAAGATTCCATTTGGTACAAAAAGGGTTAAAATACAACTAAAATGGCCCTCAATACACTAAAGTATGTGTTAGGACAAGTACGCTCAGCGCAGATTAAAATCAGATTGCGAACGCACCTAGTCAGAACAAAGTCGCCACTCCATGCCCCAGGAATGTTTCATTCAACTGCAATCTATAAAGCGCACAGCAGTGATTCCACTGCGATTTATACAGTGCACTGCTATGAATCATATGCAAATAATATAGCGCACAACAATGATTTAATTGAAATCTTAAGTATTGCACAACCATGACACAATAGCTATATATATCGGGAACAGAAATAACTCCTGCGCAATTTATACAGCGCACATTAATGACTATAAGCGCACGGGAATGTCGTATTTGCAATTCATATAGCGCAAAGCAATGACAAAAATGGCAATCTATATAGCGCACAGCAAATGCAATGACTCAAGTACAATTTAGCAAGAACTTTGTGGAACTAAGGCCCATGAACTGCAACCTTTAGTTGTAGAGAGGGCTTTAGTTGATGACCATATTTGTCATTCACCCACCAAGTTTGCTGTCTGCGTTACAGAAGGCCAATACAAGCTTCCTAAGTTATATTGGTTACTTAAACTTCATAAAAGACCATACAAAATAGAAGACGAGGCAATGATCAGGAATCGATACAATTAATCCACAGCTCCCTTCAGACACACCAAAGGGAAAGAAACACAAACACGAAACAATAGACCCTGATGGGAATATCAATAGCGGAAAGCCAAAAGGACAACTACTTTCCGACAAAATGGCCTATAGGCTATCCAAAATATAATAATATAAGCGACACAAACACCCAAAGACAAACAATAACAAAAAAAAACGCGATAAAAGAACCGCCTTGGAACGGTCAGCGTAAACGAATTCCACTGGGGTCTAAAATCGATTTTACGCGGCCACAATCCTCGCCCTTACTTTCGTCGCGACTTAGACAAATAATTTGTTCAGTCCACATGCAGGCCTCCTAAATCATCAGTGCAACATCTCCGTGAACACAAAAATCAAACAACCATAGAGATGAAACAACGGTGAAACAACGATGAAACAATTTATACTAGGAATAAATCGCATTTATATATAATAATGGATATATATTGTGTCTTGAATATGTATATAAATATATATATCGTATTGTATATCAACACTTATACATGTATGTAAGTTACTCCTAGACCCAGCAGGCGCACTATGACAAACCACAAACCATAATGATGAAGCCTAAGCAACGTCAAGTCTGCGTCGGGGCAACGTCATGACGTTGCACCGACGTTAACCTGACGTCGCCCTAGCAACATGTGCCTGCTGGGAGAGCATCTGGGAGAGAATCTCAGGTTTCAAATGTACTTTGTAGAAGAAAATAGTCCTAAACAGTTCCACTTGGAAAGGACAAATATAGGCCTGGCCTACGTCCAATCCAATGGTACATATATATGTACTTATGTTTGTATGTATGTATGTAACCATGAAATTTCTAATAAATAAATAAATGAAACAACGGTGAGGACTCGACAGCAAGAATATACTGAAATTCTGGAGCAAAATAAAACCAACAGTAAGACTCCGATTGTCCCGAACACAGACAGAGCATCATGTACCAACCAACATTAACCTTGATGCTGGAACCGTCATAGAATCTGAGGCCTGACCAATCGGCGGCAATTAAAGGGGGAAGCAAAGTCGTCAATCGTAATTGGGTTAACTACAATGCATGCAGTCTGTCGTATAACATTTATGTTGCACCCAATCTTTTTATGCCCCCAAAAAAGAAGTGGAAGCAATGACCAGGAATCGATACAATCAACTCATAGCTCCCATCAGAGACACCAAAGGGAAAGAAACACAAACATGCAACAACCGACCTAATGGAAACACCAACAGCTGAAAGCCAAAAGGACAGTTACTTTTCCACAAAATGGCCAATAGGCTATCCAAAATAAAATAACACAAGCGACACAAACACCGAAAGACAAACCATAACAGAAATCAATCGCGACAGAATAACCGCCTTGAACGGCCAGCGGAAACGAATTTCACTGGGGGCTTAAATCGATTTAACTTGGCCACAATCCTCGCCCTTATTTCCGTCGCGATTTAGACGAATAATTTGTTCGGTCCGCATGAAGCCCCCCCCCCCCCCAACTCATCAGTGCAACATCTCCGTGAGCATAAATAATCAAACAACCACAGAGATGAAACAACAGAGAGGACTCGACAGCAAGAAACCACTAATAGTAAGATTCCGATGGGCCCGACCATAGATAAAGCATCAGGTACCGTCGTGTTAAAAGAAAGATTGTAGACAACACTATTGTATCCAAATGAAACGAACTGATTATATTGGACAATGACCATTCACGGACATATTTCTGTATAATCTTCATCGTTTTGGGACCCACCTGTAAACTGTGATGTATGCAAACGTGTATAATCAACGGGTGTTTAGGTGTACTTTGTTTATTTTCAGAGATGATGCCAATGATGATCATGATGAAGACGCAGCTGATTAAGAATTGCATATTTTCCCTGATTGTATCAGACCTGTTGAAATCATACTTATTGCATTTGAATTCCGTAAATACGTTTTGTCTCTCTGATGTCATTTCCATTTGTGTGCACGGTTTGAATTGTATGTCTGTGCAAAGCGCCTAAAAATGTTCCTTCTTGCAGGATCGCCAAAGAAAGTAGTAACATTTTCGCCCAGTGAAGACTTTGATCGGTGCATCCACGCAGCCCGATCAGAGTATTCACTGTGAACACAATGAATGACTCTTGTCCAATTGTTTCTTTTTCTTCATACAAACTGAGAATATGTTCTATAAAAGGGTTATCCTTTGGAAGCAAGGAATACACAACAGAACTGAAAAATATGGAGTGTATATGTTTTCTGGGCTAGACTAGCCAGTTTCGGCCAATTAGGCCTCATCAGAGACCCTCAGATATTTTCAAAATTCCACAATGGAATCAATGATCCCAAAGGACAAGAAAATATAATCTACACTATGATTAGGGCAGGGATATGTTTTACTGCCGCCACACATTCCCACACACCAGCTGTAGTGAAGTTAAATATGTTCTGTAAAAGGGTTATCCTTTGGAAGCAAGGAATACACCACAAAACTAAAAAATATGGAGTGTATATGTTTTCTGGGCCAGACTAGCCAGTTTAGGCAAATAAGGCCTCACCAGTGACCGAAATTACTGATTTGGTACGCTTACTAATTTAAATCTTCGCTGAGCGCAAAAATGGGAGAAAATCCTTTTTCACGTGTCGCGGACTATTGTCTTTTCATGCGTGCATCATGAAGATTTGTCTGAAAGTACATTTCTGACGTAATGCCAGAAGGAAGTTTATTCATTAGTTGAGCGTTACTCAACCAGCAAAAAAAAACAACAGTAAAACGGTATTTGCGAACCCAGGGTACATAATCTTAAATGGGTGTACACGAACGAATAAATTCAATAGAAGCCAATTTGGCCTTGTACGTAGCTTTAGCTAATACAAATAAATAAGCTGTCGAAAGCCAGAAGAACGCGGATACACATTTATAAACCCACTAGATTAACACTCTTCAGCAGGAATTTGGTGGTACTAAGGCCTATGAACTGCAGCCTTATGCTGTAGAGAGGTCTTTAGTGGATGACCACCATTATCATTCAACCACCAAGTTTACTGCATGTGTTACAGAAGGCCAAGACAAGCTTCCTACGTTATATTGGTTGCCTAAACTTCATAAAAGACAATACAAAGCATGGTTTATTGTAAAATGAAGCTCTTGTACCACCACGGTACTCTACAAATTATTAACGTCATGTTTTATTGCCATAAAGAACATGTGATTAAATATTGCGACAAAGTCTTTGACAGATCAGGGAGAAATCTGTTTTTGTCTATAAAAATTTTAATGAAGTTTTAAATAATTTGACATCCAGACTTTTTCGTGCTTCAAGTCTGTCTACTGATGCATTTTCCACCCTTTACACTACACTTCCTCACAATCTTATAAAAAGAAACCCTTAATAATTAAATTGAATGAACATAACATAGGGAAGAATCCCTGTAACTTGCGTGTAATGTAAGAACTACTTTTTTCACTTCTGATGAAAAAAAAATATACTTTATTGTCCTATCAGAAAGTGTGTGAAGCTCTTACGTTTCTACCTGACAATATTTACATAAGATTTGGAACTAAGTTATTCAGACAAATTGTTGGTATTCCAATGGGTACAAATTGCGCACCCCTTGTGGCTGATTTGTTCTGTTTTGACATGAAAGAGACTTCATGATGTCCCTTTCCGTTAAAAACCAATCTGAAATCATCGAAGCCTTAAGCTCGACTTCTATATATTTGGATGATTAATGAAATATTGATAAAACCAACTTCGATGGTTTGATCAGTCAAATGTACCCCGCCCCATACCCGCCCAGAACTCCAGTTAAATAAAGCAAGTTCTTCGGATACCGAGGCCCCGTTTTTGGATTTACATCTGTCTATTGTAGACGGGTTTGTTTCTTGCAAAATGTATGATAAACGCGATGGTTTTGATTTTGAGATTTCAAAGTTTCCTTTCTTGGATGGTAATGTTCCTCGTGCGGCATCATATAGCGTTTATATTTCGCGATTAATTCGATTTGCCAGAGTGTCTAGTCATCTAACTGACTTCAACACTCGTAATAAATTGTTAACTGCTTAACATCTTTATCAGGGTTCTCGGTATCACAAACTACGCAATAAGTTCTGAATAGCTAGATCCTTTGGAAGCAAAAAATACACCAAATAAACAAAAATAGCAGAGCCTTTTCAGAATTTGTTCTCAGTTTTTTATGAAAGAGACTTCATGTCCCTTTCCGTTGAAAACCAATCCGAAAATCTGAAGCTTTTTAGCTCGTCTCCTAGATATTTAGATAATTTATTATAAATATTGACAATACCCACTGCGGTGGTATGATCAGTCCAATTACCCTCTACGAAATTAAGCATATTCTTTTGATAACCAAGTCGGGTTTTTTGGATATACATTTATCTTACGTAGTTGGATTTGTTTTCTGCCAAATTTGTGATAATCACTGTTGATTTTGATTTTGAGTTTGCAAATTTTCCTTTCTTGAATAGTGATGCTCCTCGTGCGGCATCATACGGTGTTAAATTTCGCAACTAATTCGATTTGCCAGTCTAGTCAAATATCTGGATTCAACACTCGTAATAAATTGCTAACGCTAAACTTCTAAATCAGGGTTTTCGATATCATAAACTATGAAAAGCCCTATATTTATGCCATGCATACTACGATTAAGAATTCAATGTTGGACTTACATCTCTTCTGCATGGTGGCTTTGTACACACATTCAGAATGATATATCCTGGAATTGATTTCAGTATCAAATTTCGTAAAATCATTCTTCAGAATAAAAAAATAGGTACAACATAAATGTTATACGATAGACTGCACGCATAACACGGTTGATAAGTTTGCTTCCCTTTTTAATTGCACGCCGGTGAGTCAGGCCTTATACTCTATGACGAATCTAGTGAAAAAGGTTTATTTAAATTTTTAGGTAATACTGGAAGGTATCTTATGCTGTCTCTGGTCGGACCCAGCGGAGTCTAAGTGTCAGTTACTTCATGCTGTGTGGTCATCATTGTTTCATCTCTTTAGTTGTTTGTTTTTTATGCTCTCCGAGATGAAGCACGGATGAGATTTAAAGCCTACCTGCAGACTGAACAAAGTATTGGTCTAAACTACGACAGAACCACGCCGCCCATCGGGGCTTGGAGAAATAGATGGACTGCATGATGATTCCACGCAGAGCTGAAACCGCCCGCATACGAATACTGGTAGTAAATCGTTTAGAGGATCTCAAGTCTGCTTAGGCAAAGCGGTTTGAGTCGATCCGTCCATGCTTATCAACCCTATTGCTTTCATTGGACGACAGGGCTTGAGAAGTCATTTCATCTCCGTGTCGGGTAAAAGTCCCACACAATTGGAAGCAATGCCTCCAAAATGACCTATAAAGTGTTGACGTGGACGTTAAATTTCAGATCAAACAAACAAAACACTACAGAACCAAGGGCGATGATTATGGTACATAAAATCGATTTAAGCAAACCCCGCCCTACCTAGTTCTTCCTGACCTTCTGTCGTTCGTGGGGGATAGTCGTATGGTATGACCATTTTTTTCGTGGGGGGGAGGGGTTACTGTCCTTTTGGCTTTCAGCTTGTGATGTTTTCATAAGGGTTGGTTATTTTTGCGGTCGTGCATTCACAACTATCCGTCAATGAGATGAAATGACAACTCAACCTCTGACGCCCAATGAAATTAATAAGATGGCTGCATTGACGGCCCGACTTCGCCAGGGCAGGTAAAGACCCTCTTAGCGGTTTAGTAGGATTGCACTGCATAAAACGTCAGGATAGCTGCCGTGTATGATCGATTTAAGCCCCCAACCCAGAGAAATTCTTTTCACTGACCGTTTCAAGGCGGTTCTTCTGTCGCCGTTTATTTTTGTTGTGGTTTGTCTTTGAGTGTGTGTGTCACTTATACCCTTTGTGGTTTTGGATACTATTAGCAAATTGGTCATTATGTAACTATCATTTTGGCTTTCCGCTACTGATGTTTGCATTGGGGTCTAGTTATTTAATGTTTGCGTTTTCAATGTCATCCAAAAAGGGCGGAGTATTGCTATACCCTCCGAAGTTTTGAATGTCCGTCCGTCCATACTTCCGCCCGTCCATCAGCGCCTCATAGTTTCGTGTCCGCTCCATACTCTTATACCGTTTGAGATATTTTCACGAAAGTCCCCAGATATGTGGAGCACTATAAGACGACTTGCAGAACAGTAACTCTGATTTTCCCGTTGAACAGAGCCGTTTCTGCCATAGTTTCGTTTCGATACAATTTGAGATATTTCCATGAACCTTCACAAATATGTAGAACACTATGAGACGACTTGCAAGAACACATGAACCGTAACTCTGATATCGTTTAAGATATTTTCACGAAACCTCGATGCCGATTCATTGTTGGCTAACTTTGTCGTGCTTTCAGGGTTGCGTAGTGTTGTGTTAAGCAAGCATAATTCAATGGCTCGCACGCTGATATCTCGTTAACCATGGCTGAGTCAAACCCAAAGGAATTTCTCTGTGTTGATTCTGACTAAACTTGCATGGAAGCATCGCTGGGATAGGGGAAAGCAGCCGTTAGGTTTTGCTGACCCTGGCCTTATTTTTAAGGGCTCCGCCCCCACCAACCAAATTGTCTTTTTTGGTGGTCTTACTTGGTGTACTTTATCATTGCAATTGACCAAAGATTTGATTAGATTTTAAAGACCTTTACTGTACTTTAAAGGGCACAGGCCCCAAAACTAAAAATGAGAAGTTTAATTTTGATTTACTTTCTTTTGGAGCCATGGCTCTTTCAACATTGAAAATACTCATCGCAGTCATGTATTCCTGTCAACTTTATTTATGGAAAGAGTAATGCATCCTTATTTTGAATTCCTTTTTGACTGTGATATGGCACTTGCTTGATGTAATTGTAGTGGCGGGGCATCATGCAGTGCTTGCAATTTTTATTTCTCTTTGGTGGTTCTGATGGGAGATGTGGGCTACTTTTATCGATTCCTGATCACTGCCCACACTTCTATTTTACCAGCATTCATGTGCGGTTGTTTTCAATTCTGGATCAGGATCTTGGCAAACAGTGAAGACTCAGAATAGATACCACAGCATTATCAGTGCCTTGAAGTACATAAAATTATGAAAAACAAACATGTACAATGAATAAAATCAGCCAGACAACCTTTTTTATTGTGTCTCAAAGTGTCTAAAAATACTGAGTTGAAGATCAAAAAGGTCAAAATTATGACGATATGCTAATGGTCAGGCATGTTAGAGATTTGGGGATACTGGGGTTTGTTTGGGTTTCCATTATGGTCTGGTCGCTTAATGTTTGTATTTCTTTCCCTTTGGTGTCTTTTATGGGTGGAGTAAGTTAATTGTATCAATTCCTGATCTTTGTTTTACTTCTACTTTAGAGGGGAAAAAGATTATTTTTCTTATTTCTGCTCTTAAATATAGATTGTGGGTACATTAGAGCCGCTTCGATAGTTCACTTTTTTTTTATTTTCAAAATTTTCGTTGTTTATTTATCAATTTATTTATTTATTTTTATTTATTTATTTTTTTTTTATTCGGTGGTAAAATTAACAATGTATTGGCGTGATTTCGTAAGGGTTTATATTGGCTCAATAGGCGCTGTCAGTCCCATATTTTCTGCCAAAAAAAAAAAAACCTTCCTCTGTGCATTCAAACTTTAATACCTTTAAAGGAACACCTTGCAAAAAATAGAAGAGCTGTTACATGACAGCATAGCTCATCTGTTTGCACCTTGTCTACCTGCACATATGTTAACACATTATTACGTGAAAGGGTTTTAAAGCAATTCTTAAACGAGGTTTTTCTTATGCCTCTATGAGCATATTCCAAACACTGAAGGGTCATGGTCAGTGACTGCTAACATAAGACGCTTGTTTGTTTTTATTGCAGTTTAATGGCCCGACCAACACTATTTATTTCATTTTTAGCAGGTCAGTTTACCTATCCACACGTTTCCTGGGCAAGCTTAAACGTAAGCGGTTACCCAGTACATTGCACATTCTTTCGCAAGAAACTGACAACTGTCTTTCTTGAATCGGCGGAAGGGAGAGAATGATCGTAGAGAAGATTTCATTATCAATCTCCACGGAAGAATGTTGCCGATCCCAGCAGGTATCGAACCCGCGTCCTCCTGATCACCAGTCAGACGCGCATCCAGCTGCGCTACCGAGGCCGGTTAAGATATGAACTAAAAATTTTCTTTTAAGTTAGTGTGACCTAATTTTTAAACCCTAAGCCCTGGCCCCGGACATGACCCTGGGGGCTGAAGGGGAAATGACCCTCGGGGCTGAAGGGGAATAAGTGTTTAACTTTTCACAATGAAACATCAATAACTCTAACACGGATGGTTCATTTACTATTGCTAATTCAAACTTGTTTTGGAGCCCTAGAGGATTATTTATATAGCTTCAGATAGCCATACATTTAGGCAAAAAATGCTGGTGTTCTTTTTTTTATCTTGAAAGGTGTGTTATGTGATCTCATTAGAGTCGACTGTAATAAATCTACACAACATTCCCTTCAATAACATAATAGTGAAAATATATCCAAATATTAAATGTTTCTGACCAGTGATAAATGAAATATGCACTGTTATGTAAAACTATTAACACATGTTGTGTTGTGTATGTTTGATAACACGCCTTTAATGCGTACTCTGATGTTATATTTTTGTAATCTTAATCTATTGTTTGCATCTGATGTGTTGTTTATTCTTTATTATCCGTTGTTAAAATATCGTATTAATTTTATCATCAGCATTAAACGATTGATGCTTAATGTTTGTTTTATTTTCTGTTAGTAACCATCCATTGTTGATCACGAACAGTACATACAGCATGGTAAAAATAACACTTTACCTTAACTCCCCCTGAGCCAACGTTCTAGGTCGGCTTTTGTAATAGTAGGCTTCACTCATCCCAAAGCCGTCCCTAAACGTTCTCTGAAACCAATGGGCAAATCTTCTTGAAATTATTAATGTAGCATCCTGACAGTGTGAGAATAAAAGTTAGTTAAAATGAATTTCTATGAATGCTTAAGGTTAAGGTCATTCATCGAGCGACCTTGGCCTGTTGCCGCTTGGATTTCAGGCCCATCGACATTACAAAGGCCATTAGGTCTAAAACAGCTCTGTCAATGTCAAATTATATATGCCTGACAGTAAGGGAACGAAGACTTGATCGATTGACCTAGGTCTCATGAATTAAATAGCCACTATGCGGAAATATGACAAACCGATTTGGGCTGTGATCCCTGACTGTTTGGTTCATTGTTGTGGTAAGTGCAGTACTGTCTAGTTCTTTATTTTTGTGCCGCTTTTGGCGGTGATCTAGAGAAACTGTGGTAACTGTCTTGAAACTAGTTCTGTCGGGTGATTAAGAAATATCGAGTTTGCAAAACTTGTCCTATTTTACAATTAAGCTAAATTTGACTCTTTATGCTTTCAAAGGGAAAAACGGTTAAAAAACTGCGTTTTTAGAAAACTACTGCATTCTATAACATGGGGGTTGGTACAGAATGAACTGCTATGAATAATACGGTCATTGTCATTCAGCGACCTTAGCCCATGGGCGCTTGGATTGCTGGTCCACCGACATTTGAAAGGGCATTTTCTTTGAAACACATTAGCCAATCTCAATGCAATTTTATATGCAACCAAAAGAATTCTTGATCGAATGGTCTAGGTCACAGGCAAAGATACTGCCATATTTAAAAAAATCATCATCGTATATGCTATCTTTGATACGTCACACATACGCCACGTGTATGCCGTGTGAACGAAAGGAACGCAGCAATCGAACGTTTCCTATGCCATGCGAACGCCTGATGACTACCTACGTAAGTGTGACGTTTAAATGGCGTACGAAGAGTTGTCGTTCTTTTCTTATCTAACGCGTATCAGTAGGTTTGATGCCGTACCGTATTATTATGTAAAACGGTCGTAATTACGATGCATATGGCATTTGAAGCGTTTCAAACGAGGTCAAGTTGCATCATCAAATACCTATTATATGAGCGCAAGTATCTCACCTAATATAAAAAGCAAACATTCGTAGTCCCCTCTTCTCAAAGTGTCTGATCGCTATTCTGAAGAGCAGGTTGCTGTTGTTCGCTGTTAGGGCCTGAAGACGGGGATGAGTGGTTTGAATGGTCTGAATGGTTGCTGTTCTGTTTTGAGGTGTTCATGTTCCCATTTTATTCCCGCATAGGCCCAAGCCAGTAGGCCTGACCACTGGGCATAGGTCGGGCATCGGTTCGGCATTTTCACACATGGCCGTCCCTCACTGACTCTTTGCTGGAACGTTGGCTCTCTTATATGACTTTAACAAAAGACAGCGGAGTTATATTACATGCGTTTTATTCCAAATTGTAAACCTCACTTGTACGCAACAGCAGCGTCACAGAAGAATGAAACACCGTGGCAACGAAGCAGCAACGCGCTATACGCTACGATAACACCACACACACACATACACACACAAACACACACACATACCACATACGCCAAACTACACAATGCTTTACGTCCCAAGAACCAAAGAATATCCCAGATAAGCAGAGGAAACGTCATGCAAACGCCAAATACGCTACAGGACTTTCAATTTGCATAACTTACCGGTACACTGGAACAAATGTCTTGAAATTCATTCGGCGACACTAGGTTGACCTTGACCTTTTTTCCGGAAAGTCAAGTTCCTTGGGATTTTTGATTTAAAAAAAGGTGAGACAGAGTATTTTTCAAAACATATTCTGGTCTTTGTCATGGGTGTTAGTACAAAATAAATTTCATACGGCGACCTTGGTCAAAAATCGCTTAGATTACGGATCCATCGACATTTCAGAAAACATTTTCTCCAAAACAGCTCGACCAATTTCATTAAAATTAGATATGCATTCTCCTGACAATGAGTGGTCAAAACGTTCATTGAATGGCCCAGATCACAAGACAAAAGTGGCCGTCATGCCCAAATATCGTAAACATTTATTTTTTCTCAAGAAACGCTGAATCAATAGTGTCGAAACTAGGTATATACCATGGAGTAACAAGGCACGGGCATGTTGCAAAATATAATGACACGAATTTGACTATGACCAATTTTACGGCAAGGTCAAATATTTAATTCATTAGTTTGCGTATCCCGTATAGCCTAGTGTTTTACGTATATCACTGTACCTGATCACCTGTGCACCAAACAACATAAAGGCCCGGGTAAGTCAAAGATCACAACTCAAAATGGCACAAAAATGAGAAGCCAGACGCAATAAAATAGAAGTGGAGGCAATGATCAGGAATCGATACAATCAATTCACAGCTCCCATCAGAGACACAAAAGGAAAGGAAGCACAAACATGAAACAACAGACCTAATGGAAACATCAATAGCGGAAAGCCAAAAGGACAGTTACTTTCCCACAAAATGGTCAATAGGCAAAAGTGACACAAACACCCACAGAAACACCATAACAAAAATAAACTGCGACAGAAGAACCGCCTTGGAACGGTCATCGGAAACGAATTCCACTGGGGGGTGGGGGTGGGGGGCTTAAATCGATTTTACGTGGCCACAATCCTCGCCCTTACTTCCGTCGCGATTAAGACAAATAATTTGTTCAGTCCGCATGAAGTCCCCCTAACTCATCAGTACAATAGCTCCGTGAACACAAAAATCAAACAACCATAGAGATGAAACAACGGTGAGGACTCGACAGCAAGAAAAAAAAACAGAAATGCTGGAGCAAACGAAAACCAACAGTAGGACTCCAATGAGCCCGACCAGAGACAGAGAATCAGGTACCATCCAACATAAGCCTTTACGTTGGAACCGTCATAGAATCTGAGGCCAGACCCACCGGTGTGCAATTAAAGAGGGAAGCAATGTTGTCAACCGTTATTGGGTTAACTACTATGCATGCAGTCTGTCGTATTGCATTTATGTTGTATCCAATCTTTTTATATCGAAGAATGATTTTACTAAATTGGGTGCTGAAGTCATTGCGGTTATAAATTTTTCTAAATTTATATACTTAGTCACTATAAAATTCGGGCTCCGATAGACCTTGTTGCAAAAGCGATTTAAGTCCATATAACTTCACACAAATATTGGGTATGATGATATTTCGAGTGACTTTGACTTTCAGGTTCCGGGGCTGAAGGTCAAGGTCACTGTGGCTATTTTAAGAAACACTTTATTATCGCTCTAGTGCCTACATTTATAGATGGATTTTAATATAACTTTACACAAATGTTGGGTATGATGATATCTCGAGCGAGTTCGACTTTCAGGGTCTGAGGCTGAAGGTCAAGGTCACTGTGGCTATTTTTATAAAAACTTTGTGATCACTCTAGTGCCTACATTTATGGATGGATTTTAATATAACTTTATACAAATGTTGGGTATGATGATATCTCGAGCGAGTTTGACTTTCAGGGTCTGGGGCTGAAGGTCAAGGTCACTGTGGCTATTTTTATAAAAACTTTGTCATCGCTCTTGCGCCTTCATTTATTGATGGATTTTAATATAACTGGACACAAATGTTTGGTATGATATCTTGAGTGACTTTGACTTTCCGGGTCAGGGTTGAAGGTCAAGGTCACTGTGGCTATTTTTAGAAAAACTTGATCATTGCTCTAGTGCCCACATTTATTGATCGAATTAAAGATAACTTCATACAAATGTTGGGTATGATAATATCTCGAGTCAGCTCAACTGTCAGGGCCTGGGGCTCAAAGTCAAGGTCACTATTGCAATTTTTTCGAAAAACTTTGTCATCACTCATACGTACCTACATTCATTGATGGATGTTAGGTATTTCTACACAAATGCTAGGCTAGGCTTTTTTTAATTTGTCTTGCACGAGGGGATTTGTATCGTCTGTAATGCCTTGTTATTACTTGGAATTTTGTAGATTTTTTTTTATTAAAATATAGATTTCTTTTTCATCTTTTTTACAGTAGAAAGGCTTGAAAACAGGATCTTTTTTGGTTCTCTTTCATTTGCTGCAGTCTGTTGGGCTTTTTTTACAGAAGAAAAAATTTTGATAACTTGCCCTCATC
The DNA here is from genome assembly GCA_963580285.1 of Lucinisca nassula. NCBI lineage: Eukaryota > Metazoa > Mollusca > Bivalvia > Lucinida > Lucinidae > Lucinisca > Lucinisca nassula. The sequence goes on from OY757021.1 coordinate 48,656,048, forward strand.
CATCTTATGCCCCAAAAAGCGAGCTATGTTGTCTTCTGACAACTTTTTTCTTCACTTTTATTCTGTTGCCAATTATTGCCTAACAAACTAAACTTGGAAATAGCTAGTTTTGTCTTCAGAACTCTCTTCTATTCCATCTCACACCTGGAAATAAATTTAGTTTCATTTTGACGGTTGTCTCGCCCTTGATGTACATGTTTAACTTTCACAATGGTATAATCTTGATATTGAAATTCAGTATGTCACCAAATTGCTGTCAGGTGTCAAGAAATGCACAACATAAACGTAGGTTTCATAAATTAACACCGTACTTTAGGTTCAAATTTACCACTACATGCAGATAAATAAATATAAACTTGATTTTACCACTGGAAGTCTAAAAAGTTTTCTTCATACGGTTGAATATTAGAAAAATAAAAACTCAAGCCATTTTTAGGCAACCAACCCACAGTCAATGACCTCAGCCTCATAAGACATAAAAATAAAAAAACAGGCAAAATCAAAGATTACAGCCCAAATTGGCAAAATAAATTTATGACTAAGACATTCCACTAACTTAATGGGTCACAGGTTGCCTTAGATAATGTCATTTAAGCTTTTACTTGATAGGACACAGAAACAGGTTCCTGCATAATTAGATAATGACTATTACACCGGTTTGAATTTAAAATAACTCGGAGCCGTCAATCCTCAAACGCGGCAGTACCTTTGTAGCTTCAAAATAAGTGTTCTGCTACTGAACTTGTTGTCACCGTTCCTAGGTGGTCTTGTTAATATCAACAAGAACGCCATCAAGTGCATAGATGATCCTACAGAAGTGCTCATGTACTATTGAATTTATTAAACGAGTTGAGGAGATAAAAGGCGAGGCTTTGCCGAGCATTTTATCTCTTTTTCTCAACGAGTTTAATAAAGCCGAGCATTTTATCCCTTTTTCTCAACGAGTTTAATAAATTCAATAATACATGAGTGCTCATGTATTATTGAATTTATTAAACGAGTTGAGGAAAAGAGATAAAAGGTGAGGCTTTGCCGAGCAATTTATTTCTTTTTCTCAACGAGTTTAATAAATTCAATAATACATGAGCATAAATGCAAGATTCTATTTATCATATGACATTTAAAACGCATTTTATCAACGGTTTGTTTACCAAAATGTCAATATTTCGCATTAGTAAACGCGACGTCGTTAAGGACGGCGTATCTTTAACGATACGGGGCGTATCTACTTAATTTGCATATTTAATCCACTAGTGGATTATCCAATTTATTACATGGCGTTATTACACTCTCAGATGCGATGTCATATGATAAATCAACTTATTTTACCTCACAAACGTCTGCAATTATTTTGCATTTCTCCCCCAAGCAGATTCACTGACAATTTTGATAGGGACTTTTGTATTACTAACAGCGCCAGTCAACGAAAGTCAAAAGTGACTGTTTTACCAACGACCTACCCCCGACAATGACAATTAAGAAGACATGTATCCAAATCCTAATGCGCTTATGTAATATTGCTGCTTAACCATTTCTGGTGTCAGGATTTGTTTTCTTCAAAATTTATTTGAAAAATGGCTTAACTTTTTGCAAACAGTGTAGGCCCTGATAAGATGCCGGGTTCTTCAATGTTTGCCAATTACCGTTTTCGGGTTTCTGTTAGAAAATGGGTTAATGACGCTATGTAATGATGGCTATTTCAAAAACGACATCGCAGAGCAAAGTGTCACAACGTTTTTGACATTACCTTATGCGTTGTCGCAACGAGGCCTACCCGAAGTTGAATTTTTGGTGACTTTATACTAATTCAAAAATATATATGCGTGCAATTATTTCTGTACAATATTTTGTTAATTCATTCTTCCGTATAAAAAGATCGCGTACAACGGCATATGCAATACGACATACTGCATGCAGAGTAATTACCACAATCACAGTAGATAACTTTGCTTCCTTCTTAAATCACATGTCGGCGGTTCGAGCACGGCCAAAACACTTACTTTTTTTCGGAAAGTCGGTTGGTGCCTGATGGTCCGTCTCTGACACTGGTCGGGCTTACCGAATCCAACTCTTGATTATATTTTGCTTCAGCATTTCAAGTGCATCCCTGTATGCATTTGACTTTTTGTGTTCTCGGAGTTGCCGAATTTACGAGTTAGAAATATAGAAGCGAAAGCAAGGATCAGAACTCGATACAATAATCTTACACCTCCCATCAAAGACACTAAAGGGAATGAAACACAAATACAGAACACGCCCACAAAATGAAAACTTCACGCCAAAATGAAACTTACTTTCCTACAAAAAATGACCGAACGGCTATCGCAAATAAAAAGAGAGTAGCAATGCATACAAGTAAAAAAGGAACCATATCAATAATTAACAGAGAGCCGCCTTCGAACTGTCAATAATAAGTTAAGAACGGGGAAAAGTCATTCAAAATACAATTCCTGAAGGTTGGAAAACTAAGAGCATTAAATGAATTTACAGGGAGACCTTTTACAGCCACCTCACCGCAAAAACCAAACTGCCTTGATATGCAAAATAAAGTGAAGACTGATAAGGAATCGGTAATTGTACACTTTCTATCCTTCATGCGGATGGAACGGGGAACATAAGGCCTATTCACTGCTCTTTATAGAAAATCATTTATTTTTCCCTGATATATTGCCCTTTGTGTCCGTTTTACTATAATAGTATCGATTTTGCAATGAAAACCCTAGATACGGAGTAAAATGAGTATAAAAGTGGGTAGGGTAGCCCTGTATTATCTGAGGTATCATATTTTATGCACTTTTTCTCTTCAAAAATATTACACACCCACTATAACCTTCTGTGTTTTAGACACATTCCTTAGGTCATATCGTACCTATTTTTCCCCTCTTTGAAGTAAAATACTACATCTGCAGATACTATTTTATGACAATCGTCATCTTTTAATACTCCATCTTCAAATGAAATAAATAACAATTTATCGCCAAAACTATGGCAAATTATTCTGAAATGACATCCAAAGAACGTATAAAGTTGACTAGGTTTTGGTGGCCCTGACCTAATGTTCTAGGTCACCTGGGCTGGTGGAATATCAAAATTAGGGGTGGACATTAGGGACATTTTTGTCCCCTAACAAAAAGCTTAATCTTCTCTTGATACATTGCGTATAAAGTTCCTTGTATAAAACAGTAAAGGTTTTGCAAAGTAAGTCCTTGTTTTGGATTAAAATGATCATGAAAGTTGGAGATGTAACTATATTTGAACCTGATGTATCATGTTTTATGCTCCACATTTCTTTTAAAATCATCCTACCTATTTTTTCTTCCTTTTAAGTAAAATGCAACCGTCAACAATTATTTTATGAAAACCTTGTATAAGTGATTTCGCGTCTTGGCATTTAATAAAAATCTTTTTTTCTGGAATGAAATGGCGGGTTCTTTTGAAATTAATCTGAATACAGAAAAAATGTTGTTTAGATTTTGTAACTTTGCTTTGCCTTATTATATTGGTTACAATGGCTGTGAGATTAACAGATTAAGCCCCCACAAGGTAATCACCATCCCCATCAAACACAGCCACACATCTTGGATTTTGCAGAATCTTATATCTCTAATACCTATTTTTGAATTCTCTTGAAACGTGTATGAAGTTAATATTGTGAGGAATAATATTTAAGATCACATCACGTGAACAAGTCCGTGAAATGAAGACCCCCCTATACCCCACTTTTTATAGAGAAAACTGGGGTTTACAGGGGTATACATTATTTTTCTTATTTTTGCTCCAAGACATAGGTTGTGGGTACTCGTTAGAACCGCCTCATTGAGGCGGTTTTAACGAGCACCCACAACATATGTTTGCAGTATTTATAAGAAAAATATCACGGATTTTCATCAGAAAAATGGCCATTCTGGAGATGTGAAAAAATGTACTGTCGCACGGGTGTGTTATCGTAATGAGACTGGTATTTGACATTGTAAACTATGTTGTGACCTTCAAAACCAGATAATCAAAACCTAATATTGTTAGTTTATCAATACTTATTCAGGCCTTTGTCCTGTCCTGGCGACTATGTCAGGTACTCTATTATCCGTCCACACAATACTGTTTGTTTTGCACAAAATGGCCAATTGGCTATCCGAAACAAAAAGATTTAAGCGATACACGCATTCAAATCCGCTTTGAGGGTCTAAGTCTGCCCTGGCAAGTTGAACCGTTCCTACCTGTTTTTTTTTGTTTTTTTTTTTTTTTTTTGGGGGGGGGGGGGGGTTGGGGGGAGGGGGTTAGCCGCAGGGATTGAGATGTAATATCATCCGAATGTCGGATAGAAGTTCCAGAAAATTGAAAGCAACGTTTCCAAAATTACCTAAATATTATTGATGGAGACATCAATACAAACAAAACAAACTCTGACCTTTGCTGACTTTGAAAAGAGTCTGTATGCATGGTAGCTAACTTTGCTTCCCTTTTGAATTGCAGGCCGGTGGGTCAGGCCTATGACGGTTCCAGCGTAAAGGCTTACTAAGAAATAGAAAGAAATTTAATTCTATGAAATGTTGGTTGGTGTCTGATGTTCTATCTCTCGTCAGGCCCATCTGAGTCTAATTGATGGTTTTCTGTTGCTCCAGCATTACAGTTGTTTCTTGCTGTCCAGTACTCACCGTTGTTTCATCTCATCTCTGTGGCTGTTTGATTTTTGTATTCACGAAGATGTTGCATTGATGAGTTAGGAGGCCTTCATGCGGACTGAACAAATTATTTGTCTTAATCGCGACGGAAGTAAGGGCGAGGATTATGGCCACGTAGAATCGATTTAAGCCCTCCGCTGACCGTTCCAAGGCGGTTCTTCAGTCGCGGTTTATTTTTGTTATGGTTTGTTTTTGGGTGTTTGAGTCGCTTATACTATTTTATTTTGTATAGCCTTTTGGCCATTTTGTGGGAAAGTAACTGTCCATTTGGCTTTCCGATGTTGGTGTTTCCGTTTGGGTCTGTTGCTTCTTGTTTGTATTTCTCTCCCTTAGGCGTCTCTGATGGCAGCTGTAGGTTAATTGTATCAATTCCTGATCATTGCCTCTACTTCTATTTTGTATCGCTTATATTATTTTGTTTTGGGCAACCAATTGGCCTTTTCTGTGGGAAAGTAACTGTCTGGCTTTCCGCTAATAATGTGTCAATTAGAGTCTGTTTTTTTCATGTTCTGATGGGAGCTGCCGGTTACTTATATCGATTCCTGGACATTGCCTTCACTTCTATTTTTAGATGATCTTAATGTTAGCATGGAAACATTACCATCCTAGTTAAGCATACCCAAGGTTATTTTAGACACAATCTGGCCTACTTCATCACGAGAACACGCCTATATAATTTTGACCCCTCGAACCCGCCTTTTATATAGTAAAACTGGGCTTTGAGGGGGTATACTTTTCTTATTTCTGCTCAAAAACATTGATTCTCGGTACTCGAAAGAACCGCCTCGTCGAGGCGGTTCTATCGAGTCCCCGCAATCTATGTTTTGAGCAGAAATAAGAAAAATATCACAATTTTCATCTTAAAATTTCTATTTTTTGGCCAAAAAAAGGCAATGTATTTGTATAGGCGAGTTTTCGAAATGTTGCTATGTTGTGACATTGACAGTTAGACCAGGGGCACTACAAATCTAACAACTCAAAGACATTTCCAGATGCTAGATTCTGCTATTTTAGTGTAATTCTGCATAATTTGAGTGATATCGTGTACAAAAGCTTAATCCGGGTGAAATAATATAGACATCAAACCCTGACCTTGAAACCAGGGTCAGGGTAAAAAAATGCTGAGCTCAAAGGCATGTTCCGGAGCTTGATATCTTGGAAAATTAGTGAAAAGTACATGATTTGAATTTAAAATTACCGAATAAATACAAGCATTATTTTTACTTTTGAAAATTTCACCGACCTTGTGACCTTCAAAATAAGGTCAAGGTCATTGAAACCTAGTTAGTTTTTTCATTGTCAAAATTTTACATTCAGATAAATATAAAACAATCAATCATTTTCTTCAAAAGAAAAAAAAATTGAATTCAAGGATGTAAAAAATCCCAGGCACTGAAGGCTTCGATGAAAGAGTTTCTGCATGTGTCATATATCACATAAAATTGATAAAATCGGATATGATATAACCTAAGGCATTCGTATACATGTAATAAACGGAAGAAGGTATGACTGGGTGTTACGTAGTTAAAAAAATATGAAAAGCACAGGACAGGATACTTCAGGTTCATATTGCATTACACCACCCCCTTTCGTAAAAAAATTTACTCCAAAATAAGGGATTACTTCGAAGAATCTCCAGTATTTTAATAAAAGGAAATTTATAGGCACTGTATCAGTAGAAGACACTTTTTTGTACAGAAAAAAATGGCTACAATGGGCACACCTATTTGTGATATTCCAGCTGCCTTAGTGACCTTGAACATTAGGTCAGTGTCACTAAAACCTGATCAATTCATTGTGTTATTCCAATGTTATATTTCAGTAAGTTTGAAAACAATTCGCTGTTTAGTTGTAGATTAAGATGATAAAAATTATTATGTTTTCACTAAATAGATGCTGCAGTTGTAGAATTCCCTTCTTTGAAATGGGAACATTTAGATAAAATATTACCTAAGGCATTTGTCTAACACACAGAAGAAAGTAATATTTCGACAGAGATATTGTGCATAAACAGGTTTATGACGGTTCCAGCGTTGAGATAATGTTGGTTGGTGCCTGATGCTCTGTCTCTGGTCGGGCTCATCGGAGTCTAACTGTTGGTTTTCTTTTGCTCCAGCATTTCTGTGGTTTCTTGCTGTCGAGTCCTCACCGTTGTCTCACCTCCGTGGTTCTTTGATTTTTGTGTTCACGGAGATGTTGCACTGATGAGTTAGGAGGCCTTCATGCGGACTGAACAAATTATTTGTCTAAATCGCGACGGAAGTAAGGGCGAGGATTGTGGCCACGTAAAATCGATTTAAGCCCCCCAGTGGAAATCTTCCACTGACCGTTCCAAGGCGGCTATTCTGTGGCGATTTATTTATGTTGTTGTTTGTTACTTACTGTGTGTATCACTTGTGTCTTTTGGTTTTGGATGGCCATATGGCCATTTTGTGGGAAAGTAACTGTCCTTATGGCCTTCCTTTGTTTAGGTTTCCATTATGGTCTGGTCGCTTAATGTTTGTATTTCTTTCCCTTTGGTGTCTTTTATGGGTGGAGTAAGTTAATTGTATCAATTCCTGATCTTTGTTTTACTTCTACTTAACATAGGGGTATAAGTGTTGGTTTTCTTTTGCTCCAGTATTTCAGTGGTTTCTTGCTGTCGAGTCCTCACCATTGTTTCATCTTTGGGTTTGATTGATTATTTATGTTCACTTTGATGTTGCACTGATGAGTTAGGAGGCCTTCATGCACACTGAACAAATTTTTTTTCTGAATCGCGACGGAAGTAAGAGCGATGATTATGGCCACGTAAAATCGATTTAAATCCCCCCGTGAAATTCGTTTGCGCTCACCGTTCCAACGCGGTTCTTCTGTCGCGGTTTATTTGCGTTGTGGTTTGTTTTTCAGTCTTTGTGTCACTTATATTATTTTATTTTGCATACCCTTTTGGCCATTTTGTGGGAAAGTAACTGTCATTTTGGCTTTCCGCTATTGATGTTTCCATTAGGGTCTGTTGTTTCATGTTTGTGTTTCTTTCCCTTTGGTGTCTCTGATGGGAGCTGTGGGCTAAATGTATCGATTCCTGATCATTGCCCCCACTTCTATTATGCTGAATTATCCCATCCACTTTTCAAATCTTGTTTCTTCATAACTAGATCTTGCAAAAACCAAAACCATTATAGTAATAACGACATTATACGCAATACACCATGGAGATGAAGACTTAAAGGGCAGAAAATGGCCCTATGAGTAACCCAAACTAATCTGTTTACACCCCCACCACTACCACCACGCAGTATGTTTCACTGCTCGTTCCAGTGCGTGTTTATTACTGTCACTGTTATTCTTTGAATGTGTGCATTGCATCGTTTTTGTTTTTTTTTTGTTTTGTTTTTTTTTCTATGGATGGCTGTTCGGCCATTATGGGCGAAACAAACTGTTAGTGAGTAAACTATTGATACTTATTGTAGTTTTACTCTTCACCGTATCTGCAAGATTTAGCCATGACTGATTAAAAATGTAACACATAGCCTATCTAATATTAACATCAATCTAATAAGTATGTTATCGTCTTGATTTTCTGATGGGTACTGTCATCAATGGTTTCTATTGAGTTACATTTAAACGTGAAAATAGAATTAGAATTTGATATCCATACTCTGTAATTTGTCTAGATACTTCTGCGTACAATAAAACCATTCAATTATTGCGAATTATGTTTTTAGTCATTCCAATGTTGACAGCAGGAACACAGCGAATATAAAGGAATTTAAAGATCAGAAGTCGATAAAATTACATGTATCGATCACCTTCGGTCCAAAGCGAAAAGAAAGAATGACAAACTTAAAGCAACGGCACCACAATTAAAGCACCACATGCAGAAAGTCAAAAGGGGATCTTCTTTCCCAAATATAGCCAAATACTATTAGTATGATATGCATGCAAAGAACTCAAGCAACAAGCAGCGCATAGGATCAACCTGTGCTTACGCCTAGTCTGCTTATACATTCAAAGTCGTCAAAATCGTTTCCCTTTTGTCTCTCGGCAAAAACCTAAAATGTTCCACTGTGTACATCCCTTGAGTACTCAACTTTCTCAAAAATGTGCAATTCCGTATCACCCTATATCGTTTTCCGATTCTTGAAGCAAGACTAGCTTTATGCTCCGGCCTTTGCCATGACGTAATAGGCCAAAAACAGAAGTGTGGACATTAAGAATTTGCTTGTTACGCTGAAGGCTATTGTAAGGTGTTAACGAGGCAATAGATGTGATATAATTAGTGTTTACTTAAACGAAATAAACGGTATTCAACATTTCTGATTAAAGTTTTTTGTCAAATCTTTGATTATTAGTCACAAATCAGTCCTTTAGTCCATCACTGATGTATTACTTTATATTATTTCACAAACCAAGTGTTAATATTTGAAACAAGATGATGAACATATGTAGGAGTTTTGCTTTCTGTTTATTGCTTTCAGCCAATTTGGGGGAACTAATTTGCAAATGTGAGTATGTGAAACCACTTTCCTGCTTTTGTTCTTGGAATATGCATTATCTGTACACATCATTAATTTTGATTTTATAATAACATATTCCGCTGTATGTTTTTCAGCTTTTCCATGGTTACAGATTTTGTCTCAAAAAATTTTAATAAAATAAAATAAATATTTGCATTTTACTTCAAAGACATATATCACCCATCGACGCTTTCATTTAATACGTATGCAGGTCCCTTTTCAATATTAGGGATCCCCGGTTTTATTTCATTCATTGAAAGCGTGTGTGTTTTTTTTTTATTTGAGGGTAAACGTCCCCGTTAACACTGCAAATGTCATTTTTGAGACGTTGCTTCCAATTTTGTGGGACTTTTACCCGACATTGAGATGAAATGACATCTCAAGACCGGTCGCCAAATAAAACCAATAGGGTTTATAAGCATGGACGGTCCGACTCGCACCGCGGTTTACCAGTACTAGTGTGCGGACAGTTTCAGCTCTGCATGGAAGCACCATGCAGCCCATCTTTTGCTTCAAACCCGAAGGGCGGGGGCGGACATTGATAGTGTGAAACAAACGCAATTTTTATAGTCGCTGATATATTACTTCTCCGGATACCTATATAGGCATCACCCATGTATTTTGTTTTCAAGTTTTAACATTTGCCGGGTCCAAAGGAAGCAGTTTGAACACGAGGCTGCCAATCCGCGTGTTCAGACATCTTCCGAGGGACCCGGCAAATGTTATCGCATGGAAACGACCATGGCTGGTTCTTGTCCTTGCATTAAGTAAGATTCCATAGACATAGTGTCACGAAAGCGCCCCGTGACCCCATATAAACTTTTCAAATGCGACCGTAAAATCAACATAGCAGGTATTATAGAGCGTTACTAACAATAATATCAGTTTCGCAATGACGTTCTGACGTCATCATAAAATTTAAAGATTCAAGATACATTCAGGTGGACGTTGCGTCGTTCAACTTAACGTGAACAAGCCAATCAAAAATTCAAAACCCATGTTGACACAGCACTTGAATTTCATGGTTTTAACATTGATTTTGTTATTTGAACTCGGTTTCTGGCCCAGCCAAGAATAACGTTAAACAGCTTTGTTCACAGGATTTTAAACAAGAATGTTCCTTTTAGATGGCGCTAGGTTTGATAGTGATGTTGCACTGATGAGTTTAGAGGCCTTCATGTGGACTGAACAGATTATTTGTTTTAATGGCGGCGGAAGTAAGGGTGAGGATTGTGGCCACGTAAAATCGATTTAAGCCCGCCAGTGGAATTCGTTTCACTGACCGTTCCAAGGCGGTTCTTCTCCCTTCGGTTTATTTTTGTTGTGGTTTGTACTTGAGTGTTTGTATCGCTTATCTTATTTTGTTTTGGATAGCCAATTGGCCATTTTGTTGGGAAGTAACTGTGCTTTTGGCTTTCCGCTTATGATGTTTCCATTACGGTCTGTTGTTTTTAGTGCTTCTTTCCCTTTGGTGTCTCTGACGGGAGCTGTGGGTTAATTGTATCGATTCCTGCTCACTGCCTTCACTTTTGTTTTAGTATTTCAGTAAATACTGCCGATAGTTCTTTTCTAAAATGACCTGTGAATATGCATCAGTGGTTATAGTTATCGTTTCTTTGTCATAAAATGTTAATTATTATAGCTGCATATTAAAAGCGCAAAATTGTCTTGGGATCTTGTACACATGAAAGGCAAAGGCTGACCTTCCTACCAGCTAAGTCAGATTATAGCCTTGCATGTTTACATGAAGCAGGGTCGGGTTAACGAGACTATGGATGTGAACAAATTAATTTAAATTTTATTTGAGCGCCAATGTCCGAAGCTATGTCTTCGCTTTGCCAAGCTCAGTCAGTAAGGAGTTACTGCCCGGCAAAAAAAAGTTAATATATATGTGACACCCACTAAAAGAAGTGAAGGCAATGATCAGTAATCGATACAATCAACACCAATGTGAAAGAAACACAAACATGAAACAACAGACCCTAATAGAAACATAAATAGCGGAAAGTAAAAAGGACAGTTACTTTCCCACAAAATAGGCAGTTGGATATCGAAAACAAAAAGTTATAAGCGATACAAACACTCAAAGACAAACCATAAAAAAAAAATAAACCGAGACAGAAGAACCGCCTTGGAACGGTCAGTGAAGCGAATTCCACAAGGGGGAGGGGGTAGGGCTTAAATAATCTGTTCAACAGAGATAAACACCTGTAAGCTGTGAACGCAAAGATAAACGTTAATCTGATTCTAATAAATATCGGAATACCAAACTAGAGGCCCAAATAGGTCCGAAATCCCTCACCTGGATGAGGCTGACCATGGCATGTCACATTATGCATGTTTGCCATCTTGGCTCTTAGATGAGATAACCTTTAGAATTTGTCTGTTTCCTTGATGCCACCACCTAAGTTCTAAATAGCACAATCCCACTGAGGATTCTGAAAAAAATGGCGTTTGTGCATAGTTGAGGGTAAAGTAAACGAGATACTTAAAGAGGGACTGTTGTTCTGCCTTTGGGTCTTGAATATTAGAACGGAACAAATTTAGCGACAGAATTTACAAGTCATCCTGATGTCTACCATCAAGTTTCAGCTCAATCAGACCAAGCTTTTAGAGATGTCCTTTGGAGAATTTTAAGTTGGGCACAATAAGACCATCTTTGGCATTAGCAATCCTGTAATTCTGAGTCTCTTATCATGTTTAGTGTTAATTTTACTTATACTTATGATAAAGAAAACGGCCATCATGGCAGCCATCTGGGATCTTAGAACAAAACAATTTAAGCAATTCTGAATCTCCATGTCACCCTCATGCATTACATCAAGTTCAATCCAACTACTGACTTGCTATGTCGGAGAAGACCCTATCCTAAATAACTGCATCACCTTAGGTCCTTTAGATAAGGTTTCTACCAAAACTGAAGTCATTGTCTTTCGGACAATATTCCTCCTATTACAAGCCTATGGGAAACTAAAGGGCAAGTACCTCTTATGTGAATCTTCCCACAATTCTAACCTGCCAATGAGTTGATGACTGTTCTGAGTTCCTACAAGTTTTATGAGGATCCGATCAATTATCAAGTAACGCTTCTATCATCCAGACAATATTTCCCCCATTTTATGTCTATGGGAATCCGATACTAAAGCGCATGTAATTCCCATGTTAATAGTCCGATATACCCCGAAATGGAACATGACCAAATTGTTATTGCTGTCCTCATTACCTGCATCTAATTAATAATACATCAAAAATCAATCGATACCATCCATACAACATTATTTGTCTTTGTCTTTAAAACCCACAAGGGCGGCTATGATGGTTCTATATCGCTCATGTGAGCTAACAGATTCGAAGTTTCAAACAAATACCGGTCACCTCTGATTACGAACCACATATGACTAAGACGCACATAGAACAGACACAGGGAACAGGCACAGGGTAATCACTAGTTCACTGACTTTGTAAAATAATGCATATACCCTAAGGAACAACCTAATGGTCAAGTTTTTTTCTCAAGAACTATAAAAGCTTCATTAATGATACTTTAGAAGGCCTTCATGCGGACTGAACAAATTATTTGTCTAAATCGCGACGGAAGTAAGGGCGAGGATTGTGGCCAAGTAAAATCGATTTAAGCCCCCCATTGGAAATCTTTCCACTGACCGTTCGAATGCGGTTCTTCTGTGGCGATTTATTTATATTGTTGTTTGTTACTTAATGTGTATCACTTGCGTCTTTTTATTTTGGATGGCCAGGCCATTTTGTGGGAAAGTAACTGTCCTTATGGCCTTCCTTTGTTTAGGTTTCAATTATGGTCTGGTCGCTTAACGTTTGTGTTTCTTTTCCTTTGGTGTCTTTGGTGGATGAAGTGAGTTAATTGTATCGATTCCTGATCTTTGTTTTACTTCTACTTTGGTACCAGCTTGTATCTGGCCTAGAAAACATGTACACTCTATATTGTCCAGTTCTGTGGTTTATTCCTTGCTTCCAAAGGATAACCCTTTCTAGAACATATTTATGGTAATGACAAGGTCCAAAATTTACATTTTCAGCAAGCAGAGGCACTTACAGGCCAACCACGCCAATTTTCGAATTCATCCAAGCTGTTATCCCAAACCTACTTACATTTTAGTTTCAGGACACCTGGATTAAAGCTAAATGACTTATGGTGATGAAAATGCCCAAGTCATTTTCAGCAATAAAATGGACATAACTCTATGATAGGCAAGTTGACCTCGCCACTTTTCAAACTCAGTCAAGCTGTTATCCCTAACCTACTTAATATGTGTTAGTTTCAGGAACATCCGAGTCAAGCTAAAGGACCTAAGGTGATGCCAAAGTCCAAACTAGACATTTGCAGCAATATAAGGGACGTAACTCTGTAAGATTTAGGCCGACGTCACCAGTTTTCAAACTCATCCGATGTTAGATGCCTGACTTACTTACGAGTAAGTTTCATAAGATCCGATAAAACGGAAGGGGCTACGGTGATGAAAATTTAAAAAAATAGACATTTTCAGCAATCAAGGCGACATAACTCTGTGATAAATAGATTGACTTCACCAATGTTCGTACACATCCGAGCTTTTACCCTAAGTCTACTTATATATACGTTTAGGAAAGAGCTGGGCAAATCTAAAAACCCTATGGTGTTAACAACAATTTTCCAATTATAAGTCTTTGTTTCTTGTAAAATTTATGATAAACGCGATGATTTTGATTTTGAGATTGTAAACTTTCCTTTTTTGGATGGTGATGCTCCACGTGCGCCATCCTATGGCGTTTATATTTCACAATTCGATTTGCCAGAGTGTGTAGTCATGTAACTGACTTCAACACTCGTAATAAATTGTAAACGGCTAAACTTCTTAATCAGGGTTATCGGTACCATAAACTAGGCAAAACCTTTTCAAAATTTTAAAAACGTAATTCTGATTTAATTGTAAAATTCAATACTAGACTTAAATTTCTTCTGCAACAAGGTCTATCGGAACCCGAATTTTATGGTGACTTAGTATACAAATTTAGAAAAATTTATAACCACAATTATTGTAGCATCAAATTTCGTAAAATCATTCTTCGATATTAAAAGATTGGGTACAACATAAATGTTATACGACAGACTGCTTGCATTGTAGTTAACCTAATCATGATTGACAACTTTGCTTCCATCTTTAATTGCACGCTGGTGGGTCAGACCTCAGATTCTATGACGGTTCCAACGTAAAGGCTCATGTTGGTTGGTACCTGATGCTCTGTCTCTGGCCGGGCACATTGGAGTCTTAATGTTGGTTTTCTTTTGCTCCAGCATTTCTTTTGTTTCTTGCTGTCGATTCCTCACCGTTGTTTCATCTCTGTGGTTGTTTGATTTTTGTGTTCACGGAGATGTTGCACTGATGAGTAAGGAGGCCTTCCTGCGGACTGAACAAATTATTTGTCATAATCGCGACAGGAAGTAAGGGCGAGGACTGTGGCCACGTAAAATCGATTTAAGCTCCCCAGTGGAATTCGTTTCCGCTGACCGTTCCAATGCGGTTCTTCTGTCGCGGTTTTTTTTTTGTTATGTTAGTCTTTGGGTGTTTGTGTCGCTTATATTACTTTATTTTGGATAACCTTTTGGCCATTTTGTGGGAAAGTAACTGTCCTATTGTCTTTCTGCTGTTGGTGTTTCCGTTGGGGTCTGTTGCTTTATGTTTGTGTTTCTTTCCCTTTGGTGTCTTTGATGGTAGCTGTGGGTTAATTGTATCTATTCCTGGTCATTGTCTTCTTCTATTTTGGGACCTTGTGGTTGCGATAGCAACACAACTTTTTGTTCGATTTCAATAAAAACCTTATGACACCAGCTCCCCCATCAGAGGCATGCTACACATCAGAAATGACTGAGATTAGCCCCACACCATACAACCGACTGCGTCGAAGACAGATTACTGTCTCTAAGAAAGATCGCAGAAAACGTTTCATAGAACGGCTAGGTGAAGTTTTTTTTGTATAAATCGAGAAGGCAATCTGTTGGATTTTGATGCTGTTGGAGAGCTAGACCGTTGAAAAATATTTTCATTGAAAATTTTACGAATTTTTGTTTCGGCGTCAAGTGTACGTCTACGGAACAAAATATGTTATATTCACTTACTCATGCTAAAACTACGATTATTCAGCAGCATTTCTGCCAAATTGGACCGAATAACTCGGTTAAATAAACAAATTACGCCCCCTAAAGAGACCAGGTGTCCAAAACATGCTGTCTCTAACTACAGATTGTTTTATACGACTGTCCACAAACACAGATCAGAGATCTCGAAGACTAACATTGATGACGATCAGAATTTCGGTTACATCTTCAATAAAGACGAATTCTGGATGACTAAACACCGGCAACGTTTAGATTTTATGGCTGCCCTTATTACCTACAAGTTTGTTGAGGACCCAATCAAAAATAAAGTGAATATTGCAAGGACAACAATTTTTCCTATTGTATGTCCACGGGAGACTAAAGGGAAAGTAGCTCTCATGCAAATAGTCCAATCTGAACCCAAATCAAACTCATCCAATGTCATCCGGCTGTACTGATTACCTGCAAGTTGGATGAACATTCCGTAAAAAATGGCTTTCATCCAGACAACATTTTCCTAACTGTATGAGACACTCAAGGGCAGATAACTCTGATGCTAAAATTCAGAATTTAGCAAAAACTGTTCTTGACCCAGATTTAATGTTTGTCTTCATGCAATACTTACAAGTTAGATGAGTGGCAAGTTAAAATAATATTTCTATCACCCGGACAACATTAATTGTCCCTATTATAAGTCTATGCGAGACTAAATGGAAAATAACTCTCATATGAACATTCCAAACTGCCCGAAATTCCAACATGGTCATGACTTTATGGCTATCCTCCTTACCTACAAAGTTGTCGAGGATCCGCTCAAAGACAAAGTTACTATCACCCTGAGAACAATTTCCCCATAATAAGTCTATGGATGAAAAAAGGACAAGCAACTCTAACATGAACATTCCGATCAGCCACATATTCGAATATCTCATATTTCATGCTGCCTTCCTTACCTACACATTGGAAGTAGAGGCAACGATCAGGAATCGATTCAATCGAAACACCAACAGCGGAAAGCCAAAAGGGCAGTAACTTTCCCACAAAATGGCCAATAGGCTATCCAAAATAAAACAAGCGACACAAACACCTAAAGACAAACCATAACAAAAATAAATCGCGACAGAAGAACCGCCCCGGAACGGTCAGCGGAAATGAACCCCACTGGGGGTTAAATCGATTTAACGTGGCCACAATCCTCGCCCTTATTTCCATCGCGATTTAGACAAATAATTTGTTCAGTCCGCATGAAGGCCCCCCAACCCACCAGCGCAACATCCCCGCGAACACAAACAACCAAACAACCACAGAGACAAAGCAACGGCGAGGACCCGACAGCAACAAACCACCGAAACGCCGGAGCAAAAGAGAACCAACAGTTAGACTCCGATGGGCCCAACCAGAGACAGAGCATCAAGCATCAGCCAACATTACCCTGAATTAGATCTCTCCAATTCTCTATAAAGCCTTTACACTGGAACCGTAATGCAATCTGAGGCCTGATCCACCGCCGTGCAACCAAAGAGGGAAGCAAAATATGTTCTATAAAAGGGTTATCCTTTGGAAGCAAGGAATATACCACAAAACAGAAAAAATTGGAGTGTACATGTTTTCTGGGCCAGACTAGCTAGTTTCGGCCAATTAGGCCAACCAATTAGGCAAAGCTGCCAACCGTGACCGGGCCAACCACCATGCCTGCAGCCCGCCATGCTGTACGCAATCTTTTTATATCGAAGAATACGAGTGTTGAAGTTACATGACTACACACTCTGGCAAATCGAATTGATTGCGAAATGTAGACGCCATAGGATGGCGCACGCGGAACATCACCATCCAAAAAAAAGGAAAATTTACAATCTCAAAATCAACATCATCGCGTTTATCATAAATTTTGCACGAAATAAACCCATCTACAATAGATAGATGTAAATCCAAAAATCGGGACCTCGGTATCAGAAGAATTTGCTTTATTTAACTGAAGTTCTGGGGGGTAAATTTGACTGATCAAACCATCGAAATAGGTATTATCAATATTTAGTAAATCATCCAAGTATCTAGAAGTGGAGCTAAAAGCTTCAATGATTTCAGACTGGTTTTCAGTAGAAAGGGATATCATGAGTCTCCCTCATAACAAAACAAAAACAAATCAGCCACGAGAGGTGGGCAATTCGTACCCATCGGAATATCCACATCTTGTCTAAATAAGTTAGTACCAAATCTTACGTAAATATTGTCAAGTAGAAAGGTGAGAGCTTCACACACTTTCTGACATGACCATAAAGTATAATTTTTATGCTCTTCAGAAGTGAAAAACGCATTTCTTCCATTTCATGCAAAGCACCGCAAAGTTCAACCAATTTATCAAATGGCGCAATCCAGGTTGCTTCGGATCGGTCGACAGCGACCGTACCGAAACCAGCGCCGCACGTAAAAGAGAAACTCGACTCAGGTCGAACTAATAAGGGATCGGAAGATCCGATCAAAAAACATCAATTGTCTCAAAAACAGACAGACAGACAACGTAAAATGGAAAGAGACAATATTAGATTTCAGAACAGATTCGGATCTTTGAGTGACAGTGATATGGAGTTCGCTGAAACTCCATCATCACCAAATGGCAATAACAGATCGAGGTCAGCAACACCACGAGCTGGTGGTAGCAGATCTATATCACCAATTGCAGCTCCAATATAGTTTCTAGTCTTAATCTCTTCATAAAATGGATTTAAAACACAAAATAATACAATGGAATTGTCGAGGTCTTAAAACAAATTATAATGAACTCTTATTACTTATTTCGTTATTAAACCCATCGGTTTTTTGTTTACAAGAAACTTTTTTAAAAACTGATGACAACATTGATGTCAGGGGTTTCAATACATACAACTATATCTATTCTGATGGTAGCAAACCATCTGGTGGCAGTTCAATTCTGGTTAAATCATGTTTACCACAAAGAGAGATCAAATTAAAAACAGACCTACAAGCTGTAGCAGTATCGGTTTCTCTGGATAAAGAAACTACAATTTGCTCTTTATATATTCCACCTTCATTTTCGTTAAAGCCCGAACATCTTGACTCATTGCTGAGTCAACTTCCATCGCCATATCTTTTAGTTGGCGACTTCAATGGTCACAATATTCTATGGGGCTGTAAAGATATCAATAACAGAGGAGCACTTGTTGAAGATTTCATTGCAAAGAGCGATCTTTGCTTGATGAATGATAAATCTTATACTTACCTTCACCCAGCGACAGGTCATTTGTCTTCTTTGGATCTCTCTTTGTGTCACCCATCTCTCTTCTTGGACTATGACTGGTCTGTTCATGATGATCAGTGCGGAAGTGATCACTTCCCTGTTATAATTGAGAGTGTAAACGAACCAGATGAGGACTGTAACCAGAAATGGAAAATGAATAAAGCCGACTGGGAATTATTCCATAATTTATGTGAAGAAGAGTTATCAATTGATCATTTTAATGAATCATCCGACATTGTTTCTGATTTCACAGATACACTTATTAACATATCAGGACAATGCATTCCAAAGACCTCCACAAATACTACGAAAAGCAAGCCTTGGTTTAATAATGACTGTAAAGAAGCTATTAAAAGGCGTAAACAGGCTCTAAATAAGTTCTGCAAAAATCCCACTTCAGAAAAGCTCAACGACGTAAAAGTTTTTAGAGCTAAAGCTCGGCGAACAATCCGAGCTTCCAAACGAAAGTCATGGAGAGAATATGTCTCCAAATTGAACTATAAAACCCCCATTAAAAAGGTTTGGGATATGGTACGAAAAATTTCAGGAAAAACAAAGTCTTCTAGTTTTACACATTTAAATACTGAATTTGACACAATAGCTTCAACAAAAAAAGATATTTCAGATACTCTTGGGCACACATTCTTGAGAAATTCATCATCGCGTAATTATTCTGACACTTTTAGAAATTTCAAAAAGGACCAAGAGAAAAGAAATCTAAACTTTAAATCACTTAATCACGAAGAATACAACAAACCTTTTAACTTATCCGAACTCGTTGAAGCCATTGAAAAATCACATGATACGGCAACCGGCCCCGATGAAATTCATTATCAGATGCTTAAGCATCTGCCAAAAAGTTCTCTTACAACACTTTTAGATATCTTTAATAATATTTGGGAAACGGGTGTCTGTCCTGAGAGCTGGCGTGTAGCTACAGTTGTACCAATTCCGAAACCAGGGAAAGATCATGCAGAACCTACAAATTATCGTACGATAGCTTTGACAAGTTGTTTGTGTAAAACATTGGAGAGAATGATAAACAAGAGATTAATCTGGTACTTAGAGTCCAACAACCTCATTTCAGAATATCAATCGGGCTTTCGTTCGGAACGTAGTACCAATGACAATTTAATAAGACTAGAAACATTTATACGAGATGCTTTTATTAACAAAGAACATGTAGTAGCTGTCTTTTTCGACTTGGAGAAAGCATATGATACAACATGGCGATATGGAATATTGAAAGATCTACATAACATTGGCTTAAGAGGAAAACTTCCCAGTTTTATTGAAAGCTTTTTAGGGGAGCGCATGTTTCAGGTGCGTGTGGGGTCTACCGTGTCAGATTTCTATGATCAAGAACAGGGTGTCCCACAGGGTAGTATTCTTTCAACTACGCTATTTAACATAAAAATAAACAATATTGTACAATGTTTGGACGACAAAACTGATTGTTCATTGTATGTTGATGATTTATGTATATGTTACCGTTCAAAAAATATGAAAACAATTGAACGAAAGTTACAACAAAATTTAAAAAGAATAGAAGAATGGATTGATAAAAATGGTTTCAAGTTCTCCAAGTCGAAAACGCAGTGTGTTCATTTTTGTAAACTACGGAAGAAACACGAACATCCTTCCCTGTTTTTATACGGATCACAAATTCCTGTTGTTGAAGAAGCCAAATTTCTTGGGGTCATATTTGATCAAAAGTTATCTTTTATTCCCCATATTAAATATCTTAAAGCGAAATGCTTAAAAGCTTTGAATCTTTTGAAAGTTTTAGCTCATACAAGTTGGGGAGCAGATCGGTATACTTTATTACATCTTTACCGGTCTTTAATAAGATCTAAATTAGATTATGGGTCTGTTGTTTATGGTTCTGCATGAAAGTCCTATTTAAAATCCTTGGATACTATCCATCACCAAGGCCTTCGTCTGGCCATGGGAGCCTTCCGTACTTCTCCCGTATTAAGCCTTTATGTAGAAGCAGGTGAACCATCTTTAACCTCGCGCAGAGAGAAACTTTCTCTTCAGTATGCTATTAGACTTGCTGCAAATCCATCTAACCCGGCATCCAAAATTTCATTTCGACCTCAATTTGTAGATAGGTATGAAACTAAACCCACAGCAATTAAACCTTTTGGATTACGTATTTTACCACTGCTGGAAAATTCAGGTATCGACCTTAAAAATATTCAAAAACATGAAACCGCCGAAGTTCCATCTTGGTGTATTAAACAACCTTCTATTCTGTTCGACTTACATGATGGAAAAAAAATCCGAATCAAATCCGATACTTCTCAAACAAAACTTTCAGGTACTGCAATCACGTTACGATGATAACCAGCAAGTCTATACTGATGGTTCCAAAGAAGGAGATAAAGTTGGTTGTGCGTATGTTTCTAAAGATACGCACAAAACCATGCGCCTTCCAGATGGTTCATCTATTTTTACAGCTGAAGCCAAAGCTATAGACCTAGCTTTAGATTTTATCAGGTCTTCAACAATTCAAAAAGCAATTATATTTTCTGATTCACTTTCTGTGCTTAAGGCTTTAGACCATTCATCATCTAAAAATCCTCAAATTCAAAAATTGATCGAAAAACATCATGAAATTTCTAAAACACACCAAATCTTGTTTTGTTGGCTTCCGAGCCATATTGGCATTGTCGGCAATGAATATGCTGACAAGAAAGCAAAGGAATCGCTCAATCTTGATCCATCTGTTTTTAAAATTCCTTTTAATAATTTTAAACCATTTATCAACAGATACATCTTGTCGGAATGGCAAGGCGAATGGGACCGTGCAATAAATAACAAACTCCGGGCCATTAAACCTGTCGTTAGTACAAAATGCTCTCCTCCACAGTTTTCCAGAAAAGAGGACGTAGTATTAACACGACTGCGCATCGGTCATACTAGAGTTACTCATTCTTATATTTTTAATGGTGATGATCAGCCTTCTTGTGTAGGTTGTGATCAGCCATTCACTGTGAAACATATCCTAATTGACTGTATTGACTTTTCACCCTCACGTATTTTATATTTCAAAGCTGACACTTTGCAACAACTGTTTCGAGATGTACCTGTTGATAATATTATTTTATTCTTAAAAGAAATTGGACTTTTTCATAAGATTTAACTGTTTCAGATTTTTATACATTATCATTCTGACTTTTTACTTTTAATATCATCATAATTATTCTTGCCGTTTAACCATTAACCGTTTGACGCTTATGACCCACAAAGAGGGTTGACGCGTCGTTAAACACGAAATCATCATCATCATCATCCATTTCATGCAAGATAGAAGGAGTCTTCCCTATGAAATGTCCATTCAATTAAATCATTAAGGTTTTCTTTTATAAGATTATGAGGAAGTGTAGTGTAAAGGGTAGAAAAATCATAAGTAGACAGACTTGAAGCACGAAACCGCCTGGATTTCAATTTATTTAAAACTTCATTAGTATTTTTTATAGACCAAAAAAGATTTCTACCCGATCTTTCGAAGCATTTGTCGCAATATTTTATCACATGCTTTTTGATGGCAGTCAAACATGAAGTTAATAATTTGGAGAGTTCAGTACAAGAACTTGAATTTGCAATAAACCGTGCTTTGTATGGTAATTTATGAAGTCTTTGTAACCAAAATAACGTAGGAAGCTTGTCTTGGTTTTCTCTAACACAGACACCAAACTTGGTGGCTGAATGATAAATGTGGTCATCAACTAAAGCCCTCTCTACAGCTAAAGGCTGAAGTTCATTGGCCTTAGTACCACCAAGTTCTTGCTGAAGAGTGATAACATAGTGAAGCCGTCAAACAACGACCACATTGTTAGCGGCCTTATCAGCTCAAGCCAAAACTGCCCCAAATTTGAGTTTGTTGAGGATCCAATTAAAACAGTTTGTTGAGTGATCAATTAATAAATAAATCGTTATTGCCCGAACAACATTTTCTCTATACTATGTCTATGGAATACTAAATGTTGAGTAACTCACATATGAATATTCCGATATGCCCCAAATTCGAACTTGTCCAAGATTTTTGGGCCAATCGCCTGGACAATATGTTCCCATTTTAAGCCCATGAGAAAATAAAGACAAATAACCCTCATATGAACAATCAGAGCTGCCTGAATTTGAACAACATTTTTTCCATCATTGGTCTGTGGGAGATGTAAGGACAAACAACTTTCACACCCGCAATTCAATCTGCCCTATATTTAAACCCGTCCTAGATTTTATGGTTGTCCTTAATACCAACAAGTTTATTGAGGATCAAATAAAAAAAAGTGTCTATTCCCCCGGACATAATTTTCTCTATTATAAGTATATGGGGGACGAAAGGGAAAGAACTCTGCCACGAAAAATCCAATCTGTCCTATACCCGAACTCCAAGATTTTATGGCTATCGTTATTTACTACATATTCGTTGAGGATCAAATACAATATTAAGCGTCTCTCGCCCGGACAACATTTTCCTCATTATAAGTCTTTTGGAGTGGAAAGGCAAGTAACTGACATGATCAGTCCCAAAGTCGAACTTAAGTTAAATAAAGCAAATTCTTTTGATACCGAGGCCCCGTGTTTGGATTTTCATCTATCTATTGTGGATGGGTTTGTTTCTTGCAAAATTTATGATAAACGCGATGATTTTGATTTTGAGATTGTAAACTTTCCTTTTTTGGATGATGTTCCACATGCGCCATCTGATCGCGTTTATATTTCACAATTAATTCGATTTGCCAGAGTGTGTAGTCATGTAACTGACTACATTACTCGTAATAAATTGTTAACGGCTAAACTTCTTAATCTGGGTTATTGGTACCATAAACAACGCAACAAAGCCTTTTCAAAATTTTATAGACGTCACTCTGATTTAATTTCAAAATTCAATACTAGACTTAAATTTCTTCTGCAACAAGGTCTATCGGAACCCGAATTTTATGGTGACTTAGTATATAAATTTAGAAAAAATTATAACCGCAATGATTCCAGCATCCGATTTCGTAAAATCATTCTTCGATATTATTTTTTTTGGTCTGGGTTTTACGGCCCTTTTAAGATTATTTCACTCATATCGAGCCGATTGTTTATCAGAGGTGGGTGAAAACCGGAGTACCCGGAGAAAAACCACCTGACCTTCCGTTGCAGAACTTGGCGTCTCACACGTGGCCCGAGCGAGGCTCGAACCTACGGCGGTGAGAGACCTAATGACTAAGAGTCAGCGCTCTTATCCACTAGACCAATGAGGCCCGTTCTTCGATATTAAGAGATTGGGTACAACATAAATGTTATACGACAGACTTCATGCATTGTAGTTAGCCAAATCACGGTTGGCAACTTTGCTTCCCTCTTTAATTGCACGCCAGTGGATCAGGCCTCAGATTCTATGACGATTCCAACGTAAAGGCTTATGTTGGTTGGTACCTGATGATCTGTCTTTGATAGGGCCCATTGGAGTCTAACTGTTGGTTTTCTTTTGCTCCAGCGTTTCTGTTGTTTCTTGCTGTCCAGTCCTCACCGTTGTTTTATCTCTGTGATTGGTCGATTTTTGCGTTCACGGGGATGTTGCACTGATGAGTTAGGAAGTCTTCATGTGGACTGAACAAATTATTTGTCTCAATCGCGACGGAAGTAAGGGCGACGATTGTGGCCACGTGAGGTTGATTATGGTTTCCCAGTGGAACTCGTTTCCGCTGACCGTTCCAAGGCGGTTCTTCAGTCGCGGTTTAGTTATGTTATGGTTTGTATTTGGGTGTTTGTGCCGCTTTTATTATTTTATTTTGGATAGCCTTCTGGCCATTTTGTGGGAAAGGTAGCTGTCCTTTTGTATTTCCGCTGTTGGTGTTTCCCTTGGTGTCTGTTGCTTCATGTTTGTGTTTTTTCCCCTTCAGTGTCTCTGATGGGAGCTGTGGGTTAATTGTATCGATTCCTGATCATTGCCTCTACTTCTATTTTGTAGATTTACTGTATAAGTGTACCCACTGCTAGCATTCGTCCCTGTCATGTTTTTGTCCTCTCCCATGTTCATTACCATCCATCTATCATCCGACTTTGTTTTATCTTCAATGTTCATATCTCTTGTTAATTACTGGTCGCTGTTATATGCTTAATGCTCTGTTTGTGTGTTGTAGGGGAAGGGCCATAACTAATGTTGAGAAAACTTGTGGCCCGAACCCTTGCTTGCAATTATAAGCAATAAGCTATTGACAAATAACGATATTCCATAGCGGAACTTCGCTTCTTTCGTATGCTACAACACAGCTGTGCATCAGGGCATGTCGCAACGAGAGTCTGATCAGCGTTTTCACTGGTTGCTTAAAGCATAAGGAGTACTTGTACACCTTACAATCAATTGCAATATTCAACAATAAATTCGGTGGACATGCCAAATCTGCGAGCGATGCGCCCATCGCGAACGTACGAAGTGAGCTCTAAGGTAGAGAATCTGGCCAAGAAAAATAGCAAATGAAGAAACATAATTTCAGCTGACTTCTCTCTGATACAAAATGTTCCAAATATCTTCCCGGAAGTTTATTGGGTCAAACTGGAAGTTGGCTGACTTGTACACTGTGTTTCAAGATCATTCGGACGATATTGAGCGTTTTGCCGCAGACACAACTAGCGTATAACATCAAATGAACAGAAACGGACCTGATATTAGAACAACAAAACTCTTACATGTGGGTTTACGGCGTCCCGCAAACCCCCATGCTGACAAGACAACCGAGGGTGATCTCTGACAGGTGAAGGGACAGCTATGGGGTAAGGCACAAGAAAGATATCATATGGTTGACATACATTATTTACAGTATCTATATACAACAATAAAAACACTAAACATTACATTTATTTGCTTCTATAACCCATTCACGACGTCCGTCCTGAAGGCAAAACTATGTTCTGTGCTCGGGCCGGGATGACGTGAATGTTTACAGAAGCAAATAACAAAATAAACGAAAACAACAAAAAATAATAATAATAAACGCGACTGGCCAGATATAAGTCCACTTTGGATGAACCCCGCATCGACGCTGTCGATTATATGGTCGACTACTCTGTCGATTATATTGTCGACTACACTTTCGATTATATTGTTGTCAATTGAACCCTCCGACTATTGAAGTCCCGGTAACTTCGTCTTCGTTTCAATTGACGTCACAACCTGAGGTTTCTCACAACCTGTTGTTATGGCCTCAGCGTTTAACTGGTTCTGCCCGCCTATGCTGGGCACCTACTCCTATTATGCAGGGAGCAGCAGATCACCACACATCGTTGTGCCTGCAAATTACAATAATCGACTAAAATACATTTCACGAAACGTACACGCTATATCATGATCCACCTCCCGGAGAGGTCAGTGAGTGAGTGAGTTTTTTAGTTTTACGTCCCTCCATCAGCTAAGGCCTTACGGAAACGGGACCTCGATTTAAAGACTCATCCGAAAGTCTGGAGAAGCCCGGGATCGATCCTGCGATCCCTGGTTTACAAGGCGAGTAGCATAACCACTGCACCACAGGGGCTTCTATCCGGAGAAGTCAGTATATGTTCGTGCATATACCGTTATTGCGCATGCGCCGACCAGACACACAGGCTGATCAGTACATGCGACGAAAAACTGCACAGCATAACTCAACATGACTGTGCATCAAGTAATTAGCACCCAGCACTTGACACAAGAATACTCTAAACTTTTGCTTCCTTACTGAGTACTACAGAAATCAATTAATGCTCACTACAACTGAGCATAATATTCATCAAATTCGAACTCACTAAATTAGCACAGGTAAGAGGCATTGAACAGACCGCGCCTTTGCGCTATCTGGTCACCCGCCAATTACAGGAAACATAACAAACTACATTTCATATCCTTCTCCGCGACACGGCTCACAAATATAGCTTATCACAAATGCATTACATTAACAATAGCTAGAAACTAAAAACAGGAAGATATTCATCTATTCTACACAACATTTGTTAGTGTTTGATAAGGATCAACACTGTTTGCTGTAAATTCTTTCCGTATTTGGTAGGCACCACGTCATAACCGTCTTCGTGACGCTGATGACGCAGCTGACGTCACCAACGCCTCTCAGGCCGCTATAACACATGGCGACAAACTGCTCTCACTTATCATTATCACGATCTTTGCATGTGCATACATGTACAACTAGATGTCTCAGACAGAAACGGCATCATAACAAAATGAACTAGTAATTCTTCCTCAACACAATTTCTACTCAACATGAACATGCTTGCGATATCAAATTTATCACGGTTCATCATCACGGATTACCCGACAGGCTCTTGTAAAAGTTTGCCCTGATGATGAAGATATGGTTAAACCCGTCTTAATTTTACGTCCCCTCAACACCTAATATCATATAGAGACGGGACCACGGTTTTCTAACCACCGCTAGTCAAAAGTTATGGATCGAACAAATGACCCGACGTTTATAAATATAGTTTACAAAAGGGTCTTTAAAAGCCTAAATGAATCTAGAATGAGCGGGTGTCCAAGTTTTACGTCTCACCAACATCTGGGGTTACACTGAGACAGGACCTCGCTTATAAGACTCATTCGAATTTTGGAGAAGCCTGGGACCGATCCTGCGACCCCAAGCTGGCAAAGCTAGTAGCCTAATCACTACACCCCAGAGGCTACCAAAGTGAATCCATAATAGGCTTCAGAAAGTTGGGGTATACTAGAAGAAAACCCCTCCAAATACTACAAGCATGTTCATCCACAAAATAATATTGAACATAGATTTAACATACCGTTCAAGATTCTTTCTCTGAAATAATTCCTCCTCAAACCATAATGCATACATCGTATGTTATGTGCATGATTTGTGCATGGAGCAGCATAATTTGCCTACCGTATTTCACCTAAAATATTTCACTCGCATCGCCTTGCCATATACCTACTGAAATAATTTAGATGTGCATAAGCATCAGAAAGGTTTCCTATTCCATCTCGTAACAAAAACCCCCTAAGTGCTTATTTTTCATTATTTATCCGATTTTCAAGTAAACGTTTAGTCCAGCTGGTCACCGCCATATTGGAACTAATTTTATTGTACTATTGAAATATTGTACACAATGAGGTGTACCTAAAACAAGCATCTAGCAGATTGTACATACACAAGTACCTGAACAGAACAGAATAAAACTTATAACATCCAGCCAAATGTGTCCGAATCAGTATGAAGATAGACTGATAATTCCTATAATTATGCTGATTATTATTGAGCCGTCTATCTATCTATCTATCTATCTATCTATCTATCTATCTATCTATCTATCTATCTATCTATCTATCTATCTATCTATCATCACTGGGCTTTTATTAACATGCGTATACAGGGACAACATCCACATAAGTGAGCACCCTTAAGGTAACTGGCTTGCTGCACGAATGGCAGATAGGTAGTTTAGGTCGTAGTACCAAAGCGTTAATCCAAAATCGTTAATTCATAGACAAAATGGCAAATATCAATGTTCAGATCAACAGACATGGACTCAAGAAGAGTGTAATCAGGCGTACCACCCTTCTAAAGGAAGTACCACCCGTTTGCCGTGGAGTGGCGTCCTGTAAGCCGGAAGAAGGGATCCTGGAGGTTGAGGGTTACCTGAGGTTACGGTGCTTCAGATACCAATCACCCCTCTTTTGCCTGGCTTTTCGGTGTCGATGGGAGGCCGTGCGGTCCGGCACGGTCAATCGGCTGGTCGCGCAAAGCCCTAGAGGTACCGCTTTGCTTTCCCTTCAAAGTAGAAGTAAACCAAAGATCAGGAATCGATACAGTTAACTTACTCCACCCATCAAAGACACCAAAGGGAAAGAAACACAAACATTAAGCGACCAGACCATAATGGAAACCTAAACAAAGGAGGCCATAAGGACAGTTACTTTCCCACAAAATGGCCATATGGCCATCCAAAATAAAAAGACACAAGTGATACACACAGTAAGTAACAAACAACACCATAAATAAACCGCCACTGAAGAACCGCCTTGGAACGGTCAGTGGAAAGAATTCCACTGGGGGGCATAAATCGATTTTACGTGGACACAATCCTCGCCCTTACTTCCGTCGCGATTTAAGTCGGTACAACATGGATGTTATACGACATGTTATGGATGTTCCGGTTCTTCTGTGGCGGTTTATTTATGGTGTTGTTTGTTACTAACTGTGTATATCACTTGTGTCTTTTTATTTTGGATGGCCATATGGCCATTTTGTGGGAAAGTAACTGTCCTTATGGCCTTCCTTTGTTTAGGTTTCCATTATGGTCTGGTCGCTTAATGTTTGTGTTTCTTTCCCTTTGGTGTCTTTGATGGGTGGAGTAAGTTAATTGTATCGAGTCCAGATCTTTGTTTTACTTCTACTTTCCTTAGACAAATAAATTGTTCAGTCCACATGAAGGCCTCCTAACTCATCAGTGCAACATCTCCGTGAACACAAAAAATCAAAGTACCACAGAGGTCAGACAACGTGAGGACTCGACAGCAAGAAACTACTGAAATGCTGGAGCAAAAGAAAACCAACAGTTAGACTCCGATGGGCCCGACAAGAGACAGAGCATCAGGCACCAACCAACATTACCTTGAATTACCTCTCTAATTCTCAATAAGCCTTTACGTTGGAGCCGTCATAGAATCTGAGGCCTGACTCACCGGCGGACAATTAAAGAGGGAAGCAAAGTTGCCAACCGTGATAGGGTTAACTACCATGCATGCAGTTTGTCGTATAACATCCATGTTGTACCCAATCTTTTTATATCGAAGAATGATTTTACGAAATTGAGTGCTGAAGTCATTGCGGTTATATATTTTTCTGAAATATTATTCTAAGTCACCATAAAATTTGGGTTCCGATAGACCTTGTTGCAGAAAGGATTTAAGTCCAATATTGAATTTTGAAATTAAATCAGAATGGCGTCTATAAAACTTTGAAAAGTCTTTTCGTAGTTTATGGTACCGATAACCCTGATTAAGGAGTTTAGCCGTTAATAATTTATTACGAGTGTTGAAGTCAGTAACATGAATACACACTCTAGCAAATCGAATTAACTGCGAAATATAAACGCCATAGGATGGCGCACGAGGAACATCACCATCCAAAAAAGGAAAATTTCCAATCTCAAAATCAAAGTCATCGCGTTTATCATAAATGTTGCACGAAACAAACCCATCTACAATAGATAGATGTAAATCCAAAAACGGGGCCTCGGTATCAGAAGAATTTGCTTTATTTAACTGAAGTTCTGGGGGGTAAATCTGACTGATCAAACAATCGAAATAGGTATTATCATTATTTAATAAATCATCTAAATATCTAGAAGTGGAGCTAAAAGCTTCAATAATTTCAGATTGGTTATCAATGGAAAGCGACAACATGAAGTCTCTTTCATAACAATACAAGAACAGATCAGCCACAAGAGGTGCGCAATTCGTACCCATCGGAATACCCACAATTTGTCTAAATAACTTAGTACCGAATCTAATATAAATATTGTCAAGTAGAAAGATGAGGGCATCACACACTTTCTGACATGACCAAAGTGTATAATTCTTATGCTCTTTAGAAGTGAAAAATGCATTTCTGACATTACATGTGAGATAGAGAGAATCTTCTCTGTGAAAAGCCCATTCATTTAAATCATTAAGCTTTTCTTTTATAAGATTATGAGGAAGCGTAGTGTAAAGAGTGGAAAAATCGTAAGTAGAAAGACTTAAAGCACGAAAATGTCTGGATTTCAATTTATTTAAAACCTCATTCGAATTTTTTATAGACCAAAACAGATTTCTTCCTGATCTTTCAAAGACTTTATCACAATGTTTAATCACATGCGTTTTAATAGCAGTAAGACAGGAAGTTAATAATTTAGAAAGTTCAGTGGTAGTGCAAGAGCTAGAATTTGCAATAAACCGTGCTTTGTAAGGTCTTTTATGAAGTTTTGGTAACCAGTATAGCGTAGGAAGCTTGTCTTGGCCTTCGGTAACACACACAGCAAACTTGGTGGCTGAATGACAAACATGTTTATCTACTATAGCTCTCTCTTCAGCTAAAGGCTGAAGTTCATAGGCCTTAGTACCACCAATCTCCTGCTTAAGCGTGTTGACATAGTGGAGCCGTCACACAACGACGACGTTGTTAGCGGCCTTGTCAACTCTTTTTGTATCTTTCCTGATACCAACCTAATGCCCATTTACCTTACCTTTTCTGTCTTTTTATCTCTAGAAGGCGGTGGCCAAACGGACCAATCGTGTTGGCATTTTGTTTATGCGAGTATATCTCACGTGTATCTTTAACACCTGTGAGTTGGATAACCCCTCCATTATGCTGTTCCCTTGTAGGACTCCAATGAGGGCGGAGGGCACATTTGGACAAATCTGTGATATATTCCTCATTGGGAATGGAAAAAATAACCGCAACGCACCTAAACGTATTAAAAACGAGGATACATCCGAATCGGATTAACCGAGTCAGCAGTCTAGTCAGCAGTCTGCAGCACCAAAGGTCAACAATATTCCACGCTTCTTGATCATCAGATCTCTAGACGATTCACGAACTGTTTTAAGCCTGTCTCCGTTCGTGATTAAGAAGAGTATTCAGTCCATAGCCGGACATCCGAAAAGTATTAAAAAACTTACTTGATCTCAATGTCAAGATCTCCATTCACAATACCCTCAATTCATCTAAGGGTGTCATTCGCAGCCCGGAACTACGTCCTTACAGCGATCAAGAGATTCGTGACAATCTTAGAGATATCGGCGTTGTTGGTGTTCGTAACATCCAAGTAAGTAGAAATGGTGTGCGTAAATCGACAAGCACTTATGTTTTGACGTTTAACACACCAGTTCTACCACAGAAAATCATAGCAGCGTATCTTTCTGTCAACGTAGAGGTTTACATTCCGAACCCTATCAGATGTTACAACTGTTAGGTTTTTGGCCACCACGAAAGCAAATGTCAGACAAAATCTGTCTGTGCCAACTGTAGTTAAGACAAATATGTTGATAACCATCAAAACTGTAAGAATGTGGTCAAATGCGTCAATTATGGTTGCCAACATGCTGTTTTTTCTCGAGAATGTCCAGCTTGGAAAAAAAAATAAAAAAGTACTCACAGTTAAGTATCAACAATCGTTATTTTTTCCAGAAGCTCGGAAATAAAAATCAAAAAATGAGTTCCTTTAAGAGCAATGAAAACATTCATAAGAAGATGGGTCATACTACGTAGTTTCGGCTAATAAAGCCTCATCAGTGACCCTGTAATGATCCGACAACGAAAGCCAGAGGAAACATACTGCAATTTTGCGAATTTCGAATAGGCTGTCGATTCAAAGACTGATATAAATCAAAATGGGATCCAAATAATTAAAAACCTGTCTAGAATATGAGTCTAAACCAATAATTTATTTCTGATTGTTGAAGACTGACATACAACATCAACCACCAGTTACACCAACATCACAAAGGGTGCTTGTGTAAAATGTACCAGCTCCGCAACACAGACTGTTGAATCATGTATAGCTAAACTGAAAAAGCTGGTGCACTGAGTAAATCCACTCAAGCACCACAAAGTTCAACCAGTTTGCCAAATGGCGCAATCCAGGTTGCTCCGGATCGGTCGGCAGCGACCGTACCGAAACCAGGGCCGCATGTTAAAGAGAAACTCGACTCCGGTCGAACCACACAAACAGACAGACAACGAAGTGGTAAAGACGGATCGAGGTCAACAACACCACGAAGTGGTAATAACAGATCGATATCACCATTGCAGCTCCAAAATAGTTTCTAGTCTTAATCTCTTCCTATATGGATTTAAAACACAAAATAATACAATGGAATTGTCGAGGTCTTAAATCAAATTATAATGAACTCTTATTACTTATTTCGTTATTAAACCCATCGGTTTATTGTTTGCAAGAAACTTTTTTAAAAACTGATGACAACATTGATGTCAGGGTTTCAATACATATAACTATATCTATTCTGATGGTAACAAACCATCTGATGGCAGTTCAATTTTTGTTAAATCATGTTTACCACAAAGAGAGATCAAATTAAAAACAGACCTTCAAGCTGTAGCACTATCGGTTTCTCTGGATAAAGAAACTACAATTTGCTCTATATATATCCCAACCTCATTTTCGTTAAAGCCCGAGCATCTTGACTCATTGCTGAGTCAACTTCCATCGCCATACCTTTTAGTTGGCGAAATCAATAGTCACAGCATTCTATGGGGCTGTAAAGATATCAATAACAGAGGAGCACTTGTTGAAGATTTTATTGCAAAGAGCGATCTTTGCTTGATTAAATCTTATACTTACCTTCACCCTGCGACAGGTCATTTGTCTTCTTTAGATCTCTCTTTGTGTCACCCATCTCTCTTCTTGGACTATGACTGGTATGTTCATGATAATCAGTGCAGAAGTGATCACTTCCCTGTAATAATTTAGAGCGTAAACGAACCATATGAGGACTGTTACCAGAAATGGAAAATGAATACAAAGTAGAAGTAAAACAAAGATCCGGAATCGATACAATTAACTTACTCCACCCATCAAAGACATCAAAGGGAAAGAAACACAAACATGAAGCGACCAGACCATAATGGAAACCTAAACAAAGGAAGGCCATAAAGACAGTTACTTTCCCACAAAATGGCCAAATGGCCATCAAAAATAAAAAGACACAAGTGATACTCACAGTAAGTAACAAACAACAATATAAATAAACCGCAACAGAAGAACCGCCTTGGATCGGTCAGTGGAAAGAATTCAACTGGGGGGGGGGGGGCTTAAATCGATTTTACATGGCCATAATCCTCGCCCTTACCTCTGTCGCGGAATACAATAATTTTGTTTAGTCCGCACGAAGGCCTATTCGGAAT
Organism: Lucinisca nassula; assembly: GCA_963580285.1. Taxonomy (NCBI): domain Eukaryota; kingdom Metazoa; phylum Mollusca; class Bivalvia; order Lucinida; family Lucinidae; genus Lucinisca; species Lucinisca nassula. The sequence continues at coordinate 48,689,506 of OY757021.1, forward strand.
TCGCAAAATTGCAGTATGTTTCCTCTGGCTTTCTTTGCCGGATCATTACATTAAGTCTCTTTCATCACACACTTTCTGACATGACCAAAGTGTATAATTCTTATGCTCTTTAGAAGTGAAAAATGCATTTCTAACATTACATGCAAGATAGAGGGAATCTTCTCTGTGAAAAACCCATTCAATTAAATCATTAAGCTTATCTTTTATAAGATTATGAGGAAGTGTAGTGTAAAGAGTGAAAAAATCGTAAGTAGACAGACTTGAAGCATGAAAACGTCTGGATTTCAATTTATTTAAAACCACATTCGAATTTTATATAGACTAAAACAGATTTCTTCCTGATCTTTCAAAGACTTTATCACAATATTCAATCACATCCGTTTTAATAGCAGTAAGACAGGAAGTTAATAATTTAGAAAGTTCAGTGGTAGTGCAAGAGCTAGAATTGGCAATAAACCGTGCTTTGTAAGGTCTTTTATGAACTTTTGGTAACCAGTATAGGGTAGGATGCTTGTCTTGGCCTTCTGTACCACACACAGCAAACTTTGTGACTGAATGACAAATAGTTTCATCTACTATAGATCTCTCTTCAGCTGAAGGTTGAGGTTCATAGGCCTTAGTACCACCAAGCTCCTGCTTAAGCGCGTTAACATAGTGGAGCCGTCACACAACGACGACGTTGTTAGCCGCCTTGTCTGCAGGGCCAAAACAAACTTCTTATGAAACTTGAATACCTAGTTTAAGATGACGTAATATCGTCTTAAGATAGTATTTTGAGAATAGAAAGAAATGCGTTTATTCACTAGTATTAAAATGCTAAGTTTCCAGTCCTTAAGGGCTTTATGCTCAACATACTCTCGCCTACACCATCGATTACCGAATTCATTCAATGCAGCAGCGATTTCATCTCTACATTTACTGAAAACAATTTTAGAAGGAAACCGATATTTCGGTCCTTTAGAAATTATATTCCTTATCCTAGAATCAGGAATAATTTTCAAATTGCCAGTAATTACATGACCAGCAGCAGGATAGCAATACACTGAGTTTTTACAATCACATAAATCAGGAGTATTAGTATCAATATCAAGATCTGAAACAAGTTTATTGAAATTAAAAATGATAGATCTAACATCTTTGTTATATTCATAGAAAATTATAATTGTTTCAGTATTCCAAAAAATAAGCAGGAATGGAAGAAAGCAGCGAGCTCTCACGGAAAATACTGGACAAATCTATAAAATCCATACCCTTTTTAATGAAGGATATTTTGAAGAAATGGCGTTATGATTACTTTCAGAATCAATGTAAGGACGGAGAGTATGCTGAGTATAGCCTCTAGTTAAGAGATCCGCATCATATAACTGATTAGAACTATCGTAGAGTTTATTCGCCTCGGTGTCCAGAAGACGTAAAACAGAAACAGGTAATGAAATTAGAAATGAAAGCATAGAGTGGCGTCCATGATTTAATAATATAATTGACAGTCACTTCAGTCTAGTATTGTTTCGTTTATAAGCGCGTAATTTACGTTGATAGTTACCATTTTTCTGGTGCCGTGAGATCTAGTGCTGCGTTTTCGGCATTCCAGGAGCGAGAAAATATCAAAGTCCGGCATTCGGGAAATATTACCCTCGTGATAAATGTTGTCATTAAATACCAGTGGAAAATGGATCTGTAAAGATTTAATCCATTTCAGTTCAGCCTCATGTCTTTGATAATTTTGAATCTAAATGTAGAATTTGCATCGTAGTAAAGTTTTTCCACTAGTTGTATAACAATGTTTTTTACAAAATGACCTGTACGTCGAAAGTGACGGTACAAGAAAGTGTCAGTTTTCGTAGGCTCACTCGTTCTACGATAACACTCGTTCAATCTAGTTCGAAACATGCGGTTAGTTTGACCGACGTACTGCATATTACAGTTTGCAGCACGTCATGTAATAACATAAATTAAATCTGTAGACTGTCATGTCAAATCAGACAACCGAGCCGACTTGGAATTATTTCATAATTTATGTGGAGAAGAGTTATCAGTTGATCACTTAAATATTTCATCTAACATTGTTTCTGATTTCACAGATTCGCTTATTAAAATATCAAAACAATGCATTCCAAAGAACTCCAGTCATCCTAAGAAAAGCAAGCCTTGGTTAAATAATAACTGTAAAGAAGCTATCAAAAACGCAAACAAGCTTTTGGAGTGCGTTGGTGCAGCGGTAGCGCATCGGATTTGTGATCGAGAGGTTGCGGGTTCGAGCCTCACGATGACCAAAGTGTTGTGCCATTGAGAAGGCACTTCATCCACATTGCTTTAAAAAAAAATTACTTACTGCCCAGGAAATCCTGCTCGTAAAGCTCAGATGTGAGCGAGTAGGAGTAATAGGAGAAAAAAAAAAGAAAAAAAATAAGTTCTGCAAAGTCCAACATCAGAAAAATTAAACGACGTAAAAGATTTTAGAGCTATATCTCGACGAACTATCTGAGCTTCAAAACGAAAGTCAAAGAGGAAATATGTTTCAAAATTGAACTAAAAAAAAAAACATTAAAAAGGTTTGGAATATGGTACGAAAAATATCAGGAAAAACAAAGCCCCCCAGAAAGATATTTCAGATACTCTTGGTAGCACATTCTTGAGAAATTCATCATCGCGAAATTTACCAAGAGAAAAGAAATCTAAACTTCAAATCCCTCAATCATGAAGAATACAGCAAACCCTTTAACTTATCCTAACTAGTTGAAGTCATTGAAAAATCACATGATACAGCTATCGACCCAGATCAAATTCATTATCAGATGCTTAAGCATCTGCCAAAAAGTTCTCTTTCAACACTTTTGAATATCTTTAATAATAGTTGGGAAACGGGGGTCTGTCCTGAGAGCTGGCGTTTAGCTATAGCTGTACCAATTCCAGGGAAAGATCATGCAGAACTTACGAATTATCGACCGAAAGCTTTGACGAGTTGCTTGTGTAAAACATTGGAGAGAATTATAAACAAGTGATTAGTCTGGTACTTAGGGTCCAACAACCGCATTTCAGAATATCAGTCAGGTTTTCGTTCGGAACGTAGTACCAGCGACAATTTAATAATACTAGAAACATTTATACGAAATGCTTTTATTAACAGAGAACATATGGAAGCTGCCTTTTTCGACTTGAAGAAAGCATATGATACCACATGGCGTTATGGAATATTGAAAGATCTCCATAACTTAGGCTTCAGTTTCCTCTGGCTTTCTTTGCCGGATCATTACAGGGTCACTGATGAGGCTTCATTAGCCAAAACTACGTAGTATGACCCATCTTCTTTCTTATGAATGTTTTCATTGCTCTTAAAGGAACTCATTTTTGATTTTTATTTGCCTTCACTGCAGCTGGTGTTGTGCCGTGTGGCGGCCGTAAAACGTCTCCCCGTACATCAACCATAGTGCAGTTTATATTTTACGTTTGGTCCTTTGAGATCAGCGTGAATATTCTGAGAAATCAGAAATAAATTATTGGTTTAGATTCATATTCTAGACAGGTTTTTAATTATTTGGACCCCATTTTGATTTATATCAGTCTTTGTCTCACCTCTGTGGTTCTTTGATTTTTGTGTTCACGGAGATGTTGCACTGATGAGTTAGGAGACCTTCATGCGGACTGAACAAATTATTTGTCTAAATCGCGACGGAAGTAAGGGCGAGGATTGTGGCCACGTAAAATCGATTTAAGCCCCCCCAGTGGAAATCTTCCACTGACCGTTCCAAGGCGGCTCTTCTGTGGCGATTTATTTATGTTGTTGTTTGTTACTTACTGTGTGTATCACTTGTGTCTTTTGGTTTCGGATGGCCATATGGCCATTTTGTGGGAAAGTAACTGTCCTTATGGCCTTCCTTTGTTTAGGTTTCCATTATGGTCTGGTCGCTTAATGTTTGTATTTCTTTCCCTTTGGTGTCTTTTATGGGTGGAGTAAGTTAATTGTATCAATTCCTGATCTTTGTTTTACTTCTACTTTGAATCGACTGCCTATTCGAAATTCGCTAAATTGCAGTATGTTTCCTCTGGCTTTCTTTGCCGGATCATTACAGGGTCACTGATGAGGCTTCATTAGCCGAAACTACGTAGTATGACCCATCTTCTTTCTTATGAATGTTTTCATTGCTCTTAAAGGAACTCATTTTTGATTTTTATTAAGGGGAAATCTTCCCAATTTTATTCAAAGCTTTTTAAGTGAGCGCATATTTCAGGTGCGTGTTGGATCTACCATGTCAGATCTCTATTAACATGATTGTTCGTTGTATGTTGATGATTTTTGTATATGCTACCTTTCAATAAATATGGAAACAATTGAACGAAAGTTACAACAAAATTTAAAAAGAAAAGAAGAATGGACTGATAAAAATGGTATCAAGTCCTGCAAGTCGAAAACGCATTGTGTTCATTTTTGTAAGCTACGGAAGAAACACGAACATCCTTCCCTGTTTTTATACGGATCACAAATTCCTGTTGTTGAAGAAGCCAAATTTCTTGGGGCCATATTTGATCAAAAATTATCTTTTATTCCCCATTTTAAATATCTTAAACCGAAATGCTTAAAAACTTTGAATCTTTTGAAAGTTTTAGCTCATACAAGTTGGGGAGCGGATCGGTATACTTAATTACAACTTTACCGGTCTTTAAAGGTGCATTATTGAGCTATCTGGAAAAAAAGCTTCCAAAAATAAAATACATATTTTTCTTTAAAACAATACAAATGAATGCATTTTATGCAAAAATGCGAGCAATTATGATGACAGGTAAACGAATTTGATAGGGATTCCCTAACTAGGTTTCGAACACTAGTTAGATCTATTTTTAGTTCGTGACAAAAATAGAATCCCCATATATGACGTTATGCGACGTTCATTTTAGGCCTTGTTTGCTTAGGCAATGCCTGAATCGGAAAAAATATGACGCTGAATACCATGCCATATGTAACGACACTCAGAGACGATACTGTCGCCATGTATGTGTAAAGTGACAGATTTATTTTTAGAACAGAAATTCCGAACACATGTTCAGAGCGAAGGGTAAGCACGAATGAAAACGACCATTTTCACAAAGTTCTGAAGCTGTATTTGGCTCCAAAAGTGTACACATGACAAAGGAGTATCCGTTGAAGATAAAAACCGGAAAAAATTGAGACCCGGTAGCTCAATAATGCACCTTTAATAAGATCTAAATTACATTATTGGACTGTTGTTTATGGTTCTGCCGGAAAGTCTTATTTAAAATCTTTGGATACTATCCATCACCAAGGCCTTCGTCTGGTTATGGGAGCCTTCCGTACTTCTTCTGTATTAAGCCTTTATGTAGAAGCAGGTGAACCATCTTTAACTTCGCGCAGAGAGAAACTTTCTCTTCAGTATGCTATCAGACGTGCTGCTAATCCATCTAACTCGGCATTCAAAATTTCATTTCCACCTGAATTTGTAGATAAGTATGAAGCTACGTAAACCCACAGCAATCAAACCTTTTGTATTACGTATTTTACCACTGCTAGAAAATTCAGGTATCGACCTTAAAATTATTCAAAAACATGAAACCGCCGAAGTTCCATCTTAGTGTATTAAACAACCTGTAGTTAACATGTCCGATTTGACATGTAAGTCTACAGATTTGATATATGTGATAACCTGACATGTTGGAAATTGTAAAATACAGTATGTCGGGCAAACTAATCGCATGTTAAATTAGAAGTGAAGGCAATGACCAGGAATCGATACAATCAACCCACAGCTCCCATCAGAGACACCAAAGGGAAAGAAGCACAAACACGAAACAACAGACCCAATGGAAACATCAATAGCAGAAAGCCAAAGGGACAGTTACTTACCCACAAAATGGCCAATAATCTGACACTTTCTTGTACCGTCATTTCGGACGTACAGGTCATTCTATAAAAGATATTTCTATACAGCCAGTGGAAAAAAAATATTATGATGTAAATTCTACAGCTAGGTTTTAAATTATTTAACGGCATAACGTTATGAAAACGAATTAAAATGGATTAAATTATTACAGGCACCGTTTCCATTGGGCTTCAATGACAACATTTATCATGAGGGTAATATATCGAAAATGCCCGACATGTACACTTCATATTTCCAGTTCTGTGGTGTATTCCTTGCTTCCAAAGGAAAACCCTTTTATAGAACATATTTGATATTTTCTCGCTCCTGGACCGCCGAAAGCGTAAAACTAGATCGCACGGCACCAGAAAAAAAATGGTAATCATAAACGTTAATTACGTGCTTTTAAAAGAAACAATACCAGACTGAAGTGACTGTTCATAATATTATTAAATCATGAACCCCACTCAATGCTTGCTTTCCTAAATATGTTCTTTTGACGGGTTATCCTTTGGAAACAATGAATACATTACAGAACTGGAAAATATGAAGTGTACATGTTTTCTGGGCCAGACTAGCTAGTTTCGGCCAATTAGGCCTCATCAGTGACCCTCAAATATTTTCAAAATTCCACTATTGAATCAATGATCCCAAAGGACAAGAAAATATAAACTACACTATGATGTAGGGCAGGGAGACTTTTTACGGCCGCCACACATTCCCACACATCAGCTGTAGTGACGTTAAATATGTTCTATAGAAGGGTTATCCTTTGGAAGCAAGGAATTCATTACAGAACTGGAAAATATGAAGTGTACATGTTTTTCTGGGTCAGACTACCTAGTTTCGGCCAATAAGGCCTCATCAGTGACCCTCAAATATTTTCAAAATTCCACTATGGAATCAATGATCTCAAAGGACAAGAAAATATAAACTACACTATGATGTAGGGCAGGGAGACTTTTTACGGCCACCACACATTCCCACACATCATCTGTAGTGACGTTAAATATGTTCTATAAAAGGGCTATCTTTTGGAAGCAAGGAATACCTTACGGAACTGGAAAATATGAAGTGTACATGTTTTCTGGGCCAGACTAGCTAGTTTCGGCCAATTAGGCCTCATCAGTGACCCTAAAATATTTTCAAAATTCCACAATGGAATCAATTATCCCAAAGGACAAGAAAATATAAATTACACTATGATGTAGGGCAGGGAGACGTTTAACGGCCGCCACACATTCCCACACATCAGCTGTAGTGAGGTTAAATATGTTCTATAGAAGGGTTATCCTTTGGAAGCAAGGAATACATTACAGAACTTGAAAATATGAAGTGTACATGTTTTCTGGGCCAGACTAGCTAGTTTTGGCCAATTACGCCTCATCAGTGACCCTCAAAGTTCATTACCCATTTCTGTATTACGGATTCAGGATACCGAGGCGAATAAATTCTACGATAGTTCTAATCAGTTATAGAAGCCTCCATGGTGCAATGGTTACGCTACTCGCCTTGTAAACCTGGGATCGCAGGATCGATTCCGGGCTTCTCCAGACTTTCGGATGAGTCTTTAAACCGAGGTCCCGTCTCCGTATGACCTTAGCTGTTGGTGGGAAGTAAATCTAAAACTCACTCACTCTAATCAGTTATACGACACTGCTCTTTTAACTAGAGGTTATACTCAGCATGCTCTTCGTCCTGTCATCGATTCGGAAATTAATCACCAACGTCATTACATGAAAATATCCTTCATAAATAAGGGTTTTGATTTTACTGATTTACCTGGTTTCTTCCGGGACAATTCGGTTATTTCATCAATTCCTGCTTATTTTCAGAATACTGAAACACCCATAATTTGCTATAAATATAATAAACTTGTTAGATATATCATTTTTTAAGTCAATAAACTTGTTTCTGATCTTGATATTGACACTGACGATTCTGATACATGTGATTGTAAAAATTCAGCGCATTGCTTTCCTCCTGCTGGTCATATTATTACTGGCAATTTAAAAGTTATTCCTGACTCTAGGATACGTAATATAATTTCTAAAGGACCTAAATATCGATTTCCTTCTACAATTGATTTCAATAAACGTAGAGATGAAATCGCTGCTGCATTGAATGAACTTGGTAATCGATGGTGTTAACGTGAGTATGTTGAGCTTAAAGCTCTGAAAGAATGGAAACTTTGCATTCTGAAATTAGTGAACAAACGCATTTCTTTTTATTCGCAAAATACGAACTTATTACCTCCTTAACCTAAGTCGTCTTCCCTGCCCTACATCATAGTGTAAATTATATTTTCTTGTCCTTTGGAATCATTGATTCCATTGTCGAATTTTGAAAATATCTGAGGGTCACTGATGAGGCCTAATTGGCCGAAACTAGCTAGTCTGGCCCAGAAAACATATACACTCAATATTCTTCAGTTCTGTGGTGTATTCATTGCTTCGAAAGGATAACCCTTTTATAGAACATATTTAACTTCACTACAGCTGGTGTGTGGGAATGTGTGGCGGCGGTAAAACGTCTCCCTGCCCTACATTATAGTGTAGATTATATTTTCTTGTCCTTTGGGATCATTTATTCCATTGTGGAATATTGAAAATATCTGAGGGTCACTGATGAGGCCTTATTGGCCGAAACTAGCTAGTCTGGCCCAGAAAACATATACACTCCATATTTTTCAGTTCTGTGGCGTATTCCTTGCTTCCAAAGGACAACCCTTTTATAGAACATATTTAACTTCACTACAGCTGGTGTGCGGGAATGTGTGGCGGCGGTAAAACGTCTCTCTGCCCTACATCATAGTGTAGATTATTTTTCTTGTCCTTTGGGATCACTCATTCCATTGTGGAGTTTTGAAAATATCTGAGGGTCACTGATGAGGCCTAATTGGCCGAAACTAGCTAGTCTGGCCCAGAAAACATATACACTCCATATTTTTCAGTTCTGTGCTGTATTCCTTGATTCCAAAGGGTAACCCTTTTATAGAACATATTTAACTTCACTACAGCTGTGTGTGGGATTGTGTGGGGGCGGTAAAACGTCTCCCTGCCCTACATCATAGTGTAGATTATATTTTCTTGTCCTTTGGGATCATTGATTCCATTGTGGAATTTTGAAAATATCTGAGGGTCATTTGATGAGGCCTAATTGGCCGAAACTAGCTAGTCTTGCCCAGAAAATATATACCCTTCATATTTTTCAGTTTTGTGGTGTATTCCTTGCTTCCAAAGGGTAACGCTTTGATAGAACATATTAACGTCACCTTAAACTAGGTATTCAAGAATTTCATAGCAAGTTTGTTTTGGCTCCAGCTGATAAGGCCGCTAACAATGTGGTCGTTGTTTGACGGCTTCACTATGTTAACACTCTTCAGCAAGAACTTGGTGGTACTAAGGCCTATGAACTTCAGCCTTTAGCTGTAGAGGGGGCTTTAGTTGATGACCATATTTGTCATTCAGCCACCAAGTTTGGTGTCTGTGTTAGAGAAAACCAAGACAAGCTTCCTACGTTATATTGGTTATCTAAACTTCATAAAAGACCTTACAAAGCACGGTTTATTGCAAATTTAAGCTCTTGTACTACTAATGAACTCTCCAAATTATTAACTTCATGTTTAACTGCCATCAAAAAGCATGTGAGAAAATATTGCGACAAAGTCTTCGAAAGATCGGGTAGAAATCTGTTTTGTTCTATAAAAAATTAATGTAGTTTTAAATAAATTGAAATCTAGGCGTTTTCGTGCTTCAAGTTTGTCTACTTATGATTTTTCGACTCTTTACACTACACATCCTCATAATCTTATAAAAGAAAAACTTATTGATTTAATTGAATGGACATTTCATAGGGAAAACTCCCTCTATCATGCATGTAATAAAAGAAGTGCGTTTTTCACTTCTGAAGAGCATAAAAACTATACTTTATGGTCATGTCAGTTGGTGTGTGAAGCTTTCACCTTTCTACTTGACAATATTTACATAAGATTTGGTGTTAAGTTATTTAGACAATGTGTGGGTATTCCGATGGGTACTAATTGCGCATCACTTGTGGCTGATCTGTTTTTGTTTTGTAATGAGAGAGACTTCATAATGTCCCTTTCTGCTGATAACATGTCTGAAATCATTGAGGCTTTAAGCTCCACTTCTAGATATCTGGATGATTTATCAAATTTTTCGATGGTTTGATCAGTCAAATTTACCCCCCCCCCCCTCCAGAACTTCAGTTAAAGGAAGCAAATTCTTCTGATACAGAGGCCCCGTTTTTGGATTTACATCTATCTATTGTGGATAGGTTTGTTTCTTGCAAATATTATGATAAACGCCATGATTTTGATTTTGAGATTGTAAACTTTACTTTTTTGGATGATGATGTTCAACTTGCACCATCCTATGGCGTTTATATTTCACAATTAATTCGATTTACCAGAGTGTGTAGTCATGTAACTGACTTCAACACTCGTAATAAATTGTTAACGGCTAAACTTCTTAATCAGGGTTATTGGTACCATAAACTACGCAACAAAGCCTTTTCAAAATTTTATAGACGTCATTCTGATTTAATTTAAAAATTCAATACTGGACTTAAATCTCTTCTGCAACAAGGTCTATCGGAACCCGAATTTTATATTGACTTAGTATATATTTAGAAACATTTATAATCGCAATGACTTCAGCACCCAATTTCGTAAAATCATTCTTCGCTATAAAAAAGATTGGGTACAACATAAATGTTATACGACAGCTTCCATCTTTAATTGCACGCCGGTGGGTCAGGCCTCAGATTCTATGACGGTTCCAACGTAAAGGCTTATGGTTGGTTTGTACCTGATGCTCTATCTCTGGTCGGGTCCATTGGGGTCCAACTGTTGGTTTCTTTTGCTCCAGCATTTCTGTTGTTTCTTGCTGTCGAGTCCTCACCGTTTTTCATCTCTGTGGTTGTTTGATTTTTGTGTTCACGGAGATGTTGCACTGATGAGTTAGGAGGCCTTCATGCGGACTGAACAAATTATTTGTCTCAATCGCGACGGAAGTAAGAGCGAGGATTGTGGCCACGTAAAATCGATTTAAGCCCCCAGTGGAATTCGTTTCCATTGACCGTTCCAAGGCGGTTCTTCAGTCGCGTTTTTTTTTTTTTTTTTTTTTTGTTTGTTATGGTTTGTCTTTAGTGTTTGTGTCGCTTATATTATTTTATTTTGATAGCCTTTTGGCCATTTTGTGGGAAAGTAACTGTCCTCTTGGCTTTCCGCCGTTTGTGTTTTTATGAGGTTTGTTGCTTCATGTTTGTGTTTCTTTCCCTTTGGTGTCTCTGTTGGGAGCTGTGGGTTAATTGTATCGATTCCTGATCATTGCCTCTACTACAATTTTCTATTCTGTTCGACTTACATGATGGCAAAAAATCCGAATCAAATCCAATACTACTCAAACAAAACTTTCAGGTACTGCAGTCACGTTACAATGATTACCAGCAAGTCTATACTGACGGTCCCAAAGAATGAGATAAAATTGGTTGTGCGTATGTTTCTAAAGATACCCACCAAATCTTGCGCCTTCCAGATGGTTCATCTATTTTTACAGCTGAAGCCAAAGCAATAGACCTAGCTTTAGATTTTATCAGTTCTTCAACAATTCAAAAAGCAGTTATGTTTTCTGATTCACTTTCTGTGCTTAAGGCTTTTGTACATTCATCATCCAAAAATCCTCAAATACAAAAATTGATCAAAATCATAAAAATTCGAAAACCCACCGAATCTTGTTTTGTTGGCTTCCGAGCCATATTGGCATTGTCGGCAATGAATATGCTGACAAGAAAGCAAAGGTAAAAGGAATCGCCCAATCTTGATTCGTCTGTTTTTAAAATACTTTTAATAATTTTAAACCATTTATCAACAGATACATCTGGTCGGAATGGCAAGGCGAATGGGGCCGTGAAATAAATAACAAACTCCATACCATTAAACCTGTCATTGGAACAAAATGCTCTCCTCCACAGTTTTCCAGGAAAGAGGATGTAGTAATAACGCGACTGCGTATTGGCCCTACTAGAGCTACTCATTCCTATATTTTTAATGGTGATGATCAGTCTTCTTGTGTACGATGTGATCAGCCATTCAATGTTAAACATATCTTAATTGAATGTGTAGACTTTTCACAGTCCCGTAATTTATACTTCAAAGCTGACACTTTGCAACAATTCTTTCAAGATGTACCTGTTGATACTATTATTTTATTCTTAGAAAAATTGGACTTTTTCATAAGATTTAACTGTTTAAGATGTTTATACATATCAAACTAACATGTTTACTTTTCAGATCCTCATAATGTTTCATGCCGTTTAACCATTAACCGATTGACGCTTATGGCCCACAAAGAGGGTTGACGCGTCGTTAAACACGATATCATCATCATCATCATCATCATCATCATCATCAGTTGCTTCAATGTTATCTTGGACCCCCAAGGCCCTTGCTTTCAATCTACCTGTTATGTCACTGGCAGTCTCGAATGCACCGTTGGAGTGTTCCACATGTCAATACCACCGGAGCCTTCTCTCCTTCAGCATAAGGTCCAGGTCTTCAATGACAGGCTACAAAAGTTGCTCACTGAACCTTGTGGTGACAGTGTCTTGTGGCTTGACATTGCAGATCTGTCTGATCATTACCTTATCATTCCGCTGCAGAGTCAATGACCAAGTCTCACTGGCATGGAACACCGCCCTGCGCATGCAAGAGCTGTACACACGGCCATGTGTCTTGAACGAGAGGTGGCGGGAAGAGAGAACTTGCTGTTTTCACATGTGATGTTGTCGAAAAGTCACAGCCAAACGTTGCTGAGAGCGTGTCACCTATGTAGCAAAAGGACGTTACCCCCACCTCCAGCTTGTCAGATCCACCTTGGACTTTCCTCTGTGGTCCGCCGTATCAGGGGGTAGGTACTCTGAATTTGCTACATAGGCTGGGACCCAGCATCTAGTGTTCGACCCAAAAATATACCCAGACTGACCCCAAAATCTATCTGCAAAATTTAGCATAACTCCAAAATAAATTCCCAAATTATACTGGCTTGCCTTCTGTAAAGAAAACAAAAGTATTCGGTAACAATGAGCTTTAAACAGTTCCTCACAGTATAGCTCTGTAATGACTGTAAAGCCACTGAATTGTTGGGCAGCAAGGAAAAAAGAAACATAATTAAGACAGCTTCTCATATGAGTGATATTATGTGTCAACAAAACGCATTAAGCATTTAAAGCCAAACTAAAAAAGATATTTGATAGTGGCAAAATACACATGTTTAGAAGCGACCCCATAAAATATCTGCTAAATGGCCAGACCCACAAAAATACCAGATTGTTTTCTAAAACCCCAAAAACTACTTAAATTTTAAATTTTGAAGTCCCAAAAGTAGTCCTAGCCTATGTAGCAGGCAAAGTTCAGAGTACCCCACGTGGGACTGCCGTCAAAGGGGCGTGTAGTTCCTTGGCACTGTGTGTGCGCCTGTAATCAGTGTTCTCTGTCAAGCGCATGGGTCCACTAGATTACTCGTACCCCCAGAACTTGCAACCATTGCAAAATATATTGTGTGCAACATACAGCACATGGGAACTCATTTGTACTCTGCAGGGAGCTCAGATCATGATTTTCGTCTTTCAGGCATTATCTCTCAGCCGTTCTCTTCCTTTGCTTCTTTCTAAGTACAGAGCCTCCTGGCACTTTCGACGAGAGATCAAGTGTTACGAGCCAGGCGTAGCAGAAAGAAAAAACAAACACGCCTTTTGGAAAAAATTAACACAATTTATTTACAAATTATCTTTAACCCGAAGAAGTAAGAACATTAAATGTTCTTAGCTCTGCTATGAAATATCCTGAATGAATCTATTTTCCTTAATCCCACAGAAATCACAGTCCGAAATGATATATAATATTCTTTAACAATCCAACACAGAATTCAGAAATAACTTTTCTTAAAAGCCCAAACTTCAAACGCAAAAGTCTGAACCAATGAGAAGAATCAAGCTCTTTTATAGACCCTAAGATTTCTCTAGAATGTTCCATAGGGCTGTGGAATAAGATGATGTAATTTTCTAAAAAATAATGCAAACCTGAACTTTCTGAAAGGTTCAAAGTACTTTTCCTGGTTAACTCTTGTTTACAAATTAATCTGTGACTCATTTTTCGAGAATCTTCTATAAGAAGATGAACAAGATATTTATAGCACTATAAGGTCACCCAGTGGGGTGGAAAGTGGGAATCAGAAAAATAAATTCTTATGCATAACATCAAGCTATGATGACAAGGTCATCGGCATACAGGTCATCCTAGGGGATCCAAGAGGGGAACTCGTGTGACAATGCTTCAAGCACAATGATGAAAAGGAATGGGCTGAGAACACAGCCTTGATGAAAACCGACCTTTGAACTCTTCAATGTAACCGTCACCAGCACGGACACGACTCCCCACATTAGAATACATGTACATCCCCTGGACCAGTTGCACAAACCACTCGTTTACTCCAAGTCTTCAGTGCCAACCAGATGATCTTGGGTACTTGCTATTATAACTTCTACAGGTCTATGAAAGACATGTAGAGTCTCTTGGCATATTATTTGAGTTTGGAAACTTTGTTAAGGAGACTTGTGTCTTCCAAAGCAAAGGATAACATTTTTCTGCATCCCAGTATCTAATATACACTTGAGAACAAAACATTTGCGGGAATATGGGAATATAAGGAGAGACATTTACAGACCAGCTACCGACAATAACCCATTTTTTTTTCTCCGCGGTAATAGGCTATTTTTTCTGGGAGAACAAGCGAGAAATTTCTCCGAGAAGAAAAAAAAACGCGTTTCAAAGCGGTTAATTTCTCCGCGAAACGCCGCGAAATTTCACCGCGAACATCGCTTTTTTCTCGGAGAAAGCCAATTAGTACAGGTGAAGTCGTTCACGTTGTTTCTCCGCATAATCTGCCTATACATACATGTATATTTGTTCATGTGCATGCCTTTTTTTTTCATGCATTAAAATTTGGTACAACAAAGTTTGAAGCATATGACAAAATGCATGTTCTTTGTACAAAGATGGACAACTCTAGCGATCGTAAAGTATGATTTTGATCCGGTTAGAATCATAATGATTTGCATCTTATGCACTTTCCAACGCAGTATGAACATGATGAATGTTTTCTGTGTTCCTTTGTTTACTGTTGTGTATACGCTTCATAAAATGAAAACTGTTGATTTTCTATCGGTTCACCATATTGGGAGTACTTTATTTTTTCTTAAGTAAATAGTTTAGAAAAAATCAAACACAATGTATATAATAACGGGGATCCTGCTTGTACATGTATATGTGGGCGCTGATCTCACTCTGCATTTTGGTTGATCTTTTTGTTACACTGCGAATAGTTAAACGACACTTATGCTTACACTTAAGCTCACATGGAGGCCCGCTTGTGTTTCTTGCCTTTACAATTCAATTTTGCTCATATTTGTACATTAACCCGTTTCAGACGGGAAACCCCTAAACGGGTACCGTGGCAAACAGTGCAGGCCGAGATCAGACGCCGCAGAACGCGGCGTCTGATCAGTGCCTACACTGTTTGCAAAAAGTTCGGCCATTTTCCTAATAAATTTTGAAGAAAACACAACCTGAAACTCCTAAATTTTGAAATGGACTCATGCTTTATATAAGGAGGAAGATTCCATTTGGTACAAAAAGGGTTAATATGGGGAAATTGCGCGGCAAACATTCCAAGGTTGCATATAAGTCTGATCTCAGAACGCTGCGTCTGATCAGGACCACCTCTGTTTGCAAAACGTTAATCAATTTCCCGGACCAAATTATTAAGAAAAAACAATCTGACATCCCTAAGTTTCAAAATGGACTCCTGTATATATAAGGAGGAAGATTCCATTTGGTACAAAAAGTGTTAATCATCGGGTCATTAGGTCTCTCCGCTGTGGTTTGCGCCTCGCTCGGGCCACATATGAGACGCAAAGATCTGCAACAGAAGGTTGTCTTACTCCGGTTTTAGCTCAACTCTGATTAGCGGTCCGTTTGAAATAAGTGAAATAATCTTGAAAGTGCCGTAAATCCACTAAACACCCGAGGAGTCGGGCATCCTTAAAGCGCTGACACTCATTAGGACTTTCACTGCTGTGGTTCGCACCTCGTTCGGTTCAAATTCTGCAACGTTGCGAGTTGAGCGCGGTCGGCTCGAAATAAATGAATTTGTCCTGACATCATGAAAACACGCCTGGGCAGGCTTAGATCCTGTAAGCGGTTTACCAGTACTCGCATGCGGGTCGGTTTCAGCTATGCATGGAATCATCATGCAGCTCATCTATTTCATCAAGCTGCGCTTTTGGTAGATGTCACACATCATTATGGTGTTAATAACATACATGTACGATTCATTATGAGAACTCGCCTAAAACCCGAAAATTTTCGGATAAAAGTTCTGGCATTTTTTTCATATTTCTGCTCAAGATTTTGGGTACACTTTAAAACGACTCGGCGAGGCGGTTCTAACCAGTACCCACAATCTATGTGAGCAGAAATTAGATAAATAATGCATACCCCCGTAAACCCCAGTTAAAAATGGGGTTTAAGCGGGTAACAAATAAATAGGCGTATTTTTGTGATGTGAATAAAAGTTGTCATGAGACTTTTAAAAAGGGATTATGCAAAGTAGAAATAAATTACTAAAATAAAAATTGTGTAACATTAAAGAATATTAATTATGATTTAACAATGACTACCATTTGCCTTCGTTTACAAAAACAACGCCAAACAAACGCAGAAATAATAATGAGCCGAAAATTTCAAGTAAGTCCAGTTGTATTTTTTTCTCCGCGAAACGCGGGTAATTTCTTTTTCAGTGAAAGCAATCGGTCAAATTTTCGCCGAGATTCTCCGAGAATTTTCTCTGCGAAACAGGGAGAATTTTCAGCGAGAAATTTCTCGCTCATTTTATCTTTTCTCGCTGTTTTGCGGAGAAAATAGCCGATTTCGCGTTAGGCGGTTTCTCCGCGAAACCAAAAAAATGGGTTATTACTGTAGCTGGTCTGTACCTTTGAGCTCATTCAAGCCTGTAAGGCTTAGAATCAGTGCCCTGATTCAAAAGATTTTAAAATTTTCTGGTTATCGCAGCAAATCAGAATTAAAGATGTCAGAAAGTCAAAAATTTAAAGACATCATTTCTAACATTATTATAGTTCTTATGTAAAATTAAGCTTCTGCGATGTTACCGGCTTTGTTGGCTAGGTGGTCGAGTGTCCGCTTTTGGATCAGGTCGCAGGTTTCGACCCCCGGCCATGCCAAAAAGCTTATGTTTCTAATAGGGGCCCCGCCTATAGGGGCTTGAAGAAATATATGGACTGCATGATGCTTCCACGCAGAGCTGAATCCGGCCCGCACATTAGTATTGGTAAACCGCTAAGAGGATCTAAGTCTGTCCAGGAACCGCGGTGCGAGGCGGACCGTCCATGCAAATAAACCCTATTGGTTTCATTGGGCGACAGGGCTTGAGATGTCATTTCATCTCAATGTTGGGTAAAAGTCCCACAAAATTGGAAGCAACGTCTCCAAAATGACCTTTATCGTTTTGACGGGGACGTTAAACCTCAAGTCAAACAAACACAATGTTTCTAATAGATATGCTCAGTTTAAGGGGGTTTTATCTTTATGAACTATTATGCTTTGTTATTTCAGCACCATTGTCATGGAATTATCTAGTTGCATAGACTCGTGTATACTATGCTGTGCTCGCCCTTAAGCTAAGCCTAAATACATATTAAGGTGAAAGGGTCAATGCCTTATAGCCGTTTATCTTTGTATCCATTTACTTGCATGTGTGTGTGGATGTCTGTGTGTGCGTGCGTGCGTGCGTGCGTGCTTGCGTGCGTGCGTGTCGTCCCACGAATTACAAGCTGAGAGGCGACATCGGTTTGAAGTTTCATCCGAAGTCTGGAAAAGCACGGAATCAAACGCAATGGTTATGAATCGGTTTTAGAAATAGTCACGTACTTACAAACATTGCATCTCATTTTCATTGTAAAATGATAAGGATGGAGAGACGAAGAGTATGTCTACATTGCCGTATTGTATAACATTTTCTATGAACAGGTTATTCAGGTACTGACGAAGAAGCTTGTCCATCCAATATAACAAGCGGTGAAAAAGTTTATACAATGACGACTACAAATTGCTCATTAGAAATAGAACAAGATGAATCTACAATTACCAATCTGACTGACGTATGTAGGAGATTTATTTATTTCAATTACATGTAAACCTGATTCAAAAGAATGCAGTGAAGAAACTTTTATCAGTTACCCCTTATGCTAGTCGCATTGTAACACATTGGCATGATATCTCAGAACAAGTGAGGTTTATCAGGTTAAACTGACATTGCAATTTTATGAATGAGCCGGACTACTGGCAAAATAGCAAAAATGTTATTATTACTGGAAAAAAAATAAAAAACTATGATTGGAAAATTACGGTCAGCTGATACTAAATATCGACCGATTATTGCGCGTCGGAATTTTAGATGACGCTGAAAATAATCGATATCTCATCGTAAATTGCCAATTTTGGAGTTACAAGGGGATTGATTGAGAAATAGAACATTTGATATCACGTTTATCAGGCTCGGCTTCGAGAACACACGAAGAATCGTTCTGCAAGCATCGCGATTCTACAAGCGTTCCCGAAGCCTTGCCTGATAACCTTGATAGCAAAAGACGCGAAACTGGTATTATCTGTAATTCGATCAACAATGACACGCTTATCGTAGCTGCTATGATTGTCTTCTTGAGTCCCGGAGAACTTCCATATATAGCTATAGCTACAGGTAGCGAAATGGTAGGGGCAATTTAGGGTGGGTGTCTTACTTATTAAATAAACAAATTATTGTTAAACGAACCTTTATTTGATAGAATATTGAACAGATATAGAGGCATGATTTTACATGAGTATTCATGTATTATTGAATTCATTAAAACTAATTGAGGAAAAGGATAAAATGCGAGGATTCGCTGAGCATTTTATGCCTTTCCCTCAACGGGTTTTCTTTGTTTGTTTGATTTGAGGTTTAACATCCCTGTCAACACTGTATAGGTCATTTTGAAGATGCTGCTTCCGATTTTGTGGGGCTTTTACCCGGCATTGAGATGAAATGACATCTCTAGCCCTGTCACCCAATGAAACCAATCGGGTCTATAAGCATGGACGGCCCGACTCGTACCGCTTTGCCCGGGCAGGCTTAGATCCTCTAAGCGGTTTACCTGTGCGGTCAGTTTCCGCGCTGCGTGGAAGCATCGTGCTACCCATCTATTACTTCAAGCCCCGATGGGCGGGGGCCGGTTTCAACGGGTTTAATAAATTTAACAATAAATTAGTACGAATGCAAATTTCTATATATCATTTGACGTTTAAATCGCATTTAACACACGTTTTTTTTTTTTTTTTAACAAAAATGTCGATATTCCGCCATTCGTAAATGCGACGCCGAAGAGGATGTTGTACGTGTAACGTTACGGGGCGTATCTAACTTATTTGTATATTAAATCAACCAGTGGATAACCGAATTGAATAACGGGCCTCCGTGGCCTAGTGGTTAAGAGCGTCGACTTGACCATTAGGTCTCTCACCGCTGTGGTTCGAGCCTCGCTCGGGTCACATGTGAGACGCCAAGTTCTGCAACGGAAGGTCAGGTGGTTTTTCTCCGGGTACTCAGGTTTTCGCCCACCTCTGATTCGATATGAGTGAAATAATCTTGAAAGGGCCGTAAAACCAAAAACCAAAAAAAAAAACGAATTGAATCATTGGCGTTATTACATTCTTAGACGCAACGTTATATGATAAATACATATTATCATATGTTGTCGCGTCTGAGAATGTAATAATTTCACATTACGATAACACACCCGTGCGACATAGTGCACTTTTCCCATCTCTAAATTGGCTACTTTTCCGATTAAAGTTCGTGATATTTTTCTTTTATTATACCTCACGCGATTTTACCATACAAAACGCTCATAGACCAGAGGTGATAATTTTTACTATCCCATGCGATATTAAACTATCACATGCGCAAAAATGATGCGCGTACGGTTCAATTTTACTATCCCATGCGATATTAAACTATCACATGCGCAAAAATGATGCGCGTACGGTTCAAGTTCGGTATAATAAAATAAATATCACATTTCTGAGAGGGTGATAGTAAGAATGTTCACCCTTCGAAATGATTATCGACCTCGGCTTCGCCTCGGTCGATAATCATTTCCTCAGGGTGAACATTCTTACTATCACCCTCTCAGAAATGTGATATTTATATAATAAATACTGCAAACATAGGTTGTGGGTATTTCCCTCGAGTGCATAACTCCATTTTATCCTTTAAATCTTCTTGCATTTCCTTTAATTTCAGCTAGTTATTCTGGTGGATATTGGTTTTGAATGCGACCCCTTTGACTATAGCTATCCTTTGCAGTATTGTTCATTGACGGATTGCATAGCGAGTAAACTTGACGAAGACGGTGACTATCCATTTACTCATGGAGTAACAGCATCTGGTCTCCAATATCTGATAAGTAATTTTAATTTTTCACCTTTTTTATTTACTTTTACCAAAACAAAGCTAGTCTATTTCAGTGTTTATTTGTATTTTGCAAACCCCATTATAAAGAACACACGCGTGTGCATAATGCCATGTGCAAAATGTTGTCTTTGGTTATATATGTACAAAACTATTGCTGTCGACTACGAGTTTTTCGACACAAAAATACGAGCGTACAGATACCCGTATCACTACTCGCACTTTCCGAAACCGTATCACCATCCATACTAGTTCTGAGCTCCGGCATTCGTTGCGACATTAGAAGCATCCGTAGTTTGTTTGTTTCCTTGTTTGTTTGTTTGTTTGTATTGTAGTTTAACGGCCCAGTCAATACTCTTTTAGGTCATTTTTTAGCCGGTCAGTTTACCTATCCACACTTTTCCTGGACAGGCTTATACATAAGTGGTTAACCAGTACAGTGCACAAATTTTCGCCAGAAACTGACATCTGCCCTTTTTGAATCAGCGAAAGGGAGAGTGGCCGTGTGTGAAATGATAACGTCACTGACACATAGGGCATAACATCAAATTTTTCCGTGTATTTACGTTCGAAAACCATGACTTTATTTGGAAGCAAAAAGGTAAATAATAAACATTTTATTACTACAGAAACTTGGCTACAGCACAGTGCCACGCCCCTCGGATGTGTCCACATCTTGCGCAACACTCTCGGCACTCCGCGTGTCGTAAGACACCTTGATCCGGAAACATCCATTCAAAGTTATACAGTGTGGCAAATCAATCCACTGTACCGTAGGAAATAAGTGTATATGGCGCATTTATTGGATTTTCTGAAGAGAAATTATCGTAACTTACTAAGTAACTTTGTTTCCGTCTCAAAAAGATGGAGCTCTAACGAGTACGCAGTTGGACTTGGTAGACCTGTCGGATGCGCGTCTGACTGGTGATCAGGAGAAGGCGGGTTCGACACCTCGTGGATATTGCGCATGAAATCTTTTTTACCGTCATTCGCTCTCTTCCGCTGATTCAAGAGGATTCTGGCGAAAGTATGTGCACTGCACTGGTAAAGCGCTTACGTATAAGACTGCCAAGGAAAAGTATGGTATTGTGACAGACCCGATATGACCTAAATAGTGTTCACTGAGATAATGTGGTAATATGCGGTAATGACCAAGTATGTCCGACTCAGTATATGACGATATATAGACAGGGCCGATAAACTCCAAAACAAGCAAACACAACTAACGAGCACGCAAAGTCTATGATTTGGAACAAAAATAAAAGGACAACAATGTCTACCTAGTACATAAAAACCTCTGAAAACTGCCTTTGCACACACACACACACACACACACACACACACACACACACACACACGCACACACAACTGGACCAAAAGTGTGACCCCCTATACAGAATGCTTGATTCCTGGGTTCCACCCATTTACGCGAGAATAAATCAAAATAATTCCATGTGGCTTATTAAACACTTCAAATATTTCAAAATGGCGGCGCAAGTTTGACCTCGAAATTCACAGGCTTGATCTTTGTCTGGAAAAAACAAATGCGAGACATGTGTTTACGTACTGACCCCGCCTGTGGCCTCATCGTGGCCGGTTGAGACGTCATTATCAGATCCTGGAGAAAAGGGACTTTGGGAGATCTGTAAAATTTAGTATTGAGAATTTTTCCCCCATTTCCATATAGTCATTGTATGTTACAGTGATTAGAACACGACAACCTCTACCTTTTACTAAAGCAAATAAATACGAAACCATTTGATCAGGATCGACACTGTCTGTCAATACAATGAATGCCCTTAATCAAATGAGCCGGCGCATAACAAAACCTACAATAAGACCGTTGTGACAAACACAGACTCAAATCAACCTACGCACCCATCCATTATGACAAGACCTTATGATTATCTCTCTTTGCATAGATATTGGCCCATAGTGGGTACGTGCGGTCAGCGAAGACTCTGATCAGACTGCGCGAATGCACAGGCTAATCTGAGTCTTCGCTGGTCGCTCAAGACTACTTGCAGATTTTGTCATGCGTTGGCTCAAATAATTTATTTACATTGCCAGAAATGCGTGTGGCTTATTTAATTTAGTTTAATCAGCACGATAATGTTTAAAGCATCCTTATCACTATTTTAAACCTTATTTCACACAATAAAGCGGCTAAAGCTCTTTTCAGATCAGTTACTTAAAAAGTATAACTTTCAATTTTCAGGAACTCTTACGATTGGAAGTAATGGAAATAAAATAGATTTCACCAAAATTTATATATTAAAAGTCGAGTGTGTGTATGGAAGTATAGTTTTTCTGCAGAAAAATCTCAGTGTAAGTTATTCCGGTGAATTGATAACCAAGTCATCGTTACTAACAACAACATCGATAACAACTAGTGTCACTTCAACTGTTTTGATGACGGAAGAGACCAGTCCACTCAAACAAACGACGACGGAAGAGACCAGTCCACTCAAACAAACAACACCGACTACAGTAACGCATGGAGTTTCGGTCCCGCTGTCAGATAGCAACACACATCCGATCTCAGCCCTCAATGATACAGGGATACCAGTTAGCAAAGGACATACATTGTCAATGCTGTTTCCGAAGACTACAAATGGAATACCTTCAACATCAGCAACTCCAGACAACGATCTACCCCCGTCGTTCTTTGATGATCCATCTAACGTGGCCTCTATATCAGCTGTCGGGACTGTAGGTTTAGTTGCTGTTGTAGGTGCTGGTATTTATGGCTTGACCCATGCTACATGTTCAACGGTGACTGTTGTTGCAAGGTAAATGCGGTCGAACTGCAATGACTCGAACACATTTGTGATTCAATAAGGGGTATTTGAGCCCCTAGGGATTACTCTTAGCTTCAGGTGTAATAATTTAAGCAATATGATACCAATACTTCCTTGCACATACGTAAAGGAAATTCACAGTTTTAGCTGGGGATATAAATTTTGTTCTAAATAGAAGTGGAGGCAATAATCAGGAATCGATACAATTAACCCAAAGCTCCAATTAGAGACACCAAAAGGAAAGAAACACAACCATGAAACAACAGACTCCAATGGAAATATTAATAGCGGAAAACCAAACGGACAGCTACTTTCCCACAAAATTGCTTACCCAAAATCGAATATTCTGGCGTGTTTGATAAATGCACTGGTTGAATGCGACCTCATGTGCGTCGTCGTTAAGGTTGACGTAACTAAACATCATTGCAGTCTCATCACAATATGGCGGTCGTCGGCAACAGAAATAACTGCAGTATTAAACTCCACGCTCAGAAATGGAAGGTATGCAAGAAAAAGAATCCTACATGGGTGAGAGGGGTGGAAAGAAAATTCCATCACTCGGGATCACTGTCCGGTATCACTCGGCAAGCCTCGTGATGCCGGACACTGACCATCGGGACAGATTTTCCATCCACCCCTCACTCAGGTAAGATTCTTATAATCCTTAACAAAGTAAAGGCATGCTACGTTACCCATCAAATTGGCTCGATGTGGTGACTGTAGTGTTTAAACACAACATTCATTTTCAAGTTAGATTGAGAAAAATACCCCTAAATTAAAATTATATACAGAGAAACTCCGCTAATAAAGACCAGCTGAAATTGCGAGGATTTCTTCTTTTCGAAACAAATTAAAAGGTTTCAGTATTTCTTTCATGCGTTATCGAAATCCAATGTCCTCAAGCAGCAGACCATCTATGGGCCGATTTAAAAAAGCCCTAGTGACCATTTCGGAAGTTTCTATGATCATATTGATATAAGCATTTCATTCATTTGACATCTGGAAACATCGGAAAGATTTCGAAGGGATTTTCAATATCGAATTCGAAAAAGAAAACAATAAGATAAGCGAAGTATTGTGCGTTTTAGTCATTAAAGTTTGACTGTAAGATCTGAAAATATGATGCATATGAATGAAACACATCTAAAATGAGCCTTAATACGCTAAAAGTATGTCTTAGAACAAGTACGCTCAGCGCAGATTCAAATCTGATGGCGATCCCGCCTAGTCAGAACAAAGTCGCTCCTCCCCGCTCATGGAATGTTTTCTTCAACTGCAATCTATATAGCACACAGCAGTGATTCCAATGCAATTTATATAGCACAACAATGACTATTTCAGCGCACGGGAATGACTAATTTGCAATTTCTATAGCGCCAAGCAAAGACTCAATGTCAATCTACACTGCGTACAGCAATGACTCCAGTGCAATTTATATAGCGCGTAGCGAAGACTCAATGGCAATTTAAATAGCGCACAGTAATCATACAATCGCAATCTATAAAGCACAGTGTAGTGACTCGATTGCAATCTATAAAGCGCATAACAATGTCTCAATCACAATCTTTAAAGCGCAATGAGTCAATTGCAATCTGTTTTATCAGAAGAACAGCCTTAGAAAGGTCACAGAAACAAATTACACTGGGGTGCTTAAGTCGATTTTACGTGGCCACAATCTTCGCCCTTATCTCCGTCGCGATTTAGACAAATAATTTCAAGGCCTCCTAGCTCATCAGTTCAACATCTCCGTGAACACAAAAGTCTTTGAATACATTTTGAATACATTTCTGTTAAAATACATGTATAAATTGTAAATTTGTTCGATAATTTCATGCATCTTGGCATCAGACGGTTTTTTACATCCTTTTGCATCACAATATTAGTAGTTCCTAATAAGCTGCAATTAAACATGTTCAAACAGTTATATTTCATAAAAGTTAAAGAGTGTGCTGAATGTTTTTGAATCAATTTAAAGACTGCACAAGTGCAAATAAAAACCCCATATAGTTGTCTCCCTTAAACTGTGTTAGGTATGGACAGAACAGAGAATGGCTTGAAGGTATTCTGTCTTAGTATGTTTATCAACTACCATAACGATCCTAAGGTAATGCACAGACAGGCCTGGTCAAACAGTGCAACACAGATAAGACTATATAGAAACTGTCTGACTAGGGTAAATCCTGTTTGCCTTATAATTTGAATCTTTGGAATGCATTTCTCCTTATAAAGGGAATCTTTAAAAAAAATCAAGAGATTATAACAAACTTTTCAAATGTCCATTTTTATATTACAGTTCTTGTATGAACCGATTGTGACTAGCATCTACATTTTTGCTATTGTTCTGATGAGTAATCATCCACATTTAGGTGTGTTTCCAGTCACTCTTTGTTTGTCATGTAACTGTAAAAACCTTATTAACTCTTAAATTTTCCCTTTAGCTTCCTGTAATAAATTTAGTTTTAAACACATACTGACTATTGAGTCTGACTAAAATACAGAAATCCTAACACCTCAAACAATTAATCTGAAAACATTATCGCGTTTTAAAATTTTAAAATGCAAACATTGTGCCCAAATTATGAAGACTGGTTGGGCAAAACATGTAGACCCTGATCAACTAAGTCCTACATGAAGACTGCTCCTCCTCATCCTCCTCCTTGAGCAGCCTGATCTGGGTCTACACTTTTGTCCAGCCTGTATGTCTGTGTAGACTGAAATATGCAACTTTTGTAAAAACTGATGATCATAAAATGTACTTCGGATAACTAATATGTTAACTTTACCAGTGCATTGTTCAAAATGGATGCATTTACTACAAACTCACAAGTACCGATAGAACTTTATATAAGCTAAACGAGAGCTTACATAAATTTAGTTTTCAATTAAGTTTGTATGACATTAAGCTTCATTTTAAACATGTAGTTTTTATTGATATCTATTAATGAATGTATGTAGAACATCACAAGAACACGCCTATATAATTCTGACCAAATTAATCCCTCTTTTATATAGTAAAATGGGGTTTTACGGGGGTAAACTTTATTTTTTTTATTTCTGCTGTTATACATAGATGCATAGATTGTCGATACTTGTAAGAGTAAAAGTTACCATGCACATCTATTTGAATAGGCGTGTTTTCGATTGTTTGTTTAACATGTGCTAAAGTATCAACCTGTAATACTTCTAGATAATACAGTAAAATAGCACTAATATGTTTTAACATTTATTGTAATTACAAGTAATCTGATTACATTGCAAAAGTAATTGTAATTTTAACAATCACACTTTGAGAGCTAAGTATTTGTAATTTCTTTCAAATGTAATTGTTCCCTAGCCTGATCACTTGGTGCCAGATCAGGAGAATAGGTAGATGGGGTAAGGGTTTGAAACCGTTTCGCTTCATTGCGTCCACAGAAACTTTACAAGTATGGCCTCTAGCATTGTCTTGTTGCAACAGCACGCCTTTCTATATTAAAACGTATTAATAACGTATTACATACGGCTATTTGGATACATAGGCTACATTCTCACTATCACGTATTGAGGGCTTGGTTTTGCTAACATAGATATTGCTAGGTACCACTTTCTTACACAACGGCGTAAAATGAACGTAGCAAAACCTAGGCCTCAAAACGTGACAGTGAGACTGAGGCTTTATTGGCGTCCGCAGTAGAAACCGTATTTGTAGACAACTGTATATTATCCAAATAAAACATGTACAGATTATATCGGGAAGTGACAATTCACGGACACATTTCTGTATAATTTTTACCTTTTTGGCATCCATCTGTCAACGTAACATATCTAAACGCGTGTTATAATCAACAGAGGTTTATGTGTATTTCGTTTATTTTCAGAGATGATACCAATGATGATAATGATGAAGAAGAAGCCGATTAAGAATTGTCTATGTAGAAAATAGCCTTTCCGGCGACTGTTTTAAATGTATGTAAACATTTATAATGTGTATCAGTGTTTTTCTGGCTTTCGACAGCTTATTTATTTGGATTAGCCAAAGCTACGTACAAGACTAAATTGGCTTCTATTGAATATATTCGTTCATGTACAGCCATTTTCGATTTTGTCCGTATACATGTACCCTGGGTTTCTCTCCTGTTGAAACATTCTTATTGCGTTTGAATCCGGTTGAATACGTTTTGTCCCCTCTGATGTCATTTCATTTTGCTCGCATGCTTTATATTGTATTGTGACGGTAAACTGTCTCTGCAAAGCGCCTAACAAATTCCTCATTGCGGACCACCCAAGAAAGTAGGTCTTCCAACATGCACGCCCAGTGAAGACTCAGATCGGGCTGCCCCGATCAGAGCCTTCACTGTGAACAACATAAATGACTCTTGTCCAGAATTTTCATTATACAGACTGAGAAGTCAGTGAATTACACTTCCTGATTTTAGTCTTCACTGAGCGCAAAAACTCCATTTTCACGTGTCGCGGACTATTGTCATTTTATGCGTGCATCCCGAAGATTTGTCTGATTTGTTTGATTTTAGGTTTAACGTCCCCGTCATCACTGTAAAGGTCATTTTGGAGACGTTGCTTCCAATTTTGTGGGACTTTTACCCGACACTGAGATGAAAAGACATCTCAAGCCCTGTCGCCCAATGAAACCAATAGGGTTTATTAGCATGAACGGTCCACCTCGCACCGCGGTTCCTGGACAGGCTTATATCCTTTAAGCGGTTTACCAGTACTAGTGTGCGGGCTGGATTCAGCTCTGCGTGGAAGCATAATGCAGCACATATATTTCTTCAAGCCCCTATGGGCGGGGGCTTGAAGATTTGTCTGAAGGTACGTTTCTACCATAATACTAAATGAAAGTTTATTAGTTGAGCGTTACCCAACAAGCACAAAAACAGTAAAACGGTATTTGCGAACCCAGGGCACATGCATACAGACAAAATCGGAAATGGCTGTACACGAACGAATATATTCAATAGAAGCCAATTTAGTCTTGTACGTAGCTTTGGCTTATACAAATAAATAACACTGATACACATTATAAATGTTGACATACAATTAAAACAGTCGCCGGAAAGGCTATTTTCTACATCTAGAAATAGGTCAAAAGCTGTGACAAAAATAGCGATTTCTCCATTTGGCTCGGCTAAAATGTCTTCAAGATGGTAAAGCATATCCAATTGTCTTCTACACTGAATGTTTTCCTTTTAATCTTATGTTCCCATGTGAGACAAATATAATTAGTTATTTTGGTTCAAGACGGGGAACATGGGATCACATTCAGGCAAAAAGCTTTTTGAAGATGTTTTGTAGATAGAGGATCTTACATGAGTGTTCATGTATTATTGAATTTATTAAACGAGTTGAGGTAAAGGGATAAAATGCGAGGCTTTGTCGAGCATTTTATCCCTTTTCCTCGACGAGTTTAATAAATTCAATAATACATGAGCACGAATGCAAGATTCTGTTTATCATATGACACTTTAAAAAACATTTTATTCGCGATTGTTTACAAAAAATGTCAATATTCCGCCGTTAGTAAACGCGACGCGGTTAAGGACGCCGTACATGTAACGTTACGGGACATATCTAGCTAATTTGCATATTTAATCCACTAGTGGATTATCGAAAATATTACATGGCGTTATTACACTCTCAGACGCGACGTCATATGACAAAATGTTTTACAAAACAGAATTAAAGGCAATGATCAGGAATCGGTACAACTAGCCGGCACCTCCAATCAGAGACCCCAAAGGGAAAGAAACACAAACATGAAATAGTTAGACCCTATTGGAAACATCAACAGTGGAAAGCCAAAAGGACAGTCACTTTCCCACAAAATGGTAAATTAGCTATCAAAACAAAAAGAAACTAGTATAGCTTTTACAAACTGCTAGGTCTACGTTTAGCACAGATTGACTGAATGTCTTGAATTATATCCCAGAAATATGTTTTATATGATTACCTGCCTTTGGCAAAATTCTAATTGCCAGTCTGGCACTTAGTGATACTACTAGACTTTGTGCGTTGCCATCCTTTTCTGGTATTTGTGGACTTTATCAAACCAGTGCGACATGTAAAGTTCGCGACCAGATGATTGAAACCGTCATGTTTGAGCGCTTTTACAAGTCCAAGCGCCATGACTATACCGAAAATAATTTCCATTCTTAACAATAAAAACTGTTGCTAATGGCGAGGCAAGTTTTGTTTTAGTTAACCAGAGCCGAAGGCTCCCGGGAACCGTAAAGGATAGACAGTGGTCCATCGTGGTCGAGAGTCTGTAGATGTATATTTTGTATTAGCCTGTTAAAATGTGACATCAAATATGGGCTTGTACAGATGTGATAGCAATTCTGTACCAGATCTCTGCCTGTGAGCCTCTTTTTTTTGGGTGAAAGCTTATACTTGTTATGGTCCTCTTTAGCTTGTACAAATCTAATAGCAATTCTGTTCCAGAGCTTTGCCTGTGGGCCACTTTTTTAATGACAGATTCCATCTGTCATTTCTAGCTGTCCAAGGCGTTTCAAAATAATTCCGGCTTTGTTCCGGCCTTGACTGCCATAGAAATGTGAGTCCACACGAAATGTAGTCCATTTTTTTATTCAGCTGTAGGCGCAGTAAACAGAATTGAACAAACTAGTTAGTTATCTTAAAAGTATCACACAAAGTTTGAAGCAGACGACTTTACAATTTAATCTTACCTTTCCGAGATTAGATTCAACATTTCATATGAATCAGCTGCCAGCAGCAGATGAGTCCTAAGAAATGTGAAGTCATGTTTACTGCGACGAATAATAATGATAAAAATAATAATAAAGATGAAATAACCTCTGCTACAGTTAAAATGACCAGATTAAGATTTCACCCTTTCACACACAAGTTTCTCAAGTACACTCTTCTGTCACTGAATTTCTACACGTCTATTCTACTACATGTAAATTGACGACCCCCGCCCATAGGGGCTAGAAAAAAAAGATTGGGCTGCACGAGCTGAAACCAACCGCACATAAACCGCATAGAGGTTCTAAGCATGACCGGGAGTGATGCGGGTTGGGCCGTCCATGCACATAAATCCTATTGATTTAAATGCACGGCAGGGCTTGGGGTGTCATTTCACCTCAATGTCGGGTAGATGTAAGCAACCCCTCAAAAATGACCTTTAAAGTGTTGTCGGGGACGTTAAACCTAAAACAAGCAAACAAATACATTATGTATATTGGGTGTTTAGCCAATAATCGTCAACAGAATGACAAGTCATGTAGACCAAGACTAGATGAGCCATCTCACCGGGATCTACACCTTTTAAATAGGTATCTGCAACGTGCTAAAGGTTTGAAAGGTTAAGATATTTTTACGCTTACAAGACCTCATTGAATGTCAAAAACGTGACAAGAGAAACCTCAACCATACAGCAGCAAGCCAGCAATAATATACTCCAAACTGTTATCACTGTCCAAATCTAGGGCAGACCTGATTACCTATGTAAGCATAAATGTGATAAATAAGTAGTTAAACGCCGCAAAACTTCAATCATAAAAAGTGTGTTCCTTGATTGAAGCGCACGACATAAGATAAGTTTTAGAATGGGCTTCGCATTTAACAAGACAAGTATAAGAAGGTTGTGTCTACGCTTTGTGTTATATGGTTATATGTTTGCTGTATTAATGTCTTAACGTTAGTTTTGTGAAAAAAAAAAAACTATTAATTATCACCATTGCAATGACTGGCACTAACGAAACAAAACATACATACGACATGTACATTTTTGGGTAGGGGTGGCTTTACGGCCATTTCAAGATTATTTTACTCGTATCGAGCCGATCGCTAAACAAAGGTGGACGAAAACCGGGGTACCAAGAGAAAAACATCTGACTTCCCGTGGCAGTACTTGGCGTCTCACATTTGACAAGAGCCAGGCTCAATCCCAGCGGTGAAAGGGTCAGCGCTCTTTCCCACTAGGCAACAGATGCGCGTAAAGACAGGTACATATGTACCTTGTATACTCTCACACTGTATGTTAACCATGTCATCCAAGCTAGCTGTCCAACGGTTTTTTTTTTTTTTTTGAAATATGCAGATAAGGAGATCTACTGGATACTTGGAAGGAAGTCAGCATCGTATACCCCGAATGTATGTTTATTTTGTAGGCATGAGAGCGTGTGATAAACTTAAGGAAGCGCCCAGGTCAATACCAAGTTCTTGTCATTTTGACTAACCGCGGTAATAGAAAATAACATTCAACCAGTCATGACCGCACCTTAAATGCTTCAGGAGTAAAAGTAAACATAACAGTAATAATTTTCAGACGAATAAAAATACCGGTATTAATCATTATTATATACTGAACAGCAAATAACAAAATGTTCTCAAAAATCGATTTTTACCTCAACCAAACAATTGTATCTTTTTTTTCTTTGGTTTTGGTTTTATGGCCCTTTCAAGATTGTATCACTCATATAGAGCCGATCTTTAATCAGAGGTGGGCCAAAACCGGACTACCCGGAGAAAAACAACCTGACCTTCCGTGGCAGAATTTGGCGTCTTGGCGTCTCACATGTGACCCGAGCGAGGCTCGAACCACAGCGGTGAGAACCTAATGATCCAGAGTCAGCGCTCTTAACCACTAGGCCACGGAGACCCGTAATCAACATTTGTATCTTTACAACATGCTTTACTCATCCGGACCGCCCCGCCCATCGGGGCTTGAAGAAATAGATGGGCTACATGATGCTTCCACGCAGAGCTGAAACCGTCCGCACACTAGTACTGGTAAACCGCTTAGAGAATCTAAGCCTGTCCAGGAACCATGCTTATTAACCCTTTTAGTTTCATTGGGCGACAGGGATTGAGATGTCATTTCATCTCAATGTCGGGTAAAAGTCCCACTAAATTGAAAGCAACGTCTCCAAAATGACCCATACTGTGATGACGGGGACGTTAAACCTCAAATCAAACAAAAACTCATCGGGCACCATTTCCCTTAATCAGTTAACCGTGGCGTCTGGTTACCAGTCCGGCCACGTCGATCTCGTTCTTGTTACCAGTCCAGCAACGTCGATCTCGTGCACCAACTTAACACCAGTACGTATAGAAACCGCATGTTCAGGACCAAAAGTTTGATGTGTAATGCGAGGTCTTGCTTAGCAAAGAATAAAATGAAATTTGTTCTTTAAAAACATTAAGTCAGAGCGTAATGCAATTTCTTTTGTTAAGGAATCGTGAGCGTGTCCCTGGACAGTTAGAAGCTGGTCGGAAAGCGGGTGACGTTGTCTCTGATTTGGGGTGTCACATGTCTATGATCTGTCGTGGGTTGGAGCGTCATCTTGCTAGTGGACGTCGACGTAGCGGAAGACCGAAGACAGTACGTCAAGATCGATTCATCCGTCTGACGCATCTGCGAAACAGATTTCAGCAGGGTTCAAACAAGGGGCCTCAAAAACCGACTGATAAGCGCTGGCACTGTACGTCGCCCTTATGCGATGCAGGTTTGAGAGCTACACGTCCCTCTCGTGACCAAAGTTAACGCGTCGACACAGGACGGATCGCCCACGCTGGTGCATGAACGACATGAATTGGCGTCTAAGCGACTGACATTATGTGCGTCTCAGTGACAAACCACGCTTATGAGTGAATCACGTCGATTGTCGCTTCCCACTGTTTCGAAGTACAGGTGTAAGGTATGCTGACGCGCAGCGTGCGTAATGGAGCATGACAAATGGGGTAGAACAAGCGTAATTGTAAAGGGAGGTGTCGCATATGGTTAGCGAACGCAGCTTAATAGGCTGAAAGTTCAAGATCATGGCTGGGACGTGGACTTAACACCGCGAAACTACATCAGTCAAGTGCTTCGGCCTCACGCGGTTCCATTTATTTTTACGCTCAGAATCCAGGGTAACGCGCGGGCTCAAAGAGCTGTCCTTACTCAAAACTTTTTTCAAGCCAATGGAATTCATGTACTGGATTCCGATCTCCCTCCTAAAGAGCATCTTTGGCGCGAGTTAGGGAGACGTCTCCACAATCCACCAGACAAAAACTGCTGTTTATGGATTACGACAGGAGCATTGTTAAAACATGAATTTCACTACTTCCGTTGAGTTGATGACCATGAAAATTTTGTCCAGAGTTTGCAAAAAATTATTCAAAATTAAACTATTCATATTTCACGCGCATTATACGCATTTTTCAAAATATATTAAAATGAAATGATTTTTCGCGCTCAGATGCTGTTCAGTATATATCTCAATCAAAGCACTGAGACTACTGGTAGGCCGATTGTCTCTGAGTGTAGGTTGGGAAAATAGTCCTGAACTGAGAAATGAACTGTTCGTTGTACTCTTAAATTCCAGTATTTTAAGCAAGCAGAATAGACCTGATTAGACACTTGGTTATGGATTTTGTTAAGGGTCAGCGAAAGTAAATAGCAGGCAGGAAGCTTCTGTACTTAGTATCTTTGGGTCGATTGATAAGCGAATACCTCGAACACGAGTCTAGATCAAATTTTCTTTGTGTCGATTTATAAGTCAATATCTCGTACACGAGCCCTGTCCAGATTTTAACTTTTACACAATGCTCTGGTGTCACAGGGAGAAGACTAAACACTGCTGTAAATAACCGGTACCTGGGTTTTGTACATGGTCAGTGATCATAGTCACGCGGACAATAACAAGCAGCAGGAACACTGCTTTAAAACGTAGGTTGTGGGTACTTGTTAAAATGATTCATTATAAGAAACGTTTTCAGTACAATGTTTTTCTGAAAAAAAAAAATACATTCTTGTTATTGCACTGGTAGCATTTTCCTTCAAGGTTTCCAAATGTATTATTAATCATTTGTTAATGTGTTTATTAATTTCCATTCTGTATACATGTATATTCAACCAGCATATCCCCGACCTCGGTACCTCAGTCGGATGCGCGTCTGACTGGTGATCAGGAGGACGCGGGTTCGATACCTGCCAGGGTCGGCAACATTCTTTCGTGGAGACTGATCATGAAATTGTTTCTACAGTCATTCTCTCCCTTCCGCTGATTCAAGAAGGACACCGCCCCCGCCCATAGGGGCTTGAAGAAATATATGGGCTGCATGATGCTTCCACGCAGAGCTGAATCCGGCCCGCACACTAGTAATGGTAAACCGCTTAGAGGATCTAAGCCTGTCCAGGAACCGCGGTGCGAGGCGGACCGTCCATGCTAATAAACCCTATTGGTTTCATTGGGCGGCAGGGCTTGAGATGTCATTTCATCTCAATGTCGGGTAAAAGTCCCACAAAATTGGAAGCAACGTCTCCAAAATGACCTTTACAGTGTTGACGGGGACGTTAAACCTCAAATCAAACAAACAAAACAAACAAGAAGGACAGTTGTCATTTTCTGGCGAAATAATGTGCATTGTACTGGTTAACCGCATACGTATAAGCCTGTCCAGGAAAGTGTGGATCGAAAATCTGACCGGCTCAAAATGACATAAAATAGTGTTGACTGGGCCGTAAACAAATAAATAAACCAGCACAACAGGATCATCTTTTTGAATTTGCAATATTTCATTTATAATATGCAATACAATATATGTTGGGAAAGTTATAACATCTATAAGATTTTATCCTATGCTCCATTGCAAACAGTGTAGATCCATCGATGGCTTCTGCTGATCCGGATCTACATTGTCATATTTTCTCCTCTGAATAACAGTGATTTCAGCGCAAAGTAGCTTAGTTCATACTACCTGTTGATGCAGGCCCTAACACTGAGTGCGGGAGGGTGCGAACGCAACCCGCCCCTCTTTATTAAAAAATTCATGCAGTAATTCACCCTCTGCAAAATATCCGAAATTCGCAGCCCCCACCCCACCTCCCTTTCAGAGTTTCCGTATGGGCCTGAATTATGTTCTAAATGGCGAAGAGTGCGGACCCTGATTAGACGCAATGTACTGTCTATCCGATCTGGGTCAATGTTGTAGGTGTAAAATCGATACCACGTTTAAAATGTTCTCAGAAGACTTGCGAAAAGCAACGTTATTTGGTCTATCTTTTGTTTAAAAGAAATTAGATTTCTTGGCATACATAACTGTAACAGTTTTATGATGAAACATCGGCGAGGACTCGACAGCAACGAAACCGTGGAATGTTGGAGCAAAAGAAAACCAACAGTTAGACACCGATGGGCCAAACCAGAGACGGAGCATCAGGTACCAACGAGCATCCTAAGACTTTATCAGGAGACGTCGTGATGAGTGGATGTTTAATGCAAGCTATATACAGGATCTTACATGAGTGCTCATACATTATTGAATTTATTAAACGAGTTCAGGAAAAAGGAATAAAATGCGAGGCTTTGCCGGTCTTATTTATTAAACGAGTTGAGAAAAAGGGATAAAATGCGAGGCTTTGCTTTAAACGAGTTGAGAAAAAGGCTTTGCCTCGCATTTTATCCCTTTTCCTCAATGACTTTAATAAATTCAATAATACATGAGCACGAATGCAAGATTCTATTTATCAAACGCATTTTATTCACGATTGTTTATAAAAAAATGTCACTATTCCGCCATTAGTAAACGCGACGTCGTTAAGGACGTCGTACTTATAACGTTACGGGACGTATCTAGCTAATTTGTAGATTATCGAAAATATTACATGGTATTATTACACTCTCAGACGCGACGTCATATGATAAAATAAGTTTTATAACGTAAAACAATGAAATAGAGAGCGGAATGAAAAAGAAAGTTTTGATTCGCTAGCGTGTCTAGTCATGTATCCGACTTCAACACTCGTAATAAATTATTAACCGCCAAACTTCTTAATCAGGGGTATCGGTATCATAAACTACGTAAAGTAGAAGTAAAACAAAGATCAGGAATTGATACAATTAACTTACTCCGACCATAAAAGACAACAAAGGGAAAGAAATACAAACATTAAGCGACCAGACCATAATGGAAACCTAAACAAAGGAAGGCCATAAGGACAGATACTTTCCCACAAAATGGCCACATGACCATCCAAAATTAAAAGACACAAGTGATACACACAGTAAGTAACAAACAACAACATAAATAAATCGCCACAGAAGAGCCGCCTTGGAACGGTCAGTGGAAGATTTCCACTGGGGGGCTTAAATCGATTTTACGTGGCCACAATCCTCGCCCTTACTTCCGTCGCGATTTAGACAAATAATTTGTTCAGTCCGCATGAAGGCCTCCTAACTCATCAGTGCAACATCTCCGTGAACACAAAAATCAAAGAACCACAGAGGTGAGACAACGGTGAGGACTCGACAGCAAGAAACCACTGAAATGCTGGAGCAAAAGAAAGCCAACAGTTAGACTCCGATGAGCCCGACCAGAGACAGAGCATCAGGCACCAACCAACATTATCTCTCTGATTCTCAATAAGCCTTTACGTTAGAGCCGTCATAGAATCTGAGGCCTGACCCACCGGCGTGCAATTAAAGAGGGAAGCAACGTTGCCAACCGTGAAGCCTTTTATAAGTTTTATAGACGTCATTCTGATTTGGTTTCAAAATTAAATGTTGGACTTAAAACACTTCTGCAACAAGGCCTATCGGAACCCGAATTCTATGGTGACTTAGTATATAAATTTAGAAAAATACAAGTCTGTAATGACTTTAGTACCCAATTTCGTAAAATCGTTTGCCGATATAAAAAGATTGGGTACAACATGAATGTTATAAAACAGACTGCAATCACGGTTGGCAACTTTGCTTCCCTCTTTGATTGCACACCGGTGGGTCGGGCTTAAGATTATATGACGGTTCCAGCGTAAAAACATAAATGGAATTTAGTTTTATTTTAGTATTCGTTATGTTGTTTGGCGCCTGATGCTCCCTCTTTGGTCGGGCCCCTCGGAGTCTAACTGTTGGTTTTCTTTTGCTCCAGCAATTCTGTTGTTGTATGCTGTCGAGTCCTCAACCTTGCTTCATCTCTGTAGCTTTTTATTTGTATGTTCTCGGAGATGTTACACTGATGAGTTAGGAAGCCTTCATGCGGACTAAACAAAATAAGTGTATACCGCGACAGAAGTAAGGGCGAGGATTATGGCCATGTGAAATCGATTTTAGCCCCCCAGTGGAATTCTTTCCACCGACCGTTCCAATGCGGTTCTTCTGTGGCGGTTTCTTTATGTTGTTGTTTGTTACTTACTCTGTATCATTTGTGTCTTTTTATTTTGGATGGTCATTTGGCCATACTGTACTTATGGCCTTCATTTGTTTAGGTTTCCATTATGGTCTGGTCGCTTCATGTTTGTGTTTCTTTCCCTTTTGGTGTCTTTGATGGGTGGAGTAGGTTAATTGTATCGATTCCTGATCTTTGTTTTACTTCTACTTTTTATTTCTTGCTGAGAATTATGGTGATATTACTTTGCTTTCGTTTTCACAAATGTGCAGAAAATCAAATAAGGTAGACATCGCAATTAAGCGAAGGCGAACACGAGAGGTTAATATCTTTTGCCCACGTTTAATATGAATAATAATTATTGACATTGCGCTGCCCAATCAAAGCCTTCAAATTTATTTGTAGTCGAATCTGTTATTCTTCTCTGATGTCGACAGAGAAATCAAAATACGAAGGTCAACGAGTCTCCGATTTAACCACTTGACTTGAGGGCTTAGATTTTAAAGTTTGCATTGGAAATGGATGTTTGAATATAGCATTGGTATGTTAATTACTTTATCGTAATGATTTTTTTTCTATTGTAAGGAGTATTTCCAAACTTCGTTTGATGTTTTTCGTCTATTGTAAGGAGCCTTTCCAAACTTCGTTTGCTGTTTTTCACGATAAGACAAATTAAAAGGCTAGACAAAGTCGAAGACCACAGTCCAAACTGGCATAAAAAGAAAGCGCTTGATACAGTCAAAGACCACAGCCAAACAACGCAAAATAAAGAGCTAGACAGTCAAGGATCAAAACCCAAAAATTGCATAGAAATACAGAGCTAGACACAGCCAAAATAGCACAAAAATAAAGCAGTAAATAGTCAAGGATCACAGCCGTAAATTAATAGCTAAACAGTCGAAATTCACAGCACAAAATCGCACTAAAAGAAAAACCTTAACAGGTCAAAGATCACAGCCCAAAATGTACATACAGTCGAACGTGGATAACTCGAACATCCTCGGAACCATGGGATTTTGTTTGAGATAGGGGTAGTTCGAACTGTTGAGGGTGACTCATACTGCCAGTACATAAGGCAAAATGGGGATTATCTAAGGATATATTTTCGGCAGTTTTTAATGTCATGTGTACTCACCAGAATCGCCACAGTGAGGCGATTCTAATGAGTACACACAACATACCTTTTCTAGTTAAATTCAAATCATTAATTAACCTAAATACATGGCTATCTGGAGCTATAGGAACAATTCTCTATGGACACAAGAGTGAGTTAGCCATAAGAAAAACAAATGATCCGTATTCGAGTTATCGAAGTTTCACTGTACTGAAAAAGCTGGACAGTCAAACAAAATGGTACAAAAAGAAAGAGCTTAACATAGTCAAATATCACAACCAAAATCGCACAAACAGTAAAGTCAAACACAAACGAAGATCACAGCCTAAATAGCACAAACATCAAGAGCCAGACACAGTCAATGATCACTATCCCCGACATAGCTAGATGAAACAGGCTAGATGAAATATATACTACTCAAAGTTTGATAGGGATCACTTTTTATATACAAAATTTTGCACTGTAAATTTTAAATTTCTTGAGAGAATTTTTACTCGGTATATTGATAAATATCTTAAGCAGAAACTCGTGTGCAGTTCAGTACTCATAAAAGAGCACACTTCTCACACTTCGCAAATGAATTCATGCACACCCAAAATATTGCGTAGCACTGCTTTCCATCAGACCAATCAAACTTGTCAGTGTTCCTTTACCAAGCGTAAAAAGGACTTTATTTGATTTGTGTAACACTAAAATGCCTAGAGGACAATTCATAAAACCGTCTGAGCCCCGAAGAAATGAATCGTGGCGTCGGAATGTTGGAATCTGGCGTCTCTCAACGCCGTGTTGCTGGCATTCTGAATGTGTCTCAGAGCGTGGTTTCCCGATTGTGGAGTCGGCATCTTACCCACGGAAATCCTTCACACAGACACGGCGGGGTCGAGAAAGGGCTACAACTCAACGTCAGGGTCGTTTCTTGTTGATTCAGTCTCGACGTCAACGGTTCATGAACGCTACGCGTTTGCATAACGAGCTTAGGAACGGAACTGGAGTACGAATTTCTACACAAACTGTCAGAAACGGGCTCCACGAGTTCGGACTTAATGCCATAAAGCCTGCTGTACGTGTTCCGTTGACGAGACAGCACGTGCTAGACCGGTTGGACTTTACCAGAACTCACGTCAGGTGGACGGTTCGTGACGTGACGCCAGTACTGTTTACTGAGGAGTCCAGATTCTGTCTAGACTTCACTTATAAACGCCAATTAGTGAAACAAATGTCTAAAGAGCGATTCGATGACTTGAATGTGGCAGAGCATGATCGCTATGGAAAGGGGCCAGTCATGGTTTGGGCTTGGATAAGCGTGAACGGTAAAACTGACTTGTAAGTCGTTGAAAACGGAACGTTAATGGCAGTGAGGTACTGTAATGGTATTCTTGATGAGTTTGTGAGACCATATGCAGATGCTATCGGCCCGGACTTCATTCTGATGGACGATAATGCCCATCTCAACCGTGCCAACGTCACTGATTCCTATCTGGAACGTGAGACAATCGTTCGTATGGACTGGCCTGCTCGGTCACCGGACTTAAATCCGATTGAGCATGCGCGGGACATGCTACAGCGTGCTGTTTTAGCCCGACCTGTGCATCTGAGGACTTTACAGGAGCTCAAAGATGCATTGGCTGCTGAATGAAAGCTGATTCCACAAAACCTGATACAGCCTCGGATTACGAGCATGCGCAGGCGATGTCGTACTGTAATTGATGCCCGTGGACGCAATACACGTTATTAGGCACGTTTGTCTAAGTAAATTTGGAAATTTGTGAAAAATCACTTGTCCAAATCCCTTCGTGTTACAGCAAATTTTGGGGGTGCCAAGACGGTTGCTGTTGTCACGCTTGAATGCAGTACCAGTTAAGAAAATTAATCACTAGGTTTTGTGAAGGATACGTTTTCTATCATTATGTATCGAATTTGGATTCAAGTGATTAATTCATCAAAAAATTATTTTGCATTAAAAAAGTGATCCGTATCAAACTTTGAGTAGTATAAATAGCTAGACGCAGTCAAATGTGAACACGCAAAATATCACAAGATGAAAGAGCTAGCCATTTTCTAAGATCGTAGCGCAAATGGCAGCAGATTTAAGAGTTAGACAAAGTTGAAAATAAAACCCAAAAACTGCACAAAATAAAACGCAAGACAAAGTCGAACATTACAGCTTAAAATTGCTCAAATATAAAGAGCTAGACACACACAGTCAATGAATATATTTCAGAATGGGATAGAAAGAACGAGTGAGGCACAGTCAACGATCACATCTCAAAATAGCACGGAAATAAAGAGAATGACGCAATCATAGCCCAAAATAGAGCAAACATCACGAAAACCCGCCTATGTAATTTTGACCCCTTGAACCCCACTTTCATATAGTAAAATTGGGGTTTACAGGGGTAAACATATTTTTCTTATTTTGCTTTAAAATATTGATTGTTGGTACCCGTTAGAACCGCCTCGGCGAGACGGTTCTAACGAGTACCCACATTCTATATATTGAGTAGAAATAAGAAAATATCACAACCGCCTCGGTGAGACCGTTTTAACGAGTACCCACAATCTTTATTTTGAGTAGAAATCAGAAAATATCACAATTTTTCTTCTTAAAATTTTCAGTTTTTCGGCGCTAAAAGCTGCCCGCATTTTTCAGCAAAATTATTAGTATTTTCACCATATTGAATGGTCAAAGTTTTAACGATACGTTAGCTAACGACATCGTTTGTTTTGACCAATTGGCTCCAGACCCATTTGTATGAGAAAATGTGAAACTCGATAAAGACGATGATCAAAAGTATTTTACACTTTTTCGGCTTCAGTGCTTCAAAATTTGAACTTATTTCGAGCCAATCATGAATCAAAGCTGGACAAAAAGATACGACTCGTACTTTGTTGGCTGTTGGTTGGGATGGGATGAGTTAGTTTATAAACTAGATCCAGATGAACTTTTCTCTTGAGATTCCCGGAGAAAAACTACCTTGACCTTCACAAAAAGAGCAAGAAACACAAGAAATGAAAACCAACAGACGGATTCCGATGGGCCATAAAACATTGCAAATCGGCTTTAAAAATGGAAAAGACACCAGCAACACAAACATACAGTGAATTCATCGCTTCTATTATTTTGTTTTGAATAGCGTGGGAAAGCAACTGTCTTTTTGGCTTACTGCTATTGGTGTTTTCATTGGCGTCTGGTTGTTTCGTGTTTGTGTTTCTTTCCCTTCGGTGTATCTGATGGGAGCTGTGGGTTAATTGTCTCGCTTCCTGATCACTGCCTTCACTTCTATTTTTAAATCGATTTTATATGGTCATAATCCTCGTCGTTGGATGGCAGGGGAATAAAAAAGCAATGAACAATTAAATATCAAAGACCAGAATAGCCCAGAAAAGAGCTAACGACTCAAAGATAACAGCATAAAATTGAACAAATACAAAATGCAAGTTATAGTACAAAATCTAAACCTGAAATGTTATGAACAGTAGCTAGACACAGTTTAAGATCACAGCCTTCAATGGCACAAATACAAAGAGCAACACACGGTCACAATAAGCAACCGAAATGGTTCCAAAAAAAAAGCTAACAATCCGAAATGGTTCCCAAATAATAAGCTAGATCAAAACCCAAAATGGCACGAAGATAAAAAGCTCAATACAGAGTTAAAGATCTCAGTCTGAAATTACATAAAAATAAAGAGCTAGACACAATCAAAGATAACAGCCCAAAATGGCACAAAAGTATATGACTTAGACACCACCATTATGATCCACGTCCATTCCACGTCGTGTCTCTTCATTTAGACTATGCTTTTGTTACTGATAATTATAAGTCCTTATCCATTTAAGTATATACTTAAATGTAATTACAATACAGTGTAATCACAAATGACCATGAGAAAGAAAAGCATTTGAGAGAAACCTACAAAATAGTAAAAAAGTAAGGTTTTGACGAACAATGTGAAGCTCTATGGCGCAGTCGCTTGCATTATACTGTTATCAGCCAAGCGATTTCGATTGGGTCCGGTTACAGATCAGAGGTCTGCTGGAATAAATTTAAGGCCGAAGTCCTCGGACCAATACAGCAAACCGAGAACCTGAACAGTG
Organism: Lucinisca nassula; assembly: GCA_963580285.1. Classification (NCBI taxonomy): domain Eukaryota; kingdom Metazoa; phylum Mollusca; class Bivalvia; order Lucinida; family Lucinidae; genus Lucinisca; species Lucinisca nassula. The sequence continues at coordinate 48,732,110 of OY757021.1, forward strand.
CCAATGCCAAATTTCATGGTTGATTACAATTCTATTCATCGAAATAATTTCATTTAATAAACTTTTTAAAGGTTTTTATTATTGAATGTATCACTTTTTTGAAAGGTTATTCCAGGGTTCGGTTCTTCTGACGTGGTTTACTGTGTTTTATACTTTGTCTTTGCTTGTATACATTGCCTTTATCTTCTTATTTTGGATAGCCGTTTGGACGTCTTTTGGGAAAATGTTTGTGTTTCTTACCCTTTGCTGTCTCTGATGAGATGTGTGAGGTAAATGTATCGATTCCTGGTTATTGGCTTCATTTTTATTTTGTTGCCAATCATTGCCTAATAAAATTAACTTATAAAATGCTGTTTTGTTTTCATAACTCTCTTCTATCTCATCTATAACATGGAAATAACTTTATTTTCATTTCGACGGTTGTCTCGCCCTTGATGTACATGTTCAACTTTCACAATGGCATAAGCTTGGTCAACGTATAATGAAATTGAAATTCAGTATGTCACCAAATTGCTGTCGGGTGTCAAGGAATGCATATCATAAACGTAGATTTCTTAAATCAACACCTAATTTTAGGGTTCGAATTAACTACATGCAGATGAGTATATTATCAAAGCACTGAGAGTGCTGGTGGGTCGATTGTCTCTGAGGGTATGTCAAAGAATTATTCCGGCACTGTGATTTAAACTTTCATTTAACCCTGAAATTTCGGGGTTTTAATTAATAGTGTAGACCTTTATCAGACGCCGCGTTTTATGGCCTCTGGTCTGGATCTACACTGTTTGCCAAGCCAAACCTATGAATCCAAGATAACCCTCTTACGCCACACTCTGGCCTCACTGCGGCTATATTCTATATATATCAAAAAGTTATTCCGACAAGTCAGTCGTGGTCATGTGGATTTTAGCACTGAGCTTTTCTGCTTAGTAACTTTGTGTCGATTGTCAATCGACCCAAAAATAGCCGTGTTATTTGTTCCACTCCAAGGTCAGAGATTTGCGTACATGTATGTGAGAGAGTTATCTGTAAAATCTGGACTGGATTCATGTTTTTGGTTTGGTTAACAGTGTAGATCAAGATCAGACGCCATAGATAGCGACGTCTGATCAGGTTCTTCACTGTTTGCATGATCTTAAGGATATACTGAAAGAGTTCCGTTTTTTTTTTTGTTTTTTTTTTCAGCCAGCGCTCAGCGACAATCGCCTAGTCAGAACCGTAGGTGCTTTGATTTATTTATATTCTCAAACCCCTCTCACCCTTGAGATTCTGGAGTCCACTGTTTAATCACTGAAGTTGAGCACATCCAATCTTCTAAAAATGGCGTCCAGCTGAACGGTCAGAAAATATTCCGGTAAAATGGCTTTGGGCCATCATATCAGGATCTACACGGCTTGCATACGTATCTGTACTGGGCTTTAGGATTGTAAGGGATAACCATTTTTACGCAGTAACAATTATTTGAATCGAAAGGGATAATTTGAAACCGTAGATAGAACATTCTATGTAGGAATACTGTCATCTATTTCCGACACAGACATATCGTCACCTGTTTCAAACACTGAGTTCTAATTTTGAGACAAATTTACAATGACATATCATATCAAATCAAAACAATCACAAAAAACTTACACCCTTTCGATTAAGAGAAAAGAAATCGTATAATGAAGAAATAATATATCATGAAATTGACAGCTTAGACTTACACCTAATTACCAGCATTTGAAGCAAACGGTGTAGACACTGAGCAGCGGGCTTTACAGACGCCGTATTGTGTGGCATATGATCTGGGTATACACTGTTTGCCAAAGGCGTCAAGCATCACGCAACACTTTGACCTACATGTAACATCGATAAAAATAGCACAACAATTCTCTATTAATAACTATAACCTTGGTTTCCCCGAATAAGTGATAGTCACGTGGGCATCAGCACTATTTCTGATTCTGTCATTTAGTAACTTTTGGACGATTGTAAAACAATCGACCGAAAATTGGATTTTACCACTGGAAGTCTAAATAGCTTTCTTCAGAGGGTTAGAAGATTAGAAGAATAAACACTCTAGCAACTTTAAGAAAAAAAAACTCCAATTTACTAACTTAAATTGGTAAGAGGTTGTCTTAGGTTGTCATTGAAGATTTTTACTTGATAGGAATTAGACACAGGTTCCTTTATAAAAAGACAATGACTATTACACCGGGAAGAATTTGAAATACCTCGGACCGCAAACTCTCAAATTTGACAATACCTTTGCAGCTTCAAAAGAGGTGTTCTGGTTATGAACCTGCGATAAACACTGTTGCCGCTGCTTCTGTGTACGTGTCAATTTGTATCCCCTTACAAGTACATCAACTTATTTTGCTTCAAAAATGTCTATATATTTGTTGCATTTCTCTCCATCACGTAAACACACCTATATAATTTTGACCCCCTCGAACCCCACTTTTATATAGAAAAACTGGGGTTTGCAGGGGTAAACCTTATCTTTTCTTATTTCTGCTCTAAGATATAGATTGTGGGTACTCGTTAGAACCGCCTCAATGAGGCGGTTCTAACGAGTACCCCCAATCTATATTTTCAGCAGAAATAAGAAAAATATCCCAATTTTTCATCAGAAGGTTTTCATTTTTCGGCGATAAATGTGTCAATGTATTTTTATAGGCGGGTTTTCGTAATGCCAAGCAGATTCACTGACAAATTTAATAGGGACTTCTGTATCACTAACAGCGGCAGTCAACGAAAGTCAAAAGTGACTGTATTACCAACGACATACCTACAACAATGACAATTGAGAAGACATGTTTCCTAATCTTAATGCGCTTGTGTTTTATTGTTGCTTAATAACGCTATGTAATGGTGGCAATTTTAAAACGTACATCGCAGAGCAAAGTACCGCAACGTTTTTTATATTACCTCGTGCGTTGTCGCAACAAGGCCTATCGGAACCTGCATAGTAATTACCAAAATCACGGTTGATAACTTTGCCTCCCTCTTCAATCAAGTCGAGCCCGGCCAAAGCACTTACTTTTTTCGGAAAGTCGGTTGGTGGCTGATGCTGTCTCTGGCTCTGGTCGGGCTTACCGAATCCAACTCTTGGTTATCTTTTACTTCAGCATGTAATGTTCATCCCTGAATGCATTTGACGTTTTATGTTCTTGGAGTTCCTGAATGTACGAGTTGTAATAATAGAAGAAGGGCAATGATCAGGAATCGATACAATATTCTTACAAGTAAACACGAACCATATCAATTATTAACCATTACAGAAGAACCGCCTTCGAACGGCCAAAAGGAAAGGAACAGGGAAAATTAATTCCAAATACAATCCCTGAAGATTCGAAAAATAAAAGCATTAACTAAATGTACAGGGAGACCTTTAACAGCCACACACAGCACAAACATAACAGCCTTGATATGCAAAATAGAATTGAAAACAATGATAAGGAATTGGTATTGTTCACTTACTATCCTTCATGCGTACGGAACGGGGGACACAAGACCTTTCTCTTTACTTCAACAAAAAAATCCTTTATTTTCTCCTGATATATTGCCCACTGTGTCCCATTTACTAACATAGTATAGCTTTTCAACGAAAACCCTAGTTATGGAGCAACATGATTATAAAAGTAGGTCGGGTAACCCAGTATTAATGTGAGGTACCATGTTTTATGCACTATTTCTCTTCTAAAATATTGCACACCAACTAAAACCTTCCTCTGTGTTTTAGACATATAACTATCGTACCTATTTTTTCTCACTTTGAAGTACACTATATCTGCAGATACTATTTTATGAAAATCGACATTTTTTTTTAATATTCCGTCTTCAAATTTAATAGCTGACAACCTATAGGCAAAACTTTGGCAAATTATTTTCAAACTTACATGAATTTAACATTGGAAGAATGTTAAAAGAGTTGACTAGGTTTTGCTGACCCTGACCTAATGTTCTAGGTCATTTAGGTTGGTTGAATATCGAAATTATTGGTACCCATTTGCAGCATTTTTCTGTCCCTGAACAAACTTGAAAGTTTAATCTTCTCTTAATACATTGGAGATAAATTTCCTTTACTAACCAGTATTAGTTTTGCAAAGTAAGTCCTAAATGTTTGATTAAAATGATCATGAAAGTGGGAGGGGTAATTCCAATTGATCCTGATGTATCATGTTTAATGCTCCATATCTCTTTTAAAATCATGCTACCTAACTTTTCCTCTTTTAAGTAAAACGCCACCCACAGAAAATATTTTATAAAAAAACCTTCTATTACTGTGAATTTTGCGTCCTGGCATTAAATAAAACACTTTTCATTTGATGATTGTATAAGCAACCTTGCTTGTTTTCAAATCCTGTTGAACATTCTATATGCTACATTCTTTTTATATATCTGTTGTCGAAAAGAAATAAATAAATATTGTTTAAACTAACACATTTTTCTGGAATGAAATGACTGATTCTTTTGAAATTATTCTAAATATAGCTTTTAGAGAACACAAAATGTTGAGTAGGTTTTGTGACCTTGCTTGCGTTTATTATCATGACTACATGGGCTGTTAAATTAACAGATTAAGCCCCCATAAAGTCAAGTATATCCCCAACCAACCCAACACCACCCCACCATCACCGTACTCTTCCAGTCCCATCAGGTCTTCATTTACTTGAAATGCATTGTTCGGTCTTATTAGTTTACCCTTTTGAAAATATGAACACTTCAGCAGTTATTTACACATTACGATAACACACCCGTGCGACATAGTGCATTCTTTCACATCTCCAAAATGGCTACTTTTCTGATGAAAATCCGTGATATTTTTTTTATTTGTACTGCAAACATAGGTTGCGAGTGTTCGTTAGAACCGCCTCATTGAGGCGGTTCTAACGAGTACCCACAACCTATGTTTTGGAGCAGAAACAAGAAAAATAGTGTTCAAATGATGAGTTAGGAAGCCTTCATGCGGACTAAACAAAATTAGCGTATGCCGCGACAGAGGTAAGGGCGAGGATTATGGTTTGGTAGATACCTTTCTTTTTTTTAAATGGATTTTCAAATTACTTGGCAGAAATATTAACCACAATGAGACGATGTGTCTGCTGCATGATGCGAGGATTATGGCCATGTAAAATCGATTTAAGCCCCCCCCCCCCCCCCCCAATGGAATTCTTCCTACTGACCGTTCCAAGGCGGTTCTTCTGTGGCGGTTGATTTATGTTGTTGTTTGTTACTTACTGTGTGTATCACTTGTGTCTTTTTATTTTGGATGGTCATTATGGTCATTTTGTTGGAAAGTAACTGGTCTTATGGTCTTCCTTTGTTTAGGTTTCCATTATGGTTTGGTCGCTTCATGTTTGTGTTTCTTTCCCTTTGGTGTCTTTGATGGGTGGAGTAAGTTAATTGTATCGATTCCTGATCTTTGTTTTACTTCTTTTTTTAACCCCCCCCCCCCCTAAACCCCAGTTTTCTCTATATAAAGTGGGGTTTATGGGGGTGATCATTTCACGGACTTGTTCACGTGATGATGAGAATCTGCATTTTAGCTTATTTGACATCTTAGAATTTACAGAATGTTACATCTCCAATACCGGTACTTGAATTCTTTTGAAACGTGTATGAAGATACTGTTGTGAGCAGTATTCTGATATTTGACATTGGAAACTGTGTTGTTAGCTTTAAAACAATATGTTCAAAACCTTATATTGTTAGTTTATTATTACTTATTCAGTCCTTAACCAGAAGTTTTAAACATTTACCACTTGCTTGTTACGGTGCAAGCTACCGTAATATTTTAACAAGGCAACAAATCAAACTGTGGAATAATGTGTGTTTACTTTAAAAAAGTGCTTTTCAACATTTCTGATTAAAGTTTTTCTCAAGAGCTTTTACTTTTAGTCACAAATCAGTTCTTTAACCCAACATTGATGAATGACTTTAAATCATTTCTCAAACTAAGTGTTAAGGTTTAAGACAAGATGTTGAGCATATGCAGGACTTTTGCTTTCTGTTTATGTCTTTCAGCCTCTTTGGGGGAGCTAATTTGCAAATGTGCGTATGTTAAACTACTTTCCCGTTTCTTTGTTTTTTTTTTTGTTGCTGTTGTTGTTGTTTTATTCTTGGTATATGTATTGTTTGTACATATTATTTATTTTGAATTAATAATAACTTATTCCGCAGTATTTTTCAGCGTTTTATGTTTACAGATTTTGTCACAAAAAGATATTGATAACATAAAATAAATATCTGTATTTTACTTTAAAGGCATATCACACATGGACTCGTTTATCTAATACGTATGCAGGTCGATTTTTGATTTTAGGGATCACCGGTTTAATTTTATTCATTGAAAGTGTGAAACAGACGCAACGTCTTAAAGTCGCTGATATATTTCTTCTCCGGATACCAATATTGGGATCACCAACGTTTTTTTAGCTCGCCTTACGAAAGTAAGGGGGGGCTATTGCCATACCCCCGGGCGTCCGGCGTCAGCGTCAGCGTCGGCGTCAGCGTCGGCGTCAGCGTCGGCGTCGGCGTCCGCATTTGGTTAAAGTTTACCTGCAAGCTCTTATATGTGATGTTTTACAAGTTTATTTTGAATATATAATTAACAATTGGTAAAAAACAATATTTAACATTATCATTTTACTTCATTTTACAGGTTTTTTGGCTTAAATTGGTCTTTTTGAGAAGTTAATATTTTCCTCTGTATTACCTCCCTTGAAATCCTGTGTTAAAGTTTACCTGCAAGCTGCGTGAGTTCAAATCCCGGGGGAGGCATGTTTTTTTTTTTTTTTTTTTCTTTTCCTTTTCTTTTTTTTTTTTTTTTTTTTTTTTCTTTTTAAAAACATAGCGGGTCTGGGGCTCAAGGTGAAGGTCACTGGCTATTTTTAGAAAAACATTGTAATCACTCTAGCGCCTTCATTTATTGATGGATTTTAATATAACTTGGGTATAATGATATCTCGAGTGACTTTGACTTTCAGGGTCTGGCGCTTAAGGTCAAGGTCACTACTTTCAGGGTCACTGGGTCAAGGTCACTGTGTCTATTTTTAGAAAAACGTTGTCATCGGGTTTGCACCTTAATTTATTGATGGATTTTAATGTAACTTCACACAAATGTTGGGTATGATGATATCTCTAGCAAGTTCAACTTTCAGGGTCTGGGGCTGAAGGTCAAGGTCACTGTGGCTATTTTTCGAAAAAACTTTGTGATCGCTCTAGTGCCTACATTTATAAATGGATTTTAATATAACTTTACACAAACGTTGGGTTTGATGATATCTCGAGTTCGTTCGACTTTCAGGGTCTGGGGCAGAAGGTCAAGGTCTCTATGGCTATTTTTAGAAAATCTTTTTCATCGCTCTTGCGCCTTTATTTATGGATGGATTTTAATATAATTTCACACAAATATTGGGTATGATGATATCTCGAGTGACTTTGACTTTCAGGTTCCGGGGCTGAAGGTCAAGGTAACTGTGGCTATTTTTAGAAAAACTTTGTGATCGCTGTAGTGCCTACATTTATGAATGGATTTTAATATAACTTTACACAAATGTTGGGTATGATGATATCTCGAGCGAGTTTGTCTTTCAGGGTCTGGGGCTGAAGGTCAAGGTCACTGTGGCTCTTTTTTGATAACTTGCCCTCATCCATCTTAGGCCCCCAAAGGCGAGCTATGTTGTCTTCTGACAACTCTTGTTTTTTTTTTTTTTTTTTTTGCAACTTTAACATTTGCCGTGTCCAAAGGAAGCGGTTTGAAAACTCGGCTGCCAAGCCGCGTGCTCAAATATCTTCCGAGGGACGGGACCCGGCAAATGTTTTCGCAAGGAAACAACCACGGCTGGCCATTGTTCTTGCATTGCGACAAAGTGTGACGAAAACGCCCCAAAACGCCATAAAAACTCTTCAAATGCGATCGTATAACCAACATGTCACCTCGTTTAGAGCGTTGTTAACAATGGCGTCAGTTCCGCAATAACTAACTGACGTCATCATAAAATTTAAAGATGTCATTAAAATTTAAAGGGTCATTTCGACCATGCGTCGTTCAACGTATTGTAAACAGACCATAATCCATCTTGCGCTTTCAAAAGGTTCAAAACCCATGTTGAAACAGCACGTGGATTTGATGATGGATTTTGTTGTTTGAACTCGGTTTCTGGCCCATTTAAGAATAGTTTAAAGCATCTATGTTCATAGGATATTCTTGCACACCAGACTAGGAAATCCGCGATTTTACCCTGGGATAGAAATTTATGTTCTGACCCTGGTGTTCCGACCCCAAATCGAATATAATCTTGTGTTTGATAAATGCACTGGTTGATTGCGACCTTGTGTGCGCCGTCGTTAAGGTTGACGTCATGCACGATCCGTGACGTCACTTTACATTCCTGCAGTGTCAATACAATATGGCGGACGTTGGTAACGGAAGTGGCTGCAGCATTGAAATTCCGCACTAAGAAATGGAAGGTATGCAAGAAAAAGAATCCAATATGAATGTGAGGGGTGGATAGAAAAATCCGTCCCTCGTGATCCCGAGGGACGGATTTTTCTATCCACCCCTCACACCCATATAAGATTCTTATATTCTAGCCCATTCAAGAATAGTTTAAAGCATCTATGTTCATAGGATATTAAACAAGAATGTTCTTTTAAGATAGCACAAGGCTCATATGGGTTTATGGTTTAGCATCATGTTTGTCAATCTAGAAGGTTTGATAGTTCAGTAATTACTACTTCTTTTCTTTAATTGCCAATGCACCATTGCTTAGGGTAATCATTTCTTTGTCATAAAATGTTATTAATTAAAAGCGCAAATGTCTTTAGATTTTGTGGACATGGAAGTCAAAATAGTAGTAAAGGCAATGATCAGGGATCCATACAATTAACAAACATCTCCCAACAGAGTCACTAAAGGGAAAGAAACACAAAAATGAAATAATACATGAAACAACAAGACCCTAATGAAAACATCAACAGCGGAAAGCCAAACGGACAGCTTCTTTCCCACAACATGGCGAATTTGCTATCCAAATCAAAATAATATAAGCGATTCATACACTCAATGACGAGCCGAAACAAAATAAACCACGACAGAAGAACCTACAGAATAAGCACGATTTATTGCAAATTCAAGCTCTTGTACCACAACGGAACTCTCCAAATTATTAAGTTCATGTTTTACTGCCACAAAAACATGCGATAAAACATTGCGACAAAGTCTTCGAAAGATAAGGTAGAAATCTCTTTTGGTCTATAAAAAATTTCTAATGAAGTTAACCATCATGGAACCTGAGGCCTGACCCATCGGTGTGTAATTAAAGAGGTACGCAAAGTTGTCAACCGTTATTGGCTTAACTACCATGCATGCAGTCTGTCGTATAACATTTATTTTGTACCCAATATTTTTATATCGAAAGTAGAAGTAAAACAAAGATCAGGAATCGATGCAATTTACTTACTCCACCCATCAAAGACACCAAAGGGAAAGAAACACCTACATTAAGCGACCAGACCATAATGGAAACCTAAACAAAGGAAGGCCACAAGGACAGTTACTTTCCCACAAAATGGCCATATGGCCTAGCTACTCTGACAACTCGAATTCATTGCAAAATATCAATACAATAGGTGCCACAAGAGGAACATCACCATCCAAAAAAGGAAAATTTTCAATCTTAAAATAAAAATCGTCGCGTTTATCCTAAATTTTGCATACAATAGACAGATGTAAATCCAAATACGGTGCCTCGATATCAGGAGAATTCGCTTTATTTAACTGACGGTTTGGGGGTAAATGTGACTGAACAAACCATCGAAATAGGCATTCCCAATATTTAAAAAATCATCCAAATATCTAGAAGTCAGGCTCAAGGCTTCCAATGATTTTAGATTGGTTTTTAACGGAAAGGGACATCATGAAGTCTCTTTCATAACAAACCAACAACAGATCAGCCACAATGCGTGCGCAATTTGTACCAATCGGAATACCCACACCGTGCTTAAATAACTTAGTTCCAAATCATATGTAAATATTGTCAAGTAGAATGGTGAGAGCTTGACACACTTTCTTACATGGCCAAAAAGTATACTGTTTATGCTCTTCAGACGTAAAATGCATTTCTTACATTACATGCAAGATAGAGGGAGTCTTCCCTATGAATGTCCATTCAATTAAATCATTATGTCTCCCCCGCCCCGAATTTATTATCGGGGAGGCATATTGTTTTTCTCGCGGGCGTCTGCCTGTCTGTCTGTCTGTCTGTCTGTAACAGAATCGTGTCCCCTATATAACTTAAAAAAAACGTTCAAGCTATCATCACGAAACTTCATATAAATATTAATCTATATTAGACGACGTACAGAGCACAAGAACTATAACTCTCGCATTATACTTTTGAGTTATCTCCCTTGGAAGTTTGTCAGTATGTATGCATATATGTGTGTATTTATGTGTGTATGTCAGTAAGGTATATATGGGCTAATCGTGTCCGGTGAATAACTTTTTTTTCGTGTTTTGTCAATAACTTTCTTAATTTTGGATAGAATATGAAATTACTTGGCGGAAATGTAAACTACCATGTGACGATGTGTCGCACGCATGATTCAATGTGGTTCCAGAAAGGTCAAGGTCAAACATAGAGGTCAAAGTTCAAGAAGGGGCCTTTTTCGTGTTTGGTCATTAACTTTATTTTGAGATGGATTTTGAAATTGCTTGGCAGAAATATTAACCACCATGAGACGATGTGTTGCGCGCATGACCCGATTTGGTATCTCAAAGGTCAAGGTTATACATAGAGGTCAAAGGTAAAAAAGGGCTTTTTGTTGTGTTCGGTCAATAACTCTTATTTTTAGATGGATTTTGAAATTACTTGGCAGAAATGTTAAGCACCATGAGACGATGTGTTGCGTGCATGACCCAGGTTGGTACCTTAAAGGTCAAGGTCATACTTAGAGGTCAAATGTCAAAAAGGGGCCCTCTTTTCGTGTTTGGTCAATAACTTTCTTATTTGTAGATGGTTTTTTCAAATTACTTGGCAGTAATGTTAACCACAATAATTTGACGATGTGTCTATTGCATGACCCATGTTTGTACCTTAAAGGTTAAGGTCATACTAAGAGGTCCAGTAAAAAGGGGCCTTTTTCAGTGCTCAGTCAGTATCGGGATGGATTATGAAATAAGTTGGCAGGAATGTTAACCATCATGAAACGATGTGTTGCGCGCTAGACCCAGGGCTGTACCTCCAAAGCCAAGGTCATACTAAGAGGTCAATTGTCAAAAAAGTTTTTTTTGTGGGTCCAGTCAGTAACTTTGTTAACCATCATGAGACGATGTGTTGCGCGCTAGACCAATGCTGGTACCTCCAAGGTCAAGGTCAATGTCATACAAAGAGATCAAAGGTCAAAAAAGTCTTTCTTTTGTCCAGTCCGTAACATTTTTATTTCTGGATGGACTTTTTAAAGTAACCTTGAATAAATGTTCACCTTCATTAGGCGATGAGTCGTGTGTAAGACCAAGGTCCATTACTCCAACGCCAAGGTCATACCTAGAGGTCAAAGATAAAAAAGTGACCTTTTTGTGTACAGTCAATAACTTTCTTATTATTTGATGGATTATGAAATTTCTTTGCAGAAATGTTAACCATCATGAGACGATGTGATGTATCTCAAAAGTCAAGACCAAACTTAGAGGTCAAAGGTAAAAAGGGCTTTTTGTGTATGGTCAATAACTTTTGTGTACGGTCAATAATTTTCTTATTTCTCTATGAAATTTTTTAAGTTACTTTGCAGAAATGTTTATCTTCATTAGATGGTGAGTTGCACACAAGACCCAGGTCAATACATCCAATGTAAATGTCACACTTAGAGGTCAAAAAGAGGGGAGACATCTGTGTTTTTGTAGAAAAAAACAAATTCTAGTAAAGTTTTTTCTATTGCACGACCCGCAGAAAAAGCGACCGACTGAAGTCGGTTGATTTCTAAGAGTGCCCTAAAATCACCATGTCATTCTGTCATTCTGTCAGTCTGTCAGTCCGTAACCCGTTTGTGAAAATTGGTGATAGTGACTTAACCGCTTGGACTATTTAAACAATTTTTGGCATACTGATAGATATCAATGAGATCTAACCAATGAACTTGCGAAATATTATATTCCATTTAGTATAGCCTCGCCGAGGCGAAAAATGTAAAACTTTTCGAACTGCTTCTCCTCGGAAACCGTTGGGCCGATTGAAGTCAAATTACATATAGAGCCTCTATGGGATGGGGAAACCAAAATTTGCTAATGGGGTCCAGGTCACATGACCAAAATGGCCGCCAAGCCATATATGGTCTGTCTGTCTGTCCGTCCATAGCCCGTTTGTGAAAATTGGTGATAGTGACTTAACCGCTTGGAATATTTAAAAAAAATTTGGCATACTGATAGATATCAATGAGATCTAACCAATGAACTTGCGAAATATTACATTCCATTTAGTATAGCCTCGAAGAGGCGAAAAAAGTGAAAATTTTCGAACTGCTTCTCCTCGGAAACCGTTGGGCCGATTGAAGTCAAATTTCATATGGAGCCTCTATGGGATGGGAGAAACCAAAATTTGCTAATGGGGTCCAGGTCACATGACCAAAATGGCCGCCAAGCCATATATGGTAAAAACTCTTCAAAAATAGTCTTCTCCAGAACCACTGGGCAGATTTCCACGAAACTTGATAAATAGCATCTGGGACGTAGGCCTATCATAAATTGCTAAAATGGTGACCCTGGGTTGACCTTGACCTTCTTTGTGCCTAGGTCAAACTTTGACACATATGCTTTTGTATTGGAAAAGTGAGAATGCATTTTATCCTGCAAACGATTCAGAATACAGTACTAAAGTATAAGATATATTTTTGCTCCTTACGATAAGGCGCATTTATTGGGGTAACCGTTTTAGGTCCAGGTCACATGACCAAAATGGCCGCCATACCGATATATGGTAACACTCATAAAGCTAAAAGCATCTGGCGGGTCGTGCACTTCAGCTGAAGCACTGGTTATAAGATTATAAGGAAGTGTAGTATAAAGGGTGGAAAGATCATAAGTAGACAGACTTGAAGCACGAAAACGTCGGGATTTCAATTTATTTCATTAGAATTTTTATAGACCAACACAGATTCCTACCTGATCTTTCAAAGACTTTGACGCAATATTTAATCACATGTTTTTTTATGGCAGTAAAAGATGAAGTTAATAATTTGGAGAGTTCAATGGTGGTAGAAGAGCTTGAATTAGCAATAAACCGCGTTTTGTATGGTCTTTTATGAAGTTTAGGTAGCCAATATAACGTACGGAACTTGTCTTGGCCTTCTGTAACACATACAGCAAACTTGGTGGCTGAATGGCAAATGTGGTCTTCAACAAGAGCAATTGTAAATTGTCCTTCCTACTTACCATCACGTGAACAAGTCCGTGAAAAGAACATCCCTCTAAACCCCACTTTATAGAGAGAATACTTGGGTTTACGGGGGTAAACATCATTTTCCTTATTTCTGCTCCAAAACATTGGCTGTGTGTACTCGTTGGAACCGCCACATTTAGGCGATTCTAACGAGCACCAAAAACCTAGACTTTGGCTTTGAGCACATTGATTTAAATTTTCGTTGAGCGCAAACACCCGAAGCCACGTCTTTGCATTGTGCGGCTCACTCAGTAACGAGTTAGTACCCTGCATAGAAAAGTTAATTTATATGTGACACCCACTTAGCATATAGCCAGCAGAGATAAACGTTAATCAGATTCTGATAAATAGCGTAATACCAAACTAGAGGCAAAGTGGGTCAGATATCGCTCACCTGGATGAGGCCGACCATGATGTCACAGTTTGAATGGTGGCAATCTTGGCTATAAGATGAGATAACCTTTAGCAACCCTGAATCTGTATTTTCCTTTGATGCATTACAACAAGTTTATTCCAGCTGCTGACTTACTATGCGGGAGAAGATCCTGTCCTAATTAACAGCAAGTTTGAAAAGGTTTCCATCAAAAATGAAGTCACCGTCATTTGGACAATAGTTCTCCTATTATCAGTCAATGGGAAACTAAAAGGCATGTAACTCTCATGTGAATCTGCCCGAAATTCTAACCTGCCAATGATTTGATGGCTGTTCTAAAATTCTACAAGTTTTATGAGGATCCGATCAATTATAAAGATCCAAACATTACATGACCCAGGTTGGTACGTCAAAGGTCAATGTCATGCTTAGAGGTCAAATATCAAAAAGGGGCCCTCTTTTCGTGTTTGGTAGATACCTTTCTTATTTTTAGATGGATTTTCAAATTACTTGGCAGAAATATTAGCCACAATGAGACGATGTGTCTACTGCATGATCCATGTTTGTACCTTAAAGGTGAAGGTCATACTAAGAGGTCCAGGTAAAAAGGGGCCTTTTTAGTGCTCATTCAGTAACGGAATGGATTGTGAAACAAATTGGTAGGAATGTTAACCATCATAAGACGATGTGTTGCGCGCTAGACCCAGGGCGGTACCTCCAAGCCAAGGTCATACATACTAAGAGGTCAATTGTCAAAAAAGTCTGTTTTTGTGTGTCCAGTTAGTAACTTTGTTAATCATCATGAGACGATGTGTTGCGCGCTAGACCCATAATGGTACCTCCAAGGTCAAGGTTAATGTCCTACTAAGAGATCAAACGTCAAAAAAGTCTTTTTTGTGTCCAGTCAGTAACATTTTTATTTCTGGGAGGACTTTTTAAAGTAACCTTGCATAAATGTTCACCTTCATAAGACGATGAGTCGTGTGCAAGACCAAGGTCCATACCTCCAATGTCAAGGTCATACCTAGAGGTCAAAAATAAAAAAGTGACCTTTTTGTGTAGAGTCAATAACTTTCTTATTATTTGATGGATTATGAAATTACTTTGCAGAAATGTTTACCATCATGAGACGATGTGTTGTATCTCAAAAGGCAAGACCACACTTAGAGATCAAAAAGTTTTTTTTTTGTGTATGGTCAATAATTTTTGTGTACGGTCAATAACTTTCTTATTTCTCTAGGATTTTTTTAAGTTACTTTGCAGAAATGTTCATCTTCATTAGATGGTGTGTTGCACACAAGACCCAGGTCAATACATCCAATGCAAATGTCATACTTAGAGGTCAACAAGAGGGGAGACATCTGTGTTTTTGTAGAAAAACAAATTCTAGTAAAGTTTTTCTATTATAAGAATATGAGGAAGTGTAGTATAAAGGATGGAAAAGTCATAAGTAGACAGACTTGAAGCATGAAAACGTCGGGCTTTCAATTTATTTAAAACTTCATTAGAATTTTGTATAGACCAAAACAGATTTCTACCTGATCTTTCAAAGACTTTGACGCAATATTTAATCACATGTTTGTTATGGCAGTAAAACATGAAGTTAATAATTTGGAGAGTTCAATGGTGGTAGAAGAGCTTGGATAAGCAATGAACCGTGTTTTGTAAGGTCTTTAATGAAGTTTAGGTAACCAATATAACGAACGAAACTTGGCATGACCTTCTGTAACACATGCAGCAAACTTGGTGGCTGAATGGCAAATGTGGTCTTCAACAAGAGCAATTGTAAATTGTCCTTCCTACTTACCATCACGTGAACAAGTCCGTGAAAAGAACATCCCTCTAAACCCCACTTTATAGAGAGAATACTTGGGTTTACGGGGGTAAACATCATTTTCCTTATTTCTGCTCCAAAACATTGGCTGTGTGTACTCGTTGGAACCGCCACATTTAGGCGATTCTAACGAGCACCAAAAACCTAGACTTTGGCTTTAAGCACATTGATTTAAATTTTCGTTGAGCGCAAACACCCGAAGCCACGTCTTTGCATTGTGCGGCTCACTCAGTAACGAGTTAGTACCCTGCATAGAAAAGTTAATTTATATGAGACACCCACTAAGCATATAGCCAGCAGAGATAAACGTTAATCAGATTCTGATAAATATCGGAATACCAAACTAGAGGCAAAGTGGGTCAGAAATCGCTCACCTTGATGAGGCCGACCATGATGTCACATTTTGAATGGTGGCAATCTTGGCTATAAGATGAGATAACCTTTAGCAACCCTGAATCTGTTTTTTCCCTTGATGCCAGCACCTAAGTTCTAAATAGCACAATCCCACTTAGGATTCTGGAAGAAATAGCGTTTGAGCAGAGTCAAGGTCTAAGTAAGCGATATACTAAAAGAGGGACTTTGCCCTGTCTAGGGGCCTGTATAATAAAAAGGAACAATGTAGCGACTGAATTTACAGATCATCCCGATGCCTACCATCACGTTTCAGCTCAACTAGACATAAGCTTTTAGAGATGTACTTTGAAGAATTTTAAGTTGGGCACAATAAGACCATCTTAAGTCTGCAATTCTGAATCTCTATGTCGTCCAATTGTCTCTCATTATGTTTTGTATTAATTTCACTTATGAATAAGAAGCAGATACTGTTTGAAGGTTTTCAACCGCCATGTCAGCCATCTTGGATGTTAGAACAAAACAGTTTTAACAATTCTAAATCTCAGTGTCACCTTGATGCATTACAACAAGTTTATTCCAACTACTGACTTACTATCAAGAGAAGATCCTGTCCTAATTAACAGCAAGTTTGATAAGGTTTCTATCAATAATGAAATCACCGTCATTTTGGACAATATTTCTCCTACTATCAGTCAATGGGAAACTAAAGGGCATGTAACTCTCATGTGAATCAACCCCAAAATTCTAACCTGTCAATGATTTGATGGCTGTTCTAAACTTCTACAAGTTTTATGAGGATCCGATAAATTATAAAGATCCAGACACTATTTTCCCCATTATATGTCCACGCGAAAGCGCACGTAATTTCCATGTGAATAGTCCGATATACCCCGAAATGGAACATGACCAAATTTCATGTCTGGCCTCATTACCTGCATGCCAATTAATAATACATCAAAAATCAATCGGTACCATCCTTAAACATTTTCCTTTGTTTTTGAAACCCCAAGGGCGGGCCACTCTCATGCATATAGTTAAAAAGAGGGCTATGATGGTTCTTTATCGCTCATGTGAGCTAACAGATTTGAAGTTTCAAACAATAAGAGTGGAACTTCCACTACTGGTCACCTCTGATGACAAACCACATATGACTGACGCCGTACATGGAACAGACAAAGGGTGATCACTATAGCTCATCTTGAGCATTTTGTTCATCCGAAACCTATACTCGAGCACTTTGAAAACGCAACATCATAAGGAAAATGTAAATATTTTTTAACTCACCAATTTTTTCAAAAAACGAATTTCATCATAAACAATATTCATCAAATGACTTTCGTTTGCCACAATCACATTAGAGCTGTCCCTTCACATTAGCAGTCTACACTGCGGCAAACACACCATGTGTCAGTCAAATCTCCAGCCACATCAATATCGGGTATGCCCACCTGCGCGCTGAGAGCATTCACGTAACCTGGACCGCATTGAACAACACAAACGTCGCACAGTACTTCGGGGGATGTTATCCCACTCTTGCTGGAGGGCTATCGCGAGCTGCCTCACAGTCTGTGGCGCGTTTTGACGTCCGTGTACACGACGTCCCAATTCGTCCCAAAGGTGTTCGATACAATTCAGATCGGGTGATTTCGACGGCCAAGGGAGAACATTGATGCCTTCTTGACGTAAAAAGTCCTGCGTCAACCTTGCCGTGTGCGGGCGGGCGTTATCGTGCTGAAATAACATGGGGTTACGTTGACGTCGCAACAATGGAACAAGCTCTGGCCGAAGAATCTCATCGACGTAACGTCTGGCGTTGAGATTTCCATGAATTATCAATAAACGCGAGCGAAAATTGTAATTGATGGCGCCCCAGACCATGACACCACCGCCTCCAAACCGGTCTCTTTCAACAACGCAGTTATCAGCAAACCTTTCGCCGTCACGTCGATAAACGCGTACCCGCCCGTCGGTTTGGTACAAATTGAACCTGGACTCATCGCTGAAGACGACGTCGTGCAAGTTGACACGTCTCTGGTGATTAAGTGCAAAGTTCATGCGAAGCTGACGATGACGTCGTGTAAGTATTGGTCCGTGGTACGGACGCCGGCAACGAACACCAAATTCCTTAAGTCGTCGGGACACTGTCATACGATGAATACGTCGCCCTCGGTTGCCAATGACGACGGAAGCTGTTTGCGCGGCCGTCTGGAAACGATGCCGTAGGTGGAGTTGACGGATGTAATTATCCTGACGTCTTTACGTCACGCGCACTTGCCCAGGCCTGGGGCGGTCATTAACAGTTCCTGTTAACCTGACACGTTGAACGAGGCGATATATTGTGGTTCTGTCAACATTAAAACGCCGAGCAATGTCCTTCTGTGAAATGCCAGCGTCCAAAAGGCCTAAAATCCGATTCCGATTTTCGTTATTTAGCCTTGGCATGCTCAGTTTTGTAAATTTATCCAAATTTTAACCAAAAACCGATTTGAAGACAATTTTTGAAGAGATTGAATGAAAGATATCGGTTGTACATGCGGAATTGACCATATAAACAAGGTCATATCTCGGTGTGCACGTGCTACGATAGCACGTGTAGTCGACCGATATTTTATCGATCTGACTACCTCATATGATTTTATTTATGGTGTTTGGAAGCATATATCTGCTAATATGATTTTGGATTGGGCCATTTCAAAAATATTTAAAAAATATAATGTTGCGTTTTCAAAGTGCTTGAGTATACTTATAGTTTAGTTTCAGGAAGATCAAAACTTAAGGACTTATGGTGATGACAAAGTCCAGAATAGGCATTTTCAGCAAAAAAGGGGACACAACTCTATACGAAATAGGCAACCAGTGTTAGTTTTCAAAATCATTCAATCTTTTATTCTTTACTTACTTATATGTACGTTTCAGGAATATCCAATCAATATATAGGGAGTTATGGCGCTGACAATGTCCAAAATAGGCAATGTACATCTTTCAAATGGACGTAACTCTATGGTTGACAAGCCGACCTCGTCTAGAATTTTAACTCAACCTGTTATCCACAGCTTACTTATATGTTAGTTTCAGGCAAATAAGATGAAAGCTAAAGGACCCATGGTGATGACAAGCTCCAAAATTGACATTTTCAGCGATCAGAGGGACTAACAGGCCAACCTCGCCAGTTTTCAAATTCATCCGAGCTGTTATCCGCAACCCACTTACATTTTAGTTTCAGGACAACTGGATTAAAGCTAAAGGACTTATGGTGATGACAATGTCAAAGACATTTTCAGCAATCAAATGTATTATAGACACTTTTCAAACTCAATCAAGCTGTTATCCCTAACCTACTTAATACTTAACATCCGAGTCAAGCTAAAGGACTTATGGTGATGTCACAGTCCAAAATAGGCATTTTCAGCAATCTAAGGGACGTAACTCTGTAAGATACAGGCCGAATTCGCAAGTTTTCAAACGCATCCGATGTTTGATGCTTAATTTACTTACGAGTAAGTTTCATGAAGCTTAGATACAACGGAAGAGGCTACAGTGATGACAAGTTAAAAATAGGCATTTTCAGCAATCATTGCGACATAATTCTATGATAAATAGGCTGACTTCACCAGTTTTTGAACTCATCCGAGCTTTTACCCTAAGCCTACTTCTATATACGTATAGGAAAGGTCTGGTCAAAACTGAAAGCGCTACGGTGTTCACAGCAATTTTCCCTTTGTAAGTCTTTGGGACCTTGTGGTTGCGATAGCAACCAAACTTTTTGTTCGATTTCAATAAAAAGCTAACGTCATCACTCACCCATCAGAGGCATGCTGCAGATCAGATATGACTGAGATTAGCCTGTTGGTCGCAGATATAACTGGTCAATAGTGCTGAAAGACGAACGGACGATTTACGACGGTTCGACTACTTAATTATAAGCTCCTCAGGAGCTTTCACTCCAGGTGAGCTAAAAAGGGCAAAACTTTAACTTGTCAGAGATTTAATGCATATTTCTCCACGTTGACTGCAAGCTTGATGAAGATACTATCATAAATGAATCTACCGTTCATTGAACTTTTTTCCCCAAATATACGTCAACGTTAGACTGAAAAGACAGTTACTCTCACTGAGCTACAGGCCCCGATAACTCTTCCCGCTTTGGGAATGGATGGTTGCGGGTTCGATCCCCGGCCGCGGCATACCAAAGGCGTGAAAATGGAACTTTGCGCTCCCTTGGCTGACGCTCGCATTATCAGGTGTTGTCCTAGGAAGATAAATGAAGGCAGGTAAGTATTTATTAAAGGATACTTTGTTTGTCGCAATAAAAGCTCTACAGAGCTTATGTTACTTGTTTTGGATATGCGGCGTTAGATAAAGCTTCTTTATCTTTATCTTTATGTGAATAATCGAATATGCCTCAAGTTGGAAGATGTCAAAGATTTCATGGCTTCCTCGTTACCTTCAAGTTTAATCAGGATTCAGTAAAAAATATAGTGGCTATTGCCTGGGCAAGATTTCCCCCTTTTTATATCTATGAAAAAAAGGACGAGTCACTCTCATGGGAGTAGTCCAGTCACCCCAAAAATTGAACTCTCCCAAGCTTTAAGGACTTTCCTCATAACCTGCAAGTAGAATGCAAATTCCATCAACAAAGAAATCACTATCATGTGGACAACATTTTCCTAAGTCATTAAAGCTCTCAAGTGCACGTGACTCTCATGCAAAAATGTCGAAACAGTTCCAAAATGAAATTTTCTGAGATTTTATGTCTGTCCTTATTAACTGCAAGGTTGATGAAGATTCTACAAAATTGAAGTCGATCGTGCAACATTTTCGCCTATGGGACTCTAAAGGTCATGCACGATCCGATCTGCCCCAAATTAAACCAATATTTTATGGCTGCCTTATTACCTGCAAGTTTGTTGAGGATCCAATAAAAAATAAAGTGAATATTGCAAGGACAACATTTTTCCTATTGTTGTTCACGGGAGACTAAAGGGAGAGTAGCTCTGATGCAAATAGTCCAATCTGACCCCAAATCGAACACATCCAATGTCAGCCGGCTGTTCTGATTACCTGCAAGTTGGATGAAGATTCCGTTAAAACAAAATGACTTTCATCCGGACAACATTTTCCTAAATGTTTGAGACCCTCAAGGGCAGATAACTCTGATGAAAAAATTCGGAGTTTAACAAAAACTGAACTTGAGCCAGATTAAATGTTTGTCTTCAAGTTACACTTACAAGTTTCATGAGGGGGGAATAAAAAAATAATGCGTCTATCACCCGAACACCATTAACTGTCCTCGTTATAAGTCTATGCGAGACTTAATGGAAAATAACTCCCATATGAACATTCAAAACTGCCCCAAATTCGAACATGGCCATGATTTAATGGCTATCCTCATTACCTACAGAGTTGTCGAGGATCCGATCAAAGACGAATGTACTATCACCCTGAGAAAAATGTCCCCATTATAAGTCTATGGGTGACAAAAGGGCAAGCAACTTTAACATGAACAAAATGTCCCCATTATAAGTCTATGGGTGACAAAAAGGCAAGCAACTTTAACATAAACATTCCGATCTGCCCCGTATTCGAACTCATCGCATATTTCATGCTGCGGTCTTCCTTATCTGCAAGTTTGTTGAGGATCCAGTTAGAAAATAAGTGGTTATTGTCCGAACAATATTTTCTCTACGGGATACTAAATGTTAAGTACCTCACATGTGAATATTCCTATCTGCCCCAAATTCGAACTTGTCCAAGACTTTGGGGCTGTATTGTGTACTTGCAAGTTGGATGAAGATTCCATCATTTTAGATAAACTCGCTTAATCTAAAAAAACATCCCATGTTTTTTTGGGCCTTCAAAGGAATGTACCTCGTGCAAAATTTAAACCCGGCAAAAAATGAACTTGACCAAGATTTTATGGCTATTCTGTTTGCTGAGGATCCAAATAATTACGCGTTTATCACCTGGATAACTTTGTCCTCATTATAAGTCTATGGGAGACTCAAGAGCAAGTAACTCTCACATAAATTCAAACTTGTCCAAAGATTTAATACATCACGAAAACACAGCTATATTATTATGACACCCTTGAACCACACTTTTTACAGTAAAACTGGGGTTTACAGGGGTAAATCTTATTTTTCTTATTTCTGCTCCAAAGTATAGATAGTGTGTACTCGTTAGAACCGCCTCGATAAGATGGTTCTAACGAGTACCCACAATCTATATTTTGAGCAGAAATAAGAAAAATATCACAATTTTTCATCTTAAAACATTCATTCTTTTCGGCGATAAAGGTTACAGAGATTTGTATAGGCGTGTTTTCGGCTGTACTCATTACCTAAAAGTATGTTGAAGATCCGAACAGAAGTATAGTTGCTATCGCCCAGACATTTTTCCCCATTATAGTCTATGTGGGTCTACTAAGGCAAGTAACTCTCACATAAACAATCCAGTAGGCCCCAAAATAAGATTTAAGGTTTAAGGGCTTTCCGCATTATCTACAAGTTTGCTGCTAACCCAATACATAATAAGGTTACTGAAAACATTTTCCCAGTATTAGTGTATGGGAGTAGTAAAGGGATAGTAACTTTTACATGAACTAAGTAGAAGTGGAGGCAATGATCAGGAATCGATACAATTAATCCATAGCTCCCATCAGAGACACCAAAGAGAAAGAAACACAAACATCAACCAACAGATCCTAATGGAAACATCAATAGCGGAAAGCCAAAAGGACAGTTACTTTCCCACAAAATGAACCCCGACAGAAGTAGCGGCTTGGAACGGTCAGTGGAAACGAATTCCACTGGGGTCTTAAATCGATTTTACATGGCCACAATCCTCGCCCTTACTTCCGTCGCGATTAAGACAAATAATTTGTTCAGTCCGCATAAAGGCCTCCTAACTCATTAATGTAACATCTCCGTGAACACAAAAAATTAAAAACCATAGAGATGAAACAACGGTGAGGACCCGACAGCAAGAGACCACCGAAATGCTGGAGCAAAAGAAACCCAACCGTTAGATTCCGACGGGCACGTCAGACAGAGCATCAGGTACCAACCAACATAAGCCTTTTCGTTGGCTTTCCTATCTGCCCCAAATTTGAACAAAATTTTATGGCTATCCTCGTTACCTACAAGTAAGTTGAGGATCAGATCACAAATATATTCGCTATAGCTTGGAAACATTATCTCCATTATCAGTTTATGGGAAACTAAAGGGCATGTTACTCTGACACGAACATACCAATCTGCCCCAAGTTCGAACTCGTCCATGATTTTATGGTTGTCCTCATTACTTACAACTTTGTTGAGGATCAAAAAAAGGAATAAACGTTTATCGCTCGGACAACCTTCTCACCATAATAAATCTATAGGGGACGAAAGGGCAAGTGCCGAATAATCAGATCTGCCAAAAACATAAGAATTAGTCCAAGGTTTAATGGTTGTCCTCATTACATACAATAGTTTTGAAGGTCTGGTCAAAAGTAAAGTGCCAATCGCCCGGACAATATTTTCCCATTTTAAGTCCGTGAGAAACTAAAGGCAAATAACTCTCATATGAACAATCCGAGCTGCCTGAATTTGAATTTGTCCGAGATTTTATGGCTACCTTCAATATATTACCTACCGATCAAAAATGAAGTTGCTATACCCCGGACAACATTTTCTCCATAATTAGTCTGTGGGAGACGTAAGGGCAAGCAACTTTCACACCAGCAATCACATCTGCCCTATATTCAAACCCGTCCAAGATTTAATGGCTGTCCTTATTACCTACATATTATTGAGGAGCAAATCAAAACAAGTGGCCCATGGGCCACTATGCTCACCAGAGCTCAGCTGGTCACTGCCCAATGGCAGTCATGTATTTTAACATGATATCATTTCCAAATGAACCCCAATGTCCAAATGAGCACCCATGTGGACTCAGTATCTGAAACATTAGGCCTTTTATAAAGTAGAGAGGGTGGGGCATGGACCCAATGGAGCCCTGGTTGGTATCACTTAATGCGTCTTATCATAAGGAATAAGAATATATATGGTTTAGCAGTGGGGATCTGTAAGGCCTCTTAAGTGGTGGAGGGGTTGGGGCATGTCCTATTGATACCAGGAAAGCACAAGATCGTTGTCCCTAAATGTGTCTTATCATAAGGACCAAGTATATATATGGTTTAGGGGTGGGAATCTGAACGGTTTCTGAGATTTGAGGCCCTTTTATGAAGTGGAAAGGATAGGAATTGCCCCTGCGGACCCCCTACAGTAGGTGTGCTAATAATAAGGAACAAGAACATATATGATTATGGGGTGGGGATTTGAATGGTTTCTGAAATATAAAGCCTTTTATGAAGTGGAAGGGCGGGGCACATTGCCTAAGCACAAAGAGACCCCAAGGTTGGTGTGATTGAACGAGTCTTATCATAAGGAATAAGTATATGGTTTAGGGGTGGGGATCTGAACTATTTCTGAGATGTATGGCTTTTAATGAAGTAAAGCGATGGGGCATGGCCTGGGCATGCTCCGGGGACTCCCAAGCTGGTGTCACTGAATGCGTCTTATCATAAGGAAAATGAATATATATGGTTTAGGGTGGGGCTAAGAACATTTTCTGAGATATAAAGCCTTTTGTGAAGTGGAGGGGAGGGCCAAGGCCCCGGGAGACTCCCAGCTTCGTGTCAATGAATGTGTCTTATCATAAGGAACAAGAATATATATGGTTTAGGGGTAGGGTTTCCGAGATATTGTGAGATTATGAAATGGAGGGGTGGGGCATGGCCCAAGCACATCCCTGGGGACCTCCAGGTTGGTGTCCTTGAATGCGTCTTATCATAATGAACAAGAATATATATGGTTTAGGGGTGAGGATCTGAACAGTGTCTGAGATATATGGCCTTTTGTGAAGTGAAGGGGTGGGGCAAGGACCCGGCGCATCCCTGAGCACCCCCCAGGTTGGTGTCAATGAATGTGTCTTATCATAACGACCAAGAATATATATGGTTTAGGGGCGGGGATCTGTAAGGTTTCCCAGATATTGGGCCTTTTATGAAATGAAGGGGGTGGGCCATGGCCCAGGCGCATCCCGGGGACTTCCAGATTGATGTCACTGAATGGGTTTTATCATAAGGAACAAGAATATATCTGGTTTAGGGGCGGGGATCTGAATGGTTTCCAAGATATTGGGCCTTTTATTAAGTGGAGGGGTGAGGTTTGGCCTCGGCGCATCCCTGAGGACCCCTAGGTTGGTGTCACTGAATGAATCTTATCAATAGGAACCCTGTCATGTTTTTTCATCCTCTCCCCTGTTCATTACCATCGATCTACCATCAAACTTTGTATCACCTTCAGTGTTCATATCTCTTGTTAGTTACTGATCGCTATTATTTGCTTAATGTTTTGTTTGTGTGTTGTAGGAGAGAGTCCTTAGCTAGTGTTGAGAAAACTTGTGGCCCGAACCCTTGTTTGCAAATATAAGCAATACATTTGTTTAATCTAGCCTACAAGTTTGATGAGGATCGGATCAAAAGTAAAGTTGCTATTGCAAGGACAGTAAATATGTACGGCGGACGACAGACGACGGCCGGACGACGGACAACAGGCATAAGCTGACCTGGAGGTGCTACAGGTGAACCTGAACAATAACGATATTCCATAGCGGAACTTCGCTTCTGGTATGTGCTACAACATGCATATCGCAACGAGAGTCTGATAAGCATCTTCACTGGTTGCTTAAAGCATAGGCAGTACTTGTAAACCTTTGTCAATAAAAATATTCATCAATAAATTGAGTGGACATGGCCAAAGCTTATAGCGAGCACAGCGAGCGATATCGCGAAAGAAGTGAGCTCTACGGTAGAGAATCTGATCAAGAAGCTACATACTTCTCTTTTACAAAAAATGGTCCAGAGTTTATTGGGTCAAAACGGAAGTTGGCTGACTGGTATACTGTGTTTCAAGATCATTCGGACGATGTTGGGAGTTTTGCCGAAGACAAGCGTAGCGTATGTCAACAAAAAAAGGTAGCTTTTAAACAAGAGGGCCCAGAGGGCCCTGAATCGCTCACCTGAGAATAAGTGTCTCCAGTACATTCTAGGCCCAAGGGCTATAATTTGAACAAACTTGGTAATGGTCCACTAGATGAAGCTTCATACCAAATATCAAAGACCTGGGCCTTCTGGTTTCAGACAAGAAGATTTTTAAAGGTATTCCCTATATAAGCCTATGAAAAACCACAGAGTCCCGGGTTGGGGGCATTTTTGGCCCCAAGGCTATAATTTGAACAATCTTGAAAGAGGTCCACTAGATGAAGCTTCACACCAAATACCAAAGATCTGGGCCTTGCGGTTTCAGAGAAGAAGATTTTTAAAGATGTTCCCTGTATAAGCCTATGTAAAACCAAAGGCCCCCGGGGCGGGGGCATTTTGGCCACAAAGCTATAATTTGAACAATCTTAGTAGAGGTCCACCAGGTTAAGCTTCACACAAAAAATTAAAGACGTGGGCCTTGTGGTTTATAGAAGAGGATTTTTTTAATGATTTTCCCTATATAAGCCTATGTAAAACCATAGGCCCCCGGGGCGGGGACATTTTGGCCCCAAGGGCTATAATTTGAACAATCTTGATAGAGGTCCACTAGATGAAGCTTCACACCAAATATCAAAGATTTGGGCATTGCGGTTTCAGAAAAGAAGATTTTTAAAGATTTTCCCTGTATAAGCCTATGTAAAACCAAAGGCCCCCGGGGCGGGGGCATTTTTGGCCCCAAGGCTATAATTTGAACAATCTTAGTAGAGGTCCACCAGGTTAAGCTTCACACAAAAAATTAAAGACGTGGGCCTTGTGGTTTATAGAAGAGGATTTTTTAATGATTTTCCCTATATAAGCCTATGTAGAACCATAGGCCCCCGGCCGGGGGCATTTTGGCCCCCATGGCTATAATTTGAACAATCTTGGTAGAGGTCCACTAGATGAAGCTTCACACCAAATATCAAAGATCTGGGCCTTGCGGTTTCAGAGGAATATTTTTAAAGATTTTCCCTGTATAAGCCAATGTAAAACCAAAGGCCCCCGGGCGGGGGCATTTTGGGCCCCAAGGCTATAATTTGAACAACTTCGTAGAGGTCCACTAGGTAAAACTTCACACCAAATATTACAGACCTGGGCCTTGTGGTTTCAGAGAAGAAGATTTTTTAATGATTTTCCCTATATAAGCCTATGTAAAACCATAGGCCCCCGGGGCGGGGGCATTTTGGCCCCAGGGCTATAATTTGAACAATCTTGAAAGAGGTCCACTAGATCAAGCTTCAGATCAAATATAAAAGATCTGGGCCTTGCGGTTTCAGAGAAGAAGATTTTTAAAGATTTTTCCTGTATAAGCCTGTGTAAAGCCAAAGGCCCCCGGGGCGGGGGCATTTTTGGCCCAAAGGCTATAATTTGAACAATCTTAGTAGAGGTCCACCAGGTAAAGCTTCACACTAAATATTAAAGACCTGGGCCTGGTGGTTTCAGAGAAAAAGATTTTTTAATGATTTTCCCTATATAAGCCTATGTAAAACCAAAGGCCCCCGGGGCGGAGGCAGTTTAGCCCCCCAGGGCTATAATTTGAACAATCTTGGTAGAGGTCCACTAGATGAAGCTTCATACCAAATATCGAAGACCTGGGCCTTGCGGTTTCAGAGAAGAAGTTTTTGTTTAAAAAATCTATTTTAGCTTCTGTGACCTAGATGTGCAATGGACCGGAACCATTTGAACAACTTTGAAAGGGGACCACCTAAGGATCATTCCTGTGAAGTTTGGTCAAAATCCGATCATTGGTTTAGGAGGAGATGTCATTTGAAGAAAAAGTTTACGCACACACGCACGCACGCACTGACGACGGACGAAAAGTGATCACAAAAGCTCACCTTGTCACTACGTGACAGGTGAGCTAAAAAGCTGAAACGCCCCGCCTAGCGTTACATTCTCATGTTTTATCAATAAACATAACAGCTGTGAATGAATATTTCAACTTTTTCTTCATTTTGTTTTTCAATGACCATTTTGTATGAACAATTACTGAGGTTCGTTAAGGATATAGCCGTCTTTCAAACACGAAGATCGAGTCAATAGCTGGCGTTACCAGGATGAAACAGCACGGCGGATCTAAGTCGCTGCCACTCGGCAGTAGAAAGGAAATTTGTATCAATAAGACTACTACAGGATAAGATCATTCACTCACAGATGGATGAGCGTATCGTACTCCGGGCACTCGCAACAAGTAAGTTGTGTAAAATGACCAAGCATTAGCTATTTAAAGTCTCACTCCCGGATTTTGTCTGGTGTACCCCAAGGGTCGGTACTTGAATCGGTCCTTTACTTGATGTTCATAAATGATTCTCGTGATTCTATCAAGTCATCTGTCCGCTCTTACTGATGACTGCGCCCTGTATATTCTCATGATATCTCGTTCTACAAGGTTGGAGAGGCTGACAGATGAAGTTCAAAGTGGCCAAATATCCACCGAGGTTGTCGCAGCACCTTTCAATATACTTATTGAACGAACAAACGCAAGGCCAGATTAAAACCGCCAATTTTTAGACATCAACAATGCTGTCTCCTCGACCTTCTCGACCTGTTGAATCTGAAAAAAACATTGGGATGCCAAACCGACAATGCATACCTTAGCTGCGGGAGAACCAGTGGTTCGTATGTATGCATTATCCTTTGTCTGCCAGGATGCAAATTAAGTCTAAGAAATACTAATGTCCTAATTGTTTTGGTTGTGATACCAAACCCTACTCATTGGGCACACGGCGCAACCCCACCCCATTATGAGCTCCTGGTTCTTAGTCAACTGTTATTTTTCCTGCACATTAATTAGTGATATTTCCAATGATATTGACTCAGAAATAAGAAGACTGTTTGCTACAGAGAAATTAGCGATACAGAGGAACAAGTGAAACTTCAGAATGGTGTAGCTAGACTAGGATAATGAGCAAGAAAATTGGGCATGGGATTTCAAACCGTTGAATGCAATATTATTCAGATGACTAGGAAGAGAACCAATCAAACCGAGACTGCTTACACCTGGAAGGAATGTAGATTCCATTAAATACCTTGGTCTGACAATCGCACACGATTTGAAATTGAATACACACATGGGCAACATGTTCTGCAAGGCAAATAGAACACTTGGTTTCCTGCGGCGAAATCTTCATCAGTGTCCTTATTATGTATAAGAGACAGCATATTAAGGACTTTTTCGCCCAATCTTGGAATACGGTATCTGGGCTCCAAATGCAGATACTGAAAAAGTTCAAAATAGAGCTACTAGATAACAAGCAATTACTGCTTTGAAACTGGGAGTATGACTGGAATACTAGGTAAGTTAAGATGGGAGTCTCTCAAGAAAAGGAGAAGAGAAAGTATGCTTATACTGTTATACAAATGCCTAAAGGGTGCTGCCAGCTTTCCAACAAATGGCCTTGTGTCCCCAGCTAAGCGCTGCAGAAATCACCATTACTGGCGTTTTAGACCCCTACTGCCAGAACTGACGTTTACAAAGATCTTTCATACCTCAGACCATTTAAGATTGGAATTCCCTTCGCCATTCAATCATTTCCAAAGCTGGAGGCGCTGAGGATAATGTAGCTAAGTTTATCTCCTTGGTGGAAGATTGGACCAACTTTCTACATCACAGGTCCTGGTGTATGAATGCTTTTTGACGTAACACCCATAACAATACTGATTCTGATCAAGTTAGCATCTGTGACATTCTTAACGAATTAGAGAGGCCATCCCTGGAGGCCAATTGTGAACATATCTCCTGAAACATCCTTTAAAACATAATTACGGATCCGATATATTGTCTCAACCTGTTTAAGATACATGAACCTATTTTACTTATTTGTGCTAAGTTTTACGTCCCTGTCAATGCTATTAAGGTCATTTTGAACACGTTTCTGCCGTTTTTGTGGGACTCTTACCCGACATTGAAATGAAAAAACCGTCTCCAGCCATATCTCCAAAAGGATCTGTAATGTCTTTGCCGCTGTAGTGTAAAAGATGCATCAGAAATAAACAACACACTGTTCTCATGGTTCCTGTACGTATACCAACCAGTCCTCTACAGGGATGTCCTGAAGAATGTTTCCCCCAGAACTGTTCTTCATTGTGATAACCTTCCTTCTTTGGTAGATGCCAAGACTGCAGGCAGTATGATGTAGATTTGTGAAAGCATACCTCTGCTACATAATTATTTATTCGAAATAGTTTCAAGGACGCATCCTGTGATCTTAGGTAAAAAGCTAGATATAGCCACCTACTTAACCAAGGAAATGGTCAGATTAATTGCGTTAAAAAAAGACATCATTCATCATTCCAGGCTATAAGGACCTCTATTTGAGCTTTTCTTTTTCTTTTTTTTTTCCCCTTTGAAGTCTTAGTCTGGGTTAGTTGCCTCAATATTGACGTAAGTTTACAAGAAATGCACCACAGAACTGAAAATCGAATGTATATATGTTTTTCTAAGTCAGACTAGTTAAACACGACCAACCGCTTCTGAGGCACCCGAAGAGAACCAATGATTGTTTCATGTGCGTTACGCAGTTGCAACATTTTTAACCATGGTGATGTCTACAAAACCTCCGCCAGGTGGCAGATATAAGCCAAAACTTCTTAGAAAGAGCATAATTGATTGACCGAGCTTAACATAGCCAATGACAACCTGAGTTTTAAAAGTGACAGGTTTTCAGCAGGAACAGAAATGAAAAAGAATGAGCCAGGAAACAACTCGTTTTGCCAATTGGAACGTTTTTACTTTCCTCGATATTTCCTTGCGAAATTCATATCGTATATCCGGCCGCCCGTGAGCGGGCCGGAATGAATGGAAACAGACCTAATAAACAGACCAACAAAAATCCCTAAGTGCTTATTTTTTATTATTTCTCCTATCTTAAAATAACTGTTTAGTCCAGCTGGTCACCGCCATATTGGAATCACTTTTATTGTACTATTGAAATATTGTACAAAATGAGGTGTACCTTAAACAAGCATTTAGCAGATTGTACTTACACAAGTACCTGAACAGAATAGAATAACGCTTAAACATCTACCCAACTGTGTCCGAATCAGTATATGAAGATAGATACAGAAGAACTTCGATGGCTCGAACACCGATGGCTCGTTTACAATGGATGTGTCGAACCCATTCTTGAGCCCCTAGGGAAATCCTCTACATAAGAAATAGTGGGGGATAATTAAGGAGATTTTAATCTTTTATCTTGCAAATGTATGCTGTGTGTATTCATTAGAATCGCCTCGAGGAGGCGATTCTAATGAGTACACACAGCATACATTTTCATTATAGAACGCCGAAAAGGTGTCTAAAAGTATCTCGTTATGCCTCCTGTTAGTAACCTCAGTCGCTCGAACTACCCCTGTCTCGAACAGATTTTCGTGGTCCCAAAGGTGTTCGAGCCATTGAAGTTTGACTGTAGATAATACCTACAATAATGTTGATTAGTATTGAATCATCTATCTATCTATCTATCTATCTATCTATCTATCTATCTATCTATCTATCTATCTATCTATCTATCTATCTATCTATCAACCTGCCTGCCTATCTATCTATCTATCTATCTATCTATCTATCACTGGATTTTATTAACATGCAGGTACAGGGACATCATCCACATAAGTGAGCACCCTGGCTTGCTGCACGTATGGCAGATCTCACACCAGATCTCCAGGTCTGTGTGTGATGCCCTCACCTTTCTACTTGACAATATTTATATTAGATTCGGTACTAAGTTATTTAGACAAATTGTGGGTATTCCGATGGGTACTAATTGCGCACCTCTTGTGGCTGATCTGTTCTTGTATTGTTATGAAAGAGACTTCATTTTGTCGCTTTCCATTGATAACCAATCTGGAATTATTGAAGGTTTTAGCTCTACTTCTAGATAGTTAGATGATTTATTAAATATTGATAATACCTATTTTGATTGTTTGATCAGTCAGATTTACCCCCTAGAACTTCAGTTAAATAAAGCAAATTCTTCTGATACCGAGGCCCCGTTTTTGGATTTACATCTATCTATTGTAGATGGATTTGTTTCGTGCAAAATTTATGATAAACGCGATGACTTTGATTTTGAGATTGTAAATTTTCCTTTTTTGGATGGTGATGTTCCTCGTGCGCCATCCTATGGCGTTTATATTTCGCAATTAATTCGATTTGCTAGAGTGTGTAGTCATGTAACTGACTTCAACACTCGTAATAAATTTTTAACGGCTAAACTCCTTAATCAGGGTTATCGGTACCATAAACTACGCAAAGCCTTTTCAAAATTTTATAGACGCCATTCTGATTTAATTTCAAAATTCAATATTGGACTTAAATCTCTTCTGCAACAAGGTCTATCGGAACCCGAATTTTATGGTGACTTAGTATATAAATTCAGAAAAATATATAACCGCAATGACTTCAGCACCCAATTTCGTAAAATCATTCTTCGATATAAAAAGATTGGGTACAACATGGATATTATACGACAGACTGCATGCATGGTAGTTAACCCAATCACGGTTGGCAACTTTGCTTCCCTCTTTAATTGCAAACCGGTGGGTCAGGCCTCAGATTCTATGACGGCTCCAACGTAAAGGCTTATTGAAAATTAGAGAGATAATGTTGGTTGGTGCCTGATGCTCTGTCTCTGGTCGGGCTCATCGGAGTCTAACTGTTGGTTTTCTTTTGCTCCAGCATTTCAGTGGTTTCTTGCTGTCGAGTCCTCACCGTTGTCTCACCTCTGTGGTTCTTTGATTTTTGTGTTCACGGAGATGTTGCACTGATGAGTTAGGAGGCCTTCATGCGGACTGAACAAATTATTTGTCTAAATCGCGACGGAAGTAAGGGCGAGGATTGTGGCCACGTAAAATCGATTTAAGCCCCACAGTGGAAATCTTCCACTGACCTTCCAAGGCGGCTCTTCTGTGGCGATTTATTTATGTTGTTGTTTGTTACTTACTGTGTGTATCACTTGTGTCTTTTGGTTTTGGATGGCCATATGGCCATTTTGTGGGAAAGTAACTGTCCTTATGGCCTTCCTTTGTTTAGGTTTCCATTATGGTCTGGTCGCTTAATGTTTGTATTTCTTTCCCTTTGGTGTCTTTTATGGGTGGAGTAAGTTAATTGTATCGATTCCTGATCTTTGTTTTACTTCTACTTTGTCTATGATGAGGGTCGATGAAAGAGAGCTTCCACTCTCTGCAATGTCGATAGCAGAGAGCTTCTACTCTCTGTGATCTCCCTCTCAGTTGCTTCGAGGTTATCTTGGGCCTCCAATGCCTTTACTTTACATCTACCTGTTTGTCACTGGCAGTAACGAATGCCCCGTTCGAGTGCTTCACATGTCCATACCAGCGGAGCCTTCTCTCTTTCAGGATAATGTTCATGTCCTCAATGGCAGGCTACACAAGTTGCTCACTGGACCTTGCGGTGACAGTGTATTGTGGCTCGACATTGCAGATCTGTCTGATTATTACCCTGTCATTCCGTTGCAGAGTCAATGACAAAGATTCACTGGCATGGAACACCGCACTGCGCATACAAGTGTTGCAGACACGGCCACGTGTCTTGAACGCGAGGTGGCGGGAAGAGAGAACTGGTAGCAGTTCCTGGATTTTCTTCCAGGCTGTTTTCACATGTGATGTGGTCGAAAAGTCACAGCCAACCGTTGCTGAGAGCGTGTCACCTATGCAGCAAAAGGACGTTACCCCGCCTCCAGCTTGTAAGGTCCACCTTGGACTGCTGGGACCCAGCATCTAGTCCACAACCCAATGTCAGCCTCGATAGCGCAGTGGTTAACGCGTTCGACTTATGATCGAGAGGTTGGGCGTTCGAACCGGACACCGGTATCGAGGTGTTTCCTTGGGCAAGACACGTAATGACACTGCTCCACACCACCAAGGTGTAAATGGGTAGCAGTGGTGTAAAAGCCACTGCCTCTCTCTCGCGCGCGTGAAAACAACCGGAATGAGTGTTCGAGAGCGATTTATTAAGCGTCAAGCTTTCATCGCAATCGAACTAAAATAAATTAGTATAAACCAATTAAACTAACCCAAAAATACTAAGACTGACAGTGTATCCCCAAAAATATCCAGTATATCATCGGACCCCAAAATACATCTGCAAAATGCAGCATAACCCCAAACTTTTTCCCAAATTATACGGGTTTGCCTTCTATAAAGAAAACAAAAGTATTCGGTAACAAATGAGCTTTAAACTGTTCCTAACAGTGTAGCTCTGTAATTACTATAAAGGCACTGAATTATTGTACAGCAAGGAAAATAGAAACATAATTCTAACATGACGTTAACGTTTTTCCCATTGAACCCAGTGGAAACGTCAGCGTTTGCAAATATGCGATAATTCACGTCGTCAACGTGGTGCGTGCAATTTGGCGTCATCGTGACGTTGCATGTAAACATTTCCTTCTGTCGACATCCGCTGCAAAATAGTCCCCAAGATAACGCTTTGTTACTACTGTATTTCAGTTTAGCATCATGTTAGAATCGAAATAATTTCCACGCACCCGGTGTGTTATCGTGATTAACACACGGTGTTGTCGGGCAGATGCGAATATTAATTCACTCCGGCTTCGCCGTCGTGAATTAATATTTCGCAATCTGCCCTCCAACACCGTGTGTTAATCACGATAACATGTTTAGAAGTGACCACAAAATATCTGCTAAATGGCCAGACCCATAAAAATACCAGATTTTTCTTCAAACCCCACAAAACTACTAAAATTTCAAATTTTGAACTTCCAAAAATAGTCCCATCCTATGTAGCAGGCAAAGTTCAGAGTATGCCCACGTGGGACCGCCGTCTAAGGGGCGTGCAGTGTTCTCTGTCAAGCGAATGAGTCCACTCCATTACTCGTGGTCCCAGAAGCAGCCATTGCAAATTATATTGTGTCTGCCCACTCCATTGCAAAACACAGGAGATTGGAACTCATTTGAACTCTGCTGGTCATCTAGGCCAGTACCATAGAATATGATTTTCGTCTTTCGGGCATTATCTCTCCGCCTTGCCTCCTGGCACTTTCCAGGAGTGACCCAGCTACGATGACGAGGTCATCGGCATACAGGCCGTCCAAGGGGAACTCGTGTGACAAGGCTTCAAGCAGGATGATGAAAAGCAATGGGCTGAGAACAGAGCCTTGACTAACAACGACCTTTGAACTCTTCTCTGTAACTGTCACCAACACGGACACGGCTCTCCACATAGGCATACATGTACATCCCCTGGAACAGTTGCACACTCGACTCGTTCACTCCAAGTTTTCAGTGCCAACCAGATGACGCTGGGTACTTGCTTAAATAACTACTCCAGGTCTATTCATAGTCTTTTCTGGGCACATTATTTGAGTTGGGAAACTTTGTGAAGACTTGTGTCTTCCGAAGCAAAGGAAAGTATCTTATCTGCATCCAAGTATTCATATATATATATATATATATATATATATATATATATAGAGAGAGAGAGAGAGAGAGAGAGAGAGAGAGAGAGAGAGAGAGAGAGAGAGAGAGAGAGAGAGAGAGAGAGAGAGAGAGAGAAAATTCATTTGAGAACAACATATTTGAGGGAATAAACAGGAGAGACATTTACCTTTGAGCTCATTCAAGCCTGTAACGGCTTAGAATCAGTGCCCTGGCTCAAAAGATTTCATACTTTTCTGGTTACCACAGCAAATCAGAATATTAAAGATGTCAGAAAGTAAAAAATCCAAAGCTATCGTTTCTAACATTTTTGTAGTTCTGATGTAACAGTAAGCTTCTTTGGTGTTATCGGTGGTGGAGTGTCCGTTTTGGGATCATGTCGCAGGTTTCGATCCCCAGCCATGCCAAAGAGCGTATGTTTCTGATAGATATGCTAAGTTAAATAAATGTTCTTTATTTTTTATCTGTATGAGCTATTATGCTTTTTTATTAAACGTCAGTGTCATGGATTTATTTAGTTGAATAGACTCGTGTATGCTTTGCTGTGCTCGCCCTTAGGCTAAGCCTAAATGCACATCAAGGTTAAAGGGTCAATGCATTAAAAGGTATGGACCATTTCTAGAAATAGACACGCGCGTACAAATATTGCATCTCCTTTTCATTGTAAATTATGAGGATGGAGAGTGAGTGTTTGGATGTTTGAGTTTTAAGTCCCTCCAACAGCTAAGGTCATACGGAGACGGGACCTCGGTTAAAAGACTCATCCGAAAGTCTGGAGAAGCCCGGGATCGATCCTGCGACCCCTGGTTTACAAGGCGAGTTGCGTAACCACTACACCAAGGAGGCTTCTAATAAGGATGGAGAAACAAACAGTAAGTCAACATTGTCGTATTGTTTAACATTTTCTATGAACAGGTTATTCAGGTGCTGACGAAGAAACGTGTCCATCCAATCTAACAAGCGGTGATAAAGTTTATACAATGACGACTACAAATTGCTCATTAGAAATAGAACAAGATGAATCGACAATTACCAATCTGACTGGTGTATGTAGGAGATTTATTTATTTCAATTACATGTAAACGTCACTGAACAGAATGCAGTGCAGAAATTTTTATCAGTTACCCCTTATGTTAGCCGCATTGTAACACATTGACCTGATATCTCAGAAAAGGTGAGCTTTATCAGGTTAAGTGACATTGCACTTTTATTAATGAGCCGGACTACTGGAAAAGTAGCAAAAATGTTATTATTACTGGAAAAAATGAAACAAACATACTTTAAAAACTATCATAAGAAAATTACGGTCAGTTGATACTAACTATATGGACCGATTCTTGCGTGCCGGAAGGTGAGGAAACACTAAGAATCATCGATATCTGATCGTAAATTGCCATTTAAAGAGTTATAAGGGGATACATTGATAAATAGAATACCAGATTCTTGTCATTTGACATCAAGTTTATCAGGCTCGGCTTCGAGGACGCATGTAGAATCGCTCTGCAAGCCTTGCGGTTCTACAAGCGTTCTCGAAGCCTTGCCTGATAAACTTGATATCAAAAGACACGAATCTGGTACTCTCTATATATGACTCGATCATAATAACTCTTTTACCGTAGCTGCTTTGAGCGTGTTCTCGAGTACCGGAGAAATTCCATCTATAGCTCCAGGTTAGGAAACGTTTATGATAATTTAGGGTGGGTGTCTTATTTATTTGTTAAACGAACCTTTATTTGATAGAATATCGAAAAGATATAGCGGATCTCTTACATGAGTGTTCATGTATTATTGAATCCATTTAACGAGTTGAGGAAAAGGGATATTTGCGAGGAATCGCCGAGCATTTTATGTCTTGCACCACAGAACTGGAAAATATTAAGTGTACTTGTCTTCTGGGCCAGACTAGCTAGTTTCGGCCAATTAGGCCTCATCAGTGACCCTAAAATATTTTCAAAATTCCAGAATGGAATCAATGATCCCAAAGGACAAGAAAATATAAACTACTCTATTATGTAGGGCAGGGAGACTTTTTACGCCGCCACACATTCCCAGACACCAGCTGTAGTGACGTTAAATATGTTCTACAAAAGGGTTATACTTTGGAAGCAAGGAATGCACCACAGAACTGGAAAATATTAAGTGTATATGTCTTCTGGGCCGGACTAGCTAGTTTCGGCCAATTAAGCCTCATCCGTTTACCCTCCAATATTTTCAAAATTCCAGAATGGAATCAATGATCCCAAAGGACAAGAAAATATAAACTACACTATGATGTAGGGCAGGGAGTCTTTTTACGGTCGCCACACATTCCTAGACACCAGCTGTAGTGACGTTAAATATGTTCTACAAAAGGGTTATCCTTCGGAAGCAAGGCATGCACCACAGAACTGGAAAATATTAAGTGTATATATCTTTTGGGCCAGACTAGCTAGTTTCGGCCAATTAGGCCTCATAAGTGACCCTCAAATAAATCGTATTTTCACGTGTTTTTTTTTTTTTTTTTTTTTAACAAAAAAGGTCAATATTCCGCCCGCCATTAGTAAACGTCTAACGTTACGGGCATATCTAACGTATTTGTATATTTAATCCACCAGTGGATAACGCAATTTAATGCATGGCGTTATTACATTCTCAGACGCAACGTCATATGGTAAATATATACACATGTACCTTAATCATTCCCATCTTGCCTCCTCACCTCGATGGATTACCAGAATATCATTTTCTATTTGATGATGGAGCCTATTCAATTCATGTAAATAATCACGAAGTAACCAATCAGTTGAATTTCGAAAGAGAAAACAGTTTGCTAACCTCATTGATCTACACCGATCATAAACTCTCTTTGTGAGCTGATTTGCAAAAAAAATCATGATACAGTGACTCGTGAAAAGTCATAAACATAGAAACAAACCATCGCAAACTACAAAGAGAAAACAAGAGAAATGCTTATTGACTTGAAATAACACATCAAAACGCAAACACATCAAACAGACAAAGATTATTAACATTTCCAATGCAGTTGTGTATGTATCGCGACGTCCAATTGGGTAACGTCAAAATTTTGCGGCGATATACCATGCGCTGTAATGTCGGAAACCGGACATTATCATGTAATGTCACTTTCCATTGGCTGGTATTTGGTTTTACGCAGCTCTCCGCTTTGAGCAAAATAGTTCTATTATTAGGAAGCAACTGTATTATAAATTGTCATTTGGGGAGGTAAATCGTCGGTTTTACGGTCACAAAATTCCGTTTTACGGCTCCGCTGAGGCGTCTCCGTAAAACAAAATTTTCGACTGTGAAACCGCCCATTTTCCTCCTCAAAGATCGACCAGCTTGGGATGATCAATACAAAGACTAAAATCGGGGTTTTCAAATGAAAATTAGGAACACTTTGCCAAAGTTGCAATGCATCCTCATACACACAAACGGATCAACATGGTAGATCAAAAGCAAGTCAAGACCATACAAAATAATAAATTATACATGAAACAAGACAAATATGAATCCTGATTTCGGCTCAACCATTCAATGGAATTCTCTTTTGTTTCCTAAGACATCTTGTATCTTGTATTCAATTTGAACGATATTCTTGTACGGGTGCTAAACAACATGAAAGATATACACTATGTAATCTAGTTAGGTTTTGCACGGTTCTACGCAAACGTGAAGCTAACCCATGCCATAGTTATAAGACTGAAACAAACTACTGTAAACACCTTAACTTTTATTCGTGTAAGTATCTTAATGCCGTGTACCATCCCAGATTGACAATACCACAATACAATAACTTTTACAGCATTCCAGGCTAGAGGATTATGACAACGTTTACTTGACTTTCCGCTATAATTGATGTTTCCATTAGGGTCTAGTTATGTTTGTGTTTCTTTTCATTTGGTGTCCCTGTCGAGTCCTCACCGTTGTTTCATCTCTGTGGTTGTTTGATTTTTGTGTTCATGGAGAAGTTGCACTGATGATTTAGAAGACCTTCATGCGGACTGAACAAATTGTTTGTCTTAATCGCGACGGAAGTAAGGGCGAGGATTTTGGTCACGTAAAATCGATTTAAGCCCCACAGTGGAATTCGTTTCCGCTCACCGTTCCAAGGCGGTTCTTATGTCGCGGTTTATTTTTGTAATGGTTTGTCTTTGGGTGTTTGTGTCGCTCATATTATTTTATTTTGGATAGCCTTTCGGCCATTTTGTGGGAAAGTAACTGTCCTTTTGGCTTTCCGCTCTTGGTGTTTCGTTGGGGTCTGTTGCTTCGTGTTTGTCTTTCTTTCCCTTTAGTGTCTCTGATGGGAGCTGTAAGTTAATTGGATCGATTCCTGATCATTTCCTCTACTTCTGTTCTGATGGAAGATGTGGGTTTATTGTATCGATACCTGATCATTGCCTTCACTTATATTTCATTTATAGACATTTTCCACGGGTAATGTATGTATCAGGATAATTTGGTTACGCCCTGGTGTTCAACTGACTAAAATGCTGTAGAATGCTTTAACAAACGCATTTTCTACAAAGTTTCCCCTCCACTCGAGGTTGGCGGTTAGTTTTATCTGACTCAAGACTTATGTCTGTGAAAAGGGGTTTCTTCTGGAACCACGTTGCCACAGCGTGGACATAAAAAAGCTGTTGCCATGAACTCTATAAGCGAAATTCTTTGAAACTGCAAAGTCATTATGTAAATTACTGATTAACTCTGAATGAGTCATTTTAAAT
Source organism: Lucinisca nassula (assembly GCA_963580285.1). Taxonomy (NCBI): domain Eukaryota; kingdom Metazoa; phylum Mollusca; class Bivalvia; order Lucinida; family Lucinidae; genus Lucinisca; species Lucinisca nassula. The sequence continues at coordinate 48,772,302 of OY757021.1, forward strand.
GAAACGTAAGAGCTACATATCCATGCTTCCTGGTTTGTGCTTTTGGGGATCGACGACAATATCGTGTTCTCAATACATTACGAAAACCCGCCTAAAGATAAACCTTATTTTTCTTATTTCTGATATGCGGGTACTCGTTGAGGCGGTTCAAACGTGTACCCACAATCTATATTTTGAGAAGAAATAAGAAAAAAGTCAAAATTTTTCATCTTAAAATTTTCGATTTTTCGGCGGTAAAATTAAAAAATGTAATTATATAGCCGTGTTTTCGTATTGAATTACTCGTTTTGAAATTTCCTAGGAGTGCATAAGTCCATTTTTTTTATAAATCTTCTTATGTGAACTTCAATTTCAGCTAGTTATTCTGGTGGATATTGGTTTTGAATGCGACCCCTTTGACTATAGCTATCCTCTCCAGTATTGTATAATAATGTCATGCATTGCCAGCAAACTTAATGAAGACGGTGACTATCCATTCTCCAATGGCGTATTTGGTACCGGAGATCTGACAAGTAATTTGTCATTTTTGCTTTTATTTCATTTATTTTACCGTAACAAAGCTTGGCTATTTCGGTGTTGATTTGTATTTTGCACATCCTGTTATAAAGAACACATCCATGTGCATATTACCATGTAAATAACGTTGTCTTTAATTATATATGTACAAAAATACTGTAGTCGACTACCAGTTTTTCGACACAAAAATACAGATACCCGCATCAATACTCCCACGTCCCGAAACCGTATCACCACCCATACTAGCTCTGAGCTCCGGCAATTGTTGCGACGATTAGAAGCATCCATATGTAACACAGAACCAGACACCTAGATCGTAACATCGTATTTTCCAGCTTATTTACGTTTAAAAACTTTATTTAGAAGCAAGTTAAATATAGTAAACATTTGTACTATAGTAACTTGGCTGCTGCACAGTATCACGCCTGTCAGATGTTTTCATATCACACGCAACCAGACTTTGGGTAATTAAAAATGTAATGGTAATTAATTACAATTGGATTACACTTGTCAAAGTGATTGGATGTAATTCACAATTCAGCCCTTTTTGAATTACATTAATTGTATTTTAATTAATTACTCTGCCAAAAAAAAGGTGTAATTTACAATTACTTTTGAATTATTTTCAATTTCTTTGGTCTTGAAATTTGGTTTCGAAAGCACATGGTGGATGAGGCAAATCATTTTTTAAAACATATGTTAGGGCTATGATAACATTTTCCTATGTTTTCTTAGGTGAAATGGCATTATACAGTGCTACAAATGCCAAAATCAGTGAAGTATATGTGGCATTTTCCTTAAAAATTCCATTCCCTTGCAAACCTGAAATCCTTCGGAAATACATTGACCTAATATTTTTGACAACTGTTTCAGCTCGTAAAGCTGTGACCCTGATCTCTAAATGAATTATTTGTTTAAGCCCATATATCCTATTTTTATGTAGTAGCTTTCTTATTACTGTTTAAAGGCATTTATTCTTGCAACAGTAGGACACACCGTGTGCTCATAATTGTTTTATAGCCCCTTGTGATATACTCTCTGTAGCAGATCAAAGGCAGCCCCTAATATGGTGGTTAGTAGCTCTTGTTGAATCCCCTGACTGAGGCACTTAAGGGGAAATCAATAAGGTATACTCTATTTAACAGTTAGCAAACCATTGATTTTCTAACAAGGAGGTCCCTGACCTGTTGAAGATGGAGGACTTCTCATCAGTCATTACTGAGGGCTTTATAATATTATATAATGAAATGATAGTCCTCAAAAATCAAGAATAAATGCCTTTAAGCTAAAATAGCTGCAAACTTAACTTTTTATCAGGTGTGACCCCTTACAATACTGAACCTTAAATTCCAAGAAATTCCCTGCTCTCAGCAAACTAGCTCAAATATATACTTTACCGCAATCCGGCATTCTAGTTACCAAATAAAGGGGGTCGAATAACTGCTCGCTACAATCGGTTGTGACCTATAATACCTTCTACTGACCTATAATACGTCTATTAACCGTATATAGACCGGACCTACTTTTCAGGTGCCTAATTTGCAAGCGTAAACAATAACAGGCAACCCTTTATACACGAGAAAACAATGAAACTGCAATTTATAATCTTTGCATTATTTATTTAAACAGATTTTCAGAAATTTTCAGCTAAATTCTAACCTTCTCGGGGAATCCTGGTTTAAATGGTCCGTTGGAATGATTGCGCACTGCAATTGCGGTTGCATCTCAACCTCGAAAATAATTTCTAAAGCTAAAATAAAATATTTATTTGCAGATTTTCATACAGAATATTAAGCGCTGAGAAACTTTTATTCGAGCGTCCATGTTGTTTCCTGCGTCTCTGTAGCGCGGTGACGTCAGAACCTTTGCGCTATTTGACGTCACGTTATACTACGTGTACGCGCCATGGCACTGCATGTCGTTTAACATGCCACACTGTCTGTTGTCGTTTTTGCTTAAATTTGCTAAATTATTGTATTTTGAATTGCGGTATAAACTAAATACATGGTTAGTGTCTTTAATAATAAAATATAATCGGCGTCGCGACAATTTTACAGGGGCTCGCTGAAGCTCGCCCCTATAAAATTGTCTAAGGCTCACTGATTATATTTTATCATTAAAGACACTAACCATATATTTACTATATCTCTGCCTGCAACATCAGCTCCAGCTGAAAGACTATTATCCATCGGTGGAAAGATTTTTCGCGCAGAGAGGAGCCTTCTTAGTGATAAAAAAAACTTTGAATACTTCATATTTTTGAAATGTAATACTGTAATCTGAAGCTATATTTTAGCGACTTCTACTCAAGAAACTACACGTAAGTGTTGTAATAGTCAGTTGTTTACACCAGATGACAGGTTTTTGAAGGTTTTTTCATGCACTGGCCTCTGTTAGCATACTGGCAATATTTCACCCATGATACATGCTAAATGTGACTAAATTTTTAATGCTGTTCAGCATCTTCCCAATGTCTGAATTAGATATGTACAGAAGAATTACAGAAGTAGTATTGTACTTTATATAGACTTTCAATGAGTTTAAAAATGTCCTGAAATAAAAACTTGAACAGACACTAGATTGGTTACTTTCAGTTACCAAAATCAAAGGGTACATCCCTCCCACATTTCTAGACTGACAATGTAATTGTGAGTAATTAGTTACTTTCGATAATGTAATTGTAATTTAATTCAATACTTCCCCAACATTGGAGTAATTGTAATTTAATTGAGCTTTTCATAAAGTAATTGTAATTTCAATAATTACTTTTGAAAGTAATTGACCCCATGTCAAAATTATGGTGAGCTATTTTTTCTGCTACAAACATATGAGGTGCCGAAAGTATGACTCGTCTGGTTCGGTACATTAAATATGGCAACACATACCTTAACAAACAAAGACGAGACCATTTGATCAGGATCTACACTGTTTGTCATACAGTATCGGCCTAATCTAATAATTTGATTTACATTGTCAGAAATGGATGTGGCTAAATTAATTTAATCAGCTGGATAAAATTTAAAGCAAACTTCTCACTATATAAACCCTTATTTCACAACAAAAAAATGGCTCCCTCGACTGATTCAAAACTCTGTTCTGATTTGTTAACTAAAAGGTATAGTGTACAATTTTCAGGAATGCTTACGATTAGAAGTAATGGAAATAAAATAGACTTCAACGAGACTTATATAATTCATGTCGAGTGTGTGTATGGAGACATAGTTTTTCTGCAAAAAATTCTTAGTGTAAGTTATGCCGGTGAATTGATTACCAAGTCATCGATACTTACAACAACATCGATAACAACTATTGTCACCTCAACTGTTATGACGACGGAAGAGACCAGTCCAGTTAAACAAACAACACCGACTACAGTTACGCAAGAAGTTTCAACCCCGCTGTCAGGCAACATTACTCATCCAGTCTCAGCCCAGCATGATATAATGACATCAGTTAGCAAAGATCATACATCGGCGTGGCTGTTTACAAAGACTACGAATGGAACACCTACAACATCAGCAACTCCAGACAACGATCCACCCCAGTCGTTCTTTGATGATCCAGTTAACATGGCCACCATATCAGCTATCGGAGGTGTAGGTTTAGTTGCTGTCTTAGGTGCTGGTATTTATGGCTTGACGAATGCTACCTGTTCTACCGTCCCTGTTGTTGCAAGGTAAATACGACCGAGTGAGTGAGTGAGTTTTAGTTTTACGTCCCATCAACAGCTAAGGTCATACGGAGACGGGACCTCGGTTTAAAGACTCATCCGAAAGTCTGGAGAAGCCCGGGATCGATCCTGCGATCCCTGGTTTACAAGGCGAGTAGCGTAACCACTGCACCACGGAGGCTTCTAAAATACGACCGAAATGTAATGACTCGAACACCTATGTGATTCAAGAAGGGGTATTTGAGTCACTAGGGATTAATCAGTATGCATTATGTGAATACATTAAGCATATTGTTACTAAAGTTATGCTTCGTTACCCATAAAATAGCATAAATTTTTAAGTTAAAATGAGAACAAGATCTTCTAATTTATCACGATATAGAAAAATTCCGAGATAAAAACCAGCTGAAATTACAACCATTTTTCTTTTAGAACCAAATGTAAAAGGTTTCGGTGTTTTTGTTCTTTTGTGTTGTCTATTTCCAATTTCCTCTAGTAGAAGAAAACTTTTGGGCGGTTTGAGAAGGTCCTACAGACCATTTCTGAAAGTTTCTAAGATCGTTTTGATACATGAAATGTCCTGGATTTAATATCTGGAAACACGATGAGAAGGGTTTCGAAGGGACTCAAGAACGAATTCGAAAAACATAAGGTAAGCGAACCATTGTGTGTTCGAGTCATTATAGTTTCGCTGTAACATCTAAAAATATGATGCATACGAATTAAAAACACAACTAAAATGAATACGCTAAAATTTGTCTTAGGGCAAGTGTGTTCAACACAGATTGCGATACCACCTAGCCAGAGCAAAGTCGCCTCTCCGCGCCTCAGGAATATTTATTTAAATTGCAATCTATATAGCCCACATCAATGACTAAACTGCAACTTATATAGCGCACAGTTAAGACATACTTGCAATCTATATACCGCACAGCGATGACTGATTTAGAATCTGTATAGCGCTGAAAACAATGACTCATTTGCAATCTACATAGCGCACAGTAGTAACTATTGCAATCTAGGCATTGGAATCTTTATAGTGCACATCTACTTCACAAGTGTAATCCGTCTACTAGAATATTTCCGCGTCGCCAAATTTTCGCGGATTTGCTTCAAAAACATGATGATAAATGTTCGCGGTTTCCGGGGCCATTTACACCCGCGAATATAAAAACTGTGATTGTCTCACAGATTTGACATCACTCAAACTTTCAAAACCAGATGTAAATATTGGCGGAAAATCATTTTAATATGACTAATATGAGTGGTACATGTATAAAGTCCAAGATAGTCATCTGAAACAATATTGTCAAGCTCAATTTCGCGTCTGCAGTGCATGTATACCTAAGCTCTCTGGGCGCTCAGTCGCATTCAATTGTACATTTCACGCTGTCATACATAGTAGTGTTTGTTTTGTTTGATTTGAGGTTTAACGTCCCCGTCAACACTGTGAAGGTCATTTTGGAGACGTTGCTTCCAATTTTATGGGACTTTTACCCGACATTGAGAAGAAATGACTTCTCAAGCCCTGTCGCCCAATGAAACCATTAGGATTTATTAGCATGGACGGTCCGCCTCGCACCGCGGTTCCTGGACAGGCTGAGATCCTCTAAGCGGTTTACCAGTACTAGTGTGCGGGCCGGATTCAGCTCTGCGTGGAAGCATCATGCAGCCCATATACTTCTTCAAGCCCCTATGGGCGGGGGCTGTTACATAGTAGTGACAGTAGAAGTGACAGTGGATTCTAAATGGTTTGACTGTACTGTTTTATTTGATGTACGACAACTTTCTGTTGTGAGACAGGTCACGGTTTGCAACAAAAGGTCATGTACGGATAGGCTTATCGATTTAACATTGAATAAAACCATCTCAATCGTAGTAATGAACAGTTAAAGATGTTATTGGAAAGGGTTAATGTTTTCGGCCAGAGTAAACACAACTGAACATTGAACATTCAATCAAGGTGCAAGTTGTTAGTGACAGTCTTTTGAGTGACAATTGTAATTACGAGTAACAAACATAACACAGGCCTTGCCGCAGGTTTTTCCAGCATTACATCGACTTTATTCGCCCTTATCACCTCATAATCGCTTAGATAAGATAACCTTTGATGTGCACTATGGTCCGAAGGACCAGTTCATTGGAGACTATTAAACAGGCCACCCCTTTTATATAGAGTAAGAACGTGTCTTTAAGGAAGTAACTACCGCGACACGGTATCGTTGTACCATTGAAGATTATTGCTGCTAAGAAAATAGTACGCTTATTTCAGTTTTCATGTATCAAGACTAACCGCGAAATTCCGCGAACATTGGGTGCCGCGGAAATTTTTCAATTCCAGAATACGGCAGCGCACAGCAATGACTGAATTGGAATCTGTTTAGCACACACCAATGGCTCAATTGCAATCTACTTAGCGCACAGCAATACCTCTTTTGCGATCTATATAGCGCACAGCAATGACTGCATTGGAATCAATATAATACACAACCATGTCACAATTGAAAACACAGAAAAAGCTAATTTGCAAACTAGATAGCGCACACTAATGGCTAAATTGAAATCTATATAGCGCACAGGAGTAACTCTATTGCAATCTATATAGCGCACAGTGATAAAACAATTGCAATCTTAGTAGCGCATAGCGATGCCTCAGTTGCAGTTAATATAGCGCTAATAATGACCAAACGTAACTTATATAGCGCATAGGTTCGAATGTATGGCACACTATATAGCACATACATGTAACTATAACTCAGTTGCAATCTACATATTGCAAATTATTTAACGCACAGCAATAACATTCGAATTGCTAAATTGGAATCTACATAGCGCACAGCTATGACACAATTTCAATCTATATAAAACACAGCAATGGCTCAATTGCAATTTGTATAGCGCATAGCAATGTTCAATTACAATCTTTATAACGCACAACAATGACACAATTGCAATCTAGTTAACACACAGCTATCCTCAATTGCAATCTACATATTGAAATCCATATAACGCACTGCAAAACTAAAACAAAGACTGAATTGGAATCTATATAGCTCACAGCTATGACACAATTGCAATCTTTATAGAGCACAGCAATGACTCAATTGCAATCTTTATATAGCGCACAAAGCCCCCGCCCATAGGGGCTTGAAGAAATATATGGGCTGCATGATGCTTCCACCCAGAGCTGAATCCGGCCCGCACACTAGTACTGGTAAACCGCTTAGAGGACCTAAGCCTGTCCAGGAACCGCGGTGCGAGGCGGACCGTCCATGCTAATAGACCCTATTGGTTTCATTGGGCGACAGGGCTTGAGATGTCATTTCATCTCAATGTCGGGTAAAATTCCCACAAAATTGGAAGCAACGTCTCCAAAATGACCTTTACAGTGTTGACGGGGACGTTAAACCTCAAATCAAACAAATTATATAGCGCACAGCAATGACATAATTGCAATCTGTATACCGCACAGCAATGACACAACTGCTATCTGTATAGCGCACAACAATGATACAACTGCAATCTATATAGCACAAAACAAACTGATTTGGAATTTGTATAGCACACAACAGTGACTCAGTTGCAATATACACAAAACACAGCAATAACCCAATTACAATTTATAAAGCGCACAGCAAGGATTGATTGGGAATCTATAGAGCGCACAGCTATAGCACATTGCTATTTATATAGCGCACAGTTATGACTCTTAATAGCGCATAGCAGTGTCTCAATGACAATCTATTTAACTTACAACAATTACTCAATTTCAATCTATATAGAGCACAGCATTGGCTCAATTGATATCTATATATCGCACAGCTATAACTCAGTTGCAATATGTATAGCGCACAGCGATAAATCTGTTGCACTCTATATAGCGCACAGCAATGACACATTTGAAATCTTTATAATGCACGCACAACAATGACTCAATTGCAGTCTATATAGCGCACAACAATGACTCATTTGCTGATGTTGGCTCGGTGGGGGGCGCCTTTCAGTTCCCTGGTAGGCGTCTCTTGCCTGATGCCTCAGTTGGGCTACGTCGGTCGGTTTGTGCTCGAAGGGGGGTGTGCTGTGTTTTCCAGGCCTTGTCCATCATCCGTTTCGGTTTCAAAACTTTGGGGTTTAGACACACTGATGAAGATTAAATATCAGAAAGGCCTCTGTGTCACTAATTTTGGTATAGTTACGCATTAATTACAGTCTATATAGCGCAAACCAATAACTCAGTTGAAATCTATATATCGCATAGAAATGACTCTATTTCAATCTAAATGGCGCACAGAAATGACAAATCTGGAATCTATATAACGCACAGCAATGCCTGAATTTGAATATACATGTATAAAGCGCACAGCAATAAATCATTTACAATCTATATTGCGCACATTAATGACTCAATTACAATCTATATAGCGCAAAATAATGACTAAATTGGAATCTATATAGCGCACAGCAGTGATAGTAATTGCAATCTATGTAGCGCCCCGCAATGACTCAACTGCAATCTATATAACGCACACTTATAACACATTTGAAATCTATATAGCACACAGCAATGACTATGTGCGATCTATATAGCGCACAGCAATGGCTAATTTGTAATCTATATAGCGCACGGCAATAACTGAATTGCAATCTTTTAAAGCGCACAGCTATGACTCAATTGCAATTTATATGTCTGTTACATGTGGGTTTACGGCGTCCCGCAAACCCCCATGCTGACAAGACAACCGAGCGTGATCTCTGACAGGTGTACGGGCAGCTGTGGGGTAAGGCACAAGAAAGATATTAGATGAATGACATGAATTATTTACAGTATCTATATACAACACTTACTAACACAGAACATCACAATTTGTTGCTTCTGTAGCCAACTCACGACGTCCGCCCCGAAGGCAAAACAATGTTCCGTGCTCGGAACGGGTGACGTGAATGCCTACAGAAGCAAACAACAACAAAATAAAAAAAAGAAACAACACAAGACGCGACTGGCCAGTTTATAACTTAGGGTGAATCCCCCACTCGCGTGAACCCCCCTCTCGCGCACTAGTGTAAAATAGTTTGTCGACATTGTTGCCGACCACAGGTTGATATGTACTATTTAGCGATCGCGCACTAGTTTGATTCGCCTTAATCGCCTGCAGGTTATTTATTGGACCTCTTCCATTTGAATGGCCTCACATTCGTTTCATATTGCTACCACCTGTTTACGTTGGTTCGTCCGCCCTTGCTGGACCCTAACCGACAGCGTCGTACCAGTACCTGCTGCTATATTGCAGGGAGCAGCAGGTCATCACACACTGTTGTGCCTTTCAATATACTTTCACTATCCCGTCACAATGCTGTGTGGCTACGTTACAACTTGACCTGCTGCTAAAGTGTTCGCTTTTCTCAGGGTTTTTATATCTATGAATACTACCGGAAAATCATGCATACTCATATTTGCTCGCTAAAATCGTGGCGAGGTGGCGATACCGTCCACAATTAAAGCCAGATAGCAAAAAACGAGTAGATAATGGATTTGCGTTCAGATAGTATATTTCCCATAGGAAAAAAATGATGAAACGACCCTATAAATCAATGCCATGACTGTCAAAACGAACACCCACACAACACGTGACGGGAATGAAAATCATATATGGCACAATTTGGCGGTTGGCGATTTTTCGGCAAATTTTATAGAACTCAGCCTTATAGCGGCCCCCTGTATTGCAAAAACAGATCTCCAAAAACCACTCATGCATACATCGTATGATATGTGCATGACTTGTGCATGGAGCAGCACATTTTGCCTACCATATTTCACCTAAAATATTTCACTCGCATCGCCCTACCATATATCTACTAAATAATTTAGATGTGCATAAGCACCAGAGAGGTTTCCTATTCCATCTCGTAACAAAGGTTTCCCCTTTTGCACAACAACCGTGCGAAAATTACCTGCTAAGGTAGTCTGCCCCGAAATTTTCTTATGTAAAATTTAGCTATTTAAGTTATGGTGGTTTGCCCCAGAATTTTCCTGTTCCCCTGACACTCTGTTGTTTGTTAGAAAACGGATATCGTTTTAATCTTACTGGGGGTGGCCTTTCTGTCTTAACTGATTTGATTGTTTTCACAGGTTCTGACATTTGTGTGGTACAAATAATTTGGTCTGTTTGACACGTCAGTCCTGCAAGGCGCTGTTCTCTCAGCCCTTCTGTCTCCTCACTCTCCTTTGACGTTAGTGTGTGTGGGACGCTAACGTCACTGTCACTTTCCGGTTGCTCTGCAGTTTCAAAACTGCTGTCTGCAAATGAAGACTCGTCGACGTCATTTCTGTCATGACTGTCTGTCGACATAATAGGTTTAGAGATCAGACAATGAGACGTCACAGTCTGACGCTAAACCTACTGCTTCAGAATGTTCACGTGATATGTGTTAACATTTCCATTGGCGTCAATTTTATAATCCATTCTGTTTACTACCTCAACCACTTCATAAGGACCTTTCCATTGAAGCAATAATTTATTACTGTCTGTCGGTAGTAACAAAAGCACTTTATCGCCGACGTCAAATTTACGCGACCTCGCGCCTTTATCATAATAAGCTTTCTGCTTAATCTGAACCTTCTTTAAATTATCACGCGCTAATTTGCATGTCTGCTCTAACCGTTCCCTTAGCTCAATAACGTACTGATACGTCGAGAGAACTTGCTCATCGCGTACCTCTTCAGCCCATAATTCTCTTAATATTGCTGTTTGGACCTCTGACGTTACGTCCATATAACAACTCAAAATGGGGAGTATCCTATAGACTCTTGTGGGACTTCCCTAACCGCAAATTATAAAGCTGGAAGATATTTATCCCAATCTTTTGGACGTTCAGCACACATGCGACGTAACATCTGCTTTAACGTAGCGTGGAAACGCTCAATCAAGGCGTTGCAAATTGGGTGTCTCGGACTACACGTTAACTGTTGAAGAGAAAGAAGTCTGCTGACTTCTTTCATTACCTCAGCAGTAAACTGTGATCCACAATCAGTCAACATTTCATCAGGAATGCCAACCCTACTTAACATTTCAATAAGCGCTTCCGCGACACGTTCCGTCTCAATACTCGGTAAAGCTATCGCCTCTGGATACCTTGTCGCATAATCTATCATGGTTAAAATATACCGAGATTTCCTATCAGATCGAGGCTCAATTGGACCAGCTATGTCCACTGCCACCCTCTTAAATGGCGTATCAATCAATGGCATTTTTCCTAGAGGTACTTTAGTGACACGACCTTTCTGAATGGTTCTCTGACAAATATCACAAGATTTACAAAATCTAGCGACATCACCGCAAATATCGGGCCAGTAAAACTCAGTTACAACTCTATCCAATGTCTTCCTAATACCCATATGTCCAGACATAAGCGTTTCATGAGCCAGTTTCAACACCTTTCCTCGGAAACTTTGAGGGACCACAAGTTGGAAAGAGACTTTGTTACCCTTGGTGAACTCCCTATATGCCAAACCTTTTTTCTCAATAAACCTAGTTTCACCTCGGTTTAAACCACGACTCACAGTCTTGTTCCCAGATACAACCCTTTTCCATATGTTTTCCAAAGTTGGATCATCAACCTGAGCTTGCTTGAAAGCCTCCTTGTCATCGTTAATGATCTGATCGGGAACCTTAAGTTTTCTGTAAGGCTTCTCATCCTGCCTAGTTTGAGACCTAGTTACAGCCGCAGCTGAGAAATGAGACATATCAGGAAGTTTTGATCCATCAATGTTACCGATAACCAAATCGTACAACGTATCATCCATACACAAAGCTTCAGTTTTCTCAGTGAAACAAAGGACAATCAATGTCAACCATTGCCAAAGGATACCTTTGTGTGGATTCATCAATCAACGTAACATTTGATTCCTTCCCTATTAACTGACTATCCGAAACCAAACTTCTCCGAACGACACAGCCGTACAGGTATCTCTTAATACAACCACCTTTTTATTATTAACCAATCCTTGTGCCGTCGGTAACCCTGCCTTTAAGAAGTAACAGACACCTTCCCTAGTTTCCTTACTACACTCCTCCCTATCCGAAATCAAAGGATCACCAACCTTATTTTCAAAAATACTTCCAATCTCATCACCTTTCCTAGTTACTTCCGTTTGACAAAAACTAACTTGGTGTGCTGCGCCACGTGGTGTGCCATTATTTTTACCGCGTCCGCGAAAAGACCCCCTAAAATTAGCACGACCACGTGTACAACCACGACCTACATTCTGCATATTCTCATTCTTAGCCTGAGAACCTTGAGTCTCTACGCGCGTGTTAAAATTCTCCTTAACACCGCTATCCCCAACTCCAGTTGCTCCTACCTCTGCGCTATATAATTGTTTCCTGTCGGGGTTCTTAAAACATTTAATTGTTAAATGCCCCTTACCGCATATGCTACACTTGATATCCGATCTACCACTCGTTTTTTTCGAGTCAACTTTGTCCTGTTTACCCTGCGCTGCGCCTCTATTATCGCGTTGCCCCTTATTAATGTAACTATATACGCCCCCGCGCGCTTCTGCAAACAAATCTGCCTCCCTAGCCATTTCATCTAAATTACCAAACTGTTTTGGCTTCAGATGTACACACAGTTCTCTATTACATGACTCCAGGAACTGATCCCTTGCCATGAAATCACAGACAGCCGGAAAATATTTTTCTATCTTAACCATATTAAGCCATTTTTCTAAATAACTTCTCAATCTACTACTGAACTGTATGAACGTTTTTGATTTCTCGGGCCTACTATAACGAAACTGCTTCCTAAATCCGCGCTCTGCCATGTCAAAATTCTTTAATAGAGCATCCTTTAACTTATCGCCGGCCTCGGTGGCTCAGTCGGATGCGCGTCTGACTGGTGATCAGGAGGTCGCGGGTTCGACTCCCGCCGGGGTCGGCAACATTCTTTCGTGGAGATTGATCATGAAATCTTTTCTACGGTCATTCTCTCCCTTCCGCTGATTCAAGAAGGGTAGTTGTCAGTTTCTGGCGAAAGAATGTGCACCGTACTGGTTAACCGCTTACGTATAAGCCTGCCCAGGAAAGTGTTGATAGGTAAACTGACCGGCTCAAAAATGACCTAAATAGTGTTGACTGGGCCGTTAAACTCCAAAACAAACAAACAAACAAAACTTTAACTTATCATAATCCGCCACATCCTCATTTGACAACCGGTCATATACATCAAGTGCGCGCCCTTTGAGCAATGCACTTAAATACGCGGCCCAAACACTCTTATCCCATTTATTAGCCGTAGCATATTTCTCAAACCTAGATAAATAACTATCCATTTTATATTTACCCTCTTCAAAATAAGGTAACTTAGGATCCCGGGCATGATCCACCTTCTCAGCTTTTTGCTTTTCAACTTCTAGCTCGAGCTTCGCTCTCTGCATTTCTAACTGATTCCTTAATTCTTGGTGCTGTAGCTCAAACCCCTGTTTTATTTGTTCTAAATGGGCCTCACTAATCTCTTTTGCCTCCCTTTCACTTTGAATGCGTGCCATTTCTAGTTCCTTATTAGCTTCTAACTTAGCTAGTTCATGTGCCCTTTCCTTCTCTTTTTCCTAAGACCTTAACCTTTCTAAATCCCTTTGCTCTTGCCTTTCTGCCCGCTCAATATCTTGCTGCTCCTTAACAAAACCTTGTAACTCCTTCCCCTCATAACCTAACTCCTTTCCCATTTGCATTAAACGCTCCATTATTGATAACGTAAATCTCACGTTACTATCAAAACCACTATAAACTGATCAGTTATGATCAGTTATGATTGAATGAGCTTAACTAAAACGTTAAGATATGTGTTCAACGTCAGTAAATTGTTAACGTCACTACGTCAGAACCATGTGTGGGTAAGATCAATTAGTAACTCCAGTTTAACTTAGTAGAACTGTCAGGTAACACAATTAAGTGGGGTCTACTTAAATTTTTCGTTACCAAGAAAAAGTGGGGTTTGCCTTGCCTTCCTGCTCAGAAATTATAAACTTGTCAGTATCCATTTAGTTGAATACATGGGTTTCGCACTTCATCAACGCAGGAAGGAAGATTCAAGTTAATTTCCAAATGTGGCTGTCAATGCATTTTTTTTTTTTTTTTTTTTTGAAATTGACGTTTTAGAGCATCAATGTGCTGTTCCAGAGCTGGGAACACCAGCCAGAGATCGAATCCGCACTTCAATGACACCAAATGTTACTTGTGGGTTTACGGCGTCCCGCAAACCCCCATGCTGACAAGACAACCGAGCGTGATCTCTGACAGGTGTACGGGCAGCTGTGGGGTAAGGCACAAGAAAGATATTAGATGAATGACATGAATTATTTACAGTATCTATATACAACACTTACTAATACAGAACATCACAATTTGTTGCTTCTGTAGCCAACTCACGACGTCCGCTCTGAAGGCAAAACAATGTTCTGTGCTCGGAACGGGTGACGTGAATGCCTACAGAAGCAAACAACAAAACAACAACAAAATAAAAAAAGAAACAACACAAGACGCGACTGGCCAGTTTATAACTTAGGGTGAATCCCCCACTCGCGTGAATCCCCCTCTCGCGCACTAGTGTAAACTAGTTTGTCGACATTGTTGCCGACCACAAGTTGATATGTACTATTTAGCGATCGCGCACTAGTTTGATTCGCCTGAATCGATTTATTGGACCTCTTCCATTTGAATGGTCTCACATTCGTTTCATATTGCTACGACCTGTTTATGTTGGTTCGTCCGCTCTTGTTGGACCCTAACCGACAGCGTCGTACCAGTACCTGCTGCTATATTGCAGGGAGCAGCAGGTCACCACACATTGTTGTGCCTTTCAATATACTTTCACTGTCCCGTCACAATGCTGTGTGGCTACGTTACAACTTGACCTGCTGCTAAAGTGTTCGCTTTTCTCAGGGTTTTTATATCTATGAATACTACCGGAAAATCATGCATACTCATATTTGCTCGCTAAAATCGTGGCGAGGCGGAGATACCGTCCACAATTAAAGCCAGATAGCAAAAATCGAGTAGATAATGAATTTGCGTTCAAATAGTATATTTCCCATAGGAAAAAAATGATGAAACGACCCTATAAATCAATGCCATGACTCCTGTCAAAACGAACACCCACACAACACGTGACGGGAATGAAAATAATATATGGCACAATTTGGCGGTTGGCGATTTTTAGGCAAATTTTATAGAACTCAGCCTTATAGCGGCCCCCTGTATTATAAAAACAGATCTCCACAAACCACTCATGCATACATCGTATGATATGTGCATGACTTGTGCATGGAGCAGCACATTTTGCCTACCATATTTCACCTAAAATATTTCACTCGCACCGCCCTTCCATATATCTACAAAATAATTCAGATGTGCATAAGCACCAGAGAGATTTCCTATTCCATCTCGTAACAATGATGCACAGCATTAACTCTATTGCAATCTATATATCGCATAGCAATGACTGTTGCATTCTATAGAGTGCACAGTACTGACTGAATCGGAGTCTATGTTGCGCACAGCAATGACTTATTTACAATCTATATAGCGCGCAGCAATGAGTTAATGGCAATCTGTATAAAACACTGCAATGACTCAGCTCAACTATAGCGCAGGTTGATCTTCGTCATTGCTACACAGCAATGACTCAAGTGCAATTTATACAGCGAAATCGATGGCTCAGTTGCAATCTATATAGCGCGCAGCAACGATTCAATTCTTTATAGCGCACAAAAATGGCAGATTTGGATTCCATATAGCACACAGCAATGACTGAATTGGAATACATATACCGCACAGTAATAGATCATTTGCACTCTATACTGCGCACAACAATGACTCATTTACAATCTGTAGAGTGTACAACAATGACTGCATTTGAATATATATAGCGTACAAAAATGACTATATACAGCATTGCAATAACTCAATCGCAGTCTATAAAGCACACAGTAATGACTCAGTTTCAATCTATATAGCGCATAGTAATGACTCTATTACAACCTGCATAGCGCACAAAAATGACTGATTTAGAATATAGAGCGCAGAGCAATGCCTGTTAAATACTGTTGGCGGGGTTATGCTTCTTGCATTCTGCGATTTCTCTCATAGCCCCGTATCAGTGTATCAAGTTTCACTAAACAACCTTTAAAACTTTTAGAGATATGCTCCGGACAATCTTAATATAGCAAAAACTACAAAGGAAAAGTAATTACTTGTGACAGAGTTACAGTTCTTGCACTTTGCCCTTCCCCTGATGGCCATCTATCAATATATCAAGTTTCATTTAAATCCCTTTTATACTTTCAGAGATATGCTCCGGACAATATTTTCATCGAAATAATAAAGAAGAGAAGTAACTCAATAAATGCTGGTGGAAGGGTTATGGGGTTCTTGTATTCTCCGATTTCCCTCATCGCCCTTTATCAGTATATCAAGTTTCACTTAAATATCTTTAATACTTTTAGAGATATAGAATGTGACGGACGGACACGGACAAAAGCAATATGGTTCTGGCCCTTTGTCAGAATGTAAGTCTTGTGACTGTTTGTATGAGTGTGAGTTTCATGGGAGTAGGGATAATAACCGGTTAAATTTTTTGGTTTAGATTTGAAACTGACTGCCAAGGAGATTACTATAGGGCACCCAAAATATTGTGTGGGGCCCTAATTAAGCAGGGAAGTAACTCAGTAAATACTGTTGGCAGGATTTCTCTGCGATTTCTCTTATAGCCCCCTATCAGTGTATCAAGTTTCACTAAATTACCTTTAAAATTTTAGAGATATGCTCCGGACAATCTTAATATAGCAAAAACTAAAAAGAAAAAAACTCTGAAATTACTTGTGATAGAGTTACAGTTCTTGCACTCTGCACTTCCTCTGATGGCCATCTATCAATGTATCAAGTTTCATCTAAATCCCTTCTATACTTTCAGAGATAAGCTCCGGACAATCGTTACATTGAAATAGTTAAGAAGGGAAGTAACTCAATAAATGCAGGTGACATGGTTATGGTTCTTGTATTCTCCGATTCCCCTCTATCAGTATATCAAGTTTCACTTAAATATATTAATACTTTTAGAGATATAGATTTTGACGGACGGACGGTCGGACAGACAAAGCGGCGACTATATGCTCTCCCGTCGGGGAGCATAAACCTTATTGATTTAATTAGATGGAACTTTCATAGGGAAGATTCCCTCTATCTTGCATGTAATGTAATAAATGCGTTTTTCACTTTAGAAGAGCATAAAACTATACTTTATAGTCATGCCAGAAGGTGTGTGAAGCTCTCATCTTTCTGCTTGACAATATTTACATAAGATTTGGTACTAAGTTATTTAGGAAAATTGAGGGTATTCCGATGGATACTTATTGCGCACCTCTTGCGGCTGATCTGTTTTTGTTTTGTTATGAGAGAGACTTCATGATGTCCCTTTCTGCTGATAACCAGTCTGAAATCATTGAAGCTTTTAGCTCCACTTCTAGATATTTGGATGATTTATTAAAAATTGATAATACCTATTCTGATGGTTTGATCAGTCAAATTTACCCCCAGAACTTCAGTTAAATAAAGCAAATTCTTCTGATACCGAGGTCCCGCTTTTGGATTTACATCTATCTATTGTGGATGGGTTTGTGTCTTGCGCAATGTATGAAAACGCGATGATTTTGATTTTCAGGTTGTAAACTTTCCTTTTTGGAAGGTGATGTTCCACGTGCGCCATCCTATGGCGTTTATTTTACGATTAATTCGATTTGCCAGAGTGTGTAGTCATGTAACTGACTTCAATACTCGTAATAAAATGTTTACGGCTAAACTTCTTAATCAGGGTTATCGGTACCTTAAACTACGCAAAGCCTTTTCAAAATTTTATAGACGTCATTCTGATTTAATTTCGAAATTCAATACTGGACTTAAATCTACTCTGCAACTAGGTCTATCGGAACCCGAATTTTATGTTGACTTAGTATATAAATTTAGAAAAATTCATAACCGCAATGACTTCAAAACCCAATTTCGTTAAATCATTCTTCGATATAAACAGATTCGGTACTATATAAATGTTATACGACAGACTGCATGCATGGTAGTTAACCCAATCACGGTTGACAACTTTGCTTCCCTCTTTAATTGCACGCCGGTGGGCCATGTCTCAGATTCTATGACGGCTCCATCGTAAAGGCTTATGGTTTGTTGATACCTGATGCTGTCTCTGGTCGTGCCCATTGGAGTCTAACTGTTGGTTTTCGTTTGCTCCAGCATTTCTGTTGTTTCTTGCTGTCGAGTGCTCACCGTTGTGTCATTTCTGTGGTTGTTTGATTTTTGTGTTCACGGAGATGTTGCACTGATGGGTTAGGAGACCTTCATGCGGACTGAACTAATCAATCGCGACGGAAGTAAAGGCGAGGATTGTGGCCACGTTAAAATAAATTTAACCCCCCCACCCCAGTGGAATTCGTTTCCACTGACCGTTCCAAGGCGGTTCTTCTGTCGCGGTTATGTTTGTTATGGTTTGTCTTTGGTTGTTTGTGTCGCCAATATTATTTTATTTTGGATAACCTTTTGGCCATTTTGTGGGAAAGTAAATGTCCTCTTGACTTTCCGATGTTTGTGTTTCCGTTTGGGTCTGATGCATCATGTTTGTGTTTCTTTCCCTTTGGCGAAAAGAGCAGTACCTATAACTAATCCCAGATGGCGAACTGGGGGTAGCCCCTATGCGCCCTTGGCGCCTGGTTACCTTAGAAACAACAGTCAGTCAGAAACCCGGCGTCATCACGTAACGTCGCTTTTCATTGGCTAGTGTTTGGTTTTACGCAGTTCAAAGAGCCTGCCGCGTTTTTCAAAATAGTATTGAAAATCGTCATTTGGGTAGGTAAATCGTTGGTGTTACGGTCGCAAATTCTGTTTTACGGCGACGCTAATTACCATAAATTCACCGATTTACCACCCCAAACGACACTTTTGAATACAATTTTCCCCTAATTCGGCCTGCCACGTATTGAGGGCTTGATTTTACTACCTTTGGTATTGTATTGTAAGGTAACTTTCCTACAAAACGGCACAAAATAAAACCTAGCCCTCAGTAAGTGACCGTCACATACTGAGGTCTAGGTTTTATTTTGCGCCGTAGGTGAAACCGGGACTTAATTGGCGTCCGAATTAGAAAGCGTGTACGGTCATTTTTCTATTTAATCTTCACCGTTTTTGGAACCCATCTGTAAATCGTGTTATATTCAAGTATATGTTCTAATCAACAGAGGCTTAGGTGTATTTTGTCTCTTTTCAGAGATGATTCCAACGATGATGATGATGAAGTTGAATAAGGAAAGCCTGTTGTTCCTGCTTATTTCAGTTCAGTTGGTCTAACGGCTCGGGCAAAATCGCTTTCAGGCGGGGAATGTGACTGTATGTTCCCTTTCATAAAAAAATAACGAAATTGTTATATTGCAAAATAGAAGTGGAGGCAATGATCAGGAATCGATACAATCAATCCACAGCTCCCATCAGAGACACCAAAGGGAAAGAAACACAAACATGGAACAATAGACCTAATGAAAACATCAACAGCGGAAAGCCAAAATGACAGTTACTTTCCCACAAAATGGCCAATAGGCTATCCAAAATAAAATAATACAAGCAACACAAACACCCGAAGACAAGCCATAACAAAAATAAATCGCAACAGAAGAACCGCCTTGGAACAGTCAGCGGAAACGAATTCCACTGGGGGGCTCAAATCGATTTTACGTGGCCACAATCCTCGCCCTTACTTCCGTCGCGATTTAGACAAATAATTTGTTCAGTCCGCATGAAGGCCTCCTAACATCCGTTCAATATCCCCGTGAACACAAATAATCAAACAAACACAGAGATGAAACAACGGTGAGGACTTGACAGCAAGACGCCTGTGAAATTCTGGAGCAAAAGAAAACCAACGGTTAGACTCCGATGGGCTCGACCAGAGTTGTTTTCGTTGTAACAATGTTTCCAAAGAAGTCATTTGTAGTTGACGTCGTGAGGAGTGCATGTTTATCCTCCAGGCCATCAAACGCACTATTCTGCATTCGCAACGTTGATCAAGGGTCTCAGATGGATTACGTTTACAGCATAATAGTTTAAGCTTTTTTAACAGAGAACAATGTAATAGATTACCGAATGAATGAAAACAATAACAAGTTTTTATTTATTAATAAGCTGAAAACTATGGTGGGGCATGAAATATTTTCGATTTCTTTTTTTCACGAACTGTGCAGGTATTATGAAAAACTAGCATTCCTATGCTCTATCCAATCAAAATCCTACAAAATTATTTGAGTATAATCTATAATTGTTCTCCGATGTTGACAAAGAAATCCATATCCGAAGGTCAACAGATTTTTATCGAGTTTCCGACTTACGAGTTGAGCCGAGGGTTTAGATTTCTCAGTTTGTATTGGGAATGTTGTTTTAGTCTTTCTTACCCATTGCACAAAGTGTCTATTTAAACACCCAATTCATCAGTTTGCTAAGCACTCACGTGCTTATGAGTTTACGTATTGTAACGCGCCTTTCCAAACGTCGTTTAATGTTTTTGATGATAGCAAAAATAAATGGCTAGCAACAGTCAAAGATCACAGACCAAACTGGCACCAATAGAAAGGGCTAGACAATCGGAGATCGCAGCCCTAAATGGCAGAAAGATAACTAGCTAGACACTTACCAAACTAGCGCAACAGTCAAAGATCACAGCCAAATATGACACAAAATAAAGAGCTAGACAGTCAAAATTCACAGCCCAAAATTAACACAATAAAGAGTTAGACAGTCAAAAATAATAACCTTAGATGCCACAAAAAGAAAGAGTTTGATACAGTTAAAGGTCATAGCCCTAAAAAGCAAAAAACATCCGCAGTCAAAGATCACAGCCAAAATGTCAGAAATTAAGAGCTTTACAGAGTCAACCATTTCATCCCCAAATAACAAAAACGAGCCAGACAAAAAAATAAAGTGCTACGCAAGTCAGATTTGAAAGCGAATTGTCACAAGATTAAGGAGCTAAACACTGCCAAAGATCACAGCGCAAAATGACAAAACATAAAGAATAAACACAGTTGAAGATCAGAACCCAACATGGCACAAAATAGAGTGCTGGACACAGTCGAAGATCATGACCCTAAATGGCACGAAAATAAAGAGCTATACACAGTCAAAGACCACATCTCAAAATGGCACAGAAATAAAGATCTGGACGCAGTCACAGCCCAACATGGTACAAAAAGAGCCAAAATTAACCCTTACCTTGCTGTTCATAACAACCCCTTTCTTTGCAAACAGTGTAGGTCCAGATCAGATGGCTTCCGAAAAAAAGTCACCTGATCAGGATCTACACTGTTTGGCATTCAGTTTATACATTTGTAGCAATAAATAACATCAAGTAATTTGATTGGTTGATAGACAGAAATGGGTGTGGCTTAAATGAATATTCAGCAAGATAAGTGTTAAATATTACAACCAAAACCAACGCAAAAGGAGCTAGAAGCTCCTAAAGATCACATCCCAGAATGACACAAAAATAAACATCTAGTCACAGATCAAATATCAGAGTCAAAATGGCAAATTTGAAACAAAAAGGTGCAAGTCATATTTGATTGTATCTTAGACTGAAATAGAAAAAAAAAACATAAAAAGCTAGAAACTGTCAAAGATCATGGCTCAAAACATTACAAAAGGGAAGGACCCTAAATCAAATATCAATAACCCGAAATGGCTATTATATACAGCCAGATCTCGGCCAAAATTGGCACAAAAGAGCAAGCCACGATCAAATATCATAGCCCAAACTAGCAAAAACAAAACACAAACAAATGCTTAACAATCTAAAATCGCATTCCAAAATAATACAAAAAAAGAGCTTGACACAATATAAGACCATAGTCCAAAAAAAGGCAAAAAAAAAAAAAAAACAATCATTATGACTAAAACACAAAAAGCTAGACTTTGTCAACGATAACACACTTAAACGATACTAAATGGAGCAAAGCTACAATCAAACATCATAGCCAAACTTGCGAAAAGTATAGTGCTAGACACTGTCGACGATCACGTTCCAATATGGCGCAAGAAGGAGCAAACCACTTTCAAATATCTTAGCCCAAATAAAAAAAACATAAAAGCTAGACTCTGTCAATGATCACGGCAATAAACTGAACAAAAAGGAACAAGCCACAATCAAATATCGTAACCCGAAATAACAAAAATATAGAGCAAAATACAGTTGAAGATCACGTTCCAAAATGGCGCAAGGAGGAGCGAACAACCTTCAAATATCTTAGCCCGAAACACAAAAAGCATAAAAGCCAGACTCTGTCAGGGATCACGGCCATTCACTGAACAAAAAAGGATCAAGCTACAATCAAATATCAAAACCTGAAATAACATCAAGAGGACCAAGCTGGTCCTGTATCACTCATCTGAGCTAACAGATTCAAAGTTTCAGGAAGTGCCAATCTTTACTGAAGGACTTATGGGAGGACATGGTGATGACAGGGTAAGCATTTTCTGCAAACCGATTAGAATGCAACTCTATGATAAATAGGCTGACCTCACCGGTTTTCAAACTCATTCAAGCTTTTATTCCTGACTTGCTTATACGATCCGATATAAATTGAAGGGGCTATGGTGACGACAAGTTCAAAAATAAGCAATTAACTGCTGCAATCAAAGGGATGTTACTCTGTGATAAATAGGCAAACCTCATGAGTTTTCAAACTCCTCCGAGCTTTGCTGCCTGGCTTACTTGTTTGTAAGTTTCATGAAGATCGGATCAAAACTGAAGGGGCAGCTGTGATGACAAGGAAGAAAATAGGCATTTTCAGCAATCAAAGACACGTAACTCTATGATAAATTGGCTGACTTGGCCAGTTTTCGAACTCATCCCAGATTTTATCCCCAGCCACCTCACATATAAGTTTCAGAAAATTCCTATCAAAACAGAAGGGGCTACGGTGATGACAAGGTCATAAATCAACATATTCAGCCATCAAAGGGACATAACTCTATGATAAATAGGCAGACTTGGGCGGTTTTCGAACTCATCCGAGATTTTATTCCCAGCCACCTTACATATCAGTGTCAGAAAGATCCGATCATAACTGAAGGGGCTACGGTGATGACAAGGTCAAAAATCGACATTTTCAGCAATCACAGGGACGTACATCTATGATAAATAGGCCAAATTGACCGGTATTCGAACTCATCCGAGGTTTAATCCCCAGCCACCTTACATATAAGTTTCAGAAAGATCCGATCGAAACTGAAAGGGCCAGGGTGATGACAAGGTCAAAAATTGGCATTTTCAGCAATCAAAGGTCCGTTACTCTATGATACATGGGCCGACTTGGCCGGTATTCGAACTCATCCGAGGTTTTATACCCAGCTATCTTACATATAAGTTTCAGAAAAATCCGATCTAAACTGAATGGGCTACGGTGATGACAAGGTAAAAAGTCGGCATTTTCAGCCATCAAGGGGACGTTATTCTATGATAAATGGGCCGACTTGACTGGTTTTCGAACTCATCCGAGGTTTTATCCCCAGCGACCTTACATGTAAGTTTCAGAAAAATTCGATCAAAACAGAAGGGGTTACGTTAATGACAAGGTAAAAAATCGGCATTTTCAGCAACCAAAGGGACGTAACTCTATGATAAATGGGCCAACTTGGCCGGTTTTCGAACTCATCCGAGATTTCATCCCCAGCCACTTTACATATAAGTTTCGGAAAGATCTGATCAAAACTGAAGGCGCTACGGTGATGACAAGCATTTTCCCATTGTAAGTCTATGGGACCTTGTGGTTGCCATTGCAACCAAAGTTTTAGTGCGATTTCAAAAAAAAGTTTTTGTCATCAATGCCCCACAAGAGGCATGCTACAGATGAGAAATGATTGAGACCAGCCTGCAGGCTGCAGAGCTATAGCTGCTAAAAAGTGTGGACGGACGGACGACGGAGGACCCACTATACTATAAGCTCCTCTGGAGCCTTCGGCCCAGGTGAGCTAAAAATGTAGAGCTAGATACAATCGAAGATCAAGGCCCGAAATAACGCTAAAACGGGCAAGCCACAATCAAATATCACAGCCCAAGATAGCAAACAAATAAAGAACTGGATAATGTCAAAAAGACCACGGTTCGAAATGGCGCTAAAACAAGCATCATAATCAAAAATAGCATGTCTATTGACTTAAAGAAATAGACCATAGCTCAAACTGACGCAAAAATAAAAAAAAAATAAGTAACAGTTGAAACGTCACACTTACAATGTTTCAGAAAAGAGCTACACATATTAAAGCTCACAGCAAAAGGCTGGACACAGTCAAGGATCACAGCCAAAAAAGAACACAAAAATAAAGCGCAAGATATAGTCAAAATTAACAACCCATTATGGTTCCAAAATAAAAAGCTAGACGCAGTGAAAAATAACTGTCCTAATAGTATTTAAGATATAGAGCTAGACGCAAAAAGGCAACAAATTATAAAGCTAGACACAATCAAAGATCACAGCCTAAAGTTGCACAAAAATAAAGAGCTGGACACACCCACTGTTACTCTGTTAAGGAACTTAACTTACCCCCGTTGTCAACAATGGATAAATTCAAAGTCAAGATGGTAGAGTCCACTATAGAAATGGTGAACGGCTATTAACGCCGTTGCATGATGATGATGAGTTCGTGTTTAACGACGCGTCAACCCTCTTTATGGGTCATAAGCATCAAGCGGTTAATAGTTAAACGGCATGAAGAATTATGAGGATATTAAAAGTAAAAATGTTAGTGTGATATGTATAAAAATCTGCAAACAGTTAAATCTTATGAAAAAGTCCAATTTCTTTTAAGAATAAAATAATATTATCAACAGGTACATCTTGAAACAATTGTTGCAAAGTGTCAGCTTTGAAGTATAAGTTACGGGACTGTGAAAAGTCTACACATTCAATTAAGATATGTTTAACAGTGAATGACTGATCACATCCTACCCAAGAAGGCTGATCATCACCATTAAAAATATAAGAATGAGTAACTCTAGTATGACCAATGCGCAGTCGCATTAATACTACATCCTCTTTCCTGGAAAACTGTGGAGGAGAGCATTTTGTTCCAACAACAGGTTTATTGTGGCCACGTAAAATCGATTTAAGCCCCCAGTGGAAATCTTCCACTGACCGTTCCAAGGCGGCTCTTCTGTGGCGATTTATTTATGTTGTTGTTTGTTACTTACTGTGTGTATCACTTGTGTCTTTTAATTTTGGATGGCCATATGGCCATTTTGTGGGAAAGTAACTGTCCATATGGCCTTCCTTTGTTTAGGTTTCCATTATGGTCTGGTCGCTTAATGTTTGTATTTCTTTCCCTTTGGTGTCTTTTATGGATGGAGTAAGTTAATTGTATCAATTCCTGATCTTTGTTTTACTTCTACTTTTAATAGCATGGAGTTTGTTATCTTTTACACGGTCCCATTCGCCTTGCCATTCCGACAAGATGTATCTGTTGATAAATGGTTTAAAAATATTAAAAGGATCAAGATTGAGTGATTCCTTTGCTTTCTTGTCAGCATGTTCATTGACGACAATGCCAATATGGCTCGGAAGCCAACAAAACAAGATTCGGTGGGTTTTAAAAATTTCATGATGTTTTTCGATCAATTTTTGTATTTGAGGATTTTTTGATGATGAATGGTCAAAAGCCTTAAGCACAGAAAGTGAATCAGAAAATATAATTGCTTTTTGAAATGTTGAAGAACTGATAAAATTTAAAGCTAGGTCTATTGCTTTGGCTTCAGCTGTAAAAATAGATGAATCATCTTGAAGGCGCAAGGTTTGGTGCGTATCTTTAGAAACATATGCACATCCAACTTTATCTCCTTCTTTGGAACCATCGGTATTGACTTGCTGGTAATCATTGAAACGTGACTGCAGTACCTGAACGTTTTGTTTGAGTAGTATTGGAGTTGATTCGGATTTTTGCAATCATGTAAGTCGAACAGAATAGAAGGTTGTTTAATACACCAAGATGGAACTTCGGCGGATTCATGTTTTTGAATATTTTTAAGGTCGATACCTGAATTTTCTAGCAGTGGTAAAATACGTAATCCAAAAGATTTGATTGCTGTGTGTTTAGTTTTATTATTATCTACAAATTCCGGTGGAAATGAAATGTTGAATACCGGATAAGATCGATTAGCAGCAAGTCTGATAGCATACTGAAGAGAAAGTTTCTCTCTGTGCGAAGTTAAAGATGGTTCACCTGCTTCTACATAAAGGCTTAATACAGGAGAAGTACGGAAGGCTCCCATAGCCAGACGAAGGCCTTGGTGATGGATAGTATCCAACGATTATAAAT
The DNA here is from genome assembly GCA_963580285.1 of Lucinisca nassula. Taxonomy (NCBI): domain Eukaryota; kingdom Metazoa; phylum Mollusca; class Bivalvia; order Lucinida; family Lucinidae; genus Lucinisca; species Lucinisca nassula. Next base: position 48,798,897 of record OY757021.1, read on the forward strand.
AAGACTTTCTGGCAGAACCATAAACAACAGACCAATAATCTAATTTAGATCTTATTAAAGACCGGTAAAGACGTAATAAAGTATACCGATCTGTTTTCCAACGTGTATGAGCTAAATCTTTCAAAAGATTCAACGTTTTTAAGCATTTCGCTTTAAGATATTTAACATGGGGAATAAAAGATAACTTTTGATCAAATATGACCCCAAGAAATTTGGCTTCTTCAACAACAGGAATTTGTGATCCGTTTTCGACTTGGAGAACTTTTATCAGTCCATTCTTCTATTATCTTTTTAAATTTTGTTGTAACTTTCGTTCAATTGTTTTCATATTTTTGAACGAGAACATATACAAAAAATCATCAACATACAATGAACAATCTGTTTTGTCATCCAAACATTGTACAATATTATTTATTTTGATGTTAAATAGCGTTGTTGAAAGAATACTACCTTTTTGGACACCCTGCTCTTGTTCAAAGGAATCTGACAGGGTAGATTCCACAACGCCGTTGCAGTCACTATACCGTAATGATCCTAAGTATTGGGACAGACAGGCCTGAGCAAATAGTGCAGACCAAGATAAGACTGAACGTTTGCCATTCCGTCTGCAGCTTTTATGCTCCTTTCTGGATCATGAACAAATTTGTGGGAGTGCCAGAATGACCGTAGAATAGATTTCATGATTAATTTCCAGTGGGAGCAAATTTTTTAAATTCAAGGGCAAATCCTTTTTTCTCAGAGGGGCTCATTTTAAAGGGAAACAAACCAGAAGTTCCGAAAGTTATTTCCCCTTGTAAAAACTGACGGTAAAATTGTCTTGGCATATTCGACTTCACCCTGAAATATGTCCTACTTATAGATTTTAACGTCTTCATCCTTGAAGTTCTGCCTCTTCCATCTTTGAATCTGGAGACACCCATTCTTGTAAATAGGGGTGAGGTATAAAATCACCTGGCGTTGTATACAAAAAAATACCATAAACAGATAGGTACCGTAAAAATCCTGAAACTTCGGACACATTGAAGACTTGCTGTAAGTCTCCTAAATTAAACAAAAATGTTTCATGATCCAGCAAGGAGTCCAAAAGGTGCAGACGGAATGGCAAACCGTGTAGACTCTGATCAGACTGCTCCTAAGCAAATCTTTACGTATATCTGTACCGGTCTACAGATGCTTGTCTTTGCAGATTCGAGAAAAGGCAAACAAAAACAAAAGGACCGTGATGGCCCTGGATCGCTCACATGATCCATATCGTACAAATGAAATTGTGGATCCTATATGGTGGAGTAGAGGGATTAGGAGCCAAAACCTGGCTATTTAGGAGAAGAAGTTTTTTAAAATTTAGTTTTGACAACATTCCTATAAAACTGGTTCCTCTTAAAGAAAGTCTTTTAGATATTATACGACAGACTGCATGCATGGTAGTTAACCCAATCACGGTTGACAACTTTGCTTCCCTCTTTAATTGCACGCGGGTGGGTCAGGCCTCAGATTCTATGACGGCTCCAACGTAAAGGCTTATTGAAAATTAAAGAGATAATGTTGGTTGGTGCCTGATGCTCTGTCTCTGGTCGGGCTCATCGGAGTCTAACTGTTGGTTTTCTTTTGCTCCAGCATTTCAGTGGTTTCTTGCTGTCGAGTCCTCACCGTTGTCTCACCTCTGTGGTTCTTTGATTTCTGTGTTCACGGAGATGTTGCACTGATGAGTTAGGAGGCCTTCATGCGGACTGAACAAATTATTTGTCTAAATCGCGACGGAAGTAAGGGCGAGGATTGTGGCCTCGTAAAATCGATTTAAGCCCCCCAGTGGAAATCTTCCACTGACCGTTCCAAGGCGGCTCTTCTGTGGCGATTTATTTATGTTGTTGTTTGTTACTTACTGTGTGTATCACTTGTGTCTTTTAATTTTGGATGGCCATATGGCCATTTTGTGGGAAAGTAACTGTCCATATGGCCTTCCTTTGTTTAGGTTTCCATTACGGTCTGGTCGCTTAATGTTTGTATTTCTTTCCCTTTGGTGTCTTTTATGGATGGAGTAAGTTAATTGTATCAATTCCTGATCTTTGTTTTACTTCTACTTTTAAATTTTGTTTTCTATTTATGTTCTTGCGACCATCATGTTCAGCAGAGAGGGCAATTTGAACAAATCTGGCAGACGGGTACCCCCAAAAACATTCCTTTTGAAATCATTTCATCACGTGAACAAGTCCGTGAAATGAAGACCCCCCTATACCCCACTTTATATAGAGAAAACTGGGGTTTACGGGGGTATACATTAGTTTTCTTATTTTTGCTCCAAGACATAGGTTGTGGGTACACGTTAGAACCGCCTCAATGAGGCGGTTCTAACCCTAACGAACCGCCTCAATGAGGCGGTTCTAACGAGCACCCACAACCTATGTTTGCAGTATTTATAAGCAAAATATCACGGAATTTCATCAGAAAAGTAGCCATTTTGGAGATTTGAAAAAATGCACTATGTCGCACGGGTGTGTTATCGTAATGTATCAGAGCAGAACTGTTTAAGGACAATACAAAATGGCTGACACCCTGTAATGAAAATTTGTCAAGTGTAAAGATAATTTTTAAGAAGCAATTATAGCTAATATGAAAGCATAATATTTCGGCTTTAAGTAGCCATATTTCTACAAAAAAATAGTATTCAAACGACAAAAACAATCAGGGTCTCGTGCGCCATCCTATGGCGTTTATATTTCGCAATTAATTCGATTTATTAGAGTGTGTAGTCATGTAACTGACTTCAACACTCTTAATAAATTATTAACGGCTAAACTCCTTAATCAGGGTTACCATAAACTCTTTACCATACACTACGCAAAGCCTTTTCAAAATTTTATAGACGCCATTCTGATTTAGTTTCATAATTCAATATTGGACTTAAATCTCTTCCGCAACAAGGTCTATCGGAACCCGAATTTTATGGTGACTTAGTATATAAATTCAGAAAAATACATAACCACAATGACTTCAGCACCCAATTTCGTAAAATCATTCTTCGATATAAAAAGATTGGGTACAACATGGATATTATACGACAGACTGCATGCATGGTAGTTAACCCAATCACGGTTGGCAACTTTGCTTCCATCTTTAATTGCACGCCGGTGGATCAGGCCTCAGATTCTATGACGGCTCCAACGTAAAGGCTTATTGAGAATTAGAGAGATCTAATTCTTGGTAATGTTGGTTGGTGCCTGATGCTCTGTCTCTGGTCGGGCCCATCGGAGTCTAACTGTTGGTTTTCTTTTGCTCCAGCATTTCAGTGGTTTCTTGCTGTCGAGTCCTCACCGTTGTCTCACCTCTGTTGTTCTTTGATTTTTTGTGTTCACGGAGATGTTGCACTATTGAGTTAGGAGGCCTTCATGCGGACTGAACAAATTATTTGTCTAAATCGCGACGGAAGTAAGGGCGAGGATTGTGGCCACGTAAAATTGATTTCAGTCCCCAAGTGGAAATCTTTCCACTGACCGTTCCAAGGCGGTTCTTCTGTGGCGGTTTGTTTGTGTTGTTGTTTGTTACTTAATGTGTGTGTCGCTTGTGTCTTTTTATTTTGTATGGCCATATGGTCATTTTGTGGGAAAGTAACTGTCCTTATGGCCTTCCTTTGTTTAGGTTTCCATTATGGTCTGGTCGCTTAATGTTTGTGTTTCTTTCCCTTTGGTGTCTTTGGTGGGTGGAGTAAGTTATTTGTATCGATTCCTGATCTTTGTTTTACTTCTACTTTTCAAAACTGTCAAATTTCAAACATTGCTGCAGCGCTGTAATTTTATACAATGTTTCTTTTAAGCACAAATCAGTCCTTTGTATAACCTCTCCTATCAAAACCTAGCAATGATTTTCAAAACTTCTTTTCCATTACAAAATTGACCCAATTTTCACCTTGGCCGCCGCCATGCACTTGAGGTTGAAGAAATATGGCTGCTCTTGAGCAGATGGTGAAAACATGTAAACAAACAAAAGTGGTTCCTTCTATGTATTGTGGTCTGAATTGGTCATAACCTCTATAGAGTAAAATATCTACTATTTGAAAAGTAGAAGTAAAACAAAGATCAGGAATTGATACAATTAACCCACTACATCCAAAAAAGACACCAAAGGGAAAGAAATACAAACATTAAGCGACCAGACCATAATGGAAACCCAAACAAAGGAAGGCCATAAGGACAGTTAATTTCCCACAAAATGGCCATATGGCCATCCAAAATCAAACGACACAAGTGATACACACAGTAAGTAACAACCAACAACATAAATAAATCACCACAGAAGAGCCGCCTTGGAACGGTCAGTGGAAGATTTCCACTGGGGGGCTTAAATCGATTTTACGTGGCCACAATCCTCGCCCTTACTTCCGTCGCGATTTAGACAAATAATTTGTTCAGTCCGCATGAAGGCCTCCTAACTCATCAGTGCAACATCTCCGTGAACACAAAAATCAAAGAACCACAGAGGTGAGACAACGGTGAGGACTCGACAGCAAGAAACCACTGAAATGCTGGAGCAAAAGAAAACCAACAGTTAGACTCCGATGAGCCCGACCAGAGACAGAGCATCAGGCACCAACCAGCATTATCTCTCTAATTCTCAATAAGCCTTTACGTTGGAGCCGTCATAGAATCTGAGGCCTGACCCACCGGCGTGCAATTATAGAGGGAAGCAAAGTTGCCAACCGTGATTTGGTTAACTACCATGCATGCAGTCTGTCGTATAATATCCATGTTGTACCCAATCTTTTTATATCGAAGAATGATTTTACGAAATTGGGTGCTGAAGTCATTGCGGTTATATATTTTTTTCTGAATTTATATACTAAGTCACCATAAAATTCGGGTTCCGATAGACCTTGTTGCAGAAGAGATTTAAGTCCAATATTGAATTTTGAAATTAAATCAGAATGGCGTCTATAAAATTTTGAAAAGGCTTTGCGTAGTTTATGGTACCGATAACCCTGATTAAGGAGTTTAGCCGTTAATAATTTATTACGAGTGTTGAAGTCAGTTACATGACTACACACTCTAGCAAATCGAATTAATTGCGAAATATAAACACCATAGGATGGCGCACGAGGAACATCACCATCCAAAAAAGGAAAATTTACAATCTCAAAATCAAAGTCATCGCGTTTATCATAAATTTTGCACGAAACAAATCCATCTACAATAGATAGATGTAAATCCAAAAACGGGGCCTCGGTATCAGAAGAATTTGCTTTATTTAACTGAAGTTCTAGGGGGTAAATCTGACTGATCAAACCATCAAAATAGGTATTATCAATATTTTATAAATCATCTAAATATCTAGAAGTAGAGCTAAAAGCTTCAATAATTTCAGATTGGTTACCAATGGAAAGCGACAAAATGAAGTCTCTTTCATAACAATAGAAGAACAGATCAGCCACAAGAGGTGCGCAATTAGTACCCATCGGAATACCCACAATTTGTCTAAATAACTTAGTACCGAATCTAATATAAATATTGTGAAGTAGAAAGGTGAGGGCATCACACACTTTCTGACATGACCAAAGTATATAATTCTTATGCTCTTTAGAAGTGAAAAATGCATTTCTGACATTACATGCAAGATACAGAGAATCTTCTCTGTGAAAAGCCCATTCAATTAAATCATTAAGCTTTTCTTTTATAAGATTATGAGGAAGTGTAGTGTAAAGAGTGGAAAAATCGTAGGTAGACAGACTAGAAGCACGAAAATGTCTAGATTTCAATTTATTTAAAACCTCATTCGAATTTTTTATAGACCAAAACAGATTTCTTCCTGATCTTTCAAAGACTTTATCACAATATTTAATTACATGCGTTTTAATAGCAGTAAGACAGGAAGTTAATAATTTAGAAAGTTCAGTGGTAGTGCGAGAGCTTGAATTTGCAATAAACCGTGCTTTGTAAGGTTTTTTATGAAGTTTTTGGTAACCCGTATAGCGTAGGAAGCTTGTCTTGGCCTTCGTTAACACACACAGCAAACTTGGTGGCTGAGAGACAAACATGTTTATCTACTATAGCTCTATCTTCAGCTAAAGGCTGAAGTTCATAGGCCTTAGTACCACCAAGCTCCTGCTTAAGCGTGTTAACATAGTGGAGCCGTCACACAACGACGACGTTGTTAGCGGCCTTGTCTGCAGGGGCCAAAACAAACTTCTTATGAAATTCTTGAATACCTAGTTTAAGATGACGTAAAGACGTCTTGGGCTTAGGAGGTAATAAGTTAGTATTTTGAGAATAGAAAGAAATGCGTTTATTCACTAGTTTTAAAATGCTAGTGAATTCTTAACCCATACTCTACTAAATGAACTATCACCTTATATATAGTACAAGTCCATTTCAAAATTTAGTAGTGTCGAATTTTTGTATTTCTCTTCAAAATTCAAACAAAAAAGTGGCTGAAAGTTTGCAAACAGTGTAGGCCCTGATAAGATGTCGCGTCTGATCTGGACCTGCACTGTTTGCAAATTACCCATTTCAGGGTTTCTGGTACAGAATGGGTTAAGAGACATTACGATGACACGCCCGTATGGCATAGTGCATTTTTCACATCTCCAAAATGGCTAATTTTCTGATAACAATATTCGATATTTTTCTTATTAATACTTCAAACATAGGTTGTGGGTGCTCGTTAGAACCGCCTCATTGAGGCGGTTCTAACGAGTACCCACAACCTATGTCTTGGAGTAAAAATAAGAAAAATAATGTTTACCCCCTTAAACCCAAGTTTTCTCTATATAAAGTGGGGTTTAGGGGGTGTTCATTTCACGGACTTGTTCACGTGATGATACGAACAATGCTTCTTTGATTTTTGACTCTTTGAGAGAACGTGTATGAATCCAAGGTTAAATGTAAGAATTCCAAGCACCACCAAATTTGTACTTCAGTAGACTTTGACCACAAAAGGCCAGCAGGTCCGAATAGTTTTTTTTTTTCTTCTTCTTCTTTTTTCATTGGTTTCATTAACTAGATGGAAAATTGTTTGTACCAAAAATGCAAGTATTTATATTTTCAGTCGCCCCCGCCCATAGGGCTTGAAGAAATATATGGGCTGCATGATGCTTCCACGCAGAGCTGAATCCGGCCCGCACACTAGTACTGGTAAACCGCTTAGAGAATCTAAGCCTGTCCAGGAACCGCGGTGCGAGGCGGACCGTCCATGCTAATAAACCCTAATGGTTTCATTGGGCGACAGGGCTTAAGATGTCATTTCATCTCAATGTTGGGTAAACGTCCCACAAAATTGGAAGCAACGTCTCCAAAATGACCTTTACAGTGTTGACGAGGACGTTAAACCTTAAATCAAACAAATCAAACAAAAATTTTTATATTCAGACTGTATCTAATACAACGCCGTTCTTTTTTTTTGTCAAATAAATAACATGCAGACAATCTATATTTTTACATAATTGAATTGTGTGCGGTGTGCTCTCAAGTAAAACGTACAGTTATTTGACCTATGACAATCTACATTGTAAATATGTTTAGCTCACCTGGGCCGAAGGCTCCAGGGGAGCTTATAGTATAGTTGGTCATCCGTCCGTCCACACTTTTGACCAGCTATATATCTGCAGCTTGCAGGCTGGTCTCAATCATTTCTTATCTGTAGCATGCCTCTGTGGGGCATTGATGACGTTAGGTTTTTATTGAAACCGAATGAAAACTTTGGTTGCTATGGCAACCACACGGTCCCATAGACTTACAATGGGAAAATGCTAATCAATACCGTAGCACCTTCAGTTTTGATCGGATCTTTCTAAAACTTATATATAAGTAGACTGGGGGTGAAAGCTCGTATGCTTTTGAACACTGGCAAGGTCGACCCATTAATTATAGAGCTACGTCCCCTTGATTGCTGAAAATGCGTATTCAGCCTTGCAGACAACAGTGCTGTTTATGAAGGAACTCAATAAAACCGAGTTTCCGGTTTTCATTCTAATATGTATTCTTTGCTTCCAAAGTTAACCTTTTTCATTTATTAAAAGCTAGGATGAGTTCGAAAACTAGCGATGTTCGTCAATTACCCACGGAGTTGTGTCCCCCACTTTGGGAAAATGCTTATTTTGGACCTTGTCATCACTGTAGTCGCTTCAGTTTTGATCGGATCTTCTTGAAACTTACAAGCAAGTAAATCGGGAATAAAAGCTCGGATGAGTTCGAAAACCGGCGAGCTCGACCTATCTGTTAAAGAGTTATGTCTCCTTGATTACAAAAATGCCTATTTTTGACCTTGCCATCTATGTAGTCCCTTCAGTTTTCAGAGGAACTTTCATGTAAGTAAGTAAGGAATAAAACCTCGGCTGAGTTAAAAAAAATCGTGAGTTTGGCCTTTCTTTCAGAGAGTTATGTCCCCCTTAATTACAAAAAAATACCTATCTTTGACCTTGTCATCACCGTACGTATGTTTATCATCGCTCTAGCGCCTACATTTCTCGACTGATTTCAACACGTCACACAAATGTTCCACATGACAATATCTCGAGTGAGTTCGACTTTCAAGTAAGCTGCTTCAAGGTCAAGATCACTGCGGATATTTTTTGAATAACTTTGTCATCGCTCTAGTGCCTACGTTTCTTCACCGATTTCATTAAAACAACTTTACACAAACGCTCCTTATGACATTATCTCGAGCTTTTTTTTCTTTATAGATCGTGACCTCAAGGTCAAGGTAACTGTCGCTATTTTTAGAAAGACTTCGTCATCGCCTACTTTTCTCTACCGATTTCAATATTACTTTTTTAAAATGTTCCTTATGACAATATCTGGAGCAAGTTCGACTTTCAAGGTCGTGGCCTCAAGGTCCACGTAACTGTGTCTGTTTATAGGGAAAACTTTGTCATCTCTCTAGCACCTACATTTCCTGACTGATTTTGATATAACTGCACACAAATGTTCCTTATGACAATGTCTCGAGCGAGTTCAACATTCACGGTCTTGGCCTCAACTCTAAGGTCACTGTGGCTATCTTTAGAAAAAAAAACTTTGTCATCACTCTAGCCTACATTTCTTTGCCGATTTCAGTATGACTTCATACAAATGTTCCATACAACAATATCTGGAGTGAGGTCGATTTCAACGTCATTGCCTCAATTTCAAAGTTGCTGTGGTTATTTTAGAAAATCGTATGAGCAAGTTGACTTTCAAGGTTATGATCTCAAGCTTATTTATCAGATCTTCTACAAACTTACTTGTAAGTAAGTCAGGGATAAAAGCTTGGTTGAGTTCAAAAACTGATGAGGTCAGCCTATTTATGGTAGAGGTACGTCCCTTTGATTGCAGAAAATGCCTATTTTTTACTTTGTCATCACCGCAACTCCTTCAGTTTTCATTGTGTTTTCTTGAAAATTACAAACAAGTCCGGGATAAAAGCTCGGATGAGTTCGGAAAATAGCAAACTCAGACTATTGCTCAAAGAGTTATGTCCCCTACTTTGCTGAAAATGCTTATGTTTTACCTTGTCACAACCGTAGCCCCTTTAGCTTTGATCTGATCCTTTTGAAACTTACATAAAAGCAAGTCAGGGATAAAAGCTCGAATGAGTTAGAAAACCCGAGAAGTCGGTTTATTTATCATAGAGTAACGTCACTTTGTTTGCAGAAAATGCCTGTTTTTGACCTTGTCATCACCATAGCCTCTTCGGTTTTGATTCAATTTTCTTGAAACTTACATATAAGTAAGTCAGGGATAAAAGCTTAGATGAGTTAAAAAAACTGGTGAGGTCGGCCCATTATCATATATTTATGTCCATTTAATTGCTGTAAATGCCCACTTTTATGCCCCTGAAATCAATGATTCGGGGGCATATAGTTTTTGATATGTCTGTATGTCCGACTGTTTGTTTCTTAGTCTGTTTGTTTGTCTGTCCGCAGAAACCTTAACATTGGGCATCACTTTTGAATGGTAACTGATAGGGCTTTCTTATTTCACATGTGCATTCCTCGTCACAAGACCTTACCAGTGGGCACCATACATTTTTGACCTTATGACCCTGACCTTGACGTTTGACCTACCCTTTAAAAACATTGGTTATAACTTTGGATTGGTAAGCGATAGGGCTTTCATATTTCACATGTGCATTCTATGTCTCAAGACTTTTACAATGGTATCATAAATTTTTACCTTGTGACCTTGATGTTTGACCTACTTTTCAACAACTTTAACATTGGCCATAATTTTCCATTGGTAAGCGATAGGGCTTTCATATTTACCATGTGCATTCCTTGTCGAAAGACCTCTTTGGTGGTAGCATTAATTTGACCTTGGACCCTGACCTTGACATTTGACCTACTGTTTAAAAACTTAAACATTGGTCATAACTTTCGATTGGTTAGTAAAAGGCCTTTCATATTACACATGTGGATCCTATGTCACAAGACCTTTCCAACGGTACCATAACTTTTGACCTTTTGACCTTGACCTTGACATTTGACCTACTTTTTAAAAACTTTAATATTGGCCATAACTTTTGATTGGTAAATGATAGGGCTTTCATATTTCACACGTGCATTCCTTGTCACAAGACCGTTCCAGTGGTTCCATAATTTTGGACCTCATGACCTTGACCTTGACGTTTGACCTACTTTTTAAAAACTTAAACATTGGCTATAACTTTTGATTGATAAGTGATAGGGCTTTCATATTGTACATGTACATTCCAAGTCACAAGACCTTTCCAATGATACCATAATTTTTGACCTTGTGACTGACATTTTACCTACTTTTCAAAAACTTTATCATTGTTCATTACTTTTCATTGGTAAGCGATAGGGTTTCATATTTCACATGTGCATTCCAGTGGTACCATAATTTTTGACCTCGTGACATTGACCTTGATGTTTGACCTCCTTTTTAAAAACTTAAACATTGCTCATAACTTTGGATTGGTAAGTGATAGGCCTTTCATATTTCACATATGCATTCTATGTCACAAGACCTTTCCAACGGTACCATAATTTTTATTTTGTTACCTTGACCTTGACAATTAACCTGCTTTTCAAAAACTTTAACATTGGTATCAACTTTCGACTGGTAAGTGATAGGGCTTTCATATTTCACATGTGCATTCCTTGTCACAAGTCCGTTCCAGTAGTACCATAACTTTTCACCTCATGATCTTGACGTTTGACATCCTTTTTAAAAACTTTAACATTGGCCATAACTTACGATTGCTAAGTGATAGGGCTTTCATATTTCACATGTGCATTCTATGTCAAAAGACCTTCACAACGATCCCATAATCTTTGACCTTGTGACCTAGCGGTTTGACCTATTTTTCAAAAGCCTTAACATTGGCCATAATGTTTGATTAGTTAGTTACATGGGGTTCTTATTTCACTTATGCATTCCATGTCACAACACCTTTCCAGTGGTACTATGATTTTTGACCATGTGACCTTGACCTTGACGTTTGACCTACGTTTTTTTAAAAACTTTAACAGCGGCCATAACTTTCGATTAGCAAGCGATTGGACTTTCTCATTTCACATGAGCGTTTCTTGTCACAGATCTTTTCAGATTTTTACCTCGTGACCTTGACCTACTCTTTTAAGACTTCACATTGGCCATACATGTTGATTGGTTTGTGATAGGGTTTTCTTATTTCACATGCGCTATCTGGGGCAGCAGTGTTTCACAAGCACATCCTGTTGACATTGTCATCGATTCATAAATCACTAAGCTTTAAACGGACCTTCCTGAATCTTACATATAAGTAAGTTAAGAGTTAAAAGCTTGAATGTGTTTGCAAAATAACATTGATAGAACATTACTAACAGACTTATGGCCCCTTCTTTGCTGAAAATGCCTATTTCTTACATGCTTTTCAATGAATGATAGAGATTTATCAGTGAAATATAAATCGATATTTTCACTGTTTCAAACAGTGAAAATACGATTTTTTATTTTGCACTGTTTGGGACTCCTTTTTTCTTCAAATCTAACTCTAATTTCAATTTTATCTTTGTCAGTTAACTGAACAATACTGAAATGTGTTCTAATTGACGTATAGCCCGTTCATGTGTGACAGGGACGTTACTGACGTCATTTATGACGATGACGTCACGTCTTTTGTCGCGCGACGTTAGACTTGCCAGCAACTTCTTTGGAAAACTACTCTCTCAATTATTTCATTAATCATTCATAATAATACCATCCCAGGCCATTTCTCAGGTGCCAACTTTCAGTTTACACCCAATAGTATACCCACTAAACACGATGGACACCACTAAATTGACGAAAAACGAACAGGAACAAAGATAATTTTCTCCGAATGTGAGCGACACCATTAAAGACGCTAAATATTGCCTTTTGAAGCATGTAAGAAACAGAAAATTTGATTTTTTCAGTGCAAGATCAAATTTTATTTCACTCATGAACACTAAAACTGCTATTTTCACTCGTGGCTACGCCACTCGTGAAAATAACAGTTTTGGTGTTCATTCGATGAAATAAAATTCGATCTTACACTGAAAAAATCAAATATCCTCTATTTGTACATTGTCATCACCATAAGTCCTTTAGTTTTGGTCTAATCATCCTGAAACTAGCATATAAGTAGTTCGGGAATGAAAGTTTGGAGGAGTTTGAACACAGGTGATATCTACTTATCTTTCATATAGTTACGTCCCCTTGAATGCTGAAAATACCTGTTTTGACCTTGGCATCAGCATAAATCCTTCGGTAAAGTTTGGAACTTCCCGAAGCTTTTAAGCGATATAGGACCATCATGGTCCTCTTGTTTTGTTGATCCAATCTCTATGACTATGCTGCTTTTATCCAAATAAAAATTGCAATATACTGTACATTTATGTCCTGTGATCGTGTTTCAACACTTTAACCCATTTAGTACCAGAAACCCCAAAACGGGTACCCTGGCAAACAGTGCAGGCCCAGAACAGACGCCACAGAACGCGGCGTCTGATCAGGGCCTCCACTGTTTGCTAAAAGTTAAACCATTTTACAAATACATTTTGATGAAAACACAACCTGTCACCCCTAAATTTTGAAATGAATTCCTGCTATATATAAGGAGGAAGATTCTGTTTTGGACAAAAAGGGTTAATTTTGTTTCTGTCTTTATCCTGCGGGGTCAAAAACAAACTTTCATGGAGACTGACTGTGAATGACTCACTTAGAACATTTTTCTACTCTCATTCTGTCACTTCAAGCGATTCAAGTAGGGCAGTTGTCAGCTTCTTACAAAAAAACACTTTGCACTGATTAACAACTTATGTTTTAGCCAGCTCGGAAAAAGTTAATGCTACCCATCCTACTGCTATTTGTCTTATTTTTTTTCTCATATAGATTGTGGTTATACGTTGGAATCTCCCCATTGGGGCGGAATTAGAACTCGCTAAATCTGTTCCCATGTTTATCATGTGAAATTTGAGGTCTAACTGACATTTTCACTATTTAGAAATACGGCAGTTTCGGTAACTACATGAACCTTTTTTTTTTGGATATTTACGTAGACTGTTTTCGGTAATTGCATGTGCCAGGGTTCATGGTCTATCAGTTTGATTTGGGTTTAACGCCACGTCAACCCTTGTCCCAGAGAAGGGAGAAAAGAGATAGAAGAGATAGCAGAGGAGATGAAAGTGAGGGACAGCGAAGAAAGAGAAATAAGAATGGAAGTGTAGAAACAGAAGAAATATTAACCCTCCCCCTCTACCCTTTACTGCTGCAAGGACAGCAGGCCTTGTCAAACTGTAAGCCAACGTCAGTTGGACGCCCAAGTGATGCAAGATAAACATCACCTTTGCCTCACCAAACCACCCCCACTCTATCCCTTCAAAGGAACAATTAAAATCTGGTCATTAGACCCGGTTTGTTCGCATCACCAATGATAACAATAGTAATAATATTATTAATAAAAATAATAATTATTATTGTTATTATTATTATCATTTATTCTTATCTATTTATTTATTTATGTATATATTGTTTGTCTGTTTGTTTGTTTGTTGTAGAGTTTATTGACCTAGCCAAACCTGTTTGGTCATATCGAGCCGCCCAGTCTACCAAACTACACTTTTTCTTAGCAGGCTTGTTCAAAGGCGGTCAGTCAGTGAGCATTCTTATGCAAGTTATCAGTAGAAGGGAGAGAATGACCGCAGCAAAGATATCATGATCATTCACCTTGAAAGAACGTTGCCGACCATACTGGTCTCCTGATTACCAGTCAGACGGGCCCCCGGTACATGTTTTAACCCTTGTTGTACCAAATGGAATCTTCCATCTTATATATATCACAAGTCCATTGCAAAATTAAGGGGTGTCAGGTGATGTTTTCTTCAAAATGTATTTGGAAAAAGGCTTGACTTTTTGCAAACAGTGTAGGCCTTGATCAGACGCCGCGTTCTGCGGCGTCTGATCTGGGGCTGCGCTGTTTGCCAAGTACCCCTTTTGTAGTTTCCGGTACTGAATTGGTTATGGCAGCCCAAGTCTAGATTGGCCCCAGACAGTAATAAACTGCGCATTATATGGATGGCCGTTGAATCATTGATTTTTCATGCTAAGTCATTAATATTCATGAGCTATGTTAGAATTCTGATTGGTCGAAAGAATGCCATGCGCAGGGCAATAAATTATCGTATTCCCCTGTCACTGCTCAAATGTACAAGTGCACAATTGGATAAATCAAATTTTATCATTCAAGTCTTATGTTTGTGCCCTTGTGTGAGGGCAATATGACGATTTGTAGGGTGAACAAATCGGCATATTCCTCTCACACAAAGGGCAATAAATTAATATTGTTTTCTTCGGACCGTTTGCAAAGAGCAAGGAGTCTTTAAAAGGCTTCCAAAGGATAACCCTTTTATAGAACATATTTAACTGTGTGGGGATGTGTGGCGCCGGTAAAACACGTCTCCCTGCCCTACATCATAGTGTAGTTTGTATTTTTTTGTCCTTTAGGATCATTGATTCCATTGTGGAATTTGTAAAATATCCTAGGGTCACTGATGAGGCCTATTTGGCCGAAACTAGCTAGTCTGGCCCAGAAAACATGTACACTCCATGCTTTAAAGTTCTGTGATGTATTCCTTGCTTCCAAAGGATAACCCTTTTATAGAACATATATACTATACACTTAATATGTTGTCTCATCACGTGAACAAGTCCGTGAAATGAATACCCCCTTACACCCCACTTTGTATATAGAAAACTGGGGTTTACGGGGGGTAAAAATTATTTTTCTTATTTTTACTCCAAGACATAGGTTGTGGGTAATCGTTAGAGCCGCCTCAATGAGGCGGTTCTAACGAGCACCCATAACCTATGTTAGCAGTAAAAATAAGAAAAATGTCACGGATTTTCATCAAAAAGTAGCCATTTTGGAGATGTGATTTTGGAGCACTATGGCGCACGGGTAGGCAATCGTAATGTGGTGAGAATAAAGCAGGTCGACAAAAGGCAAAACAGGTTATTCTCGAACATTTAAACATAGCTTATGACAAGAAAGCAGTCCGAGGGACAGCCAAATTCCCCGCAGCACTTTAATAACAAGGCTCAACCTTGTTACCTTCACCCGTGACTTTGACCTTGATTAGGCATGGTTTTTTTACAATGGGCAACCGGCAAGTTAGCAGTACGCCATACCCCGTCGGTTCATTAAAGAGCAGATACGTAAAAAAAACACTGACACGCCACACCAGAATTGGTGTTACAAGTGACAAGTATGTCAACGTAGCGGTAATCAATACTTAACATCACCATCCAATACCGGTTAACCCACAGGAGAGGGCGGAGCTAAGCGATTGTCAAAATCTACTGCATTTCGCCTTCAGATTCGCGCTGAATATTTACATGTAATATTGTCTGGACGCCACGGGTCATGTAAAATTCAATCACCAGTTAGCGTATATTCGCTGTGAGGGGCTTGGCAAGCAATGGAGACTCAGATCAGGCGCCACAGAACGCGGCGTCAAAGTACAACCAAAAAGCGCGGATTTTTAATGACAGGCTACTCTACCTGTCATTCTATCGGCGTCTGATCGGGGTCTACACTGTTTACATAAAAAGTGGAATTTAGGGCTTGAACGAAAGTTTGGATCTCAGTCCGGGACTATTTTCCCAGCCTACACCCGGTGGCAGTCGGGGACTTTCCCCTTGGCGCCGTTCGCCTTTGTCGTCTGCTGGCGACTGCCGACGACTGTCCGGGCTGATTACATACATGTGCATACCTTTATCTATAATCTTGATTTAGTGTTGCTACGTCCTAGCGCTTATCATTCTAGAGAAAATTAATATTACCTAATATTTTAAATTAGCCCTGCTTTCACAAAATAAATTTGTACACACTGTACCATGTAATTTATCCTCCTTGTGCAATTCCAATACATACAGAAATTGTCGGCCCCCGCCCATCGGGGCTTGAAGAAATAGATAGGCTGCATGAGGCTTCCACGCAGACTACACGAGTACTGGTAAAGCGCTTAGAGGATTTAAGCCTGCCCGTGCGAAGCGATGCGAGGCAGCCCGCCCATACGTATAAACCCTATTGGTTTCATTGGGTGACAGGGCTTGAGATGTCATTTCATCTCAATGACGGGTAAAAGTCCCACAAAATTGGAAGCAACGACTCCAAAATGACCTATACAGTGTTGAAGGGGACGTTAAACCTCAAATCAAACAAACAAACAGAAATGGGCACAACAGGAAACTCAGTTAAAAAGTGGCTTTAGTGTATATTTAACCCATAACAACCCCTACTTTTGCAAACAGAGATGAGGTCCTGCACCGTTTGTCATGCAGCTTGTGAATAATGTTAAGAAATTTTAATGTTTGGCAGGCAGCAATGGCCGTGGCTAAATTTATTTATTCAGCAGGATAAGTGTTAAGACTTGTTGGTTTTTCTGGGTTTCTTCTCTTTTTTACCGCCCATTTTTGTCCAGTTGTGAGGAAGGTTTCAAAATTTAAAAGGGTGGACCGATAAGGTCTCCTGGGAGCACGCAAAAATCCGCCCAAATATTTTACTAACCGTCGAGTCGAGCAATTAAGTGGCAAATACTTTTTAGACTTTAAGTGGAATGCATACACCTTCAGGGAAGGCAACTCCTTCAAGCGTATTTTAGTCTCCCATGTCAATAAGGGTCAACTCTTAAAGGAATGAATTTGCTCCTGAGTTAGATAAAATGACAATTCAATCCCAGTGAAATGGTTTATATGCTCGGATGGTCCAACTCGCCAGGGCAGGCTTAGGGACTTTATGGCTAAAGTTAACAGACATCTGAAGCGTTGCATGCTGTGCCAGTATTATAGACTATTGTGTAAGGCAGCACCATGAACATGTGTCTCGTAAGGATCCGAAAGACTTTGGGGCTTGAACCATATGTAATTCGGGTCATTTCTCCGGTCAGTCGCAATGGCGAACTTGCACACAAAAACTGTTTATTTTCAAATTAATTTTTAAAATTCAAACTAATACATCTGACAAAATTAACTTCAGTTATGATTAGTTTAGTTATTCTATTTTTAAAGTTTAATAGTCAAAAATTGATTTTATTTGCCAGTTTAACGCATTTTGTTATTTGTTGATGGGATGGATAATGGTGTTAGATAGGGAATCGGAATATCGACGATTCTGTTCTTTTATCATAATATAGGTAATGATCGCTTTCTTTAATTATGCAACAATTAAATTACCGATAATCCAAGTGTGTGTACAAAAATCCGGGAAGCAAAACATTGAATAAGTGTTAAACAGCTGCTTGATTTGTCACAGCAAACCAAGTGTCGAAAGAGTTGACCTGTCAATTTTTTCGCAGTCGCAATTGGCAATACTAACCAGCCTAAAGACCCGAGACAAACTAATCGCGACAGGAGAAAAAAATAGGCGTAATAAAGAATCCACGGCTGGAAACCGTCCATGTATATAAACCCTATAGGTTTCATTGGGCGACAGGGCTTGAGATGACATTTCACCTCAATGTCTGGTAAAAGTCCCACGAAATTAGAAGCGACGCCTCCAAAATGACCTATACAGTGTTGCGGCCCCCGCCCATCGGGGCTTGAAGAAGTACATGGGCTGCACGATGCTTCCACGCAGAGCTGAAACCGACTGCACACGAGTACTGGTAAACCGCTTAAGATGATCTAAGCCTGCCCAGGCAAAGCGGTGCGAGTCAGACCGTCGACGCTTATAAACCCTATTGGTTTCATTGGGCGACAGGGCTTGTGAAGCCTTTTCATCTCAATGTCTGGTATAAGTCCCACAAAATTGGAAGCAACGTCTCTAAAATGACCTATAAAGTACTGACGGGGACGTAAAACCTGAAATCAAACAAAGAAAACAAACCTAAACAGCGTTGACGGGACGTTAAACCTCAATTCAAATGACACAAAAATTATTTCTGTGATCGGTCAAATGAATATTGGAGCGTTTCCAGGTCACATTTGACGTTCCATGTTTGCAGGATGAAAGCATACACAGTAATTGTGTAATAACGGTAGAAATCTTTAACCTGCATAGGATGGGCCTCCCTGCACGTGTAGGGGATCCGAAGTTAAGGTCCCGATGCGGAGGACGGTGTACTTTGTTGCATTCATCCGGAGCATGTTCGGACACCGCAGTTTTATTACCGCTGCCGGGAATCAAACCGGGGGCCTCTAGCATCAAAGGCAAGTGCACTAACCATTGCGCTACCACGCTTGATTCAATGTCGAGTGCCTGCTTGATCACTTCACGAAAACATGCCTATATAATTTTGACCCCCTGGAACCCCACTTTAATATAGAATAACCGGGATTTACAGAGGTACATCTTACTTTTCTTATTTCTGCTCTTAATATAGATTGTGGGTACTCGTTAGAACCGCCTCGATTAGGCGATACTAACGAGTATCCACAATCCATATTTTGAGCAGAAATAAGAAAAACTCGATGAGGCGATACGAGAATCCACAATCAATATTTTGAGCAGAAATACCCACAACTGTACGTACAGGTCATTTTGGAGACGTTGCTTCCGATTTTGTGGGACTTTTACCCGACATTGTGATGAAATGACATCTCAAGCCCTGACGCCACCTCGAGGTTTTAACGAGTATCCACAATCTCTGTTTTGAGCAGACTATAGATTGTTGGTACTGCTAGTTAGAACCGCTTCGAAGTTTTAACGCGTATCCACAATCTCATTTTCAACAGTATTGAAAATCGATTGTAACATAAAGTGACAGCGCTATTGTCCCGCCCACGCTTTTAACGTTCAAAGACGGCTGTCAATCATCTCAAATACCAGTTCAGAAGCACGTGATGTAAAAATCAAAACGGTGCTACAAAGCTTTCGGCACGTATTTGATATTCGTCTCAAACAAAATCAAAAGTGCGTCTGAGAGAGGCCAAGTGCTAACTTGCCGGTTGCGCTGTTTTAAGGGTTCTGCACATCAGCTCACTGAGGGGGATATTTGACCAACTATTCATGAAAATCCTTCCAGGGGTAAAGGAAATATGGAACGCACACACAATTCAAAGTTTCAAACTAGTGACCTTGACCTTGAGTCGGTATGGTCTTTTATGGATTCTTTGTTTGCTTGTATTGAGTTTAACGACCGAATCAACACTATTTTAGGTCATTTTTGAGCCGATCGGTTTACCTATCCACATTCTTCCTTGGCAGGCTTGTACGCAAGCGGTAAACATTCTTTCGCCAGAAGTTTATAGGTTCTGCACATCATCTGAGGGGGATATTTGACCAAAGTTCAATGAAAATCCTTCTAGACGTAAAGGAGATATAGAACGGACACAAAATTCAAAGTTTCAAACTAGTGACCTTCAAATGTCACCTTGACCTTGAGTCGGCATGGTATATATATGGGTTTTGCACATCAGCTCATTGAGGTCGATATTTGACCAAAGTTTAGTGAAAATACTTCCAGGGGTAAAGGAGATATAGAACGGACACAAAATTCAAAGTTTCACACTAGTGACCTTCAAATGTGACCTTGACCTTGAGTCGGCATGGTATATATATGGGTTTTGCACATCAGCTCATTGAGGTCGATATTTGACCAAAGTTTAGTGAAAATACTGCCAGGGGTAAAGGAGATATAGAACGCATACAAAATTCAAAGTTTCAAACTTGTGCTCTTCAACTGTGATCTTGACCTTGAGTCGGCATGGTTCATTGATAGGTTCTACATATCAGCTCCCTGAGGGTGATATTTGTCCAAACGTTTAACAAAAATTCCTTCAAGGGGTAAAGGAGCTATGGAACAAGCACAAATTGCAAAGTTTCAAACTCGTGACCTTCAAATGTGACCTTAACCTTGAGTCGGCATGGTTTATTTATGGATTCTGCACATCACCTCACTGAGGAGGATATTTGACCAAAGCAAATGGAAATCCTTCCAGACTAAAAGGAAATATGGAAAGGACACAAAATTCAAAGATTCAAATTTGTGACCTTCAAATGTGTCCTTGAGTCGTCATCTTTTATTTATGGGTTCTACACATCAGCTCATTGAGGGTGATATTTTTCCAGTTTAATGGAAATCCTTCCAGGAGGAAAGGAAGAGATTGAACGGACAAAAATTAAAGTTTCAAACTCGTGACCTTCAACTGTAACCTTGACCTTGAGTCGGCATGGTTTATTTATGAGTTTAATGAAAATCCTTCCAGGGTTAAAGGATATGGAACGGACACAAATGCAAAGTTTCAAACTCGTGACCTTGACCTTGAGCGGCATGGATTATTTATGGGCTCTGCACATCAGCTCACTTAGGGGGATATTTGACCAAAGTTTAATGAAAATCCTTCCAGGGGTAAAGGAGATATGGAATGGACATAAAAATTCAAAGATTCAAACTCGTAACATTGACCTTGAGTCGGCATGGTTTATTTATGGGTTCTGCACATCAGCTCACAGAAAGGAATATTTGACAAAAGTTTAACGAAAATCTATCAAGGGTCCTGAGATACGAAGCGGACAAGTGTTATGGACAGACAGACGATAAGATAGACAGACGATAAGATGGACAGACGGATGGACGGACAGACAAAGGTCATTCCTAATCTCCGCGTCGCTTCTCAGCGGGGAGGAAAAAGACGTCTTGTTAAAGTGTATTTCATCTTTTTAGTGATTATTTGTGTTTAGCTGATGTGTTTACATAGCGTCATTGACTGTCATATAATAGTATACTGTATTAATATTTCTTATCTTTTCTCCAAGACGTTTTGTCGATCAATACCGATTTCTGTTTAATGTTGTATCTCAAAGTGTTGATTTGTAAGAACGTAAATTATATGTGTAATATTTATTTAATCGACTCCCAAAACAGAACACTGGCAAACTGTATATGAACAGAAACTTACTACGTGTACTTGAAAAACATTGGATTCAGCTATTTTCTAGATAGATTTGAAAAAATAAAAGCACTGAGAGTACTTGTGGGTCGATTGTCTCTGAGTGTAGGCTGGAAAAGTAGTCCTGAACTGAGAATCGAACTGTTCTTTTAACCCTTAAATTGCAGTATTTTAAGCAAGCACAGTAGCCCTGATCAGGCAGTAATGTGGCGTCTGATTGGGTATAACAATGTTTGTCGATGCCCAAGTGCACGAGAACAGACCAGAATTTACTTTTTACGCAGCGCTCTGACGTGTTAGGGAGACGACTATCGACGCTATAAACTGGATTTTGTTCAGGGTCGGCGGCGATCAGATGGTCAGTGTTAGTCACGCGGACAATAGCAAGCTTTATAACAACTAGGCCAGTCATTTTAGCCCAAAAAGACCCTCAACCTCAAACAAATTCCTTCTTAAGGGTTTTCACTATATTCAAAGTCAGTGAGGTGTCCTGACTTACAGGAAAAAAATCCCCAAAAATATTCCCTGGCGAAATTGATTTTTTGGGGGAAAATGTTCGAAATTTGAATAAAAATCGCAAAAAAACAGGAATTTAATTAAAAAAATTTCATTAAATGATATCAAATATATTTAAATAGCCAAAAATAAGCTAACTATTGTCAAGTAGCGATAAAAGAAGTTTTAGCTTCATATGTGAACAGGAACCTGGCTTTTTGGGGGTAAAAACTTGGAAATATTGACAAAAAACGCAGAAAATGGGAATCAATTTTTAAAAAGTGACTGGTTTTGATTCTTGAAAATGTTTTGGTGTAAAAAGTTATATATGTGTATAAGTTAACTACAGGAAAAAAAAATTTATTAGTCAAAAAAATTCATTTTTGCGGGATAGGAAAATGCACATTTTTATATAAAACACTCCTAATCCATTAATTTTGGGGCAAGTGGCAACCACAGTATAAAAATGTATTGTATGATGCCCAACCAATTTATATAACCAGATGTGCACTAACTCTCAAGTAGCTATAAAAAACATTCAGTTTTGTGCCTGCTCAGAAGTTTGCCTTTTAAGGGAGAAATTCAAAATTTTGACAAAAAAGCGAGGGAAACGGGAATGTTTTTTGTAAAGGATTCTTAAAAATGTTTTGATGCAAAAAGTTACATATGGATAACCGTTAACTACAAAAACAAAGGCGGATATTGAAATGTTTCGAAAGTTTCATTTTTCAGGCAATGAAACTGTTGAATTTTACCGAAAAATACCATTTTTTTTCACATGTAGGAATTACTTAACACACTTTCATAGTACATACATGTCTGACGTGGAGCTGGTTTGTATTACCAGAGAAGCACAAACTACTTTGCAGCAGCTATTAAATGCTTCAACTTCCTACCTTCACAGAAATGTTCCTTTCTAAGGTTGTTGGAACTTTTGTCAAAGAAAAAAACATGGAAAACAAGCTTTTTTAATACATGTATCTGGTAAAGGCTTTTGAAAACACTTTGATGTAGCGTTACATCAGATTACTGCATGAAGAAACACTTTTAGCTTTTGAAAAACAAATCATTATTTCAGGGTAAAAACATAATACTTTTACAGAAAAACATGAAAAATGAACATGTATTATGTAATTTAGCTTTCATAAGCTTAAGGCTTCAAGGAATCTATTGCAACTGGTCACTGTCCATGGTCGTCGCTGTCATCCGTCTGCCCTTCTGTTCTCAATTTTCTTAAATGACATTTCTTAAGTCACTAAATCTTGTTCAGAGTTATTCAAATATCCATTCCATGCAACTCTGATTGTCATGGTAACCAAAACGGAGAAATTAGCAAGATTACTTATCCGAAACCAGAACAAGAAGGTCTTTTATTAGGTTTTACAAGCAGTTTTTATCAACAGTGTTTAAATCATAGCCTTGGGGTCGAAAGTGTACCCATCCCTGGTGTTACAAATGTTTTACATGAACTCACATCCTAAAACTAGACGATCTTGGCCTTTGATATTTAATAGGTATCCTTATCTAGTGGATCTCTGCCAATTAAGATTGCCCAGAGTATAGTCCTGGGGTACCAATTGGCCCAAACTGGGGTCTGCTGTTCGAAGAATTCCATCCCTTGCAGCTTTTGTCGTGTTACGAGCCAGGCGTAGCAGAAAGAAAAAGCAAACAAGCCTTTTGGAAAAATTTAACCAAATTTATTTACAAGTTAACTTTAACCTGTACAAGTAAGAAAATTAAATGTATTTAGCTCTGTTATGAAATCTCCTGAATGAATCTATTTTCCTTGATCCCACAGAAGTCCCAGTCCGAAATGAAAAGTAATATCCTTTAACAATTCAACACAGAATTTAGAAATAACTTTTCTTTTAAGCCCAAACATCAAACTCCAAAGTCTGACTCAATGAGAAAAATCAAGCTCTTTTATAGACCCCAAGATTTCTCTAGAATGTTCCACAGGGCTGTGGAATAAGATGATGTAATTTTCTAAAAATAATGCAAACCTGAACTTTCTGGAAGGTTCTGAAGTACTTTTCCTTGTAAACATGTTGTTTACAAAACTGAAATTATTCTGTGACTCAGTTTTCGAGAATCTTCTATAAGAAGATTAACAAGATATTTATAGCACTATTAGGTCACCCAGTGGGGTGAAAGTGGGCATCAGAAAAATAAATTGTTATGCGTAACACCCCCCCCCCCCCCCCCCTCTTCGAAGAAAAGAAAGATTTATGTAATAAAGCTTTCTTTTGCTTTTAGAATAACAAAATATTGAACATAGCATATAAAATTACATGTATCTACAATCCACTTCAGTATGAAAGAAAAACACAATTCCTGACACTGCTCAAGCTCTTGAAAGGGCATCAGGGATAATATTATCTCTCCCCCTGATATGCTTTATGTCTAAATTATACTCTTGTAGCATAAGGCTCCACCTGAGCAACCGCTGATTTGTGTTTTTCATTTTATGGATAAAAGTCAGTGGATTGTGATCACTGAAAACAACAATCGGTGCAGTAGTAGGTGTAAGATAAACTTCGAAATGTTGCAGAGCAAGAATCAGAGACAAGCACTCTCTCTATGATAGAGTAATTTCTCTCATGCTTATTAAACTTTTTGGAAAAGTAGCAAACTGGATGATCCACACCATTTTCATCGTCCTGCAACAAAACACTACCTGCACCTACGTCACTAGCATCTACAGCTAGCTTAAACTCCTTTTCAAAGTTTGGTACTAAGAGAACTGGTTCACTCTTGAGTATGGCTTTAAGCTTATCAAAAGCATTTTAGCATATTGCATTCCAGTGGAATTTTGTTCTTTTGCTGAGCAAATTTGTCAAAGGCTCAGCAATGACAGAGAAATTATTACAGAAATTTCGGTAATAACCAGCCATACCAAGAAATCGCATCAGCTGTCTTTTGCACGTGGGTACGGGAAAATTTGAGATAGCCTCAACTTTAACATCAATGGGTTTCACATGACCTTGACCTACAACATGGCCTAGAAATGTCAAACTTGCATGGCAGAATTCACTTTTAGCAAGATTGATTGTCAATTTGGCATTACTCAGTCTATCAAAGAATGCTCTAATAGTCCCAAGATGTTGATTCCACTGGCCATTGTATATGATAGCGTCATCGATATAAGCACTGCAGCCTTCCAGTCCTGCAATTATCATGTTTATTAAGCGCTGAAATGTTGCCGGAGAGTTTTTCGTTCCAAATGGCATGACTTTACAGTTAATTAGTCCGTCTGGTGTTGTGAATGCCAAAACCTCCTTTGCTCTCTGTGAGTGGAATTTGCCAAAATCCTTTCAGAAGGTCGAATTTCGTTATGTATTTGGCATTCCCGATGTTATCAATGCAGTCATCCATTCTTGGAATAGGAAAGCTATCTGTCGCATCTAGAGCCAAATCAGCGGAATGAACGGAAACAACAGATTTTTGAATATGAACACTTATTTCCTGACATTTCAACACGGACAGACAAAATAGGATTTTGGCAAATTCCACTCACAGAGAGCAAAGGAGGTTTTGGCATTCACAACACCAGGAATTAACTTTCCTAAAATCTGTACACATACGATATGTCCCATCAGGTTTTGGTACAAGAATACAAGGAGAACTCCACTCACTTTGGCTTGGTTCAATGAAGTCATTGTCCAATAAATACTGTACTTCTTCTTTAATATATTTTTGTTTCATAGGATTCATCCTGTATGGGTGTTGTTTTACAGGTTTAGAACCTTTTATGTCCACATCGTGAAATATTTTGTCTGTCCGTGTTGAAATGTCAGGAAATAAGTGTTCATATTCAAAAATCTGTTGTTTCCGTTCATTCCGCTGATTTGGCTCTAGATGCGACAGTTTCTGGTCGAGATTCATAAGAATGTCAGAATTTCGAAGCTTTGATGACGTGGGATCCGATTTCACTGAATTAATATCCTCACAGTCATTGACACGTGAATTATGTGGAACAGAGCTAACTAGATTGACTGATGTTAATGACGCATTGTCCCTATCAATGTATCCCTTAGGCATGTTAATATGACACAGCTGCTTTAACTTGCGCCTCCCAGGAGTGTTTATTATGTAATTTACGTCACTGATCTTTTTGTCTACAGTGTATGGACCATAATACCTGGCTTGCAAAGACTTTCCAGGAATAGGCAAAAGAGCTAGTACCTTATCACCTGGTTTAAAATTCCTTTCTGTTGTCCCTTGTGAAAGTCTAGTTTTGAAATCTGACACATACTGAAGTAAATTCATGGAAGTGTCATCATTAAAGAGAAATTTCTCTTTCAGAAGTTTCAAAGGACCACGAACAGTATGGTCAAATACTAATTCAAATGGACTGAAGCCAAGAGATTCTTGCATAGATTCTCTAACAGCAAATAAAAGCAGATGGATGCCTTCATCCCAATCCTTCTCTGTGTCTAAACAATTAGATCTTATTATGTTTTTCAATGTTTGATGGAATCTTTAAATGGCGCCTTGACTTTCAGGATGATAGGCCGATGACTTATACTGTACAATGCCTAGTTCATGCATTACTTGTTGAAAAATTCCAGACATGAAATTTGAACCTTGGTCTGACTGAATAGATTTGGGAAGTCCAACAAAGGTGAAAAACTTCACTAAGGCCTTGACGATTGCCTTAGTTTTGATATTTCTTAGTGGAATGGCTTCAGGAAAACGTGTGGAAGCACACATAATAGTCAAAAGATATTCACAGCCAGACTTAGTTCTGGGCAAGGGACCAGCACAGTCTATAATTATTCGACTGAAAGGTTCATCAAAAGCAGGTATAGGCTGCAAATGAGCCTTAGATATAAAAAGTAGAAGTAAAACAAAGATCAGGAATCGATACAATTAACTTACTCCACCAATCAAAGACACCAAAGGGAAAGAAACACAAACATTAAGCGACCCGACCATGATGGAAACCTAAACAAAGGAAGGCCATAAGGACAGTTACTTTCCCACAAAATGGCCATATGGCCATCCAAAATAAAAAGACACAAGTGATACACACAGTAAGTAACAAACAACAACATAAATAAATCGCCACAGAAGAACCGTCTTGGAAAGTAGGAGTAAAACAAAGATCAGGAATCGATACAATTAACTTACCCCACACATCAAAGACACCAAAGGGAAAGAAACACAAACATTACGCGACCAGACCATAATGGAAACCTAAACACAGGAAGGTCATAAGGACAGTTACAGTTTTCCTACCATTAGGCATGTATGGCAGGACCTACAATGCTGAGAAACATCTGATTTTAACCCAGGCCAGTAAAAATGGTTAAGAATCTTGTGATAGGTTTTATTTACACTTAAATGTCCTGACATGGGAGTTTCATGTGCTAAGTTAATATTTCGGGACGGTAAAGCCGCGGAACCACTATCTGGTGGTTGACAGACCACTCGTCTTCTGCTGAGATGTCTGGTGGACGCCATTTTCTCATAAGAATGTCATTTTTGACATAATAACAGACTGGGACCTGTGATACTTCCTGCTCATCTAAAGTCCTTTCAAACAAAGGCGAAATTTCAGGATCCTTGTGTTGTTCTATAGTTAGTTGAGACTCAGACATTTCGTCATGACCTAGATCGAAAGATGAGTTATTGTCATTAAAATCCGTCTGCTTATCAGCCAGGCTTGAAGACAGAGACCTTGTTATCTCGTCATTAGAAGATTGACCCAAAAAGGTATCAGTGAAATCAAAATTCTGTTTCCCATCAGTTTGCTTGGCCTTACGTGGCATATCCCTTGTGACTGCACAGGACGGATAAAGATCAGGAATTTCCTGATGAATGGGATCAGGTGGTTGATCAGTGCAAGGATTAGAAGTCAAAAGTGGGTATCATTACAGGGTCACTGATGAGGCTTTATTAGCCGAAACTACGTAGTATGACCCATCTTCTTTCCTATGAATGTTTTCATTGCTCTTAAAGGAACTCATTTTTTTTTTTTTTGCCTTCACTGCAGCTGGTGTTGTGCTGTGTGGCGGCCGTAAAACGTCTCCGCGTACATCAACCATAGTGCAGTTTATATTTTACTTTTGGTCCTTTGAGATCAGCGTGAATATTCTGAGAAATCAGAAATAAATTATTGATTTAGACTCATATTCTAGACAGGTTTTTAATTATTTGGACCTAATTTTGATGTATATCAGTCT
Source organism: Lucinisca nassula (assembly GCA_963580285.1). NCBI lineage: Eukaryota > Metazoa > Mollusca > Bivalvia > Lucinida > Lucinidae > Lucinisca > Lucinisca nassula. The sequence goes on from OY757021.1 coordinate 48,826,897, forward strand.
TTTAATCGACTGCCTATTCGAAATTCGCGAAATCGCAGTAAGTTTCCTCTGGCTTTCTTTGCCGGATCATTACAGGGTCACTGATGCAGCTGGTGTTGTGCCGTGTGGCGGCCGTAAAACGTCTCCCCGTACATCAACCATAGTGCAGTTTATATTTTACTTTTGGTCCTTTGAGATCAGCGTGAATATTCTGAGAACTCAGAAATAAATTATTGATTTAGACTCATATTCTAGACAGGTTTTTAATTATTTGGACCTAATTTTGATGTATATCAGTCTTTTAATCGACTGCCTATTCGAAATTCGCGAAATCGCAGTAAGTTTCCTCTGGCTTTCTTTGCCGGATCATTACAGGGTCACTGATGCAGCTGGTGTTGTGCCGTGTGGCGGCCGTAAAACGTCTCCCCGTACATCAACCATAGTGCAGTTTATATTTTACTTTTGGTCCTTTGAGATCAGCGTGAATATTCTGAGAAATCGGAAATGAATTATTGGTTTAGACTCATATTCTAGACAGGTTTTTAATTATTTGGACCCCATTTTGATTTATATCAGTCTTTGAATCGACTGCCTGTTCGAAATTCGCAAAATTGCAGTATGTTTCCTCTGGCTTTCTTGCCGGATCATTACAGGGTCACTGATGAGGCTTCATTAGCCGAAACTACGTAGTATGACCCATCTTCTTTCTTATGAATGTTTTCATTGCTCTTAAAGGAACTCATTTTTGATTTTTATTTATTAGCCGTAGTATGACCCATCTTCTTTCCTATGAATGTTTTCATTGCTCTTATAGGAACTCTTTTTTTATTTTTATTTACCACAACCTTATCTCCAGCTAAGTCATTGCCTAGCAACAAATGAACACCTTTTAAAAGGTAAAGAAGGTCTAATACCAACAGCCACTGAACCGGATACCAGTCTGATGACAAATAAACGTTATGAAGCGGAACATTAACAAATCCTCATTCCACACCCTGAATAAGGACACTTTGGCCCAAAGAAGTCTTCTCAGAAAAAGGCAGAGTATCTGCTAGAATAAGAGATTGAGAAGATCCAGTATCTCGTAAGATTTTAATAGGGGTAGGATGAGCATAACTGTCACCATTTAGTGACACAAAACCATCTGATAAGAATGGTTCATAAATCTCCATAACTGAATCAGTCTCAGATAATTTGGTATCAGGAAGAGTTTCCTCCCTTACACAAGACTGTGGTTTTTGCCTTATAGAAGTCAAACCTGTAGGCTTAAGTTCCTCTTGTCTTTCTCTTTCTTTTCTTCGCTTTAATTTTAAACATTCAGAGATTAAATGACTTGTATTTTTACAATAATTACAAACTACTTGAGATTGAGATAAGGGATTCTGGTCTTTCTTTTCACCAGAAGGTTTGGAATAATTCTGGCTTCTATTTTCACCAGAAGGTTTGGAAGGATTCTGGAATTTATTTTCACCAGAAAGTTTGGGCATAGTACTAGATGTATGGCTATAACTACCAGATGGATTACTAGGATAGAATCTTGGACCTGGCTGTTGATTATAAGGTTTTCTAGGATACGGCCTGTTCACAGATGAGAATTTATGAGTCAAAGCATAATCATCTGCCAAACGAGAAGCTTACTCCAAAGTTTCAACCTGTCCCTCATCGAGAAAAGACTTAACGTCTGAATTTATGCACCGTTTGTACTCTTCAACAAGGACAAGCTGTCTAAGTTTGTCATGATCAGAGCCTACTTTTTTAGAAGAACACCACCTATCGAATAACTGTTCTTTGGTTTGAGCAAATTCCATATGGGTCTGGGAAATTTCTTTTTTACAATTCCTAAACTTCTGCCTGTAAGCCTCAGGAACCAACTCATATGCCTTAAGAATAAGCTCCTTAACCAAATCATAGATTGAGCTTTGCTCAACAGTCAGCTGAGTGTAAATGTCTCGAGCCTTACCGACAACAAAGCTTTGCAAAAGTAAGGTCCAATGCTCTTTTGGCCATTTTAAATTTTCTGCAACTTTTTCAAAATGCAAAAAAATACTTATCTACCTCTTTTTCCTGAAATGACGGAACTAATCTGATGTGCTTTGTGGCATCAAAGTAACTTCCAGAGTCGTTAACAGGGGTAGGTTTCACCCTATCCTGACCTGGAGTTCCAATTCCTTCATCTTTAATTGAAAATGCCATTTTTCTCTTTCTATTTCTAGTCGCTCTTCTTTTTCGAATTTTCTTTCTGAAGACGTTCCTCCATTTCTAATCTTTCCATCTGCATTTGTCTCTGCATTTCTCTTTCTTTTTCCTTCTCTCTTTCCTCCATTTCTCTTTGCTTTTCCTTCTCTCTTTCTTCCATTTATATCCTTAACTTCTCTAATTCAATTTGCCTTCCTATTTCAATTTGTCTCGTTTGTAATTCAGAATGTGAAACCATAATGAGAGACAAAGCAGATGGATCGAAAAGTTCTTCATCAACACACAACTGTACCAAAATATTCTTAATTTCATGTTTTTTCATGCTTGTTTTGACAGCAGTGACCCCATAGTGGGAAGCAATTTCAAGCAAATCTGTCCTTTTGGCCAGATTAAACAACTCCTGAGTAGGTTGAGCCAAAAAGCTTTTCAAATCAAACGACATGTTTGCTTTTTGTTATAATAAAATAATTATGGTAATACAGATTGAGGTTAATTTGACAAAGTCTTTTTTTTTTTTTTTTTTTTTTTTTTTTTTGAAATGACAAGCCCAACACAAATTTCACATGGAATGACAAGTACTATTTCACCTGAAATGACAATTCACATGAAATGACAATCCCCTATATGCCTATGGGGAAATAACAATCTTTTGAAGCAAATGCCAAGTCTATATTCGATAAGAAATGACAATTTCTTGCCTACAAATAAAATGTCAGTCCTAAAATGCTCAATATGTTTTTATCCCGGACAAGCCCCCAATTTCTGTTACAAGCCAGACGTAGCAGAAAGAAAAAGCCTTTTGGAAAAATTTAACCAAATTTATTTACAAGTTAACTTTAACTTGTAAGAAAATTAAATGTACTTAGCTCTGTTATGAAATATTCTGAATGAATCTATTTTCCTGGAACCCACAGAATTTACAGTCCAAAATGAAAAGTAATATCCTTTAACAATCCAACACAGAATTTAGAAATAAATTTTCTTTTAAGCCCAAACATCAAACTCCAAAGTCTGACTCAATGAGAAAAATCAAGCTCTTTTATAGACCCAAAGATTTCTCTAGAATGTTCCACAGGGCTGTGGAATAAGATGATGTAATTTTCTAAAAAATAATGCAAACCTGAACTTTCTGGAAGGTTCTGAAGTACTTTTCCTCGTAAAAATGTAGTTTACAAAACTGAAATTATTCTGTGACTCAGTTTTCGAGAATCTTCTATAAGAAGATTAACAAGATATTTATAGCACTATTAGGTCACCCAGTGGGGTGAAAGTGGGCATCAGAAAAATAAATTGCATAACAGTTGCCATGGCAGAAAAAAGGAGGATAAGTAAACTTTTTAAAATCATCTTGTATAAAGCTGTAAGGTTTTTGAGATTTGGTATGTAGCTTTTTCCAAGCATGTTGAAATTATAGCCCTGGGGTCAAAATGGCCCCCTGTGATGGTCATTTGCTTTACATCGACCCCTATTGGAAAACTTTAAAAATCTTTGTGCCTGAAAATGGAAGGGTCGGGCCTTTGATGTTTGGTAAATATAGCTTCAGATAGTGAATTTTTGTCAAGTAGAAGTAAAACAAAGATCAGGAATTGATACAATTAACTTACTCCACCCATAAAAGACACCAAAGGGAAAGAAATACAAACATTAAGCGACCAGACCATAATGGAAACCTAAACAAAGGAAGGCCATAAGGACAGTTACTTTCCCACAAAATGGCCATATGGCCATCCAAAACCAAAAGATACAAGTGATACACACAGTAAGCAACAAACAACAACATAAATAAATCGCCACAGAAGAGCCGCCTTGGAACGGTCAGTGGAAGATTTCCACTGGGGGGCTTAAATCGATTTTACGTGGCCACAATCCTCGCCCTTACTTCCGTCGCGATTTTGACAAATAATTTGTTTAGTCCGCACGATGGCCTCCTAACTCATCAGTGTAACATCTCCGTGAACACAAAAATCAGAGAACCACAGAGGTGAGACAAAGGTGAGGACTCGACAGCAAGAAACCACTGAAATGCTGGAGCAAAAGAAAACCAACAGTTAGACTCCGATAAGCCCGACCAGAGACAGAGCATCAGGCACGAACCAACATTATCTCTCTAATTTTCAATAAGCCTTTACGTTGGAGCCGTCATAGAATCTGAGGCCTGACCCACCGGCGTGCAATTAAAGAGGGAAGCAAAGTTGCCAACCTTGATTGGGTTAACTACCATGCATGCAGTCTGTCGTATAATATCCATGTTGTACCCAATCTTTTTATATCGAAGAATGATTTTACGAAATTTGGTGCTGAAGTCATTGCGGTTATATATTTTTCTGAATTTATATACTAAGTCACTATAAAATTCGGGTTCCGATAGACCTTGTCGCAGAAGAGATTTAAGTCCAATATTGAATTTTGAAATTAAATCAGAATGGCGTCTATAAAACTTTGAAAAGGCTTTGCGTAGTTTATGGTACCGATAACCCTGATTAAGGAGTTTAGCCGTTAATAATTTATTACGAGTGTTGAAGTCAGTTACATGACTACACACTCTAGCAAATCGAATTAATTGCGAAATATAAACGCCATAGGATGGTGCACGAGGAACATCACCATCCAAAAAAGGAAAATTTACAATCTCAAAATCAAAGTCATCGCGTTTATCATAAATTTTGCACGAAACAAATCCATCTACAATAGATAGTAGTAAATCCGAAAACGGGGCCTCGGTATCAGAAGAATTTGCTTTATTTAACTGAAGTTCTAGGGGGTAAATCTGACTGATCAAAAATTGATTGTTCAAAAATTGATTCATATAGGGACAACTATAAAAAAATCTATGTCCTTGATATTTTTGTATGTATATTCATCTAGTTGACTTTTACCAAGATTGTTCAAATCATAGCATTGTTATCAACAAGGACCCCGCCTTCAGAATCACTTGTTTTACTCAGACATGTTAAAATCTTCTAGTGAAAGGCCCAGATGAAACAGAGGGTCAAAGCCTTTGAAATTTGGTATACCTTTATATTCTATTGCTCAACCAACATTGTTTATATTATATCCCAGGAATAAAAATGGCCGAACACCAGGGGGTCGCTTATTTTGCATCGACTTATATAGGGAAAAGCTTTAAAAACAATGTTGAAACTGGAAGGCCCAGGACCTTTGATATTTGGTAAGTACGTGTAGCTACATCAAGTAAACCTTTATCAAGGTGTTCAAATTACAGCTCTAGGTTCAGACATGGCCCCATCACTGGGGTAATTTGTGAACTCACATGAACACAGTGTTCTCATGCCATGTAACTGGGACCATTTCCTTCATCCGTCCATCCATTCACAATTTCTTTACTGCAAGGGTTTCAACTGTGCAGGAATAATCCTCGGTCGATCTTAATTTTTTTTCATGGAATTGTATTACCTGGAGAAGAGTAACGGGCTGATTACATAAATGTTCCTTGGGTGGCCCTCCACCAACGTTGTTCAAGTTAATCAGTGGTGTAGAGATTAATTAATGTGCCTTGATGTCCTTAAATGGTCTAAATTTAAGCACTGTTTGTCAAATACGGTGTCGGTACTTAATACAGGACACATTGCCACTTTTGGAGATGAAATTTAAACAAAAACTGTAAAAGTTTATGTGGGATTTCAATATTCAGTATGCAAATATGTAGCTTTGATGAGGGATATACATACAGGACCACCATGGTTCTCTTGCTTTAAAACTGATTGACTGTTCCTTCCTCCAGTATTAATTTAAAGAATGTTAATTGAGTAACTTTGTTGCATATTTATAGAAATAAGCAGAAAATGTAAGTTGTTGCTGCTGTTGTCCTTATTCGTGTTAGATTATGGCGAGATACACAGTGATATTGTTAAATCAAGCTTATAGTTTTGCAGAGTTTGCGGTTTGATTTTGAATGCAAAAAAAAATATATCTAAAACATTATCAATAAAATGTTACTAGATAAGAAGGAAAGGAAACATATTTCCAGTTGCTCGATGGTTGCCCTGTCCTACGTACTATTTTTTTAATTTCCTTATTGTTTTGCCCAGAATTCACACTACAAGAACAATTAATCCAGGGTGAAACACAGGTCTACTATAGTTTGGACATGGATTTACTTAACCAAATGTTGCTTCTGATCTATTAACATTTTGTATGTTCTTCTATAATTCCTGTTCTTCTTTTCTCTTATTGGTCTTTGTGATTGTCAAAAGATTGATGGCTTCTATCCTGGAAAAGTGAACATATCTTTCTGATTCTTGGTGCATGGTTTTATGCATTTCTTCTTTGTCTCCAAATGGGCATGTTGGCATGAAGCATAACTGCTATATAGCTAAGAAATTACATAAATTAGACAAGAGTGAATCTGTCAAATAAATCTTCCCAACAAATAATGTATCTGGGTCTTTGTTAGTTTGATTTGAGGCTTAACGTTCCCGTCAACACGGTATAGGTCATTTTGGAGACGTTGCTTCCAATTTTGTGGGACTTTTACCCGACATAGAGATGAAATGACATCTCATTCCCTGTCGCCCAATGAAACAAATAGGGTTTATAAGCATGGACGGTCCGACTTGTACCGCTTTGCCTGGGCAGGCTTAGATCTTCTAGGCGGTTTACCAATGCTCGTGTGCGATCGGTTTCACCTCTGCGTGGAAGCATCATGCAGCCCATCTATTTGTTCAAGCTCCAATGGGCGGGGGCCGTGGTATCTTGGTTTAAAACAGTATTTTGTTAGATATAAACAACATTTTTGCACAATATAAGATGGTTCATGATCTGACAGTACGTTATGTATATTTCTGACATTTATATATATGAATGCCTTCCTGCAGGACACATGATGATCAGTGAAAGACAAATTATAGTGCACAAGACGGTACGATTTTGTATACTGTTTGAGCCCTATATTAAGTAGCATAGTGTTACTGGTGGCATGTAATGGATTTTGAGGGTTTTGTGTAAAAATGTGTATTTTCCTACCCGGAAAATTGATTTGTAGTTACTTTTTACATCAAAACATTTTCATGAATCCTCACCACTAACTTTAAAAAAAACATATTTCTATTTTCCATGTTTTTTTTATAAAAAAAAATACATTTTCTGCCTTTAAAAAGTCAAATTGCTGTGCAGGCACGAAGCTCGAGGATTTTTGAGAGCTACTTGATTTAGTTAGTCTACATCTGGCTATATAAATTAGTTCGACATCATACAATTTATTTTTGTAATGTAATTTCTACTTGACAAGAAAATACTAGATTTTGGGTGTTTTTATGTAAACATGTGCATTTTCATACCCCGAAAAATGGAATTTTTTTAACATATAAAATTTTATATTTTTCCTGTAGTTAACTTATACACATATATAACTTTTTACACCAAAATGTTTTCAAGAATCCGCACCAGTAACTTTTTAAAAATTTATTCCCATTTTCTGCGTTTTTTGTCAATATTTCCAAGTTTTCACCCCCAAAAAGATAGCTTTCTGTTCACATGTCAAGCTACAACTTCTTTTATCGCTACTTGACAACAGTTAGCTTATTTTTGGCTATTTAAATAAATCTGATGTGTAATTGAATGAATTTTTTATGATTTAACTCCTGTTTTTGGCGATTTTTATTGAAATTTCGAACATTTTCCCTCCAAAAATCAATTTCGCCAGGGAATATTTTTGGGATTTTTTTTTTTCCTGTAAGTCAAGACATCACTGATTCTGAAAATAGTGAAAACCCTTCTGAGGGAATTTGTTTGAGGTTCAATGTTATTTTGACTGGCCTAAACGTAGACTGTGGGAAGTCGTTAAAATGCTTCATTATAACAAAGTATTCAGTACAATTTTTGTCTAAAAAAAATATGGTAGCATTTTCCGTCAAAGTTTTCCAAATTATTTACTTGTCATTGTTGTATATTCAACCAGCACAACAGATTCATCTTTCTGATTTAACAATATTACATTGATAATGCTTAACCTCATATGCAACACAATCTGTGCTGGAAAAGTTATTACATGTATAACATTTTATCTAGCTGCAAACAGCGTAGATCCGTCGAGGCTTCTGATCAGAATTAACCTACAATGTTTGTCATAGTTTCAACTATCTCTCTTCTTCTTCTCGCTCAGTCCCACAACTGCATCCCGGCTCCTGAATAACAGTGTTCAGAAACAGAGCCCCTTAAACTAAAAAGTTCATTCTACTTGTTGATGCAGACCTGCACACAGGGTGGGGAGGGTTACAAATGCACCCCCACGCCCCCTTGGGGGGGATCAAATTATGCAGATTTTCACCCTCTGCAAAATACCGGAAATTCTCGCCCCTCCCCCTTTTTTCAGAGTCTGCAAACGGCCTGAGTTATGTTCAAAAATGTTGCTGTATATATATGGCGAACAGTGACGACCCTAATCAGAAGAAATTTACTGTCTATCCGGTTTAGGTCAACGCTGTATGTCTAATAACGATACCACGTTCATAAGTCAGGGCTGTCAATTTTTGCTCTTAGAAAAAATTAAGATTTTAGCAGAAGTACGAAAAGTTTTTGTTTGCTGTTTGTACACTAGACACTATCTAACAGTTCTATGAATGGAATGTTCCAAAAGTCGTCACGTGATAGTGTAGCCTAGATTAAGATATTGTTATTGTTTTCCTTTCATTACGTGAACAACCTGGCATTCTTATATTATTTCATTTTTACCCTTAAATGGCACTGTTTAAGCAAACAGTGTAGTCCCTGTGCAACCGGCTGAGCAGACTCTACATTCCGCAGCGTCTACTTTATAGATAGCTCTGACTTACATGTAACATCGATAGACAAAGCGCGACTTTTTTTCTTATAATAATCATAATACTGTTTTTTTTTTTTTCCAAATCAGTGATGGTCACGTGGACAAAAGCATGAATTCGGATTTTGTAATTTAGTAAATTTGGGTCTATTGTACACAATCGACCCAATAACTTAGCTTCACCCAACCCCGAATTCATATTGGCAGTTTACCTTTGCGAAACATACATAGACGTAAATTTGAGAGCAATGTATATCACAAAGTAGAATAGTGATGTCTTACATGGCGTATTAATAAGAAAAAAAATGTATAATCTGTGGTCTGCATCCGCGATTTATCGCATTTTCAATTTAAATATTTAAAAGCATTTATTCGACCGTAAAACCGGTTTTTTGCCTCAACAAATGGTAATCTTGTTATGCATTTATTCTTGATTATTGATGACTATCATTTCATGGCATACTATTATGTAGGGGCTTGAAGAAATATATGGGCTGCATGATGCTTCCACGCAGAGCTGAATCCGACCCGCACACTAGTACTGGTAAACCGCTTAGAGGATCTAAGCCTGTCCAGGAACCGCTGTGCGAGGCGGACCGTCCATGCTAATAAACCCTATTGGTTTCATTGGGTGGCAGGGCTTGAGATGTCATTTCATCTCAATGTCGGGTAAAAATCCCACAAAATTGGAAGCAACGTCTCCAAAATGACCTTTACAGTGTTGACGGGGACGTTAAACCTCAAATCAAACAAACAAAAAACTATTATGTAGCCGTCAGAGATCTCCTCTGTCTTCAACAGGTAAGGGACCACCTTGGGAAAAATCAATAGTTTACTAACTGTTGACTAGAGTGTACATTATTGATTTCCCCTTAATTGCTTCAGTCAGGGGATTCAACAAGAGCAACTAATCACCATATTAACGGCCGCCTTTGATCTGCTATAGACAGTATATCACAGGGGGCAATAAAACTAATATGAACATCCTACTGTTACAAGAACAGAGTTCATTCGTTCTCCTATTTAAATATTGGATTTATTGACTAAGGAAAGTAAAATAATCCGATATAGAAACGAGTGCGAAGCTAGAGGGTTTTCAATTACATTGTATTGCCTCCTGGTGTTAATAAATCCCATATTTAAAAAAGGAGAAATGAATCAACGTATTATATGTATTTTGAAATACTTTATAATTGTGAGAACATTCTGCATTAAAATGGGTAGACTTGACTCTTTACAGCTTATGTTAACGATGCAATCAGCGTAGTGGAGCTAACACATTAGCTGACTGAAAGAAAAACTGTATGGGCGCCATTTAGAAAGCGTTTTCTGCCGTTCTGAATAACAAACAAGAGAAACAACGTGTTTCCATGATAAAACAGTTAAACATGTGAAAATAAAGAAATCAAAACGTACTTCTTATTTAATAGTTATGTCCATGTAATCTTTGTTTCAACTTTAACGACACGCATCCTGAACGTTTGTTGATATCTTCTCAGACTCCATTGTGTGTTTGCTTTAATGAACGCGAAATTGTGGGTTTTGAAACTAGCGAGTCTGACCCAGAAAATATGCGCACTCCATTTTTTTCAGTTCTGTGGTATATTCCTCGCTTTCAAAGGATAACCCTTTTATAGAACATTTTTAACGTCACTACAGCTGGTGTCTGGGAAAGTGAGGCGGGCGTAAAATGTCTCCCTGCCCTACATCATAGTGTACTTTATATTTTCTTATCCTTTTGGATCATTGATTCCATTGTGTAATTTGGAAAATATTGGAGGGTCACTGATGAGGCCTAATTGGCCAAACACTAGCTAGTCTGGCCCAGAAAACATGCACACACCCTATTTTCCAGTTCTGTGGTGTATTACTCGCTTCCAAAGGATATTTATAGAACATATCTAAATGCTTTTTCCACAGTAAGCTTGGGTCAGTTTTGTCCGTTTGACTTTCTAATTATGGTGAAACTGATTACGTGTGTCTTTCTTTGCCTTTGTTGTCTTGGATGGGCGGTGTGGGGTAATTTCATCGATTCCTTACCATTGCCTTCACTTCTTTTTTGTATATACAGTTGTTGACTGACCCTATCTGAATCTGAAATTCGTGTTGCAGCAGCAACTCAAAGTTGTAATTTGTCTGATTTTCCGACGGGATGCTTCATTTTGTATGCTCTTATGGCTGTGTATTATTTTTATTTACTGAATTTTAATTTGTTTTGCCTGTTGCACCGTGATCACCCATCACGTGAACAAGTCCGTGAAATGAACACTCCCCTAAACCCTACTTTATATAGAGAAAACTGGGGTTTACGGGGATTAAACACTATTTTTCTTAATTCTGTTCCAAGACATAGGTTGTGGGTACTCGTTAGAACCGCCTCAATGAGGCGGTTCTAACGAGCACCAACAACCTTTGTTTGCAGTTTAAATAAGAAAAATATCATTTTTTTTTTCATCTAAAAAAATTGTATAATATAGGCGTGTTTTCGTAATGTGATTTTTTATTAATTTTGCCTGTTGCACCGTGAATACCTCTTGTGGGGAAGAGGTGGGGGGGGGGGCTGGTTGCTGTGCTGTTTGTGGTTCGTTTTGTCATGTTTGTTTTTCCTCATTGTTAGTTACTCTTCCTCTTGGTGCCATTGGTAGGCTGTAATCTTTGATTTTGGCTTTTCTTGGGCATCTTTTTCTATATTTTTTGGGATTTTGTGCCTTTCATTACGTAAACACCCCTATACAAATACATTGCCACCTTTATCGCCGAAAAAATGAAAATTTTATGATGAAAAATTGTGATATTTTTCTTATTTCTGCTCAAAATATAGATTGTGGGCACTCGTTAGAACCGCCTAGATGAGGCGGTTCTAACGAGTACTCACAATCTATATTTTAGAGCAGAAATAAGAAAAATAAGGTATACCCCCGGAAACCCCAGTTTTACTATATAAAAGTGGGGTTCAAGGGGGTCAAAGTTATATAGGCGTGTTTTCGTGATGATTGGTGGTTTGTCACAACTAGAAATGGTGTTTGTAAAACACTATGCCCCAAACAATATGCTTACCCCTACATGCCAAAAATTTTCAAAGGGCCATAATTGAACAAGAAGATTTCATCATTTATTTTTTTAATTTATTCAAATGTTAATCAGGCTAATTTCTAATTACTACTAATCCATTCATCAAATTTCAAGGCTCTAGCTTCAATAAGTTGTTAAGATATTTTGCTGACAATGATTTCATCCAATTTTTAAAGGGCGACAACTCAGGAAAAAGTGCAAATTCCAGATTAGAAACAAAAATATGTGTCATGAGGAATCAATAAATTATATGAAATTTCAAAATCATAGCATACATAATTCTCAAGTTATACTTTGCATCACAAAACATGCAATGTAGAAATGCCCAAAGTTACAATGGGCTATAACTCTTGAAGCGTTTTTTCGAAATTTAGACACACGTTAATCAGGGCATCTGCTAATCAACAGCAATCCACAATTAAACTTTCAATGCCCTAGTTTAAATAATTCTTGAGATAGTTTGCTGACAAGATTTCATCCAAATATTTTCAAAGGGCTATAACGCAGGAGAGGAGGACAATCCGGTATATGGTTCTAAAGTTACGCTATGCACAACAAAGAATTTACTGTACAAATGCCCAAAGTTACACTGGACCATATTGCATAATGTATCTTTCGGAATTCAGTCTAAAATTAATCAGGCCATGTACTCATCACCACAAATCTATTCACCAACTTTCAAGGCTCTAGCTCCAATATTTTTATTATATATTTTGCTGACAAGATTTTATAAAAAAAAATTAAAGGGCCATAACTCTTGAAAGGGCATAATCCTGACGACAAAAAATACGCATTAGCTATTTATTTCATGAGGAATCCATATATAAAATTTCAAAACCTTGAATACAAAGTTCTAAAGTTATGCTATGCATCACAAAGCATACACTGTACAAATGCCCCAATTTACAAAGGACCATAGCTCATGAAGTATTTTTCGAACTTTAGTCAAAAGTTAACCAGGTCATCTACTCATCACTACTAGTCCATTGATCAACTTTCAAGGCTCTAGTTTTAATAGCTTTTGAGATATTTTGCCGACAAGGGCCATAAATCTTGAATGGGGCATACGAGAAAAAAAATTGACCGTCAGCTATTTTTTCATGGGGAATCCATATATGAAATATCAAAACCCTAACATATATAGTTCTAAAGTTATGTTCTGCATCAAAAAGCGTAACGGACGGACGGACGCGGACGAACGTACGAGCGCACCAGAAGCAATATGCCCCTCCACCTTCTTCGAAGTTTGGGGTGGGGAGTACAATAAGAGTACAACAGCCGCTGTGTCGTTACCTCTAATATAGATATATAGCTGTTCACACATAGCGATTTAGGGGATAACTGTATTCAAAATTGCCATTTGATGTGTTGGGGGGGGGGGTAAATCGGCGGTTTTACGGACGGAAAATTCGTTTAACGGCGACATGTGAGCCGAGCCGTAAAACGGAATTTGCGATCGTAAAACCGACGATTTACCTCTCCAAATGGCAATTTTTAATACAGTTATCCCCATTCTAATGTATATATTCGGTTGTTTTCTTAAAAAACGGTGCTACTTTGCTCAAAGTGGCAAGCGCTGTGAGCCGCGTGAGCCAATGGAAAACGACATTACATGATGCCGTCGGGTTTCCGACAGTATATCGCAGAATATACTGTCGCAAGTGTTTGACGTTATCCAATCAGACCCGCGTTACATGCGCAAATGCATTAAAATTGTCAATGTGTGTTCATTTTCTCACAACTCCTCGGGACATCTGTAAAATATTATCGAATGCTTAGTAATAATACCTCCATAAGGTTTACTAGTTTTTACAACATTATCGTCTTATCAAAATGTGTTCATGTACAATGTCCGTGTCGTTGAATATCAAACGTGTACAATTTAATTAAAATTTGTTGGAGTTAAAAATCTATTTCTGTGTCGGAAATAGAACTTAATTTGCAGTGCTTCTCGGCCACTGCCTTCACTTCTATTTTGAAATCTTCAGGAAGAACTTGTGGTGCAAAGGCTTATGTCGAGTCCTCGCTGATGTTTCATCTCTGTGGTTGTTTAATTTTTGTGTTCTGGTAGATGTTGCACTGAAGAATTTAAGGAGGCCTTCATGCGGACTGAACAAACAAATTATTTGCCTAAATCGCGATGAAAGTAAGGGTGAGGATTGTGGCTACATAAAATTGATTAAAGCCCCCCCCCCACCCCCCACCCAGTGGAATTCGTTTCACTGACCGTTTCAATGCGGTTTATTTTTGTTCTGGTTTGCCTTTAAGTGTGTGTATCGCTTATATTATTTTGTTTTGGATAGCCATCGTCTTTGCATCAATGTATTTCTAATACTTTTTCATTATTTTCGATATTCGTTTTCGATAATGGCCATGTGGGGAATCAATACCATTACGATAACATATATGTGTGATATAGTGCATTTTTCAAACCTCAAAAAAGGTAATTTTTCTGATAAAAATTTGTAATATTTGTCTTATTTACGCTCCAAACATAGGTTTTGGTTGCTCGTTAGTACGAGTACAATACCCACAACCTATGTCTAGGAGCAGAAATAAAGAAAATAATGTTTACCCCCTAAACCCCAGTTTTCTCTATATAAGGTGGGGTTTAGGGGGGTCTTTATTTCACGGACTTGTTCACGTGATGCCTTTTTTGCTTTCCGCTTGTGACGTATTTAATTATGGCGAAGTTGTCTTATGTTGGTGTTTCTTTCCCATTGGTGTCTTAGATGGGAGTTGTGAGGTAATTGTATGATTTCTGATCGTTGCCCTCACTTCTTCTTGTAATCCTATATTGATTACCTGCGCGCCCCCGCCCATAGGGGCTTGAAGAAATATATGGGCTGCACGATGCTTCCACGCAGAGCTGAATCCGGCCCGCACACTAGTACTGGTAAACCGCTTAGAGGATCTAAGCCTGTCCGGGAACCGCGGTGCGAGGCGGACCATCCATGGTAATAAACCCTAGTGGTTTCATTGGGCGACAGGGCTTAAGATGTCATTTCATCTCAATGTCGGGTAAAAGTCCCACAAAACTGGAAGCAAAGTCTCCAAAATGACCTTTACAGTGTTGACGGGGACGTTAAACCTCAAATCAAACAAACAAATATTGGTTACCTGCACAGATTCCATACAGAGCACGGTAAATTTCAAGTTCTTGTACCACAATCAAACTTTCTAAATTGCTGATTTGATGTCTTACTGCAAAGAAAAACGTGTGATTAAAAATTGTAACAACCTCTCTTAATCTGTTTTGGTTGGCTTTCTTTCCTTTTCGCCAGCATTTCATTTTTTCATTCTGACGAATCCCCGTCGTTGTTTCATTTCTGTATTCGTTTGATTTTTATATTCTCTGAGATGTTGCACTGATTAGCGAGAAACCACTCATCCGGACTGAACAAACTATTTGTCTAAACAATGACAGAAACAATGACGAGCAATGTGGCCAAGCAAAATAAATTTAAGCCCCCCCCCCCCACCCCACCCCCCCCCCCCCCACCCCCATAAAAAATTCTGGCCATTCAAAGGCGGTTCTTCTGTTTTGGTTAACGGCTGCTATAGTTCGTCTTTGCATGTATGTATTGCTGATATAGATGATCTTACATGAGTGTTTATGTATTATTGAATTTATTAAACGAGTTGAGGAAAAGGGATAAAATGCGAGGCTTTGCCGAGCATTTTATCCCTTTTTATTGAATTTATTAAACGAGTTGAGGAAAAGGGATAAAATGCGAGGCTTTGCCGAGTATTTTATCCCTTTTCCTCAACTCGTTTAATAAATTCAATAATACATATTATTGAATTTATTTAACGAGTTGAGGAGAAGGGATAAAATGCGAGGCTTTGCCGAGCAATTTATACCTTTTCCTCAACGAGTTTAATAAATTCAATAATACATGAGCACGAATGCAAGATTCTATTTATCACATGACATTTAAAACGCATTTATTCACGATTGTTTGCAAAAATATCAATATTCCGCCGTTATTAAACGCGACGTCGTTAAGGACGTCGTACATGTAACGTTACGGGACGTATCTAGCTATTTTGCATATTTAATCCACTAGTGGATTATCGAACATATTACAAGGCGTTATTACACTCTCAGACGCGACGTCTGATAAATCTTTTTATTTTGGATAGCCGCTTGGCCATTTTGAAGGAAAATAAGTGTTCTTTTGGCTTGTCGCTTTTGACGTTTTCATTAAGTTGTTCTATGTTGGTCTTTCTTTCCCTTTGTATCTTAGATTGGAGGTGCGAGGTAATTGTATCGATTCTTGGTCACTGTCTTGACTTCTTTTTTATTTTCCAACAAATAAATGACGTCATCATAACGTCGCATAATTGTGGTCACAGGTTTAGGACGTCACGGTAAACGACTTTCTTTATAAAATGAAAGTGGATTAAAGCAGTGGATTGTTATAAAATTCTACGTAACGGAAGTTCTTGAAGAAAAACGATCAATATGAACCGTATATGGATATTTCTCCCTCACTTTTTTTGGTTATATGGCCCTTCCAGATAATTTCACTTATATATATCGAGCCGATTGGTAATCCATCACGAAAACATACCTATATAATTCTGACCCCTTGAACCCCATTTTTATACAGTAAAACTGGGGTTTACAAGGGTATACCTTATTTTTTTATTCTTGCTCCAAAATATAGATTGTGGGTACTCGTTAGAACCGCCTCGATGAGGCGGTTCTAACGCATGCCCACAATCTATATTTTGAGCAGAAATATGAAAATACCACAATTTTTTATCTTAAAATTATCATTTTTCGGCGGTAAAATTTACAATGCATTTGTATTGGCGTGTTTTCGTAATGAGAGTTCGGCGAAAACCGGAGTACCCGGAAAAAATCACATGATCTTCCGTTGCAGAATTTGGCGTCTCACATGTGTCCAGATCCAGGCTCGAACCACAGCGGTGGGAGACCTAATGACTTAGAGTCAGCGCTCGTATCCACTAGGCCACGGAGGCCCGTTCGCTCTAACTTATCAACGTAACAGGAAATGGACTTTGTGAGTCTCTGAAAGAAGAGGGTCTGTTGAAGATTACGCTTAGAAAGACAAGTGACAGAAAAAGGAACATGTTGATCGCTGACGTAAAAAACTTAGTATTGGGAGAGTCAGGTTACATTTTACACCAAGACAATACTCCTTTACATGAGCCGTCAAGTTAAGAACACCATTCTTAGTCTGGTTTGTCGAGATCCTTTCTAACCGCCCATCCACCCCTTTACTAAGACCTGGCTATTTGTGACTTCTGACAGGTTCCGGTAATGACGGTTGTGTTGCGTGGAAAGAAGCTCGAGTTAAGATAGGAGATAAGGATAGCTATAACAAAGTCGCTGAGGGAGATGTCCCGTGACGAGCTGGACCGACAACCGACAGAATTGTATTCGCTCCAAGGAAAGATACGTCGGAAAGTAGTAGACATTTAACCCTTTTTGTACCAAATGGAATCTTCCTATTTATATATAGCAAGAGTCCATTTAAAAAATTAGGGGTGTCAGGTTGTGTTTTCTTCAAATTTGTTTGAAAAATGGCTTAACTTTTTACAAACAGTTGGCCCTGATCAGACGCCGCGTTTTGCGGCGTCTGATCTGGGCTGCACTGTTTGCCAGGGTATCTGTTTTGGGGTTTCCGGTACTCAATGGGTTAATGTATGTATCTTTGCATAGGTTTTGTAAAATAAAGAAACGAGCTTTTTGATCACCCATCGAACATGCAATAACAGATAATGAATATAACAAACCACAACAGAATCACCG
Organism: Lucinisca nassula; assembly: GCA_963580285.1. Taxonomy (NCBI): domain Eukaryota; kingdom Metazoa; phylum Mollusca; class Bivalvia; order Lucinida; family Lucinidae; genus Lucinisca; species Lucinisca nassula. The sequence goes on from OY757021.1 coordinate 48,844,707, forward strand.
CCTTGAAACGGTCAGTTAAATTATTGGAGGACAGGGCTTAAACAGATTGTGGAATTCGAGAAAATCACCTCGCGATGTGACCGTTGTCAAGATAGAAATGCATTTCAAGTGAAGTAGAAATTTTATCTACTTACAAGCTACACGAATTGGTCGTTAAGCAAGTCTTTGAGTTTTAATTTGTTATTACGTTTGTGTCAAAGTAAAAGAAAGGAAAACCTCCTCATGAAATGCCACCAACAAAGGACACTGTGATCTCAAACAACTAGAGAGTGAGTGAGTGTTTGAGTTTTTTCGTCCCACCAACAGCTAAAGTCATACGGAGACGGGACCTCGGTGTAAAGACTCATCCGAAAGTCTGGAGAAGCCCGGGATCGATCCTGCGATTCCTGGTTTACAAGGCGAGTGGCGTAAACACTACACCACGGATGCTTCTAAAACAAACAACTAGAGAAGAGAAACACCAAATATATGCGGTGAAATAAAAAAAAAACAAAGACATCACATATACCATTAAAACTTAAATAACATACAGAACACTAATAAAAAACAACAATTTTATTCTAAAATAGGAGTAATGTTAGCATAAATGACACTTTGTTACGACTTTTATTTGATTCGGTTTACTTTGCGGGAAAAAAGATTTGGCAAAATTTGTCGTGATAAACTTATAATTCCAACTCTCCAGCATCTTATACATTTCCAGCGATTTGATTGGTTGAAATAAAAGTTTTATACTTCGATAAATTCCACGAGCAAGAATCTCAGAAGTAATCACACAACGACAGGCAGAAATATAACGCGACGTCAAAGAGCACGTTTAGAACCCGCGTGTTACGTGATTGTATATAAACGACGCTAACGTTCGATTAAAAGATGGAAAACTTTTGAAAACATGAATGTTAGAAGACAAATAAACTGAATTTAAAGACTTGACGTTTTTTCGCTCGGGTTTCTTTCAAAGATGGTAGCTTCTAACTGAATAATCATTCCGCCGTGGCCGTTGGTAAGTTCATTGTTACGCTTTCGAAAGAACTCCTAAAAAATACGTTTTTGGTTGCTTTTTTAATATTCGATTTACATAGTTGGAATTATAAGAAATGAATTATCATTTTTGTGGATTTTATCGATGTGTAAACTCCGGCGAATCAGTCACAAAGTGCATGAAGCCCTTTTATCGAAGTGAAATATCCGGCGAATCACTCACAAACTTAGCATGAAGCCCTTCGGGATTCATGCAGTTTGTGAGTGATACGCCGGAGTTTACACATCGATAAAATCCACAAAAACGAAATTCATTCCTATAATAAAGAAACTTCAGGAAATGATCGGATCAGAAAAACAAACACATCTTAACAAACAACAGAACACAGACGACAGCCCTAGTAAGCATCTCTTTCAAAATAAGTTGACAACTCAGTTTCCTCTACTGAACTAAATAATTTGGACGCACAGAAGAGTTAAAATGAAAACATTTTATCATTGAACGGCACCGAACATAAATGGAACCGCAACAAATGTGCCGCCTTAGAATGGCCAGTTATAATAACCGGGGTGGGGGTTGAACCCCAAACTTCATTTTTGCACACCAGACAAGCAAATCCGTGATTTTACCCTGGGGTAGAAATTTATGTTCTGACCCTGGTGTTCCGACCCAAAATTGGATATAATCGCGTTTGGTAAATGCACTGGATGATTACGACCTCGTATGCGCCGTTGTTAAGGTTGACGTCACAGCACGTAACGTAACGTCACTAAACATTCCTGTACCGTCATTACAATATGGCGGACGTCGGTACTCGAAGTGACTGCAGCATTTAAAACCTGCGCTAAGAAATGGAAGGTATACAAAAAGAAGAATCCTATATGGGTGTGAGGGGTGCCCCAATGCAACAGCTCAGTCCAGATTTTTGCACTGCATTCTGACGTCGAAGGGAGGCGACTATCGATGCTATAAACGACCAGGCGAAAAATGTGAATATGTTCGAACTGCTTCTCCTCGGAAACCGTTTGGCCGATTGAAGTCAAATTTCATATGGAGCCTTTATGGGATGGGGGAAACCAAAATTTGCTCATGGGGTCCAGGCCACATGACCAAAATGTCCGCCAAGCCATATATGGTCTGTCTGTGTGTCCGTCCGTAACCCGTTTGTGAAAATTGGTGAAAGTGACTTAACCGCTTGGAATATTTAAACAATTTTTGGCATACTGATAGATGTCAGTGAGATCTAACTAATGAACTTGCGAAATATTACATTCCATTTAGTATAGCCTCGCCGAGGCAAAAAATGTGAAAATTTTCGAACTGCTTCTCCTCGGAAACCGTTGGGCCGATTGAAGTCAAATTTCATATGGAGCCTCTATGGGATGGAGGAAACCAAAATTTGCTCATGGGTTCCAGGTCACATGACCAAAATGGCCGCCAAGCCATATATGGTAAAAACCCTTCAAAATAGTCTTCTCCAGATCCACTGGGCAGATGTCCTCGAAACTTGATAAATAGCATCTGGGACGTAAACCCATCATAAACTGACCCTGTGTTGACCTTGACCTTCCTTGTGCCTAGGTCAAACTTTGACACATATGTTTTTGAATTGGAAAAGTGAGAATGCATTTTATCCTGCAAACGATTCAGAATACAGTACTAAAGTATAAGATATATTTTTGCTCCTTACGATAAGGCGCATTTATTGGAGTAACCGTTTTAGGGCCAGGTCACATGACCAAAATGGCCGCCATACCCATATATGGTAACACTCATAAAGCTTAAAGCATCCGGCGGGTCGTGCACTTCGGCTGAAGCACTGGTTCTGATTTAATTTCACAATTCAATATTGGACTTAAATCTCTTCTGCAACACGGTCTATCGGAACCAGAATTTTATGATGACTCAGTATATAAATTCAGACAAATATAAAACCGCAATGACTTCAGCACCCAGTTTCGTAACATCATTCTTCGATATAAAAAGATTGGGTACAACATAAATGTTATACGACAGACTGCATGCAGGGTAGTTAACCGAATCACGGCTGACAACTTTGCGTCCCTCTTTAAATGACGCCGGTGGGTCAGGCCTCAGATTCTATGACGGTTCCAACTTAAAGGCTTATGTCGGTTGGTACCTGATGCTCTGTCTCTGGTCGGGCCCATCTGAGTCTAACTGTTGGTTCTCTTTGCTCCAGCATTTCAGTTTCTTGCTGTCGAGTCCTCACCGTTGTTTCATCTCTGTGGTTGTTTGATTTTTGTGTTCACGGAAACGTTGCACTGATGAGTTAGGAGGCGTTCATGCAGACTGAATAAATTATTTGTCTTAATCGCGACGGAAATAAGGGGGAGGATTGTGGCCACGTAAAATCGATTTAAGCCCCCCCCCCCCCCCCCACCAGTGGAATTCGTTTCAACTGACCGTTCCAAGGCGGTTCTTCTGTCGCGGTTTATTTTTGTTATGGCATGTCTTTGGGTGTTTGCGTCGCTTATATTATTTTATTTTGGATAGCCTATTGGCCATTTTGTGGGAAAGTAACAGTTCTTTTGGTTTTCCACTATTGATGTTTCCATTCATGGTTGTGTTTCTTTTCCTTTGGTGCCTCTGATGGGAGCTGTGGGTTAACTGTATCCATCCTGATCATTGCCTCCACTTCTACTTTGTTGTTTCGTCTTATTATTTTCGATTTGAAATATGTTTACATTTCTTTATCTATTCTTGGAAGCATTTCAGCCTGAATAATTTTTTAAAGATTTCTTCATGTTTACAGAATAATAACGGGATGGGAACAAATGCGCCTAAGGACGAATAGTTCCGGTTTTGTGAAGATAACTTCCCGTTACCGCGGTAGTCTGGGATTTTACCCGGGCTTACCCGCAACGTCATCGATAGTTTTGGACTGGTCTCCCCTAGTTTATTTATTACTGATGCCTTGAACTTTTGACCCATTTTGTACTGAAGGGAATCTTCCACTTTATATATAGCCTATTTAGGGATGTCAGGTTATGTTTTCTTCAAAATGAATTTGGAAAATGGCTGAATTTTTTTGCAAAAAGTGTAGACCCTGACCAGTCGCCCGGTTTCACGGCGACTGACTTTGGCCTGCACTGTTTGCCAATTACCCGTTTTGTGGTTACCGGTACTAAATGGGTTAATCTGTGTTGAGCTATACAAAAACGCAAGGCGAATTAATCTACGATACTTTCATGCATAAGTTGTACACGGAGAATCTACGATTATTGAAAAGTAAACAAGTAGACAGGTGCGTTCATAAAATACATTTACAGAAAATACAAATTATTCTCTTCAGCTACATCAGCAGTTTCACTTTTAGATATGAAGAACTTTTGAAACTGTTTTGAATAAGGAGCAATATTTTTCACGGATGTGTCGGTGGTGAATAGGTCAACTGCATTAGCTAGTCAAGTTTCAGTCTAATGTTAAATCTGGATCGATTGTCGATTACAACTGACCCAAAAATGATAAATAGATAAACCGTTGCATAGATAAAATGTACCATTAAAACGAACCAAATCATGGCAAAAAAGACAAAAATGGGTAAACAAACTTTGCTTAGCTAGTGTAAGGGCCAAACATAAGATACATTCATACACAGAATAGGACAGACTATCTTAAATACTGCAAAGCTCGAAATAATTGCACCAAAGTGACCCGTACAGCGAAAAGGAAATTCGAAAAAGGCGCCATTGTAAATGTGAAGACTGACCCCAAAGGCTTTTGGGATTATGTCATTGGTAAGACAAAGTCAAAGACCATGGTTTCAAATTTGAAAGACGCAAATGGAGAAATTGTTTATGGAGATTTGGAAAAAAGCAGATTAATTAAATACATGTTTTGCCTCTGTTTACCAATCAACATTAGCAGTCTGTCTGCATGCATGGTAGTTACTCCAGTCACGGTTGACAACTTTGCTTTCCTGTTTAATTGCACGCCGGAAGGTCAGTCCTCAGATTCTATGACGATTCTAGCGTAAAGGCTTACCGAGAATTAGAGAGCATCTAATGCTATGTAATGTTGTCAGGTGCCTGATGCTCTGTCTCTGGTCGGGCCCATCGGAGTCTAACTGTTGGTTTTCTATTGCTCCAGCATTTCAGTGGTTTCACCGTTGTTCAATCTCTGTGGTTGTTTGATTTTTGTGTTCACGGAGATGTTGCACTGATGAGTTAGGAGGCCTTCATGCGGACTGAACAAATTATTTGTCAAAATCGCGACGTAATACGGGCGAGGACTGTGGCCACGTAACTCCAGTGGAATTCGTTTCACTAACAGTTCCAAGGCAGTCTTTCTGTCGTGGTTTATTTTTGTTATGGCTTGTCGTTGAGTGTGTGTATCGCTAAAATATATTATTTTGTTTTGGATAGCCAATGGGCCATTTTATTGGAAAGTAACTGTCCTTTTGGCTTTCCGTTAGTGTTGTTTCCATTAGTGTCTATTTGTTTCATGTTTGTGTTTTTTCCCTTGGTGTCTCTGATGGGAGCTGTGGGTTAATTTATCGATTCCTGATCATTGCCTTGACATCTATTCTTCATGCGGACTGAAAAAGTTATTTGTCTAAATCGCGACGGAAGTAAGGGCGAGGATTGCAGCTGCGTAAAATCGATTTAAGCCCCCCCCCCTACACACACACACACACACCACACACCACACACCACCCAGTGGAATTCGTTTCACTGACCGTTCCAAGGCGGTTCTTCTGTCGAGGTTTGTTTTTGTTATGGTTTGTCTTTTGAGTGCGTGAATCGCTAATTATTTTGTTTTAGATCATTGGTCATTTTGTGGAAACGTAAATGTCCTTCTGTCTTTCCACTATTGATGTTTCCATTAGAGTCTAGTTAATTTATGTTTGTGTTTCTTTCCCTTAAGTGGCACTGATGGGAGTCGTGGGTTAATGTATCGATTCCTGACAATTGCCTTCACTTCTATTTTGACTGAACAAAGTTAGTCATCATAAAAGATCAAGATTATAATTATCCATTGTCATAAAAGATCAACATTATAGCCTATCCATTAAATTTTCTGTTGACCTACACTAACAAACGTAAATATGATAAAATTTTGATTTCAATGCCCTGTCATTTTTGATCCGATAGTGGAGCAGAAGATAATATCAAGATGAAATCCATTACTCGAAATGAATAAGGTTTTGTATTTGACTTTTTACAGCAGCGACACAGTTACATCACAGGCGCTTGAAGTTTGGTCCATCAAACGTACTAAAAATGTCCAAATACCAAAGCTCCAGAAGCAATTTCAAAGAAATTGCCAGGTGTGCAAAGAGATTTTTCAACCCGAGGGTACCGGAAACTGGACACGCAATGGCTGTCGTCAATTTTGACAACATTTTAATCGTTGTTTATTGCGTCATGCTGATGTGTCAGAAAAAAGTTATCCATGCCCCGCATTAAAATTTGATATATATTTTCACTGCACACAGTCGGTATTAGCCGAGAATCTGTGGTTGAAGCATTTCAAAGGTGCAGCAAAAACGCTTGCACTCCTGGCCATTTCTTACGAAATGGCTTACTGTCACTTTTGTTTTTGGACATTATGAATTATTTATGGGTAGAACTTCAAGCTCCTGTGGTTACATCTACAAGGAAAAAATGTGCAACAAGAAAAATATGATCAATTTGCCTGCTTAGACCATTGTTGTCCCGATGACGTTTGGTAAACGCTGCATTATCCGTTTAAGAACACATACCAAAGTTTTGAACAGGCATCCCTGTAATTTGTCTTTGCAGCTTTTATTTGAGCCGGGGCACAGCAGTTCCTACAATTTACAAGTGCGCCCAGCGAAGGATCAGATCAACATGCGCATCCATATAGTCTGACTAGAGACTTATTTTACTGCACGAAGGAACATTGGGCCCTTAGCTATCCTAAGAAGGCACAACGAAGACTCTGATCAGACTGCGCGGATGCGCAGGCTGATCTGAGTCTTCGTTGGGCGCACATGTAGATTGTAGGTAAAGCTGTGCCCCGGTTCCTTTGGTATCTTGTGGCACTTCGTGAACATCTTCAGTTGTATTTTGATTGACCCTTCTAATGTTTATTTGCTTTAAGTATATAAAGCAATTCAAAATTTATGTTAAAGTTCCTTTCAATGGCGTATTTCAGAACACCATATTGATTTCCAGTTACTGATCAGTTCTTGGGCCAAACGTTGATGTACGAGTTTTACTAACCAAATACAAAGATAAAACAAGATGATAAAGATTGTCTGGAGCTTAGTTTTATTTTTATGTCTTTCAGCCACTTTGGGGGAGCTAATTTGCAAATGTGAGTATATAAACCAACATTCTTGGATAATGCATTTTAGTACACAGCACAGTACTACTTGTTTCTTTAAAAACCATTTCGTTGGTGATTTTGTCTTAATGTTTTCTATTTTGTCACAAAAACTTTGGAATAGCACAGTCTCAAAAGAGAAGGTGTATATATTGCACATAGAATCTTCAAAATAAAAGCCTCTGGCAAGCCCATTATCAGATCTGTTAATTTCATTCATGAAAGTCATTTAAAACATTTTACTTTCAACAAAGATTGTCGATCCGGATCTGATGCCGCGTTTTGTGGAGTCTTATCTGGGTATGTCTTTTTTTAATCAATATTCCTTATTGGGCGCTAGGCTCATTCCTTATTGGGCGCTAGGCCCCATGCTTCTAAAACTAAAACTTTGATAGTTCGGTTAAGGATAGACCAAACTAAATTTTCTTTTTCAATTTTAAAGGAATTTTTAAAATAATGCATATTCATTGACAATTCCGGTGTTACACAGAATACCAACAAGCGAGATATTTGAATATAAAATTTTAGCAGTAAATGGTTGGGTATGCTTTACTATCAATTAAAGAATGATGTTAATTGGACATAAAATTTTCACAGTCATTCGTGGTTCCTCACGGCACCACAGTTTTCGGGCCATTCATTGTCTCTGGTGTCTGTATGTAGGTGATCTCTGAAAAAGAGGAAATTTATGTTTTGCCTTCTCATCTCTCCAGGAGAGATGTGCCACTGATAAACAAGGGTTATTTCACTTGTACAACTGATCATTGGTTGTAATGCATGTTTTACTTAGATTTCTTAAATTCAAGTTACCTAAAGTTTAACAAAAATGCAAATTAAGTAATAATTCACATTGCTCATTTGTCTTCGGTATAATGACTGGAAGGTTGGGGGCGGGGGGGGGGGGTGAGGGGGGCATTCCTCTCATATCGGAGAAACATCTGATTGTATTTGTTAAACCAATTTTAAGCCTTCCTTGGATCTCATCTTTTGATTATTATAACACTATATTTGAAGATAATATGTGCTTGGCATTTATGTTCCTTCAAGTCTGGGCTTGAATATCGTATCACAGATTTTAAGTATATTGTGTGGTTTCTGATTAAATGAAGCTTTTTGGGGGAAAATAATTGTTCTTTAGACTTCTTTTCTATTTTGGCTTCACCTGTATGAACATAAAATTACATTTATATCTTTCTTTTCAAATGTTTTAAAGGAAATCCCTGATACCTTTTTACGGCCCCCGCCAATAGGGGCTTGAAGAAATAAATGGGCTGCATGATGCTTCCACGCAAAGCGGAAACCGACCGCACACGAGTACTGGTAAACCGCTCAGAGGATCTAAAATAGAAGTGAATGCAATGATCAGGAATCGATACAAGTAACCCACAGCTCCGGACCGTCCATGATTATAAACACTATTGGCTCCAATGGGCAACAGGGCTTGAGTTGTCATTGCATTTCAATGTCGGGTAAATGTCCCACAAAATTGGAAGCAACGTCTCCAAAATCACATATACAGTGTTGTCGTGGACATTAAACCTCAAATCAAACATTTAAACAAAATGATACGTTTTAAAGGGCTTATCTTTTTATGTTCTTTTAGGAAAAGGGGCCCTTCGAGCCGCTTAATAAATAGATGAATCAAATTAAGTAAGCCGGTGCTAAAATCGATTTTTTTTCAGTTATGACAAAATATCATTGAAAGCAATAAACATCCAGTAATATAGAAGTGAAGGCAATGATCAGTAATTGATTAAATTACCTCACACCTCCTATCCAAGAAATCAAAATGAAAGCAACACAAAAAAAAAACTTCACCAAAACGAAAAGATCACTAATGGAAAGCCAAAATGAACGTTACTTTCCCATACAATGGCCAAACGGCTATCCATCACGAAAACATGCCTATATGATGTTGGCTCCCTTGAACCCACTTTTATATAGTAAAACTGGGGTTAACAGGGGTAAACCTTATTTTTCTTATTTCTGCCCTAAAATATAGATTATGGGTTCTCGTTAGAAACGCCTCGAAGAAGCGGTTCTAACGAGTACCCACAATCTATATTTTGTACAGAAATAAGAAAAATATCACAATTTTTCATGCGGTAAAGTTTACAATGTATTTGTAAAGGCGCGTTTTCGTAATGCAAATAAAAATATATCAGCAATATATACTTGCAAAGACGAACTTTAACAATAATAAACCACAACAGAAAATAACGCCTTGAAACGGTCAGTAAAACGTTAAACTTTGGAGTGTGGTGGTTAAATCGATGTTACGTGTCCACAATCCCCAGTCTTCGATCTGTCGTGGTTTTGAGAAAAAAAAAACATCTGATATACAGTCGTATGTCTTACCTTTAGTTTGATATAAACATTATAAAAATACACCTAGCAGTAGCACAGGAAATGACAGTTAAAGATGCCTACCGCCTCAAGTTGTTGTCGATCCTTAATACTGGTTACAGTTTGTATCCATTACAACCTCTCTCCCAGGCCCTAGTGGTAATGGTTATCTCTCCTTTGTAATTTTTAATTTTTGCAGTATAATTTTCTAATTTTTCTAAAACTAAGACTGCATTGTCAGGTGGGACATGTATCTTAGCGGATTTGGTTGCCACTCTTTGCAATATTTTAAATTTGCAAGTCTCGCTACTTTGGACATCCTCTTCCTGATACCCGGGACTTCCGTGGAGTGTGGGTCATGTTAACTGATGTTGGCTCGGCGGTGGATGCCTATAAGTCCGCAGTGGGCGTCTCTTGCCTGACGCCTCCAGTTGACCTGTCTCATGAGCTTCGTCAGTCGGTGTCTGCTCGGAGTGGGGTGTGCTGTTTTTGCCGGGTCTTGTCCGTCATCCGTTTCGGTTTCAAAACTTTCGGGTTGAGACACACTGATGAAAATTAAATATCAGAAAGGCCTCTGTGTCATTAATAAGGTATAGTTACGCCTGAATTGTAATAAATATAAAACTTTAGCATCATCAAGCGCTCATGTATCATCTAGCATTTGCGCTCATAATTGATAAAATCCCTCCTGCAATCCTGCAATAAAGGGCTGGATCAGCGTCCTGTTTCCTTTTTGCACATGTTAAATGCCTGTCTGAACTATGTTGCACGTTCCAATGCCCTGTGGCGAATACTGTAGGAGGAGTTGCGGAGACAAGTATTGTACAAAAAGTGCGACGTGCAGACAGACAGACGTACGGACAAGGGTAAAACTACCTGGGCGGGCAGAAAAATAATAATACACAACCATGAGCACATACATTTAAAGCTCAGTCGGAAAATTCGATAAAGCTACAGTAAAACCTCCACTAATGGTCACCTCTGTTAAGCAGCCACCTCTCTTCAGCAGCCACATAATTCCTCCCACAGCATTTAACTATATATTTTACCTCTACTCAGCAGCCACCCCTCTCCTCCAGCCAGCAGCCACCTTACCAAATCTAAATTCCCTCTATTAAACAGCCAGAGTTAACTCAATAGCTAAAAAATCAAATGTAAAAATAGGAATTTCTTTTCTGGTGTATTCATTTATTTCAAAATTTATTTTCCCCATAATTACCATTGTGATATCTTTATTATAAGCAAGTGAAAGGAAACAAATGATGGAGAGGTTTTAGAAAACGCCACTCCATCATTGATTTTTCTTTTAGTTCATCCATGTTCAGCTGTCTTCAGTAATCACCAATTTATGTATGTCGATAACAATCCATACATAATCCCAGATATTTTTGTTGAACAACCACCTCCCTAAAACAGCCAGTTTTGGAGTTTTCCAAGGATGGCTGTTTAATGGAGGTTACACTGTAAATTAAAAATAAACAACATCATAACCACCGCCTTAGGACGGTCAGTCGCGAGAACCACTGGGGAGTTTAAATCGATTCTTTGGGCCCAACCTTCACTCTAAGTTCTAAAATCATTTACAGTGCACAAAATAACTCGTTCACCTGAAAGTAATTAATTCAATCAATGGGCCACCACAAATTAGCATACAAAGTAGATTCTAACACAGAGCGCCTATATTGGCAATGGAAAATTACTGTGTTTTATTCTGCATCAAACCACGGCTCGGAAGAGCGTGACGAGTGACGTCATTAAAAACTGTCAATTTATGACGTCACTAGTCGGTTTCCTTGGCGTTAGACGGTGTAACGTGATTTTCTCGCACCGAAAACGCTAGAAAAGGATATAAATGCGTGTGTTTCCGTCGATAATTTCAGCGGGATTTCTTCTAACAATGGCGAAAGGTTGTGAGATTTTGAAGGAAACAACATCATTATTGCGGATTTTCAGCCTGTTAGAATCGAAAAAGATCAGCTCTAGCTAGTGATTGGTTGGGTAATAAATCACAGTTTGGAGGTCAGTTGTAAAGCAGACAAATCACGCGCGTTTACAACTGACCTCCAAACTGTGATTTATTACTCAACAAATCACAGTTAGAGCTGATCTATTTCTCAAACAAAATGAAATACACATGGTACAATTAAATTCACCGTATTTGCATTATTTGCTGGCTCCCAGCTTGCACATTGTCAGTGATGGAAAAACAGGTAACCAGACCCCCCTGACCATGAAAGATCAGGTGGGGTCTGGTTACCTGTTTTTCCAACACTGAAAACCTTCAGACTAGGAACCAGCAGACAATGCAAATATGGTGAATAACTGTGTTGAAACAAAAATTGTTCCACACTCTGTAAGCCACAGCTAAAGAAAACAACTAGGTACATTACGATAACACACCCATGCGACATAAGGCATTTTTCACATCTCCAAAATGGCCATTTTTCTGATGAAAATCCGTGATATTTTTCTTAAAAATACTGTAAACATAGGTTGTGGATGCTCGTTAGAACCGCCTCATTGAGGCGGTTCTAACGAGTACCCACAACCTATGTCTTGGAGCAAAAATAAGAAAAATAATGTTTATCCCCGTAAACCCCAGTTTTCCCTATATAAAGTGGGGTATAGTGGGGTCTTCATTTCACGGACTTGTTCAAGTGATGTACCACGAAAATTCAAGCCAGAGACAAAGCATCAGGCACCAATAACTTAAAACATATAAATCTTAAAGTTTTAAATAGAAGTAGAGGCAATGATCAGTAATCGATACAACTAGAGCTGTCAGTGAAACTGACTAGGGCCCCGGCAGCGCTATCAGAGGAGTAGGAAAATTTGTGGACGGACAGACGGACAGACAGACAGACGGACGGACAGAATGATTACTATAGGGCACCCACACTTTCAGTGCGGGGCCCTAATAATAACAAAGTTATTAATTGGACACAGGAAAGACCCTTTTTTGACCTTTAACCTCTAAGTATGACCTTGACCTTTGAGGTACGGACCTGAGTCTTGCGCGCAACACTCCATCACATTATGGTTAACATTTCTGCCAAGTAATATTTAAATCCATCCAGGAATAAGAAAGTTATGGAGGATAAAAAAATTTGTGGACGGACAGACAGACGGACAGAGTGATTACTATAGGGCACCCACACTTTCAGTGCGGGGCCACATTATGGTTAACATTTCTGCCAAGTAATATTTAAATCCATCTAGGAATAATAACAAAGTTATTAATTGGACACAGGAAAGACCCTTTTTTGACCTTTAACCTCTAAGTATGACCTTGACCTTTGAGGTACGGACCTGAGTCTTGCGCGCAACACTCCATCACATTATGGTTAACACTTCTGCCATCCAGGAATAATAATAACAAAGTTATTAACTGGACACAGGAAAGACCCTTTTTTGACCTTTAACCTCTAAGTATGACCTTGACCTTTGAGGTACGGACCTGAGTCTTGCGCGCAACACTCCATCACATTATGGTTAACATTTCTGACAAGTAATATTTAAATCCATCAAGGAATAAGAAAGTTATGGAGGATAAAAAAATTTGTGGACGGACAGACAGACCTTTAACCTCTAAGTATGACCTTGACCTTTGAGGTACGGACCTGAGTCTTGCGCGCAACACTCCATCACATTATGGTTAACATTTCTGACAAGTAATATTTAAATCCATCCAGGAATAAGAAAGTTATGGAGGATAAAAAAATTTGTGGACGGACAGACGGACAGACAGACAGACAGACAGACAGACAGACAGACAGACGGACGGACAGAGTGATTACTATAGGGCACCCACACTTTCAGTGCGGGGCCCTAATTAACCCACAGCTCCTATCAGAGACACCAAACGGAAAGTAACACAAACAAAAAGCAACGGAGCCCAACGGAAACACCAACAGCCGAAAGCCAAAATGACAGCTACTTTCCCACAAAATGGCCAAAAGGCTATCCAAAATAAAATAATATAAGTGACACAAGCACCCAATGACAAACCATAACAAAAATAAACCGCGACAGAAGAACCGTCTTGGAACGGTCAGCGGAAACGAATTCCACAGGGGCGCTTAAAATCTATTTTACGTGGCCACAATCCTCGCCCTTACTTCCGTCGCGATTAAGACCTCATGAAGGCCTCCTAACTCATCAGTGCAACATAAGTTTGGGCCGTCATCTTGATAGAGACATGACCCCCGTTGTGCAATGAAAGAGGAAAACACAGTCATTAACCACGACTGGGTTAAAACTAAACTTGCTGTCTGTTGTTTGAAGTTGGATTATATTTTAAGGTCACTGATGAGGTCTTATCGTCCGTAACTAGCTAGTCTGGACCAGAAAAAAAACTTGTACAGATTTCATTTGGCACCGGATAACATATCAGTCTTGCCATTTACTCTTTCTCTTGATATGACAGTTGAGAGCAGCGATTTCGAACGCAATACCGCCAGTTATTAAAGTCTGAAATCTTTCAGGGACAAGGTAGATAGTTTTGTCCAGTACGACTTGATAAGCGAACCTAATAAAAAATTCAAGCATTCTAAAGAATATTAAAAATATACTCTCCGGTTCTGTTATTATCAGCCCTTTCAACACAATATACTTGTATAAATACCTGTGTAAACACTGTAGATGATGAGATGGCTTACCAATTTTAAAGAACATCCATAATGAAGGTAAACATTAAGTAAATGTTGTGTTAATATTAGGTATTTGATGAGTAAGGAGGATTGTGGCCACGTAAAATCGATTTAAGCCCCCCAGTGGATATCATTCCACTGACCGTTCCAAGGCGGTTTTTCTGTGGCGGTTTATTTATGGTGTTGTTTGTTGCTTACTGTGTGTATCACTTGTGTCTTTTTATTTTGGATGGCCATATGGCAATTTTGTGGGAAAAAAACTGTCCTTATGGCCTTCCTTTGTTTAGGTTTCCATTATGGTCTGGTCGCTTAATGTTTGTGTTTCTTTCCCTTTGGTGTCTTTGATGGGTGGAGTAAGTTAATTGTATCGATTCCTGATCTTTGTTTTACTTCTACTTTTAACCTTCTTATGAACAGGTTTTTCAGGTACTGGCGAAGATGTATGTCCATCAAAGAATACAAGTGGTGATACAATTTATACAATGACGACTTCAAATTGTTTATTAGAAATAGACCAGGACGAAACGACACTTTCCAATCTGAATGTACGTAAGAATTACGCTTAAATATGTCATACATCCAACACTTCTTCAATCTCTAGACGTTCACGCCCAGGTTTTACCCATTTATATATAATAGAATCTCCCGTCGTATATACAAAGCAGGAATCGATTTCACGCCCAGGTTTTACCCATTTATATATAATAGAATCTTCCGTCTTTCATACAAATTAAGAATCCATTTCGAAATTTCGGGATACCGGATGGGTTACTTATTTTAAAAAAAAATAACATTGCAGCTCTTTTGTTAAACACTGAAGGCCCTGATCAGAATAGACGTGAAGGCAATGATCAGGAATCAGTACAATTAACCCACAGCGCCCATAAGATGCACAATTTGCTATCCAAAACAAAATAATATAAGCGATACACGCACTCAAAGACAACCCATAACAAAAATAAACCACGACAGAAGAATCGCCTTTGAACGGTCAGTGAAACTAATTCCACGGGGGGGGGGGGGGGGGGGCTTAAATTGATTTTACGTGGCCACAATCCTCGCCCTTATTATCGTCGCTATTTAGACAAATAATTCGTTCAGTCCGCATGCAGTCCTCCTAACTCATCAGAGCAGCATCTCCGTGAACACAAAAATCAAACAAACTCAGAGATAAAAAAACAACGGTGACGACTCGACACCAAGAGACCACAGAAATGCTGGAGCAAAAGAAGACCAACAGTTAGACTCCGAGACAGAGCATCAGGCACCAACCAATGTGAAATAAAATTTCTCAGTAAGCCTTTACGCTGGAACCGTCATAATATCTGAGGCCTGACCCACCGGCGTGCAATTAAAGAGGAAAGCAAAGTTGTTAACCGTGACTGGCTTAACACCGACGTGCAATTAAAGAGGAAAGCAAAGTTGTTAACCGTGACTGGCTTAACACCGGCGTGCAATTAAAGAGAAAAGCAACGTTGTTAACCGAGACTGGGTTAACCACCATGTATGCAGTCTGTCGTATAACATTTATGTTGAACCCTATCTTTTTTATATCGAAGAATGATTTTACAAAATCGGGTGCTGAAGTCATTGCATTTATATATTTGTCTGAATTTATTCACTAAGTCACCATAAAATTCGGGTTCCGATAGGCCTTGTTGCAGAAAAGATTTAAGTCCAACACTGAATTTTGAAATTAAATCGGAACAACGTCAATAAAATTTTGCAAAGGCTTTGCGTAGTTTATGATACCGATAACCCTGAGTAGGGAGTTTAGCAGTTATTATCAATTTATTACGAGAGTGGAAGTCAGTGACATGTCTAGACACTCTGGCGAATCGAATTTATTGCGGAATATAAACGCCATAGGATGCCGCACGAGGAACATATCCATCCATGAAAGGAAAAGTTACAATCTCAGAATCAAAATCATCGCGTTTATCATAAATTTTGCAAGAATTTTGCAAGAAAAAATCATTCTACAATAAAATATATATAAATTCAAATACGAGGCCTCGGTATTAGAAGAAGTTTATTAAAATGAAGTTCTTGGGGGTAAATTTGACCGATCGAAATAGGTATTGTCAATATTTAATAAATCATCAAAATATCTAGTCGTCGATCTGAAGGTTTCAATAATTTAAGATTGGTTTTCAACAGAAAGGGACATCATGAAGTCTCTTTCATCACAAAACAAGAACAGGTCAGCCACAAGGGGTATACCCACAATTCGTCTAAATAACTTAGTATTAAAATATTGTCCAGTAGAAAGGCGAGAGCTTCACGCAAGTTTTATCGTATTAAATGAAATGGTTAATAGTGATCTGCTTTATGTTACATACATAAAGTAATAAACTGTTGCTTAAATCAGAATACCCCAGTGTAAAATACATGCAAGGAAAAAATAGAAATGAAGGCAATGATCAGGAATCGATACAATTACTTCACAACTCCCATCCAAGACAATAAAGGGAAAGGCACAAGAAAACACAGCGAAAGTCAAACGGACTGTTACTTTTCAACAAAATGGTCAACGGGCTATCCAAAATTAAAAAAAAATATTAGCAATACATACTTGCAAAGACGAAAGGTAACAATAATAAACCACAACAGAAGAACCAGTTAAAAGTCGTTTTTGTTTTCAGGGACAGGGGGATGGCAGGGGGCTTAAATCGATTTTACGTGGCAACATTCCTCGCCTTTTGTTCTGACATGGTTAAGACAAATAATTTATTCAGTCCGCATGAACGAATTCTAATTTATCAGCGCAACATCTCCGAGAACATAAAAATCAAACGAATACAAAGATGAAACAAGGATGAGTAATCGACGGCATGAACTGCTGAAGCAAAAGAAACTAGAAAATGAGATTGTAAACCACTACAATATGCTTTCCTTTAAATTTGCATTGACTGTAATACGTAAGCACCAAAAACACGACTGCGTTCAACAGTCGAAAGAAGTGAAACTAAGCTGGGGTCTATGAAACATCATGACCCAATTTCTTGAACCTAACACTGCTTGCCCCTTAAAGTTATTGACAAGATTTCATAAAAGAATAAAATTCAATAATAAAATTTCAAAGGACAAAATCTCAGGTAAGAGACATAATCTTGATGTGAAAAATATAAATCAGTAATTATTTCTATGTTATTAATTAAAAAGGAAATTACTTGAAAAAGGGAGATAATTCGGATAAAAAAAATATATGGGCCAATACTAGCATGTATGGTTTTCAAGTTATCCTATGCACAAGAAAGCAATACAATTAAATGCCCAGAAATTGCAAAGGGTCATAACTCCAACAAAATTAATCAGGTAATCTCCTCTTCAGTTCCAATCAGTACACCAAATATCAAAGCTCTAGCTCTAATACTTTTTCAGATATCTTGCTAACAAGTCTTCTATGTTCTTAAGTGAAACGGGAATAATTCAAATATGGGAGATAATTCGGAAAAGAAAAAACAATATGGGTCAACTTTTATTTCAGGAGGAAACTATAAAATTTCAAAACACTAGCATACATGGTTTTCAAGTTATCCTATGCACAAGAAAGCAATACTATTAAATGCACAGAAATTGCAAAGGTCCCTAACTCCAACAAACTTTATTTAGAATAATTGAAAAATTTGAAAAATTAATCAGGTAATCGCCTCAGTCCCAAACATTACACCAAACATCAAGGCTCCAGCTCAAATTCTTTTTCAGGTATCTTGCTAACGAGATTTATATGTTATTTAACCGAAAGAGATATAATTAGAAAAAGGGAGATAATTCGGAAAAGAAAATAAATATGGGTCAACTTTTTGTCATGAGGAATACATAAATGAAATGTCAAAACACTATGCACAAGAAAGCAACACAATTAAATGCCCAGAAAATACCCAGAATCTATAAAATTTCAAAACACTAGCATACCTGATTTTCAAGTTATCCTATGCACAAGAAAGTATTTCTATCAAACGCCCAAAAATTGCAAAGGGCCATAACTCCAGCAAAATATATTTAAATTGTTTGAAAATTATTTCAGATAATTCCTCCTCAGTCCCACTTAGTACACTAAATATCAAGGCTCTATTTTTAGCTCACCTGAGCCAATGGCTCAGGGTGAGCTATTGTGATCGTTCACCGTCCGTCGTCGTCGTCGTCCGTCCGTCCGTTCACAATTTCTTTAAACATCATCTCCACCTAAACAACTGAACAGATTCTGACCAAACTTGGCAGAAATGATCCTTAGGTGGTCCTCTCTCAAAGTTGTTCAAAGAATTCAATTCCATGCAGAACTCTGGTTGCCATGGCAACGAAAAGGGAAAAATAAGAAAAAAACTTTAAAAATCTGCTCTGAAACCAGAAGGCCTAGGTCTTTGATATTTGGTGAGAAGCTTCATCTAGTGGATCTTTACCAAGATTGTCCAAATTATAGACCTGGAGCCAAAAATGCCCCCGTGCCGGGACCAACTTGTTTTACATAGGCTTATATAGGGAAAACCTTTAAAAATCTTCATGTCTGAAACCAGAAGGCCCAGGTCTTTGATATTTGGTATGAAGGTTCATCTAGTGGACCTCTACCAAGATTGTTCAAATTATAGCCCTGAGGCCAAAAAAATCCCCCGCCCCGGGGCCCTTTGGTTTTACATAGGCTTATAGAGGTAAAATCTTTAAAAAATCTTCTTCTCTGAAAACGCAAGGCCAAGGTCTTTGATATTTGGTATGAAGCTTCATCTAGTGGACCTTTACCAAGATTGTTCAAATTATAGCCCTGGGGCTAAAAATGTCCTCGCGCCGTGGCCCACTGGTTTTACATAGGCTTACATAGTGAAATCCATTGGAAATCTTCTTTTCTTAAACCAGGAGGCCCAAGTCTTTGATATTTGGTAGGAAGCTTCATCTAGTGGACCTCTACCAAGGTTGTTCAAATTATAGCCCTGGGGCCAAAAATCCCCCGGCCCCGGGGCCCTTTAGTTTTACATTGGCTTATATATGGAAAATCTTTAAAAATCGTCTTCTCTGAAACCACAAGGCCAAGGTCTTTGATTTTTGGTATGAAGCTTAATCTAGTGGATCTCTACCAAGATTGTTCAAATTATTGCCTAGTGGCCAAAAATGACCCCGCCCCGGAGCCCACTGGTTTTACATAGGCTTATATAGGGAAAACCTTTAAAAATCTTCTTGTCTGAAACCAGAATGCCCAGGTCTTTGATATTTGGTATGAAGCTTCATCTAGTGGACCTCTACCAAGATTGTTCAAATTAAAGCCCTGGGGCCGAAAATGTCCCCGCCCTGGGGCCCTTTGGTTTCACATAGGCTTATATAGGACAATCTTTAAAACTCTTCTTCTCTGAAACCGCAAGGCCCAGGTCTTTGATATTTGGTATGAAGCTTCATCTAGTGGACCTCTACCAAGATTGCTTAAATTTAAGCCCTGGGGCCAAAATGTCCCCGCGCCAGGGCCCACTGGTGATACATAGGCGTACATAGGGAAATCCTTCGAAAATCTTCTTGTCTGAAACCAGTAGGCCCAGGTTTTTGATATTTGGTATGAAGCTTCATCTAGTGGACCGCTATGGAGATTGTTCAAACTACAACCCTTGGGGCCAAAAAATGGCCCACACGGGGGCCCACTGGTTTTACATTGGCTTATATAGGGAAAACCTTTTAAAATCTTCTTGTCTGAAACCAGAAGGCCCAGGTCTTTGATATTCGGTATGAAGCTTCATATAGTGGACCTCTACCAAGATTGTTCAAATTATAGCCTTGGGCCAAAAATGCCCCTGCGGCCGGGCCCACTGATTTCACATAGGCTTATATAGGGAAAATCTTTAATAATCTTCTTGTCTGAAACCGCAAGGCCCAGGTCTTTGATATTTGGTATGAAGCTTCATCTAATTGACCTCTTCCAAGATTGTTCAAATTATAGCCCTGGGGCCCACCGGGGCCCACTGGTGTAACATAGGCTTATATATGGAAATCTTTTGAAAATTTTCTTGTCTGAATCCAGGAGGCCCAGGTCTTTGATATTTGGTATGAAGCTTCATCTAGTGGACCGCTAGGAAGATTGTTTTAATTATAGCCCTGGGACTAAAAATGGCCCACTGTTTTTACATAGGCTTATATACGGAAAAGCTTTGAAAATCTTCTTATCTGAAACCAGAAGGCCCAAGTCTTTGACATTTGGTTTGAAGCTTCATCTTCTACCAAGGCTGTTCAAATTATGGCCCTGAGGCCAAAAATGCCCCGCGCTGGTGCGCAATGGTTTTAGCAGGCTTATGATAGGGAAAACCTTTATAAAAATCTTCTTGTCTGAACCCAGAAGGCCCAGGTCTGAAGCTTCATCTAGTTGATATCTACCAAGATTGTTCAAATTATAGCCCTGGGGCCAAAAATGCCACCGCGTCGGGGCCCACTGGTTTTACATAGGCTTATATAGGGAAATCCTTTGAAAATCTTCTTGTCTGAAACCAGAAGGCCAAGGTCTTTGATATTTGGTATGAAGCTTCATCTAGTGGATCTCTACCAAGATTGTTCAAATTATTGCCTTGAGGCCAAAAATGACCCCGCCCCGGAGCCCACTGGTTTTACATAGGCTTATATAGGGAAAACCTTTAAAAATCTTCTTGTCTGAAACCAGAATGCACAGGTCTTTGATATTTGGTATGAAGCTTCATCTAGTAGACCTCTACCAAGATTGTTCAAATTAAAGCCCTGGGGCCGAAAATGCCCCCGCCCTGGGGCCGAAAATGCCCCCGCCCTGGGGCCCTTTGGTTTTGCATAGGCTTATATAGGAAAATCTTTAAAACTCTTCTTCTCTGAAACCGCAAGGCCCAGGTTTTTGATATTTGGTATGAAGCTTCATCTAGTGGACCTCTACCAAGATTATTTAAATTATAGCCCTGGGGCAAAAAAGTCCCCGCGCCAGGGCCCACTGGTGATACATAGGCTTACATAGGGAAATCCTTCGAAAATCTTCTTGTCTGAAACCAGTAGGCCCAGGTCTTTGATATTTGTTATGAAGCTTCATCTAGTGGACCGCTATGGAGATTGTTCAAATTACAACCCTGGGGCAAAAAAATGGCCCCACTCGGGGGCCCACTGGTTTTACATAGGCTTATATAGGGAAAAACTTTTAAAATCTTCTTGTCTGAAACCAGAAGGCCCAGGTCTTTGATATTCGGTATGAAGCTTCATATACTGGACCTATACCAAGATTGTTCAAATTATAGCCCTAGGGCCAAAATGCCTTCCTTTGTTTAGGTTTCCATTATGGTCTGTTCGCTTAATGTTTGTGTTTCTTTCCCTTTGGTGTCTTTGATGGGTGGAGTAAATTAATTATATCGATTCCTGATCTTTGTTTTACTTCTTCTTCATCTAGTGGACCGCTAGGAAGATTGTTCAAATTATAGACGCGGGGCCAAAAATGGCCTCGCACGGTGGCCCACTGGTTTTACATAGGCTTATATAGGAATCGAAAACATTTGAAAATCTTCTTGTCTGAAACCAGAAGGCCCAGGTCTTTGATATTTGATATGAAGCTTCATCTAGTTGACCTCTACAAAGATTGTTCAAATTGTAGCCCTGGGGCCAAAAATGCCCCTGTGCCTGGGCCCATTGGTTTTTATGCAGTCTCCCCGTACATTAACCATAGTGCAGTTTATATTTTACTTTTGGTCCTTTGAAATCAGCGTAGATATTCTGAGAAATCAGAAATAAATTATTGATTTAGACGCATATTCTAGACAGGTTTTTTTTAAATTATTTGGACCTAATTTTGATGTATATCAGTCTTTTAATCGACTGCCTATTCGAAATTCGCAAAATTGCAGTATGTTTCCTCTGGCTTTCGTTGCCGGATCATTACAGGATCACTGATGAGGCTTTATTAGCCGAAACTACGTAGTATGACCCATCTTCTTTCTCATGAATGTTTTCATTGCTCTTAAAGGAACTCATTTTTGATTTTTATTTGCCTTCACTGCAGCTGGTGTTGTGCCGTGTGGCGGCCGTAAAACGTCTCCCCGTACATCAACCATAGTGCAGTTTATATTTTACTTTTGGTCCTTTGAGATCAGCGTAGATATTCTGAGAAATCAGAAATAAATTATTGATAGAGACTCATATTCTAGACAGGTTTTTAATTATTTGGACCTCATTTTGATGTATATCAGTCTTTGAATCGACTGTCTATTCGAAATTCGCAAAATTGCAGTATGGTTCCTCTGGCTTTCGTTGCCGGATCATTACAGGGTCACTGATGAGGCTTTATTAGCCGAAACTACGTAGTATGACCCATCTTCTTTCTTATGAATGTTTTCATTGCTCTTAAAAGAACTCATTTTTTATTTTTATTTGCCTTCACTGCAGCTGGTGTTGTGCCGTGTGGCGGCCGTAAAACGTCTCCCCGTACATCAACCATAGTGCAGTTAATATTTTACTTTTGGTCCTTTGAGATCAGCGTAGACATCTGAGAAATCAGAAATAAATTATTGATTTAGACTCATATTCTAGACAGGTTTTTAATTATGTGGACCTAATTTTGATGTATATCAGTCAATTAATCGACTGCCTATTCGAAATTCGCAAAATTGCAGTATGTTTCCTCTGGCTTTCGTTGCCGGATCATTACAGGATCACTGATGAGGCTTTATTAGCCGAAACTACGTAGTATGACCCAT
This sequence comes from Lucinisca nassula, assembly GCA_963580285.1. Lineage (NCBI taxonomy): Eukaryota > Metazoa > Mollusca > Bivalvia > Lucinida > Lucinidae > Lucinisca > Lucinisca nassula. The sequence goes on from OY757021.1 coordinate 48,867,665, forward strand.
CTTCTTTCTTATGAATGTTTTCATTGCTCTTAAAGGAACTCATTTTTGATTTTTATTTGCCTTCACTGCAGCTGGTGTTATGCCGTGTGGCGGCCGTAAAACGTCTCCCCGTACATCAACCATAGTGCAGTTTATATTTTACTTTTGGTCCTTTGAGATCAGCGTAGATACTCTGAGAAATCAGAAATAAAATATTGATTTAGACGCATATTCTAGACAGGTTTTTAATTATTTGGACCTCATTTTGATGTATATCAGTCTTTGAATCGACTGCCTATTCGAAATTCGCAAAATTGCAGAATGTTTTCTCTAGCTTTCGTTGCCGGATCATTACAGGGTCACTGATGAGGCTTTATTAGCCGAAACTACGTAGTATGACCCATCTTCTTTCTTATGGATGTTTTCATTGCTCTTAAAGGAACTCATTTTTGATTTTTATTTGTCTTCACTGCAGCTGGTGTTGTGCCGTGTGGCGGCCGTTAAACGTCTCCCCGTACATCAACCATAGTGCATTATATATGTTACTTTTGGTCCTTTGAGATCAGCGTAGATATTCTGAGAAATCAGAAATAAATTATTGATTTAGACTCATATTCTAGACAGGTTTTTAATTATTTGGACCTCATTTTGATGTATATCAGTCCTTGAATCGACTGCCGATACGAAATTCGCAAAATTGCAGTATGTTTCCTCTGGCTTTCGTTGCCGGATCATTACAGGGTCACTGATGAGGCTTTATTAGCCGAAACTACGTAGTATGACCCATCTTCTCTCTTATGAATGTTTTCATTGCTCTTGAAGGAACTCATTTTTGATTTTCATTATGATAGGGAAATCTTTTAAAATGTTCTTGTCTGCAACAAGAAGGCACAGGTCTTTGATATTTAATATGAAGCTTCATCTAGTTGACATGTACCAAGATTGTTCAAATTATAGCCCTGGGACAAATAATGGCCCCGCGCTGGGGCCCACTCGCTTTACATAGACATATAAGGGAAAAACCATTAAAGTCTTGTCTCAAACACGACACTGGGGCAAGTACAAAAGGCTCTTAGCTCTTAACTCAGGTGAGCGATATAGGACCATCATTGTACTCTTGTCAGATATCTTGCAAACGAAATTTCTATGTTATCTGATTGAAAGAGAAATCATTCGGAGATAATTTGCATAATTTGCATTTTCCCCCATAAAAATTAAGTCGATGATTGCGCCAAAATCACATACACATCTACAGACCATAATAAAAGCCTACGGAGGTTGCAACTGATCGGTGTAAATCAGTATGAGTGGTTCTGCACACAAGTTTCCCACCATCATGTTGTAAAATGCCGAAGTAGAAAAATGTAAATTAAGGGGGAATTGATATGCAAAGAGAATGCCAACGAAAGAAACAGAAAATATGTTGACCTGCACATTATTCATACTGATGCTGCAATTAAAATGACAAGATTCTAGCTGTAACCAATTGGTACCCACTATAATGCATTTTTTTATTTAACCCCAAAAATGGTTAAGTTCAACATTAAAACAAGAGGACAATGATGGTCCTTCAAGTTCCAATCTATACTGAAGGATTTATGCTGATGACAAGGTCAAAAAACAGGGGATGTAATGCTATTTAAAACTTATCCGAACATTCATTCCCAACCTATTTATATGCTAGTTTCAGGAAGATTCGATCAAAACTAAAGGCCTTATGTTGATGGCAAGGTAAAAAATAGGCATTTTCAGCAAAGAAGGGGACTTAACTCTATGAGTAATGTGCCAAAAATGTTAGTTTGCAAACACATTCAAGCTTTATCTCTAACTTACTTCTATGTTAGCTTCAGGAAGATACATTCAAAACTTAGGGACTGATGATGATGACAATGTCAAAAATGGGTATTTTTAGCAATCAAAGGGACATAACTCTATGAAAAATAGGCCGACCTCACAAATTTTTGAACTCATCCGAGCTTTTACTTACATGTAAGCTTCAAGAAGATTCGATCATAACTGAAGAGGCTACGGTGATGACATGGTCAAAAACAAGCATTTTTATGCAAACACACTGACGTATCTCTATGATCAATAAGCCGACCTAACCGGTTTTCTAATTCTTTCGAGCTTTTATCCCTGACTTGCTTATATGTAAGTTTCAAGAAGATCCTATCACAACTGAAGTGGCTACGGTGATGACAAGGTCAAAAACAAGCATTTTCAGCAAAGAAGGGGACATAACTCTGTGAGGAATATACCGACAGCGCTAGTTTTGGAGCTCAACCAAGCTTTTATCCCAGACTTACTTACAAGTAAGTTTCTATAAGATAAAATTGAAGGGGCGTCGGTGAAGACAAGGTCAAAAAAATGCATTTTCTGAAATCAAGGGGGACGAAACTCTCTGGAATATAGGCCGACCTCACCAATTTCTCAACTCTGCTGAGATTCCCTTACTTGCTTACATGTAAGTTTCAAGAAGGTCCAATGGAAACTGATAGGGTTACGGTGATGACAAGGTAACAAATAGGCATTTTCAGTTATCAAGGAGACGTAACTCTATGATAGACAGGCCGACCTTGCCAGTTTTTTTACTCATCCGAGCTTTTATCCCTGACTTGTTTGTTTGTAAGTTTCAAGAACATCCGATCATAACTGAAGGGGATACGGTTATGACAAGGTCAAAAAAGCATTTTCAGCAAAGTAGGGGACATAACTTCGTGAGAAATTGACCGGCATCGCTAGTTTTCAAACTCATCCTAGCTTTTATCCCTGACTTACTTGTTTGTAAGTTTCAAGAAGACATGATTAAATCGGAATGGGCTACGGTGATGACCATCACGAAAACACACCTATATAATTTTGACCCCTTTGAACCCCACTAGTATATAGTAAAACTGGGGTTTACTGGGGTAATCCTGATTTTTCTTATTTCTGCTCTGTAAAATAGATTGTGGGTACCCGTTAGAACCGCCTCGATGAGGCGGTTCTAAAGAGTACCCACAATCTATATTTTGAGCAGAAATAAGAAAAAATATCACAATTTTTATCTAGAAAAATTCGATTTTTCGGAGGCAAAGTTTACAATGTATTTGTATAGGCGTGTTGTCGTAATGAAGGTCAAAACAAGCATTTCAAGCAAAGTAGCGGACATAACTCTGAGTAACAGACCGACATCGCTAGTTTTCGAATTCATCCTAGCTTTTATCCTTGTATTTTTCAAGAAGACATGATGAAAACTGAAGGAGTTACGGTGTTGACAAGGTCAAAAATAGGCATTTACTGAAATCAAAGGGACGTAACTCTTCGATAAATAGGCTGAGCACATCAGTTTTCGAACTCATCCAAGCTTTTATTACTGACTTACTTACAAGTAAGTTTCTAGAAGAGGCTACAGTGATGAAAAGGTCAAAATAGCTATCAAAGGGGACGTAACTCTTTGACATATAGGCCGACCCCGCCAGTTTACGAATTTATCCGAGCTTTGACTTACTTGTTTGTAAGTTTCAAGAACACCCGATCCAAACTCAAGGGGCTACGGTGAATACAATGTCAAAAAAAAGCATTTTCAGCAACGTAGGGGACATAACTCCGTTAGTAATCAACCGAAATCGCTAGTTTTCGAACTCATCAATAGCGGAAAGCCAAAAGGACAGTCCCTGTCCCACACAATGACCAATTGGCTATCCAAAACAAAATAATATAAGCGATACACACACTCAAAGGCAAACCATAACAAAATAAACCGCAACAGAAGAACCGCCTTTGAACGGTCGGTGAAACTAATTCTAGTTGGGGGCTTAAATCGATTTTACGTGGCCACAACCCTCGCCCCTATTTCCGTCGCAATTTAGACAATTTATTCAGTCCTCATGAAGGCCTACTAACTCTCCACTGGGGAGCTTAAATCGATTTTAAGTGGCCAGAATCCTCGCCCTCATTTCCGTCGCGATTTAGACAAATAATTTGTTCAGTCCGAATGAAGGCTTCCTAACTCTTTAACCCTGACTTACTTCTTTGTAAGGTTCAGGAAGATCCGATCAAAACTGAAGGGACCACGGTGATGACAAGGTCAAAAATAGGCATTTTAGCAAATAAAGGGGTGTGACTCTATGATTAATGGGCCGACTTGGTTGGTTTTCGAACTCATCCGAGCTTTCATCCCCAGCCACCTAACATATACATTTCAGAAAAATCGCGCTACGGTGATGACAAGCATTTTCCCATTGTAAGTCTATAGGACATTGTGGTTGCCATAGCAACCAGTTTTCGTTCGATTTTGAAAAAAAGCTTATGTCATCAATGCCCCACCAGAGGCATGCTACAGATGAGAAATGGTTGAGATAAGCCTGTGGGATGTCGGGATATAACTGGTCAAAGGTATGGACGGGCGGACGACCCACTATACTATAAGCCGCCCTGGAGCCTTCGGCCCATATGACCTAAAAGGTGACAAATGTTAGATTGATGATAATACCAAAACCACATGCGCATTTACAGACCATGACAAAAAAGCCTGCAAAGTTCCATTTATCGATATAAACCTAAATGAGGAGTTACCTACACAAAGTACCAACCATCGAACATCAAATGTCAATGTAAGTTTCCGCATAACTCCTCCTACAGTTTACATCCGATCAAGCTGAAACTTCATACATGATGTGGGTCAGCGCATATTGTTTCGAGGTTACGGTCCACCAAATATTAATAAAGTTATGCTCCTTTGAAATTTCTTGTAAACTTTTCGTTTCAGGATATCTCCTCCTACAGTTTACATCCGATCAAACTGAAAGTCATACATAGTTTGACCATGATGTTGGGCAGCGCATATTGTTCCGATGTTACCGTCCACCAAAAAAGTTATGCCCCTTTGAAAAATTTTGTAAGCATTTTGTTTGCCGATAACTCCTCCTACATTTTACATCCGATGATGTTGAAACTTTACATACAGTAAGACAATGGCATGGAACAGTGCGTATTATTTTGACATTACGAAAAGACGCCTGTTCAAATACATTGAAAACTATATCGCCGGAAATATGAGATATTTTACTTAATTTCTGCTCCAAAATATAGATTGTGTGTACACGTTGGAACCGCATCATCGAGGTGGTCCTAACGAGTGCCCACGATCTATAAAGCAGAAATAAGAAAAATGAGGTTTACCCCTGTAAAACCCAGTTTTATTATATAAAAGTGGGGTTCAAGGGGGTCAGAATTATATTGGTGTGTTTCCGTGATGGGTTACGGCCGCCAGATATTACCAGTGTTATACCCCTTTCACAGATTTTTCTAATCATTCCGTTTCCGAATAAATCCTCCTACATTTTACATCTGATGAAGCTGAAACTTTACATATAGTAAGACCATGATTTGGCACAACGCATATTATTTTGAGGTTACCGTCCACCAAAATTTACCAGAGTTATTCCGCTATCACAGATTTTTCTCGACATTTTTGGTTTCTGGATAACGCCTCCTACATTTAACATCTGATGAAGCTGAAACTTTACGTATAGTTAGACTATGATCTCCTACATTTTACATCGGTTGAAGCTGAAACTATACGTATAGTTAGACTATATTGTGGAGCGCGCATAGTATTTCAAGTTTAGTCCACAAACTTATTGCCAAAATTATGCCAATGTTATTTTGAGGTTATGGTCCACCAAATATCACCGACCATGAAAATTTGTTGGGGACAGGTAGTTTGAGCAACTGAGGGTTATTAATAGTGCCAGATAAGAATATATGGGGCACATATTGTAATATGGTTACATTCCACAAACCCAAACTTGTACAACAGTCAGTAAGTATATGCTCCATCTTACTAATTGTCGCGGGCGTATAATGCCTCGCTTGCAGAGCTATTGTTATGCTGAAGCTATAAATAAAGTCTCAGGATTTTAGTTCTAACGACTAGGTTTACACTACAATGCACTTAAAAAGCATTTCACCACAAAATGGGTAAGTTCAAAAGTCGAAAAAAGTGACAAAAAATAAATTGATAATGCTAAATAACATGCACATTTATAAGTCTGCAAAGTTTATAATTGATCAGTATAAAACTTTATCAGTTACCCTCTATATTAATTGCATTGCAGCACATTGACCTGATAAAGATATGCTATCTCAGAACAAGTGAGCTTTATCAGGTCACTTTTATGAATGAACCACGCTGCTAGAAAAACGGCAAAAAATGTAATTATTACTGAACAAAATGGAAAAGTTACTTGAAAAAAAATATGATAGGAAAAAAATATGGTCAGCCGATAAAACTACGCACTTAGGAACATCGAAAGTTGATCGTAAATTGCTCATTCAAGAGTGTACAAGAGGGTAAACTGATAAATGGAATACCAGATTCGTGTCATTTGATATCAAGTTTATCAGGCTCGGCTTTGAGAACACGTGTAGAATCGCTCGGCAAGCCTCACGATTCTACAAGCGTTCTCGAAGCCTTGCCTGATAAACTTGATATCAAAAGACACTCACCTGGAATTCTCGATTTATGAGAAGTTGCGCCCAAAAAGTACCTACCATATAACGTCAAATGGCCAAACCAAAAAAGGAGAAAAGGGGAATGATATTCAAGCATAAATGAAGAAAGTCTTTGAATCGTTATCCATTCCAAACAGATAGAATAAAACAGAAAAACGTTCCAGTATCTCGTCGCAAATTTGTTATGATTTTATACCAAAAAGGAAAGAACAACTTGTCTGTTAAATACTACCCAGCAAGCCACCAGAGAGAAACAAAACATTATTATCAAACTGCTTGACAGATAGGAAACTCCCACATTTTTAGATAAAGGTGTACTCTGTTCCATAGCAAATGTGCCCAGTAAGCCTTGAAGCATATACCACAATCTATTACTATGATATTTTTGACATAGTGGAAAAACGGATTTTGGCAACGGCTTACTTTTGTGGATTCAGTTTTTAATCAAGCAGCTCGAAAGGGCTCTTTTTCTTTGAAAACAATCAACAAGATATGGCCTTTAAAATTATCAGGGTTTCCATTTAATTCTTCTGGAAAGAAGGATATAATTAATTTAATTGCCTGCACCAACGAGGATTGTAGTCACGTAAAATCGATTTAAGCAACCCCGTGGAATTCGTTTCACTGACCGTTCCAGGGCAGTTCTTCTGTCGCGGTTTATTTTTGTTATTGTTTGTCTTTGAGTGAGTGTATCGATAATATTATTTTGGATAGCCAGTTAGCCATTTTGTGGGAATGTGTCTGTCCTTTTGGCTTTCCGCTATTGATGTTTCAATTTGGGTCTAGGTGTTTCGTGTCTGTGCTTCACTCCCTTTGGTGTCTCTGATGGGAGCTGTGGGTTAATTGTATTAATTCCTGATCATTGCCTTTACTTCTATTTTATATTAATTAGACACACTGAACAAAAGCCTCATGTATTCAGAAACTATGCACCATACTAAAAAGCTGTGATATATTTTTCAAGCCAAGTCTTCCAGGAACCTGAATGAAAAAAAAAAACAAAGGTTTAATTTGGCCAATAAATAAAGGAGATAAATTACTTCATATTAGTAAAAGATGTCCGTGTGAAATAATGGCGTCCAACATGGTGTCGGAAATGACAAATATTAGGTAAAAAGTGCAATATCTTTATTATTTCTACTTTCAACATAGCTTGTGGGTGCTCGTTAGAACTTCCACAATCTATGATTTTGAGCAAAAATAAGGTAGATAATGTTTACCCCCTTACACTCTATTTTTCCCTATATAAAGTGGGGTTTAGAGGGTGCTTCGTTTCACGGACTTGTTATCGTGATGAAACACTGTGGTGATTACCAAAATTCAACTTTTCAGGAAGGCAAGAATTGGTTTCAACAAATAAAACATATCCCACTATTTACAGTTAAAATTTCATATTTCTTCAAATATGTCCCTTATTTATAATTAATTATCATACTGCAGTGGAAAAAAATATGTGTAACAAAAGGGTGGTTACATTGTCAATGAAATCATACGTTTTGAAAAAAAAATCATTAAAATTGACTAATCAAGATGTAGACTATCCCTACCTTAGGTCTCTTAATTCTTGTCGGATCATTTCATACTCGCAGGTATCCGGGACAGGGATAACATTTAGGCAAAGTTTGTTATCGAGCTAGCTCAGATCTTTTTCCATTTAAATGTTAAAAATTTTGCCCATTGACTTTTTGTTAGTTAATGTTATATTGACGGTAGAGACTTCATGGTTAGGGTGATTGTTAATAACTTAACCCTTTTTGTACCTAATGGAATCTTCCTCCTTATATATAGCAGGAGTCCATTTCAAAATTTAGGGGTGTCTGGTTGTGTTTTCATCAGACTTTATCTGGAAAATGACTGAAGTTTAAGCATACAGTGGAGGCCCTGATCAGACGCCGCTTTAAGGGTTTCTGGTACTGAATGGGTTAATAATGTCAGGTTGAGGTTCAAATATGTTTTTCTGGCTTTGATGACTCTGGCAGTGTGAGACCGCCATCCTATTGTAAATTGCTCAAACTCGAGATGCTAAGGTGGGTGGTACCTATTATTTCCTAAATTGCATTTTTCGCTGTTTTTGTTGTTCAGGGCCCAGTTGTTCAAAGCCTCGTTAGCTTAACGAGCTCGTAAATGGTCATATTGTTAACTGTTCTAGCAAGTACAATATGTAAAATTTTGTTATTTTTGCTGATTAAATGTGAGCAGCTTTTACATAAACAAAAGCTGCTCACATTTTTCAGCAAAACTTTTAGCATAATTGCCATATTTAACGATCAAAGTTTTAACGATTCGTTAACTAACGACGCCGTTAGTTTTAAACAATTGGGCCCTGGACGCCAGCTTATTGTTTGCATTTTTTATCTTTATGCTTCAATTTCAGCTGCAAATTCTAATGGATATTGATTTTCAATGCGACCCAAGTGGCCAACCTCTACAGTATTGTGAATCAACTTACTGCCAAACCAGCAAGCTTGAAGACAACAGAGACTATCCATTTTTGTTTCGCGTAAATCTTGACCACAATCTAACAGGTATTTAAAAAGCATTTCCTCTTTATTCAGGCATTCGATATAACTAAAACATACTGTATATTGACGGAAACTGTTTGGAAATCAAATTTATTTTATACTTAGCAGTGAAATCAATGCATATCTGAAACAAATAAAAATGATATCAACCACAAGTGAAATGATATCGTATCATTTCACATGTGACTGATACCATTTATATCATTTCACTGTAGCGTGCCGGAACTACTTTTTTGTTTACGTTATGGTCGAAAAAAGGGTAAATTTTCCTTATATTTACTAATAACAACAATTCCTTATGTCGTTAGAATATATTTTGACGTTTGAAGACAGAAGAGTGACATTAAAACCGAATGAACAGGTGCCGTATTTGACAACAGCAGCGCTGTGATTTTTGCCGACACACATCTCGATCACAATTTAAATGCTCCCTCAAAGCTTAGGCTTAGCTGTCTTGTTACAAATGGTCTACAAGGTGTACCAGTTCACTGAATGGCTCAGTAAGAGTCTGTGCGAGGAAATATGGGCTCAAATCAGCGTATTTTGTGTGTGGGTGTGTTTTCCACCGTGAAAAACCACCCGCGACCGACTGCTACACATGGAATCGATTATACAGTGGCTGGGTGCATGCCACGTAGAGCCTTTAATAATAAAATGAACTTCAAATAAGCACAACGTATTCGGTAACATACCTTGAGAAGCATTCTTTGAACTAGAAATGCTGAATCCAAAATGGCGGTTTGTTTATGCTTTGAAACTGACAGTTGTGACGTCATGTTGCCAGGTCAAAATCGTGACGTCACCGCCTCGGGTCGATCAATAATTACCGTAAGTGTCCCAATAAATTATAAAATAAAAAGAATATTAACTTTTTTTTCGACGGATACCAAAAATATTTCATCTCGTGTGTTGAAAACATCCGAATTTTCACTCGTGCTTCGCACTCGTGAAAATTATGATGTTTTCAACACACTCGATGAAATATATTTGGTATCCACCTCAAAAAAGTAAATATCCTCTATTTATCATATGACGTCGCGTCTCAGAGTGCAATAACGCCGTGTAATAAATTATGTAAGCCACTAGTGGATTAAATCTGCAAATAAGTTACATACGCAACATAACTTTACATGTACGACGTCCTTAATGGCGTCGCGTTTACTGATGGCGGAATATTGATATTTTTGTGCAAAAAACATAAATTAAACACGTTTTAAATGTCATATAATAAATAGAATAAATATTGAATTTATTAAACGAGTTGAGGAAAAGGGATAAAATGCGAGACTAAGCCTCGCATTTTATCCCTTTTCCTCATTCGGTTTAATAAATCAATAATACATGAGCACTCATGCAAGATCCTCTATATATTTAGTCTAAGACGAGCTGGATCAAAAAAGATTGTCAAGAATGTCGACAAGGCGGTACTTACAATATCCACAACGTTTGTTTTCTGGAGTACTTAAGGAAAAGGGGCCTTAATTATAGATATCTTATTAGTTAAATAAAGATTATCATATGACGTCGCGTCTGAGAGTGTAATTACGCCATGTAATATTTTCGATAATCCACCAGTGGATTAAATATGCAAATTAGCTAGATACGTCCCATAACGTTACATGTACGACGTCCTTAACGACGTCGCGTTTACTAATGGCGGAATATTGATATTTTTGTAAACCATCGTGAATAAAATGCGTTTTAAATGTCATATGATAAATAGAATCTTGCATTCGTGATCATGCATTATTGAATTTATTAAACTCGTTGAGGCAAAGGGATAAAATGCTCGGCAAAGCCTCGCATTTTATCCCTTTCCCTCAACTCGTTTAATAAATTCAATAATACATGAACACTCATGTAAGATCCTCTATATCTTACATGAGTGTTCATGTATTATTGAATTTATTAAACGAGTTGAGGAAAAGGGATAAAATGCGAGGCTTTACCTAGCATTTTATCCCTTTTCGTCAACGAGTTTAATAAATTCAATAATTTATTAAACGAGTTGAGGAAAAGGGATAAAATGCGAGGCTTTGCCTAGCATTTTATCCCTTTTCTTCAACGAGTTTAATAAATTCAATAATACATTAGCAAAAGCCTCGCATTTTATCCCTTTTCCTCTACTCGTTTAATAAATTCAATAATACATGAGCATGAATGCAAGATTATATTTATCATATGACATTTAAAACGAATTTTCTCCATGATTGCTTAACATAAATATCAATATTCCGCCATGAATAAACGCGACGTCGTTAAGTACGTGATACATGTAACGTTACGGGACGTATCTTACGAATTTGCATAATTAATCCACTAGTGGTTTATCGAATTTATTACATGACGTTATAACATTCTCAGATGCAGCGTCATATGATAATATACAAATGGATTATTGTACTGATTTTGGTGAATATTGTTCTTTATTGGGATATCGAAGGACACGATCTTGCGAGTGCCCATCAATATTCAACCAACTAATAGTATTCACCTAGATGAGAGCAATAGTTCTTTTAACATACAGTTATGATAATTGTGCGTCATAGCAGTAGTTTTGGCCTCAGAACAGGCATTTTATCAGCATATGTACTTGTGCGAACAAAGGCGAGACTTCATTGCAATAACACGTCATCAGGTCCAACTTCGCCTAACGATTAAATTCGAATGCGTCCCAGTAGACACGCACAATCAAGTTAGCGGATTGATATGGAATTTCAGACAGTAAGTATAATACACTTTTTTATTTTATTTAAAGCGTCTAGTTCTTTATAATGGCAAACGTGAGGAGAAAGCACTGTCACCATAACGACGGTCCCCTGAAAAGGCAAAAGTTTCAAATTTTTACAGACCCAACAAATCTGTAGGCAATTTGATACGTATTTCAGTCGTGGCGATTCTGATTGTGCATCGGAAGTGCCTTAAGGCGACATGTTGTTGTTGGGGTGGTGGTGGTGGTACTGGATTTAGTGCCAGTGTTGAGTTTGTGCTGAGTGGCGGCCCTAAAATGTCTCCCCGTGTATACATTTTGTCGTTATTATTTTAATATACAGGAATTGAAACTTACAATCAATTTTCACACTCCCTTTTCTATAAAATATGTTGTTGAAACATACCATGTTGATACTTATTGAGTATATGGCAAGCAACGCTTTAGATCAATCAGCATACCCATAGGAGACAAAATTCAGTGTAAACATACAATTTATATGGGTTAGTGATCTGACAGGTTTCTTAAGACTTGCATGAGCTGGAGGTTGCGGGGCTATCCCCCGCGGACCCCTGTCAGTGTCGATTAATGGGTCGTATCATAAGGAGCAGTCATAATATATATGCTTTAGATCCGTTTGTTTGTTTGTTTGATTGAGACTAAACGTCCCCGTCAATACATTTTCGAGACGTTGCTTCCAATTTTGTGAGACTTTTACCCGACATTGCGATGACATGACGACATCTCAATCCCTGCCACCCAATGAAACCAACAGGGTTTATATGCATGGACGGTCCGACTTGCATCACTTTGCCTGGGCAGGCTTAGACCTTCTAAGTGGTTTAACAGTACTCATGTGCCGTCGGTTTCAACTCTGTGTGTAAGCATCATGCAGCCCAATCTATTTCTCCAAGCCCCGATGGGCGGAGGCCAACTTTAGGTTCGGGAATCTGAACCCTTTTCAAGATATAGTCTCATGTGACTTGGAAGGGGTGGGGCATACTTCCAGGAGCATTCCCGTTTGGTGTCACTCAATGAGTCTTATCGCAAGGAACAACTGTATTATAAGGTTTAAGAATTGGTGCCTGAACGGTTTCTGATATATAAAAGACTAACATGAAATGGATGGGGTGGGAAATACCCCTGGGGGACCCACGCCGGTCAGTGTCATTGAATGAGTCTTATCATAAGGACCAACAATATATATGGTTAAGGCGTGGGGATTCGAACTCTTTCTGGGATATTATAGCCTTATATGAAATGGGACATACCATCCTGAGGACCCACCGTCAATGACCCCATAACTTAGGCCATAAGTAGTAAAATATTGGCAGCGGTCCACTAGATAGAGCTACAAACTTAATATCAAAGACATAGGCCTTCTTGTTTCAGACAAAACATCCTTTGAAGTATCCCCTACATGAATCTAGGTTAAACAAGTGATCCCTGGCCAGGGCCATTTTACACCAGAGCTATCATTTGGACAATCGTAGAAGAGGTCCACTAGAATAGGAAACTAGCTAAATATCGAGGCCTGGAACTTCTGGTTTCAGACAAGCATATTTTCCCTGCATGGGCCTATGTCAAACCAGCGACCCCAGGAACGAACCATTTTGGGCCACTGGGCTATGATTTAGACAATCTTGGTAGAAGTCAACCAGATTAAACAACAAACTAAATATCATAGACCTAGGCCTTTCAGTTTCAAACAAGAAGGATTTTAAAGTTTTTCCCTATATGAGTTTTTGTAAACATGTGACCCCTTGGGTCGGGGCCAGTTTCGAACCCAGAGCTATCATCTGAATAGTCTTTGTAGAGGTACATTAGATAAAGCTGAGTGCTACATATCATATGTTGTGCTTTGTGGCTTAAGATAATAGGATTATTGAAGGTTTCTCCATATGAGTCTATGTTAATGAAGTGGGCCACGAGGCGGTCCACTTAATAAAACTACAAACTAAATATTAAAGGCCTAGACCTTTTGGTTTTATACAAGAAGATTTTAATTTTTACCCTATATGGGCCTATGTAAAACTAGTGACCCCGGGAATTGGCTATTTTTGGCACAGGGTCAATTATTTGAACAATCTTGGTAACGGTCCACCAGATCAAACTACGAGTACAAACCGAATAACAAAGGCCTGGGCATCTCACTTTCAGAAGGTTTTCCAAGTTTCCCCTATATAGGTCTGTGTAAAAAAGATCCCCGGGGAGTCGGGCATTTTTGACTACAAGGCTATAATTTGAACATCTTTGGTAGAGGTCCATTAGACAAAGCTATATACCAAATATTGAGATAAAAGTGAAGGCAATGGTCAGGAATCCATACACTTACCTCACACCTCGCATCAAAAGAAATACGACCATGAAATAACTTCCCTAAAACCAGAGGACCATTGGTCCTGAGCCGCTCACCCGAATGCTGAGCATTTATTTAGTTTCTGAGAAGAAGATTTTTGAAGAGTTTTTAACATGGCAGTCATCTTGGTCATTTGACCTTAACCATTTGAACAAACTTTTGTTCATCCATACCATATAAAAGGCCACTCAATGCTTGCTTTTCTAAGTTCATTACCAATTTCTGTATTACGGATTCTTGATACCGAGGCGAATAAATTCTACGAATGTATCCAATCAGTTATACGACGCTGCTCTTTTAACTAGAGGTTATACTCAGCATGCTCTTCGTCCTTCTATTGATTCTGAAATCAATCACAAACATCATTACATCAAAATATCCTTCATTAATAAGGGTTTGGATTTTATAGATTTATCTAGTATCTTCAGGGACAGTTCGGTTATTTCTTCCATTCCTGCTTATTTTCAAAATACTGAAACACCACCATTTGCTACAAATACAATAAACCTGTTAGATCTATCATTTTTCATTTCAATAAACTTCTTTTTGATCTTGATTTTGACACTAACACTCCTTGAAACACGTGATTGTAAAAATTCAGTGTATTGCTATCATGCTGCTGGTCATATCACTACTGACAATTTAAAAATCATTCCTGATTCTAGGATATGTAATATAATTTCTAAAGGACCGAAATATCGATTTCCTTCTAAAATTAATTTAAATAAATGTAGAGATGAAATCGCTGCTGCCTTGAATGAATTTGGTAATCGATGGTGTAAACGAGTGTATGTTGAGCATTAAGCTCCAAAAGAATGGAAACTTAGCATTCCGAAATTAGTGAACAAACGCATTTCTTTTTATTCGCAAAATACGAACTTATTACCTCCTAAACCTAAGACGTCTTTACGTCAACTTAAACTAGGTATTCAAGAATTTCATAGAAAATTTCTTTTGGCTCCAGCTGATAAGGCCGTTAACAATTCGGTCGTTGTTTGACGGCTTCATTATGTTAACACTCTTCAGCAAGAACTTGGTGGTACTAAGGCCTATGAACTTTAGCCTTTAACTGAAGAGAGGGCTTTAGTTGATGACCATATTTGTCATTCAGCCAACAAGTTTACTATCGGTGTTACAGAAGTCCAAGACAGGCTTCCTACGTTATATAAACTTCATAGAAGACCATACAACGCACGGTTTATTGCAAGTTCAAGCTCTTGTACCACCACTGAACTCTCCAAATTATTAACTTCATGCTTTACTGCTATCAAAAAACATGTGATAAAATATTGCGACAAAGTCTTCGAAAGATCAGGTAGAAATCTGCTTTGGTCTATAAAAATTCTAACGAAGTTAAAAATAAATTGAAATCCAGGCGATTTCGTGCTTCAAGTCTGTCTACTTATGATTTTTTCACTCTTTACACTACATTTCCTCACAATCTTATAAAAGAAAAAACCTTAAGGATAACCTTAATCATTATATATGTAGATTATATTTTCTTGTCCTTTGGGTTCATTGATGCCATTGTGGAATTTTGAAAATATCTGAGGGTCACTGATGAGGCCTAATTGGCCGAAACTAGCTAGTCTGGCCCATGTACACTCCATATTTTTCAGTTCTGTGGTGTATTCCTTGCTTCCAAAGGATAACCCTTTTATAGAACACATTTAACTTCACAACAGCTGGTGTGTGGGATTGTGTGGCGGCGGTAAAACGTCTCCCTGCCCTACATCATAGTGTAGATTATATTTTCTTGTCCTTTGGGATCATTGATTCCATTGTGGAATTTTGAAAATATCTGAGGGTCACTGATGAGGCCTAATTGGCCGAAACTAGCTAGTCTGGCCCAGAAAACATGTACACTCCATATTTTTCAGTTCTGTGGTGTTTTCCTTGCTTCCAAAGGATAACCCTTTTATAGAACATATTTAATTGAATGGACAGTTCATAGGGAAGACTCCCTTATCTTGCATGTAATGTAAGAAATGCCTTTTTCACTTCTGAAGAGCATAAAAATTATACTTTATGGTCATGTCAGAAAGTGTGTGAAGCTCTCACCTTTCTACTTGACAATATTTACATACGATTTGGTACAAAGTTATTTAGACAAGTTGTGGGTATTCCGATGGGTTCTAACTGCGCACCACTTGTGACTGATCTGTTTTGTTCTTTTACGAGAGACTTCATGATGTCCCTTTCTGCTGAAAACCAGTCTGAAATCATTGAAGCTTTTAGGTCCACTTCTAGATATTTGAATGATTTATTAAATATTGATAATACCTATTCTGATGGTTTTATCAGTCAGATTTACCCCCCCCCCCCCCTCCCAAAACTTCAGTTGAATAAATCAAATCCTTCTTAAACCGCAGCCCCGTTTTTGGATTTACATCTGTCTATTGTAGATGGGTTTGTTTCTTGCAAAATTTATGATAAACGCGATGCTTTTGATTTTGAGATTGTAAATTTTTCTTTTTTGGATGGTGATGTGCCATTCTATGGCGTTTATATTTCGCAATTAATTCGATTTGCTAGAGCTTGTAGTCATGTAAATTACTTCAACATTCGTAATAAATTGTTAACGGCTAAACTTCTTAATCAGGGTTATCGGTTCGATAAACTACGAAAAGCCTTTTCAAAATTTTATAGACGTCA
This sequence comes from Lucinisca nassula, assembly GCA_963580285.1. Classification (NCBI taxonomy): domain Eukaryota; kingdom Metazoa; phylum Mollusca; class Bivalvia; order Lucinida; family Lucinidae; genus Lucinisca; species Lucinisca nassula. The sequence continues at coordinate 48,884,388 of OY757021.1, forward strand.
TTCTGATTTAATTTCAAAACTCAATATTGGACTTAACATATTGGTACAACATGGATGTTATACGACAGACTGCATGCATGGTAGTTAACCCAATCACGGTTGGCAACTTTGCTTCCCTCTTTAATTGAACGCCGGTGGGTCAGGCCTCAGATTCTATGACGGCTCCAACGTAAAGGCTTATTGAGAATTAGAGAGATCTAATTCAAGGTAATTTTGGTTGGTGCCTGATGCTCTGACTCTGGTCGGGCCCATCGGAGTCTAACTGTTGGTTTTCTTTTGCTCCAGCATTTCAGTGGTTTCTTGCTGTCGAGTCCTCACCGTGGTCGCACCTCTGTGGTTCTATGATTTTTTGTGTTCACGGGGATGTTGCACTGATGAGTTAGTCCTTCATGCGGACTGAACAAATTATTTGTCTAAATCGCGACGGAAGTAAGGGCGAGGATTGTGGCCACGTAAAATCGATTTAAGCCCCCCAGTGGAACTCATTCCACTGACCGTTCCAAGGCGGTTCTTCTGTGCTGGTTTATTTATGGTGTTGATTGTTACTTACTGTGTGTATCACTTGTGCCTTTTACATTTTGGATGGCCATATGGCCATTTTGTGGGAAAGTAACTGTCCTTATGGCCTTCCTTTGTTTAGGTTTCCATTATGGTCTGGTCGCTTAATGTTTGTGTTTCTTTCCCTTTGGTGTCTTTGATGGGTGGAGTAAGTTAATTGTATCGATTCCTGATCTTTGTTTTACTTCTACTTTTTAAATCTATTCTGCAACAAGGTCTATCGGAACCCGAATTTTATGGTGACTTAGTGTATAAATTCAGAAAAATATATAACCGCAATGACCTCAACACCCAATTTCGTAAAATCGTTCTCCGATATAAAAAGATTGGGTACAACATAAATGTTATACGACAGACTGCATGCATGGTAGTTAACCCAATCACGGTTGACAACTTTGCTTCCCACTTTAATTGCACGCCGGTGGGCCAGGCCTCAGATTCTATGACGGTTCCAACGTAAAGGCTTATGTTGGTTGGTGCCTGATGCTCTGTCTCTGGTCGGGCCTATCGGAGTCTAACTGTTGGTTTTCTTTTGCTCCAGCATTTCAGTGGTTTCTTGCTGTCGAGTCCCCACCTTTGTTTCATCTCTGTGGTAGTTTGATTTTTGTGTTCACGGATATGTTGCACTGATGAGTTAGGAGGCCTTCATGCGGACTGAACAGATTATTTGTCTTAATCGCCACAGAAGTAGGGGCGAGGATTTCGGCCACGTAAAATCGATTTAAGCCCCCCCCCCCCCCCCCCCCCAGTGGAATTCGTTTCTCTTCTGTCGCATTTTTTTTTTTTTTTTGGTTATGGTTTGTCTTTGGGTGTTTGTGTCGCTTATATTATTTTATTTTGGATAGCCTATTGGCCATTTTGTGGGAAAGTAACTGTCCTGTTGGCTTTTGGCTATTGATGTTTCCATTAGGGTTTGTTGTTTCATGTTCGTGTTTCATTCCCTTTGGTGTCTCTGATGGGAGCTGTTGGTTAATTGTATCGATTCCTGATCATTGCCTCCAGTTCTACTTTCATATGTAAATTTGGCCAAGATATGGCCAGCTTTTTTTTTTTTTTTTTTTAAGTTTGGCATAACCGTCATATTTGTCATGTGACAATTCAAATTCATTAATTTCAATTTCTGTTTTTTTTTTTCTAATAGCTTTCATATGAATAAGTTCTGAAGTTAGATCCTTTGGAAGCAAAGAATACACCAAATAAACGAAAATCGCAGACTCGGTTTTATTGAGTCTGATCATGACCAGTACTGGAATGTGCCACACCGGCCTTGCCTCCTGGCGCCGGCTTAAGCAGAACTCTATTTTCAAAATGATTCAAAATGAACTGAATGATCCCAAAGGACCAGAAAATATTATCTGCACAATGATGATGTACGGGGAGACGTTTTACGGCCGCCCCACGGCAAAACACCAGCTGCAGTGAAGATAAACAATTTATGAAGCTAGATCCTTGGGAAGAAAATAATACACCAAATAAACCAAAATAGCAGACTCGGTTTTATTGCCACGTTCCCCCTAGAGCCAGGCTTAAGCAGAACTTTATTTTCAAAATGATTCAAAATGAACCCACTGATCTCAAAGGACCAGATACTATAATCTGCACTATGACCAGTGTTTTCTGACAAAAAACTTTTACGTTTATTTTCATATCTAGATAACCTTGACCTTGAATATTCAGATAGTTTCATTTTCTCATTAAGCTACCTTCATCTACAAATTTTGCGAAAAATACACAGTTTTGACTTCCCTTTCAAAAGCCTATATGACCAAATTTGACCTAAAATATGTCAAGGTCATCCAATGATCATCATTTGAAAAAAAATGATTGGCTTGAGTCCCAAATGATACATACAATGTCTTCCCATTTAAATAGGGATTGTCCCATTTGAATCCTTTTTCTGAGGTATAAAGTTCAAATATGACATTGTCATATTTCAATTTTGGTCCTCTTTTGGTCAGAGGAAATTTCCTCTCTTTAGAAGGGCAATTTTCCATTTTTTACCCTGTTCGATGTCGCATGTTAGGGTGCCCTTTCAGCTTTTCCTTCCTTTACAGTTGTACATAATACCATATTAAACAGAGGATTTTTTTCCCTGTTAATGCTTTGCAAAGAGTTCAGAAAGTACATGCAAAGGGTTTCAACGCTGATCAACAGGGGATCTTACCTCTGTTCTTATATATTCAGTCTACAGATTTTTCCTCTGTTGAAAGAATATTTTTAGAACCTTGCCCAAGCCAAGACATCAGGCATACTATCCGAACAGAGGATTTTTCCTCTGTTGAGCTGGACCCTTCCAAGGAGTTGACTCCTGCTGGGATTTGTTATCTAACATTATTCCACACATGAAAATCTATTGAAAATCAGTTCAGCTCAACAGAGGAAAATCTCAACAGAGGATTTTCCTCTGTTCTGATATATACAGTCCATGCGGGCAACAGAGGATGTTTCCTCTGTTGAAAGAATATTTTTAAACCTTACACATGGCTCAGCCCAAGTCAAGGACTCCAATCATACAATCCGAACAGAGGATATTTCCTCTGTTCACTTTGACCGTTACCAATTAAGGTTTTCAGTGAATTAACTTCTGCTGAAATTTGTTATCTAACATTGTTTTGCACGTGAAAATCTATTGGAAATCATTTCAGCTTAACAGAGGATTTTTTCTCTGTTCTGATGTTATCAGTCGACACGGGCAACAGAGGATTTTTCCTCTGTTGAATGAAAGAATATATTTTTTGTTAGCCTTACATATGTCTCAGCCCAAGTCAAGGCATCAGAGATACAATTCGAACAGAGTACTTTTCCTCTGTTCAGCTGGACCCCAACCAATGAGGGTTTCCAAGAAGTTAACATCTGCTGAGGTTTGTTATTTAACATTATTCAGCAAGTGAAAATCTGTTGAAAATCAGTTCAGCACAACAGAGGATTTTTCCTCTCTTCTGATATATATAGCCCAAGCGGGAAAGAGAGGATTTTCCATCTGTTGAAAAAATATTTTAGAACCTTGCCCAAGTCAAGCCATCAGGCATACTATCCGAACAGAGGATTTTTTTTTTCTTTTGAGCTGGACCCTTCCAAGGAGTTACGCCTTCTGAGTTTTATTATTTAACATTACTCCGCACGTGAAAATCTTCAGGCAGTCAATCCTCTGTTCAGCTGGACCCTTACCAAAGAAGGTTTCCAAGGAATTAACCCCTACTGAGATTGTTATTTTACATTAATCTGCACGTGAAAATCTTTTGAATATCCATTTAGCCCAAAACAGGAGATTTCCTCCGTTCTGATATTATATTTCTAAGCCCACCTTTCCACTGTATGAAAAGCTATATATCTCAGAAACCGTTCAAATCACCACCCCATATCCACATATATGCTTGTTCCTAATGATAAGACATATCCAGCGACACCAATATGTGGGTCCCCACGGTGCGCTTGGCCTGGCAATGCCCTTCCTTTCCATTTCATAAAAGGCGATCCTCTGTGGCCAGTCTTCCATTACTAGGTCTTAGAAATATAATATCAGAACAAGGGAAAGCTCCTCTTTTGGGCTAAATGGATTTTATAAAGATTTTCACTTGCAGAATAATGTTAAATAACAATCTCAGTAGGGGTTAATTCCTTGGAAACTTTTTGTAAGGGTCCAGCTGAACAGAGGATAGAATGCCTGATACCTTGACTTGTACTTAGCCATATGTAAGTTCTAAAATATTCTTTCAAAAGAGGGAAACTCCTGTCTATATAAGAACAGAGGAAAAATCCTCTGTTGAGATCAACTGATTTTCACAAGAACATCCGTTCAGATTGTATGTATGATGCCTCGACTTGGGCTGAGCCATATGTAATGTTAAAAATAATCTTTAAACAGAGGAAAAATCCTCTGTTGCCCGCGTGGACTGTATATATCAGAACAGAGGACAAATCCTTTGTTGAGATGAACTGATTTTCACAAAAAATTCTCTGTTCAGATTGTATGCCAGATGACTTGGGCTGAGTCATATGTAAGGTTTAAAAAATATTGTTTCAACAGAGAAAAAAAATCCTCTGTTGCCCGCGAAGACTGTATATATCAGAACAGAGGAAAAATCCTCTGCTGAGCTGAACTGATTTTCAAAAGATTTTCACGTGCGGAATAATGTTAAAGAACAAAACTCAGCAGGAGTAGCTCCTTGGAAGCGTCCAGCTCAAAAGAGGAAAAATCCTCTGTTCGGATAGTTTGCCTGATGCCTTGACTTGGGCAAGGTTCTAAAAATATTTTTTCAACTGATGAAAAATCCTCCCTTTCCCACTTGGACTGTATATATCAGATTAGAGGAAACATCCTCTGTTGAGCTGACCTGATTTTCAATAGATTTTCACTTGCTGAATAATGTTAAATAACAAACCTCAGCAGAAGTTAACATCTTGGAAACCTTCATTGGTGTGGGTCCAGGTGAACAGAGGAAAAATCCTCTGTTCGAATTGTATCCCTGATGCCTTGACTTGGGATGAGCCATATGTAAGGTTCAAAAATATTCTTTCATTCAGCAGAGGAAAAATCCTCTGTTGCCCGCGTGGACTGTATACATCAGAACAGAGAAAAAATCCTCTGTTGAGCTGAAGTGATTTCCAATAGATTTTCACGTGCTGAACAATGTAAATAACAAACCTCAGCAGAAGTTAACTCCCTGGAAATCTTAATGGGTAAGGGTCCAGCTGAACAGAGGAAAAATCCTCTGTCCGGATTGTATGCCTGATGCCTTGACTTGGGCTGAGCCATATGTAAGGTTTAAAAATATTCTTTTAGCAGAGAAAAAGTCCACTGCTGCCCGCGTGGACTGTATATATCAGAACAGAGGAAAAATCCTCTGTTGAGCTGAACTGATTTCCAATAGATTTTCATGTGTGGAATAATGTTAATTAACAGCAGGGGTCAACTCCTTGGAAGGGTCCAGCTGAACAGAGGATAGTATGCCTGATGCCTTGACTTGGGCAAGGTTCTAAAAATATTCTTTCAACAGAGGAAAATCTGTGGACTGAATATATAAGAACAGAGGTAAAATCCTCTGTTGATCAGCGTTGAAACCCTTGGCATGTACTTTCTTAACTCTTTGCAAAGCCTTCACAGGGGAAAAATCCTCTGTTTAATGTGGTATTGTGTACAACTGAAAAGGAAGGAAAAGCTGAAAAGGACACTCTAACGTGCGGCATCGAACAGGGTAAAAAATGGAAAATTGCCCTTCTAAAGAGAGGAAATTTCTTCTGTTCCATCAAAGCTTGCAGACCAAAAAAAAGAAACCAAAATTGAAATATGACAATGTCATATTTGGACTTTATACCTCAAAAAGGGGATTCAAATGGGAACATCCCTTTTGTAATGGGAAGACATCAAATATAATTTCTAAAGGACCGAAATATTGATTTTCTTCTAACATTTATTTCAATAAGTGTAGAGATGAAATCGCTGCAGCCTTGAATGAATTTGGTAATCGATGGGGTAAACGAGATTATATTGAGCATACAGCTTTAAAAGAATGGAAACTTAGCATTCTTAAACTTGTGAACAAACGCATTTCTTTATACTATCAAAATACGAACTTATTGCCTCCACCTCTATTTTTTATTAACTCCTAAACCTAAAACGGCTTTACCTCACCTTAGACTACGTTTTCAATAATTTCAAGAGAAGTTTGTTTTGGCCCCAGCAGATACAGCCGCTAACAATGTGGTAGTTGTTAGACGGCTCCACTATGTTAACACTCTTCAGCAAGAACTTGGTAGTACTAAGGCCTATGAACTGCAGTCTTTGGCTGTAGAGAAGACTTTAGTGGATGACCATATTTATCATTCAGCCACCACGTTTGCTGTATGTGTTACAGAAGGCCATGACAAGTTTTCTATTATTGCGACAAAGTCTTTGAAAAATCAAGGAGAAATCTGTTTTGTGAATAAAAATTCTAATGAAGTTTTAAATAAATAAAAATCCAGACGTTTTCGTGCTTCAAGTCTGTCTACTTATGATTTTTCCATCCTTTACACTACACTTCCCTACAATCTTATAAAAGAAAAACATTATGGATCAATTGTAAGGACATTTCATAGGGAAGACTCCCTCTATCTTGCGTGTAATGTAAGAAATGTGTGTTTCTTTTTCACTTCTAAAAAGCATACAAATTAAACTTTATGGTTATATCAGAAAGTATGTGAAGCTCTCACCTTTCTACTTGACAATATTGACATAAAATTTGGTATTAGGTTATTTAGACAAATTGTCGGTATTCCGATGAGTACAAATTGCGCACCCCTTGTGGCTGGTCTGTTCTTGTTTTGTTATGAAAGAGAATTCATGATGTTCCTTTCCGTTGGAAACCAATCTGAAATCATTGAAGCCTTTCGCTTGACTTCTAGATATTGGGATGTTTTTTTTAAATATTGATAATACCTATTTCGATGGTTTGATCAGTCAAATTTATCCCCCCCCCTCCCAGTTATATAAAGCACATTCTTCTGATACCGAGGCCCCGGTTTTGGATTTACATATATCTATTGTAGTTGGATTTGTTTCTTGCAAAATTTATGATAAACGCGATGATTTTGATTTTGAGATTGTAAATTTTCCTTTCTTGGACGGTGATGTTCTTCGAGCGGCCTCGACTGCTCCCAAGCCCTCCGACCAGGGCGGTTTGAAAGATGGGTAAAAAAGAGCTACAGGCCCTGTCTGTGTTTCTTCCCCTTTGGTGTCTCTGATGGGAGCTGTGGTTCATTTGTAGCGATTCCTGATCAGCCTTTCCTTCTATGTTAATAAGCGTTTACCTTATTTGGGCAAGGCGGCCATCTAAGTCATTTGACCTGAATAATCCCAACATTTTTGATTCCTCGCTGTCCTAAATATGTTCTATAAAAGGGTTATCCTTTGGAAGCAAGGAATGCACCACAGAACAGGGAAATATAGAGTGTACATGTTTTCTGATTCAGACTAGCTAGTTTCGGCCAATAAGGCCTCATCAGTGAATGCATATAAATTTTGAATGAAATTGACCCATGCTTTCAGAGACAATGTACTTTGATATGTCAATAGACCTGCAATCCAAGATACCGTAGGCCAAGATACCCAAATGACCTTAAACTTTTCGATTCGTAGACATTTATTTTGTATCTATTCTCATGTCACAGACCACAATATGTTTGGGGAAATGCATTGTTTCACATTTTTACATATATACATGTAGCCTTTCATTTAGAAGCCTAAGGAACCGAATTTTACCGTGGCGTAAAATAGGTCAATGTCAACATAAGGTCACCATTTTATCAAACTTGGTAGTACTTAGTCATCTAATGCTAAATAACAAGATTCAAGGTAATCGACCCAGTGTTTCTAGAGTAGAATATTTTTACCATATTTGGGCATGGCGACCATCTTGGTCATGTGATCTGGGCCATTAGTGCAAACTTTGTCGCCCATAGTCAGGAGGTTGCATATGATATTGAACTGAAATCGGCCCAGTGAAAATGTATTTTGAAATATGAACTGATCTGCAATCCAAGTGAACTTGGGCATAGGTCACAAAATGACCTTGACCTTTAGCATACATAGGCATTCATTTTGTACATATTCCTATGTACAGACCACAATATTTTACGAAAAAAGCATGGTTTTACCTTTTTCCCATTTAAAAGCCTAAGGAACCTCTTTGGCCTTAGAGTAAATAGGTCAAGATCAACGAAGGGTTATTATTTTTGCAAACATGGTAACACTCATTCAATCAATGCCACACACCCAGTTTCAAGACAATCGGCCTAGTTGTTCTAGAGTAGAAGATTCTTTAAAGTTTTTACCTTATTTGGACCTAGCGGCCATCTTGGTCATGCGTCCTGCACCATTCTAACAAATTATCTCACTGTCCTAAGCTGCATATAAAATTTAAATGAAATTGGCTCAGTGTTTTCAGAGAAGATGTATTTTGAAATGTCTATGGACCTGCTACCCAAGTGACTGTGGTCACCAAGTAACATTGACCTTTGACATTCATATGCATTCATTTAGTCCCTAATATCGTTGCATAGGCCAGAATAGTTTTCGAAAAATGCATTGATTTACCTTTTTCCCATTTTAAAGCCTAAGGAACCAAATTTGACCTCTGCGTAAAATAGGTCATGGTCAATCTGGGGTCGTTATTTCTTAATTTAAAGAAAGGTTATCGGATTTCATTGAAGCTTGTGAAGGTGACAAATTCTTGTTAAAATCTAAATCATCGCTGCTAAAACATTAATTTACGTCAAGAGATCAGCCTCAGGATTTATTATGACTTAACTTCTATTCTGATACAGTTGTCATGACGGTACCCAGCAGGCACATGACGTAATTGTGACGTCACATCAACGTCGATACAACGTCATGACCTAAATGCAACGTCACATCAACGTCGGTGCAACGTAATGACGTTGCACCGACGTTGATTTGACGTTGCTATAGCGACGTATGCCTGCTGGGTAGGTTATCGCTTTTCAGGAATTCTAACGTTGGCATATAATGGAAAACCAGATTTCAACACATTGTATACAATTACTGTCGAGTGTAAAACACATGGAAGAACGATACTTCTTCAAAAAGTGCTCAGTGTAAATTATCCCGGTGAATCAGTTAGCACGATATCGACCATACCATCAAAATCGATGACAACAATTGTAAGTACAGCTGCTATGACGGCGGAAAAGACCAGTCTTCTTTTACCAACAACTCCGTGTACAACAACACCTGGGGCTACAATTCTGCTGTCAGCAGAATCTACATCTCCGAGCTCAGTACTTTCTGATACAATGACTACAGCAAGCAGAGGCACGATATCATCATGGCTGTTTACAATGACTACAAATGGAACACTTACAACATTAGCAAGTCCAGACAACGATCCGCCACAGTCGTTCTTTGATGATCCAGTTAACGTGGCCACTATATCAGCTGTCGGGGGCGTAGGTTTAGTTGCTGCCGTAGGTGCTGGTATTTATGGCTTGACGCATGTTACATGTTCTACGGTGCCTGATGTTGCAAGGTAAATACAGTCGAACACAATCACTTGAACACCTTTGTGACAATGAATTATACTAGACGAGAGTATTTTGAGGTACTAACAAGTTGGACTGACACGGTTAATCCAATAATCGGTTAACTGAGCGATAAATCTCACAAAAAATGATTATCGCTACTGATTTGATAATAATCGATGATTTGATATGTATGATTTGCTACCCAATAGTGTGTCTAAAATAGCTGGATGAGTGGCAAACAGTTCAGACCCTAATGAGACGTCTCATCAGTGTCTACACTGTTTGCTTAGGCCAGTCCGTCCTAATACATATGATATTGTATAACATATAGTGAGAGTCAAAGCCTGAAATGTAAAATTTATTATCAAATCTTCAGTGCTAACTCACTGATTATCGATCACAATGACATGATTCTGAATAGCCAGCCCTACTAACGAGTAACTTTTTTCCTGCTGAGCCAAAATATACACTACGTTTTTCAAACAGTATAGATACAGAGTAGACGGACATCTGATCAGTGTTTTCGGATAAGCCGTTGATCAGGATTTCCAGAAGGCTTCTGATCTGTATCTAAAATGTGTAATATTCATTTCGTGAATATTGAAAGTAAGAATAAATTACATCAAATAATTTAATAAGTTGAAAGCCAGAACGGATGTCGCTAAATTACTTTATTCAGCAGGAAGGGATTCAATTTAAGAAACATATTGGAAAATACTTTAAATATATACTGAAGGAAACTTCCAACGCAAAACGAAATTCAATTTTTAAATTTCATTTATTTTGGCATAAATTGTAACCAAATTTGGCATAAACAAACAATAAAATCTTTTCACCACACAGTTTAATGAGAAAGGTGTTACAAAAGTCTCATATAGCATACATGTAGCACAAAGCGTAGACACAAACTAGTAATCAATTCCAATAACACAAGCTCAGTACAAAATCATGTTACCTGGTATGGCCACCAGCAGCATTGATAACTGCAGCGCATCGACGACCAATTGACTCACCAAAATGGCTGATGACATTTTCTTGTGGGAAAGTAGGGGGTGCGGCCCTTTCAAGCTTACTTTTCTTATTTCGAGCCGATCATTAATCAGAGGTGCGCGAAATTAGGATTACCCTGACCTTCCGTTGCAGAACTTGGCGTCTGACGGTTGATATCATTCAACTGCAGATTATTCCACTCTTGGATGGGTGCCTGCTCCAGTTGCGGTTACTTTTGAGGCTGAACTGGATGCTGGCATACTCGTCTATGGTTTCGCGTTAGAAGTTTCCTTCAGTGTAAGTACACTAGCTTCTATAAATTATTTTGGCGGGGTGGGGGTGGTTTTACGGCTCTTTCAAGATTATTTCACTCATATCGAGCCGATCGTTAATCAGAGGTGGACGAAAACCGGAGTACCCAGAGAAAAACCACCTGACCTTCCGTTGCAGAACTTGGCGTCTCACATGTGACCCGAGCGAGGCTCGAACCACAGCGGTGAGAGACCTAATTATCAACAGTCAGCGCTCTAAACCACTAGGCCACGGAGGCCCGTTATCTGCTTTAAAAAAAAAGGTATACAATAAAGGTATACTGTGTTACCCATTAAAAATTGACTCGATGGGTTTAAAGTAAAAACCCAAATTATCACGAAAAACAGTGAAATTCTGCAATTAAGTGACGCATTAGTTTTTTTTTTTTTTTAGAAACAAACGTAAAAGGTTTCTGTATTTATTTTTTGTCTCATCTACATCCAGTGTCCTCTAGCATTAGACAGCCTTTGGGGTGGTTTAAAAAAAGTCCTTAAGGCCATGTTTGAAGGTTTCTAAGATGTATTTGCCGGCCTCGTTGGCTCAGTCGGATGCGCGTCTGACTGGTGATCAGGAGGACGCGGGTTCGACTCCCGCCGGGGTCGGCAACATTCTTTCGTGGAGATTGATCATGAAATCTTTTCTACGGTCATTCTCTCCCTTCCGCTGATTCAAGAAGGGTAGTTGTCAGTTTCTGGCGAAAGAATGTGCGCTGTACTGGTTAACCGCTTACGTATAAGCCTGCCCAGGAAAGTGTGGATAGGTAAACTGACGGCTCAAAAATGACCTAAATAGTGTTGACTGGGCCGTTAAACTCCAATACAAACAAAACAAATTCTAAGATGTATTTGATATCTGGAAGGATTCCGTAGGGACTCAAGAACGAATTCGAAAAGAATACGATCAGCGTCCAGAACGAATTCGAAAAACAAAATAAGATAAGCTAGCCATTGTATGTTGGAGTCATTGAAGTTTCACTGTTAGATCTAAAATTCTTGCACACCAGACAACGAAATCCGTGATTTTACCCTGGGATAGAAACTTATGTTCTGAACCTGGTGTTCCAACCCCAACTCGAATATAATCGCGTGTTTGATAAATGCACTGGTTGATTACAGCCTCATGCGCGGAGTCGTCATGCGTGACGTCACTAAACATTCCTGTTGTGTCATCACAAAATGGCGGACGTCGGTAACCGAAGTGACAGCAGCAAAAAAAAATTCCCAATAGAAATGGAAGGTATGCAAGAAAAAGAATCCAATATGGGTGTGAGGGGTGGATAGAAAAATCCGTCCCTCGGGATCACTGTCCGGCATCACTCGGCAAGCCCCGTGATGCCTGACAGTGTCCCTCGGGGCGGATTTTTCAATCCACACCTCACACCCATATAAGATTCTTATAATATGCATGCGAATTAAAAGAACACGGCAAAATGAGCCTCATTACGCAAAAATGTGTATTTGGCCTTGTGTCTTTGGGCTTGATTGGAACAAGCCTGCAAACCCACCTAGTCAGAGCAAAGCCACCCCTCCCCTACTCAAGAATGTTTCTTTCAGTTCCAATCTGTATAGCGCATGCGCAGGCTAATCTTAACCTTTGCTGTACACACTTGTCCGTAGACCCAATTTTAATTGCCGCGACTGTGATGAAAACGCAAGATCAATAGTTTTTTCTCGGCAATACTGCACGTTTTGAATCAAAATGTTTTGTCCCCGTTTTCTACAGTGCCTTTCTGTAAAAGAGCAGAATTTTCTCCATAGGAGCACATACTTTCATTCAAAAGAGGATCCCGCTTTTATAGGGGTTTGGTTTACAGGCAAAAAAACAGGAGAATATGAAATTTGTCTCCCTTGTCAAAATATTGAAACATATGTCAGGCGTATACGTCCTTGAGGGTATGTATTCATTTCCCTGTATTCTTCCCAGTAATTGTATCAGCTTTGTTTCCTCTTCTAAGTATACAACCACTTTATATACGTGTAATAGACACAGGTCCATACATTACTACATTCTTGTGTATCAGCCTTATTCTAGTATTTATCATCGTGATTAACTAACGGAGTAACTTTTGGACTTCATTATTGTGGAAAGACAATCAGTTTCTACTTTCGGTTTCCATGTATCTGAACTGATTACATGAACGCATTGTAAACGTCTAGTGATTATGACTTATTTCCAGCAGTAGTTGTTTCCCTTGAACTACCAACGTTTTATAAACGTTTTAATACTATTGGTTTGCATCGGAACCAATAGATAACACCATTTCATAGTAATATTTAATATTATTGGAAAGGTCCCTCAGGACCTTTCCACAGTGTTTATGTGAAATTTGAAGCATTTTCGCTCCAGTGCAGACTTCTCGCTACAATGTGCTATTTGCAATCATATTCAACGTGAAGAAACAATGTGAACCAGTCAAAAATATGCAGGGATACTTCATTTCTCTATGTAGTGTGTCTATTTAGCGAAATCATAAATGAAAGTTACCATTTACAAGTATGAGGTTTCACGAAAAGCTTGCCCTACGCTAGCAAGCGGCACAACATATCTGTAATTGGATGTATCCTTATCCCAGCTTCCGCAAATTGTTCTTTGTTTGTTTGATTTGAGGTTTAACGCCCCGTCAACACAGTAAAGGTCCTTTTGGAGACGTTGCTTCCAATTTTGTGGGACTTTTACCCGACATTGAGATGAAATGACATCTCAAGCCCATTCGCCCAATGAAACCAATAGGGTTTATTAGCATGGACGGTCCGCCTCGCACCGCAGTTCCTTGACAGGCTTAGATGCTCTAAGCGGTTTACCAGCACTAGTGTGCGGGCCGGATTTAGCTCTGCGTGGAAGCATCATGCAGCCCATATATTTCTTCAAGCCCCTATGGGTGGGGGCGGACCGCAAATTGTTGAACCGTCTGGCAACGCCCTTTTCGTATGCGTGATGCTGATTTGCAATATATTTGAACTGAGAAAAAGCGAAATACTGATGAAGATGGCCGGAAAGGGCGACATCACAGAAAACGTTACCAATGGCACCAACAGGAAGAGCAAACCAAATATTTGATATACACTAAGAATGCAACGGAAGGAAAGCAATCAGCTGCCTCTTCTCCAACGAGAAAAAAGGCGTATTATCAGCCTTAGCGAATCAATTGCTGAGGCTGAAAGTCACTACAGTTTCTGTGTCAGTATAATCGATTTTACTGAAATGTCGTTGCATTGACGTTGGTACGACGTTGCCTAGACGTCATGTGCCCGCTGGGAATAACTAATCTTTCCTATGGGTGGCACGGATCCAATATACATATATTATTGTTCCTTGTTAGCGTCGTTCAAACGAGTAACACGGCCTACGTTTTATAACAAAAATTAGGAAACTAATGTAATCCCTGTTATCCCAACTTCATTGCAGTTACATATAACATGTATACTGATATCCAGTAACTAGAAATTAAAAGTAAAAAAGTACTCTGTGCGGAAATAAATTTGATTGATCAGGCAGATTAAGTTGTTGTTAAATGCTCGTATCTACGTTAATGAGAGCGCCTAGGCGTGGTATAGTGTGTTGCGCGTACGTGTACAAGTTAGGCCACAGTCACATTTAGAGAACGGCATTTTGTAGTGTTCGAGGTCATCGGATGCGGGATCGATGAGTTCGTCCCTGGAGCTTGGAGGTTCTTCAAGCAGCAGTTCTGCATTGCCAAGCCGGTAGGAGATGCTGAGGGCTTTGCCAACATCTGTATCATTACGCATTCATCCTGCCTGCTGGTTGGGAATAAGACTTGGTGTTCACTGCAGCTGGTGTTGTGCCGTGTGGCGGCCGTAAAACGTCTCCCCGTACATCAACCATAGTGCAGTTTATATTTTACTTTTGGTCCTTTGAGATCAGCGTGAATATTCTGAGTAATCAGAAATAAATTATTGGTTTAGACTCATATTCTAGACAGGTTTTTAATTATTTGGACCCCATTTTGATTTATATCAGTCTTTGTATCGACTGCCTATTCGAAGTTCGCCAAATTGCAGTATGTTTCCTCTGGCTTTCTTTGCCGGATCATTACAGGGTCACTGATGTGGCTTTATTAGCCGAAACTACGTAGTATGACCCATCTTCGTTCTTATGAATGTTTTCATTGCTCTTAAAGGAACTCATTTTTGATTTTTATTTGCCTTCACTGCAGCTGGTGTTGTGCCGTGTGGCGGCCGTAAAACGTCTCCCCGTACATCAACCATAGTGCAGTTTATATTTTACTTTTGGTCCTTTGAGATCAGCGTGAATATTCTGAGTAATCAGAAATAAATTATTGGTTTAGACATATTCTAGACAGGTTTTTAATTATTTGGACCCCATTTTGATTTATATCAGTCTTTGTATCGACTGCCTATTCGAAGTTCGCCAAATTGCAGTATGTTTCCTCTGGCTTTCTTTGCCGGATCATTACAGGGTCACTGATGAGGCTTTATTAGCCGAAACTACGTAGTATGACCCATCTTCGTTCTTATGAATGTTTTCATTGCTCTTAAAGGAACTCATTTTTGATTTTTAATTGGAGCTGTGAGTTGTATCGATTCGTGATCATTGCATCCACTTCTGTTTTGCGACAAGTCTTCTTCCTGGACCACTAGCCGCGCGTTTCTGTATGGAAACGTGCATAGGCATGCTTCATTTGCAGCCTAAGTCCGATGGCCAAAATCGCGCGACCCCAAACGAGAGCACCGTTGACCTACTTTCTGCTCCCTAGCACAGTAGAGAAATCGCGATCTGCAACCGATTTGTCACTGATTACTCTACATTTTTTCGCTCAATTTAGATTGACATTCATAATTTCTAAAATTGGCAGTGCATCACTTTACTCGGTAGGGCACAACGCGATTAACTCTTGTTGGACAGACTGTCGCGATTTGCAGCCCAGAAGCACATAACTTACGTCCCGCTGTGGAGCTATGGAGATCTGTCCGCTCGACCCTGGCAGACGTAAAATGCCTTAGCTTGAACGAACGAACGAATGTAGCCGTGTCATCATCATCATCATTATTCTCTGTTCAGCTCTTGAGCAGCTAGTCCAGATCGATATCACAACATGTCTGGATTTATGAAAGAGTACTTCCAGAGCCACTTGCTGCTTTCTTGAAGTCATGCCGACTTCATGGGATTCCTGAGGTGACCACAGGCCTTCAGCACCAGAGTGTCACTTGTCGTTAGGATCTGCGCAGTCCAGCCCAGACTACGTCAAGCAGCACCACCAGCAGTCTAATGCCAGATTTCTGGCCTGGCCGAGGCAACATTTTCAGAAACTGAATGCATATATATATTGACAATATCTTACCAGTGAGATTGTCTAATGCTTGATTTCTTTATAAATAGCCTCACCGAGACAATTTTTTACTAAGTTGCACCGCCGTATAAATTTCAAACCGTTAAAGATATTTTATACAATTTTCGGCAAACATATTATATTGATAAGATACATGTTTAGTCAACAATGCTGTTTAATGCCTGTTTTATTTATATAAATGGCATTGCCAAGGCAATATATTCACAAACTGATTGCAGGTATATAAGTTTTATTAGGGCCCCGCACTGAAAGTGTGGGTGCCCTATAGTAATCACTTTGTCCGTCTGTCTGTCTGTCTGTCCGTCTGTCCGTCCACAAATTTTTATTACTCCTCTGATAGCGCTGCCGGGGCCCTAGTCAGTTTCACTGACAGCTCTAGTTTCGATAAGTTTTGGCAAACAGATGCATATTGACAAGACCGTCTAATATGTTCTAGAAAGAGTTATCCTTTGGAAGCAAGGAATACACCGCAGAACTGGAAAATATGGAATGTACATGTTTTCTGGGCTAGACTACCGGTAACTAGTTTCGGCCAATTAGGTCTCATCAGTGACAAGTTAGGCCTCATCATAATGCCTGATTTCTTCACAAGAAGCCTGGCTTAGCCAAAAGTAGGATTATTATCCCCTCGCTTTTCGAAGAAAAAGTGGGGATATTGTAATGGTCTTCGTCGTCCGTACGTCCTTACGTACGTCCGTCCTACCGGATAACTCCTCCTAGACGGTTATAGATAGAAACTTGAAACTTTGGGAACTGATAGATCTTTGGTCTGGGGAGCGCATAACACTTTCGGAATTTTTATCACACCCCTAGGGGTGGGCCCAGGGGTTGGGGCCCGCGGGGGGTCAAAAATAAAAATTTCCAGAACATGATCGTGTAACATATCAAAGCGAACGGCATGATGAGTAGATTATGTAGTGGCGTGGGGATATGCGATGGCATGCCATCGACTGCGCGATTCTGTTTTTGTTGTTTTGTTTTTTTAAGTTTTGGCATGCAGAGAGACTGACAAACCAAACAAATGAGTTTGTCTAAAGGCTGATATCTTTATAATTAGCTTCGCCGAGGCAAAAATTTCACTAACTGACATAGACGTTATAACTTGCAAACCACAAGAAATATTTTGATAAGTTTTTGCAGGTAGGAGATCTGATTAATTATATTGTTTAATGTCCAATTTCTTGATATTGATGGCCTCTCCGGGGTAAAATAATAACAAACTGATTTTAGGTATATTGTCCACAAGGTATATTTCAATAATTTTGGCATCAAGTTGTATATTGGTATGACCTAACCAATTTGTAAAATGCAATATTTTTATATAAATAGCCTCGCCGAGGCAAATTGTTCACCAGCTGATGATGGACATATAACTTTCATACCGCTAGAAATATTTTGATAACTCCCCCGGCATGAGAAGAATGTTTAGCGGTATGTAGTTTTCGTCCTCTGTCTGTTTTTCTTCCGCCTGTTTGTCCTTCTGTCTGTCATAGCCGACGAAATGATTGTTAACTGGTTTCTATAGATTTATTGCGATACAGTCACTCGCAGTTTTTTCCGTCATATCAATTTAACGCCCATTAATTTTCATGAGAACAAATAGATTTTTAAGTGGCTGTCACACAAAAAAGTGACACATAACAATCTGTCTTGTCTACGAAAAGTCACATATTGATTGTTTCGCGAGAACTCGTGGACGTCCGTCAACACTTAAGTTCAAAGTTTTGTTTTAATTCTAATATCTTGCTAATCACTTGTCCAATACATTTTTATTTGGTATATCGTGTTTCTTTGGCATTGTCTTAAACATGGGTCAGTCAAACTCCTAGCGCCATTATTTAGGATATAGCCATATTGGTAATTTCCAGATTTATTTTTTCCTTTAACTTTGCAGTGTGAACTTATAATGCCTAACGGGTATTACTTTTAAACAGACAAGTTTAGAGTAATGTTCCAGTTATGTGGCTGCTGCTGACAGAAGGTCATGGTCGCAGAATTTGAATGGTCATTGTATAGGTTTGGCATTCATCTTGTTGCTTGGGGTTTTGTTTGATATATTATAATTTACAGCAGATAATGTATAGTTACAGTCACGTGGCTGCTGCTGCAGCTGACACAGAAGGTAAAGGTAACAGTGACAGAACTTTGCATAATATTCATGTTGCATGTTTATGTAAAACATTTGATCTCTAGGAAGTTGATATGTGGTTTTACTTGACAGCTGACAAAGTACAGTAACACTTATTTGACTTCTGCTGCCAAGATCGCACACTTTGAATTTTGATTGAGATAGTCATGTTAAAGTTTTTGTATTGTTGTGGTTTTCAACCTATGATTAGGCTTGATATGTAGACACTTTTATGGGTGCAGAAAAGATACTGCTGTCAGCAGATAAAGGCCATAAACGTACTATTTAGAAATTGAACTTATAAATTGTGCTCTGCAATACATTTTTGCATCTGCCGATGGTATCCATGACCCCGTGGTCACTTTCTTTATTTTTGTCCTTGCCTTTCGCTGAAAAGAGGTATGACAGCTATTGATGTAGTTGCCAATTCTACCACTGATTTGTTTTGAGGTCTCAGCTAAAACGAAGTTTAAAGACAGGAAATGCAAATTATACAACTTTAGAATTTCTCATCTTAGTTTTAAGTATGACTGCTGTTGAAAAATAAAAGCGATTCACCAAATGACAGTAGTATTTGATCATTCTTGACTTAAGGTTCTAAAGCGAATAGTTAAGGGTTGGTCATGTTTGCAAAAGACAAACATTACGCATGTTTATTAATTTTATTATATTGTTTATTATTATTACTATTGTGATAATGCTCTGTTCATTCTGCTGACTATAGAGCAGCAGACCTTTCCTTTGGATTCTTTTTAAAGAAGCCAACTTGTACACTTATCCTTCAAACAAGTGTCAGTTAGCCAGTCAATTTAGTTGTTTGCAAGGTGGGCAACTCTGACTTATACCTGTTTCTTACTTTTGTCCCAATAGGACACCCAAGTAGTTACGGGTTTAGATCGCTTTTGGCCGAACCGGTCACCAAGCGTCTGTAGTTAAGCAACATCTCTTGCTTTCCATAAAATCTAAGGGTTTAAATCTTATCCCTACTTTTGCCTCCCCGAGGCACCCAGGTGGGGTGAGAATTTCATAAAGTGCATTCATTTTCTTAAGCAGCTTTCAATTTAAACACCTAGCTGATACCTAATTGTAAATAAATTTAAAAACATGTTGCTATTCTCTGTGATCACCGTATCACCATATCCAATGATACGAACCTGAAAACTTACCTGTTGTCCGTCTGTCTGTCTGACTGTCCGTCCGTCCGTCAGTAACCCGACAGGCAGGTGATTTTCTTTGCCACTGTTCCCAGGAAGACTTAACTTTTCTAGCAAAACACAACGCGAAGTCATAAAAGTTTTCCTCTGAATGTTGGCAAATTATTAGCCTAGTGGTTGGTCTCGGTCTAGACGCTTTATCCTAGCCCGACCCCCTCTAGCCTACTACAGATTGGTGCCGTGACCAGGATATGGTTTACAAGGTGATCATAACATCCATATCTAGAAAATGAAAATGAATGTGTAATAAAAAGTTAATAATTTAAGCTATCAAAAAGTAAAAAGTGAAGATTTCTCTGAGAAATAGTAGTAATGGATACGAATAAGAGCAAATCAGTTACTTTCAATACATCAAGTGCAAATGACATTCAAAATGGGCAATCTTATTTAAAAGCAAGCAACAGCAGCAGTAATGCCCCTTACACTGATAACAATCATTATAATGATCAGACTGCGCAGGGACAACTATCCATTAACCCTATAGCAGCCTCCACCCCTGCAAACACTCACATGCAATCAGAAACTTGGGAACCTTTGTCAGATGGTTCTTTAGGGTCAGAAGATAGCATTTTAAGAGGGGATTCCCTGGAGCAAAGTCATGCAAATTCATTAGATAGTTTGTGTTCACTAGAAGCATACAGCCCTGAAACATTTGTACCCTTACATACGCCAGTGTCACAAGAGGCATATATCCATGAAGCATTTCTACCTTTAAATGCACCAATGTCACAACAGGAAAACGGCTTTCACAGTAGCATGCTTCTTCCAGAGAGTATTAATGTCAAGTCTAGGAATCAACCAGTAGCTGTCAACCATAACATTTTGCAGTTGCATTCAGTCTCTACACCGAATAATACTCTCCATGGTAGTGGTGTTCAACTTAATACAAATGGACAAACCTTGTATTCAGCCAGAGAGCAACAAAATCATGCAGGCGATAATTCCAACAATGATCAAAGTATACAGTTGATTCAAACACAGGTGCAACAACAAATAAGAACAATACAGCTGCAACTTCAGAAACTTTCATTTCTACAGCGACAGCAACATAAGATAGCACAAGAGCAATCGCAATTACTTTTTCCAGAACAAAGCTGTTCACTGGAATATTACGGTTCATTACCAGCTCCAAGTACTGATCTTATGACACATGCACAGCACGGTGCTTTACAACGTACAGAGCAGAGCAAGCACAGGCAGCTCGTTCTATACCTCAGTCAACATTAGCACAACAGGCAGTACCACAAGTTACCTCATTCTGGGGTAACGATACAAATATAGGAGTTTCAACATACGATCATGTACCCTTTGGACAACAACAAACAAAGACACAGAATTACGATTTACAAACAAACACTATACAAACCCAGCAACCAAGGGATACATCTACTCAGCGACCCTCGGATTTTGCTTCACAGCAACAAAGTAGACTTATGCCCATCGATCAACCACGTAACACACCAACGCAGCAGCTACCAATGTATTCGAATGATGAACCCTCACATCTGCAATCCGGTTACAAGTTAAATGGTTCTAATTTACCTGTTCCAATGCAAATACCAGTGACGAGGTCGACGCCGAATCAGTTTGAAAATAGTTCTACAATCCACTCAAATTACAGACAATATCCTATGGCAAAGTACAGCCCCACAGCTTACCATGTCATAAATGAAACTCCGATTAATACAAATCAAGCACAGCAAGTGGCTAACCCATTGTTTGCCCCACGAACTTTAAACCCCCACGTCAGTAAATTCAAACAAGGCTCAACAAGCGTCTTATCATTTACCTGCACCTCATGCTATAAATTCTGCCTCAGTAAGATGTCAAGTGCCTCAACTGCCAAATCAGCTTGTTTCTGCACATGCACCAATTTATTCCACATTAAATACATGTCATGAAGAGCAAACACCTAACCCAGTACCCATACCACAGGTGGTAACGTCAACTTCATCGAATGCTTGTCAGACACAGCAAGTGCAGAATACATCGCTCGCTTCTCCAACTGGTAAGTATCATAAGGGAAATACATGGCAAGTAACTAAAACGCCAAATTCAGTACAAACGCAGTTACATACCATACCTAAATCAGCATCTGCGGTTGGCACACCTTTAAATATTCCTGCATATGTGCAAATGGATTCAGGCAACCCTTCGCCAAAGCAAACCATACCAATCAAGAAGGAGATTCATCCTGACATATTCGATGGTTCGGGCAAAACAGAATGGTCAGACTACGTCGTGCACTTCGAGCAATGCGCCAATTGGAATCAATGGTCTGACTCACAGAAGGCACAGATGCTAAGTATCCACCTTCGAGGCGAAGCATAGCGACTTCTAAGTGGTTTGACTGTAGGTCAGTTATCAAACTACTATGCATTGAGACAAATTGTTTCTGATCTGTATGAGCCCAAGGAAAAAGATGTTGCTTACAGATGCCAGTTTAGAATCTGCAAAAGAGAGAAAGGCGAGAGTGCATCGGATTATGGGTATCGTCTAACTAGACTTTCTCAGAAAGCTTATCCAAATTTGACGCTAAACCAACTTGAAATACATGTCCTGGATCAATTCATCACGGGACTTGGTAACTACGAGTTACAGAAGCATGTTCAGTTTGGCCATCCCAAAACATTACATGAAGCCATTGGCCTAGCAACTGAATTTGAAGCGCTTGAAGGCTCAGTGGATAGAGTAAAGAAACCTTCCATAGGAACAGAGAATATAGAACCAATTATCACGCAAAATACACATACACCGCAAATAGGTAGCATCACTCTCGAACAGATTGATAAACTACTGGATAAGAAGCTGAATACCTTGTCTGTGAACACAAGATCAAGAAGTACCAGCCCTGCTCTTTCAAGGTTTCAAAGGTCACCTAAACCGAGAACGGAAAACAAAGAACCTCAATCAACTACTCAGTCTACTAGTGCCAGAATGAATAATCCGAGGGCTGATAAATTTTGTACATACTGTAAGCGATACAGACATACCATAGATGAATGCAGACAACGTAAATTTTATGAACGAAAGCAACAAGAAAAACAAGGTGATCGAGAAACCAAGGACACTGCATACGTTATAACAACTCAGCCTCAGATAAAGGCTATACCTGAGATAGTTGTCACTCCTGCAGATGTCCCAAACATTCAGGCAATCAGCCTAGAAACCCCGGAAGAAAGTTCATACGTGCTTCCTAACCTGTGCGAAAACAAGAAGTACAGCAGCAATGTTTTTGAAGAGCAGCCCCTTAAACCTGTCATCACAAATCAGATCTATGACAGCAACTTTGAGATGAAAACCGATTTGACTGCAGCTTCTTGTCTCTACTTGACGACAGAAATGTACCAGTCTAAGTCAAAGCTTCTGCTTGATACAGGATCCCCTAACTCAATTCTATCCATCCAATACTTCGAAAAACTGCAAGCTAAGCACAAAATAAAACTGTCACACGATGTTGTCAAGTCAACTGCTGCTGACGGTAGCTATTTAGAGGTACGAGGTAAAGCACTCATAGATTTCTCTTCTGAAGGCCAAACCTATCAGCAAGCGTTTATTATTGCTAAAATGCAGGGCATCATAGGAATCCTAGGCATGGACTTTCTCACAAAGTACGATGGTAGTTTAAAGATAAAGCAACAAATTCTTAAAACATCAAGAGGGAAGCTTAAGCTGCATCAACAGAGTTCCAATGCATATGCGCGTATCGTCAGTGCTGATAACATTATTATAGAAGCAAGTACAGAACGACTTATACAAGCAAAAGTAGATCAACCGTGCATAAGAAAGGAGCAGCTCAGTTCCATAGAACCTGCAAGATACCTCACAAGCAAAGGTTGTTTTGTTGCAAGGACTTTAGTTGATCCTAATTGTGATGTTGTAATGTCTTTTGTCAACTTAAGTGATCAGGCAGTGAAAATAAACGAACAGTCACTACTAGGGAAATTAGAAGATGTCGAGGAAGTTTACACAGAGCACACAGTCTCAAACACTTACTCACAAAATATAAGTAAACTACCTGCCCACTTGGACATTCTACTTCAGAATGCCTCAAACAAGATAACAGCAGCTGAAAAACAAAAACTCTCGGAAGTACTTATGCAGTTTCAGGATATCTTCACAACTCCTGATGGTACACTTGGACAAAAAAAACCTCGTAGAGCACGAGATAGAAACAGGAGATAATAGGCCAATAAAACTACCGCCTAGGAGAATCCCGATTTTCAAACGTGACCAAGTTGATGAAGAGTTACAGAAGATGTTAGATCAGGGAATAGTGGAACCAAGCGACAGCCCATGGTCGGCCCCAATTTGTTTGGTAAAGAAGAAAGATGGGAGTTGTCGATTTTGTATAGATTTTCGAAAACTGAATGCGGTTACAATTAAAGATGCTTTTCCCCTTCCACGCATTGACGACACGTTAGATTCCTTGTCTGGATCACTGTGGTTTAGCACATTAGACCTGGCAAGCGGTTATTGGCAGATAAAATTGTCTGAGAAGAGTAAAAAGAAGTCCGCATTTGTAACTCCTCATCGTGGACTATTTCATTTTAATGTAATGCCATTCGGGCTTACTAATGCCCCCGCAACATTTCAGAGACTCATGGAAAAAGTGCTGTTTGGCCTAACCCCTCAGAAGTGCTTATGTTACCTAGATGACATAATTATACTTGGAAGTACATTTGATTAGGCACTTGAAAACCTAACGATGGTATTCCAACGTCTTCGCCAAGCCAATCTAAAGCTCAAACCTAAGAAATGCTTCCTTTTTCAGCCAAGGGTAACATATTTAGGTCATGTGGTGTCAGAAGAAGGAATTTCCTGCGATACCTCAAAGATTGAATCTGTCAAACACTGGCCAAATCCGACAAACAAAGCTGAAGTACGATCAATTCTTGGATTGATAGGCTACTACAGAAAGTTTATTCCTTCATTTTCCTCCCGAGCAAGCCCTTTAACAAAGCTCACTCGCAAAAAGGCGAAATTCCACTGGACTCAAGAATGTGAAAATGCTTTGCAAGATCTGAAAGACTGCTTGATAAACAGTCCCATCCTTGCCTTCCCAAAGTCTTCAGGAATGTTTGTTCTTGATACAGATGCAAGCTTGCATGGATGAGGAGGTGTACTATCACAAATCCAAGACAACGAAGAGAAGGTTATCGCATACGCAAGTCGAACACTAAACACAGCACAACAACAATACTGCACAACGAAAAGGGAGCTTCTTGCAGTGGTAACTTTCATGAAGCACTTTAAACACTATTTACTTGGTCAAAGGTTTACCATCAGAACAGACCATGCACCACTCATTTGATGAAGAAATTTCAAAGAACCTGAAGGTATCATAGCTAGATGGATAAGCACTATTGAGACATTTGACTACACAATACAATACAGACCGGGCAGAAAACACCAAAATGCAGACGCCCTTTCTAGAAAACCAAACAGAAAATGTCCAAATTTGTCCTGTTTCGATTGCTATCCCTGCAGTCCTGATTTAGATATGGACAATAATGGGGGAGCCGATGACAGGCAATCGGTCACATCGACCGATTGAACGAGGAGAGTATGTGTTCCTACGAGTCCCCTGCCACTCCTTCTAGTCCCGCGCCGGGGCAACCAGATAGGAAGACAGTCCCATCGACCGTCTTGACTCTAGGTGCACATAGTAACTACGGGTCACCTACCAGCCAAGTACTTCCTGAAACGCGTCCGAATAATGACAGGGATAGTCGCCGAATTGGCTTCCAACTTGGAGCCATGACGAATTGAGCGAAATGCAAATGGAAGACAATTCCATTGGCTTACTTTTAGAACGTAAGTTAGCAAATCAGAAACCCACGTCGGAAGATATTAGTAAAGCTAATTCCACTGTCAAGGCTTTATGGTATCAATGGGATACATTGGAAATAAAAAATGGTATTCTATACCGGCAATGTGAAGATAACAAGGGTTTTACAGTCTTCCAGGTAGTTGCACCCGAAGCTATACGCCAGCTAATTTTTACCAATCTTCACTCAGCGCGAACCGCGGGCCACCTCGGTCGGGATCGAACAATTGAAAGTGTAAAGTCTCGATATTACTGGCCTGGATTAAGAAATGATATAAGTCGGTGGATAAAGGAATGTGACATATGCGCAAGAGCAAAGCCTGGCCCTGGTTTAGGGAAGTCTGCACTTAAACAGTTCCGCGTAAATGAAGTTTTACGTTGTGTAGCCGTTGATATTTTCGGTCCTTTACCATTGACAGAAAATGGAAATCAGTATATAATAGTGTTAGGTGATTAATTTTCTAAATGGGTAGATGCGTGGGCAGTGCCCAATCCCACTGCACAAACGGTAGCAGATAAGATAGTTGTTGAATTCTTCAAAAAATATGGCTGCCCAGCTCAGATCCATACCGATCAAGGGAGAGAATTCCAGTCCGAACTCTTCCGATTAGTGTGTGAAAAATTCGGAATAGAACAGACGCGAACTGCCCCATATAGACCAAATTCCGATGGTCTTGTGGAAAGGTTTAACCGAACCCTCAAACAAATGCTAAGGACGTTTAGCGCAGAAAATCCACGAGATTGGGACGATCATTTACCATATCTATTAATGGCTTATCGCGCTTCCCAGCATAACAGCACCGGTTGCACGCCGAATTTGCTATTTCTACAGCGAGAGATAGCATGTCCCCTTGATCTTATGGTAGGACTACCACCTAATACATTAGACGATATTTGTCCCATTCAATATGTAGAATGGGTGAAGTCGGCAATGAACATAACCCATGAGTTCGTATTCAAAGAATTAGGAATTGCTGCAACTAGACAGAAAACCTATCATGATCGTGGCTTAAAATCCAGAAATTACAATGTAGGAGACTGGGTATGGCGTTTCTATCCACCTACTGAAAGTCTAAAGCTTGGTTTGGGATGGACTTGGCCATACTTAATAGTAAATAAGTTTTCAGACCTCACGTATTCCATACAAAAGTCCGAAGCTTCGCCCATTGTAAATGTCCATGTCGATCATATAAAACCCTATGAAGGACAAAATGCACCAAAAAGTTGGTTAACTGTCATAGACACATCAAATGTCGCCAATGACAATCCATTCATATCAAATGGAGATTTATCAGATATGGTAGAAAGTGAAATTCCACTGCCGTATGAAAGCACAAACATTTCCAATGAAAATCTCGCCAATGCAGATAAAATGCAAAGGTACGAAGACGAATCATTAGATTGTCCCAAACAAAGCTATCAGCCTGACAATGATAAAATACCAATGACAGGTCTACCCTCAATCAGGTCACGAAGGGAAAGAGCAGTAAAACCGCGACAGATTTGGTCGCCATTTTAAAATCTAAAATCAAATATAATGTAAGCAAATTGGTAATATGTAAATATAAACCATATGATGTAAATATAGTCTTTGATAAAAGACATTTATAAATGTTAGTTTTCATGCAAAATTGTTGTAAAAGAGTTCAAAAGCTTAACTATCACAAGCATATAAAATATTGTAAAACAATGTTAATAAATATATGTGAATATAAAGGTTAAAACATAATATTTTCATCTCAAAAGGAAGATGGATAAAAATATGTTAAACCTGTAAAACATAAAATATGTAAATAAATATCAATCTAAAATGAATGCACTTCTATTTTCCATAAAAATGCCATTGAAAAATATATATTTGACTGGCTCAAATCAAGATAATTTTTACAATACCAAGAAGATTACGTCTTTATCAAGCCGATAAGCAGTTGTCCACTGTAGACCTTTCTGCAAGTTTACCTACTTATGTTGCAGAATGGATGACATATCAATTGGAGTCAAGGACGATGAGGTCAATGACTTTCTCAAGAAAGAACGGCCACTGTGGCCTCAGACGCCTACACCATGTCCAGTGTCCGTATGCGATCGCAACAGATATTACAGCTCCTTTAGAGACTTCATAGATCACTGGAAAGCTGTACATATTGACAGAAAAACAGTTTATAAGTGTAAACTATGTAGACGGTTATATGGAACTCTCAAGCATAAAAAGGCACATTCCAAATCAAAATTTCACCAGGCACAGACTGTTGAATTCCAGGAAATTACAAAATTAAATGAGGAATACATTGATCCGAAAGGACAGTTTCCTTATCAGTTAGGGTCGCCAGAATTCCGAAAAAATATGAGACATTTACAAAGGGACTTAGCAAGTGCTCAACGACGACTTGACGCTACAAGTTGGCAATCTAACATTCCCGACCTTCCAGAGGGCGAGGTGAAACATCATATTTGTCGGGATGAACGAGTTGTGGAGAGACAAGGTGTATTATACAAAGATACAAACTTATGGGCCTCACCATCCAAGAGGAAACGTATCAGATTATCTTCAGAATAACTTCATGTGCTCTTTACAAACCTTACAACGAAAGATAGTGACCTGTCTCTATTCTTAATGGAAAGATTTGCCATTCAAAATTATTTGATGAAAAAACAAATTATGGTTTTCATAAAATAAATTTCCTTTAGCGGTGAGGAATGTAATAGACACAGGTCCATACATTACTACATTCTTGTGTATCAGCCTTATTCTAGTATTTATCATCGTGATTAACTAACGGAGTAACTTCTGGACTTCATTATTGTGGAAAGACAATCAGTTTCTACTTTCGGTTTCCATGTATCTGAACTGATTACATGAACGCATTGTAAACGTCTAGTGATTATGACTTATTTCCAGCAGTAGTTGTTTCCCTTGAACTACCAACGTTTTATAAACGTTTTAATACTATTGGTTTGCATCGGAACCAATAGATAACACCATTTCATAGTAATATTTAATATTATACACTTATCCTTCAAACAAGTGTCAGTTAGCCAGTCAATTTAGTTGTTTGCAAGGTCGGCAACTCTGACTTATACCTGTTTCTTACTTTTGTCCCAATAGGACACCCAAGTAGTTACGGGTTTAGATCGCTTTTGGCCGAACCGGTCACCAAGCGTCTGTAGTTAAGCAACATCTCTTGCTTTCTACAAAATCTAAGGGTTTAAATCTTATCCCTACTTTTGCCTCCCCGAGGCACCCAGGTGGGGTGAGAATTTCATAAAGTGCATTCATTTTCTTAAGCAGCTTTCAATTTAAACACCTAGCTGATACCTAATTGTAAATAAATTTAAAAACATGTTGCTATTCTCTGTGATCACCGTATCACCATATCCAGTGATACGAACCTGAAAACTTACCTGTTGTCCGTCTGTCTGTCTGACTGTCCGTCCGTCCGTCCGTCCGTCAGTCAGTAACCCGACAGGCAGGTGATTTTCTTTGCCACTGTTCCCAGGAAGACTTAACTGTTCTAGCAAAACACAACGCGAAGTCATAAAAGTTTTCCTCTGAATGTTGGCAAATTATTAGCCTAGTGGTTGGTCTCGGACTAGACGCTTTATCCTAGCCCGACCCCCTCTAGCCTACTACATACGTAACACTTTCATTGGCGTCCGAAGGAGAATCCGTGCTTGTAGACATCTGTGTTGTATACAGATTACATAGAAAAATTACAATTCACGGTCATTTCTATCTCACCTGAGCCAAAGGCTCATTTATGAGATTATAGTTTCTGTATGGTAAGGCGCCGTTGTCTGTCTGTTGTCTGTCGTCTGTGATCTGTCAACATTGCCAAACATCTTCTGCTCTGAAACCACTTGGCCGATTGAAATCAAATTTCATACTGAGCATCCATGGGTTCGGGGAACGAAAGTTTGTTCGCGAGGTCTAAGACCAAGGTGGCCTCCATGTCCATATAAGGTAAAACTTGTTGGGTAATCTCTCCTCCGGAACCAATGGGTCATTGGTCATGGAACTTGGTAGGCAGCATTAGAAACATGAGCCAGTCACATTTTCTTTTCAAATGATGACCCCTAAATGCTTCTGACCTATTTTACGCCATGACCAAACTTGGTTGCTTAGGCTTTTGGATGGGAAAAAAGTTAAAAAAAATGTATTTTAGAAACTATTGCACCTTTGATCGGAAAATTGATAGACTGATACAGTTAACTAAACTGCATGAGTATTCAATGTCAAGGTCATATTGTGACCTTGGCCTAAGGTTATTCAGATATGAAAATTAAAACGTATTTTCCTCAGAAACCACTAGGTCATCTGTAACCAAATTTCATATGAAAGCTTTTAGGAACAAGGAAATGAAATTTAATAACTATGAATAAGGTCACATGACCAACATGGCTGCCATATCTTCTTCTATGAAACCGGTTGGCAGCATATCATGAAACTTTCTATGTAGCATTGGGGACCCAAGCCAATCATAGTGTGTTCAGAATGATGACCCCTGGATCTATTTAAGACCAATGTCAACTTTGGTAGCATAGGCTTTTGTATGGGAAAAAGTCAAAACCATGTATTTTTCGGAAACTATTGCAGCCTGTCTTCTGAAAATTTGTAAATACAGTTCGCAAAATGCGTAAATGAAACTGCATGAGTATTCAAGGTCAGTCCTTGACCTTTGCCTAAGGTTATTCATTCGTTATTCTCAGAAAGCACTGGGCCATTTGTTGCCAAATATCATATGAAATGTTTTAGGAACAAGGGAATGAAAATGAATTAATATGAGTTTCGTCACATGACCAATATGGCCGTCATGCCCAAATACAGAAAAAAAACACTTCAAAAATCCTCTTCTCTGGAACCAATGGGTCGATTGCCCTGAAACTTGGTATGCAGCACTGTGGTCCCGTGTCCATCATAATTTGTTCCAACAATGACTCTATCTTGATTTTTTTCTTAAAATACGTCACGGTCAAATTTGGCTGCATATGCTTTTATATGGGTAAAAAGTGGACATTGTTTATATTTCTTTAACTACTGATGTCCGTAAAATTTAAATTAGTATACATTACGCAAACACACCTATACAAATACAATGCTACCTTTATCGCCGAAAAAATGAAATTATTATGATGAAAAATTGTGATATTTTTCTTATTTCTGCTCAAAATATAGATTGTGGGCACTCGTTAGAACCGCCTCGATGAGGCGGTTCTAACGAGTACCCACAATCTATATTTTAGAACAGAAATAAGAAAAATAAGGTATACCCCCTGAAACCCCAGTTTTTCTATATAAAAGTGGGGTTCAATGGGGTCAAAATTATATAGGCGTGTTTTTGTGATGAGCATTCAAAAAATGACCCTGAACCAAGGTCACTCAACTATCAATATTAAAACTTAATATTCATTAAACATTGCTGGGCAAATTGAAGTAAAATTTCATATGAAGCTTTAATGGGGTGAAAAAAGAAATGTGTTCAACTGATCCAGGTCACATTACCAAGATGGTCCGGCGTCATGGCCATATATGGTAATTTTTTTTCTCTGGAACCAGTGGGTCAATTGTCCTGAAAATATTGCTGTAGCATTGGGGACTCCGACCCATTGTAATTTCTTAAAATGATATGTCTGGGATGACTTTGTCCCATTTTCCATCAAGGTAAAATTTCGTCACTTGTGCTTTTGTATGAAAAAGTGGAAATTAATCAATTTTCGAAAGCTGTTATTGCTGTGAAGTTAGATGGTATATACAATCAGCCAAACAAGTAAATGCAGCTGTATGAGAACCAACGGTCAAGGTTATTCACTGACCTTGGTCTTCTGAAAAACAGCTGGGCAAAGTTTAGCCAATTTCATATGAAGCCTTTATGGGGAACAAAAGTTTGTTCAAATGGGTTTAGGTCACATGACCAAGATGGCTGCTAGATAAAAAAAAAAACTTCAAATATCTTCTTCTCAGAAACCAAATGGCTACACATATATTCAGCACTCAGGTGACTGATTCAAGACAATTGGTCCTCTCGTTCTCTATAATCTTCACCTTTTTGCGACCCATCTGTAAATCTTGTTATATCCAAACATGTGTCATAATTAATAGAGGTTTACTTGTATTTTGTCTCTTTTCAGGGATGGTGCCATTGATGATTATGAAGATGATGAAGCCGAATAGGGATAGCCTGTTTTCCCTGATTGTTTCAGTCCTGTTGCAATCATCCTTAATTCATTCGAATTCCGTTAAAATATATTTTGTCATCTGATTTCACTAACTTTGGCGTGCATGCTTTATATTGTATTGCGACTATAAAGTGTCTCTGCGATACGCTTAACGGAACATTCCCTCATTGCGGGCCGCGCCAAGTGATTGAGGGTCTTCAAACATGTCCGCCCAGCAAAGACTCAGATCGGGCTGCGCGTCCGCGCAGACCGATCAGAGTCTTCGCTGTGCGCTGTTTGGATGACCATTGACCCATCGTTTCTTTATACAGACTTGGAAGGCTGTGAGATCACTTAGTAAGCGCGCAGGCTGATTTGAGTCTCCGCTGAACGCAAAATCTCGAAGACCCCTTTTCGCTTTAATATAAGCCCAGTCGGTCTTGTACGTGGCTTCGGTGAATACAAAGAAATAAGCTGTCGATAGCCAGAAAAACACTGATGCAGATTATAAAATTTATACATACATGTGAAACATTCGTCAGAAAGGCTGTTAAATAAATCTAATCAAAGCACTGAGAGTGCTGATGGAGCGTAGCTTTGATAATTTGATTGAGCGTCTAATTGGTATTTTAATTCAGGCTCATATTGGTACAATGAACATAGCTGCTTGAAGCTATTCTGGGCCAGAAGTCGTGTTAAAGCAACACGACTTATATTGAAATTAACTCACGCTAAGGTGTAGACCCCGCAACAACCATAACGAAAACACGCCTGTACAAATACATTATCAAATTTTTGGCAAAAAAAAAAATGAAATTTTAAGATACAAAATTGTGATATTTTCTTATCTCTGCTCAAAACATTGATTGCGGGGAGTTGATTGAACCGCCTTGACGAGGCAGTTTTATCAAGTACCCACAATCAATGTTTTTGAGCAATACAGCAACCATGCAGTTCTACAGTTTACTTGAAGATTTCTGCTGAGCTATAGTTCGTGCAATAACTGCGGCTTGCGCAATTGTTTTGCGGCTTTAAAGTTATTTTATGTAATCAGTTTTTGAAAAATTACCTTGGGGAGGTTATTTATCTTGCATTAGACATTCTCCTTGGTTACGCCTTAATGATGTTTATCTTCATGTGAAAAATTATCATAATTTTCCCAGCAGTTTATAAGTTATACATCCGTAATCAGTCTTTAAAAATTGCCTCGGTGAGGCTGTTTATAAAGCTATCTGGCATTAGACAATATCATTAGTTTGATATTATTAACAATATAAAAATATGCCCGTCGGTTTTAAAGTTATACGACCTTGTCAGTGGGTGAATTTTTTACCTTGCCGAGGCTAAAATAAAGAAATTGGACATTCAGGAATCGCGTTGTTTAGATCGATACATTATCTATCTGTATGCTAACAGTTGTCAAAAATATTCCAAGTAGATTAGAAGTTACACTTCGAAATAATTTTTCAGTTTGCCTAGGCGAGGCCGTTTGTAAAGAAATTTGGCATAAGGCAATTTTGCGGGTTGATTATTGTCAATATCAACCTGTACGCCGAAAATGATCAAAGCCGGGTTTAGATGTTATACTCCGTATTCATTTTTATACCCGCTTTTTCGAAGAAAAATCGGGTATATTGTTTTCGTACCACACTTCACTCCGGCGTCTGTCCGTCTTTCCGTCCGTCTGTCTGTCTGTCCGTACACACAAATGGATAGATAGGTGGCTATGAACTTGGACAGAATCAATGTAAGTCAATGAGAGAAAGTGCGATTTATTCCGTTAGACACATAAAAGGTCTGTTATGTGGTTAAAATTAGCCACCTAAGTATCAATCTTGCTCAAAATAGCCACATAAGTATCCATTTGTGAGAACGTCCGTCCGTCTGTCCGTCCGTCACGTTTCTTGTGATTGGATCTCCTCTGCAACCACTGAAGTTACACTTTTGAAACTTTGCATGTAGATAGTACATGGAATGTAGATGGCAGTGGGCAACTTTTTTGTGACCTTGACCTCAACACGACCCCAAGGTCAAAGGTCAAAAATTATGATTTGCCATATCTCCTAAACTATTGGAGTAACACTTCTGAAACTTTGCTCATTGGATGGTCCTTGGAATATAGAATATGTCAGGTTACTTTTGGTGTGACCTTGACCCCAAGGTCAAAGGTCAAAAAGTATGATTTTGCCGTATCTTCTAAACTATTAGAGTTACACTTCTGAAACTTTGGTTATTGGATGGCCCTTGGAATATAGAATAAATTTGGATACTTTTGGTGTGACCTTGACCTCAACATGACCCCAAGGTCAAAGGTCAAAAATTATGATTTGCCATATCTCCTAAACTGTTGGAGTTACACTTCTGAAACTTTGCTTATTGGATGGCCCTTGGAATAAAGAATATGTTGGGCTACTTTTGGTGTGACCTCGACCCCAAGTCAAAGGTCAAAAAGTATGACTTTGCCATATCTTCTAAACTATTGGAGTTACACTTCTGAAACTTGGTTATTGGATGGCTGTTGGAATATAGAATAAATTGGGATACTTTAGTTAGACCTCAACATAACCCCGAGGTCAAAGATATTCGAACTTAACTGAGATATTGTCCAGATGATCATTCTGAGCAAGTTTAATGGTGATTTGACTAAAACTGTGGCCTCTTAGAGTGTTCAAAACGTTTTTCTATGATTTGACCTGCTGGCCTACTTTTTAACCCGACACGACCCATATTCAAACTTGACCCAGATATTGTCAAGATGATAATTCTGAGCAAGTTTGATGATGATCAGACCAAAACTGGGACCTCTAGTGTATTCACAAGGTTTTTCAACAATCTGACCTACTGACCTTCTTATTGACCAGACATGACCCATATTCGAAATTAACCGAGACATGGTCAAATGATTATTTTGAGCAAGTTTGATGATGATCGGACCATAACTGTGACCTCAAGTGTGTTCAGAGGGTTTTTTCTATGATTTTACCTACTGACCTACTTTTTTAACAGACATGACCCATATTCAAACTTGACTGAGATATTGTCAAGATGATCATTCTGGGCAAGTTCGATGATGATCGGACCAAAACTGTGGCCTCTAGTGTGTTCACAAGGTTTAACTATGATTTGAACTGCTGGCCTACTTTTTGACCCGACATGACCCATATTCAAACTTGACCCAGATATTGTCAAGATGATAATTCTGAGCAAGTTTGATGATGATCGGACCAAAACTGTGGCCTCTAGTGTGTTCACAAGGTTTTTCTATGATTTGACCTATGACCTACTTTATGACCCGACATGACCCGTATTCGAACTTGACCGAGATATTGTCAAGATGATCATTCTGGACAAGTTTTATGATAATCATACCTAAACTGTGGCCTCTAGTGTGTTCAGAAGGTTTTTCTATGATTTGACCTACTGACCTACTTTTTGACCGACATGACCGATATTCAAATTTGACTGATATATTGTCAAGACTATCATTCTGAGCAAGTTTGATGATGATCGGACCAAAACTGTGGCCTCTAGTGTGTTCACAAGGTTTTTCTATGATTTGGCCTACCAACCTACATTGTTACCCGACATGACCACTATTCGAATGTGACCAAGATATTATCAACATGCTCATTCTGAGCAAGTTTGATGATGATTGGACCAAACCTGTGGCCTCTAGAGTGTTCACAAGGTTTTTCTATGATTTGACCTACTGACCTACTTTATGACCCGACATGACCCGTATTCGAACTTGACCGAGATATTGTCAAGATGATCATTCTGGGAAAGTTTTATGATGATCGAACCTAAACTGTGGCCTCTAGTGTGTTCAGAAGGTTTTTCTCTGATTTGACCTACTGACCTACTTTTTGACCCAACATGACCCATATTCGAACTTGACTGAGACATTGTCAAGATGATCGTTCTGGGCATGTTTGATGATGATTGGACCAAAACTGTGGCCTCTTGTGTATTCACAAGGTTTTTCTATGATTTGATCTACCAACCTACATTGTTACCCGACATGACCCATATTCGAACGTGACCAAGATATTATCAACATGCTCATTCTGAGCAAGTTTGATGATGATTGGACCAAACCTGTGGCCTCTAGTGTGTTCAGAAGGTTTTTCTATGATTTGACCTACTGACCTACTTTTTGACCCGACAACACCCATATTCGAAGTTGACTGAGATATTGTCAAGATAATCATTCTGGGCAAGTTTGATGATGATCGGACCAAAACCGTGGCCTCTAGTGTGTTCACAAGGTTTTTCTCTGATTTGACATACTGACCTACTTTTTGACCCGACATGACTCATATTCGAACTTGACCGAGATATTGTAAAGATAATCATTCTGAGCAAGTTTGATGATTATCGGACCAAAACTGTGGCCTCTAGTGTATTCACAAGGTTTTTCTATGATATAAACTACTGACCTACTTTGTGACCCGACATGTCTCATATTCGAACTTGTCCCAGATATTGTCAAGACGATCATTCTGAGCAAGATTGATGACGATCGGGCCAAAACTGTGGCCCCTAGAGTGTTTACAAGGTTTTTCTATGATTTGACCTACTGACCTACTTTTTGACCCGGCATAACCCATATTCGAACTTGACCGAGTTATTGTCAAGATGATCATTCTGAGCAAGTTTGATGGCGATCGGCCCAAAACTTTGGCCTATAGAGTGTTCACAAGGTTTTTCTTTGATTTGACCTACTGACCTACTTTTAAACCTGCCATGACCCATATTCGAACTTGACCGAGATATTGTCATGATTATCATTCTGACCAAGTGTGATGATGATTGGCCCAAAACTGTGACCTCAAGTGTGTTCACAAGAAAAGTTTACGGACGCACTGACGCACGCACGCACGACGGACAAAAAAGTGATCCCAAAAGCTCACCTTGTCACTACGTGACAGGTGAGCTAACAATGGAAACTTTACCACGGAAAACACTAAAATTTTTAGATGAACAAGAAATGTTTTTGTGAAACACGAACATGTCTCGGGGCAATGCCTTTTTTTCAAAGTTGGTCACACATCAAGGTCAAGGTCACAGGTCAAAAAAGCATGAATGTGAAGCTCTTGTCACCAGGAACCTACATGCCAAATATGAATGCTCTATCTCAAACGGTTCAAAAGTTTTGACCAACGTTAAAGTTGTCCACGTACTAACAATCAAACCAACAAACAAGCAGACAGGGCAAAAACAATATGTCCCCGCTATCGCTACCGGGGACATAAAAATTGTGGTATTTTCCTATTTCTGCTCAAAATATAGATTGTGCGTACTCGTTAGAACCGCCTCGATGAGGCGGTTCTAACGAGTGCCCACAATCTATATTTTAGAGCAGAAATAAGAAAAATAAGGTTTACCCCTGTAAACCCCAGTTTTACAATATAATAGTGAGTTCAAGGGGTCGAACTTATATAGGCGTGTTTTCCTGATGATATTTAATCCTAAATTTCCTATACTGTAAGCAATGATCAGACACCGCGTTGACGACATTTTGTACTTTTGTTGCAATGTTTTCAAAAGAATTCTTTTGCAGCGAACGTCGTTAGATGTAGGAATACATGTTTACATGTGCCGTCATCAAACGCGCCCTTCTGCATGCATTACGTTGGTTTAAGCTTTATTTTGATTGCTTCAATGACATGTACACATAACAGACAAATACATACGAGTATTCAGGATCTGACATTTGGCAGAGGCCATCAACGCATTGCGTTGATCACGGTGCTTAGTGTGAGAATATATACGTCATGTCAGAATGAGACTTTCATAACGGAGAACAAGGTAAAGTACCGAATGAATGAAAACAAACAAAAACCTTTTTCATTTTTTCGTCGTTTATTGGGACTGAAAGTGTAGGCAAGTGCAATAGCAATGGCCTCCTCCTATTGCGGAAGTGTGCAGAGCATGGACTGCTGATCACTAACACAGTCTACTGCCTGCCAACTCGCAACAAGACATCATGACTGCATCCTCGCTCCAAACCCTGGCACCTCATTGATTCATAGTTAGAAGGAGGGACAGACAGGGTATCAGAGTGACAAAGACTATGCCTGGTGCAGAATGCTGGACAGGTCACAGGCATGTTCCTGTGAATTCAGCCTGCACGGCGACCACAAGGCAAGAAAGTGCCAAAGACTGGCTGAAACAAGACAGCAAGAGGTAAGCCTTCATCCATGACATCTGCAGCAGACTAGAGCAATGGACTCCGTTCAGATGATCTGGAAGAGAACTAGACAGTCTTCAGAGACCCCGTTCATTTTTCAGCGATCGATTCCCTAGGACCAGCATCTCGTAAACATCAAGACTAGTTTGACGAGAATGACGAAGAAATCAATGAAGCACCAAAAACAAAGGGCATACCTCAGCGATACTAGCTCAGTATGTGTAAAGCCCCCGCCCATAGGGGCTTGAAGAAATATATGGGCTGCATGATGCTTCCACGCAGAGCTGAATCCGGCCCGCACACTAGTACTGGTAAACCGCTTAGAGGAGCTAAGCCTGGCCAGGAACCGCGGTGCGAGGCAGACCGTCCATGCTAATAAACCTTATTGGTTTCATTCGGCGACAGGGCTTGAGATGTCATTTAATCTCAATGTCGGGTAAAAGTCCCATAAAATTGGAAGCAACGTCTCCAAAATGACCTTTACATTGTTGATGGGGACGTTAAACCTCAAATCAAATCAAACAAAACAAAACAAACAAAAGCTCAGTATGTGTTACGAGATGGAATAGGAAACCTATCTGGTGCTTAAGCACGTCTATATTATTTTAGTAGGTATATGGCAAAGCAGCGCGACTTAAATATTTTATATGAAATAGGGTAGGCAAAATATGCAGCTCCATGCACAAATCGTGCATATACCATTCGATGTATGCATGAGTGGTTTGTGGGGAAATTATTCGCCATTCATTTGGCCGCTATAAGTCTGATTTTTATATAGTTTGCCTAAAAAGTCGTCAAGCGCCAAATGATGCCATATATATTTTTCATGTCAATCACAATGTTGTGGATATTTGTACTGACGGGAGTTATACCATGATCTATAGGGAAGTTTCATCATTTTCCCCAAAGGAAATGCAATTGTAACGGAGACCAATGATCTGCTGAAATCTGCAACATGGCTATAATTGTGGCTAGTATCGATACTTCTCACAATTTTAGCGAGCTAGCACGGGTATGTATTATTTTCCTGTAGTGTTTATAGATTAAAATACCGTGAAAAATGAACGTAATATTAGCAGCAGTTCAAGGGTGTAAGAATAAACACAACATTGTGCCGAACCAAACGCAGAAGCTTTGACGGTACGTTAAATCTATGTTTAGTATTATTTTTGTATGAACATGATTGTAGCTTTTGGAAGGGTTTTCTTCCTAGTATACCCCAACTTTCTGAAGCCTATTATGGATTCACTTTAGACTTTCCTCTGTGGTGTAGTGATTATGTTACTCGCTTTATAAACTAGGGATCGCAAGATCGACCCCCGGCCTCTCCAGAATTCGAATGAGTCTTTAAATCGAGGTCCTGTCTCCGTATGACCCTAGATGTTGGTGAAACGTAAAATTTTGACACTCGCTCATTCTGGATTCATTTAGGCTTTTATAGACCCCCTTTTTATAAACTAGAGAAAGTGACCAGCATCACCCTCTGATATATCTTTCGAGCTTGTATGTAATATGAATGAAGTCAAGAAGCTATAAGAATCTATAAATGTGCTTGTAAAAGCTAAACCAAACATAAAATTTCTAAATGGACTAAGGGAGTGAGGGCATCAAATAGAACATACAGGCATCTATAAACTTCGACATAAAACTTTAACCAAATGTAAAATTTCTAAGTCTGTGCCCTTGAGGTCAAGGTCACCGTGGGTGGGGGAAGGGACAGGCATCAGGAAATCATTTATCAAACATGAAGAGAATCCAACATGTGGTTACAGAGATATCAACCATGAAAAAGGTTTAACACAAAACTTTGACGTAAAAGTAGATGAACAGACAGACAGACAGCCCACCCAGGGGCTTGACCCAGAGGCTTGACCCAGAGACTTAGATATTCCATATGAAAGGTAATGCTATAGAGATATCCTTTACCAAGCATGAAGAGAATCTAACATGTGGATACAGAGGTATCAGCAATGAAAAAGGTTTAACACAAAACTTTGACGTAAAATTAGATGAACAGACAGACAGCCCACCCAGGGGCTTGACCCAGGGGCTTAGATATTCCATATGAAAGGCAATGCTATAGAGATATCCTTTACCAAACATGAAGAGAATCTAACATGTGGTTACAGAGATATCAGCAGTGAAAAAGGTTTAACACAAAACTTGGACGTAAAAGTAGATGAACAGACAGACGGACAGACAGACAACCCACCA
Organism: Lucinisca nassula; assembly: GCA_963580285.1. NCBI lineage: Eukaryota > Metazoa > Mollusca > Bivalvia > Lucinida > Lucinidae > Lucinisca > Lucinisca nassula. The sequence continues at coordinate 48,924,330 of OY757021.1, forward strand.
AGGGGCTTGACCCAGGGGCTTAGATATTCCATATGAACGGTAATGCTATAGAGGTATCCTGTACCAAATATGAAGAGAATCCAACCTGTGGTTACAGAGATATGAGCAATCAAAAAGGTTTAACGCAAAACTTTGACGTAAAGGTTGACGAACGAACGTACGAACGAACAAACGAACGAACGAACGAACAAACGAACATACGAACGAACCAACGAACGGACGGAAAGACGAAAACTATATACCCCCTGACATACTTCGTATGCCGGGGGTATAAATATATTTACAAACGTCGGGTCACTTGTCCGGTCCATAGCTTTGACTACCGGTTGTTAGAAAGCCGTGCCCCTGTCTCTATATGACATTAGGTGTTGAGGGGACGTATAATTAAGACAAGTTTAACCATATCTTCATCATCAGGGCAAACTCTTAGACAAGGGCCTGTCGTGTTATCTGTGATGAATTGGTATTGCAAGCATGTTCATGTTGTGTAGAAGAAGAATTATGAGTTCATTTTTGTAATGATGCCGTTTCTGTTTAAGAAATCTGTTTGTACATGTATGTACATGTAAAGAACAAGATTCTAATTTGTAAGAACTGCATTATGTAGTATGATAAGTAAGGGGATTTGGTCGCAACACGTTATAAAGGCCTGAGCGGCAAAGATGACGTCAGCAAAGTCATCGACGTCGCGAAGACGGTTCTGACGTTGTGCCTACCAAATGCGGAAAGGATTTTAGCTTAGGCCAAAAAAAAAAATAAGTGTGTTTCCGGTTTCCCGACCCTACCTAAGTTTTAGGCCCGATCCTAAATTTTTTATTGCCAAAAAAAAAAAAATCGCGGGGCGAAACGACTCGTAAAAAAAATCGCGGGGCGAAACGACTCGGAACTACGCGAGCGGTTGCGTGCGGTTAATTGTTCTAATTCGGTCAGTTTCCGAGCGTTTCGGTGTTTACTACTACTATTTCCGCAGAAATGCTCTATACATTGTATAAACAAAATAAAAAAATAAGATAAAAAAAAAATTAAATCGACCTTCCCCACCTATTTTTTTTCAAGCTGAAACCTGAAACACACCTATTTTTTGGGGGGCCTTAGTATTGGCGGCAAATTGTGCAGGTCCGTTCATGATTTTGATACGGCATTTGTTCCCTATCAAAGTCTTCTACGCGGTGTGTAGAATAGATGAAAATATTCCAGTTTTTAGTTCCTAGCTGTTGTTAATGTAATGAATTTGTGAATAGCTATATTTGTTAGACGTGTCAAGGAGAAGGATATGAAATAGAGTTTTTGTTATTTGTTTCCTGTAATTGGCGAGTGACCGGGTAGCGCAAAGGCGCGGTCTGTTCAATTGCCTCTTACCTGTGATAATGTAGTGAGTACGAATTTGATGAGTATTATGCTTAGTTGTAGTGAGCATTAATTGATTTCTGTAGTGCTCAGTAAGGAAAAACTTTTTGAGTATTCTTGTTTCAAGCGCTGGGTGCTGATATTTTGTTGCATAGTCAAGTAAAGTTCTGCTGCGCGGTTATTTGTTGCTTACACTGATCAGCATGTTTGTCTGATCGGCGCATGCGCAATAACGGTATATGCATGAATATATTCAGACTTCTCCGGGGCAGGGATCATGATGTAGTGTATACGTTTCGTGAACCGTATTTTAGTTGATTATCGTCATTTGCAGGCAGATAATGTCGAGATGGCGTGTTGTGACCTGCTGCTCCCTGGTCTATAGGAGCAGGTATTGGTACGACGAGTCATAGCGAAGAAGTGCCACGCAGAGGCGGGCAATCCCATAATGCTGACCTTCCAGACCAGTTGACTGGCGAATCATATTTTACTGGAATATATAGGATATAAGATTTGCGATAAAAAGAAGAAAGTCTTGATCATTAGGTCTCTCACCGCTGTGGTTCGAGCCTCGCTCGGGTCATATGTGAGACTACAAGTTTTGCAACGGAAGGTCAGGTGGTTTTTTTCGGGTACTCCAGTTTTCACCCACCTCTGATTAACGATCGGCTCGATATGAGTGAAATAATCTTGAAAGGGCCCTAAAACCAAAACCAAAAAAAAAAGTGTCAACATAGTTGACCGATTCTTCATGTGAAACCCGGGTGCACCAGCGCGTCGACGTAGTCCACCCCAATGACATATTTTTTTATTTTTTAAAGCCGGCGAGTTTCTTTTTTTTTTTTTTCGCTTTATTTTGTGTACTTTGTGTTATTTGCTTCTATATAATTTTCACGTCACCGTCCCGAGCATAAAACATAGTTTTGCCTTCGGGGCGTGCGCCGTGGAATGTTAGAGAAGCAAAGTGGTGGTCAGTGTTGGTATTGTTGTATATAGTTATTGTTAATAATATATGTCTTGTATATAACATCTTGTGCCTTATCCCACAGTTGCCCGTTCACCTGTCAGAGATCACCCTCGGTCGTCTTGTCAGCATGCGGGTTTGCGGAACGCCGTAAACCCACATGTAACAAATTGCAATACCGCCTATTCAGATATATGCAAAACCTGCTGAGATTTACAAAGCAGGGGGTACCACAGTTGCAAAAAAGGTGGGAAATTATTTCGCATTATGTGGAGAAAAGAAGTCATCCTTCAAGAATTCAAGGATGCGTCAATTATCCACCTATTCAAACTGAAAGTGAATCATCGTGACATCTCTTTATTGTCAATTGCTTGGAAGGTCCTTGCAAGAGTCCTGCGAGCAACTTGAACAGTCAAGGCTTCTATGCTTAAAACTAGATTGAACGAGCATTATCGTAGAATGAGGAAGCCTAAGAAAACTGACACTTTCTTGTACCGTCACTTTCGACGTACAGGTCATTCTGTAAATAACATTATTATACAACCAGTGGAAAAACTTTATTACGATGCAAATTCTACATCTAGATTCAAAATAATCAAAAGACATGAAGCTGAACTGAAATGGATTAAATTTTTACAGACCCCTTTTCCACTGGGATTGAATGACAACATTTATCATGAGGGTAATATTTCCAGAATGCCGGACTTTGATATTTTCTCACTCCTGGAATGTCGAAAACGCAGAACTAGATCTCACGGCACCAGGAAAAACGGTAACTTTAAACGTAAATCACGTGCGTTTAAACGAAACAATACTAGACTGAAGTGACTGTCAATTATATTATTAAATCATGGACGCCACTCTATGCTTTCATTTTTAAGTTCATTACCCGTTTCTGTTTTACGTCTTCTGGACACCGAGGCGAATAAATTCTACGATAGTTCTCATCAGTTATATGATGCGGCTCTCTTAACTAGAGGCTATACTCAGCATACTCTCCGTCCTTACATTGATTCTGAAATTAATCATAAACGTCATTTCTTCAAAATATCCTTCATTAATAAGGGTATGGATTTTATAGATTTGCCCAGTATCTTCCGTGAGAGATCGGTGCTTTCTTCCATTCCTGCTTATTTTCAAAATACTGAAACACCTATACTTTGCTATAAATATAACAAACCTGTTAGATCTATCATTTTTAATTTCAATAAACTTGTTTCAGATCTTGATATTGATACTAATACTCCTGATTCATGTGATTGTAAAAACTCAAAGTATTGCTATCCTGCTGCTGGTCATGTAATTACTGGCAATTTGAAAATTATTCCTGATTCTAGGATAAGGAATATAATTTCTAAAGGACCGAAATATCGGTTTCCTTCTAAAATTGATTTCAGTAAATGTAGAGATGAAATCGCTGCTTCCTTGAATGAATTCGGTAATCGATGGTGTAAGCGAGAGTATGTTGAGTATAAAGCCCTAAAGGACTGGAAACTTAGCATTTTAAGACTAGTGAATAAACGCATTTCTTTCTATTCTCAAAATACTAACTTATTACCTCCTAAGCCCAAGACTTCTTTACGTCATCTTAAACTAGGTATTCAAGAATTTCATAAGAAGTTTGTTTTGGCCCCTGCAGACAAGGCCGCTAACAACGTCGTCGTTGTGTGACGGCTCCACTATGTTAACACGCTTAAGCAGGAGCTTGGTGGTACTAAGGCCTATGAACTTCAGCCTTTGGCTGAAGAGAGAGCTATAGTAGATAAACATGTTTGTCTTTCAGCCACCAAGTTTGCTGTGTGTGTTAACGAGGGCCAAGACAAGCTTCCTACGCTATACTGGTTACCAAAACTTCATAAAAAACCTTACAAAGCACGGTTTATTGCAAATTCTAGTTCTTGCACTACCACTGAACTTTCTAAATTATTAACTTCCTGTCTTACTGCTATTAAAACGCATGTAATTAAATATTGTGATAAAGTCTTTGAAAGATCAGGAAGAAATCTGTTTTGGTCAATAAAAAATTCGAATGAGGTTTTAAATAAATTGAAATCTAGACAGTTTCGTGCTTCTAGTCTGTCTACCTACGATTTTCCCACTCTTTACACTACACTTCCTCATAATCTTATAAAAGAAAAGCTTAATGATTTAATTGAATGGGCTTTTCACAGAGAAGATTCTCTCTATCTTGCATGTAATGTCAGAAATGCATTTTTCACTTCTAAAGAGCATAAGAATTATACACATTGGTCATGTCAGAAAGTGTGTGATGCCCTCACCTTTCTACTTGACAATATTTATATTAGATTCGGTACTAAGTTATTTAGACAAATTGTGGGTATTCCGATGGGTACTAATTGCGCACCTCTTGTGGCTGATCTGTTCTTGTATTGTTATGAAAGAGACTTCATTTTGTCGCTTTCCATTGATAACCAATCTGAACTTATTGAAGCTTTTAGCTCTACTTCTAGATATTTAGATGATTTATTAAATATTGATAATACCTATTTTGATGGTTTGATCAGTCAGATTTACCCCCTAGAACTTCAGTTAAATAAAGCAAATTCTTCTGATACCGAGGCCCCGTTTTTGGATTTACATCTATCTATTGTAGATGGATTTGTTTCGTGCAAAATTTATGATAAACGCGATGACTTTGATTTTGAGATTGTAAATTTTCCTTTTTTGGATGGTGATGTTCCTCATGCGCCATCCTATGGCGTTTATATTTCGCAATTAATTCGATTTGCTAGAGTGTGTAGTCATGTAACTGACTTCAACACTCGTAATAAATTATTAACGGCTAAACTTCTTAATCAGGGTTATCGGTACCATAAACTACGCAAAGCCTTTTCAAAATTTTATAGACGCCATTCTGATTTAATTTCAAAATTCAATATTGGACTTAAATCTCTTCTGCAACAAGGTCTATCGGAACCCGAATTTTATGGTGACTTAGTATATAAATTCAGAAAAATATATAACCGCAATGACTTCAGCACCCAATTTCGTAAAATCATTCTTCGATATAAAAAGATTGGGTACAACATGGATATTATACGACAGACTGCATGCATGGTAGTTAACCCAATCACGGTTGGCAACTTTGCTTCCCTCTTTAATTGCACGCCGGTGGGTCAGGCCTCAGATTCTATGACGGCTCCAACGTAAAGGCTTATTGAAAATTAAAGAGATAATGTTGGTTGGTGCCTGATGCTCTGTCTCTGGTCGGGCTCATCGGAGTCTAACTGTTGGTTTTCTTTTGCTCCAGCATTTCAGTGGTTTCTTGCTGTCGAGTCCTCACCGTTGTCTCACCTCTGTGGTTCTTTGATTTCTGTGTTCACGGAGATGTTGCACTGATGAGTTAGGAGGCCTTCATGCGGACTGAACAAATTACTTGTCTAAATCGCGACGGAAGTAAGGGCGAGGATTGTGGCCACGTAAAATCGATTTAAGCCCCCCAGTGGAAATCTTCCACTGACCGTTCCAAGGCGGCTCTTCTGTGGCGATTTATTTGTGTTGTTGTTTGTTACTTACTGTGTGTTTCACTTGTGTCTTTTAATTTTGGATGGCCATATGGCCATTTTGTGGGAAAGTAACTGTCCATATGGCCTTCCTTTGTGTAGGTTTCCATTATGGTCTGGTCGCTTAATGTTTGTATTTCTTTCCCTTTGGTGTCTTTTATGGATGGAGTAAGTTAATTGTATCAATTCCTGATCTTTGTTTTACTTCTACTTTCTACCAGAAAGCCAGTGTGGGTTTAGAAAAAAACAGAGGAACAATGATCTTCACACCACAGTAGCTTCAAGAGAAATGCCAGGAACTGAACATGGACCCATACATGTCCTTTGTTGACCTTTCCAAAGCATTTGACGCAGTCAGTAGTGAGGATCTTTGGAAAATCGTGGTGAAGTTTGGATGTCCAACCAAGTTTATAGCAATGGTGAGGCCGTTCAACGATAGTATGTTGCACTGGTCCAAAATGATGGTGAGCTTTCAGCTCCATTCCCTGTGACAAACGGAGTCAAGCAGGGATGTGTGCTAACTCCAGCACTGTTCAGCATGATGTTCTATGTCATGCTCATAGATGCCTTCCAGGATGGTGACAATGGCAAACCTATTAGGTACCGCTTTGGTGGGAAACTTTTTAATCTTAGGTTTCAAGCCAAATCCAAGGTGCAGACAGAGGTGCTAGACGAATTCCTCTTTGCTGATGACGTGGCAAAAGGTGCTTCAACAGAAGAGAAGATGCAAAAAGGTATAGATGAAGTGTCATAGCTATGACGGTGATTAATTTGATCTCACAATCAGCATCAAAAAGACTGAGGTAGTCTAACAACCAGCATCTCGCAAGCCTTACTGAGCCTCCATCACAGTGAAAGGCCAAAGACTACAAGTGGTAGACAAGCTCACCTACCTTGGGAGCACACTGTCCAGAATCGTGCACATTGATGAAGTCAATGCCAGCACTTTCAATGCTAGTGCAGCATTTTGGCCAACTATGTGGTAGTGTTTGGGGCCGTAGTGGAATCAGTCTTGACACAAAACTGAAAGTCCACAGAGCTGTGGAACTGCCAACACAATTGTATGCATGTGAAACATGGCTAGTTTAACAACGGCACGCCAAGACTTAATCACTTCCATACAAGCTGTCTTAGGAAACTCTTAAAGATTAAGTGGCGAGACAGGATTCCAGACACCAAAGTCCTGAAAAGGGCAGGGGTGCAAAGTGCACATACTGAACTGAAACCAGGCAACGCAAGCGAAGCATCCCCTCGCAACTGCATACCATTCATCAACATGAAGATTTGAAGCGTCTACGATGATAACTGTGTATTCTATCCTGTTCATAAGGTTTTTTGAGGTAAAGTCCATTGTGACCTTGACCTCTGACCTTGAAAGTCAATAGTGTTTATCATCTCTCCATGGGGAACATTTGTGGAAGGTTTGAAGCGTCTACGATGATAACTCTGTCTTCTATCCTGTTCACAAGGTTTTTAAGGTCAAGTTCATTGTGACCTTTGACCCTTTACCTTGAAAATCAATAGGGTTCATTGTCGTTCCATGGGAAACATTTGTGGAAGGTTTGAAGCTTCTATGAGGATAACTGTGTCTTCTATCCTGTTCACAAGGTTTTTAAGGTCAAGTTCATTGTGACCTTGATCTTTGACCCTTGACCTTGAAATTCAATAGGGTTCATTGTCTTTCAATGTGGAACATTTGTGGAAGGTTTGACGATTCTAGGATAATCGGTTTGTCTTCTATCGTGTTCAAAAGGTCCCGGACGCACACACACTAAAACACGCACACACGGCACCGATGCTATATCCCTGTCATAACGTTGTTGCGAGGGATAATTAGCACAGTTGAGGTGGACATGCTATGTTACCCGGATGCCTGAGGAACGTTTGCCAAAGAAAATTCTCTATTGAGAACTATCAATGGGCAAACGCCCCCATGGGTGTCAGAAGAAACGCTACAAGGACACCCTCGAAGCCGGCCTTAAGGACTTCAACATACCAACACAGCCGTGGGAACAGAGCGAAGTGGCGAGGCCTCATCAGAAACAGTGCTAGTGAATATGAGGCAAAAAGTATCAGTGAAGATGATCAGAAACGCACACAGCGGAAAGCCAGAGCTAAGGCATCACCAACAGAGCTGTCCTCCTCCAATCGGCAACAGATAGTTCAGAGCAAAGAACTGGTCTCATCAGCCTTCTTAGAACATTTCTCAAATGTGATTAAGATGTGTCTTAAATGTTTGTTTGAAATTATACAGCCCAGTCAACCCTAGTTAGGTCATATTGAGCCAGTCAGTTTACCAATCACACTTTTCCTCGAAAGGCTTACAGATAAAGCAAGCATTCTTTCGCCAGGAACTGAAAACTGCCCTTCTGAATCAGTGGGGGAAATAACTGTAGAAAAGATTCCATGGTCACTTTCCATGAAAGAATGTTGCCACCGTGTTAAAACAGGTTTCATAATCATAAGTTTATTTACAAATCTGTAGTGAAAGGTTGAGTTACGGACAGGATTTTTTTTTCTTCTACCGTTTTCTCAGTAATCAGTGGACTGTGGAATGCTGTTTTGTTCTGGAGTTTTCCCTAGGCGACACTATAACGATCATGTCAAGCTACACAAAGGAAGACTTGTTTTTTTTTTTAGCTCACCTGAGCAAAGCTCAAGGCGAGCTTTTGTGATCATCTTTTGTCCGTCGTACGTGCGTCGTTCGACGTGCGTCGTCAACATTTACCTTGTTAAGACTCTAGAGACCACAATTTTGCTTCAGTCTTCATGAAACTTTACCAGAACGTTTGTCTTAATGATATCTGGGTCAAGTTCGAATATGGGTTGTCAGGTCAATATGTAGGTCAGTAGGTCAAATCATAGGAAAACCTTGTTAAGATTCTAGAGGCCACAGTTTTTATCCAATCATCCTGAAACTTGCTCAGAATGATCATCCTGAAAATATCTCGGTCAAGTTCGAATATGGGTCATGTCGGGGCAAAAAGTAGGTCAGCAGGTCGAATCACAGAAAAACCTTGTTAAGACTCTAGAGGCCACAGTTTTGGTCCATTCATCCTGAAACTTGCTCAGAATGATCATCCTGACAATATCTAGGTCAAGTTCGAATATGGGTCATGTCGGGTCAAAAAGTAGGTCAGCAGGTCAAATCATAGAACCTTGTTAACGATCTAGAGGCCACAGTTTTGGTCCAATCATCCTCGAATTTGCTCAGAATGACCATCCTGACAATATCTCGGTCAAGTTTGAGTACGGGTCATTTCGGGTCAAAAAGTAGGCCAGTAGGTCAAATCATACAAAAACATTGTTAAGACTCTAGAGGCCACAGTTTTGGCCCAGTCATCCTCAAACTTGTTCAGAATAATTATCCTGTGAATATCTTGGACATGTACGAATACGGGTCATGTCGGGTCAAAAAGGTCAGTAGGTCAGATCATAAAAAACCTTGTTAAGACTCTCGAGGCAACAGTTTTGGTCCAATCATCCTGAAACCTGCTCAGAATGATCATCCTGATATCTCTGTCAAGTTCTAATATGGGTCATGTGGGGTCAAAAAGTAGGTCAGCAGGTCAAATCATAGAAAAACCTTGTTAACGCGCTAGAGGCCACAGTTTTGGTCCAATCATCCTCAAATTTGCTCAGAGTGATCACCCTGACAATATCTCGGTAAAGTTTGAATACGGGTCATATGGGATCAAAAAGTAGGTCAGGAGGTCAAATCATAGAAAATCATTGTTAAGACTCTAGAGGCTACAGTTTTAGTCCAATCGTCCTCAAATTTGCTCATTATGATCATCCTGACAATATCTCGGTCAAGTTGGAATAAGGGTCATTTTGGGCCAAAAAGTAGGTCAGTAGGACAAATCATAGAAAACATTGTTTAGACTTTAGAGGCCACAGTTTTGGTCCAATCATCCTCAAACTTGCTCAGAATGATCATCCTGTAAATATATTGGTCATGTATGAATATGGGTCATGTCGGGTCAAAAAGTTGGTCAGTAGGTCAAATCATAGAAAAACCTTGTTAAGACTCTAGAGGCCACAGTTTTGGTCCAATCATCCTGAAACTTGCTCAGAATGATCATCTTAACAATATCTCGGTGAAGTTCGAATATGGGTCATGTGGGATCTAAAAGTAGGTCAGTAGTTCAAACCATAGATAAACTTTGTTAACACTCTAGAGGCTATAGTTTTGGTCCAATCATCCTCAAATTTGCTATGATCATCCTGACAATATCTCGGTCATGTTCAAATATGGGTCATGTGGGATGAAAAAGTAGGTCAGTATGTCAATCACAGAATAAAAGCACGCTAACACTGCATGATACCCCACCACTGCAAGATAATATGGTTATAGCCTTGCCCATAATAGTGGTACTTTTAAGTGTTATAGTTATCTGTAAAACTTCACTAAGGCATTCAATATAGTAAAGGAACTACATACATGTATATCAAAAGGGCAGATAATACAATAACCAGAAAAGCAGAGTGACTGTCCTTGGCAATAATATGTGTCCTTTAGTGTTTTAAAATTTGAAGAAAATCCATGAAAAGATTCTTAAGTTATTGATCGCAAACTCCAAAAAAAAATTGTGAGAAATTAATCAAGTTATCGGTCGGAAATGGTGTGGATGGACGGACGAACGGACAGACACCGGAGGGTATATTATAATACCCCAGCACTATCGTGTGATGGGGTATAACAAAAAGAAGAAAAGAAAAAAAAAGTCATTCCCGATATAAACATGTAGGCACAATTTGAAAAAAAAATGTGAAAAATTAATCAAGTTATCGGTCGGAAATGGTGGGGATGGACGGACGGACAGACGGACGGACAGACACCGGAGGGTATATTATAATATCCCAGCACTATCGTGTAATGGGGTATAACAAAAAGAAGAAAAGGAAAAAAAAAGGTAAAAAAAGGAATGAAAAACAAAAAATGAGAAAAAAAAACGAAAAAAAAAAAATTCATTGCAAAAAGAAAGAAAAGAAAAATAAACGGAAAAAAAAAGAAAAGAAAAAACAAGAAAAAAAGGAAAAAAAAAAGAAAATTCCATTCCTCCACGGGGGTTTGAACTCACGCCCCTCAGATTCATAGCACAAATTAATCCAGTTATTGGTCGGAAATGGTGGGGACGGACGGACGGACAGACACCGGAGGGTATATTGTAATATCCCAGCACTATCGTGTGATGGGGTATAACAAAAAGAAGAAAAGGGTGAAAAAAAGGGAAAAAAAGGAATGAAAAACCAAAAATGAGGAAAATTAAAAAAAAAATAAAAAAAATAAATAAATTCATTGCCAAAATGAAAAAGAAAGAAAAAGAAAAAAGAAAACACACACAAAAAAAAAAAGAGAAAACGAAAAAAAAAAAAAATTCCTTACCTCGACGGAGATTTGAACACACGCCCCTCAGATTCATAGTCAACAATAGGATTTGTAGTCCAGCACTCTAACCACTACACTGGCAGTGATAATCAATATATTTCATAAATTAAAGGAATAAATGCGCAGAAACTATTTAATGGGAATTGTTAACGACCAATTTTTCGTTAAATGTTAACGCATTTTGTGTACTCACAATACAAAACCTGCTTATTATGGTCGTTTATACATCAGTGCAGTTTCATCCAAATATTCCATATAGTAAAGGAATAAGTCCCCAAAAACCATTTAATCGGAATTTTTAACGACCATAATTCCGTTAAATGTTAATGTATTTTTCCCATTTACAATCCCAAACCACTCATACTCAATGCCAATGTGTATACAAAATTTGAAGAAAATCCGTGAAAAAATATTCAAGTTATTGATCGGAAACGTCCCAAAACCCCTTATTTTGAACTAAAAAGGGCCATAACTCTGTCAAATGTTAACGGATTTTGCCCATTAACAATCCCATACCACTCATTCCCGATATATACATGTATGCAAAATTTGAAAAAAATTCGTTAAAAATTACTCAAGTTATCGATCGGAAATGGTGCGGACGGAGGGACGGACATACGGACGGACGGACAGACACCGGAGGGTAAAACATAATACCCCGCCACTATCGTGTGGTGGGGTATAAAAACCTTGTTAACACTCTAGAGGCCACAGTTTTTGGTCCAATCATCATCAAACTTGCTCAGAATGATCATCTCTACAATATCTAGGTCAAGTTGGAATATGGGTCATGTGGGTTCACAAAGTAGGTCAGTAGGTCAAATCACAGAAAAACCTTCTTAACACTCTAGAGGCCACAGTTTGGGGTCCAATCATCATCAAAGTTGCTCAGAATGATCATCTCTACAATATCTTGGTCAAGTTCGAATATGGGTCATGTGGGTTCACAAAGTAGGTCAGTAGGTCAAAACATAGAAAAACCTTGTTTACACCCTAGAGACCTCAATTTTTAGCTCACCTCAGCAAAGCTCAAGGTGAACTTTTGTGATCACCTTTTGTCCGTCGTAAGTGCATCGTGCATCATTCATCATGTGACGTGCGTAGTCAACATTTACCTTGTTCATCCTCTAGAGGCCACAATTTTGCTTCAATCTTCATAAAACTTTACCAGAATGTTTGTCTTGATGATATCTGGGTCAAGTTTGAATATGGGTCATGTCAGGTAAAAACTAGGTCACTAGGTCAAATTCCTTGAAATCCTTGTTCACCCTCTAGAGACAGTAGTTTTGCTTCGAACTTCATGAAACTTTACCAGAATGTTTGACTTGATGATATCCGAGTCAGGTTTGAATATGGTTCATGTCAGGCCAAAAACTAGGTCACTAGGTCAAAACCTTTAAAACCTTTTTCATCCTCTACAGACTTCAATTTCACTTCAATCTTCATGAAACTTTACCAGAACGATTGTCTTGATGATATCTGGTCAAGTACGAATAGTGATTATGTCAGGTCAGAAACTAGGTCAGTAGGTCAAATTCCTTGAAAACGAAGATTGTTCAGATAATAGCGTCAAAAAACTTGTAGCATCTACCGTGTCAAACTTAAATATTAAGGATGTAAATCTTTTACCTCAGGTGAGCGATTTAGGACCATCATGGTCCTCTTGTTTTTTTTTGTTTTTTTTTTCTACTTTTGACCATTACTTGTTGGTGTACATTGAATACACTCATTCTAAGCATTTACCTAACACTACAGTGCATATTCTTTGGTCCGTAACTGATACAAGTAATTGCCCTTCTTGAATCAGTGGAAGGTTTTGCTTGTTTGAATTGAACTTTTACGTCCCCATCAACACTGTATAGGTCAATTTGGAGATGTTGCTTCCAATTTTGTGGGACTTTTACACGAGATTGAGATGAAATGACATCTCAATCATAGTTTGACTTTTTGCTCATTCCACAAGCTTATCGTGCAAATCAACAAGCCAAATGCCTGTGATAAAATCTGGATAAAGCACCGCTAACACTGCAAGCTACCCCATCACTGAAGGCCAATACAGGCCCATTAACAATCCCAAACACGCTTCCTTTAGTGGTCTATATAGAGAATACCAGGTTCGTGTCCTTTGATACCACGTTTATCAGGCAAGGCTTCGAGAACACTTGTAGAATCGCGAGGCTTGCCGAGCGATTCTACATGCGTTCTCGAAGCCGAGCCTGATAAACTTGATATCAAATGACACGGATCAGGTATTCTATTTATCAGTTTATCCCCTTGTACACTCTTAAATTAGCAATTTACAATCAGTTATTGATGGTCCTCAGTGCGTCCAAGCATTCTGGTGGTCGATATATTAAGTATCAGCTGACCATGTTTTTCCTATGATATTTTTTTTTTCAAGTAATATTGCCATTTTTCCCAGTTACAATAACATTTTTTGTCATTTACCAGTAGTCCAGTTCATTCAAAAAAGTGCAATGTCATGTTGACGTGATAAAGCTCACTTGTCCTGAGATAGCATATCTTTATCAGGTCAATGCGTTACAATGCAATATATACAGGGGGTAACTGATAAATATCTATGAAGTTTCATCCATATATTCCCTTAAGTAATGGAATAAGAGTCCAAAAACCATTTGATGGGAATTGTTAATGGCCATAACTCTGTAAAATGTTAACGCATTTTGCCCACAAACAATTCTAAACATGCTTCCTACAGTGGTCTATATATCTGTGAAGTTTCATCCATATATTCTGTTTAGTGAAGGAAAAATTGTCCAAAAACCATTAAGTGGGAATTGTTAACATCCATAACTCTGTCAAATAGTAACGTATTTTGCCCATTAACAATCCCTAACCACACATCCGCAATATCCATGTATATACAAAATTTGAAGGTTTCATCCAAAGATAGTAAAGGAATGAGTCCAAAAAACATTTAATCGGAATTGTTAACATATTAACAATCCCATGCATGCTTCCTAAAGTGGTCTATATATCTGTGAAGTTTCATATAGATATTCCAATAAGAAAAGGAATAAGTGTCCAATAACATTTAATGGGAATTTTGTTAACGGCCACAACTCATCAAATGTTAAGGTATTTGTTAATGCATTTGCAGATAAACAATCTCAAGCATACATCCTATAGTAGTCTATACATCTGTGTAGTTCCATCCATATTTTCCATTTAGTAAAGGATAAGTGTCCAAAAATCATTTAATGGGAATTGTTAACGTGAAATGTTGACATATTTGTTTACAAATTTTGCATATTGACAATTCCAAACATGCTTCCTATAGTGGTCTATATATCTGTGAAGTTTCATCAATATATTCCATTTATTAAAGGAACAAGTGTCCAAAAGCCATCTAATGGATATTGTTAACAGCTATAACTCCGTTTTGCCCATTAATAAACCCAAACCAAACATCCCAAATACCAATGAATATACAAAATTTGAAGAAAATCTGTGAAACAATACTCAAGTTATTGATTAGAAATGCCAACAAACCGCATATTTCGAACTAACAAGGGCCGTAAGTCTGTCAAATGTTAACATATTTTGTCCATTTACAATCCCATACCACTCATCCCCGGTATAAACATGTATGCATTTTTTTTTTTAAAAATCTGTGAAAAATTACTCAAGTTATTGATCTGAAACAGTGTGGACGGACAGATGGATGGACAGACATGCAAAGGTATAACAAAATACCCCACCACTATTGTGAGGAGTTCCATAAAAATGAATTTATAAATGAGAAAAATATCATTGTTGATTACAGCCAACCAAACGCAGCAAAATTTTACCGTTTTTTTTTTTTTTTTTAACGCTAATTCATTCTTTTTGGTAGTATGAGTATCTGTCTTATTTGTGATTTTAACTGAGGAACTTCTGTGAAGATTGTGATTTTTGTTACTAACTTGTCGTAAGTCTTGTGGTTAAGCTGTAAAAGTCCAGTCTTACTGATGTTTTTGTGAAACCTCAATGACTCAACACTCAGGTGAGACAAACCTGTTCTCGAGTCAGTTCTTCCCATAGCTCAAGATAGGAATAATTTGAGATAACATACATATTTCTTCTTGAAAATATATGCCCTGTGTAATCATTAGAATGTCGCAGTACTAATGACTACATAGAGGATCTTACATGAGAGCTCATGTATTATTGAATTTATTAAACGAGTTGAGGAAAAGGGATAAAATGCGAGGCTTTGCCGAGCATTTTATCCCTTTTCCTCAGCGAGTTTAATAAATTCAATAATACATGAGCACGAATGCAAGATTCTATTTATTAAGGATGCTCACTCATACAACAAAATATATATAGATACAACTACTTTTATTTATCTCCTTTTTCACATAGTTAATAAAACATTATGAGCAGTATATGGACACCGAGTAGATTCAGGTCGAAGGGGGGACGCAGTGACAGCATATAACCTTGCTCGCACGAAAACGGGCACCAAATTATTAATTTGTTTGCACTCAAAATATTGTGCAGTCCAATTTTGAATTTTGAGTATTCCAAAATATGCGCACACTCCAATGTGTGCTCCAAGATTTTGTAACATTCCAAAAATTGCGCACTTCCTATAGTACGCTCCAAATTTTGTAACAGAGTATTCCAAATATTGCGTACATCCTGTTTGTACGCTCCACAATTTTTTAACATTCCAAATATTGCGCACATCCTGTTTGTGCGCTCCAAATTTTGTAACAATCCAAATATTGCGCACATCCTATTTGTACGCTCCAAGTATTCCAAATATTGCATACATCTTGTTTGTATGCTTTACAATTTTTTAGCATTCTAAATATTGCGCACATCCTGACTGTACGCTCCAAATTATGTAAAAATCCAGATATTGCGCACATCCTATTTGTATGCTCCATTCTATCCCAACTCTTGTGCACTCCAATATATGCACTCCAACTAATCTTGACAGTGAGCACTCCGTAATGTGCACTCCAAAATGCATTCCATGACACGCATTCCATACCATCTTCTGCATTATGCAATGCATACCATGTAATCCATCCCATATTACATATATTCAAATAGCCCCGGCTGCACGTGCAAACCTTACTTATGACTTGCAATTTAGAAATTTTTAGTATGACCCTGGGGGGAACACATCCTCAGGCTATGTCGAACCATTTCCCTGAAGGAGACGCCACCCAGTTCAAGAAGTTCTGAAAGAAACAAGCCTCAGCTCTGCTCCCAGCAACCAGTACCCGGAATCTAGGCTCAAGAACAAATCTTCAGGTTATGGCGGACCACTTCCATGAAGGAGATGCCACCCAGTCCAAGTAGAAGTCCTGAAAGAAACAAACTTCAGCCTTGCTCCCAGCAACCAGTATTTGGAATCTAGGCTCAAGGCGTAAAGTTTCATTACAACCAAACAGCTGTCTAAGCAAAGCGTCCCCCCCCCCCCCCCCCCATCGAATGCTGAATTCCGCATTGCACCTCGAAGCTCAGCTGATCAAAAGTCAGCAGAATCTCTCGGTGAAGAAATTAAGTGGCCATAAACAACCGATCCGGAGTCTACATCATAGTGTAGATTATATTTTCTTGTCCTTTGGGATCATTGATTCCATTATGGAAATTTGAAAATATCTGAGGGTCACTGATGAGGCCTAATTGGCCGAAACTAGCTAGTCTGGCCCAGAAAACATGCACACTCCATATTTTGCAACAGCTGTCGCTGAATTTTGGGCTTTTAGTTTTGTTCAATGTCACATGCGTATATGTAGTTAAAACCATGGGCATTAAACATCACTAAGTAGCCAGTATACATATATATAGTGTTAACACAGCAATCCATTTTGTGGGCCAGTCGAAGATATACGTCGATAGGCAGCGTTGTCACCTCCAACAGTCTCTCTACAGCAACGGGAGAATAATATCCAGCGTCGGGAGAATAATATATATATCCAATTTAACACGTATTTACTTATTTGTTAATTATATATTGACTTATAGAACTAAGTATTGTTGCTATAGTTATACAAGTAGACTGTCGTATGTACAGCATCTTTAATTAGGACATGCCAGCCTCAGCACCAGGAGGCAACAAACAAGCCTGAAATGAAAAGAACTTAAGACAGTATCAGGTATTAAACTTCCTGGACTGCCAATAAGATCACAACGACAGCGGCGGGTGGGTGGGTTTTAGATTCTTCTTAAAAAATACAACTTTCTTTTGCTGGATTTGAAAACGGAAAAGGAAGGTTTCCCTGAGCATGCGCAAGACGCCAAACCATAGTTTGGCCCTTAAGACGCTTGACTGGTGAATAACAAACACGGTGCAAGCGTCCAGTAACCTGGACCAACTATCATGGTGGATGACGAGATCGAAATTGCGATCAGACATTGTTTAAACCTAAATAATGAGAGGTCAAGCCACCCTGAAGCTGCTATCATGACACATTAATGACAGTCCATTCAATTTGTTCGCACCAAATAAATGGGATTATCATTTAGTTGATAATCCCTATTATTAAGGATGCTCACTCATACAACAAAATATATATAGATACAACTACTTTTATTTATCTCCTTTTTCACATAGTTAATAAAACATTATTGGCAGTATATGGACGCCGAGTAGATTCAGGTCGAAGGGGGGACGCAGTGACAGCATATAACCTTGCTCGCACGAAAACGGGCACCAAATTATTAATTTGTTTGCACTCAAAATATTGTGCAGTCCAATTTTGAATTTTGAGTATTCCAAAATATGCGCACACTCCAATGTGTGCTCCAAGATTTTGTAACATTCCAAAAATTGCGCACTTCCTATAGTACGCTCCAAATTTTGTAACAGAGTATTCCAAATATTGCGTACATCCTGTTTGTACGCTCCACAATTTTTTAACATTCCAAATATTGCGCACATCCTGTTTGTACGCTCCAAATTTTGTAACAATCCAAATATTGCGCACATCCTATTTGTACGCTCCAAGTATTCCAAATATTGCATACATCTTGTTTGTATGCTTTACAATTTTTTAGCATTCTAAATATTGCGCACATCCTGACTGTACGCTCCAAATTATGTAAAAATCCAGATATTGCGCACATCCTATTTGTACGCTCCATTCTATCCCAACTCTTGTGCACTCCAATATATGCACTCCAACTAATCTTGACAGTGAGCACTCCGTAATGTGCACTCCAAAATGCATTCCATGACACGCATTCCATACCATCTTCTGCATTATGCAATGCATACCATGTAATCCATCCCATATTACATATATTCAAATAGCCCCGGCTGCACGTGCGAACCTTACTTATGACTTGCAATTTAGAAAGTTTTAGTATGACCCTGGGGGGAACACATCCTCAGGCTATGTCGAACCATTTCCCTGAAGGAGACGCCACCCAGTTCAAGAAGTTCTGAAAGAAACAAGCCTCAGCTCTGCTCCCAGCAACCAGTACCCGGAATCTAGGCTCAAGAACAAATCTTCAGGTTATGGCGGACCACTTCCATGAAGGAGATGCCACCCAGTCCAAGTAGAAGTCCTGAAAGAAACAAACTTCAGCCTTGCTCCCAGCAACCAGTATTTGGAATCTAGGCTCAAGGCGTAAAGTTTCATTACAACCAAACAGCTGTCTAAGCAAAGCGTCCCCCCTATCGAATGCTGAATTCCGCCACAGCAAATTTATGATGTCCCACATAAATTTGTCCCCCAATTCAGCTATTTATCATATGACATTTAAAAATTATTTTTTCATGATTGTTTACAAAAATGTCAATATTCCGCCATTAGTAAACGCGACGTCGTTTAGAACGTCTTACATGTAACATTACGGAACGTATCTAGCTAATTTGCATATTTAATCCACTAGTGGATTATCGAAAATAATACATGGCGTTATTACACTCTCAGACGCGACGTCATATGATAAATATAGGAAATTTTATTGTGACGTACTTCCGGTTCTAAAAAAAGAACGGAAAAAGTCCTGGCAGTCAATGGCAAGTCATTCTATACTCCATTAGGTGATTCCAATAAGTATACGCACAATTCTTTTCATTACGGAAACAGGCCTATACAAAAACATTGAAACTACCGCCAAAACAAGGAAAATTTTAAGATGGAAAAATGTGACATTTTTCTTATTTCAGCTCAAAATATAGATTGTGGGTACTCGATAGATCGCCTCATCGAGACGGTTCTAACGAGTACCCACAATCTATATTGGCTAGAACCCCTCATCAAGGCGATTCTAACGAGTACCCACAATTTATATTTTAGAGCAGAAATAAGAAAAATAAGGTTTACCCATGTAAACCCCAGTTTTACTATATAAAAGTGGGGTTCAAGGGGATCTGAATTATATAGACGTGATTTTGTGATGTTTTTTCTTTTTACTTTTCCAAGATAAAATCAAAACAACCTCCATAAAACACCCTATATATATAGAATCAGGAACTATCAGGGAACAACTCTCTAGGATCTCAAGTGCGAGTCCAGATATGCCATAGTTAACAAGCCATCCGTGTCCGAGTTATGGAAATTTCTCCGAAGTACACATAATAAGAAACAGACAACTATTAGACAAATTAAGCTATAATTTACTTTTCTTTGATACACAGTCCAGTACAAGCATATGAGAGACAGCAAGAATAAAAGTTTGTTTTTTCGTCTAAATCAAAATAAATTCATTCAACCCTAATGTAAATAGATGCATCTTCAATGGAAGCAACTCTATCAACAAATACAATTTTTTTCTCCATTATAAAAGAGGAAGCAAACCAGGTGCCAGTTGTTCAAAGCACCATTAGCTTAACGAGCTTGTTAGGGATCATATTGTTGACTGTTATAGCAACTACATTATCTAAAAAATTATTTTGATGAAAAAATGTGAGCAGCTTTTGCATTTGCAAAAGCTGCTCACATTTTTTCAGCAAAACTATTGGTTATATTAAATTATTGAAGTTTTAGCAATTCGTATGTTAACTCATGATGTTAAGTTTTGAACAACTGGCCCCTGATTTCATCAAAGTTTTCATCCTTGTCAAAGTGCCAGAAAACTGAGCATTCTCTCACCACAATACAAACTCACACATTGACTATAACATCGCATCACAAAGACCTGGGCCTAGTTGTTCAAAGCCTTGTTAGCTTAACGAGCTCATTAGTGATCATATTGTGAACCGTTCTAACAAGCACAATTGTTATTTTTGCTGACAAAATGTGAGCAGCTTTTGCATCTGCAAAAGCTTCTCACATTTTTTCAGCAAAAAAAAAAAAGGTCTATTTTCCATATTAAATGATTTGTTAACTAATAACATTGCTTGTTCTGAACAACTGGCCCCGGTTCATTTACAATCAATGATAAACATACAAACTTGCCTGAAGGCTGTCATTATTACCGATGGGCATTGTTCAATGAAGCATGTATAGTAGGTTAAGATCTGTTACCTATCATTGCATTCGAATGAACATGGATGATGATGATGATGATGTTGATGATTTCGTATTTAAAGACGACTGAACAGGGAGCATCTCTGTGACATAGCAACAGCCTTCCAGTTAAAAGAACAGTTGAGACTCACCTAACGCAATTTGTTTAATGTGAGACGTGGTGTAAATGCACAAAGTAAAGTTTGCAACTCTGTTCAATATAACGTGGGTCGCAAGGCATGGGTTAATTGAACAAAAAAAATTCCAGACAAACAGTTAAAAATTGCGTTTAACATTAAAAATATCATTAAAATGGTATAAAATCATTCATTTTCTATATTTCAGACTAAGCATGACAGTTTGTTTCACAAAAGTGAACATTTTAAAACAACATCAGACTGATACAATTCCCAATATTCACATTCTTGGTGCATTTACAGAAAAACCCCTATAGTTAACCCATTTTGTACCGGAAACCCCAAAATGGGTATTTGGAAAACAGTGCAGGCCCAGATCAGACGCCACAGAACGTGGCGTCTGATAAGGGCCTACACTGTTTGCAAAATTTTCAGCCATTTTCCAAATAGTTTTTGAAGAAACCACAACCTGACACCCCTAAATTTTGGAATGGACTCCTGCTATATATAAGGAGGGGGATTCCATTTAGTACAATAAGGGTTAACTACTGGGTAGCAATATTGTTCATATTGCAATGATTACAATGACTAGTGCGACATCAGTGACATTGAAATTAAACTGGTGCTCTTGAATATGATTGGACAATGGTGATGTTATGGCAGCAATGACGCTGTTCCGCTGTCAAGAAGAAAACTGTTTGTTTTTGTTTGATTTGAGGTTTAACGTCCCCGTCAACACTGTAAAGGTCATTTTGGAGACGCTGCTTCCAATTTTGTGGGACTTTTACCCGACACTGAGATGAAATGACATCTCAAGCCCTGGTGCCCAATGAAACCAATAGGGTTTATAAGCATGGACGGTCCGACTCGCACCGCTTTGCCTGGGCTGGCTTATCCTCTTAGCGGTTTACCAGTACTCGTGTGCGTGTCAGTTTCAGCTCTGTGTGGAAGCATCATGCAGCCCATCTATTTCTTCAAGCCCCGATGAGCAGGGGCCAGTAAGAAAACTGCATGAAATTGTTTTAATCTTTTATTTTAGCCCTTAAACATTTCATCATATGATGGCTGGGAAATAATGTAAATATAAGTAATAAAGGTAATTTATTTTAACATTCACCAAATTATGAACAACATTGGATCACGAACAAAGTTTAAGGGAACCCCTTTGCGCCTCACTTACTTTGCTCTTGAACCAATCTTATTCATGCTTCAATTAACATTAATAGAGGATCTTACACAAGTGGTCATTTCATATGATAGGTGTTTCATAAATTTCATATGAAATTACTACGAGTGTAAGATTCTGTTTATCATATGACCACTTTAAAATGGATTTATTGCCTTTGAATTTGATAATTTTCCACCAAAAAAATGCATTGTTGACATGGATGTCATCGTGATGTTACTTAATCCCGCCAAAGTGTTATTACACATGTGGTCATACAATTTTTATTACACGACTTTATCCACTGCTTATCAATGACATCATATGATAAAATAGATAAAATACATTCATTTCTAATACAATGCAGTTATCATCAATGACATATTACACAGCTCATAATAAAAAGGCACTTATCACCTGTGATCAGACAAGGTTCAGGTATGCTGGCAACTACTGTAATGATCCTAAGTATTGCGACATACAGGCCTAAGCAAACAGTGCAGACCCAGATCAGACTGCTCCTGCAGTCTGATCGGGGTCTACACTGCCATTCTGTCTGCTCCTTTTGGACTTCTTGCAGGATCGGGAAACAAATTTGTTAATTTTTAGGAGTATTACAGTAAGTCCTCAAGGTGACCAAATTTTTAGGATTTTTACGGTAATAAGACTAGTTGATCGATTTCTTACATGAAGCTCCTTCAAGGTATCAACTACATGTATGCAATCTGCAAAGGGGCTCTGGTGAGACAGAGTGTATGCCCAAGCTCGAGCCTTTGCTGAGTTTCGATGAGATAATGACTATTTTCTCATAAGCTGACTAAAATACATATTTAAATATATATTATCTATGTTTATAGCTGCATTACCAAACAGTTTAATTTACACCATAAAAAATCCTAAAAATTTGGACACCTCGAGGACATGCTATAGTTTTCCTAAAATTTTGAACATATTTGTTTCACAATCCGGCAAGGAGGCCAAAAGGTGAATAAACCAGAGGACCAGTGGTCCTGAACCGCTCACCTGTCTGGTGACAATTTTCCTACTTAGATCAGCAATTTTTTCATTTGTTCAACTCACAAAGGCTCCATATTAAATTTCACTTAAATTGGCTCAGCAGTTTTGGAGAAAAAAATATCTGAAATATGGATCCTGAATGACCTTGGTCTAAGGCCAATGAATGACCTTGACCTTTCTCACCCGTAGATCTTCATGTATTCAGTTACTTTACCTGATCTACAAATTTTGGTGACACTGTCTTCAATGGTTTCCTATAAATCCATTATTTTCACTTTGCCCCATGCAAAAGCCTAAGTCGGCAAATTTGACATTGCTGTAAAATAGGTCAAGGTCAACCCAGGGTCACTAGTTGTACAAACCGTGATGGTCCAGAGTACCATATGCTACATGCCAAGTTTCAAGGCCACTGGCGTTATGGTTCTGGAGAAGAAGATTTTTGAAGGCTTTTTACCATATATGGGCATGGCGGCCATCTTGGGTCTAAGGCCAATGAATGACCTTGACCTTTCTCACCCACAGATCTTCATGTATTCAGTTACTTTACCTGATCTACCAATTTTGGTGACACTGTCTTCAATGGTTTCCTATAAATCCATTATTTTCACTTTGCCCCATGCAAAAGCCTAAGTCAGCAAATTTGACATTGCTGTAAAATAGGTCAAGGTCAACCCAGGGTCACCATTTGTACAAACCATGATGGGCCTGAGTACCATATGCTACATGCCAAGTTTCAAGGCCAATGGCCTTATGGTTCTGGAGAAGAAGATTTTTGAAGGTTTTTTACAATATATGGGCATGGCGGCCATCTTGGGTCTAAGGCCAATGAATGACCTTGACCTTTATCACCCATAGATCTTCATGTATTCAGTTACTTTACCTGATCTACAAATTTTGGTGACACTGTCTTCAATGGTTTCCTATAAATCCATAATTTTCACTTTGCCCCATGCAAAAGCCTAAGTCGGCAAATTTGACATTGCTGTAAAATAGGTCAAGGTCAACCCAGGGTCACCATTTGTACAAACCATGATGGGCCTGAGTACCATATGCTACATGCCAAGTTTCAAGGCCACTGGCCTTATGGTTCTGGAGAAGAAGATTTTTGAAGGCTTTTTACCATATATGGGGGCCGGCCTCAGTGGCTCAGTCGGATGCGCGTCTGACTGGTGATCAGGAGGACGCGGGTTCGACTCTCGCCGGGGTCGGCAACATTCTTTCGTGGAGATTGATCATGAAATCTTTTCTACGGTCATTCTCGCCCTTCCGCTGATTCAAAAAGGGCAGTTGTC
Source organism: Lucinisca nassula (assembly GCA_963580285.1). Taxonomy (NCBI): domain Eukaryota; kingdom Metazoa; phylum Mollusca; class Bivalvia; order Lucinida; family Lucinidae; genus Lucinisca; species Lucinisca nassula. Next base: position 48,948,590 of record OY757021.1, read on the forward strand.
AGTTTCTGGCGAAAGAATGTGCACTGTACTGGTGAACCGCTTACGTATAAGCTTGCCCAGGAAAGTGTTGATAGGTAAACTGACCGGCTCAAAAATGACCTAAATAGTGTTGACTGGGCCGTTAAACTCCAATACAAACAAACCATATATGGGCATGGCGGCCATCTTGGTCATGTGATCCAGACCCCGCGAACAAACTTTCGTTCCCCCATCCCACTGAGGCTCCATATGAAATTTGGCTTTGACTGGCCCTGCAGTATAGGAGAAGATCTTTGAAAATGGTGGACGGACGGACGACGGAGGAAGGATGGACGACGGACCATGGCTATACTATAAGCTCACCTATGAGCCTAAAGGCTCAGGTGAGCTAAAAATGGCAAACAGTGTAGACCCTGATCAAACTGCTCCTTCAGGAGCAGTCTGATCTGGGTCTGCACTGTTTGCTCAGGCCTATCAGTCCAAATTTTAAGGATCATTACAATACATATTTATAGAAGCCTCCGTGGTGTAGTGGTTACGCTACTCGCCTTGTAAACCAGGGGTCGCAGGTTCGATCCCGGGCTTCTCCAGACTTTCGGCTGAGTCTTTAAACCGAGGTCCCGTCTCTGTATGACCTTAGCTGTTGGTGAGACGTAAAACTCAAAAACTCACTCGCTCAATACATATTTATAGCTTCACTGCCAAAAAAATTATATTTATAATGTACAGCCAGGGTAAGGTCAGATCGTTTCTGGTTCACACATCAAGACATATTTTAGCTTTATGTGGCTCAAAGTACTTTCAAAAACATGGAAATAAGACAAATTCTGACATGAAACCTCTTTAACACATTGCACTTAAAATACATATACCTTTAAGGACACTTAGACTAATACATACACCATGAAGGACACTTAGACTAATGTAGCTCAAAGTACTTTCAAAAACATGGAAATAACACAAATTCTGGCATACAACCTTTACACACATTGTACATGTACAAACAAATACATATACAATGTATACCTTTAAGGACACTTAGACACTATAAAGTGAGTAATAATGACTAGAACACCCATAGTTCATTAACCAAGTCTAATTCAAACTTGTTCTTCACTTCCTTACCCCGTATCATGCCAATCACGATAACTGTCGTCTGCCAGTTACCTTCTAAGTCATTTTTTGCAGTGTGGATCCAGATCAGATTGCTCCTGTAGGAGCAGTCTGATATGGGCCCACACTGTTTGCCTGTGTGTAAACAATTTTTTTAAAAAGTTTGCAAAAAGATTCAGCAGCCGCCATAAGCAGACGACATTTTCAGGTGTAGTTTTTCTCTGCACATTAAGGGTTATGAGTTCTTCCCACAGCTCTAGATAACATACATTTATGGATACCGGTAAGATCTTTCTTTTCTAGCAAACAAATGTTGCATGTGCTCATTAGAATCGCCTCATCATTTCTAATTAGCACACAGAGCATTCACCTTTTTACTGCAGTCAGAAAATGTACTTCTGACTTATCCCTTCTATGCATCACTGATGACCAGGGACAAGTTGTCCAAAACTAATGACTTTAGTTAACAAATCGTTAAAACTTTGATCATTAAATATGGAAAATATACTAATATTTTTGCCGAAAAAAATGTGAGCAGCTTTTGCATCTGCAAAAGCTGCTCACAATTTTTGGGCAAAAATTACAAAATTTTAGATATTGTACTTGCTAGAACTGTTAATTTGACCACAAACAGGCTTGTTAAGTTCACAAGGCTTTGAACAACTGGACCCTGGAATTATGATCAATTCTCAGGGGCTCAAATTACGACTGGCTAGAACAGTTTCATTGCCCAAAAGGTGTTCAAGCCATTATATTTTCTCTGTATTTTGCATAGGATATAATATAATATAAATAATAGAACACAGGGTACACTCTAAATATACAGAAAACCTAACATTATTAACATTATGGGGAATGGGAACACGTTCAGGGGAGGCAACTCCTGCAAAAGTATTTTTGTCTCCCTTGTCAATAGGGGTCAACTTTTAAAGGAAAGAATTTGCTCCTGAGAGGAGCAAATTCTTTCCTTTAAGAGTAGACCCCTTTTTCAGTGGGACAGGGCTTACAGAAAAGCGAACAGTAAGTCCCGAAAGTTGTCTCCCTTTGAAAAAGTCAGAAAAATCTGCCAGGTGTTCCCATTTCCTTAAGTCTCGCATTTTATCCCTTTTCCTCAACTCATTTGATAAAATTAATAATACATGAACACTCGTCTAAGATCCTCTATATAACATCACACAAACACGCCTATAAAATTTTGACCCCATTAAACCCCAATTTTATATAGTTAATCTGGGGTTTACAGGGGTAGACATTATTTTTCTTATTTCTGCTCAAAAACATAGATCCTGGGTACTCGTTAGAACCGTCTCACCGAGTGTCCACAAACTATGCTTTAAGCAGAGATTTGAAAAATATCAGGATTTTTATCTTAAAAAAAAAAAAAAAAAAAAAAAAAAAAACATTTTTACTGGAAAAATTATACCAATATATTTGAATAGGCGTGTTTTTGTAATGAGTTATCCCTGTGCACCTATAAATAAGCAAGTATATAAATATAATAACTCTACAGTTGCTGCCTGTTGAAGAGCTTCCTTCGGACTTTGCACTATTTTAATGCACAGTCTCACAGTCATCTCATACTACATACTTTAACCTCTCAAACTATACCAGTTGTTCAAATATACAAACGCATTCATGTCAAGAACACTGATCCAAAGAAGTTGCAGATGTACATGCAAGTGCAATTTTGACCGCAAAAAAAACAATAATATTGCAGAGGTGATAATCTGCAAAAAACCTGTCTGATCATAATGATAACACACCCATGCGACATAGCGCATTTTTTTCACATCTCCAAAATGGCTACTTTTATGAAGAAAATCCGTTATATACAGTAAAATTCCTATATTAAGACCACCTTTGGGACTGTTCAAAAGTGGTCTTTAAGACCACTTTTGAACAGTCCCAAAGATGGTCTCTGACCAGAGGACACTGTATGCAGAAAACACAAAGGCAAAATAGCTGCAACCTACAAAATAAGCTTTTTAAAGCAGAATTAGACTTAATTTTAGGTGGTCTTAATAGCGGAATTTCACTGTATTTCTTATTTACACTGCAAACATAGGTTGTTGGTGCTCATTAGAACCGCCTCAATGAGGCAGTTCTAACGAGTACCCACAACCTGTGTCTTGGAGCAGAAATAAGAAAAATAATGTATATGCCCGTAAACCCCAGTTTTCGCTATATAAAGTGGGGTTTAGGGGGTTAATGTTCACGTGATAGAAAGCATCCTAACCCTTATTCTGCTGAACACGACAACCCCTATCTTTGCAAACTGTGTACTGTAAAAATCCTAAAAATTCGGACACCTTGAGGACTTGCTGTAATTCTCCAAAAATTCTAACAAACTTGTTTCATGATCCAGCAAGGAGTTGAAAAAGTGCAGACAGAGTGGCAAACAGTGTAGACCCTGATCAGAGAGGAGCAGTCTGATCTGGGTCTGCACTGTTTGCTAAGGCCTTTCTTGCACACCAGACCAGGAAATCCATGATTTTACCCTGGGATAGAAATTTATGTCGTGACCCTGCTGTAACGACCCAAAATTGAATATATATCTGTGTCTGAAAAATGCACTGGTTGATTACGACCTGGTATGGGCGGTCGTTAAGATTGACGTCACAGCATGTTACGTGACATCACTAAATATTCCAGCAGTGTCAACACAATATAACGGACATTGGTAAGCGAAGTGACTGCAGCATTAAAAATCCATGCTAAGAAATAGAAGGTGAGTGAGTTTTAGTTTTACGTCCCACCAACAGCTAAGGTCATACGGAGACGGGACCTCGGTTTGAAGACTCATCCGAAAGTCTGGAGAAGCCCGGGATCGATCCTGCGATCCCTGGTTTACAAGGCGAGTAGCGTAACCACTGCACCACGGAGGCTTCTAAAGAAATGGAAGGTATGCAAGAAAAAGAATCCAATATGGGTGTGAGGCAAGCCTCATGATGCCGGACATTGTCCCTCGGGACGGATTTTTCCATCCACCCCTCACACCCACATAAGATTCTTATAATCTGACCCACACCCAGATCAGACAGCTCAGGATCTACACTGTTAGTAAGGCAGGTTTTATTTTTAGTTGAACAAATAGAGCAAAATTCTGCTATTAAGACCACCTAAAATAACGACTAATTCTGCATTTAACAGCTTATTTTGAAGGCTTCACTTAACCCTTCTCTTGCTGAATATTCATTTTAGCCACACCCATTTCTGACTTTGAACCAATCAGATTACTTGATGTAATTTATTCCTACAAATTCATTAATTGAATGTCAAACAGTGTAGATCCTGGAAGCCATCTGATCTGGATCTACCCTGTTTGCAAAGAAAAGGGTTGTCGTGAACAGCTGGATAAGTGTTTATTTTCCTTTGTGATTACTGCCCACAGTGTCCTCTGGTCATGGACCATCTTTGGGACTGTTCAAAAGTGGTCTTTAAGACCACTTTTGAACAGTCCGAAAGATGGTCTTAATATAGGAATTTTACTCTACAATATATTAAATACATGTAATTCGATATGTTAATAACCAGCACTGTGTGCGGCAAAATTAATTTATTCAGCAGGATAAGGACTAAGATTACATGAAAGAGATGTTTGACCTCACTACCGTAATGATCCTAAGTATTGGACCAGGCAGGCCTTAGCAAACAGTGCAAACCCAGATCAGACTGCTCCTTCATCAGACTGCTCCTTCTACTCCTGAAGGAGCAGTCTGATCTGGGTCTACACGGTTTGCCAGTCTGTCACCCTAAACGCATTACCGCGGGCCTAGGTAGCCTAGTCTGATGGGAGTCTGACTGTTGATCAGGAGGACGCGGGTTCCATACCTGCCGGGTCGGCAACATTCTTTCGTGGAGATTGATCATGAAATCTTTTCTACAGTCATTCTCTCCTTTCCCCTGATATAAGAAGAGCAGTAGTCCGTTTCTGGCAAAAGAATGTGTACTGTACTGGTTAGCACCTTACGTATAAGCCTCACCAGGAAAAGTGTCGATAAGTAAACTGACCGGCTCAAAAATTACCTAAAATAGTGTTCACTGGGCCCTTAAACTCCAATACAAACAAAACAAATAAACTCATTACCACACTTATTCCAAAATTTGAACAAGTACTAATAACTCCCATGTTATGTGTCTGAAAATAGCTGGGAGAGTGGCAAACATTGTAGTGAGTGCGTGTTTGAGTTTTACGTCTCACAAACAGCTAAGGTCAAACAAAGAAGGGACCTCGGTTAATAGACTCATCCGAAAGTCTGGAGAAGCCCGGGATCGAACCTGCAACCTCTGGTTTACAAGGCGAATCGAACCTGCGACCTCTGGATTACAAGGCGAGAAGCATAACCACTACACCACGGAGGCTTTTAGTTAAGTTTATTATCCTAAGTATTGGGACAGACAGGCCTAAGCAAAGAGTGCAGTCCCAGATCAGACCTATTTAGGTCAGGGGTTTTGTAAACCACCTGTCCATTGGTCCAGGATCAGTGATTTTTGGACAGGAGAGCCAATTTCAGTAATGGCTGGTCCTCTAGGCCAACTATTTTTTTTTCTACACAGTTTAGTGCAGAAAGCTACACAGTTTAGGGCAAAAAGGGTATTATTAAGGGGAATGGGAACACCTGGCAGATTTTTCTGCCATTTTTTAAAGGGGGACAACATTTTTGACTTCCTGTTCGCTTTTCTATAAACTCTAGCCCATAGAAAAAGGGGTCTACTATTGAAGGAAAGAATTTGCTACTCAGGAGCAAGTTCTTTCTTTCAAGAGTTTACCCCTATTTACATGGGAGACAAAAATACTTTTGCAAGAGTTGCCTCCCCTGAAAGTGCTCCCATTCCCCTAAAATTAGCAGGACCACCAAGAGGACCAGTGAAACCATGCACATGCTGGTCCTGTGAGCCATTTAGCCTTTGTACCTTAGAAAAAACCCTGTGGGTCTTATCAAACTGATCAGTTTATCTTACCACTTTTCATGGGCAGGCTTATACTTAAGCCGTCAACCAGTACCTATTTTTTGCCCGAAACTGACAACTGCTCTTTTTGAATCAGTGGAAGGGAATGACCGTAGAAAATGTTTAATAATCAACCTCCAGGAACAATCTTGCAGATTTGACAGGGGGCGAACCTGTCTCTTGATCTCCAGTCAGATGTGCATCAGACTAAGCCACAAATAAATGAAAAAGGTTAACTTTAGAAGCAAAGAATACATATTAGAGTGAAAACCGGAAACTCGGTTTTATCGAGTTTCTTCATAAACAGCACTGTTGTCTGGTCATTTCAAAAAAATGCCTCTTCAAATATATTGAAAATTTTGCCACCAAAAAATAAAATTTTCAGATAAAAAATTTCGCTATTTTTCATATTCCTGTTCTAAACATAGATTGTGGGTACTTGTCAGAGCAGCCTTGGGGAGGCATTCCTAAGTAGTACCCACAATCTGTGTTTTGGAGTAGAAATAAAAAATAATGCAAACCCCCTGTAAACCCCAGTTTTACTATATACATGTATAAGTGGGGTTTGAGGGGTTCAAAATCATATAAGAGTGGTAATGTGATGTCAATCTTACAATGTTCTATGAAATGAGCCAGCGAATGACAAAACCTACAATAAGACATGTGCGCCCAACGAAGACTCAGATCAGCCTGGGCATAGCGCAGTCTGATCAGACTCTTCATTGTGCGCTCTAAGGATAGCTAAGGACTCAATGCTCCTTCAAGCAGCAAGAGAAGTCTCAGGTTAGACTATGGATGTGCAGGCTGATCTTCAGTGGGCGCACGTCTTATTGCAGGTTTTGGCGTCCACTGGCTCAAATATTACATCATTCTTTATACACACAGTTTCAAGCTACATCATCAATCATCAGCTACCAAACTCACTTGTAAAAAGAAAGCTAATATACATGTACATGTACTTCACAACACATTTGTTAAACATAAAATTATAATTTGATCCCACTGCCTCAAATCTTCAGACTTTTAAAACTGTTCAGCTTATTCAAAACATGGTAGCTTAACCTTTACGACTCTGGGCGAAATCAGCAGACGACAAAGTGTTGATATTTGTCTTATTTTTCCTCCGTGGTCCAGTGGTTACGATACTCGCCTTGTAAACCAGGGGTCTCAGGATCGATCCCGGGCTTCTCCAGACTTTCGGATGAGTCTTTAAACTGAGGTACTGTCTCCGTATGACCTTAGCTGTTGGTGAGACATAAAACTCAAACACTCACTCCAAAAGAACAGGACTTGACATCTCGTGCAAATTGTCTCCATAGGAGACAATAGCCACTTCCAATATATAATACTGCTAATTATTCAAATACCACTATTTTAGGATTATTTTCGAAGCCCTAACCATAGATAATGGTATTATTTATGCTGAAAAATATTAAAATGTTAACATTATTGTTGGCTCTAATATTTATCAGAAGGATGACTTTTATGATCAAGTGAACCTAAGATGAAAAAGGTTATACCATAATGATCCTAAGTATTGGGACAGACAGGCCTAAGCAAACAGTGCAGACCCAGATCAGACGGCTCCTTTAGGAGCCGTCTGATCAGGGTCTACACTGTTTGCCGTTACATCTGCACCTTTTGGACTCCTTGCTGGATTGTTAAACAGAATTTTTAAAACTTTAGGAGAACTACAACAAGTCCTCAAGGTGTCCACATTTTTAGAATTTTTAAGCAATAACCTAAATCCCTGAACTGCACATATATACAGTTATACCAAACTGTCTGCTAAAATTTAAAAAGAGATCAATTTCAGAAATTTAAAGTAGCATAGTATAATAGTGATGATAAAAACATGATATCTGAAAATTCAAATGCATGTGTATATGTACACCAATGCACCCACGTAATAATAGCCATGTATTTCTCAAGTTGGAGGTGCAAAAATTTAAAAACAAAAACTAGAAATGCGTCCATAGGACACGGATGCCCCCGCCTGAAAATATGTTCATATTAATCCATAGAAAGTTACTGACGGTGTTTAAGTTGGACCCTTTTTTCACATTTGTCCTCTGATAAATAACCTTGACCTTGGAGGTACGGACCTGGGTTTTGCATGTGACACATCGTCTCATGATGATGAACATTTCTACCAAGTAATTTCAAAATCCATCCAGAAATAAGAAAGTTATTGACTGCGTTTAAGTTTCGCACGGACAAACGAACGAATAAACGGACAGGGGCAACGCTATATGCCCTTCCACCGTTCTTCGAATGGCGGGGCCATAAAAAACACCTTTTATCCATTATATAGTCAAATATATTGATATAAAGGATCTTACATGAGTGTTCATGTATTACTGAATTTATTAAACGAGTTAAAGAAAAGGGATAAAATGCAAGGCTTTGCCGAGCATTGTATGCCTTTGTCTCAACCAGTTTAATAAATTCAATAATACATGTTTACTACTGCAAGATTCTATTTATCATACAACATTTAAAACACATTCTATTCACAATTTTACCAGAAGTATCAATATTCCGCCATTAGTAAAAGCTACATTTCAATTCTACATGTAAATGCCCAATAGCACCAGACATACAGTCAAACCTGTCATAGTGGCCACCTCTTATCGCAAGCAACCTGTTTTAAGCAAGCAGGCATTCAGTTCCCAATAAAGGCAAATGTGTTAAATTTCACCTGTATTAAGCAAGCACCTGTCTTAAGCAAGCACATTTTGATTATCCCTTAGGTGCTTGCTTAACACAGGTTGGACTGTAATATAAGAAATAGTCTTTTGATTCATAAATAGTTCAACTCTAGCAGTGAATTGTTGAGTTTTTAACCCATTGTTTTACAGTGGACTCTTCTATTGTTATTTGTTGGACAAGACCATTTGTCATATAAGGGGTGTCAGGCCTATTTTTTATTTATTTTTTCGGTTTTGTTCTATTTTTGACCAAAATTCTGTTAGCAAATAGTGCAGGCCCTGATCAGATGCCAAATTCTGCGGCATCTGATCAGGGCCTACACTGTTTGCCAATCTACACATTTATGGGTTTCCTGCATGCAATGGGTTAAAACTGTTTGGTGGTCAGTTGTAAAGTCATTAAACCCATGGGCACTACATACTCCATGATAAATCTACTAACAACTGACCAACAAATTGTAATTTACTACGAAACAATTCACACAGTTTGGAGGTCAGCTGTAAAAAGATCAAATCCTGAGCATGTTACAAGAGTGATTTGTCTACAAACAACTGACCAACGAACTGTAATTTACTACTCAGCGATTCACATAGTCTGGAGGTCTGTTGAAAAAAAAAGATCAAACGCTGCTTACTTGAGATTTATCAGCTTAAAACTGACCAAAAAACTGTGATTTATTACTCTATATTAATTCTAACACACTAAAAAATCGACAATTCTGTTGCTGCCTTCAGATTCTTCATTACGAAAACTTGCCTATTCAAATATACTGAAAATTTAACCAGACAAAATATGCAAAAAAAAATCAGATAAAAAATGTGATATTTTTCATATTTCTTCTCCAAACGTAAGATTGTGGAAACCTGTTACAGCCGCCTCGGCAAGGCGATTCTAATGAGTACCCACAATCTATGCTTTGAGGTAAAATGATGTTTACCCCTGCAGACCCCAGTTTTATTAAATGAAAATGGGGTTTAAGGGGGGGGTCAAAATTATATAGGCGTGTTTTCATAATGTGTTTGAAGAAATCCTACACACACATGACTGTAATGCATGCATTTATGTCCTTTTGCAACATATTAATGCCAGAAAATACAGAATCCGAATCAATATTGACCAAACAAAGCCAAGGTCGTTTGATTCATAATTAGTTCAGCTGGTAGTCTTTGCCTCAGTCAATATTGCTATTCTTTGGTTGACATCACATCATGTCAAATAGTCAACATTTTTTTATTATATAACAGGCCTCATTCTGATCAAGCTTTTGCGCCCCTGCCCATAGGGGCTTGAAGAAATATATGGGCTGCATGATGCTTCCACGCAGAGCTGAATCCGGCCCGCACACTAGTACTGGTAAACCGCTTAGAGGATCTAAGCCTGTCCAGGAACCGCGGTGCGAGGCGGACCCTCCATGCTAATAAACCCTATTGGTTTCATTGGGCGACAGGGCTTGAGATGTCATTTCATCTCAATGTCGGGTAAAAGTCCCACAAAACTGGAAGCAGCGTCTCTAAAATGACCTTTACAGTGTTGAGGGGACGTAAAACCTCAAATCAAACAAATTTCCATGACTGAAAGGTCCGATTTTGCAGCCTTAACCCTTATCCTACTGAACACAACAACCATCAGCTTTGCAAACAGTGTAGATCCAGATCAGATGGCTTCCTCAGAAGCCATCTGATCAGGATCCACACTGTTTGTAATGCAGTTTGTGAACTGAACATTATATCTTGAAATTTGATTGGTGAATAGTCAGAAATGGGTGTGGCTAAATAATTTTTTCGGCAAGATAAGGGTAAAAAGTTTTAAACAGAAATATAGGAAAAAATCAAAATCTACAAGAGGGCCCAGAGGGCCCTGATTCACTCACTTGAATGTCACTGTCTCTAGTACATTCTATTTTTAGCTCTGATGGCCATCTTGTTGATCAGAGTGGAAGGATCTTAGCTATTTTGGTATGGTGTCACCTAGGCAACATTCCTTTCAAGTTTGAATCAAATTGACCCAAGGGTTTAGGAAGAGTTCGCATTTGAAGCAAGTTTACAATGTTTTTCTATTTTTAGCTCTGGTGGCCATACTGTTCATCGGAGCGAGACCATTTTAGCTATTTTGGTAGAGAGTCACCTAACCAACATTCCTATGAAGTTTGAATTTAATTGGCCCAAGGGTACAGGAGGAGTTGTTGTTTGAAGATTTTTTCTATTTTTAGCCCTGGTGGCCATCTTGTTTATCAGAGTGGAATGATTTTAACTATTTTGGTAGGGAGTCACCTGGGCAACATTCCTGTGTAGTTTGAAGCAAATTTACAATGTTTTTCTATTTTTATCTAATGGCCATTTTGTTCATCGGAGTGGGATCATTTTACCTAATATGGTAGGGGGTCAACGACATAATATTCCTGCGAAGTTTGAATCAAATTGTCCCAAGGGGTAGGAGGAATTGTTGTTTGAAGAATTTTTCTATTTTTAGCTCTGGCGGCCATCCTGTTAGTCAGAGAGGAACAATTTTAGCTATTTTGGTAGGGAGTCAACGACATAATATTCCTGTGAAGTTTGAATCAAATTGGCCCAAGGGGTAAGGAGGAGTTGTCGTTTGAAGATTTTTTCTATTTTTAGCTCTGGCAGCCATCTTGTTCACTGCACTGAACAATTTTGTCTATGTTGGTAGGGAGTCACCTATCTAACATTCCTGTGAAGTTTGAACCAAAGTAGCCCAAGGGTTGAGGAGGAGTTCGCGTTTTGATGTAAATTTACAAAGTTTTTTCTGTTTTTAGCTATGGTGGCCATTTTGCTCATCAGAGCAAAAACGTTCTAGCTATTTTGGTAGTGGGTCATCTAAGCAACATTCCTATGAAGTTTGAATGAATTTGGCCCAAGGGTAAAATAGGAGTAGTCGTTTGAAGAATTTTTCTATTTTTAGCTCTGGCGGCCATCTTGTTAGTCAGAGCGGAATGATTTTAGCTTTTTCTTTAGGGAGTCACCTACATAACATTCCTGTGAAGTTTGAATCAAATTGCCCTAAGGGTTAAGGAGGAGTTTGTGTTTGAAGCAAATTTACGATGTTTTTCTATTTTTAGCTAGGGTGGCCATTTTGCTCATCAGAGCAGAACCTTTTCAGCTATTTTGGTAGATGGTCACCTAAGCAACATTCCTATGAAGTTTGAATAAAATTGGCCCAAGGGTACAGGAGGAGTTGTTGTTTAAAGATATTTTTTTTCTATTTTTAGCTCTGGCCGCCATCTTGTTTGTCAGAGCACAACGATTTTGGCTGTTTTGTTAGGGAGTCATTTGGGCAACATTACTGTGAAGTTTGAATCCAATAGGCCAAAGGGTTGAGGAGGAGTTTGTGTTTGAAGCAAATTTACGATGTTTTTCTATTTTTAGCTATGGTGGCCATTTTGCTCATCAGAGCAATACCGTTTTAGCTATTTTAGTAGAGGGTCACCTAAGCAACATTCCTATGAAGTTTGAATTAATTTGGCCCAAGGGTACAGGAGGAGTTTTCGTTTAAAGAATTTTATATTTTTAGCTCTGGTAGCCATTTTGTTCACCGGAGCGGAAACATTTTAGCTATTTTGGTAGCGTGTCACCTAAGCAACCTTCCTATAAAGTTTGAATGAAATTGGCCTTAAGGTACAGGAGAAGTTGTCGTTTAAAGATTTTTCTATTTTTAGCTCTGGCAGCCATCTTGTTCAGCAGAACAATTTTAGCTATTTTTGTAGAGGGTCACCTCAGCAATATACCTATGAAGTTTTATTGAAATTGGCTCAAGGGTTAAGGAGGAGTGAGCATTTAAAGCAAATTGTTGACACCGCACTACACACGACGGACGACAGACATTGACCGATCACAATAGCTCACCATGAGCACTTTGTGCTCAGGTGAGATAAAAAGCCCAAGATCAAGAAAAACTAGATTGCGCAGTCGATGGCACGCCACCGCAAATCCTCACGTTTATTGCAAACATTCCCCTTGTACAGCACATCATAGTTTTAAGCAAATTTGACCTTTTGACTCCTCCCCAGGGCCCCTGGGGGCGGGGTCAAAAATGAACGTGATCTCCCGCAAGCCATTAATGTAAGCAACTCACATACCGAATTTGGTTGGATTCCAGACAACAGTTTAGGAGGAGATCGCCGGACAAACGGACGGACAGACGGATGGACAGACAGACGGAGGCGATAACAATATCCCCACTTTTCTTCGAAAAACGTGGGGATAAAAATCAAGCACTAAAGCCTGAAATCCTGCAAATGCCTGAAAAATATGAGGCCTGATATAATCAACAAGCTAAATGATTGATATGGGTCTTTGCCCCTAAAGCACAAAGCAAAACTGAAAATGATGACATATATTATTTTTTTATTATTATTTTATATAAATAAGGTTTGACATTCATACAAATCATCTGCAAAGCATCCCTTTTTCATACAGGCTAGTCAATCCTTTTAATATCATGTTGAACATGGACGTTTTTTGAAAACAGTACAGATCCAGATCACGACGTAAAACACTCTATTCTAGCAAGTAAAATATCAATCATATTGAGATCTTTGGTGAAAAGATGTGAATGGCGAATAGCTTTACGGCCCCTGCCCATCGGGGCTTGAAAAAATATATGGGCTGCATGATGCTTCCACGCAGAGCTGAAACCGACCCACACACGAGTACTGGTAAACTGCTTAGAGGATCTAGCCTGCCCAGGCAAAGCGGTGGGAGTCGGCCCGTCCATGCTTATAAACCCTATTGGTTTCATTGGGCGGCAGGGCTTGAGATGTCATTTCATCTCAATGTCAGGTAAAAGTCCCACAAAATTGGAAGCAACGTCTCCAAAATGCCCTTTATAGTGTTGACGGGGACGTTAAACCTCACATCAAACAAACAAAATAGCTTTTGTTATTTTTAAGCAAAAGCTACTCACATATTTTCAGCACACATTAAGATAACACACCCGTGCGACATAGTGCATTTTTTCACAGTTCCAAAATGGCTACTTTTCTGATGAAAACCGGTGATATTTTTCTTCTTTATACCGCAAACATAGGTTGTGGGTGCTCGTTAGAACCACCTGATTGAGGCGGTTCTAACGAGTACCCATAACCTATGTCTTGGAGCAGAAATAACAAAAATAATGTATACTCATGTAAACCCCAGTTTTCTCTATATAAAGTGGGGGTTTGGGGGGGGGGGGGTTCATTTCACAGACTTGTTCACGTGATGCAAATATTTAGTACATTTGCCATATTAAATGTTCTGACAGTTTTAATGTCAGCTCACAACATTGTTAGTTCTGGTCAAATGGTCCTGTAAGGGAGCTTCTTGAGGGGTTGAACATGTGGCTGTGTATTTGCCTTGGAACATTAAAAGCCCAATTCCTCATAATGTGGTCAGTCTTCTCAGAAGTCATCTAAAAACTGATATTCACTATTACATTTCTTCTGATTTATTTCACTTTCTTTGTCGCAGTTCCAATATTGCACTGGTTCACCTGTAAAAAAAAAAAAAATTATAAAAGTTATCAGAAAATATGGGTGTCTGACTGGTGATCAGGTTCAATACATGCTGGGGTCGGCAACATTCTTTTGTGGAGGTTGATCTTGAAATCTTTTCTGCGGTCATTCTCTCCCTTCTGCTAATTCCAGAAGAGCAGTTGTCAGTTTATGACAAAAGAATGTGCACTGTACTGGTTAACCTCTTATGTATAAGCATGCCAAGGAAAATTGTGGATAGGTAAACTGACCGGCTCAAAATGACCTAAAATAGTGTTGACTGGGCCATTAAACTCCAGAAAAATATCTATAGATTATAACATTCATAATGCCACCACAGTATACATGGAATATGCGTTTTGCTTGCTTCATTTACTAGACAGTGTTCATTCAGACAGCCTCAGAATATCAGAATAACTAGTACATTTTGTATAGTGCTGCTTTACAAACATGAAGCTTTATTCTTGCATAAATATCTATGCGCATGGCTGTTTGAAGCCATTGTCAAATGGACCAAAAGCTAGGAGTGTAACGATGCATCGGACCATCGATGCATTGCGATAGGCCCTGGGCCGATAGTACTACATCGATGGTAAAGTTAAACATCGATGACTATCGCCGATAGTGTTTTGAACTATCGATAGTTTCGATAGTTTTCTATATCACAAGTTTTTCAGATAATTCCCGAAGTTGTTTTCATTCTAATACAATAGATATTCTTTATTACCACCTACGTCTTGTAGTGTACCCGGTCAAGCGTCAAACAGTACATTGTCATAATTATCCTGTGTCAGTGGGAGACAACGGCTGCTAGTCGCCAGATGAAGGCAATAAAAATTACAGCCGAATCGTTATTTGGCGGTCGTGATTTGGCGCTAGCCTGCAGGTACACTGTGTTTATGCATCCTATTTTGTTACACATTATCCACTTAACACCCGATGTCGGTATAAGGTCAGAACGCTGAAAATTCCTTCATTGAACTGGTAAATTTACAACTTTCTGAAGCATATTTCAACAGCACTTTGATGTAAATTGATTTCGAAATAATTGACACGGACAACCACGCATATTTTGACTACGCTAATCTGCAAGGTGTCTGTAAGCCAGTGATAAGAAAAGCTATAATTAATGCGTGTTTTCACAGTGGTATTTATTGTCAAAGGGTGCCGCCCACATTAATTAGCACGTGAAGAATGGAAAGTCCGCACGTGTCACTACCGCTTCAAAAGATGCAAAAAAAAAAAAAAAAAAAAAAATGTTCTGGTTGATGTTTTAGAGGATTCTTATTTTGTTAATAACAGACATCAAAGGAAATGAAATACGTGTCGTCCTGCAAAGAACGTTTATTATTTGGGCATCCAGACATGTTTATACAGCCGAGGAATTAATTTTGAATCTTGGACACCGTGTAAGGGAAATACCGCACTAGAAAACAATTAAAGAAACTAAAAATGTGGTACGATTTTCTGTTTATTTGTACTGCTAAAATATTTTAAAAGATTTTACCAAAACAACAAAAGGAAAATACAAATGATGTTTGGAAAAAAAAAACATTACACAATGAAAATGATGGAAAATTATATAAGTTGGCAGATGCAAGAATGTCGGGATGACATTGTAAGGCATGTTCGGCACGTTACTGATGACGTCATCTGTCGACCGGGGCCGATTTGGATATAAAAATTCTTTAGCCCTGATCTCAAAGGTGTTCCGTTTAACAAACGCATGCGATCTATTGTGAACCGAAACACTGAGACTAATATTAAAAATTTCCTCAGATTTTTGGTCTTAAGATTCAAATCTAACTTCCCAAAACACAGGTTCTGGTGTATGGATTCGTTTGACGTGTCGTCGGTAACAATTCTGATTATGAATCATATGCATTTCTGACATAGTTTTTCAGCTATCTACTATTTATTTTAATGAAGCGTATTTCTTTCGTAACCGGTAAAACATATTTTCTCAATAGCTAAACTGCTGTGGATAGAGGTGGATAGAAAACAGCGCCCTGCACAATTCCTGATTTATACCCGGAAGCTCGATCCGAGTCACCAACAACAGCATACAGATGTGTTTACACAAATTAAAGCCTTCGACTTTTCTCGCCAAGCGTCTGCTATTTTGGCGCCAAAATATAGCCATGCACGAGGCAGCAGAATAGTCTGTTTTTATTATCATGCATACACCGATAGATGAAGCTAATCGTCTTAGGGGCGATTTGATTGTGGATTAAATTTGATGATTGAGGGATAAATGCAGATTAGAGACATAAATTGATCTTATTTTCACACCTTGTCACGCGGAACATAATAGGCTTATCGGTAGCGCCGGAGGCTT
This sequence comes from Lucinisca nassula, assembly GCA_963580285.1. Lineage (NCBI taxonomy): Eukaryota > Metazoa > Mollusca > Bivalvia > Lucinida > Lucinidae > Lucinisca > Lucinisca nassula. Next base: position 48,965,170 of record OY757021.1, read on the forward strand.
GTGTTTACAGTGTAATTATAGAATAGACTGCATATCCGGCGTTTATTACCCGATTCGGTTAACTAACATGGTCGGTTTGGTTGGACCCAAAGTTCAGTGTTATAACGAGGTTGAGGTGTATTTAGTCCCCTTTTCATGTCTGAAGTGTTTTTGAAGACAAGCAAAGATTTCATTGCCTTCGTGAAGAGCTTACATTTATTTTGATTAAGAAACTGATTTCACATTCTCACTGTAAATTGATACATTTTACTTGGCTACTTCTATTAAAATGAATCTCCCGGCTCTTCCAGAAGGATTTCTAAAAGGAAATAAAAAGATGTTCCTGGGGAGCTGTTTCCTCTTCATGTAGGGAAGACAGAAAAACAAACAGGAGTTCACAACAGGTGTCCCTCTTGTGTAAACTATCTTGTTTATTTCTTATATGCAGATAAAGCATACAGAATACAGTTTGAAGGATTGACTAGTTTTTATTTCCTTCTCAAAATATGTTTCAGACAATAGTATCACAATAGTATTGCAATAGTAGTCAGCAATAGTAATAGTATCGCAATGGTTCTTCCTGCAATGTCAATACTATCGCAATAATCGTTACATCCCTACCAAAAGCCATGCTCAAACACCAAAAACCATGCTCAAAATATGAAATTCACATGCTGTTTGAACAATTCAACATGGATTTTGAGCTTTTGATATCACAAGACTGGCCTTGCTTTGTTTACGTTATGTTGAGCAATGTAACGTTATCGCCCTGAGCGTAGCTTTCTAGGGTTCTATGATGACGTCAGATGGTTACTGCAGAATAACGTCATTGTACACAACATTCTGAACTGGCCGCCATGTTGGTTCTCCAGTCGTATTTGAAGTGTTTATATGGAGTTTATATGGAGCTTTTGGGCGTTTTTGTCAAAATATGCTGTCGGAATCCCACGTTATGCAAGAACAACGATCATCCATGGTTATTTCATTGCATTAACATTTGCTGGATCCCTCAGAAGATGTTTGAACATTCGGCCTTGCAGCCTCATGTTCAAACAGCTTCCTCGGCACCCGGCAAATGTTAATGCATGAAAAACCATGGTTGATCCCAAAATTCAAACTGTCAGCTACCAACAATACACAGTAGAACTTCAATTAGCTAAAATACCTTTGGGACCAGGAAAATTTGTTCAAGATACTGATAGGAGTTTTGTTTGTTTGATTTGAGGTTACACGTCCCCATCAACACTATAGGTCATTTTGGAGATGTTGCTTCCAATATTGTGAGACTTTTACCCGGCACTGAGATGAAACGACATCTCAAGCCCTGTCGCCCAATGAAACCATGGTCGGTCTCGCACCACTTTGCCTGGGCAGGCTTAGTTCCTCTAAGTGGTTCAACAGTACTCGTGTGCAGTCAGTTTCAGCTCTGCGTGGAAGCATCAAGCAGGCCATCTATTTCTTCAAGCCCCGATAGGCAGGGGCCAACTGATAGGAGTATTTCTAAGTACTGGGATAGGTTGGTTACCTGTAATGCTGGGCCAGGATGCAAACAAGAATGTCTTAACACTCTGCATGCTGGGAACTTTTTTAGCAGACAACATTTTGAAATATTTTTCTTATTTTTGCTATGATACAGGATTTGACATCTCATGCAAATTTGCATGAGGAGACAATTTGCATGAGATGTCAAATCCTGTTTTCTGGGAAAAATAAGAAAAAAATAACAGGAATTCATCATCATCTGACAAAATTAGCCCAGAGTGGTAAAGTAACCTCAAACAAGCTACTACATGGCAAAAAATGTACAAGAACATTTCGTAGAATATGCAGGACATAGTCCCACATCAAGTAGATCAATATTACAATTCTTGAATAAACATTTATCCTGAAAACCTGTGTTGCAATTTTCAAAGCCCAAAATCAAATAATGTAGAGGGAACTGTACAGAAATAAAGTTTTTTTGTTTGTTTTATTTTATTTATTTTTTTTTTTTTTCTTTTCTTTTCGTGTAATGACCCATTTTACCAATGTTATGTCTAGCCAGTCAGTTTACTTAATCCCTGTCCCTAGACAGTAGTAAACAGTTTTTTGTTTTGTTTGATTTGAAGTTTAACATCCCCATCAGCACTGTAAAGGTCATTTTGGAGACGTTGCTTCCAATTTTGTGGGACTTTTACCCGACATTGAGATGAAATGACATCTCAAGCCCTGTCGCCCATTGAGACTAATAGGGTTTGTTAGCATGGACGGTCCGCCTTGCACCGCAGTTCTTGGACAGGTTTAGATCCGCTAAGCTGTTTACCAGTACTAGTGTGTGGGCTGGGTTCAGCTCTGCGTGGAAGCATCATGCAGCCCATATAGTAGTAAACAGTACAGTGCACATTGACAAATGTTCTTTAGCCCTTATCCTGCTGAATAATTTTATTAACCACATCCATTTCTGACTATCACAGCCAATCAGATTACATGAAATCACGTTTTTGTTCAGATTGACAAACTGAATGACGGTTTCCTTAAAATCCATCTGATATGGATCTACACTGTTTGCAAAGGTAGGGGTTGTCGTGAAAAGCAGGAAAAGGGTTAATCAGCAGAAAGGGAGAGAATGACCACAGAAAATAGATCCATCTCCAAGAAAGAATAGTGCCAGGTCAGACAAAGATCATACCCATGCCCCCATGATCACCTGTAAGACTCCTGCCTCAGCCGGCAAAGCTGGCCTTGAAGAAACAAACACTACAGCTACAGCTATATTTATCAAGGTATATTTGCCCCCGCCCATAGGGGCTTGAAGAAATATATGGGCTGCATGATGCTTCCACGCAGAGCTGAATCCGGCCCGCACACTAGTACTGGTAAACCGCTTAGAGGATCTAAGCCTGTCCAGGAACTGCGGTGCGAGGTGGACCGTCCATGCTAATAAACCCTATTGGTTTCAATGGGCGACAGGGCTTGAGATGTCATTTCATCTCAATGTCGGGTAAAAGTCCCACAAAATTGGAAGCAACGTCTCCAAAATGACCTTTACAGTGTTGAGGGGGACGTTAAACCTCAAATCAAACAAACAAATTATCAAGGTATATACAGGCAAGGGAAAAACTACAATAGAACTTCAATGGCTCGAACACTGATGGCACTTTTAGTATGTTTTGAGTCGAACCCGTCCTTGAGTCCCTAAGAAATGTCTCTATATTAGAAATAGCGAGAAAAACAAGGATACTTGTATCTATTATCTTGCAACTATATGCTGTGTGTACTCATTAGAATCGCCTCAATGAGGCGATTCTAATGAGTACATACAAAATATATTTATATTAAAGAACGCCAAAAAGAAGTCCAAAATGATCCCCCTGATGCCTCCTGGAAGTAGCTATCAGTGGCTCGAACTACCCCTGTCTCGAACAGATTTTCGTGGTCCCAAAGGTGTTCGAGCCATTGAAGTTCGACTGTATATGCCCCGCATGGTATAAACTTCACGCTCACCTTTGTAGCAAATCGTAATGAGTTTAATGTTTCACCAAAGTGTTCCTCTCTGGGACTGACATTCACAAACATGAGGGTCTTGCTATTGCCTCCCAGTGAGTTCTGTAGCAGGTATGTTAACTTGCTGTTTCTGTAGGGAATGTGACTATCCTGAAATCGACCAAATACATTTAACCCTTTTTGTACCAATAAAATCTTCCTCCTTAAACATGGCAGGAGTCCATTTCGAAAGTTAGGGCAGGCAGGTTCCGTTATCTTAAATTATCTGGAAAATAGCTGAACTTTTTGCAAATATGTAGGCCCTGATCAGACACCACGTTCTGCGGCATGATCAGACTTCACATTCTGCGGCATCTGATCTGGGCCTCCACTGTTTACCAGTGTACCCGTTTTGAGGTTTCCTGTACAAAATGGGTTAAAACTAGAGCTGTCAGTGAAACTGACTAGGGCCCCGGCAGCGCTATCAGAGGAGTAGGAAAATTTGTGGATGGACAGACGGACAGACAGACAGACGGACGGAGTGATTACTATAGGGCACCCACACTTTCAGTGCGGGGCCCTAATAATAACAAAGTTATTAATTGGACACAGGAAAGACCCTTTTTTGACCTTTAACCTCTAAGTATGACCTTGACCTTTGAGGTACGGACCTGAGTCTTGCGCGCAACACTCCATCACATTATGGTTAACATTTCTGCCAAGTAATATTTAAATCCATCCAGGAATAAGAAAGTTATGGAGGATAAAAAAATTTGTGGACGGACAGACAGACAGACGGACGGACAGAGTGATTACCTTTGGGCACCCACACTTTCAGTGCCGGGCCACATTATGGTTAACATTTCTGCCAAGTAATATTTAAATCCATCCAGGAATAATAACAAAGTTATTAATTGGACACAGGAAAGACCCTTTTTTGACCTTTAACCTCTAAGTATGACCTTGACCTTTGAGGTACTGACCTGAGTCTTGCGCGCAACACTCCATCACATTATGGTTAACATTTCTGCCATCCAGGAATAATAATAACAAAGTTATTAATTGGACACAGGAAAGACCCTTTTTTGACCTTTAACCTCTAAGTATGACCTTGACCTTTGAGGTACGGACCTGAGTCTTGCGCGCAACACTCCATCACATTATGGTTAACATTTCTGCCAAGTAATATTTAAATCCATCCAGGAATAAGAAAGTTATGGAGGATAAAAAAATTTGTGGACGGACAGACGGATGGACGGACAGTGATTACTATAGGGCACCCACACTTTCAGTGCGGGGCCCTAACTAGCACCGTAATGATCCTAAGTACTGGGACAGAGGCCTAAGCAAACAGTGTAGACCCAGATCAGACTGCTCCTAAAGGAGCAGCCTGATCTGGGTCTACACTGTTTGCCATTCTGTTTCCCTTTTTTATGACTCCTTGCTGGATTGTGAAACAGACTTGTTAAAATTTTAGCAGAATTAGACCACTAAAATTTTAGGAGAATTACACCCAAGTCCTCAAGGTGTCCAATTTTTTAGGATTTTTACTGCAGTTTGCTGATCAATCAATATACTCAAAGATTACACTGTTCAGGCACATGAGACCTTAATCAATCATGGTTTACGATAATCAATCAAGTTTTTCTATATAATCTATATTGTAATACATTTTCAAACTAGGCTTCCTCTGTATTATGTGCAACACCATATAATCAGGAATAGTGCTATGAATATGTTTGGCGGTGTCCGTAAGGAAAATAGCTATCTTAAAAATAGCATGAATATACACTAAAATTCCATTATTAAGACCACCTAAAATTAAGACAAATTATGCTTTAAAAAGCATCTTTAGAAGGTTTCAGGTATATTTTCTTTGTGTTTTCTACATCCAGTGTGCTCTAGTGGTAGACCACCTTCGGGACTGTTCAAAAGTGGTCTTTAATACATAGACCACTTTAGAATAGTCCCGAAGGTGGTTTTAATAAAGAAATTTTACTGTATTCTGAATACCCCAACTCAATTCATGTTTTCAGTTTATCAAACAGAACTGAAACACGCCTACGGAACGATGGAATGCGTAACCATTGGTTAAGAACGTGAAGCAATTAGAGCGACATCCGGTTAGGAATTAGATCACTAAAAAAGGTAAAGAAACTGTGCAGTTTCTGTGTTTCATAAGTTATATAATTTTTACGAGGAAGTTATTTAAAAAACGGGGAATTGCATTCAGGAGCCCATTGATATCGGCATCTTTGGAGTAAATACCAAATCCCGTACTTCACACATTTTGGCTAAATTTAGTTTCTCCTGCTGAAGGTGAACTCAAGCCTTAGAAAACGAGTGGTTTTTCGAGGTGTTTGTTGCCTTTTATATATTACTGCGCTTTGCTACAAGTTCAGCGTATCAACATGCACACACAATAAACATATATGGTTATATGTGTTGTGGATATTTTGCTTGTCAATGCAGCACTAGCGAGAAATCACCACGGAAAAGGTCGAAAATGGTTGATTACGCATTAGATCCATACAAAATGATAACAAAACTTGCATCTATAAAGCGGATCTGTTTTCATCTCCACGGCCCCAGAATCACCCGCACCTTGTTCTACGGAACCATTTTTAGCCAACCTGATAAGCAGTGCGCTATTGATTCGATAATGACAAAGTATTTTATGGAAACATTTTCAGTCTCCAGAATCATAGTACCGAATGATTTTCACTGACTTTTACGCTGTGTTTGTTTTATCAATGGTCCGGTAATTGCCTGAAATGAAATTAAACAGGTTTTGGAGTTTTAATTTCTGCGAAGAACTCCTCATCTGCCAAAAGTTGCTGGTTAAGCATTAGATCGTCTGGTTAAGCATTCGATAGCCAGAGAGGAGAAAATCTCACCAGTTGCTGCCTAAGTAAATGCCGGCCGCTTACTACAATAAAAGGTGGTCTACATATGATTTCTAAATTATGTTAAAATCACCAGAGAAAGAAAGCCGTGATGAAAAATACTTTTCTGGACAAGACCATTTAATGTATGGGTATCATGCTTATCTGACCGAATGACGCACAGATTCATAAATAAGAGGTCATTACTTGCTTTTGTAGAAAACAAAATGGCCAGCTTACGCTTTTTAATGGCGATTAAATCTATATCGTGTTTCTATGGTCAAGCATTAGAGAGCCAGGTTGAGCATAAGACACCCATGATTATAAACTTGGTGCTTATAAAAAATAGAAGTAAAGCAATGATCAGGAATCAATACCAGCTGGCTATCCAAAATGCGATACATACAATCAGTGACAAACAATAACATAAATAAACCGCCAAAGAAGAACCGCCTTGTAACAGTCAGTGAAAAGAATTCCACTGGGAATTGTTTGTCAATCGACCCAAAGGTGCTCAGAAGAAAAGCTGTTCTATGCTTAAGTGCACGTGAATATCACTGACTTGTCGGGAAAACTATTATAATGAAAATAGTCGCAGTGAGGTCAGACTGTTGTGAAAAACTAAAGATGGTTATCTTGGAAACATAGGATGGGCTTGGCAAAGAGTGTAGACCCTGATCAGACGCTGCAGAATCCGGCGTCTGGTGAAGATGTACACTATTTGATTGGTCACTGGAATTTAAGAGATTAATGAAACAGTTTAAGACTATTTCTCCTACCTACACTCGGAGGCAATAGACCCACCAGTCCTTGTTGTTGTTTTTTTTTTTTTTTTAAATCACATTATATTTTGTGCAGAAATGAGAAAAATATCACAATTTTTCATCTTAAAATTTTTGTTTTTTTGGCGATAAAGGTTACATTGTATTTGTATAGGCGTGTTTTCGTAATAATTATTCAAAGAAACAAAATGATGTGGAGAAAACAAATGTCTACAACCTTTTTAGTACTAAATACAATATTATCAATAGTCGGTCGATAGTGAACAAAAAACTGGACTTTTGGCTCAATGTAAACTGCCAAATCACTGCCTAGATACATCCGTGAGAAAATATTGCTCCATATTCAAAACGGTTTCAAAAGTTCCTCATATCTAAACATGATACTGCAGATGGAAGAAAATATTATAACTTGTATGTTCTATCAATTTATTATATCTATATTTTTTCCTCATATCTAAAAATGACACTGCCGATGAAACAAAATGTTATAGCGTGTATGTTTTATTAAGAAGGAAGATTAGATCATGGAAGATTAGCTGAGGGCCTCGTGGAAGATTAGCTATCACATGTATTTTTGTATGTGCTAAATGTTGCTACCCTCACTAAATAAAGTCCTTACTTACTGACTGACTGACTGACTGACTTACTTACTTACTTACTTCTCTCAATTTATTTAATGAACGCACCTGTCCTCCTGTTTACTCAAAATTTATAATTTTTACAAATGGATTCTAGTTCGTCTTGATTAACATGATTAAGAATACATGGTGTGTCATTCTTGCGCTGTTTGTATTAATAAGAAGTTGGTTTTAGACAATATTTTTATCTTATCGTTTTGACAGTTAGCATAGAACTCACGGGATCTCCGATCTGGGTTATCGATCATGATACAGACATATATTTTGGGGGCATGCGCAGTCCCAGGAGTAGGATATTCCGGCTACCTATTTGCTTTGCAGAGGCGAGCTAAAACAAATACGCCTTTCTTTTGCGTTACTATGCCTTTTTTTCGCATTACTACGCCTTTTGATTCGCGTAAAAACGCCTTTGATTCGCATCACTGCGCCTTTCTTTTGCGTTACTACGTCTTTCTTTTGCATTAGTATGCACTTTTTCGCGTTACTACGCCTTGTTTTTGCGTTACTACGCCTTTTTTTGCGTAGCTTCGCCTTCTGATTGGCGTTACTGCGTCTTTTGTTTTGCATTTCTACGCCTTTGTTGCGTTATTACGTCTTTTGTGTCGCGTTACTACGCCTTTACGGTATTTTATTTTCTCCTACATAATCCAAATAGGCTTTCGATACGAAAGTGTTAACGATCTTACCCTTAGCCTTTCACGCCTGAGTTTCTTAAACGGGTTCTCTCCATTTTTTTTTCATTTTGGGCAATTCTTGTTAATAGGGGATTTAGTCAAATTCATTTACAGGATGGCGAACAGCTTTGATTCTCGGATGAGACGGTTCATTAATGGCCGTCCCATCCGGATATAGATTTAATCGCCATTACAAAGCGCAAGCTGGCCATTTTGTTTCTTACAAAAGCAAGTAATGACCTCTTATTTATGAATCGGCGCGTCATTCGGTCAGATAAGCATGATACCCAGACATTTAATGGTCTTGTCCAGAAAAGTATTTTTCATCACAGCTTTCTTTCTCTGGTGATTTTAACACAATTCAGAAATCATATGTAGACCACCTTTTATTGTAGTAAGCTGCTGGCATTTACTTAGGCAGCAACTGGTTTGATTTTCTCCTCTGGTTATCGAATGCTCAACCAGACGATCTAATGCTTAACCAGCAAATTTTGGCAGATGAGGATTTCTTCGCAGAAATTAAAACTCCAAAACCTGTTTTATTTCATTTCAGTCAATTACCGGACCATTGATAAAACAAACACAGCGTAAAAGTCAGTGAAAATCATTCGGTACTATGATTCTGGAGACTGAAAATGTTTCCATAAAATACTTTGTCATTATCGGATCAATAGCGCACTGCTTATCAGGTTGGCTAAAAATGGTTCCGTAGAACAAGGTGCGGGTGATTCTGGGGCCGTGGAGATGAAAACAGATCCGCTTTATAGTTGCAAGTTCTGTTATCATTTCTATAGATCTAATGCGTAACCAACCATTTTCGACCTTTTCCGTGGTGATTTCTCGCTAGTGCTGCATTGACCAGCAAAATATCCACAACACATATAACCATATATGTTTATTGTGTGTGCGTGTTAATACGCTGAACTTGTAGCAAAGCGCAGTAATAAATAAAAGGCAACAAACACCTCGAAAAACCACTCGTTTTCTAAGGCTTGAGTTCACCTTCAGCAGGAGAAACTAAATTTAGCCAAAATGTGTGAAGTACGGGATTTGGTATTTACTCCAAAGATGCCGATATCAATGGGCTCCTGAATGTAATTCCCCGTTTTTTAAATAACTTCCTCGTAAAAATTATATAACTTATGAAACACAGAAACTGCACAGTTTCTTTACCTTTTTTAGTGATCTAATTCCTAACCGGATGTCGCTCTAATTGCTTCACGTTCTTAACCAATGGTTACGCATTCTATCGTTCCGTAGGCGTGTGAAAATAAAAAGACTGCAGAATCTGATCAGACTGTCTGACCATGTGTTATTTTCACCAATTTGGAAACTTCTGCATACAGTTAGACCGACACGGCAAATACAAATTTAATGGAAAAATTGGTCAATGACAATTTCAAGCTGAAGAATATGCAATCTAACCAATTCCTCAAACACCTTTGGCACCAAAAAATTTGTTTGACATAGGGATAGTTCCAGACACTGAGATTTAATCATAGTGTCAAGTCAGGAGACAAAACAAGGATGTCTTTGTAATGCTCTATTTTCTTCAAAATAGAGGTATAATTTGTTACACAAAACATACATTCAAAGGTTAAACGAGAAAAATCTCCCTTAATCTCCTAATCTCTATACAAAAACAAGAATTCTGCCAAAGGCTATGTTGCACCTGTTGGGGCGCAAAGTAAACTAGCCATGAAATCTTGGTCAAGGTCAAACATGGATGCCTGCATAAAAGTTGTCACTCCTAGATGCAAGTTTGTACCAAGTATCATTAATGAAGCTCTTCTAATTCTCGAGGAACGGACTCTTACATTAGGATAAGAGTAAGGGTGGTCGCAATAATTCACAAAGTATGTGAAATGTAGGTCAAGGTCAGATAAAGATTGAGGTTGCTATTCAAAGATGCAAGTTTGTACTGAGTACCATTGATGAAGGTCTTACAGTTCTTGAGAAATATACTCTTACATTGGGGTGAAAGTTAGGGTAGTCGCAATAATTCATAAAGTGAGTGAACCGTGAAATGTTGGTCAAGGTCAGATTTGGATGCTTGCATTGAGGTTGCTATTCAAAGATGCAAGTTGGTGCCAAGTATCATTGATGGAGGTCTTATAGTTCTTGAGAAATGGACTCTTACATTAGGGTGAAAGTTAGGGTGGTCACAAATGTTGACGTCTTGACGAACGAACAGACGGAAAACCGGACTTCTATATCGCACAATGCTTAAAGCAGGTGCAACAAAAATACTTTGAATATTTCTATCTGAGTTACTTGAAAAATTCTCTAGGCACTCAAGGACGCAACTTTGATGGCTCAAACACCATGGTGTTCAAGCAATCAAAGTTTTACTGTATCAGAATCAAGACATGCTTGACTGAAGGTACAGCACAGGTACTTGACTGAATATGTAAAGTTTATTGGACAGCATAGTAATGAATAGTATGTGCATATGTGAAATCAGCTATATCATGTAAGATGAATCATAATCCTAAATTTAACTCTTTCAGCTCCACATCACATGAACAAGTCCTTGAAATGAACACCCCCTTAAACCCCACATATATTGAGAAAACTGGGGTTTATGGGGGTATATATAATTTTTCTTATTTTTGCTCCAAGACATAGGTTGTGGGTACTCGTTAGAACCGCCTCAATGATGCGGTTCTAACAAGATCCAACGACCTATGTTTGCATTATAAATAAGAAAAATTATCACGGATTTTCATCAAAAAAGAAGCTATTTTGGAAATGTGAAAAAAAAAATGCACAGGTGTGTTATCGTAATGAAAACTGGAGAAGCTCAGGATTTCACTGTCCCTTGTTTACAAGAGAAACTAGAACTGTCAGAGGATCTGACTATAGCCCTGCTATAGCGCTATCAGAAACGGACACAAATTATTACTGTACTGAGTTTATTCCGAGTCCCATTTTTCAATGTTCAAGGGGCAATAACTCCAAAAGTAGGCAATCCAGAGTTATGGTTCAATAAACTTGTTTTGCCAACCTTACCTTGTTTGCCAAAGCCATGATGACATTTCCCAAGTTAGCAAGACTTTTGTTAATATTCTGTGTTTCTTTTAACCTTTGTCCCGTGGCTCCAGACTCTTTCAATCTCTCACTGCCAGCTAAATCTATCAGATTTAAGGTTCCTGAAAACAAAGTTTCGGTTAAAAGAGAAATTGCCAGACTTTCAAAGACAATAAAATTTTAAGCATCACGAAAACACGCCTACATAATTTTGACCCCCTTGAACCCACTTTTATATAGTAAAACTGGGGTTTACAGGGGTAAACCTTATTTTTCTTATTTCTGCTCTAAAATATTTTAGAGAGGCGGTTCTAACGAGTACCCATAATCTATATTTTAGAGCAGAAATAAGAAAAATATCACAATTTTTTCATCTGAAGATTTTCATATTTTCGGCAATGAAGGTTACAATGTAATAGTATAGGCGTGTTTTCGTATTGGAAAGAGTTGTCTTGTTTCAGAATCATATGTTACTCTAACATGTATATCTAAATATAAAGTAATTTCAAACATTTCTGGTGAAGTCCAGTTGTCAGATCCCATCCCCAAACCAAGACAGGTACTATATTAACTAAATACATATAGTAAATACATGGTTAGTGTCTTTAATAATAAAATATAATCGGTGAGCCTTAGACAATTTTATAGGGGCGAGCTTCAGCGAGCCCCTATAAAATTGTCGGGGCGAACCGATTATATTTTATTATTTAAGACACTATCCATGTATTTAGTTTATACCGCAATCCAAAACAATCAATGGGTTTTGCAATAATTTAGCAAATTTAAGCAAAAAAAGACAGCAGTGTGGCATGTTGAACGACATTCAGTGCCATGGCGCGCACACGTAGTATAACGTGACGTCAACGAGTGCAAAGTTTCTGACGTCACCGCGCCACAAAGACGTTGTAAACAACACGGACGCTCGAATAAAAGTTTATCAGCGCTTTACTTTCTGTATGAAAATCTGCAAATAAATAGTTTATTTTAGCCTTAAAAAATATTTTCGAGATTGAGACGCAACTGCAGTAGCAGTGCGCAGTTATTCCAACGGGCATTTCAAACCAGGAAAAGCCGAGAAGGTAAGAATATAGCTGAAATTTCTGAAAATCTATTTAAATAAATATTGCAAGGATTTCAATTTGCAGTTTCGTTGTTTTCCCATGTATGAAAGTTTGCATGTTATCGTTTATTCTTGTAAAATAGGGACCTGAAAAGTAGGTCCGGTCTATAAACGGTCACTAGACGTATTATAGGTCAGTAGAAGGTATTATAGGTCACTACCGATTATAGCGTGCAGTTAATCGACCCCCTTTATTAGGTTACTAGAATGCCTGATTGCGGTATAAATACTGATTGTTTCTTTTGGAGCTTAAAGGTCCAGGCAACACTATTAAGGTCATGTTGAGCAGGTAAGTTTACCTATCCACACTTTTTCCTGGTTAGGCTAATGCTTAAGCTGTTATTCAATACAGTTTGCATGCTTTCCATAGAAACTGACAACTTCCCTTCTTGTCAGTAGAAGTTTATGTTGTAGATACTTGTTAGAATTGCCTCAAAGAGGCAATTCTAACAAGTGTCCACAACATATTCTTTACTAAGAAATAAGGTTCCATTAGAAAGGATACTGCCCAGTGAACATTCCTGCCAAGTTTGAGGTAAAACAGACCATTCATTACGAAATAATGGTTATATGAAGTTGCTGTCCTAAGCAACACTGTGAAAATCAGAAAAAATCACAAAGTTCCCAAGTGGGAAAAGGTTAAAGGAAAGAAACTCATAACTCTGGGAGAAACAGATTAAATTTATGTTTGTTGCCGGGAAGGGGCATTAACTAATGTTCTGAAAACTTGTCACCCCATTCCATAGCACGGTCCCCGCCCATCGGGGCTTGAAGAAATAGATGGACTGCATGATGCTTCCACACATAGCTGAAATCGACTGGTAAACCACTTAGAGGATCAAAGCCTGCCCAGGCAAGGATGTGAGTCGGACCGTCCATGCTTATAAACCCTATTGGTTTCATTGGGCGACAGGGCTTGAGATGTCTTTCATCTTAATGCCGGGGTAAAAGTCCCACAAAATTGGAAGCAACATCTCTAAAATGACCGACACAGTGTTGACGTGGACATTAAACCTCAAATCAAACTACTAACAAAACCATTCCATAGCATAAACTGCTGTAATAAAACATCTTGGTTTTTAAAACTATTTCTTTTTACCTTGTGACTTTTCACTAGTTATGTCATTGGCCCCTAACAGTTTTAATCTAAACACACTGTGACTTCGAGAGGATCTTTCATTGATTTGTGTTTCTCCAACAGCTCTGTTTGTGGCAGCTGTTTTTAACAAGATCTTAATCTGAAATGATCAAATCGGGTAGTCAATGTTAGGTAAACCTTATAACACAAGTGTTGGGGTCTGAAGCTGTTTTCATGCCTCCTACTGAACATGCTTTTCCATGCCCGAAAGGCCGGATTTTGCAGCTTCAACCCTTATCCTGCTGAACAAGACGGAACTATTACCTTTGCAAACAGTGTAGATCCAGATCAGATGGCTTCTGAAGAAGCCATCTGATCAGAATCTACACTGTTTGTAATGCAGTATGTGAAAATATCAAGAAATTTGGTTACTTAGAGTCAGAAATGGATGTGGGTAAACAAATTTATTCAGGAGGATAAGGTTTAAATAGTTTTTTAAACAGACTATAGGCATAAAAATCAAAATCTAAAAGCCTGAAATCAAGAAAAAAATCAAGCTCTAAAAGCCTGAAATCCTGCAAATGCCTGAAAAATATGAGGCCTGAAAACAGCTTTGCTAGTTTAACAATTGTGTTATACCAAAACCAAAATATATACACCTCAACCTCGTTATTACATGGTTCATAACAACATGATTTGGATATAAAACAGTTACAAAGTGGAGAATCCTCCGTGGTGTAGTGGCTATGCTACTCACCTTATAAACCAGGGGTCGCAGGATCGATCCCGGGCTTCTCCAGACTTTCGGATGAGTCATTAAACCGAGATCCCGTCCCCGTATGACCTTAGCTGTTGGTGTGTGTGTGTGTGAATTCGGGTTTAACGTCGCTTTCAACAATTTTTTAGTCATATCATGCAGTGTCTGGTTGCCACAGGGAGCTCAATGCTCACTTTTATAGTGCTGCCTCACTGAAGTATCATGTCCCAGACACATTACATGATACCATACCTAGTCACATTATCCTGACACTGAGTCGACCAGTCCTAGCTCTACCCCGTAAATCTGAGTGCCAAGCGAGGAGCAGCTAGTACCATTTTTAACGACCTTGGTATGTCTCGGCCCAGGATCGACCCATGACCTCCCGTTCCTCGGAGCGGACACTCTACCAACTGAGCTATTGGGCCGGTCCTTAGCTGTTGGTGAGACGTAAAACTCAAACACTCACTCAGTTACAGAGATTGATCCCAAAAATGTGTAGATTATATTGAAAAATGACCATAAATGGTCATTTTTCTATATAATCTACACATTTTTTGTTGTTTAACTAACACAGTTTCTGCTTGGAGACCAACAAATGTGTTATAAAGAGGTTGTGGTGTATTTAGAAAAATGGCCATTTACACATTAACGATCATTTTTCTATACAATCTATACATTTTTGGGATCTATCTTCAAATCATGTCACAATGACTAGAACCATAAAGGGACTAATCTAGTCATAGGGTATGTGAATGGCCATATAAATTGCGAAGGATTCCTAAGCTTCAGAAACCAAAGTATAGTTAATGCAATTTGACATGAGACTGGTTACTTCAATTACCATAACTTCACACCCGACTAAATGCATATTATATGCATTCAGTCGGGTGTGAAGTTATGATAATAGAGGTTACCAGTCATGATAATTTATCTTCACTGTTTTCCGAAGCTGTCAATATTATTATTTAATACTAGAGGTTGGTAAATGGTTCAACATACTTGAGATGCCGAACATTCAGGGAAAGTTTACGAAAACAGACCTATTAGGCGATATCATTGACTAATTTATTCTTTGCATAGAGGTCAGTCTCATGTAAAATAACTGAGTGCAAACCAGAAGGAAGGAAGGAAGAAGTGTTTGAGTTTTACGTTTCACCAACAGCTAAGGTCAAACGGAGATGGGACCTCGGTTTAAAGACTCATCCGATAGTCTGGAGAAGCCCGGGATCGATCTTGCGATCTCTTGTTTACGAGGCAAGTAACATAACCACTACACCACGAAGGCTTCTGAAGGAAGGAAGGAAGGAAGGAACTTTCAGAGCTAATGAAGTTGCTAGTAAAGAAACAGTAAACCTTGTATCGGGGCTTGAAGAAATAAATGGGCTGCAGAGCTGAAAGCGACCCGCACACGAGTACAGGTAAAACGCTTAGAGTATCTAAGCCTGCCCAGGTAAAGCGGTGCGAGGGTCAGACCGCCCATGCTTATAAACCCTATTGGTTTCATTGGGCGGCAGGGCTTGAGATGTCATTTAATCTCAATGTCGAGTAAAAGTCCCACAAAAATGGAAGCAACGTCTCCAAAATGACCTTTACAGTGTTGACGGGGACATTAAACCTCAAATCAAACAAACAAAAAACTTGGTATCATTTAATGTCAAATGTACCATCCATTTTCAGCCAAAACTGCCAGTATATTAGCTACTGTGTTTGCCAGAATTTCACATTTCTTACACTAAACATATTCGTAAAAGCTAAAATTCTTGTACCTAGGATAAGTTACTGACCTTTTGTTCACAGATCTTGAATTTCAGGTTATAATCAAATCCTAAAAATTTCAAATAGAAGGAGCACTGATGTGAGATACTGCGAAAACTCGAAGACTAACCTGATCTTCAGACGTTACTGCAACTGTGGTGAGATTTGTGACTGTGACATCGTTACTTCCTGTTCCTGTCAACTTGATCTCATGTTTCACGTCAGGACAATGGTTGCCCAGCAAATCTCTGATCGTTTCGTTGTAAATCTCTAAAAACGAGGCTTCAAACTCATACTGAAATGACCAAATAATAAGCTTGTCATACTCCATGTTCTATTGTTTTTGGGGAGTGCAGATCAACATTCCGTAATGATCCTAAGTATCAGAACATACAGACCTAAGCAATCAGTGCAGACCCAGATCAGACTGCTCCCTCAGGAGCAGTCTGATCTAGGTCTACACTATTTGCCATTCGGCGTGCACTTTTTGGACACCTTGCTGAATCTTGAGACAAAGTTGTTTCAATTTTTAGGAGACAAATACAGCAAGTTCTCAAAGTGTCTGTTTTTTTGTTTTGTTTTTCTTTGGTGGTGGTGGGGGGAGATACTTGCAGATAAGGGTGGGTAACAATGTGAAATGAAGGACAATTATCGAATTTTCAATATTTCTTCTTCAATAGAAATATATGTTGTGGGCACTTGTTAGAATAGCCTCATCAAGGCAATTCCAACAAATACCCATATATGGTTAAATGGAGAACTTGTTCCTCTGTCGTAGTTTAACAGCCCTGTAAACATTATTAAGGTCATCTCAAGCCTGTCAGTTTACTTAATCACACTGTTCATGGCCAGATGTATGTGGTTAACCAGTACAGAATCTGACAATTGCCCTTCTTCAATCAGTATAATTGTTTGTTTTGGAGTTAACTGCTCAGTCAACACTTCTAAGGTTATATCGAGCCACTCAGTTTACCTAACCACACTTCCTGGGCACACCTATACATAAGCGGGTAACCTGTACAGTGCGCATTTTTTTTTCTCTCCAGAAATGGACAACTACCCTTCTTGCATCAACAGAAGGCAGAGAATTACTGTTTAAGAGATTTCTTTTTGATTTTGGTTTTACAGTCCTTTCAAGATTGTTTCACTGATCAGAGCTGGGCAAATACCAATGTACACAGAGAAAAATCAACTGACCTTCTGTTGCAGAACTTACCATGTCACACGTAACCCTATCAAGGCAAGAAAGATATCTTTATCAATCTCCATGAAAGAATGTTGCTGGCCCCACAGGTATCAAACCACAACCTTATCATGAAGCCTGATTTGTGTGCTTATGCATAGTGTCATTGCCCCCATTCTTTTATCAGTTTGCTTACATGTTGAGATAAAGATATAAGATAAAGAAGCTTTACTTAACGTAGCATATTTGAAACAATTAACATAAGCTCTGTTGAGCCTTTTTTTTGACAAAGTACACAACCTCTTTATAACACTATTCATAGGGTCCAAAGCAGAAACTGTGTTAGTTAAACAACCATATTATATCCAAACAAAAATGCATAGATCATATAGAAAAATGACCATTTATGGTCATTTTTCTATATAAACTATACATTCTTGGGATCCATCTTGAAACCGTGTTATATCCAAAACCGTGTTATTACGAGGTTGTGGTGTACTTACCTCGATAAAACCGAGTCTCTGATTTTCGTTCTTTTATGTGTTCTTTGTTTCCATAGGCAACCTTTTAGCTTTTTATTTTACCTGCCTTCATTTATCTTCTTAGGACTACCCCTGATAACGCAAGCATCAGCAATGGGAGCTCCTTGTACCATTTATCACGCTTTTGGTGCGGCAGTGTTGGGGATTGAACCAGTGACCTCCTGATCCCGTAGTGGACGCCCTACCACTGTGCTATCGGGGCCGGTAAAATTTCATGATGCTGTCCATAGCATTTGTGGTTATTAGAAGTTTTTATTGTCCCTCCCATAACATATTTAATTTGCCCTTTCAAGATTATTTCACTTATTTCGAGCCGATCTGAAAACAGGTAGGCAAAAAACCAGAGTACCCAGAGAAAACCCATCTGACCTTCCGTTGCAGAATGTGGGCTCTCCTATAAGTACAGTAAAATTCCTATAATAAGACCACCTTTGGGACTGTTCAAAAGTGGTCTTCTTTGGGACTGTTCAAAAGTGGTCTTTAAGACCACTTTTGAACAGTCCCAAAGGTTGTCTCTGACCAGAGGATACTTTATGCAAAACATGCAAAGAAAGAATAACTGAAACCTACTAAATAAGCTTTTTAAAGGAAAAATAGTCTTAATTTTAGGCGGTTTTAATAGCGGACATTTTACTGTATATATATCAATAAGTTCTCATCCATTACCTATCTTACACATACAAACAAACCTACCTGCCATCCTTTGGCCGTGAGATCTTGAGTATTGTTAAATATCTGAAGGACAGCTCGAGCTATCATCCCCCTACTTTCTTCCTCTTCCACAGAAGGACCCTCCATTGTGTATGTTTTCCCACTGCCTGTCTGTCCGTATGCAAAGATACAAACATTGTACCCATCGAGAGCACTCTGCAAAATAAACGAAGGTATTCTGTCATCACTTTTCTCTACAAACCATAAAAAAAGCCTGTTTTTTAAACCATTTTGTACCATCAAGTCACAATAGAAGCCTCCATGGTGCAGTGGATACGCTACTCGCCTTGTAAACCAGGGATCGCAGGATCGATTCCGGGCTTCTCCAGACTTTTGGATGAGCCTTTAGAACCGAGGTCCCGTCTCCGTATGACCTTAGCTGTTGGTGGGACGTAAAACTCAAACACTCACCATCAAGTCACGGGGGCCCACATGACAAAAGCTACAATAAGATGCGCGGAGTCTGCCCATCCATCGAGTACGACAGGAGTTTTCACTTTTCATCTTCTGGATAGTCTGAAGGCTACAGAAAGCTAATTGCTAATCAGACTGCACATTTGCTCAAGCCTTACTGTGGCATTGGTTGCGTGCTGACTTATTTAAACTAGAACTGTCAGAGGATCTGACTATAGCCCGGCTATAGTGCTATCGGAAAAGAAAAATACAAAAAATAGCGCTATCAGAAAAGAACAAGAGGGCCCCATGGCCCTATATCGCTCACCTGTGTACCAGAAAATCATTAGTGTAGGAGACCACTTGACATTGCTACATACTAAATATCTAAGCTCAGGCAAAGCGGTGTCCATGCGTATAAACCCTATTGGTTTCATTGGGCGACAGGGCTTGAGATGTAATTTCATCTCAATGTCGGGTAAAAAGTCCCACAAAATTGGAAGAGACATCTCCAAAATGACCTATACAGTGTTGACAGGGATGTAAAACCTCAAATCAAACAAAATCTGTGCCTTATGGTTTTGGAAAAGAAGATTTTTTTTTCCAGTATAAGTCTATAGAAGCTAATGAGCCCTGGGGTTTGGCCAATTTTGACCCAAAGGGCATGGTTGGCAGGATTTATGTAGGTGACCATTTTGTGTTGCTATATACTAAATATCTAAGGTCTGTATTTCATAGTTTCAAAGAAGATGTTTGAAGCTTTTTTCCCTTATAAGTTTGTTGGAGTTAAGGGGCCACAGGATTTGGCCAATTTGAACTAAATATCTAAGTTCTGTGCTTCACAGTTTCTGAGAAGAAGATTTTTTAAGCTTTCTTCCATTTAGAGTCTATGGGAGCTAAGGGGCACCGGGGCGTGGCCCATTTGGACCCCAGGGGCATGATTAGCAGGAAATATGTAGGTAATCACTTGCTGTTGCTACATGCTAAATATCTAAGCTCTGGGCCCTATGGTTTCAGAGAAGAAGATTTTTGAGGCTTTTCTCCATTTTGAGTCTATGGGAGCTAAGGGGGTCCCAGGGTGTGGCCCATTTGGACCAGAGAGGCATGATTGGCATGATTTATGCAGGTGACCACTTGTCATTGCCACATGCTACATATCAAAGCTCTGTGCCCTGTGGTTTCAGAGAAGAAGATTTTTGAAGCTTTTTTCCATTATGAGTCTAGGGGAGCTAAGGGGCCCTGGGGCGTGGCCCATTTGGACCCCAGGGGATGATTGGCAGGATTTATGTAGGTGACCACTTGCCATTGCCACATGCTAATTATCTAAGCTCTGGGCCCTGTGGTTTCAGAGAAAAAGATTTTTGAAGCATTTTTTCCATTATGAGTCTATAGAAGCTTAGGGGCCCCGGGGCGTGGCTCGTTTTGACCACAGGGGCATGATTGGCAGGAATTATGTAGGTGACCACTTGTTGTTGCTACATGCTAAATATCTAAGCTCTGGGCCCTGTGGTTTCAGAGAAGAAGATTTTTGAAGCTTTTTTCTATTATGAGTCAATGGGAGCTAAGGGGCCCGCGGGAGTGGCCAATTTGGACCCCAGGAGCATGATTGGCAGGAATTATGTAGCTGACCACTTGCCGTTGCTACATGCTAAATACCTTGAAGAAGAAGATTCTTGAAGCCTTTTGTTCCATATTGAGTCTATGGGAGCGAAGGGGCCCCGGGGCGTGACCCATTTGGAACCCAGGGGCATGATTGACAGGAATTATGTAGGTGACCACTGGCCGTTGCTACAAGCTAAATATCTAAGCGCTGGGCCCTGCGGTTTCAGAGGAGAAGATTTTTGAAGCTTTTTTCCATTTTGAGTCTATAGGAGCTAAGGGGCCCCGGGGCGTGGCCCATTTGGAACCTAGGGGCATGATTGGCAGGAATTATGTAGGTGACCACTTGCCGTTGCTACATGCTAAATATCTAAGCTCGGGGCCCTGTGGTTTCAGAGAAGAAGATTTTTTAACCTTTTTTTCCATTATGAGTATATAGGAGCTAAGGGGCCCCGGGGTGTGGCCAATTTGGACCCCAGGGGCATGATTGGCAGGAATTATATAGGTTACCACTTGCCATTGCTACATACTAAATATCTAAGCTCTGGGCCATGTGGTTTCAGAGAAGAAGATTTTAAAAGCTTTTTTCCATTATGAGTCTATGGGAGCGAAGGGGCCCCGGGGCGTGGACCATTTGGAACCCAGGGGCATGATTGGCAGGAATTATGTAGGTGACCACTTGCCCTTCCTACATGCTAAATATCTAAGCTCTGGGCCCTATGGTTTCAGAGAAGAAGATTTTTGAAGCTTTTTTCCATTATGAGTCTATAGGAGCTAATGGGCCCCCGAGTCGTGGTCCTTTTGGACACCAGGGGCATGATTGGCAGGAATTATGTAGGTGACCACTTGCTGTTACTACATGCTAAATATATAAGCTCTGGGCCCTGTGGTTTCAGAGAAGAAGATTTTTGAAGCTTTTTTTCCATTATGAGTCTATGGGAGCGAAGGGGCCCCGGGGCGTGGCCCATTTGGAACCCAGGGGGATGATTGGCAGGAATTATGTAGGTGACCACCTGCCATTGCTACATGCTAAATATATAAGCTCTGGGCCCTGTGGTTTCAGAGAAGAAGATTTTTTAAGCTTTTTTTCCATTATGAGTCTATGGGAGCGAAGGGGCCCCGGGGCGTGGCCCATTTGGAACCCAGGGGCATGACTGGCAGGAATTATGTAGGTGACCAACTGCCATTGCTACATGCTAAATATATAAGCTCTGGGCCCTGTGGTTTCAGAGAAGAAGATTTTTGAAGCTTTTTTTTCCATTATGAGTCTATGGGAGCGAAGGGGCCCCGGAGCGTGGCCCTTTTTGAACCCAGGGGCATGATTGGCAGGAATTATGTAGGTGACCACTTGCCATTGCTACATGCTAAATATCTAAGCTCTGGGCCCTGTGGTTTCAGAGAAGAAGATTTTTGAAGCTTTTTTTCCATTATTAGTCTATGGGAGTGAAGGGGCCCTAGGGCGTGGCCCATTTGGCACCGAGGGGCATGATTGGCAGGAATTATGTAGTTGACCACTTGCCCTTGCTACATGCTTAATATCTAAGCTCTGGGCCCTGTGGTTTCAGAGAAGAACATTTTAAAATGTTTTCCCATTATAAGTCTATGGGAGCTATATGTTGCCATGGCAATCAGAATTCCAATCTGATCAGCCCAAAAACCTTATGCAGCCTTTCCCCCTACCTGATGATGATTCACATGAAATTTGATCAAGATTGGCCATGGGGTATTGGAGATATACTTATTTGAAATTGTTTACGGACGCACGGACGCACGCACGCACGGACGCACGACGAACGACGGACAAAAAGTGATCCCAAAAGCTCACCTCGTCACTACGTGACAGGTGAGCTAAAAATACAAGAAAAAAAAAATGTTTTCAGCTTTCAGCCTCTAAGGGCATAACTCCCAAAGTAGGCAATCCAGAGTTATGGTTCATGCACTCTTGTCTTATAGTGCTTTTCATTTGTGTGAAGTTTCATGAAAATACCTCAAACGGTTTTCGAGTTATGGAGCGGACAAGTAAAATTGCCATTTTTCAATGTTCAAAGGGCAACAACTCCAAAAGCAGGCAATCCAGTTATTGTTCATGCACTCTGCACATTGTCTTATAGTGCTTTACATTTGTGTGAAGTTTCATGAAAATACCTCAAATGGTTTTGAGTTATCATGAATAACAGATTTTTTTCAATGTTCAAAGGGCAATAACTCCAAAAGTAGGCAATCCAGAGTTATGGTTCATGCACTCTGCACATCATCACATAGTGCTTTACATTTGTGTGAAGTTTCATGAAAACACCTCAAACGGTTTTTGAGTTACGATGAATATTGGAAGTACGGAATTACAGAATTACGTAATCACAGAAGGACAAGGCAAATCAAATATAGCCCACACTTTTTCAAAGAGGGGCTATAATATTTTACATCTGTAATTATACCGTAAAAATTTGGACACATTCAGGATTTGCTGTAATTCTTGTAAAATTTTAACAAATTTGTTTCATGATCCTGCAAGGAGTCCAAAATGTGCAGACATAAAGGCAAACAGTGTAGGCCTATCTGTCCCAATAATAAGGATCATGCCTATAGTTATACCTGTATGCTCAAAGGACATTTTCTTGAGCATGTCCCCTACGTGAATACAGAAAGATGCATTTTTATTTCCTTAAATATTTTTCCATGATGTGACTTAAAACCCCAAAACGGGTACCCTGGCAAACAGTGCAGGCCCTGATCAGAGGCCGCAGAACGTGGCGTCTGATCAGGGCCTACACTGTTTGCAAAAAGTTCAGTCATTTTCCGAATAAATTTTGAAGAAAACAACCTGACACCCCTAATTTTTTAAATGGACCCTTGCAATATATGAGGAAGATTCCATTTGGTACAAAATGGGTTAATATGGAATACAGAAAGATTCTTTTCAACGTACTTGAACCAGCTGTGAGATTTCTTCAAAAACATCTGCTTGTGAACAAGTCGGTTGAAACACCCTGTCAAAGGTGAAGCCATAATTGTTCTGCCCTCTCCTTGATGCTGATATCACACTCTGAAACAAGAAAATAAATCTTAAAAGTATACATAAGGCAGGTCAAAAGAAAAATTTGAGCCGGGGCACAGCATTTCCTACAATTTACATGTGCGCCCAGTGAAGACTCCGATTGGTCTGTGCTTTGTTTCGGAGTTTAACAGCCCAGTCAACACTATTTTAGGTCATTTTTGAGCAAGTCAGTTTACCTATCGACACTTTTCCTGAGCAAGCTTATACGTAAGCCGTTAACCAGTACAGTGCACATTCTTTCGCCAGAAACTGACAACTGTCCTTAAATCAGCCGAAGGGAGAGAATGACCGTATTAAACATTTCATGATCAATTTCCACAAAACAATGTTGCTGACCCCGGCAGGTATCGAACCCACGTCCTCCTAATCACCAGTCAGACGTGTATCCGACTGAGCTATCCGGGCCGCCCAGATTGGTCTATGCATCAGTGCATTCTGATCAGAGTCTTTGTTAAACACTCTAAGGATAGCTAAGGGCCCAATGCTCCTTCATGCAGCAAGATAAGTCTCTGGTCTGACAATATGGATGCACAAGCTGAGCGGATTCTTTGCTGGGCACACGTGTAAATTGAATGAAAATAATGTGCCCCGGCTCATTAGTAAAACTAGAAATCTGTCCAAAGGACATGTATGCCCCCACCTGGTAGCACAATTAAAACTTTAACACTTACAGATAACACCATCTCGGCAAAGACCCGGAGGGAGAGGGGCGGACAGGGGTAACGTTATATACCTTTTCCAACATTCTTTGAATGGTGGGGAGTAAAAAATATTTTCAGCCTGTACATTTGTGCAGAATGAAAAGTGCTTGCTTGGTCAGGCCAAAATAAAATCCCACACTTCCCTATTTTTTTCTGACCTTTTTTTAAGCAAACATATTTTTTGTTTATGAAATAAATCACAGTTTGGAGGTCAGTTGTAAAGAAGATCAAATCACGAGGGCATAGGGCGTGTGATTTGTCTACTTACAACTGACCAACAAACTGTGATTTATAACTCAACAAATCACAAACTAGAGCTGATCTATTTCGATTCTAACAGGCTAAAAATCGGCAATAATGCTGTTGTTTCCTTCAAAATCTCACAACTTTTCGCCATTGTTAGAAGAAATCCAGCTAAAATTATAGACTGAAACACATGCATTTATATCCTTTTGTAGTGTTTTCAATCTGAGAATATGACGTTACACCATCTAATGTCAAGGAAATCGACTAGTGACGGCATAAATTGGCAGACTCGTCACGCTCTTCCTTGCCGCGATTTGTTGTAGAATAATACAGTTATTTTCCATAGCCTATATTGGCGCGCTGTGTTAGAATTGGCCTTAGAAACTGTTTGTTCCTCAAATTGTAACTGGAAGAAGCCAAGGTTGATCTATGTCTTGACTGGTGCTTGCCATTACTATAACACACCCATGTGACATAGTGCATTTTTCGTATCTCCAAAATGGCTACGTTTCTGATGAAAGTCCGTGATATTTTTCTTAGTTATACTGCAAACATAGGTTGTGTGTGCTCGTTAGAACTGCCTCATTGAGGCAGTCCACCTAGGATTTGGAGCAGAAATATGAAAAACTAGAGCTGTCAGTGAAACTGACTAGGGCCCCGGCAGCGCTATCAGAGGAGTAGGAAAATGTTGATGTTAAAGAAGACGTTTTTTTTTTTCCTTTCACCTCTAAGTATGACCTTGACCTTTGAGGTACGGACCTGGGTCTTGCGCGTGACACACTGTCACATTATGGTTAATATTTCTGCTAAGTAATATTTAAATCCATCCAGGTATAAGAAAGTTATAGATTGGACACAATGAAAAAGACGCTTTTTTGACCTTTTATCTCTAAGTATGACCTTGACCTTTGAGGTACGGCTGTGGGTCTTGCGTGTGACACTTCGTCACATTATGGTTAACATTTCTGCCAAGTAATATTTAAATCCATCCAGGAATAATAACAAAGTTATTAATTGGACACAGGAAAGACCCTTTTTTGACCTTTAACCTCTAAGTATGACCTTGACCTTTGAGGTACGGACCTGAGTCTTGCGCGCAACACTCCATCACATTATGGTTAACATTTCTGCCAAGTAATATTTAAATCCATCCAGGAATAAGAAAGTTATGGAGGATAAAAAAATTTGTGGACGGACAGACGGACAGACAGACGGATGGACAGAATGATGCCAAGTAATATTTAAATCCATCCAGGAATAATAAAAAGTTATGGAGGATAAAAAAAATTGTGGACGGACAGACGGACGGACAGACAGACAGACGGACGGAGAGGAGTAGGAAAATGTTGATGTTAAAGAAGACGTTTTTTTTTCCTTTCACCTCTAAGTATGACCTTGACCTTTGAGGTACGGACCTGGGTCTTGCGCGTGACACACTGTCACATTATGGTTAATATTTCTGCTAAGTAATATTTAAATTCATCCAGGTATAAGAAAGTTATAGATTGGACACAATGAAAAAGACGCTTTTTTGACCTTTTATCTCTAAGTATGACCTTGACCTTTGAGGTACGGCTGTGGGTCTTGCGTGTGACACTTCGTCACATTATGGTTAACATTTCTGCCAAGTAATATTTAAATCCATCCAGGAATAATAACAAAGTTATTAATTGGACACAGGAAAGACCCTTTTTTGACCTTTAACCTCTAAGTATGACCTTGACCTTTGAGGTACGGACCTGAGTCTTGCGCGCAACACTCCATCACATTATGGTTAACATTTCTGCCAAGTAATATTTAAATCCATCCAGGAATAAGAAAGTTATGGAGGATAAAAAAATTTGTGGACGGACGGACAGACGGACAGACAGACAGACAGACAGACAGACAGACAGACGGACGGACGGACAGAATGATGCCAAGTAATATTTAAATCCATCCAGGAATAATAAAAAGTTATGGAGGATAAAAAAAATTGTGGACGGACAGACGGACAGACGGACGGACAGACAGACAGACAGACGGACGGACAGAGTGATTACTATAGGGCACCCACACTTTCAGTGCGGGGCCCTTATAATGTTTACCCCGTAAACCCCAGTTTATCAATATAAAGTGGGGTTTAGGGGGTGTTCATTTTACAGAATTGTTCACGTGATGCATTGAAATTATCATTCCTCGATTGGTTTGTACCAAGTATCATTAATAAAGCTCTTATAGTTGTTGAGAAATGGACTCTTGCATTAGGGTGAAAGTTAGAGTGGTTGCGATAATTCTCAAAATCGGTAAACCATGAAACGTGGGTCAAGGTGAGACACGGATGCTTGCATTGAAGTTGCCATTCCTAGATGCAAGTTTGTACCAAGTATCATAATGAAGCTCTTATAGTTCTCTAGAAAAGAACTCTTACAATATGGTGAAAGTTAGGGTGGTCACAATAATTTACAAAGTCAAGTGAGTGAGTGTGAGTGTGTTTGAGTTTTATGTCCCACCCACAGCTACGGTTATACGGAGATTGGACCTCTGTTTAAAGACTCATCCAAAAGTCTGGAGAAGCCCAGGATCAAACCAAGGACCCCTTGTTTATAAGGCAAGTAGTTTATCCACTACACCACAGAGGCTTCTACACAAAGTCAGTGAACCATGAAATGTAGGTCAAGTTGAGATATGGATGCTTGCATTTAAGTTGCCATTCCTAGATGCAAGTTTGTAATGAAGCTCTAATAGTTCTTAACCCTTGTCCTGCTGAGCCCGGATATGCCTTATCTTTGAAACAATGTAGATCCAGATCAGATGGCTTCTGAAGAAGCCATCTGATCAGGATCTTCATTGTTTGCCATCCAGTTTATAAATTTATTGCAATAATTTGCATCAAGTAATCTGATTGGCTGATAATCAGTGGTGGGTGTGACATATTTAAATATTCAGCAGGACAAGGGTTAAAAAAATGGACTCTTACATTAGGGTGAAAGTAAGGGTGGTTGCAAATGTTGATGGTTTGACAGACGGATGAATGAAAGGACAGAAAACCAGACTCCTATATCCCGCCATGGTTAAAGCAGGCGCGACAAAAATACACAGATTACCTCACTTAAGCTGATATCGCCAAGCTTTGTCAATTCTAGGACTTTCTGGTCTTCATCTGGGAAATTCATGTGGCTAATCTCTCCATCTGTTCCATAGAGCTCCTCTCCCACCAACGGTCGAACTCGGCAGAATACCCTGATATTACCCTGTAATGCAGGTAACTTGAGTCAGGTCAAGCAAAAATGAGCAAAAAAATAAAAATAAATAAATAAATAAAGCAAGAGCTCTCATCAGACAAGGTAGCTTGCCTGGCAGTGTCCTTGAGGTTATGGGCATTGATGCGGTTCAATTGATGTTTTACATTCCTGTCAATTCTTTTTAGGTCAACGTTTCCAATTCTGTGTGACTTTTACCGGACATTGAGATGAAATGATATCTCAAGCCTTACCACTCAAACAAACCAACACGATTTACATGTATATGCAGGGACTGTCCTACCTATACCACTTTGCCTTGGCAGGCTAAGACTTTTTATGCAGTTTACCTGTACCCCGGTACTCATGAGCTGTCAGTTCCAGCTCCGCGTAAAAGCACCATGCAGCCAAATCTATTTCTCCAACCCCAATGCTGAATAAAACTTCGAACCTTGACCCATCATCATACCAAGTATGAACCAAAAATTCTGTCATATAGTTTGGAGACTATGAGCTCTTAAAAATTTCTAAGCCAGTGACCTTTAGATCATGGGCATGGGAGGTGGTATAGCTGAATAAAACTTTGTATCTATATTTAACATCTTATCAAAAATGAATCAAATCCAAACATGGTCTGCAAAACCAGAGGACCAATGGTCCTGAGCCGCTTGCCTGAGTGCTGAGAGTTTATGGAGCCATTTCATTTCTGAGAAGAAGACTCAAAGGGTTTCTACCATGGTAGCCATCTTGCACATGTGACCTGATAATGGGCCCATTGTTTCTGGAGATTTCTGAAGGATTTTTACCATATATAGGCATGTCATGTGACCCAACTCATATTAATAAATTTTCATTTGGTTGTTCCTAAAGCTTGCATGTGACATTTGATTACAAAATGGAGCAGTGGTTTCTGTGAAAAATAAGTTTCAATCGTCATATCTGAATGACCTTAGGCCAAGGTCAGAAAATGACCTTAACTACTCAAGTAGCTTCATCCA
This sequence comes from Lucinisca nassula, assembly GCA_963580285.1. Lineage (NCBI taxonomy): Eukaryota > Metazoa > Mollusca > Bivalvia > Lucinida > Lucinidae > Lucinisca > Lucinisca nassula. The sequence continues at coordinate 48,993,982 of OY757021.1, forward strand.
GTCTTTCACAAGAAACTGACAACTGCCCTTCACATCACAGGTTGCAATAGTTTCCAAAAAATACAAAATTTTGACTTTGACCATACAAAAGCCTATGTGACCAAAAGGTCATCCGAGGGTCATCATTTGAACAAACTATGTTGGTCCTGAGTCCCCATTGCTAGGTACCAGGTTTTATGACAATCGGTCCTTTGATTTTGGAGAAGATTTTTGAAAAGCCTTTTACCTTATATGGGCATGGTGGCCATCTTGGTCATGTGACAAAAATCATTTTAATCAATTTTCATTTCCTTGTTCTTAAAGGTATTTATATGGCTTTAATAGTGGTTTCTGAGGAAAAAAAGTTTTAATTTTTATATCTAAATGACCTTGAGCAATGGTCAAAGAATGACCCTGACCTTGAATACTAATGTCGTTTAATCCACTCATTTAAATAACTGCATATACGAATTTTACCAACACAGGCTGCAATAGTTTCTGAAAAATACACATTTTTTACTTTTACTAAAGTCTATGTGACCAAATTTGACCTGGCATAAAAAAGGTCAAGGTCATCCAAGTGTCATTATTTGAACAAATTATAATGGGCCCGAGTCGCCAATGTTACATACCATGTTTCATGGCAATCAGGCCATTGGTTCTGGAGGAGAACATTTTTTAATTGTTTTTACCATATATGGGCATGGTGGGCATCTTGGTCATGTGACCTGGACCCCGCAAACAAACTTTCGTTACCCCAACCCATGGATGTTCCATATGAAATTTAACTCCAATTTGCTCACTGATTTCAGAGATTTTGGAAAATGTTGACAGTCAGATGACAGACAGACAACAGAGCCTTGCCATACAATAAGCTTGGCTATGGTGAGCTGAAAACCCAGAATAATAAAATGGTTTATTCATTACGATAACACATCCGTGTGATATAGTACATTTTTTAAACCTCAAAAAGGCAAGTTTTTTTAGGAAAATTTGTGATATTTTTCTTATTTATACTCCAAATATAGGTTTTGGGTGCTCGTTAGAACTGCCTCATCGAGGCAGTTCTAACGAGTACCCACAACCTATGTCTTGGAGCAGAAATAAGGAAAATAATGTTTACCCCCCTAAACCCAAGCTTTCTGTATATAAAGTGGAGTTTTAGGGGGGTCTTTATTTCACAGACTTTTGTTTGTGATGAGAATTTACCTTGAGTTCCTGAACTGTATTATGGAGCTGTCGTCGTATTGTTTCATGTTCTCGGAACTTGACATTAAATTCTTCAATGGTACTTTCCTTGGACTTGATAATACCCTGGAGTCTTAAAATCTCAGCATCCTTATCTCTGCCTTCTTTCTGGGATTGCTCTAACAGCAGCTATTGGAAAGAAAATGATTAGCCACATTATCATGTGAAAACCTGATTTTGCCATTACGAAAACACCTCTTCAAAAACATTTACCCCCCCCCCCCCCCCCCACCCCCTAAACACCCAGCCCCCACCCCAAAAAAACATCATTTTGGAGACGTTACTTTTACCCGAGATTAAGATGAAATGACATCTCAAGCCCTGCCGCCCAATGAAACCTGAAATGACATCTCAAGCCCTGCCGCCCAATGAAACCAATAGAGTTTATCAGCATGGACGGTAGGACATGCACCGCTTTGTCTGTGCAGGCTTAGATTCTTAAGCGGTTTACCAGAACTCATGTGCGGGTCAGTTTCAGCTCTAAGTGTAAGCATCATGCAGCTCATCTATTTCTTCTAGCCCCGATGGGCAGGAGCCAGAATTTTGGTTAGAGCCTCCTAATAAATTGATTTGGTTCCAATGAGTAACCACAATATATATTTTAGAGGTGAAATAAATGCGTTATATACATTACAGAAAACAAATTGCATATCTCATTGCATGTATTTCTTCATTGCAAACCAGAAATTTATTGCCTGTTTGCTTTGTTTTGTATAGACTTCAATGGCCAAGGTCCTGTTGAGACTGTCAGTCATTCTACCACAGCTTTCCTGGGCTGACTTAGACCTTCTTTTAAGCAGTAAATCTGTACAGTGCCGATGCTTGAAAACTGTCCTCCTTGGATCTGTGGACGGGACAAAATAACCATAGAAAACATTTCATCACAATGAAAGAATGTACCTGGGCCCCGACAATTAAGCCTGTAACTTGATCACCAGTTGGTGGACTGGAGTTTAATGATGCTGTCTACACTAGTCAACACTATTTAGGTCATGCACAGCCATTCAGTGTACCTAATGACACATTTCCTGAGCAGGATTATACATAAGAAGTAAACACGCACAGAGCACATTCTTTTGCCAGAAATTGTCAACTACACTTCTTGAATCAGTGGAAGGAAGGGAATGACGCATTTCCACTCAGCCACCGAAGATTATCAGTTGGACAAGCATCTGACCAAACTATTGGGTTTGGCCCATACCCAGTAAGTTGCAAAAGCTGCTCTCATTTTTCTGCAAAAATATTATCGTAGTGATCCTAAGTATTGGGACAAAAAGAACTAAGCAAACAGTCCAGACCATAATCAGACTACTCTTAAAGGTGCAGTCTGATCAGAGTCTACACATTTTACCATTCCTTCTGCACCTTTTGAACTCCTTGCTGGATCGTGAAACATATTTGTTAAAACTTTAGAAGATTTACAGCAAGTCCTAACAGTGTCCAAATTTTTAGAACTTCTACGGTAGTATATTTGCTCTACCAATTGATCAAAATTTAAAGATATGATAACTAACGATATTACATGTACTAGTTTTGAACAACTGGAAAGAGAAGTCTGAAGAGGATAATTAAGGCATAATTATCCTTATTTCTGGTTAGAACCTAGACCTGGTACTTCTAAGAATCCTCCATGAGGCAATTCTAACTAGAGTAGTCAGAAGATCTCACTTTACCCCACTGCAGCACTTTTAGAGGAGAAAGACCCATAGTATCAAAATATTTTGAATTCATTCTTAGTTCTTTACCAGGTAAACCACTGTAGGAAAAGGTAACATGGCATAACTCGACGAGTTATGGGCCCTTTGCCTCTGTTCGGCCATTACATCTTCCTTACTTTAGAAACTAAGTGTGGTATAAATTTCATTGAGGATGGACCACAAACATAAAAGTTATTGGACAAAATAATTTCTAATTTTTGAAGACTTTTCAAGGGAAATAACTTCAAAAGTAATGGACCCTTGGTCCCTATTCTGGTATACACAATACAGCTAATCATTGTCTATGTTTATAAAACTTTCAGCTTTCTAGCTTTATGATTCCTGAGAAATCTGATACAAAAATTTTCAAGAATGGCAACCTCTGAAAACCTATCAAGGGACATAACTCAAGTGTGATGGCCCATTGACCCCTATTCTGGTATACACAATACATCTAGTGATTGTCAAAGTTTACACGAAGTTTCAGCTTTCTAGCTTTCACAGTTCCTGAGAAATTTGTTACAAAAATTTTCAAGACTGGCAAAAATTGAAAACCTACCAAGGGACATAACTCCAACAGTTATGTGCCCTTGGTCACTATTCTGCTATGACACCTTCCTTACCTTACAGACCATGTGTATTATAAGTTTCATTGAAGTAGGACCACAAACATAAAAGTTGTTATGCAAAATGCGTTTTAAAATTTGAAAACCATTCAAGGGCCATTACTCTAGTAGTTATGGGTCCCTGGTCACTACTCTGCTGCTACACTTCCTCCTTAAACCTACAACCTTAGAGACCAAGTGAAGTGTAAGTTTCATTAAAGTTGGACCACAAACATAAAAGTTATTAAACAAAACGAATTTAATTTTGCAGTCATGGAATCACAGAATAACGTAATGACAGAATCACGGAAGGACATGACAGATCCAGTAAAGCCCAACTTTTTCAAAGTGGGCTATAATAACCACCCATCTCATATGTTTATGGAAACGTAATTAAAACAAGAATTCTCTGAGGCTATGTCTCACCTGTGTGGGCCAAAACCAACTTGAAATTAAATCTATATGCTAGGGTCAATGGCGCAGCTGAACAAACAAGATGTCAGAAAACTGGATTCTTACATAGGGCCATGCGAAAGCAGGCATGGCAAATATCTCTAAATTATTTTCAGTACTCCTTATCTAATCTAAGATAAGATATGAGAAGTCTTCATCTACCGTAATGATCCTAAGTATTGGGACAGACAGGCCTAAGCAAACAGTGCAGACCCAGATCAGACTGCTCCTGAAGGAGCAGTCTGATCTAGGTCTGCACTGTTTGCCATTCCTTCTGCAGTTTGGACTCCCTGCTGGATCCTGAAACAAATTTATTTAAAAAATTTGGAGAATTACTGCAAGTTCTTAAGGTGTCCAAAATGTTTAGGATTTTTAAGGTACAGTGAAATTTTGCTATTAAGACCACATAAAATTAGGACTAATTCTGCTATAAAAAGCTTATTTTGAAGAGTACACTTAATTATTCCTTGTGTTTTCTGCCTTCAATGTCCTCTGGTCAGGGTTCACCTTTGGGACTGTTCAAACTTTTGAACAGTCCCAAAGGTGGTCTTAATATAGGAATTTTACTGTATATCATTTGTCATCATTTACCTTTGTAGCATCCAATTCTGCTGTCAAGCCAGCCTGTGCTGAAGTAAGCTGTGCGACAGAAGCTTTCAATCCCGACACTTCCTGCTGTAACGCAGTAATCTCCCCTTCCAAACTCTCCTTCTGCCGCCGCAGTGAGGCCTTTGTAAACTCAAAACTTTCTGTCTCTCTTTCAAACTGCCTTCTAAGGCTAGTGAGGTCATCTTCTGTTTCCCTAGAGTAATGAAAGGAACCAAAATACAGTAAAACCTGTCTTCGTGGCCACCTCTATTAAGCAAGCAACTTGTCTTAAGCAAGCAGGCATTCACTTCCCGAAAAAGGAAAAAGCATTAAAATTCACCTGTGTTAAGCAAGCACTTGTCTCAACCATTGGCCTTCTGAATATTTATATACGCCACACCCACTACTGATTATCAACCAATCAGATTACTTGATCCAAATTATTGCAACAAATTCATGAGCTGAATGACGAACAATGAAGATCCTGATCAGATGGCTTCTTCAGAAGCCATCTGATCTGGATCATTGTTTGAAAGATAAGGCATGTCCAGGCTCAGCAGGACAAGGGTTAAGCAAGTATGTTTTGAATATCCCATAGGTGTTTGCTTAATACAGGTTGGACTGTATGAGACAAAGGCCCTAGCATTCTCCAATTTTATTTTCTTTTAATGTATGTGGGCAGCCAAAATAGGGCTGGATGCATGACATCTGGCATGAAGTTACACCAGGCCAGAATGTGAGTAAAAATTTCCATGCTCAATTCACTTGAGCATTAAGTTTGAAATGCTCATAATTATCAAAATACAAACAAATGAGGCAGTTTGTCTGCTCAGATCAGAAAGAATGTTGTTTGTCCAGCACATAAATTGTTTTTTGGCATTTTAAAATTTATGAGCAGGAAAAATTTCCTGCTCAAGTGAGCTGACCATGAAACAATAACCAAGAGGCCTGGTCTCATATACATGCCTGCAAGCAGTTTTGGTGAGACTTATGTGCGGGCTGAGTTTGAGCTCTTGTTGGTTGTTTAAATGATAATAGCCTTTTGTCATTAGCAGGTTCAAAATGTCCCAGTAAACAATATCTCTAACCCTTAAGATGCTGCGAAAAACTACATCTGAAAATGTCGTCTGCTCATGTCGTCTGCTGAATCTTTCTTTTTAGATATGTTTTATCAAACAGGCAAACAGTGTGGACCCAGATCAGACTGCTCCTAGAGGTGCAGTCTGACCTGGGTCCACACCTTGAAAAAATTACTTTTAAAGTAACTGGCAGACAACAAAGTAGGCAACAATTATCGTGATTGGCATTTTATGGGTTGAAATTATTTCTACTGAAATAGTGGGTCTGTATCTGAGACCATATCAGTTATATATATATATGATATGTTTATCAATACAGGGAAACCTCTGCTAATGGTTGTTTTTGTTTAGCAGCCATCTCTCTTCAGCAGCCAAAATTATCTGCCACAAAGAATTTTAATATACATTTAACCCATTTTGTACCATAAACCTCAAAACGGGTAATTGGCAAACAGTGCAGGCCCATATAAGACGCTGCAGAATGCAGGGCCTACACTGACTGCAACAAGTTCAGCCACATTCCAAATAAATTTTTGATGAAAAAAAAACAACCTTATATCCCTAAATTTTGAAATGGACCTCTGCTTCATATAAGTGGAAGATTCCATTTGGTACAAAACGGGTTAAACTCTGTTGAGCAGACACCAACCAGCAGCCACTTTACATAAATCTGAATTAAATCTTCATTTACCACTCACATGTTCCTGTCTGTATCACGCACCATTCCCGTTAAGTAGGAATGATAAGTAACCAGTTTGGAGTTTTCCCTGGGCTGCTGGCTGCCAACACGAGGTTACACTGTACATGTATTTCATACCTGAGCTGTCTCCTGAGGTCGTTATTCTCCTTGTTGACACTAGAGGTCTGCTCTTCCTTCTGGGCCACCGTCCCCGACAACTGTGTATTCTTGTTCTCAAGTAGCGCTATCCTCTCATTATACATGCCCATCTGCACCATCAGCTGCTGGCGTTCCTGGGCTGTTGACTGGAACTTTGACTCCATGTCCTGGAGACGCCCTTTCAAGTCCCAGGCAGGTCGCTTCTTTCCTCCTCCACCTGGATTACAGAGCGGAGCTAACCCATAAAATGCTTATCACCACAATTGTCGTCTGCTTTGTCATCTGCCGGTTACTTTAAAAATCATTGTTGCAAACAGTGTGGATCCAGATCAGACTGCTCCCACACTGTTTGCCTGTATGTAAAAATATTTTTAATAAGTTTGCAAGAAACTACAGCAGACACCAGCTAATCATGACAATTGTCGTCTGCTTTTTCATCTGCCGGTTACTTGCAAACGCTGTGGACCCAAATCAGACTGCTCCACTAGGAGCATTCTGATCTGGGTCCACACTGTTTGCCTGTATGTAAAAATATTTTTTATAAGTTTGCAAGACACTACAGCAGACAACAGCTAATCATAAATATTGCCGTATGCTTTGTAATCTGCCGGTTACCTTAAAAGTCATTGTTGCAAACAGTGTGGATCCAGATCAGACTCAAACAAACAGACATACATGACATGTATGACGCCCTTAACGATGTCGCGTTTACTAATGGCGGACTATTGACTTTTTTGTTAAATCGTGAATAAAATGCGTTTAAAATATCATATGATAAATAGAATCTTGCATTCGTGCTCATGTATTATTGAATTTATTAAACTTGTTGAAGAAAAGGGATAAAATGCTCGACGATCCCTTTTCCTCAACTTGTTTAATAAATTCAATACCGGTAATGCATGGACACTCATGTAGGATCCTCTATATATTTGAATGGAATGATTTTAGCGACTCTCATTTTCATGTCACCCTGATACCGCCAATCAAAATTCAGCTGCATCGAACATATGCTTAGGGGGATGTCCTTCGAAGAGCTTAAGATGGACACCATGGCAGCCATCTTTGATATTAAAATGCAAGGAAATCACCAACTCTAAAACTCCATGTTGCTCCACTGACTCACAATATCTTACAGGTTAACTGGACTTAATGTTAAAAAGCAGATGTAGCTTGAAGGTTTTCAAGATGGCCACCTTTGCTGCAATCATGAGGATAACACACCCGTGCGACATAGTGCATTTTCTCACTTCTCCAAAATGGCTACTTTTCTGATAAAAATCTGTGATATTTTTCTTATTTATACTTCAAACATAGGTTGTGGGTGCTCGTTAGAACCGCCTCATTGAGGCGGTTCTAACGAGTACCCACAACCTATGTACAGGAGCAGAAATAAGCAAAATAATGTATACCCCCGTAAACCCCAGTTTTCTCTATATTAAGTGGGGTTTAGGGGGGTCTTCATTTCACGGACTTGTTCACGTGATGTTTTAGCAATTCTGAATCACCATGTGATGACTCCCATGAAGCTGTATAAAACTTCTCACTTACATTTTGGGATAAAATGTAATCTGAAGAATTTCAAGATGGCTGCAATGTCGAATCAAAACTGAAGTCACTATCGCCCTGACAAGAAAAGCTAACAACCGATGACGGACAACTGGTCACGGCATAAGCTGACCTGGAGCTGGGCTCCAGGAGAGCAAAGAATATGTTTACTAACCACATCACCATATTCAAGAACTGCATCTCGGCCCCAGATATTCTGCCTAAGTTGCACAAGCACATAGCCATGCTAAAAAAATAAGCTGATGAATTTCTTCATCGCATCAACCTTTCTGTAGACTTGTGAGACACTGACTCTTACACATGCCCCAGCCAATCGGGGCTTGAACAAATTGATGTGCTGCATGATGCTTCCATGCAGAGCTGAAACCGACCTGCAAACGAGTACTGATTGACCGCTTAGAGGATCTAAGTCTGCCTAGGCAAAGCGGTGCGAGGCCGACCGTCCATGCTTATAAACCCTGTTGGTTTCATTGGGTAGCAGGGCTTGAGATGTCATATTATCTCAATGTCAGGTAAAAGTCCCACAAAATTGGAAGCAACGTCTCCAAAATGACCTTTACAGTGTTTATGGGGATGTTAAACCTCAAATCAAACAAACCAAATCAAACAGACCCTTACCGAAGAACTTCATTTGAACCAGCTGATGGAAAAAAGGTCACACAAATCAATTTGGATGAAAGGCTCAGAGAGACCTGCACTAAAGTCAGGCCTTATACTGACGAAGCTTTTCCATGCCTGAAAGACCTGATTTTGCAGCCTTAACCCTTTATTGTGCAGAACAAGTCAACCATTACCTTTGCAAACAGTGTAGATCCAGATCAGATAGCTTCTGAAGAAGCCATCTGATCAGGATCTACACTGTTTGTAATGCAGTTTGTGAAATGAGCAAATACATTTTATCAAGTAATTTGATTGGTGAATAGTCAGAAATGGGTGTAGCTAAATAATTTCATTCAGCAGGATAAGCGATCAATAGTCATTGGAGGAAAATTCAAAATCTAAAAAGCCTGAAATCGAGAAAAATCAAGAAAGAAATCCAGCTCTAAAAGCCTGAAATCCTGCATATGCCTGAAAAGTATGAGGCCTGTAAAGTGCAGTCTTGTCAGTGCCTTTGTTCAGTACCGACAAATACCGTAAAATTCTAAAGACGCGGACACCTTGAGAACTTGCTGATATTCTCCTAAAATTTTGACTTTGTTTCACAATCCAGCAGGCCCGTCCAAGAAGTGAAGATGGAATAGCAAACAGTGTACCCTGATCAGGGCAAGGTTGGCAAAATGCCGGCAAATATGAGTATTTTCCATGCCAGTGGTATTTACCGGTAAATACCGGCAAATACTGATCATCAGGGTCTCCACTGGTTGCCATTTCATCTGCACTTCTTAGACTCCTGAGATCTGCTGGATTGTGGAACATAATTGTTAAATTTTTAGGCGAATTACAGCAAGTCCTCACTGTGTCCAGTTTTTAGGATTTTTATGGTAATAGAATGATTTCACTTAAAAGACTCTTAGATGAAAGGGTTAACAGGGTGAAGTTCAGTAAATTGTAACACTGAAAAGTCGTGGCATACCTGTGTTAGCTGTAGTGGTACACACTCCATTTGAGGCTTTCTCATTGCTCTTATTACGCTTCGGTGCCAAAACAGTTCTGGATGCATTAGTTGCAGGTGCTTTAGCTGAAAAGATAACCATGAAATGCTTACTGCAGAAGACACTGCTAAGACAACCATGAAATGCTTACTGCAGGAAATGCTGCTAAGACAACCATGAAATGCTTAGTGCAGGAGACGCTGCTAAGGCAACCATGAAATGCTTAGTGCAGGAGACGCTGCTAAGACAACCATGAAATGCTTACTGCAGAAGACACTGCTAAGGCAACCATGAAATGCTTAGTGCAGGAGACCCTGCTAAGACAACCATGAAATGCTTAGTGCAGGAAATGCTGCTAAGACAACCATGAAATGCTTAGTGCAGGAGACGCTGCTGAGACAACCATGAAATGTGTTATGCAGAAGATGCTGCTAAGACAATAATGAAATGCTTTGTGCAGGAGACGCTGCTAAGACAACCATGAAATGCTTAGTGCAGGAGACGCTGCTAAGACAACCATGAAATGCTTTGTGCAGGAGACACTGCTAAGACACCATGAAATGCTTAGTGCAGGAGACCCTGCTAAGACAACCATGAAATGCTTAGTGCATTAACCTAATATGACAACCATGAAATGCTTAGTGCAGGAGACGCTGCTAAGACAACCATGAAATGCTTCGTGCAGGAGAAGCTGCTGAGACAACCATGAAATGCTTTGTGCAGGAGACGCTGCTAAGACACCATGAAATGCTTAGTGCAGGAGACCCTGCTAAGACAACCATGAAATGCTTAGTGCATTAACCTAATATGACAACCATGAAATGCTTAGTGCAGGAGACGCTGCTAAGACAACCATGAAATGCTTCGTGCAGGAGAAGCTGCTGAGACAACCATGAAATGCTTTGTGCAGGAGACGCTGCTAAGACAACCATGAAGTGCTTAGTGCAGGAGACGCTGCTGAGACAACCATGAAATGCTTTTGCAGAAGAGGCTGCTAAGACAACCATGGAATGCCTAGTGCAGGAGACGCTGCTAAGACAACCTTGAAATGCTTAGTGCAGGAGACGCTGCTAAGACAACCATGAAATGCTTTGTGCAGAAGACGCTGCTAAGATTACCATGAAATGCTTTGTGCAGGAGACGCTGCTAAGACAATCATGAAATGCCTACCGGTAGTGCAGGAGACGCTGCTAAGACAACCATGAAATGCTTAGTGCAGGAGACGCTGCTAAGACAACCATGAAATGTTTACTGCAGAAGACACTGCTGAGACAATCATGAAATGCTTTTTGGCAGTAGACGCTGCTAAGACAACCATGGAAATGCTTACTGCAGAAGACGCTGCTTAGACAACCATGAAATGCTTAGTGCAGGAGACGCTGCTAAGACAATAATGAAATGCTTTGTGCAGGAGACGCTGCTAAGACAACCATGAAATGCTTAGTGCAGGAGACGCTGCTAAGACAACCATGAAATGCTTTGTGCAGGAGACGCTGCTAAGACAACCATGAAATGCTTTGTGCAGGTGACGCTGCTTAGACAACCATGAAATGCTTTGTGCAGGAGACGCTGCTAAGACAACCTTGAAATGCTTAGTGCAGGAGACGCTGCTAAGACAACCATGAAATGCTTTGTGCAGAAGCTGCTATGCTTAGTGCAGGAGATGCTGCTAAGACAACAGTACTGTAAAACTGACAAATGTACATTAACCCTTTTTGTACCAAATGGAATCTTCCACCTCATATATAGCAGGAGTCAATTTCAAAATTTAAGGGTTTCAGGTAGTTTTCTTCAAAAACTATTCGGAAAATTGCTGAACTTTTTCAAACAGTGTAGGCCCTGATCAGATGCCGCATTCTGCGGCGTCTGATCATGGCCTGCCCTGTTTGCCAGGGTACCCATTATGGGGTTTCCGGTACAAAATGGGGTAAAAGGGAAGCACAAACTTCAACAGCTCAATTTTTATCTTTTTAATTATTCAGCTGGATAAGGGTTAGATACAGCTGGATATGACCCAAAGCATTTGATCAATTAGTACACTACGTTTTTGCAAACACCAACTGCACATGCTTGATATGATGAGCTGTAATGAAAGAGAGTAATTACTACCTTGTAAATGCTTAACCCATTTTCACCCCAAACAGGGACAATGTCAAATGGTGCTGGTCAAGATCTGAAGCCACCGCATAATTATGCCCTGGCTTTCAAAGAAGCAGTGAAACAATGAGCCAGCACATCAGAAAAAGATATTCGACATAGTGAGAATCAACAGTTAGCACAAGAAAACGGGTGAGGGAAGTGGCTGTTTGAAGAGACTAACATGAAGAAACTAACATGGAGCCAGAGGTGTATCTTTCATCTTGTCCTGTTAAAACAATTGTAATGGTATATGGGGGAAAAATTAAACTTTAAAATGGTTTCTGATAAGAGGTAGTTTTGAATATCCTTATTTATCATATGACGTCATTGATAAGCAGTGGATAATGTTGGGCAATAAAAATCGTATGACCACACATGTAATACCACTTTGACGGGATTTAGTAACATCATGAGGACGTCCATGTCAACAATGCATTTTTTGTGGAAACTTCGTCAAATTCAAGGCAATAAACTCCAATATATAGTGGTCATATGATAAACGGAATCTCACACTCGTGAATATTTCATATGATATTTATGAAATTGCTAAAGGCTAATTTCATACATATCATATGAAATGACCATTTGTGTAAGATCCTCTATGTATTACAGCTCCACATAAAATGACAATCTTATCAAATAATGTGAATATCTCAAGGAATATAGCCTCTGCTTACAGCTAAAACTACAGACACTCTGCTTACAGCTGGGGGGGGGGGGGGGGGGGGGGGGGGGGGGGGGGGGGGGGCAAAAAAGTTTTCCGAAACACAGAAGCTCTAAGTAAAAGTTGTTTGTTTGATATGAGGTTAAGCGTCCCTGTCAACACTGTAAAGGTCATATTGGAGATGTTGCTTCCAATTTTGCGGGACTTTTACCTGACACTGAGATGAAATGACATCTCAAGCCCTGCCCCCCAATGAAAGCAATAAGTTTTTGGTTGTTATGTTTGGTGTGATCTGTTAGTATGGCATTCTGTGCTTGTACAAACCTCTTTCTGTGTATGCCTCCCTGAAAGCTTTTGTTTTGCTAGATGTATGATTATTGTCTCTAATAGTCTCAACATTTTCTGCCTTCTTGTTAGTTTCCAATGCATTTTCTTTATTTTCCTGAATAACTTTCTGTCCATACTTAATAGTTCTTACTTCTGAAGGTGTTTTTGGCAATGACCTCTTATAATAAAGTGGTAATTTTGACGATTTGTATTTTAGGGCATCCCCATGAGTGTCTGGCCTGTGTTCAGAAGATGATTGCTTCTTTTCATGAACTTTTGCATGTCTTCCAGCTGGAGGAGATGAAATAACACAGGTCACATGACCTGAAACATCTTTCTCATGCAACTTTTCACCTAAGTCAATGTCAACTTCTAAATTACAGCTGTCTGTAATTTTATTATCATGCTCAGTATTAGTGATTCTAGTGGACAGGCTTTCATCTAAAGCCAGATCTGAACTATTGTGATTTACAAATGTTCCTTTATGCAAAGACTTTTCAGAATGTCTGCTGGTGGCTCTTGGGCAAGTGTCACTACTGTTTTCTCTATTTCTAAGTATACTCAAAGAATCAGCATTACTATGTGTTTCATTTAGGCTTTTATCTTCTCTACAGGTTTTTGAAATTGATTCTGAGAAATGCAGGTTGGTTTCCATGCAAGAACTTTCATTTTCTTCACTTGAGGTTTTTAACACAGTATGACCAAAAGAAATTAGTCTATTGTCTTTCCTCTTTTCAGAATTTGCAGCTTCAGTTGTTAAATTCCTCTGAATATTTTTCTTTACATCATTCTTGCACAGTCCTTTTACTGATGCAGGACTATCACTTGCTAATCTATTCCTGGTTTCATGTTGGAAACACTCTGGTTCTGAATCCTCATATTCAAAAGAAGTAAAATGTTTTGACTGTCTTTTTGAATCACATTTTGGTACAATTGCCTCTTCAAGGTTACTGTTTGTGACCTTAGAGATAACTGAAAATGCTGATCTGCAAGCTCTTTTTGGAGACTTGGCTGATTTTGCAGGTGTCAAAGTCTGTGATGTGCCTACATTAACATCACTGGAATTTCTAGGTTTTCCTTTCAATCTTGATCTAAGCTTCACAGGGGCAGGTGTTAGTATTGATTTTGCTGGCGTCAGCTTTGGCCCATTCCAACCAAATGTTTTCACTCCACTCTCCTTTATTGGTATAAAGCTCTTTTTACAACCCTGTGGTTTCTTCGATTTTGTTGAAATACTGGCTATTTCTTTGCATTCAGGACAATAACAAGAATTATTAACAACTCCTTTAACACAGGACACAACTGACACAGATATGGAATCATTTTTGACATTCCTTAGATTCTCAGCGTCATCATCTATTTCAGAACTCGTTTTAACAGACTCTCTTGCAATAAATATACATGTCTCGGCTTTCTTATTCCAGTTCTTTCTGGGACTTTTTTCAACAAAAACCGGTATCCTAGACATGTTTAGTTTCTAAAATGCTGACTTCTAAGGAGACATTAAGTTAGGATTAGTTTTCTGATTTACATATACAGTAAAATTCCTATATTAAGACCACCTTTGAGACTGTTCAAAAGTGGTCTTAAAGACCACTTTTGAACAGTCCTAAAGTTGGTCTCTGACCAGAGGACAATGTATGCAGAAAACACAAAGAAAGAATAACTGAAACTTTCTAAATAAGCTTTTTAAAGCAGAATTAGTCTCAATTTTGGTGGTCTTTATAGCGGAATTTTACTGTAGTTAAGTCCTAAAAATGGCTATTCTGGTTCTGTTTTGTTTGTTTGTTTGGAGTTAAACAACCTAGTCAACACTATTTAAGTCATATCGAGCCAGTCAGTCTGATTTTTGTGAAAAAATCCAAAATGGGTGGTACAAACTGCACAAAACTAATTTATTCACCTATGAAGTACATGCAAAATACATACTTTGCAAAGAAGATTGATGCTACCATGCAGAATACAAACTTTACAAAGACGATTGATCCTACATAACACTTTTATCACACTTAACATGTTTTGTTTCATCAAGATCAAGTATCATATTTTTTTTTCCCCTTACAATCTTCCTGTTTCTATTTGTTCATATACTAGACCTATCGTAAATTTTAAAATTCCAATATGAAATTTCCAAGACTAGCAAACAATTCTGAGTGAAAATAAAAATATAATTTAAACACAACACTTTATATATAGGAGCTACACACAAACATGTTCACTTCACGACAGACAAGTTTGTACCCGGTATACCATTTCTATCTTATATTCTTTACTTCCTAAAAATCTTGACTTTCAAGAAAAATACAAACCATTTCCTTGTTCACTTTTACTTATGAATTAAAACAAACAATTTCAGCAAAAGAAAGCAGGTTCAAAGAAGGACAGTATAATCGCTGCTTTTTATCGGACTGTGCATGTGCAAAAGTCCAGTATTTCTTATATTTTCTCTTATACATGCAATATAAATAGTTGTGAATATTTGTGTTATTTACCATACTTAAAACAATTAATAACAATTAAAAACAAAAGTTTACTATAAATGACAATGACAAACTTACTTTTGTTTTGACTATTGATTCTTTTGTTAGAACTTTCTTAAGACGCCGAGCAAAACTACATCTGAAAATGTCGTCTGCTTATGTCGTCTGCTGAATTTTTTTGCAAACTTTTCAAAAATATTTTTTCATATAGGCAAAGAGTGTGGGCCCAGATCAGGCTGCTCCTACAGGAGCAGCCTGATCTGGGTCTACACTGTTTCCCAAAAAATTACTTTTAAGTTAACCGCCAGACGGCAAAGCAGACGACAATAGTCATATTTTTTCATACAGGCAAACAGTGTGGGCCCAGATCAGACTGCTCCTACAGGAGCAGTCTGATCTGGATCCACACTGTTTCCAAAAAAAAATTACTTTTAAGTTAACCGCCAGACGGCAAAGCAGACGACAATAGTCATGATATTTTTTCATACAGGCAAACAGTGTGGGCCGAGATCAGACTGCTCCTACAGGAGCAGTCTGATCTGGGTCCACATTGTTTCCAAAAAAATTACTTTTAAGTTAACCGACAGACGGCAAAGCAGACGACAATAGTCGTGATTGCCATTTTATGGGTTATCTCATTTCCAACTAAAAGGAATCTTCCTCCCTATGTATAGCAGGAGTCTATTTTTTAATTCAGGTTTGTCAGGTTCTCTTAGAACATCTAGAAATTCAATTAAAAATGGCTGAATTTTTTTCTTTGCAAACAGTGAAGGTCCTGATCAGACACCGCAGAAATTGGCGTCTGATCTGGGCCTGCACTGTTAGGCTGTTAGCATATCTCTCAATTTGTAAGTTCCCTTCTGTCAAAGGTTAACAGATATGTAAAGTGATTTTACCTAACATACAATTAAGTTGAATTAACTCAAGATCTTTATCTCAAGAATGGGTAAAGTATGGCTCACTTGCGCTATTATGACTCTCTTTCTGCTTCAATGACTAACATGATATTGTAGCTTCTTGTTGTCTTGAATTACTAATGAACAGAACAGGAGTAAAAGGGTTTTTTTTGTTTTGTTTTTCTCCTATTACTGCTACTCGCTCACATCTGAGCATTACGAGCAGGATTTCCTGGGTGGTAACCAGTATGATTTCCTGGGTGGTAACCAGTATTTTTTTTTTTTAGCAATGTGGATGAAGTGCCTTGCTCAAGTGTACAGCACTTTGGTCAGCGTGAGGCTCAAACCCCCTACCTCTTGATCACTAATCTGATGCGTTACCACTGCACCAAAGGGCTCCACACCAAAGCGCTCCATTCTTTCCATTCTTATCTGTTACCCTAATGATCCTAAGTATCAGGCCCAAGCAAAGACCTAAGCAAACATTGCAGACCTAGATCAGACAGCTCCTGAAGATCAGATCTGATCTAGTTCTACACTGTTTTCCGTTCAGTCTGCACATTTTGGACTCAAACCTGGATTGTGAAACAAACTTGCTGAAATTTTAGAAGAATACCGGGTAAAAGCAAGTCCTCAAGGTGTCCGAATTTTTAGGATTTTTACAGTACTATACCTGGTTGAACTGTTGGTTTAATTGGCTGCTGCCTCTTGCCAGTAGCATTCTTGAGATTCTCTGAATCTGTAGCTGGATTCAGCCTTTTTCGCTTTGCTGCAGGTCCCTGAAACCATATTTACCGATAGTTTTAACCCTTGTCCTGCTGAGCCCGGATTGCCTTATCTGTCAAACAATGTAGATCCAGATCAGATGGCTTCTGAAGAAGCCATCTGATCAGGATCTACATTGTTTGTCATTCAGACTGTGAATTTGTTTCAATAATTTGCATCAAATAATCTGATTCGTTGATAATCGGTAGTGGGCTTGGCAGATTAAGGTATTCAGCAGGACAAGAGTTAACCTTGTTCTGCTGAATTTATTATTTTGCTAAACCCATCTCTGACTATCAATCAATCACTTGATGTTATTTATAAACAAAAGGTCAATAATGGCCCTGAATCGCTCACCGGATCCATGATATTGCACAAATGAAACATTAGGTAATATGTTTTGGAGTGAAGGATTGAGCAATTTTAGCTGACGGTGACCCAAGGAACATTTCTGCGAAAATATTTCAAAATTCATGCACTGGTAAAGAGAATATGTTTCAAGCTATGTCTATTCTTAGCTCTGGCAGCCACTTTGTTCACCTGAGCAGAATAGTTAAAGCAATTTCGTAGTGGGTCATGTAAGGAAGATTCCTGTGAAATTATTTCAAAATCCTTCCACTGGGTAAGGAGGAGAAGTCGTTAAAAGGTTTTTCTATTTTTAGCTCTGGCAGTCAACTTGTTCATCTGAGCATTTGAGCAATTTCGGTAGAGTCACCCAAGAAATATTCCTGAAATTATTTTGAAATTAGGCCAGTAGCCTTGGAGATGTCATTTTAAGGTTTTTCTATTCAGCTCTGGTGGCCATTTTGTTCAGCAAACTGCAACCATTTAGACAATTTTGGTAGAGTGGCCACCAAGGAAAACTCCTGTAAAATTATTCCAAAATCTGTTCAATGGTTTATGAGATGTCTTTTAAGTATATTGTTGACTGACAAGAAGATGTTTTCTACTTTTAGCTTGTTCATCCAAGCGAAACAATTTGAGCAATTTTGGTAGAGGCCTACTAGAGGGTCACCCAAGGAATATTACTGTAAAATTATTTCAAAATCTGTTCTCGGTTTCGGAGATGTCTTTCAAGTATAGATGTAATTTGACAGATGTTTTCTTTTTTTAGCTCTGGTGGCCATCTTGTTCATCCGCGCAGAACACTTCGGGCAATTTTGGTAGAGGGTCACCCAATGCATAAACCTGTGAAGTTATTTTGAAATTCGGCCAGTTTGGAGGAGATGGCCTTTTAAGGGTTTGTTTTAATCTATTTTCTAATTTTAGCTCTGCGGCTTTTTCAGCATCGCAGAACCACTTGTAATATTATTCCTGTAATATCATTCAAAAAATTTATCCATTCAGTGGTTAAGGAGGAGATGTTCTTAAAGTACATGTATATTGTTGACAGACAAGATGTTTTGTATTCTTATCTCTGGTGGCCATCCTGTTCATCCGAGCAGAACGGTTTGGGCAATTTTGGAAGAGACTCGCCCAAGGAATATTCCTGTGAAAATATTTTGAAATTGGGCAACATGGCATTTTAAGTTTTTTTCAGCTGCCGGCCATCTTATTCAGCAGAGCAGAACCACTCAGGCAATTTAGGTAGAGGGTCACTCAATGAACATTCCTGTAATAATATTCCAAAGTTATCCATTCAGTGGTTAAGGAGGAGATGTCCATTAGGTATATTGTTGACAGACAAAAGGAGATGGTATTTTAAGGTTCTTCTATTTTTTATTTTTCTTTTAGCTCTGGTGGCCATCTTGTTCAGCAGAGCAAAACCATTTATGCAATTTTGTTAGAGGTCACCCAAGGAACAATCCTATAAAGTTATTTCAAAATCTGTTCACCGGTTTAGGAGGAAATGCCTTTTAAGTAAACTGTTGACAGAGGCATGACAACGTCAGAAGATTGACATTGAGCAGGCACAAAAGCTCACAATGTGAGCTAAAAACAGTGGAGATCGAGATCAGTAAACCATCTGACCTGGATTTACTGTTTGCAAAAGATGGTGCATATTCTGGTTCAGCAGGACAAGGGGCTTCTTTTTGTTTGTATTGTTGTTTAATGATTTTGTTTGTTTCTTTGTACTGGAGTTTAACGGCCCAGTCAACACTATTTAGGTCATCTTTGAGCCAGTCAGTTTACCTATCAACACTTTTCCTGGACAGGCTTATACGTACATGTAAACAGTTAACAAGTACAATGCACATTCTTTTGCCAGAAACTGAGAACTACTCTTCTAGAATCAGCGGAAGGGAGAGAATGACCGTAGAAAAGATTTCAAGATCAATCTCCAGGACTGGAAAGAATGTTGCAGACCCCGGCAGGTATAGAAGCCGGGTCCTCCTGATCAGCCTATGAAAAGACATAACTCGAAGAGTTCTGGACCCTTGACCCCTATTCAGGTATCCACAATACATCCACTCATTGTCCATATTTATTCAAAGTTTCGGCTTTCTAGCTTTCATAGTTCCTGAGAAAGCTGTTATGCAAATTTTCAAAAATGGAAAATTTGAAAACCTACCAAGGGACATAACTCCAAGAGATATGTGTCCTTGGTTACTATTCTGCTATTACACCTTCTTTACCTCAGAGACCAAGTGTGTTACAAGTTTCACTGAAGCAGGACCACAAACATAAAAATTATTAAGCAAATACATTTTAAAATTTGAAAACCTATCATTCAAGGGACATAACTCCAAGAGTTATGTGTCCTTGGTCACTTTTCTGCTATTAGACCTTCCTTACCTCAGAGACCAAGTGTGTTACAAGTTTCATTGAAGTAGGACCACAAACAAGTTATAAAGAAAATAAGCAAAATACATTTAAAAATTTGAAAACTTATCAAGGGACTAAACTCAAATACTGGAAGTCTAAGCTTGTCCAGGCAAAATGGTGCGAGTCGAACCATCCCTACATTTAAACCCTTTTAGTTTGTTTAGGTGACAGGGTTTGAGATGTTGTTTTATGATTTATCTCAATGGCGGGACCCTTGGTTGAACTATTCTGCTGCTACACAGTCCTTACTTTAGAGACCAAGTGAATTGTATGTTTCATTGAAGTAGGACCACAAACATAACAGTTAATAAGCTAAATGAATTTTAACGGGCCTCCTAGAGGATAAGAGCGCTGACTCTTAGTCATTAGGTCTCTCACCGCCGTAGGTTCGAGCCTCGCTAGGGCCACGTGTGAGACGCCAAGTTCTGCAACGGAAGGTCAGGTGGTTTTTCTCCGGGTACTCCGGTTTTCGCCCACCTCTGATTAACGATCGGCTCGATATGAGTGAAATAATCTTGAAAGGGCCGTAAAACCCAAACCAAAAAAAAAAAAAAAAATGAATTTTAATTTTGCAGTCACAGAATCACAGTCACGGAACCACAGATTCAGGGTAAGACATGGCAAATACAGCATAGCCCCACTTTCCCAAAATGGGGCTATAATATAATCAGTATTTACATAACTGGGCCCAGTTGTTCAAAGCATCGTTAGCTTAACAAGCTCGTTAGTGGTCATATTATTTAACTGTTCTAGCAAGTTTAATTTATAAATTTTGGGTATTTTTGCATCTGCTTGCATTTTTTTCAGCAAAAATTTTAGCATATTTGCCATATTTAATGATCAAAGTTTTAACGATACGTTAACTAATCACTTCGTCAGTTTTGAACACTGGAAAAGACAATTGCCTCCAGGAATCTTCTCAACAAAAACATTCATCCTCTCTGGTACATGCCTGGTAAACTCGTATGTATTTCAACATGGAAGTTGTTTCGTCTTATTTGACATGAGAGATAAGTTTTGCAAAGCTCAGGTAGCTGAAAATGCCATCATTTGACACTAGAAAACAGGTTAAAACAGAAATATTCTGACTACATTTTCTCTGGGAGAAATTAAATTTAAAAATTGATTGCTTGCCTTTTCATGTCCACACCTCTGATACAGAAATGAGCTGTGCCCGTTATATAAGCTTTTTAAATCTCATGCTTATTTTTGCTTTAAGATGGTGATTTTGTTTGTTTGATTTGAGGTTTAATGTCCCCGTCAACACTGTATAGGTCATTTTGGAGACTTTGCTTCCAATTTTGTGGCACTTTTACCCGACATTGAGATGAAATGACATCTCAAGCCCTGTTGCCCAATGAAACCAATAGGGTTTATTAGCATGGACAGTCAGACTCGCATCGCTTTACCTGGGCAGGCTAAGATCCTCTAAGCAGTTTACCAGTACTCGTGTGCAGTCGGTTTCAGTTCTGCGTGGAAGCATCATGCAGCCCATTTAGTTTAAGATGGTGAATTAGGATTCTAAGACCCATCAAAATTTTGGAGGATGCATGAAAATTTGATAAGGCCCTTCAAAGTTTTAGATCTTACATAATGGGATATGGGCCTTGGGGCCATTTCATAGATCCATCATAATTGCACGACCCGCAGAAAAAGCGACCGACTGAAGTCGGTTGATTTCTAGGAGGGCCCTAAAATCACTGTGTCATACATGTGATAACCTTTCCATGACCATGCTGGAGATTTGGTTTTCATTTCCTGAAGATTGGGTTCTCCTTTATGAAGACTATTCGATGACAAGTTTGACATCATTTTCATCGCTTGCTTGTACTAGGTATATTTGCAGGTACACCAAGACCTCGTTATAGCATGATTCATTAGAGCATGAATTCGGAACACCTAATGGAATTAGCAATTTAAGATAGTTATATAAGCTCATTTAACTTCACACAAGATAAAAAATGAGCTGCAATCAGTTCACTCAAAAGATCAAAAGTGTCAGCTTTATAGCGAGATAAGAGATTAAAGAATACATTTGTATATAATTTAATGGTCCAGCCACAAGACGAGGACCCCTCCATCCAAAACGAGCCCAAACTTTCACACCCACCCTACAAGCAAGTTCAATGCGAACATCAAAGTTTTCCACCACCCACATCGCCAAAGAATCCAACGTCCACAATTTACCGCTACCATTTTTCTGCACGCGATTGGTAAATGATGTCATACGACCCCAGCTACCCCACACGTGTTTAATGTCATTGTTTCGTTTTAATTGGACATATTTCTTTCCAAAAAAATTTGTTTGGAACCAGTAAAATATATTTTCTCGACAGCTAAAGGGTTGTGGATAGAGAACTCGACTTATCCCCAGAAGATCCGTGTCAATCACCAACAACAGCGTACAAGTGTTTACACAAATTAAAGCATTCGACTTTTCCCGCCAAGCATTCGCTTTTTGGCGCCAAAACATAACCATTCACGAGGCAGTAGAAAAGTCTGTTTTTATTGTGCATGCATGTACTGTTAGATGTAGCTAATCGTCTTATTAGCGAATAAATAATTTTCCCATTGCTCAGTATCTGAATTAATAAAGATGACCTACCCGCAACTTTCTCGTTTTTTTGTACGAATGAATGAACCAGACTTAATGGTTGAACAATTCATCTACCACTAATCAGCAACAGAAACAATTTTAATCATCCATGGCCCTAGAAGAGATACCTATTCCTGGTATAATTATCACTGTAACAGGTACCTTTATTAATGTGTGAATCACTTTCACACCTCAGTGCATCTTATCAGTGAATATACCGTTACTGACAGCGCCGATAATTGCACCCTGCTATGAAGTTAATCTCTTGACCATAAATTTTGTTGTGTCAAGTCAGTACCCTTATATAGCAAACGGACAAAAATTGGACGGTTCAGAAAAAAATGTTATAGGAAAACTCAGATTCCGGGAGTTTTTGAGTCCTGTCCTGGAGCCCGAGAGATCGTGTCCATTTCCGGGAGTCTCCCGGATGATCCGGGAGATATCACATGTATGCCGTGTCATTCTGTCTGTCTGTCCGTAACCCGTTTGTGAAAATTGGTGATAGTGACTTAACCGCTTGGAATATTTTAACAATTTTTGGCATACTGATAGATATCAATGAGCTCTAACCAATGAACTTGTGAAATATTACATTCCATTTAGTATAGCCTCGCCGAGGCGAAAAATGTGAAAATTTCCGAACTGCTTCTCCGCGGAAACCGTTGGGCCGATTGAAGTCAAATTCATATGGAGCCTCTATGGGAAAGGGCTTCCATTAACTCCCAAATTCAGGAAGTCCCAGACTTCCTACCCTTGAAATCTGGAAGTCCCACTAGAAAATTCAGGAAGTCCCAATTTTGAAGCAAGGTGGATCGTAAAATTGTTTTGATGAAGAAATATATATTATTCAATCTATGAATCTCTTATTTGCTAGTAAAGTGTGGATAGGTAAACTGACCGGCTCAAAAATGACTTGAATAATGTTGACTGGGCTGTTAAACTCAAAACAATCAAGCAAAGCTCTGTGAGGAAGTAAAACTACTCATAACTATGTGACATACATGCGGTCAGTACAGTGCAGAGTAGTGCCCGCAAAAAGACAAATATTTCTGCTTGGCCTGTATAAATTTTATAACTTTCCAAGTAAAAAGTAAAGAAAACAATCACATTACCCATCCGCATATATATATGCCTAGTGGCCCATTTTTGGGTCATTAGCAAAACGTGTAGACCCAGATCAGACACCACAGAACATAGTGTCTGATCTGTCTACACTGTTTGTAGAACTTAACACAAACTAGAAATGAATCCATAGGACACGGATGCCCCCGCCTGAAAATATGTCTATGTTCCTATTAATCCATAGAAAGTTATTGACGGTGTTTAAGTTTTGGACCCTTTATTCACATTTGAACTCTAAGTATGACCTTGATCTTGGAGGTAAGGACCTTGGTTTTGTGTGAGGCAGATTGTCTCATGATGGCCAACATTTCTGCCAAGTAATTTCAAAATCCATCCAAGAAAGTTTACTGTCTGCGTTTAAGTTTCAGACCCTTTTTTGACATTTGACCTCTAAGTATGACCTTGACCTTGGAGGTACGGACCTGGGTTTTGCATGTGACACATTGTCTCATGATGGTTAATATTTCTACAAAGTGATTTCAAAATCCATCCAGAAATAAGAAAGTTATTGAGTGCGTATAAGTTTCAGACCCTTTTTTGACCTTTGACCTCTAAGTATGACCTTGACCTTGGAAGTACAGTCCTGGGTTTTGCACGTGACACATCATCTCATGACAGTAAACACTTCTACAAAGTAATTTCAAAATCCATCCAGATATAAGAAAGTTATTGTATGCGTTTAAGTTTCGAACCCTTTTTTAGCTCACCTGGGCCGAAGGCTCCAGGGGAGCTTATAGTATAGTGGGTCCTCCGTCGTCCGTCCGTCCGTCGTCCGTCCACACTTTTGAGCAGCTATATCTCTGTATCCTGCAGGCTGATCTCAATCATTTCTCACCTGTAGTATGCCTCTGGTGGGGCATTGATGACATAAACTTTTTTTTGAAATCGCTCTAAAACTTTGGTTCCTATGGCAACCACAAGGTCCCATAGACTTACTATGGGAAAATGCTTGTCATCACCGTGGCGCCTTCAGTTTTGATCGGATCTTTCTGAAACTTATATGTAAGGTGACTGGGGATAAAAACTCGGATGAGTTCGAAAACCGGCCAAGTCGGCCCATTTATCATAGAGTGACGTCCCTTTGATTGCTGAAAATGCCCATTTTCGACCTTGTCATCACCGTAGCCCCTTCAGTTTTGATCGGATCTTTCTGAAACTTATATGTAATGTGGCTGGGGATAAAACCTCGGATGAGTTCGAAAACCGGCCAAGTCCGCCGATTTATCATATAGTTACGTTCCTTTGATTGCTGAAAATGCTGATTTTTGACCTTGTCATCACTGTAGCCCCTTCAGTTTTGATCGAATCTTTCTGAAACTTATATGTAAGGTTGCTGTGGATAAAATCTCGGATGAGTTCGAAAACTGACCAAGTCGGCCCTTTTATCATAGAGTAACGTCCCTTTGATTGCTGAAAATGCTGATTTTTGACCTTGTCATCACTGTAGCCCTTTCAGTTTTGATCGAATCTTTCTGAAACTTATATGTAAGGTTGCTGTGGATAAAATCTCGGATGAGTTGGAAAACTGACCAAGTCGGCCCTTTTATCATAGAGTAACGTCTCTTTGATTGCTGAAAATGCCGATTTTTGACCTTGTCATCACCGTAGCCCTTTCAGTTTTGATCAGATCTTTCTGAAACTTATATGCAAGGTGGCTGAGGATAAAGCCTCGGATGAGTTCGCATACCGGCAAAGGTGGCCTATTTATCATAGAGTTAGGTCCCTTTGATTGCTGAAAATGTTGATTTTTAGCTCACCTGAGCCGAAGGCTCATGTGAGGTATTAGTATACCACGAGCCGGCGTCCGTCGTCCGTCGTCGTCTGTCGTCGTCCACACTTTCAAAGAAGTATATCTCCGGAACCAGTGGGCCAATCTTGATCAAATTTCATGTGAAGCATTATCAGGTAGGGGGAAAGGCTGCATACTGTTTTCGGGCAGATCGGATTGGAACTCTGGTTGCCACGGCAACAAATAGCTCCCATAGACTTAACATAGGAAAAAGTTTGTCATCACTCTAGCTCCGTCAATTTTTTTCTGATTATCTTCATTCTTGCAGATAACGAGGACAGGCATGAAATCTCGATCAAGTTCGATTTTTGGCTGAATCGGATTATTCTCTCAGGAGTTACGTGCCCTTGAGCGTTAGGAAAAAGCTTGTCATCACTCTAGCTCCGTCAATTTTTTTCTGATCGACTTCATTCTTGCAGATAGCGAGGACAGGCATGAAATCTTGATCAAGTTCGATTTTGGGCTGAATCGGATTATTCACTGAGGAGTTACGTGCCCTTGAGCGTTGAAAAAATTGCCTATTGACTTAACATGGGGAGAATGTTGTCATCACCGTAGCTGCTTCAATTATTTTCAGATTGGCTTTATTCTTGCAGATAACCAGCACAGTTATGAAATCTCGGTCAAGTTCAATAACTGGCAGAATCGGATCATTCACTTAGGAGTTACCTGCCCTTGTGTGTTTTTGCATTAGGGTTAATGGGAATTTCAAAAATGTATATCTTAAAGACTATTTGGCCAACTTTGATCAAATTTCATGTGTCGCATTATTGGGCAAGTGGAAAGGCTTCATTAGGTTTTCAGGCAGATCTGAGTGGAACTCTGGTTGCCATGGCAACATCTAGCTCCCATAGACTTCACATAGGAAAAAGCTTGTCATCACTCTAGCTCCGTCAATTTTTTTCTGATCGACTTCATTCTTGCAGATAACCAGTACAGGCATAAAATCTCGGTCAAGTTCGATTTTGGGCCGAATCAGATAATTTACTCAAGAGTTACGTCCCCTTGAGCGCCCGAAAAATTGCCTATCAACTTAACATGGGGAAAATGTTGTCATCACTGTAGCTAGTAACGAGGACAGGCATAAAATCTCAGTTAAGTTCGATTTTGGGCAGAATCGGAATATTGACCTCGGAGTTACGTGACCTTGAGCGACAAAAAATTTGCCCATAGACTTAACATAGGGAAAATGTTGTGACTACGATAGCGACTTGAATTTTTTTCAGATCAGCTTCAAACTTGCAGGTAACGAGGATAGACATAAAATCTCGGTTAAGATCGATTTTGGGCCGAATCGGATTACTTGCCTTGGAGTTACCTGCCCTTGAGCATGAAAAAATACGTTGTGACCACGATAGCAACTTTATTTTTATTCAGATCAGCTTCAAACTTGCAGGTAACGAGGACAGGCATAAAATCCCGGTTAAGTTCGATTTTGGGCCGAATCGGAATATTGACCTCGGAGTTACGTGACCTTGAGCGACAAAAAATTTGCCCATAGACTTAACATAGGGAAAATGTTGTGACTACGATAGCGACTTGAATTTTTTTCAGATCAGCTTCAAACTTGCAGGTAACGAGGACAGACATAAAATCTCGGTTAAGTTAGATTTTGGGCCTAATCGGATTATTTGCCTTGGAGTTACCTGCCCTTGAGCATAAAAAAATACGTTGTGACCACGATAGCAACTTTATTTTTATTCAGATCAGCTTCAAACTTGCAGGTAACGTGGACAGGCATAAAATCTCAGTTAAGTTCGAATTGGAATATTGACCTCAGAGTTACATGAACTTGAGCGACAAAAAATTTGCCCATAGACTTTACATAGGGAAAATGTTGTGACTACAATAGCGACTTGAATTTTTTCTGATCAGCTTCAAACTTGCAGGTAACGAGGACAGACATAAAATTTCGGTTAAGTTTGATTTTGGGCCGAATCGGATTATTTGCCTTGGAGTTACCTGTCCTTGAGCATAAAAAAATACGTTGTGACCACGATAGCAACTTTATTTTTATTCATATCAGCTTCAAACTTGCAGGTAACAAGGACAGGCATAAAATCTCGGTTAAGTTCAATTTTGGGCCGAATCAGAATATTGACCTCAGAGTTACGTGACCTTTAGCGACAAAAAATTTGCCCATAGACTTAATTAGGGAAAATGTTGCGACTACGATAGCGACTTGAATTTTTTTCAGATCAGCTTCAAACTTGCAGGTAACGAGGACAGACATAAAATCTTGGTTAAGTTCGATTTTGGGCCGAATCAGAATATTTGCCTTGGAGTTACCTGCCCTTGAGCATAAAAAAATACGTTGTGACCACGATAGCAACTTTATTTTTATTCATATCAACTTCAAACTTGCAGGTAACGAGGACAGGCATAAAATCTCGGTTAAGTTCGATTTTGGGCCGAATCAGAATATTGACCTCGGAGTTACGTGACCTTGAGAGACAAAAAAATTTGCCCATAGACTTAATGTAGGGAAAATTTTGTGACAGAAATAGCGACTTGAATTTTTAGCTCACCTGAGCCAAAGGCTCCAGTGAGCCGATAGTATACCAAGGCTCCGGAGTCCGTCGTCTGTCGTCCGTCCATCCGTCGTCCACACTTTCAATGAAGCATATCTCAGAAGGCAGTCGACCAATCTTGTTTAAATTTTATGTGTAGCACCATTGGGCAAGGGGAAAGGCTGCATTAGGTTTTGGAGCTAGTCTGGTTCATTTGTTCCTTCATTCTTCTTTCTCTCCATATAGAGATAATAGACCAATGTTAAATTTTTAATCAAAGATTTCTCAGGAACTATAAAAGCTAGAAGCATCAAATTTGGTATTCAATAGAATAATGATGACTTATTTTGTGTAAGAGACATTGGGCTTTCTCAGCTTATTTGTTCATCTGTTCTTTCATTCTTCTTTCTCTCCATTTTGACCAATGTTAAATTTTCGTCAAAGATTTCTCAGGAACTATAGAAGCTAGAAGTCTCAAACTTGGAATGCAATGCAATAATCATGACTTATATCCTGTAAGGGTCAATGGGCTGGATTCTATTAGCAGATTTAGTAGTCAAGTCTGTGAATTGTTAAAACTTAAGTTCCTCAGGTGAGCGGTTTAGGCTCATTGAGCCTCTTGTTTACCTTTGATCTCTAAGTATGACCTTGACCTTGGCAGTACAGACCTGGATTTTGCATGTGACACATTTCTGCAAAGTAATTTAAAAATCCACCCAGAAATAAAATAAAAATTTATTGGCTGCGTTTAAGTTTCGGACAGACGGATAGACGAACGGATGGACAGGGGCAAGGCTATATGCCCTTCCACCATTCTTCGAATGGCAGGGGTGTAATAAAACACACCTGACAAACATTTTCATGTATGGATTAAAAAGAAATAAAAAAAAATTCTTTTGTAAAAGATTTTTGCCGAACTTTGCATAACATATGCTTCAAGTCTTCATTGTACTCTAAACACTCGGAATTGCTTCAAACAAACAGGCAGAAACGTGCAACTTTGGTCAAATGGAGCAGGCTTAGACGAGTCAGCAGTTGGTTGGTTTATTTGAGGTTTGACGTCCCCGTCAACACTGTAAAGGTCATTTTGGAGATGTTGCTTCCAATTTTGTGGGACTTTTACCCGACATTGAGATGAAATGACATCTCAAGCCCTGTCGCCCAATGAAACCAATAGGGTTTATTAGCATGAACGCACAACGGTTCATTGACAGGCTTAGCTCCTCTAAGCGGTTTACCAGTACCAGTGTGCGGGCCGGACTCAGCTCTGCATAGAAGCATCATGCAGCCCATATATTTCTTCAAGCCCCCATGGGCGGGGACCGAACGACAAGTCAGCGGTAGTTTTTTTTTTTTTTTGCTTTTTTTGGCCATCATAAATTGCTAAAATGGTGACCCTGGGTTGACCTTGACCTTCTTTGTGCCTAGGTCAAACTTTGACACATATGCTTTTGTTGGAATATTTAAACAATGTTTGGCATACTGATAGATATCAATGAGAACTAACCAATGAACTTGCGAAATATTACATTCCATTTTGTATAGCCTTGCCGAGGCGAAAAATGTGAAAATTTTCGAACCGCTTCTCCTCGGAAACTGTTGGGCCGATTGAAGTCAAATTTCATATGGAGCCTCTATGGGATGGGGGAAACCAAATTTGCTCATGGGGTCCAGGTCACATGACCAAAATGGCCGCCAAGCCATATATGGTAAAAACCCTTCAAAAATAGTCTTCTCCAGAACCACTGGGCAGATTTCCACGAAACTTGATAAATAGCATCTGAGACGTAGGGCCATCATAAATTGCTAAAATGGTGACCCTGGGTTGACCTTGACTTTCTTTGTGCCTAGGTCAAACTTTGACACATATGCTTTTGTAGTGGAAAAGTGAGAATGCATTTTATCCTGCAAACGAGTCAGAATACAGTACTAAAGTATAAGATATATTTTTGCTCCTTACGATAAGGCGCATTTATTGGGGGAACCGTTTTAGGTCCAGGTCACATGACCAAAATGGCCACCATACCCATATATGGTAACACTCATAAAGCTTAAAGCATCCAGCGGATCGTGCACTTCAGCTGAAGCACTGGTTCTAGGCCAGAAATACCCTTGCATTAGGTAACAGAGGCCTGCTTTACAGGCAAGCTTTGCACGACCTCAACATTAGTTTATACTAATTTAAGTTAGGCGAGGTCTGCTGACAGCCGGCTGGCACCAGACTTTTAGGTCTAGTGACAGCCGGCTGTCACCAGACCTAAAAGTCTGCTGACAGCCAGCAATAATATTTGTTCAATAGGAAGTACATTTGTATTTCTTTTCCACTTCTAAAATTATTCTTTTTCATCAGATACTATACTACTTTCAAAACTTTGTTATATACTGAGAAAAAAGTTATTATTAGTTGTATAAATTTAGTAAATATTTCATTTGGAGTTCTGGGTGGGTGGGGTTCATCCATATGATATCGGTCTGATCCATGATCTTTTATTAACAGATTCTAAACTAAATGAGGCATAGAACTGGCAAGGGCTGCTTAACTATGTTAAAATATGTCACTTTATTTGCACTTTGTGAATTTCACCCCTCCCATCTTTGGGAAAAATCACATTGTTTCTCAACCAAGCAACAGAATATTTGGGAAAAAACATGCCTGTTCTTGTTAAAACTTCTTTTTTATCAGCTTGGTAGTTTGTTTGATTTGAGGTTTACCATCCCCATTAGCACTGTATAGATCATTTTGGAGACATTGCTTCCTTTTTTGTGGGGGACTTTTAGCCGACATTGAGATGAAATGACATCTCAAGCCCTGTCACCCAATGAAACCAATAGCATGGATGGTCCGACTCGCACCACTTTGCCTGGAAAGGTTTGATTACTACAGATTCAGGGTGTCAAGTGACATTTGGAGTCAAAAATATAGGTAAAGTCCAGAAATATAGGTATCTAGCGACCAGAAATATAGGATATTATAGGTTGCCTACACTGAAGAAAACAAGCCAGATTTGTATTTTTTTTTCCACCACCAGCCCCACCTACCAGCTCTCTCTTATTAATAATACAACATATAGAAATAGATAAGGTGGTCAGCTGGTTATAATTAAGGAAAAAATCTTTAATAAATTTCCATAAAAATCAGTCCTAACTAGATGATTCCACTGAATGCCCTCAATGTATGTTTTATACAGAACTGAGTGATCTACTTAAATATCATCTGATAACCACCGTATCTATTTCTTGGAACAAGAGATAACAAAACCCAACTGTGTCTATCTGACAATTCAGGCAGAATAAATCAAAGCGCCAAAGGCACTGAAATGACAGATTCTATGAGAAAATCATAACACTGTGAAAACTTACAGAAAACCTTTCTAAAAAGAGCTTAAAATTTAGAAAGGTAGTTCTGCAAATTCCAATATATGATATGTTTGCAGATGTCTATAGACCGGTGGTATTATGAAACGCCATTCGATGTTTCAAATGTTTGAAAGAAACTATTTACGTTTTCAAAACCAAACATTAAAATTCAAGTTTTAATAATGCTGCTGTCCATAAGTAACAGTTTTTGTCTGGTCGGTTGTGGACACCTCTACCAAAAGGTACTCTATGGGAAAGAGATCGGATGAGAAAGGCTGGCTAGTCCAGTACATGAATTCCATTGGCTTGAAGACATTTTTGAGTAAGAACAGAACTATGAGCCCGCTCGTAATCCTGCTGGATATCCCGGATTCTGAGCGTAAACAAATAAATGGAACCATGTGAGGCCGAAGCACTTGATGGATGTAACGTCTCGCTGTTCAATCCACGTCTCAGCTATGATCTTGAATGTTCTTAATGACACTAAGCTGCGTTCGCTAACTACACGCAATAGCTCGCCACACAATTACGCTTATTTCACCCGATATGTCATGCTCTATTACGCACGCGTCGCCTCGGCATACCTTACACCTATATGTCGAAACACCCGGAAACAACAAGCGGCGTGATTCACACTGAAGTGCGATTTGTCACTGAAACGCATATGTCAGTCGCTTAGACGCCAATTTACGTATTTCATGCACTAGCGTAAGTGTTCCATACTGTGTCGACGCGTTAACTTTGGTCACGACAGGGACGTCTAGCTCTCAAACGTGCATCGCATGAGGGCGACGATCAGTGTCAGTGCTTATTAGTCGGAAGTTGAGACCCCTTGTTTATCTACAGGTACAGTGTAGCAGTTGCCGGCGGAAATCTGTTTCGCATATGCGTCTGACGGTCGAATCGATCTTGACGTACGGACGTCGGTCTTCCGCTACGTCGACGTCCACTAGCGTCTTCTGTATATAGTAAGATGTCGCTCCAATAGACGATAGATCACACACATGTGGCACCCAAAATCAGAGTCAACGTCATCCGCTTTCCGACCAGCTTCTAACTGTCCAGGGGCACGCTTATGATCCTTTAATGAAAAATGTTGCAATACGCTCTCACTAAATGCTTTTTTGAGAACAAATTTCAGTTTCTTCTTTTCTAGGCACGACCTTACATTACACATCAAAAGTTTGATCCTGAACATGTGGTTTCTATCCGTACTGGGTGGTGCACAGGATCGACGTGGCCATACTGGTAACCAGACGTCACGGTTGATAGATTTAACCTTTTTAGCTTAAGGGCATGGTGCCTATGTGTGTTGTAATCGTTTGGTTTCAGAATCAAAGCACTGGGAGTGTGGGGTGTAGGTTGGCGTAATAGGCCTGGGCTGAGATTTAAACTGTTTCATTTAACTCTGAAATTCCAAACAAATAGTGAATATTTTGATAAGAAGACGCGTTCGGCAACGTCTGATCTTGGTCTATACTGTTTGCCAAGCTCACCCTATGATTCCAGGATAACCCTCTTCCGTCTTAAGGAATACCCCGATCTCACTGCGGCTATTTTCTACAAGACAAAAAGTTATTCTGACAAGTCAGGGACAGTCACGTAGACATTAGCACTGAAGCGCTTTTTCTTATTATCAACTCCGGATCGAATGCCAAACAATCAACCCAAACATAGCCGCGTCGTTTGTCAGTGTTGGGTACATGTAAGTGTTATCTGTAAAATCTGCACATGACTCAAATGTTGGATCTGGCAAACAATGTAAACTCAGTTCAAAAGCCCCACAACACGGTGCTGATCTTGTTTTACACTTTTTTGCATCAGTTACTAACATCTTAAGTTTAAACGAATCAGTCCAAGTCCCCGTTCATGACCAGCCTGCATTTAGAGACAATCGGCATGAGTGTTGTCAGTGCTTTGATTTATTCACTGCCTTGGGTTTCTGGAGTGCACTCCTCCATCACTGAAGTTGGGCTCGTCCATTCTGCTAAATATATGGCACCTAGAATTATATCACTGGACCTACACTAAGTATCTGTACCATATTCCAGGGTTGAAAGGGGCAGCCTTTCTTTTCATTTTCTCCATGCAAAGTCAATATACACCTAAGTTGTAACTGACCTAAACTTGACCTCGAAAGTCAGAAAGAAAACCCATTAATATTCTTGTCTACAGCTGACCTGGTCCAACAGCAGGCTGGTCTTCAAGGATTAAATATTGACAGCACTGATAGAAAACAGTGTAAAAGCTGAGCAGACTGCTGAGCAGATGCCGCATTGATCTGGGTATACAGTCTCCGCAAAACCCGTCGCATGATGCAGCAGATTCATATTAAATGCTGAATCGTCAAGTCGTCTGGTTCAAAAGTTTGTATTACGCTTACAGGATAACTAATACGCTTGTACAATTTTGATTACTGCGCCAAAACGGACTACATTTTGTGCGGACTCATATTTCTATGGCGGTCAAAGCCGGAAGAAAAAGCCTGAATTACTTTAAACGTGCAGCACAGCAAGAATAGACAGATGGAATCTGTCATTAAAAATGGGACATTCTTCCCTTTAAACAAGAGGGCTTTGATGGCCCTGGATTGCTCGCGTGATCCATAGTGTAAGAAGTAGGCCCCGTGGAGGGCCCATTTTTGGCCCCAGGGCTATAATTTGCACAATCTTGGTCAGGGTCAACTATACAAAGCATCATAACAAATATCAAAGACCTGAGCCTTCTAGTTTCAGGTTTTTCCTATATACATGTATTAATAATACCAGGACCATTTGTCCTGAATCGCTCACCTGACTTTTCTGAGGAAGTCCTCAAAGACTTTAATATGTGATCTTTGGCCAAGAGGGACCGAAGGTCTGTGTAACTGGGTGGGGATCTCAACTGATTCCGAGATATTAAGCATTCAATGCAATAAAGGGAGTTGGCCCCCAGCCCCCCCCCCCCCCCCCCCCCACTGGAACCGTAGGTCCAACGGTCCATTACACTGAATGCGACAAGAATATATATGGTTTATGGGTGGGGATCTTAACCGTTTCCGAGATATTAAGCATTTTGTGGAAAAAAGGGGGTTAGGCATGCCCCCCTCCCTCACCCAGGGACCCCCCGGGTCCAAAGGTCCATGTCACTGAATGCGCCTTATCATAAGGAACAAGAATATATATGGTTTGTGGGTGGGGATCTTAACCTTTTCCGAGATATTAAGCATTTTGAGCAAAAAAGGGGGAGGGGCATGCCCCCCCACCCCCCGGACCCCTGGTACCCCAGGGTCCAAAGGTCCATGTCACTGAAAGCGCCTCATCATAAAGAACAAGAGTATATATGGTTTATGGGTGGGGATCTTAACCGTTTCCGAGATATTAAGCATTTAATGCAAAAAAGGGGGTGGGGCATGCCCCCCTGGGACCCCCGGGTCCAAAGGTTCATGTCACTTAATGCGCCTTATGATCAGGAACAAGAATATATATGGTTCATGGATAGAGATCTTAACCGTTTCCGAGATATTAAGCATTTTGTGCAAAAAAAAAAGGGGTGGGACATGCCCCCCCCCCCCCCCGGACCCCTGGTACCCCATGGTCCAAAAGTCCATGTCACTGAATGGGCCTCATCATAAGGAACAAGAGTATATATGGTTTATGGGTCGGGATCTTAACCGTTTCCGAGATATTAAGCATTTTGTGCAAAATAGGGGTGGGGCATGCCCCCCCCCCCCCCCCCCCCCCCCCCCCCCCCCGGGGAACCCCGGTACCCAAAGGTCCATGTCACTGAATGTGCCTTATCATAAGGAACAAGAATATATATGGTTTATGGGTCGGGATCTTAGCTGTTTTGGAGATATTAAGCATTTTGTGCCAAAAAGGGGGTGGGGCATGCCCCCCCGGGGGGGGCCCAGGGTTCCAAAATCCACGTCACTAAATGCGCCTCATCATAAGGAATAAGAATATATATGGTTTAGTGGCATTATTTGTAACAGTTTGCAAGATATCAGACATTTCTACTTTTTCCCATACAAATGCCCATGTTACCAAATTTAACCTTGGCGTAAAATAGGTCAAGGTCATCCCAGGGACACCATTTATGCAATTTATGATGGGCCCATGTCCCAGGTGCTACATGCCAAGTTTCATGAAAATCGGCCCAGTGGTTCCGGAGGAGAAGATTTTCGAAGGGTTTTTACCATATATGGGCATGGTGGCCATCTTGGTCATGTGACCTAGACCAAAAATGCAAACTTTCGTTCCCCCACCCCATGGAGCCTCCACATGAAATTTGACTACAATCGGCCCAGCGGTTCCGGAGGAGAAGACGTTTGAAAATGTGAACACACACACACACACACACACACAGAATTTTTGCCTGGCCATACTATCAGCTCACCAATGAGCCTTCGGCTCAGGTGAGCTAATAAGCCTACGTAAAACCAGTGGGCCCTGGGGCAGTGCCATTTTTTTGGCCCTAGGGCTATAATTTGCACAATCTTGGTAGAGACCTACTAGATGAACCTTCATACCAAATATCAAAGACCTGGGCCCTCTGGTTACAGACAAGAAGATTTTTTAAAGGTTTTTTTCTTATTTTCCCCTATTTGTTTGGCAACCACCTGAAAAATTCAGACATGATTCCACATGGAGTCTTTGTTGACAATAACAGAAATCATGGTGGAACATTTTTTTCCTGTCTGCGAAATTTGGTTACAGATTCCACAAGGAAAATGGCCAGATCATAACAGAAATTCTGCATGAAAATGCTAACCAAATTTCTGTTTAAAAGCCTGGCATGAAAACAGTGCAGAATCACATCCTGAAACGTAATATTTTGGCGGGAGCACTCCTATAACACATTCAAAGACATCAGGGATGATGTGTTGCTTTACAAGTATAAAGCTGTTCTAAGGATTTACAACTATATTCTGGAAGACACTGTGAGTTACTTTAAGTATTTTAGATTAACTGTGTATTAAATTGATTAAATACTTAGTGGGGTGTCAAAAGTTGTATGTTTGCAAACTGCAAAGATTACACCCCACCCACATATTTATGTATGTGTTTGCAGACTGAAGTTATTAGATCACAATGAATCTTTGGAAATCCAAGGATTCAAATTCAAGAGTTACATGTAAGTAACATGCAAGGTTTTTGTATTTTCTTTCCCAGCACAAGTATATTCCTTCCTTATTGTGTATAGATAAAGTAGAAGTAAAACAGATCAGGAATGGATACAATTAACTTACTCCACCCATCAAAGACACCAAAGGGAAAGAAACACAAACATGCAGCAACCAGACCATAATGGAAACCTAAACAAAGGAAGGCCATAAGGACAGTTACTTTCCCACAAAATGGCCAAATCGCCATCCAAAATAAAAAGACACAAGTGATACACAGTAAGTAACAAACAACAACATAAATAAACTGCCACAGAAGAACCGCCTTGAAACGGTATACACTAATTTTGTTTAGTCAGCATGAAGGCTTCCTAACTCATCAGTGTAACATCTCCTAGAACATACAAATCAAAAAACTACAGAGATGTGAAACAAGGTTGAGGACTCGACAGCATACAACAACAGAATTGCTGGAGCGAAAGAAAACCAACAGTTAGACTCCGAGGGGCCCGACCACAGATGGAGAATACTAAAATAAAATTCCATTTATGTTTTTACGCTGGAACCGTCATATAATCTTAGGCCTGACCCACCGGTGTGCAATCAAAGAGGGAAGCAAAGTTGCCAACCGTGATTGGGTTAACCACCATGCATGCAAGCTGTTTTATAACATTTATGTTGTACCCAATCTTTATATATCGACGAACGATTTTACGAAATTGGGTACTAAAGTCAAACTCAAAATTTTTACAGTGTATGTTAGGATGATTGTGTTATGTTAATGAAACTGGACCAAATATTTAAATTAGCAGGCATCCTGCAGGAATATACAGACAGTAGTACTGTCACTAGCTCAGGCAGAAATCCTGTCAATAATTCATTCAGGAATCCTGCAGGAACCATGAAGGAATCCTGTCAGTAATTTATACAGGAATCCTGTGGTTTTTTTCTACAGGATTCCTACATCTATTTTCCTGCTAATTTAAATATTTCACAAGCTTTTCCACACTGATTCTCCCACCTGAATCCCATCTCGAAGACAAAATTTAAGTGAAAATTCTTTGTGGAAATTCTATTTGAAAATTTTTCATACAGGTTTCATGTCAGAATCCTGTCACAATATTTCTGCAGAAATACATGTACTGTAACTTAATTTCATACGGGCCTGTGAGAATTCAGCATGGACTGAAATTTGTTGAACAACTTTGAGAGAAGACCACCCAAAGATGATTTCTGTCAAGTTTGGTCAAAATCTATTTAGGGGTTTAGGAGATGTCATTTAAAGGACAGCGGACGGTGACTGATCACAATAGCTTGCCTGCTAAAAAATGGCAAAACTTGTTTAATATTCATAAAGAAACAATAGTAAAAACAATATCAAAATGGAACATTTCAAATTTAAAAAATAGAAGAATTTCCACTAGCTAAAGCTTTCCAAAAGCTGGGCTGGACTGGGTCACTACACCAAAAAGGAATACAAATTCCTTAAAAGGAAACAGCTTATTAAGCTCAAATATTATAGAAAACATCTACTGTCAAAGATTTTTTTAAAAACTTTGTATTCCTTGCTTCCCCAAAATTCCAAATTATAGGTATTTATAGGTATTTTGGTAAAATATAGGATTTTATAGGTGCCTGAAATATAGGAAAATATAGGTAATTCTAACATGACGTTAACGTTTTTCCCATTGAACCCAGTGGAAACGTCAGCGTTTGCAAATATGCGATAATTCACGTCGTCAACGTGGTGCGTGCAATTTGGCGTCATCGTGACGTTGCATGTAAACATTTACTTCTGTCGACATCCGCTGCAAAATAGTCCCCAAGATAACGCTTTGTTACTACTGTATTTCAGTTTAGCATCATGTTAGAATCGAAATAATTTCCACGCACCCGGTGTGTTATCGCTGTTGATTATCAGCCCCAAATGGTTTTCTGTATCCCAACTCATAAAAAATTGATGGATTTTGGTCTTACTTGGTACATTTCTAGTTCTGTAATTGGATCAGGAGATATGGTGAAGATAAGCAAAAGTTGAACATTCTTTGGACCTGTGTGACCTTGAAAAGTAGATCCAGATTATTAAAATCTACCAGTTTTCAAATTCAGCTGGAATTCATTATTTGGTTCTGGAGATATTATGCAGATGGGGTAAAAGTTGATTACTTTTGAAAATAGGCTGGACCCTTTTGACCTTGAAAAGGAGGTCATGGTCACCAAAATTTAGTCTTGAACTGATAATAGACCAAATTTGACTAGAGGTTACCATTTGGTTCAGAAGACATACAGCAGAATGCAATGGGACAAACTTTGTTTTGTCTAGCTGTGTTGAGGTTTTACATCCCCGACAACAGTATTTATGTCATTTTGGAGATGTTGCTTCCAATTTTTTGGAACTTACCCGACATTGAAATAAAGTGACATCTCAAGCCCTAGCGCCAATAGAAACTGCTAGGGTTAAAGGAGCCGTCAGGCTATGTCAGCAGATGCAGTGTGTGCCTCTCACACTTCCCCCTGCTTTGCATATGCAAAACAGCCAGTCATGGGATTTAAGCCCAAGCGGTGCTTTATCCACAGGTTTGAACATGTAAGTTCTACTGGACTACTGGTGGTATGCCTAGAAATATCCTTTTTGTTGCTTACTGATTATGATTTCTAAGTCCACATGAGAAAATATAGCATCCTTCACCATTCAACAATGTTCTGTAAGTACTATAATATCTCATACAAGAGGGCCCAGAGGGCCCTGGTTCGCTCACCTGTGTGTCACTGTCTCTAGTACATTCTATATTTAGCTCTTGTGGCCATCTTGTTCATCAGCAGAGTGATTTTAGCTTATTTGGTAGGGAGTAACCTAGGCAACATTCCTGGGAACTTTGAATCAAATTGGCCTTAGGGTTTAGGGGGAGTTTCCGTTTGAATCA
The DNA here is from genome assembly GCA_963580285.1 of Lucinisca nassula. Taxonomy (NCBI): domain Eukaryota; kingdom Metazoa; phylum Mollusca; class Bivalvia; order Lucinida; family Lucinidae; genus Lucinisca; species Lucinisca nassula. Next base: position 49,033,066 of record OY757021.1, read on the forward strand.
AATTTACAATATTTTTCTATTTTTACCTTCGGTGACAATTTTGTTCATCCGAGTGGGATTGTTTTAGCCTTTTTGGTAGAGGATAATCTAAGCAACATTGTCGCAAGGAACCTACATGCTAAATATGAAGGCTGTATCTCAAATGCTTTAAAAGTTATGACAAAGTAGGTCAAAGGTCAAGGTCATGGGTCAAAAGTTTTGAATGGCTGAGAAAACCTTGTCACAAGGAACATGCATGCCAAATATGAAGGCTCTATCTCATATGGTTCAAAAGGTTTGATAAAGTAGGTCACAGGTCATGGTCACAGGTCAAATCTTTATAAGTGGGAAGCCCTTGTCAGAAGGAACCTACATGCCAAATTTGAAGGCTCTATCTCAAACGGTTCAAAAGTTATGACAAAACAAGCTAATGATCTACTTTTTGATTTGACATGACCCATATTCGGGTTAACTAAGATATTGTCCAGATGATCATTCTGAGCAAGTTTTATGATGATTTGACTGAAACTGTGGCCTCTTAGAGTGTTCAAAACGTTTTTCTATGATTTGACCTGCTGACCTACTTTTTGACCCGACATAACCCATATTCAAACTTGACACAGATATTGTGTCATTCTCAGCAGATGATCATTCTCAGCAAGTTTGATGATGATCGAACCAAAACTTGGGCCTCTAGTCTGTTCACAAGGTTTTTCAACAATCTGACCTACATATGGACCAGACATGATCCATATTCGAAATTAACCGAGATATTGTCAAATGATCATTTTTGGCAAATTTGATGATGATCGGACCAAAACTGTAGCCACCAGTGTGTTCAGAGGGTTTTTCTATGATTTGACCTACTGACCTACTTTTTGACCCAACATGACCCATATTTGAACTTGACTGAGATATTGTCAAGATGATCATTCTGGGCAAATTTGATGATGATCGGACCAAAACTGTGGCCTCTATTGTGTTCACAAGATTTTTCTATGATTTGACCTACTGACCTACTTTTTGACCCGACATGACCCATATTCAAACTTGACCCGGATATTGTCAAGACTATCATTCTGAGCAAGTCTGATGATGACCGGACCAAAACTGTGGCCTCTAGTGTGCTCAGAAGGTTTTTCTATGATTTGACCTACTGGCCTACTTTTTGACCCTACATGACCCATATTCGAACTTGCCCGAGAAATTGTCAAGATAATCATTTGGAGCAAGTTTCATGATGATCAGACAAAAACTGTGGCCTCTAGTGTATTCACAAGGTTTTTCTATGATTTGACCTACTGACCTACTATGTGACCCTACATAACCCATATTCGAACTTGACCGAGATATTGTCAAAATGATCATTCTGGGCAAGTCTGATGATGATCGGACGTAAACTGTGGCCTCTCGTGTGTTCACAAGGTTTTTCTATGATTTGACCTACTGACCTACTTTTTGACCCGACATGACCTGTATTCAAACTTGACTGAGATATTGTCAAGATGATCATTCTGGGCAGGTTTGATAATGATTGGACCAAAACTGCGGCCTCTAGTGTATTCACAAGGTTTTTCTATGATTTGACCTACTGACCTACTTTTTGGCCCAGCATGACTCTTATGCAAATGTGACCAAGATATTATCAAGATGATCATTCTGAGCAAGTTTGATGATGATTGGACATAAATTGTGGCCTCTAGTGTGTTCAGGTTTTTCTATGATTTGACCTACTGACCTTCTTTTTGACCCGACAACACCCATATTCGACCGTGACTGAGATATTGTCAAGATGATCATTCTGGGTAAGTTTGATGATGATCGGACCAAAACTGTGGCCTCCCTTGTCTTCACAAGGTTTTTTTTCTGATTTGACCTACTGACCTACTTTTTGACCCGACATGACCCATATTCGAACTTGACCAAGATTTTGTGGTGTTTCAAATTGTGTGCAAGTTTAGTTAAAATCAAATCATAAATGAAACATCTATCATGCAGACAAGACCAAATAGGCAATTTTCGCTCTTTCAGGGGCCATAACTCCGTAACACATGATGGGATATGGCTGGTTCAAGAAAGGAACCCAGATCTCATGATGGTACAAGTTGTGTGCAAGTCTGGTTAAAATCAAATCATAAATGAAGATGCTATCGTGCGGACAAGACCAAAATAGGCAATTTTTGCCCTTTCAGGGGCTGTAACTCCGTAACACATGATGGGATACGGCTGGTTCAAGAAAGGAACCTAGATCTCATGGTGGTACAAGTTGTGTGCAAGTCTGGTTAAAATAAAATCATAAATGAAGATGCTATCGTGCGGACAAGATCAAAATAGGCAAATTTTGCCCTTTCAGGGCCCGTAACTCCATAACACACGATGGGATATGGCTGGTTCAAGAAAGGAACCCAGATCTCATGGTGGTACAAGTTGTGTGCAAGTCTGGTTAAAACTAGAATTTGTTTTTCTACAAAAACACAGATGTCTCCCCCGTTTTTGACCTCTAAGTATAACCTTGACATTGGAGGTATTGAGCCGGGTCTTGTGTGCAACACATCATCTAATGAAGATAAACATTTCTGCAAAGTAACTTTAACAAGAGGGCCCACAGGGCCCTGGTTCGCTCACCTGTCTGTCACTGTCTCGAGTACATTATATTTTTAGCTATGGTGGCCATCTTGTTCATCAGCAGAGTGATTTTAGCTTATTTGGTAGGGAGTAACCTAGGTAACATTCCTGTGAAGTTTGAATCAAATTGGCCTTAGGGTTTAGGAGGGGTTCACGTTTGAATCAGATTTACAATATTTTTCTATTTTTAGCTCCGGTGGCCATTTTTTTTCATCAGAGCGGGATTGTTTTAGCCTGTTTGGTAGAGGGTCATCTAAGCAACATAACTTCAAAGTCTGAATGAAATTGGCCCAAGAGTACAGAAGAAATTGTCATTTGAAGATTTGTTTTTTATTTTAGCTCTGGCAGCCATCTTGTTCATTGGAGTGGAATAAGGTTTAACTATTTTGGCACGGAGTCACCTAGGCAACATTCCTGTGAAGTTTTAAATCCAACTGGCCCAAAGGTTTAGAAGGAGTTCGCATTTGAAGCAAATTCACAATGTTTTTTCTATTTTTAGCTCTTGTGACCATTTGTTAATGGTTATGCTATTTTCCTAGAGGGTCATCTACACAACATTCCAATGAAGTTTAGAAGCCTTCATGGTGAAGTGGTCATGCTACTTGCCTTGTAAACCAGGGGTAGCAGTATCGATCCCAGTCTTCTCCAGACTTTCAGATTGGTCTTTAAACAGAGGTCCCATCACTGTATGACCTTGGTGAGACTTCAACTCAAACACTCACTCCTATGAAGGAACCTTTATGCCAAATATGAAGGCTGTATCTTAAATGCTCCAAAAGTTATGACAAAGTAGGTCAAAGGTCAAGGCCATGGCTCAAAAGTTTTGAATGGTTGGGAAAACTTTGTCACAGGGAACATACATGCCAAAAATGAAGGCTCTATCTCATATGGTTCAAAAGTTATGATAAAGTAGGTCACAGGTCAAATCTTTATATGAGTGGGAAGCCCTTGTCACAAGGAACCTACATGCCAAATATGAAGGCTCTATCTCAAACAGTTCAAAGTTATGACAAAATAACCTACTGATCTACATTTTGATTTGACATTACCCATGTTTGAACTGAACTGAGATATTGTCCAGATGATCATTCTGAGCAAGTTTTATGATGATTTGACTAAAACTGTGGCCTCTAAGAGTGTTCAAAACGTTTTTCTATGATTTGACCTGCTGACCTACTTTTTGACCTGACATGACCCATATTCAAACTTGACCAAGATATTGTCAAGATGATCATTCTGAGCAAGTTTGATGATGATCGGACCAAAACTGGGGTCTCTAGTGTGTACACAAGTTTTTTCAGCAATCTGACCTACTGACCTACTTACTGGCTAGATATGACCAACATTCAAAATTAACCGAAATATTGTCAAATGATCATTTTTAGCAAGTTTGATGATGATCAGACCAAAACTGTGTCCTCTAGTGTGTTCAGAGTGTTTTCTATGATATTATCTACTGACCTACTTTTTGGACTGACATGACCAATATTTGAACATGACTCAGATATTGTCAAGATGATCATTCTGGGCATGTTTGATGATGATCGGACCTAATCTGTTGCCTCTAGTGTGTTCACAAGGTTTTTCTATGATTTGACCTACTGACCTACTTCTTGACCTAAAATCACCCATATTCGAACTTGACCGAGATATTGTCAAGACTATCATTCCGAGCAAGTTTGATGATGATTGGACCAAAAATGTGGCCTCTAGTGTGTTCACAAGGTTTTTCTCTTATTTGACCTACTGACCTACTTTTTGACTCGACAACACCCTATTTGAACTTGACTGAGATATTGTCAAGATGATCATTCTGGGCTAGTTTGATGATGATCGGACCAAAACTGTGGCCTCTAGTGTCTTCACAAGGTTTTTTTTTTCTGATTTGACCTACTGACCTACTTTTTGACCCAACATGACCCATAGTCGATCTTGACCGAGATATTTTGTGGTGGTACAAAATGTGTGCAAGTTTAGTTAAAATCAAATCATAAATGAAACAGCTATCCAGCAGACAAGACCAAAATAGACGATTTTTGCCCTTTCAGGGGCCGTAACTCCGTAACACATGATGGGATATGGCTGGTTCAAGAAAGGAACCCAGATCCCATGGTGGTACAAGTTGTGTGCAAGTCTGGTTAAAATCAAATCATAAATGAAGATGCTATCGTGCGGACAAGACCAAAGTAGGCAATTTTTGGCTTTTCAGGGGCCGTAACTCCGTAGCACATTATGGGATATGGCTGATTCAAGAAAGGAACCCAGATCTCATGGTGGTACAAGTTGTGTGCAAGACTGGTTAAAATCAAATCATAAATGAAGATGCTATTTTGCGGACAAGACCAAAATAGGCAATTTTTGCCCTTTCAGGGGCCGTAACTCAATAACACATGATGGGATATGGCTGGTTCAAGAAAGGAACCCAGATCTCATGTTGGTACAAGTTGTGTGCAAGTCTGGTTAAATTCAAATCATAAATGAAGATGCTATCGTGCGGACAAGACCAAAATAGGCAATTTTTGCCGTTTCAGGGGCCGTAACTCCGTAGCACATGATGCGATATGGCTGGTTCAAGAAAGGAACCCAAATCTTATGGTGGTACAAGTTGTGTGCAAGTCTGGTTAAAATCAAATCATAAATGAAGATGCTATCGTGCGGACAAGACCAAAATAGGCAATTTTTGCCCTTTCAGGGGCCGTAACTCAGTAACACATGATGGGATATGGCTGGTTCAAGAAAGGAACCTAGATCTCATGGTGGTACAAGTTGTGTGCAAGTCTGGTTAAAATCAAATCATAAATGAAGATGCTATCGTGCGGACAAGAAATTGTTTACGCACGCACGCACGGACGGACGCACGGACGGACGACGGACGACGGACAAAATGTGATCACAAAAGCTCACCTTGTCACTACGTGACAGGTGAGCTAAAAATGTTCAAAAAATTTCAAAGGGCAATAACTCTTGAAAGGGGCATAATCCGGATGAGAAAAAAAATACGCGTCAGCTTATTTTCCATTAGGAATGCATATATGAAATTTCAAAACCATAGCATACACAGTTCTAAAGTTATGCTATGTATCCCTTTTAGCATTCATTACAATGGGCACAAATTACCAAATGACAAAGGGCCATAACTCAAAGTATTTTTCGGAATTTTGTCAAAAGTTAATCAGTCCATATACTCATCACCATCAATATACTCAACAACTTTCAAGGCTCTAGCTCCAATAGTGTTTGAGAAATTTTGCTGACAAGATTTTATTGAAAAAATTTCAAAGGTCAATAACTCTTGAAAGGGGCATAATCTGGACGAGAAAAAAAATATGCGTCAGCTAATTTTCCATGAGAAATCCATATATGAAATTTCAAAACCCTAGCATACACGGTTCTAAAGTTATGCTATGCATCACTTTTAGCATACATTACAATGGGCACAAATTACCAAAATGACAAAGGGCCGTAACTCACAAAGTATTTTTCGGAATTTTGTCAAAAGTTAATCAGTTCATCTACTCATCACCACCAATATATTCACCAATTTTCAAGGCTCTAGCTCCAATAGTTTTTGAGATATCTTGCTGACAAGATTTTATTAAAAAAATTTCAAAGGGCAATAACTCCTGAAGGGGGCATAATCCGGTCGAGAAAAAAAATACGCGTCAGCTAATTTTCCATGAGGAATCCATATATGAAATTTCAAAACCCTAGCATACACGGTTCTTTAGTTATGCTATGCATCAAAAGCATAACGGACAGACGAACGGACAAACGAACCAGAACCAATATGCCCCTCCAACTTTTTCAAAGTTGGAGGCATAAAAAGGCCCCTTTTTGTTCTTTGACCTCTTAGTACGACCTTGACATTTGAGGTACCAACTTGGGTCATGCACGCAACACATCGTCTTATGGTGGTTAACATTTCTGCCAAGTAATTTCAAAATCCATCTAAAAATAGGAAACTTATTGACAGAACACAAAAAAAGGCCCCTTTTTTGACATTTAACCTCTATGTTTGACCTTGACCTTTCAGGTACCAAACTGGGTCATGCGTGCAACACATCATCTCATGATGTTTAACATTTCTGCCAAGCAATTTCAAAATCCATCTAAAAATAAGAAAGTTATTAACCAAACACGAAAAAAAGGCCCCTTTTTTGACTTTTGACCTCTATGTATGACCTTGACACTTGAGGTATCAAACTGAATCATGCATGCAACACATCGTCTCATGATAGTTAACATTTTTGCCAAGTAACTTCAAATTCTATCTAAAAATAAGCAAGTTATTGACAAAACTGGAAAAAAGGCCCCTTTTTTACCTTTCACCTCTAAGTATGACCTTGACCTTTGAGGTACCAACCTGGGTCATGCAGGTAACACATCGTCTTATATTGGTTAACATTTCTGCCAAGTGATTTCACAATCCATCTCAAAATGAGAAAGTTATTGACAAAACACGAAAAAAAGACCCCTTTTTTGACCTTTGACCTCTAAGTATGACCTTGACCTTCGAGGTACTGACCTGCCTGATGCACACCACACATCGTCTCATGGTTGTTAATATTTCTGCCAAGTAATTTTAAAATCCATCTTAAAATAAGAAAGTTATTGACAAAACACGAAAAAAAGGCCCCTTTTTTTACCTTTGACCTATAAGTATGACCTTGACCTTCGAGGTACTGACCTGCCTGATGCACACCACACATCGTCTCATGGTGGTTAATATTTCTGCTAAGTAATTTTAAAATTCATCTCAAAATAAGAAAGTTATTGACCAAATACGAAAAAAAAACGCCCCTTTTTTGACCTTTGACCTCTAAGTATGACCTTGACCTTTGAGGTACCGACTTGATTCATGCGCACCACACATCCTCTTATGGTTGTTAATATTTCTGCCAAGTAATTTTAAAATCCATCTGAAAATAAGAAAGTTATTGACCGGACACGATTTGCCCATACATATATACATACCAACAAACTTCCAAGGGAGATAATTCAAAAAGTATAAATGCGAGAGTTATAGTTCTTGCGCACTGCACGTCGTCTAATGCTGATTTATATTTATACTAAGTTTCGTGATGATAGCTCCAACGGTTTTCAAGTTATAGAGCGGACACGAATGTGTGACAGACAGACGGACAGACAGACAGACGCCCGGGGGAAAAACAATATGTCTCTCCGAAAAAAATTTATTCGGGGGAGACATAATCAAATCATAAATGAAGATGCTATCATGCGGACAAGAAATTGTTTACGCACGCACGCACACACGACGGACAAAATGTGATCACAAGTGACAGGTGAGCTAAAAAGAGGATAAGTTTAACATGTTTAATAGTGCAAAAGAATATGCTTATTATTGAACAAATATTATAGCCGGCTGTCAGCAGACTTTTTGGTCTGGTGACAGCCGGCTGTCACTAGACCTAAAAGTCTGGTGCCAGCCGGCTGTCAGCAGACACTTCCTTTAAGTTAAGAAATTTATTTCAGTTTGATTGCGATAAAAGCTTCAAGCTCTTTCCAAGTGTTTTCACATGCGTGTGAGAGGCAGTGGCTTTTACACCATGTGTCTTGCCCAAGGACACACTGGTGGCCGGATTCGAACGCACAACCTCTCGACCTCAACATTATTGTGTTGACTACTCCATCAACTTTCATGACTTCATGGTTTGCTTTCCCATTAACCCTTTTTTGTACCAAATGGAATCTTCCTCCTTATATAAGGCAGGAATTCATTTCCATATTTAGGGGTGTCAGGTTGTGTTTTCTTCAGAACTTCTTTGGAAAATGACTGAACTTCTTGCAGTGTAGGCCCTGATAAGACGCCGGTTACGCCGCATTCTGCGGCGTCTGATCTGGGCCTGCACTGTTTGCCAGGGTACCCGTTTTGGGGTGTCTGGTACAAAATGGGTTAAACTGGGTCTCAGAGAGAAGTCTGCTATTAAATAAAGGAGCAAACTTTTTCCCTGATCTGGATCTTTACTGTTTGCAAAGGTTTCTTCTAGGCTAGTACCGGTGATTGTTTCACCAGTTGGCTAGTCACATGACCGACTGATAAAGACATAAAACATAATTTTGAATGATTTGTTTCCCATGCAAGCATACATGTTCCCCTTAAAAACCATATGTTCACAGTACCTCCTTTGGGCTCCTTGATCTCTTGTTAGAAGTGCTAGTATTGCTGGTTACTGCTGCTGGTACATTGCTAAGTGGTCTAAGCCTGCTTCCTGGCATCGGTATTTCCTTTGGGCTCCTTGATCTCTTGTTAGAAGTGCAAGTATTGGTGGATACAGCTGCCGGTAAACTGCTAGGCGGTCTAAGCCTGCTTCCTGGCATTGGTAGCCGGCTCCCATAATTTGGCTTTGGAAGCTGAAAGGCAATGCAAAGACGCGTCAATACCACTGAAAGGCCAAATAAAACTGAAGAAATTTTCAGAGCTTAAACAGTCAGGGGCATAACCTGAACAAGTAAAAAAAAAATTACTCATTTGGGTTATATTTGGTTTTTCGAGAATCGGTCCAAATCGGCATAGTTTTTCTCCTCTTTTTTGATATTCGCGGTGTTTTGCGTCATTATAACGTAATCGTGAGATTCCGCGAGAAGCGCCCTTTCTAACAAGACGGTGGATTCGTCAACAAGATAATTTTCATTTGAAAAAAAAATCGTTTTTTGAGTGCCAAAAAGGTAAAATTAATGGTTTTTAAACTTGAATTCCCACCTTATCGCAATTTTTCCGCATGTGGCAACAATTTTTAAATGGAAAGAACACTTTAATTTGATGATTGAAATCGAAATTCTTTGTACTCATCATCTAAAAAGTTGTACGTACATGCTTCAAACAAGAGTTAGGTGACGAGTAGGGCTGGCTAATCGGAGCTGAAAAGATAATCGATTATCAGTCCTGCCATTGCGATCGATAATCGATTAGTAATCGTTAAGGTTTCTGTCATAATTTTACCTGTCTGGCTTTCTGTCTGAGCATGACTCTTACCATATGTTGCACTTTACCATATGTATATTTGAACAGACAGGCCTAAGCAAACAGTGTAGACCCAGATGAGACGCCACATAATGCGGCGTCTCATCAGGGTCTGCACTGTTTGCCACTCATTCAGCTATTTTAGGCATAACTTCGGGAAGTAAATTGTACCTATCAAGTAATCCATTAAAAGCAAATCAGAAATGATAATCATTTTTGTGGGATTTATCGATCGATTAACTGATTACACGATTAATCGTGTCAGCCTTAGTGACGAGAATATTAACGCAGTCATGTTAATATGTTCATATTTTTCATTTTAACATTATCCTAAATAACTTGTGACATAACCTAAACAAGTTATTTTCTATAGCCTTACTTTGAAATTCAATGGCGATATGTGACTTTTTAACTGTAACAGGTTATAAAGAAAATAACTTGCATAGGTTATGCACCTGACTGTTAAATTTTAAGTAACATGTTTCCATCCCTTCACAACAAGAGCATCGGTGAAACCGAGGGATGCTTCCCGAAGATGCGCAGTAGTAGGAGGGTTATTTTAGTGAAATGATCCTATACACTTTGAAGTTTGATAAGATTTGTTTGAAGACAAAGGTTATGGGTACTCGTCAGAACCGTCTGAATGAGAGGTTCTAATGAGTACCCTCAGCTGATGTTTGGAGTACAAAAGACTAGGTAGTGATTTTCAACAAAGAATTGCAAAAAAAATGAGAAATGTAAGGCCCCTTCCCTGCAAGGACCTGTAAATCTTAAACCATAAGGCTAAGAAACTCAATTTTGTGTTCCCTAGTAAGTGATTTTCAATGGAAAATGTCACAAGGAATACACATGTGAAACATGAAAGCCCTATCACCCATGGTTATGAAATAACAGGAGATATTTTTTTGAAAAAGGGGAGATGATTAGTGAAAATAAGCAATATAGTAATGGCCCTTTGTCAGAATGTAGGTTTTTGTAATGTAGGTATGTGTGTGAAGTTTCATGAGAGTAGGACAAATACTTTTAAAATTTTGACCGGAGTTTAAGTTGTTTGGGTATGGCCTGACAAATAAAAACCCAAATGCAATTTGTCAGGATGTAGGTCTTGTGATGGTAATTATGTGTGTGATGTTTCATGAGAGTAGACAAGTACTTTTGAAGTTATCACCGAGGTTAAGGTTTTTGGTTTAGGTGTGACAAACACACAAGTTATTCTCTTTTGTCAGAATGTAGGTCTTGTGATGGTAAGTATGTGTGTGAAGTTTCATAAGAGTAGGGTCAGGTTAAGGCGTGACAAACAAGAGTTTCGTGGCGACTGATCTGGGCCTGCACTGTTTGCCACTTACCCCTTTTGGGGTTTCCGGTACCAAATGGGTTTAACCTAAAGTCTAAGAATTCCCTAGTTAGTGATTTTCAACAAAGACTGCAAAAATAAGGAGAAATGTTACAAGGCCCCTTCCGTGCAAGGGCATGTAAATCTTAAACCATAAGACAAAGAAACCATGGTTATGAAACAACAGGAGATATTTTTGAAAAATAGCCATCGGAAGAGATGGCAAATCCCCCGACCAAAAGCCAATATGGCCTTCAGAAGATTGTTCACCAATAGAAAGTGCACCAGAATTAAACCAGCAATGTATCACAAAAGTATTGCAGTTATGACCATCACAAGATTATACTGTCAGGGGAGATAACTAAAAAACCAGGGCACTCAGAAATGTGGTTCTTGCGCATGACATGCCTGCTTAAGCTCATTTTTGGCCCCAGCACTATGATTTTAACAATCTTGGTAGGGGTCCACTAGATAAAGCTTCATACCATCAATATGTCTCAAAAGGTATTGGAGATATGGTGATCACAAGCTGGTCATACTGTTATATTAGAAGGGTAGATAACTCAAATACCACAGCACCAACAGTTGTGGTTCTTGCACATGACATCCCTTCTGTACCTTGTTTACAATTGTGCCAAGTTCCTTCAATATATCTCAAAGGGTGTTGGATTTATGGCCTTCACAAGGCTATATTGCCTGGGGAGATAACTAAAAAACCAGAGCACCCAGAGTTGTAATTCTTGAGCATGACACACCTGCTTAACCTCATGTACATCTGCATCAAGAACCATCAATATGTCTCAAAGGGGTTTTCGAGGTCACAAGGTTGTCATACCGTTATATTGAAAGGGGAGATAACTCAAATATCATAGCACCCAGAGTTGTGGTTCTTAGGCATGAAGTGCCGTCTCAACGTTGTATACAATTGTGCTAAGTACCATCAATATATCTTAAAGGGTATTGGAGTTATGGCCATCACAAGGTTATATTGTCAGGGGAGATAATTAAACAACCAGGGCACCCAGAGTTGTGGTTCTTGCACGTGACACACCTGCTTAACCTCATGTACAACTGTACCAGGTATCATCAATATATCTCAAAGAGTGTTGGAGATGTGGCCATCACATGGTAGTGATTCTATATTATTGGAAGGGGAGATAACTAAAAAACCATGGCACCCAGAGTTATGGTTCTTGTGCATGACACACCGTCTCGGCCTTGTGAACAACTGTGCCAGGTATCAACAATATATCTTAAAGGGTATTGGAATTATGGCCATCACAAAGTTGTCACTCTATTTTATTGGAAGGGGAGATAACTCCAAAACCATGGCAACCAGAGTTGTGGTTCTTGTGCATAACATGCAGTCTCAGCCTTGTGAACAACTGTGCCAGGTACCATCAATATATCTCAAAGGGTATTGGAGTTATGGCCATCACAAAGTAGTCATTCTATTTTATTAAAAGGGGAGATAACTTAAAAAGTATGGCATCCAGAGTTCTGGTTCTTGTGCATGACACGCCGTCTCAGCCTTGTGAACAATTGTGCAAAGAACTATCAATGAATCTCAAAGGGTATAGGAGTTATGGCCATCACAAGGTTGTCACTCTATTTTATTGGAAGGGGAGATAACTCCAAAACCATGGCAACCAGAGTTGTGGTTCTTGTGCATGACACGCCGTCTCAGCCTTGTGAACAACTGTGCCAGGTACCATCAATATATCTCAAAGGGTATTGGAGTTATGGCCATCACAAAGTAGTCATTATATTTATTAAAAGGGGAGATAACTTAAAAAGTATGGCATCCAGAGTTCTGGTTCTTGCGCATGACACGCCGTCTCGGCCTTGTGAACAATTGTGCCAAGAACCATCAATGAATCTCAAAGGGTATAGGAGTTATGGCCATCACAAGGTTGCGTCTACGGACGGACGGACGCCAGGCTGATCGCTATATCCCCCGAACCTATTCGGTCGGGGGATAAAAAGGGGAGATAATTCAGTGAAAATAAGCAACATAATTATGGCCCTTTGTCAGAATGTAGGTTTTGTGATGGTAAGTATTTGTGTAAAGTTTCAGAGAGTAGGATAAATACTTTTAAAATTTTGACCGAGTTTACATGTAAGTTGTTTGGTTATGGCCTGACAAACACACACAGAAAAGCAATATACATGTAGTTATGGCCCTTTGTCAGAATGTAGGTCTTGTGATAGTAAGTAAGTGTGTGCAGTTTCATGAGAGTAGGGCAAATACTTTTGAAGTTATGACCGAGGTTAAGTTTTTTGGTTAAGGCGTGACAAACACACAGACAAAAGCAATATGGTTTGTCAGAATGTAGGTCTTGTGATTGTTAGTATGAGTGTGAAGTTTCATGGGAGTAGGGATAATACTTTTGAAGTTATAACTGGTTAAATGTTTTGGTTTAGATTTGAAACTGACTGACAAGGAGATTACTATAGAGCACCCAAAATACTGTGTGGGGCCCTAATTAAGAAGGGAAGTAACTCCGTAAATACTGTTGGTAGGGTTATGCTTCTTGCATTCTGCGATTTCTGACATAGCCCCCTATCAGTGTATCAAATTTCACTAAATTACCTTTAAAACTTTTAGAGATATGCTCCGGACAAGCTTAATATAGCAAAAACTAAAAAGGGAAATAACTCTGTAATTACTTGTGATAGAGTTACAGTTCTTGCACTCTGCACTTCCTCTGTTGGCCATCTAGCAATGTATCAAGTTTCACTTAAATCCCTTCTATACTTCCAGAGATATGCTCCGGACAATCTTTTCATTGAAATAGTTAAGAAGGGAAGTAATTCCATAAATACTGGTGAAACGGTTATGGTTCTTGTATTTTACGATTCCCCTCATCGCCCTCTATTAGTATATCAAGTTTCACTTAAATACCTTTAATACTTTTAGAGATATAGAGCGGGACGGACGGACAAAGCGGCGACTATATGGCTCCCCCTTCGGGGAGCATAAAAATAAGCCTTGTCAATCCCCTGATGGGCACATGAAATGACAATCCTTTGTTTCACAGAAAATAATCTAAAGGAAAATAGACTGCAAAGTGCTCTAGAGTTTTTTTACAGCGTTAAACAGTTAGCACTCTCTGAGCTAATTCTGCAGACAACAAGTTGTTGATATTTTTCTTACTTTTTACAGAAAACAGGACTTGACATCTCATGCAAATTGTCTCCATAGGAGACAATTTGCATGAGATGTCAAATCCTGTTTTCTGGGAAAATTAGGAAAATATTTCAAAATGTCGTCTGCAGCAAAAAAATACCCAGCATGCATAGTATTAAGGAGTTAATCACTAGTTCCATACAGAATAGTAAGCAAGCAAACTTTTAACTAGAAATGGTGTTAAAACTGGAAATGGTGTTTGTAAAACACAATGCCTCCAACCATATGCTTGCCCCTAAATGCCAAAATTTTCGAAGGACCATAACAGATGAAAGATTTTAAAACTTTAACCAAATGTAAAATTTCAAAGTCTGTGTCCTTGACCTCAAGGTCACTGTGGGGGGTGGGACATGCATCAATGAAATCTTAAGACAAGTATGTAACTTCAGTGTAAGTATCAACTAAATCTATCAAAGGGTTCAGAAGATACAATCTCTAAGAAATTTTGACGCAAAACTTTAACCAAATGTAAAATTTCTAAGTCTGTGACCTTGACATCAAGGTCACTGTGGGGGGTGGGACATGCATCAATGAAATCTTTAGACCAGTATGTAACTTCAGTGTAAGTATCAACTAAATCTATCAAAGGGTTCAGAAGATACAATCTCCTAAAAACTTTGACGCAAAACTTTAACCAAAATGTTAACGGATGGACAGACAGACGGACAAACGGCAAGACGAAAACTATATACCCCCATAGTATACTTCGTACACCGGGGGTATAATAATGTTACCCAGTTTTACTATATAAAATCCCAAGTGTTATTTTTTAGTTAACTGCTCTTAATGATATATTGTACGTACAACCCAACATGGTCCTTTCTCTCTCTCTCTCTCTGAGTGTGCCATGGCCTACATGTTGCTCTCTCTCTCTCTCCCAAAATGGATACCCTAGCAAACAGTGCAAGCCCAGATCAGACGCTGCAGAACGCGGCGTCTGATCAGGGCCTACACTGTTTGCAAAAAGTCAAGCCAATTTCCAAACCAATTTTGAAGACTAGATCAGCAGTCGATGGTATACCATCGCAAATACCCGCTTTTTCTATGCGTAACACTAATGACTATGTATTAGCTAGCGAAAACTACATGTAAGTTAAAAAAAGTTGCAAAGAACATTTTAAATGATAAGCAAAGTTTCAGAAGTGTAACTCTTATAGTTTAGAAGATATGGCAAAGTCATACTTTTTGACCTTTGACCTTGGGGTTATATTGAGGTCCACCCAAAGTATCCCAATTTATTCTATATTCCAACAGCCATCAAATAACCAAGTTTCAGAAGTGTAACTCCAATAGTTTAGAAGATATGGCAAAGTCATACTTTTTGACCTTTGACCTTGGGGTCGAGGTCACACCCAAAGTAGCCTAACATATTCTATATTCCAAGGACCATCCAATAAGCAAAGTTTCAGAAGTGTGACTCCAATAGTTTAAGAGATATGGCAAATCATTAACCTTTGACCTTGGGGTCATGTTGAGGTCAAGGTCACACCAAAAGTATCCAAATTTATTCTATATTCCAAGGGCCATCCAATAACCAAAGTTTCAGAAGTGTAACTCCAATAGTTTAGAAGATATGGCAATGTCATACTTTTTGACCTTTGACCTTGGGGTCGTGGTCACACCCAAAGTAGCCTAACATATTCTATATTCCAAGGACCATCCAATAAGCAAAGTTTCAGAAGTGTGACTCCAATAGTTTAAGAGATATGGCAAATCATTAACCTTTGACCTTGGGGTCATGTTGAGGTCAAGGTCACACCAAAAGTATCCAAATTTATTCTATATTCCAAGGGCCATCCAATAACCAAAGTTTCAGAAGTGTAACTCTAATAGTTTAGAAGATATTGCAAAATCGTACTTTTTGACCTTTGACCTTGAGGTCAAGGTCACACAAAAACGAACCCGACATATTCTATATTCCAAGGATCATCCAATAAGCAAAGTTTCAGAAGTGTAACTCCCAATAGTTTAGGAGATATGGCAAATCATACTATTTGACCTTTGACCTTGGAGCCATGTTTGGGTCAAGGTCACAAAAAAGTAGCCAATTGCCATCTACAAACCATGTACTATCCACACGCAAAGTTTCAAAAGTGTAACTTCAGTGGTTGCAGAGGAGATCCATTTACAAGAAACGTGACAGACAGACAGACGCCGGAGTGAACTGTGATACGAAAACAATATACCCGATTTTTCTTTGAAAAAGCGGGTATAAAAACAAAACACAACCTGACAGGCTGACACCCCTAAATTTTGAAATGGACCCCTGCTATATATAAGGAGGAAAATTCCATTTGGTACAAAAAGGGTTAATGGCTTATTTGCTTTGCTCTACAATATCTTCTTGGCTACAGGGATCAGTCAAACCTCTCATCTCAACAGTTACGTGACATTGAAGGGAGTTGGAGTGGGTGTCAACGGCATGACGTCGAGCCAAAGACGAATCGATGCCCGTCTGTCAGTCCACTCATTAGTTTTTTTTACTGTCAGTATGTTTATTTGTCTGTTTAACCGTCTGTCAATTCGTCTATTAGTCAGTCATTCAGTTGACTGTCAGTGAAATCTCCCTCTCTCTGATCTCAACGGTCATGTGACATTGAAGTGAGTTAGAGTGGGTGTCAACAGCATGACGTCGAGCCAATGTTGACTCGATGCCCGTCTGTCAGTCCACTCATTAGTTTTTTTCGACTGTCAGTATGTTTATTTGTCTGTCTAACAGTCTGTCCATTCGTCTGTTAGTCAGTCAGACGGTTTGTCTGTCGCCAGTCTGGCTACTGTCAGTTGGTCAGTCAAACCCTCCCCTCTCTCATCTCAATGATCATGTGACATTGAAGTGAGTTGGAGTGGGTGTCGACGGCATGACATCAATGTAAACGGGTATATTTTCTCTCAAAATGTCTGAATATTGTTAGCATTTTAAGTACAAAACATTTGAATTGTGATGGCCGTTTCAATTTATGGCCAATGCTTTGCGCAAGAATGACATCATAAACGGAATTCCTAAAATCTCGGAAAGTATAAAACCCGGGAGTAACAGCCGTGAGCCGGGAGTAAAATCTGGGAGTAAATTTTGGCAATCGAATAAAGGTAATAAACATTAACATATCTGGATTAAATTTGGATCAAAAGTAGAATATAGACTCCTTTTTAAAATGCATATAAGTTTTATATTTATAATTGAGTACTTTTCAAGATATGAACCGAAATATATGACCATGTCGCAAAAATTTCGCCCGGGAGTAGCTTTTTGCGGTATTGACGATGTCAAGCATGTTGCAAAATAAGTTCAGTCTGGGATTGCTACAAGAATAAACTTGTGTATTATCAATTCAAAACATATCAAAGATTAGAAAAATACAAAAATAAAGTTATTTCATCGCCCCGTGAAATAAGTAATTGACCCGGGAGTAGGCCGGGAGTAAATTCTGGGTTGTTTATTGGCGTTATTGCCTATGTCACACACGTTGTATTTATTAAACGTGGTCTTACTACCCTGACAGCTAATAGCAAAGGCACTGATCAGACTGCGGAGGTAATTGTGTCATCGTTTCTACATTATACGGCCATAAAACAAATAGCGCCAAATGTAAATGTTCCGGGTCACATAAAATCATAGGCACAGGAGCAGCGCGTGAGTTGGGATGCGTGTCGATCGCGCGAGCCCCGATATGACAAGTAAATAAATTCATGTACTCCAAGCTGAATCTCAGCTTTTCTTCTGACGAACGTTTAAGAAATACAATGTATGTGATAGAAGCAATAAGGCCGAGAATAAGGCAAATAAACGCCGATTTCAACCCAGAAATTACTCCCGGCCCACTCCCGGGTCAGTTATTTACTAGGCGGAGCGATGAAATAACTTTAACTTTGCATTTTTCTAATCTCTAACATGTTTTTAATTGATAACACATAAAGTAATTCTTGTAGAAACCCCAGACTGAACATATTTTGCAAAATGCTTGACATCGTCAATACCGCAAAAGTTACTCCCGGGCGAAAATTTTTCGACATGGTCATATATTTGGGTTCATATCTTGTAAAGTAGACCCGGACCTCGTTATAGCACGATTCGTTACAGCACGAATTCGGATATAACACGGTTTTGGTTTGGTCCCCAAATTTTCCCCAACCAACATTTATAAATATTATCCATGGATTGTATCAGGTTTTAATTTAAGCACAACAACTTTATTTTCCTCTTACTTTAAACTGCGGTAATACGGTAGCTAACACGGTTCTTAACGGTACTTTTTGATATTTATTGCAGGCATCCCGCAGAGTTGAATATACAGTATATAAACTTGTTTAGCTTGACACGCATGATAAACATGAACTGCCATCAGCACAATCAAAAGTGTTGGCTTAGTGAGATAAAGAGATTAAAGAATTAAGTTACACAACCGGAAAAAAATATTTAGCACGCTCTGTTAAGGATCACTGGGCAGACGATGTGATCGGTCAACTGCAATAAAACTCATTTTCTAGAGCCGCATGTAAAAGAAAGTCAAATTTATTCCATCTTAAAAGCAAATGATAAAACATATGCAAGATCGATTTTCGCGGTAAAAAAATCATTCAAAGACACGTGCGCCATTAAAAATCGTTTCAAATGGCTAAAATATTAAGGGCAAGTCATTTCAAGGGAAGTAATTCAAATTTCTTGTAAGCGTTGATCATTGTCCTGTTCCGAACCCTAACCCAGTAATTTCACCATTGAAATGTATTAACAGTACTGTAGTTCGGTACGGTTCCGGACGCTCAGATACAACAAAGTTAGCCGGGAACCAGCTATCAAAATGGCGTCATACTCGCTGTCAGATCGGACGATTTCTGGATATAAAACATGGTTTATCAGCTGGTTTTGATTAAAGTGACTTGTTTGACTTGATGGGCCATGGTATTTACTGCCATTGATTAGTTCTAAACACATTTTAGTCGGGAAATACGGTCATAAACCGGACCGGACCATGTTTGGGAAAGTATTGATCACCATTGTGTCAATGGTTGATCTGTGGCAAATACGGTCGGCGTTTATAACACGATTCGGTTAACTAACACGGTCCGTTGGTTGGACCCGGAGTTCCGTGTTATAACGAGGTTGAGGTGTACTAGATTATAAATATAAATCTTATATGAATTTTAAAGAGGAGTGTATATTCTACTTTTGATCCAAATTTTATCCCGATATGTGAATGTTTAATACCTTTATTCGATTGTCAAAATTTACTCCCGGATTTTACTCCCGGGTGTTATACTTTCCCCTAAAATCTCCTATTTTAAACAGCAGGGCAATTACATTCAGGAGTCCCCGCAGTGCAGGGCTTCTAGCAGGGCTGTGAAAAGTCATTGTCCCCACTATTCCCCTAAGTTGGGTGGGGGTGGGGGGGAGTGGTTACAAATGACTGGTGCATATGCAGAGAGCCAGATAAGCTTCGTATTTTCGTAATTTACGTATTGAAAATAGCAAAATACGAAGTGCTTACAAATTTTGATCGTACCATTTACGATAGACATTACTAAAGTTACGAAGGAAGCTCAAATTTAGCTCGTATTTACGAAGCTCCCGTGATTGGCCGTTTGGTACTTATCCGTAGACAATTGTCAGCACAAAAACATTGAATAGACTGGGAACCAGTTAAAATTATTGGCAGTCTTACTGTCTAGACGCTCTATTCCTCAGACTAATATAGCCGACGGCTGGTGTACAAGCGTTTCCGTGATTTTAAATGCACTTGTTTTGCAAACCATCCAAACAGAATCAAGACAGTTCCCCGACACGGCTTTTGGGAGATTTTTTAAGACAATTCTCGACGCTTTTTGATCCCCGAAAACCTTTGTCCAATATGAAATGATCTGTAACGGCTAATCCTAATTGTTAATTATTAATTAAGGATAATTATTGATAATTGATATATTATGTAAATATTTTTGTGTCTCCTTCTTATTGTTGGACCGATGAAAGGACCCTAAAAGTAGGTGAAATGTTTTTTTTTTTCTTTCATTAATCATTAACTTGTTTTTTGAAACGAAATACAAATATTAACAATGATTTACCAGTTACAGATCAAATTTTACTTTTACTAAAAAATGTCAGAAAGCTGTCTAGATAGCTCCTCCCCCCCCCCCCCCCCCCCCCCCCATTAATGCCTCCCCTTCAGTACGCACATAAAGATTGGTAGTGAGTACATTGATTTGAAGAAAAACACCCTACCCATTCTACTTTGCATTTTTCGAAACGCGTGTCTGTTAATTCAAAACACAGCACCGTTGTAGAACAGCTAGATGTCTATAGTACTCATAGTAAGTTTTACCTGCGAGTGTTGAAATGATTTTTATCTCAAGATGATAAGAATTGCACAATGTAAAAGATAAATTGTGTCAGTTTCCCAAGTATCGATGTTTCTCTTTATTCATGCACTCGTATCATTGTTGAACTCGGGTTTTTTTTCAATACCGCATCAGTGCTTATGCTATAAATAGACGTAATGTCTTCTACTAGCTACCAATCGTTATGTTTTAGCCACCTAGCGGAGACATGTACGGCAAGGGAACCATTCTAATAAAAAGCTGTCTTCAAAAGTGTTGGGTAAATCTGAATTTTGTTTGATTTAAGGTTTAACGTCCCCGTCAACACAATTTAGGTCATTTTGGAGATGTTGCTTCCAATTTTGTGGGACTTTTACCACAAAATCCATGCCGCCCAATAAAACCAATAGGGTTTATATGCATGGATGGGCCGACTTGCAGCAGTTTTCCTGGGCAGGCTTAGACCTTCTAAGCAGATCACCAGTACTCCTGTGGTGTCGGTATCAACTCTGCGTGGAAGCATCGTGCAGCCCATCTATTTCTCCAAGCCCCGATGGGCGGGGGCGGAAGGGTAAATCTGAAGGGTTTACTTCCCAGTAACTGTATCCAATTGAAATCCAAAATTCCATGCCCGGTATCCCATGCTTTAGAAACATTTTTCTAAAATTATTTTAGCCTTTCTGAATTTCTTTGGAAACTGACAATATTACTGCCATTTCCAACTGCACTCCATGTAATACTCATCTTGTCAAGAAGTAACTGGAGTTTCCGACAGATTCAGATTCAGAAATACGGTCAGAACAACAACAACATAGTAGCGTAAGCCAATGCGTAGACGGCTTATGCAGTATTCGCTGAAATGAACATGCCATCAAAACCGAAAGTAAACTAAAAAGATGGCCGGGAAAACCGGAACACTTTTTGATTTTTTCAAGCCTAAAGAGCAAAGATCGTTAAAGACAGAAGAGATATGTCTAGCAATTATTAATGAACTTATAGCTACATGTGTTTCAGTTAACAGATGACACTCGGGAAAACGTGTAAAAAAGGAAACCATTGCACAATGGGTGCGTCAGTTTCCATGGCTGATCATTGAAAGCACAGATGACCAAACAAAACTTAAATGTGATTTGTGCATTAAGGGCAAGATAAAAAATGTATGGACATCTGTGGGATCTCCAAATATCCAGAGATCAACTATTGAAAGCCATAATGATTCACTGGACCATCAACTGGCTTATCGGCGCTCACTGGAAGAGAAGCCAAATACTGAAATTTTAGATGAAACTTCAGATGACTATCAGCAGTCTGTTGTTACAAACAAGTGTTATGATCTGTTATTACAACAAGTTAGACACTAATAGGCATCTAGAGCTATGTGCTATGATTGAAATTTTGTTTTCCTGTTTGAAAAGTCCTGAATATGTATAGATCACTTCAAGTGGTGACAGCAACAAGGATCTATTCTTTCATTTCTTGCAAAAGTGTATGTATCCTTAAGGATGTTATATGCATACTTCAGGCCTCATGTTTTTCAGGCATTTTCAGGATTTCTGGCTTTTAGAGCTTGATTTAAGGCTCTAGATTTTGTTCTCCTGTATTCTGTTAAACATCTAGCCTTCTGTATTCTTTATCCATAACCAATTTTGACTGTGAACAAATCAAATTACTTTATACAATAACAAATTGCATGACAATGTAGATCCTGATCAGATGGCTTCTGATTCTGAATCCATCTGATCTGGATCTACATGTTAACAAAGGTAGAGAATGTTGTGTTTGGCAGGAAAGGTGTTAAAATACTATTTCAGGCTATCCTTAGAGGCATGGAAAAGCTTGGTCAGTATGAGGCCTGACACCTGTTTGTACACTGCTAACATCCATTAATTAAGGGAATTAATTGCTTTATCTTATGTATAATTCTAAGCAAATAAAGAATTGGAGCATTTTCCTTTTATATTAACTCGAATTAAATGTTTTTCAATCCTGTTGCGATTTTGGTAGGTTGGAAGAAATTGTTGAACCAAGTTTACAAAAGTTACCAAACAACCTCTGGATTTGATCAGTACATTTACTGACCCAATTATTCAGAATACTGAAAAGGTTTGCATTTTGATAAGTAAATACTGATAGGGGCTAAAAAGTTATCTGGAGCTATGATATGATAACACTCTATTCGCACTGTACAAACTCATTTCATCAACTTTTATTTTCTTTCTTTCTTTTGGTACTGCGTCGGTCATATTTGGCAGGGATTTTCCTAGTGCAACTTTGGGGACGGTAATCGACCCCTATTTTTCCCAATTTAGAGACAGATATTCCCAAACTTTATAACAGTTTTCCAAATTTCTGATGTGCTACATTTTGATAAAAATTTCATGAAAATTGAACAAAAATTGACAAAGTTACAGCTGATTTAAATTCCCAAATATAAACATCAGCGAGCTGATTTTCCCAAACCCAGTGGCCCCTGATTCTGAAGGGTAGGAAACCCCTGTTTGGCCATTTAGGCAGGATGAAAGCCTACACAGTAATCATGTAATTACGGTAGGGATCTTTAACCTGCACAGGGGATAGTTCTCTCGGTAACTGGTCAACTCGTACCTAAGTCTACTCGTACCTGTTTTTGGTCAACTCGTACCCGTTCTTTGGTCAACTCGTACCCCCTAGTCAACTCGTACCTATTTTGGTCAACTCGTACCCCAGGGGTAGGTGGGGTACTCTATTTTTTGCCGAACAATAGCTGAAATGGGTCATAACTTGCCCCGAGCCATGTCTCGAGTTCACCGGAGGCCAGAGAGAAGTACTTTGGGTCCTTATATTGAAACATGGTTTTCACAGCGCGGGGATATGCGATGGCGTGCCATCAACCTGCTCTAATTATTATTATTATTATTATTATTCACTTTTAACCCATTCAGTATCAGAAACTCACAAAGGGCTACCTTGTCAAACACTGCAGGCCCAGATCCGACGCCACAGAACGCCGGGATATGCGATGGCGCGCCATCAACTTGCTCTAGTTATTATCATTTTTATTATTGTTATTATTATTATTATTTTACTATTATTCACTTTTAACCCATTCAGTACCAGAAACCCACAAAGGGGTACCTTGTCAAACACTGCAGGCCTACGCTGTTTGAAAAAGTTTAGCCACTTCCCGAATAAATTTTGAAGAAAACACAACCTGACACCCCTACATTTCGAAAAGTATAAGATGGAAGATTCCATTTGGGTTGTCAAACACTGCAGACCCAGATCAGATGCCGCAGAACGCGGCGTCGTCTGATCAGGGCGGACGCTGTTTGAAAAAGTTTAGCCACTTCCCGAATAAATTTTGAAGAAAACTTAACCTGACACCCCTAAATTTCGAAATATATAAGATGGAAGATTCCATTTGGGTTAATTTAATTAACACCTTAAGTTAATCGTGTACCGATTAATGTGGGTGTAAAAACGATTATCGGTACTAGTTTAATCTAATCGTCCTTCATTAAAGACTGTTTTAAATTGCTTTAATTTGGCCGGCGAGCGGCTGTTTTTGTTCTGACAAAACTTAATGACACGCTGGAATTTAAGATCAATTATCTTTTGTGTATTATTTTCTTTTGAATTGCCGATTACTGGATATATAAGAAGTACAGAATCCTTGCAGTAGCATCCATCTTTGAAATATCTTACTAAGAATCAAAGCTTAAAACTTTAATCAAAATGTCTGATCTGTGCATTGCCTGTGGTAAGGTTGTTGGTGGACGTCAGCATGCTGTAAGTTGCGATGTGTGCGACCGTTGGCAGCATCGTCTTTGTGGGAGTCCCAGGGACATGTAATACAAAATTAATTTATTAGATATTTTAGACTAGTGATCAATTTATTTATCTATTCATTTTATTTGCAATTAAAGGGGAAATTATTCTGACATTACGAAAACACGCCTATTCAAATATAAGGAACAATTCTTCAGTTGTGGATACTCTTTAGCCGTTATTACCGATGATTAGTGGTCGGAATCGGAAGAATTTTCATGATCGATCATCGGAAGATGTAAGTGACCAATGATCGATCATTAATCGATCAAATATAAAAATTATCAGGCAGAATGAATGTGATAAATGTATTAGATAGACTATAGATAGATAGATAAATAGATACCACATTGGATGGTTCTCCCTGCACAAGGGATCTCAAGTTAATATACCGATCCGAAAGACGATGCACTTTGTGATATTCATCCCTGCAAATGATGCCAGTTGAGCATGTTAAATTGTTAAGGCACCAAAATTTTATTACTGCTGCCGGGGATCGAACCCAGGACCTCTAGCACTAACTGCTGACCTATCATGCATCAGAGGCAAGTGCACTAACCACTGGCCTATCAAGGATACTGATTTCCAGATGAACCTTGGTCTGCCTAATAGTGGCATGTGATTGTATTTTCAAAAGCAAATCGCTGATGATTTTCATGATATTTTTGACGATTTACCTACCATTGAAGGCATATGATTTTGAGCAGTGACGGCAAATGGCTCTGCTCATGCTCAGTGTTGCTTTGGACACTGGACCGTCGCTCTTTTTGTGGAAGCCGAAGTGTTTCCAAGCTATAGATCTACTTTTTCCACCCGGAAAATCGAAAAGCGTCGTTTTGGCAGCCATTTTCCGGAAGCAGTTGCAGTAATAAAACCGAAACTACCGAAACAAACCGCAACGTCCAAATCCCGTTAAAAGCCGGAACCGAGTAATCGAGTACGGAAAAAAGTACCGATCATCAACTCGGAAGTCAGAAAACGAGCAATGCTCGACGAACTCGATTAATCGGCCGACCACTACCGATGATAATAATAATAATAATAGTAATAATAATAATTATGCAAATTGTGAGGTAAAATCGACGATTTGTTTTATATAGAATGTGTATGCTATGATAAGGTTTCAGGTCGCTTGAAGATGCCGCTCCTAGCGAGTCCTTATAGGTTGAGGGTACTCGTTATAGAACAGCCCAAACGAAGTCGTTCCAACTAAAGATCACAGCCCATGTTTGAAGTATAAATAAGAAAAAAAGAAAAAAGAAGAAGAAAAAAAAAACACACACACGGATTTTCGTAAGAAAAGTTGCCATTTTGGAGATGCGAAAAACGCACTATATTGCACGGGTGTGTTGTCGTAAAGTAACAGTAATAAGGAATATGCAACATTTATATTAGCCAACATTTATGTTTTGAGCATACATGAGAACAAATTATAATTGTATAACTACATTTTATTTGCAAATGAGCATGAAATGTAAGTTCTACAATTATATTTTTCTCGTTATTTTCGTTTACATATGAAGTTCGTCTTATGTTGAGCATGGTGTTATGTACCAATCACATCCCTCTGGAGCATAGATTGTTGGCACTCGTTAGACCTGCCCCACAGGGATAGTTCTAACGAGCACCCATAAATTATGTCTGGCTAAAGGGATATGGGAGTCATACACATGAAAGGCGCCATTTTGGCGCACGTGCGTAATGGCGTCATGCACCCACTGTGTATCGTCTTCGTCTTCGGGAAAAGGATCAGGAGTCTGCATAGACCATAAAGGTGACCTGTATATATGTGTACTTAAGTCAAACTTACCCCAAAACAATTTTTATTTTTACTAAGGTACGAGTTGACTTAGGTACGAGTTGACTAAGGTACGAGTTGACTTAGGTACGAGTTGACCAGAAACCGTTCTCTCTGCACAGGGGACCTCCAGTTAATGTCCCAATCCGAAGGACGGTGCTCTTATGACATTCATCCCTGCAAATGATGCCAATGGAGCGCGTTCTGTCACCGAAATTTTATCACCGCTGCTGGGGATCGAACCTGGGACCTCTAGCATCAGAGGCAAGTGCACTAACCACTGAGCTATCAAGCTCCACCCTTGATTTTGATTCAACACTTCGTTCGCCGGAACCAGTCTTACATCCCCCAGGGGTTTAGACACCCTTGACAACCCCAGAAGCATCATCCCTAGTGAAATGAAAAACAAAAGTTGGCGCCCCAGTGACACAAGATACATGTTGTTGTTGTTGTATATCTATAAGGCATTTTTTCGCTGCCTATAAACTCATGGTACTTAAGTAAGTCACTTGTGCATTTCCCTATGTGAAAAACACATGATGCTCATAATACAATGACCTTCAAAATCTTTTAGTGCTCCTGATGTATTCCATCAGTGCATCTGTCAGTTCCTTCCTTCCTTGCTTACTAATGTCTTCAATCATGCCTGTCAACACTTTCAAGTTAATGTCTGTTACCAATTTCACCTCCTCCCTGGCCAGAATCTCTTCTACATTATACTCTAAAGTATCCCTTTCTGATTTAAATCTCTGACAGTGAAAAAGAAAATGATCCACATTCTCTTTCATGTTGCATGTCTCGCACAAACTTGACTGATCTTTGTTAACTTTTGCCTGGTAAGATACATTTCACCTTTGCCTCACCCACCCACCATCTAAAATGACTGAATTCGCAACTCCTAGGTCGACATGACTGTAGGTCGAAGCTATTCAATACCAGAATACAACGGACAGTAGAAGAAGGAGTTAATAAATGACTAAAGTGTGTGGTAACCACCTTAGTCTCCATGTTGAGTTTGAATTTCTCTTCTCAAAAGAGTTGAAATTCGTCTTTCGTTTTCAGGTTTTGTTGTGATCCCTTCGAAATTGGAGCCAAAGTGTAACGCACATTTTGATTCGCTACTTTCGCTAAGAAGGAGAAATTTCATTGGTTGGCTGTTTCGTAGGAAATTCACCGGTGCTACTACATACCGAAGCAAACGTGCGTACACATTTACCGAAACATACTCCCCAGCAGTGGTGACCCATTGGTCTTGATTGACCTTCGGTTGAAGGTCCTATCTATCTATCTATCTATCTATCTATCTATCTATCTATCTATCTATCTATCTATCTATCTATCTATCTATCTATCTATCTATCTATCTATCTATCTATCTATCTTCTGATACTGCGTCGGTCACATTTGACCATTACCGCAGGTATATATTTCATACACTCCAGGTTTTGCAGGCTGAAAGCCTACACAGTAATCATGTAATTACGGTAGTGATCTTTAACCTGCACAGGGGATGGTTCTCCCTGCACAGGGGGCCTCCAGTCAACGTCCCGGTCCGAAGGACGGTGCACTTTATGACATTCATCCCTGTAAATGATGCCAATGGAGCGTGTTCGAAATTTTATCGCCGCTGCCGTGGATCGAACCCGGGACCTCTAGCATCAGAGGCAAGTGCACTAACCACTGAGCTATCACGCCCCATAAGTGCGACTAAGACCGAGGGGTCACCACTGTTGGGGAGTTTGTTACCGGAGGGACCTAATTACCGGAACGGACCAATTTAACCCCGGTTTCCACCATATTTTTGGACATTTGTATAAAATGCACAATATTTTCATCTTTTACCACATTGTGCATGTCCTATATTTTGTCAAATGTGGAATATGGGTCAGTTCACAATAAACTCACCCAGTGCGTCTGAGCCACCACAACCACTTTCCCTACTGGTGTTTGGAGCAGAAATAAGTTGAAAAACATTACATATATTCATCCAAATATTTATTTCTAGAACCAGATACTTTGACACACTAATGCATACAGATATGGCGCCCGACGTCACGCAACTTCGAGGGTGACGCAAGTTCGGTGACGTCATTTGTGTATATATACATTGATGGTGAATCAACAACAACAAACCAAAAATAAAAGCCAACATTTTGGCAGTATAACATTCTTGCTATGCCGATCAGTGAGGTAAATATTGCTAGTCTGGTCCAGAAAACATGTACACTCAATATTTTTCAGTTCTGTGGTGTATTCCTTGCTTCCAAAGGATAACCCTTTCTATGGTTGCAATAGAAAATGTGCAAAGGAGAGCCACAAAGCTTGTCCGAACGATAAGCCACCTAACTTACCAAGAAAGACTAAAATGCCTTGGACTCCCATCCCTTGAATATAGGAGGGAGCGAGCGGACCTTGTTGAAGTGTATAAGATAATGAACGGTAATATGAAATAAAGGCACTGCCTTTTGAGCAAACACACTCATTTACACCCCTATCTATCTATCTATCTATCTATCTATCTATCTATCTATCTATCTATCTATCTATCTATCTATCTATCTATCTATCTATCTATCTATCTATCTATCTATTTATCTATCTATTTATCTATATATTTACACCCCTCTATCTATTTATCTTCATATATTGAGTTGGTGACTCAGTTAATTTGCAGCGTGGAAACTTTAAAGTACCCTGAAGCACTAGCGTAATACAATAGATTAGGGGCTTATCATCATTTTGTAAAAGTTGGGAAGGCAGAAATCCACAGATAGCCAGATAAATTCCTATGGCTTTATTCTATACCCCTGAGTGATAGTATGCGAAAAGTTGTAGTTGCTTGGCCAGACGAGAAGCTCTTTCCATCCCACCGAGAAGTTCCGGAAAATGCTTCGGCATATGCTCCGGTTACTCGTTGGTCCAGTCGCGGTGCTGGGTTTTACCGTCTAACGTTTGCGGCTCAGTGCGGTACGTTTCAGTTAATTTAAACGCGTGACGTAGTTTCGAAGCTTTTCCCGCGACCAAACTTCAGCGTTTATTGCATCGGTCTTGAAAAGAGCTTTTTTAAAATTATTTCGACGCATTTTGTATTTCTGTTGTAATAGGTCTTAACTCCTTTTGGTTTTGAGATGCATTTTTTGGATAGGAATACAATTCTCATGAACTCTGTAAAGATGGCGGATTATCGCGAGAAATCGAACGAGATTCCAGGCGAGATTTGGGTGCCTAAGTATGTTGTTCCAGCCTCTTTACAGTAAAGCAAACACTTCGTGTGTTTGCTATTAACAATATAGAAAAGGACAAATTCTTCAAACTATCCACTTACCATGCAACACGAGGCCACTCAATGAAATTTAATAAGAGACAACATAGGTTGAAAGTTCGGGCAAATAGCTTTAGTATCATAGTCATTGACTCATGGAATTCACTACCAGAAAGTGTAATAATGGCACCCTCCCTGAACTGTTTTAAGGCTAGACTGAACTCATTTTGGAAGTTCCATCCATACAAGTTCAATCCCTGGTGCTACGACCCAGGACTAAAACCCAGAGATTATTACCAGAATGCACCTTCAGAGGCTAGATAGCCTGTTCCGGTGTTCCAGTTATGTGAGTTAGAATATATTTAACGTCACTACAGCTGGTGTATGGGAATGTGTGGCGGCTGTCAAATGTCTCCCTGCCCTACATCATAGTGTAGTTTATATTTTCTTGTCCTTTGGGATCCATATTTTCCAGTTCTGTGGTGTAGTCCTTGCTTCCAAAGAAAAACCCTTTCTCGAACATATTTAGTTTAAAGTAGCACTGATGAGTTAGAGAATTTTTACATTTAAATATGCCTTTAAGTACAAAGCAGTAATATAAAACATTAACAAAACTTGCACTTACCTGAAATGAGTGGAGGCGTATATACACATGTTTTTACTTTAATATAGATACCTGTGCATAGCTGCCTGCCGTTATGCAACCGGGCTAGATTTTGGCCATTACTACCTTAAGCTATCAATGGTATTTTAATTGTTGTCTCCCATTGACCAGTAAATAGTTTTTGTCCAACTGATTATTGAACTTTTGGCCTATTCCCACCAAAATACAGGTGATTTATTGGATATCCTGGTCATCTGATAGATATCCTTTGTTTGTGTCATTCCTCTTTTTACCTCTGACAAGAAAGGTGTTGTTAGCCATTTTGGTTGATTGTATCTGGCCGTGTACTTCTGTTCATACATGCACTTACTCACGACACTGAGAGAGTGAGCTGCGGCTGGAGAGAGAGGATCCACTCAGTTCCTTAAATCAAGTGTAAAATCCACCTGCCATTTGGACACACACAACTCGAGTTATATTTTTTTTCAACTATCTCCCCCAGCCTCCAAGTAAATGTGTCAGAGGGTATGGGAAGTTACATTTATAGTCCTCATTTCAGGGATAAGAAGGAAGGCAAGAAGTTAAATATTTATGTTAATACCGAGAGACAGATCACCACCAGGTATTGTTTGATAGCGATATTAGAAGAATTCAGTTTCTCTGATGCTCTGTCTCTGGTCGGGCCCATCGGAGTCTAACTGTTGGTTTTCTTTTGCTCCAGCATTTCAGTGGTTTCTTGCTGTCGAGTCCTCACCGTTGTCTCACCTCTGTGGTTCTTTGATTTTTTGTGTTCACGGAGATGTTGCATTGATGAGTTAGGAGGCCTTCATGCGGACTGAACAAATTATTTGTCTAAATCGCGACGGAAGTAAAGGCGAGGATTGTGGCCACGTAAAATCGATTTAAGCCCCCCCCCCCCCCCCCCGTGGAAATCTTCCACTGACCGTTCCAAGGCGGTTCTTCTGTGGCGGTTTATTTATGGTGTTGTTTGTTACTTACTGTGTGTATCACTTGTGTATTTTTTATTTTGGATGGCCATATGGCCATTTTGTGGGAAAGTAACTGTCCTTATGGCCTTCCTTTGTTTAGGTTTCCATTATGGTCTGGTCGCTTAGTGTTTGTGTTTCTTTCCTTTGGTGTCTTTGATGGGTGGAGTAAGTTAATTGTATCGATTCCTGATCTTTGTTTTACTTCTACTTTTTATTTCGGTTTATTTCTGTTGCGGTTTATTTTTGTTATGCTTTGTCTTTGGGTGTTTGTGACGCTTATATTATTTTATTTTGGATAGCCTACTGGCCATATTTGGAAAGTAACTGTCCTTTTGGCTTTCCGCTATCGATGTTTCCTATTGATGTTTCCACTTCTATTTTAACATGTAAACAAAATATACTATTTTACACTTTACAATTCAATATCATTTTGTCTGTTCACTTTTTACAAGTTTGATTAGTTCTGTATTGCTGCGGTATAGCCTGTTTGTACTTCTGAGCTCATATGGAGCTGCGAGGTTTACCAATGCAAAATAGAGGTGGAGGCAATGATCAGGAATCGATACAATTAACTCACAGCTCAAATCAGAGACACCAAAGAGAAAGAAACACAAACATTAAACAACAGACCCTAATGGAAACATCAATAGCGGAAATCCAAAAGGACAGTTACTTTCTCACAAAATAGCCAGTAGGCTATCCAAAATAAAATAATATAAGCGACACAAACACCCAAAGACAAACCACAACAAAAATAAACCGCGACAGAAGAAATAGTGAACTTGAGTTCCCATGTTTGTTACAAGGCCTTAGATGTGCTCATGGCGAAATTATGTTCCATAAGTTTTAATTAAACTGCAACGCCACTCAACAGAACACCTTTACGTTTTTTTGCACGGTCTTACTGTTTCCTGCAGTGTTGCAATATCAGTCTTTGGTCGGGCCCATCGGAGTCTAACTATTGGTTTCTTTTGTTCCAGCATTATAGTGGTTTCTTACTGTCGAATCCTCACCGTTGTTTCATCTCTGTTTTATTTTTGTGTTCTCAGAGATGTTGCACTGATGAGTTAGAAGCCCTTTTTGCGGACTGAACAAATTATTTGGCTTAAATCGGGACGGAAGTAAGGGCGAATATTTCAGCTGCGTAAAATCTATTAAAGCACCCCCACCCCACCCCCACTGTGGAATTCGTTTCACTGACCGTTCCAATGCGGGTCCTCTGTTACGATTTATTCTTGTTATGGTTTGTCTTTTGAGTGTGTGTATAGCTTATATAATTTTGTTTTGGATTGCCAATTGGCCATTTTGTGGGAAATAAACTGTCCGTTTGGCTTTCCGCTATTGATATTTCTATTAGGGTCGTGTTATTTCATGTTTGTGTTTCTTTCCCTTTGGTGTCACTGATGGGAGCTGTGGCTTAATTGTATCGATTCCTCATTATTGCCTTCACTTCTATCTTGATTTTGAGGTAATTTTAGTCCCTCTTGGGGGCAGTTGGTTCTTCATTGTCAGTAGGTAGCTGCTGCAAAGCAGAGATAAATGGCCCTGATACCGAGCTAGCATATTCCAATTCAGTCCGCAGGTACTGACAAGGACGTTCTTTGGTTGAGTTAGTGGTAGATTGTATATTGGAGTTTCCCGAACGCATGGTTTGTTCTTTAGTCGTATAAGATCTCCGCGATATGGCATCGGCGTTACCGTTCCGAATCCCAGGTTTATGTTGAATGGTAAAGTAGAAGTAAAACAAAGATCAGGAATCGATACAATTAACTTACTCCACCCATCAAAGACACCAAAGGGAAAGAAACACAAACATTAAGCGACCAGACCATAATAGAAACCTAAAACAAAGGAAGGCCATAAGGACAGTTACTTTCCCACAAAATGAACATATGACCATCCAAAATAAAAAAAAAAAACACAAGTGATACACACAGTAAAGTAACAAACAACAACATAAATAAATCGCCACAGAAGAACCGCCTTGGAACGGTTACGTGGTCACAATCCTCGCCCTTACTTCCGCCGCGATTTAGACAAATAATTTGTTCAGTCCGCATGAAGGCCTCCTAACTCATCAGTGCAACATCTCCGTGAACACAAATAATCAAAGAACCACAGAGGTGAGACAACGGTGAGGACTCGACACCAAGAAACCACTGAAATGGTGGAGCAAAAGAAAACCAACAGTTAGACTCCGATGGGCCCGACCAGAGACAGAGCATCATGCACCAACCAACATTACCTTGATCATCATATATCATTGTAATAGTGTTTCCCGCAGACTGAAATTAGGGCAGGGTGCTACTCCAAAAAAGGGCATTTTTGCAACGCGGCACTGCATATCATAAGGGCACACCTTACACAGACTCTTGACAAAGAGGGCAAGGCAGGGGTCTTGCACCCCTTTTAGGGAATGGGGATGGGGCCTTTAGAATTGGGAAAATTATCGACATTTTGACTGAAATTTGGAAAATGTAGTACAAACACTGAAAGGTTTTCTTTAATGGCATTGTTATTTGAAGAGCAGGCCTTATAATTATGCCAGACAGTAGACTGTGGAATAAACAACAGGGATAAACCTTAACCAGCCACTGGGCCCAAACTCTCAAATGTTTGGGATCCGGATCAATATTCAAGGGCCCGTAAATGGTTAGGTAAGATAATTATACTTGAAAGACACTTCCTGACGGTGACTGCAGTAAGAATTTTATCCAAAAAATTTAAACTAGGGTAATTCTACTATCAATACAAAACATGCGGTAACTATGAATATCATTCTTCATGTGGAGCATGATAGCTCTGTGGCTAGTGCACTTGCCTCTGATGCTAGAGGACCCGGGTTCAATCCCCGGCAGCGTTGATAAAATTTCGGTGTCCGTACACATGCTCCATTGGCTTCATTTGCAGGGATGAATGTCAAGTGCACCGTCCTTCGTATCGGGACGTTAAATGGAGACCCCCTGTGCAGGGAGACCCATCCCTGTGCAGGGAGACCCATCCCTGAATCACATGACTCCTGTGTAGGCTTTCATCCTGCAAAACTGGAGTGTATGTAAATAACATGCCCCTTCTGTGTCTCCTCCTAGGGTTAAAGGGAAATTGGAAGATAGAAGTGCCTGGGCTTCCATACATTCATTCAGGTTCATACAAGACAAAAAACACAGAACAAAAACGATTATTACACAGAATGATTGTAGTTTTATTTTTTTTGTCCATTAAACGTTATGACATTTTTGGTGACTGCTACCTTAATAAAAGCGTAGTGGCGGACCTGAAGGAGGACACACATTTCAGTGCATCTGGCGACTTTGTTCTGAAGCAAAACTTTAATACTTTTTCTTCAAATTATAAAAAAAAAATCATCATTTATTTTATTTGTAACAAAATATCTGGCTAAAAAAACTAGAGTGAGCATATTTGGGTCCTCAAAATCCGTAATGTAGTGGGTGGGGTACATACGGAAGAAATGCAACATTTTTTGGACAAAGTGTGCTTGGCCAGATTGGAAATTCGTCTTCCGGATTGGATACTTTATGGCATTTGGAATGGGGCCGAATTTCGGCCCTAAATTTGGGTGATCGAGACCTCTTGTCAACAAATGCGGTCATAAATAAATTTCCTGGTTATTGCCATTTGTATAGGCGAATAAAACGGGAACCATACTATACACTCGACTGAACACAACACAGATATTTTACATTGTGTGTATTTATTGCGATTGTCGCGTGTCGGTAATTACGCATGACTGCCCCGTGATTATTGGATAAACGGTGAAAAGATTAGGTCTTTTGCAGGGCACATTTAATTGGCGTAAAGGGCAATGCGGGGCGCAAAAGGGGTCAAAATTTCAAATTTTAGGGCAAGAGGGCGGGACTTTAGGGCACCGGGGCGCTGCGCCCCGCTGTTCCGCTTAAGGGCAATCACTATGTAACTTAGGGGACCATCGACCAAGGCGACCGTTCAAATCCTTAACTTATTATAACCGTTTAAGGACAATATTGTCTGTGTACACAGTAAAGTGGTTCTGAAAAAAATGAAATTGTTTTATTGCTTCTACCAATCCTAGACATTCTTTTTCCACATACAGTCAAACTTCAATGGCTCGAACACCTTTGGGACCTCGAAAATCTGTTCGAGACAGGGGTAGTTCGTGCCACTGCATGAGGTTACTGCCAGGAGGCATAACGAGATACTTTTAGACATCTTTTTGGCTTTCTATATTGAAAATGCATGTTGTGTGTACTCATTAGAATCGCCTCATCGAGGCGATTCTAATGAGTATACACAGCATACATTTGCAAGATAAAAGACTAAAATCTCCTTAATTATCCCCCCACTATTTCTTATGTAGAGGATTTCGCTAGGGGCGCAAGAATGGGTTCGACACATCCATGGTTGACGAGCCATCGGTGTTTGAGTCAACGGAGTTCTACTGTATATTCCACTTATTATCTGTGCCGCGCAGTGCTCGCCCCAAACATTATTACTACTTCCCTGTCGGCCCCTGTCCACCGGGGCTCGAAGAAAGAGATGGGCTACAAGATGCTTCCACGCAGAGTTGAAACCGACCGCACACGAGTACTGATAAACTCCTTAGATGAACTAAGCCTGCCCAGGCAAAGCAGTGCGAGTCGGACCGTCCATGCTTATCAAGTCTATCGGTTTCATTGAACGACTGGTTGAATGGATCGTTGTTTAACCGATTGAAGACATCTTGGAGATGGAACGAATGTTGCTCAAAAGATGAAGAGTAATTCAAGATGTCATCAATATAAACAAGGGCACACTTGAAATTTATACCCTGTAGGATCTGGGTCATGACAGACTAAAACGCTATAGGTGCACTGCACAATCCATACGTGAGCAGCTTAAAGGAGTAGCAGCCACCGTGTGTGACAAAACCAGCCTTATGATTCGTGTCAGGTGAAAATGGGATCTGGCAGAAGCCGACTTTCAGATCGAGGGCGATAAATACCTTTGAATCACAGTCACCAACAGAGACTATAATGTCCTTAAAATAGAAGTGGAGGCAATGTGTGTGTGTGAATTCGGGTTTAACGTCGCTTTCAACAATCTTTCAGTCATATCACGACGGTGTCTGGTTGCGACAGGGAGCTCAATGCTCACTTTTATAGTGCTGCCTCACTGAAGTATCATGTCCCAGACACATTGCATGATACCACACCCAGTCACATTATCCTGACACTGGGTCGACCAGTCCTAGCCCTACCCCGTAAATCTGAGTGCCAAGCGAGGAGCAGCTAGTACCATTTTTAACGACTTTGGTATGTCGCGGCCCGGGATCAAACCCGTGACCTCCCGTTCCCCGGAGCGGACACTCTACCAACTGAGCTATCGGGGCCGGTACAAAAAGTGGAGGCAATGGTCAGGAATCGATACAATTAACCCATAGCTCAGAGACACCAAAGGGAAAGAAACACAAATATGAAACAACAGACCCTAATGGAAACACCAATAGCGGAAAGCCAAAAGGACAGTTACTTTTCCACAAAATGGCCAATAGGCTATCCAAAATAAGACAATACAAGCGACACAAACACCCAAAGACATACCATAACAAAAATTAACCGCGACAGAAGAACCGCCTTAGAACAGTCAGCCGAAACGAATTCCACGGGGTGGGGGTGGGCTTAAATCGATTTTTCGTGGCCACAACCCTCACCCTTCCGTCATGATTAAGACAAATAATCTGTTCAAGTCCGCATGAAGGTCTCTTAACTCATCATTGCAACATCTCCGTGAACACAAAAATCAAACAACCACAGAGATGAAACAACAGTGAGGACAAGTCGTATCAAGGGCCAGTTGATGGGCTCAGTCATAATATTCAGATCTCTAAAATCTACTGTCAAACCATGCATGAAAAGTAGAAGTGGGGGCAATGATCAGGAATCGATTCAATTAGCCCTCAGCTCCCTTCAGAGACACCAAAGGGAAAGAAACGCAAACATGAAACAACAGACCCTAATGGAAACATCAACAGCGGAAAGCCAAAAGGACAGTTACTTTCCCACAAAAGTAACTTTCTTTTTGCATATTGCTACAAGGGTTGCCCGTAGGCAGTTTTATGGCTCAATAATGTCGTGTTTTAGCATATCTTCAATTTGCTCATCAATTCGCTGTTTTGTCTGTGGCGAAACACGGTATTGATGTTTACATTGTGGCGGTGCATTGCCAGTGTCTATTCTGTGTTCATGGAGATGAGTGCAAACAAGTTCAGAACTGTCTTTTGCAAAAGAACTACGATTTGATGCTATGAAGCTGTATAGTTTTTGTTTCTGTTCTTCAGTTAGGTCAGAATTATCAAGTGAAATGCCATGATCTGCTACATTTTCCAATAGTCTTCAATGCTATTTGCACATTCAGTAGATTCATTTGCGGAAGATATGCTGGCACCCAACAATGTTGGCTCTGGGTTATCACTTTCATTGTCAAATTCCAATACAGTGTTTGTGTGAACAGGGGCGAGACTGCCTATGACTTGCCAAGGTTTTAAAGTCACAGGTGAGGACAGTGGTTTAAGCACTTTGCAGCACCCCATATTTGACTAAATATGTTTCTGATACCAGCTAACTTCTTTTTTGTATGCAAATATACATGTTTCAGTGTATGTTGCCATTGATTTTTTTATTGGCAAAATAGTCTCATATGATGTGGCTGAACTACTGTTTGTTTAACGGGTAAAGCCAATCCCACTTTAAAAGTTGGTTTTAGAAAATTTATTACAGGTTTCCATTCTTCTGTGTCAATGGTTTGTTTTTCAAAGTTTAACGTGCAGTTATTTGCTGTTAAGCAGTCAATTCCTATTAATAAGGGATACGTGATATCATCAAAAATGTATTTTTTATGGCAAATATGATTTACAATTCTAACTGTTAGGGTGGCTGTGCCTGAAATGTCTTTTTTATGCGACCATTGATCCTGGTGATGATATCCCTGCCTATTGCATCAGATACAAATTTAATTTGGCTTGATTATCTGACCTGTAGGATTGGGCTGTTGTCTAGGGTAAACACTTCGAGGTTTCTGCATGTTTTGAGGTTTGCTGTTAAAATAAGGCGAGGATTGTGGCCACATAAAATCGATTTAAGCCCCCGGTGGAATTCGTTTCACTGACCGTTCCAAGGCGGTTCTTCTGTCGCGGTTTATTTTTGTTATGGTTTGTCTTTGGGTGTTTGTGTCGCTTATATTATTTTGTTTTGGATAGCCAATTGGTCATTTTGTGGGAAAGTAACTGTCCTTTTGGCTTTTCGCTATTGATGTTTCCATTAGGGTCTGTTGTTTCATGTTTGTGTTTCTTTCCCTTTGGTGTCCCTGATGGGAGCTGTGGGTTAATTGTATCGATTCCTGATCATTGCCTCCACTTCTATTTCAAATAGGTTTAGGGTTTGGCGGAAATTCTGAGGGTGTTTGTAGAGGCTTATTGACTTGGCAGTCTGAATTGCCTTACCTATGCGTTATTCTGACAGAATGCTGTCAGATGGACTTCCTCTAAGCTGTTTAGGCGTCCTTAAGTACATCCGCAATATTAGTTGTGTCTGACCTTATTAGGTCTGACATGATAGTTTGCAAACATCCCTTCATTTAATGCTCCAATAACTTGATCTTCTGGAAGATCAAATTAGCATTATTTTTCTCATTTAGAATGAAATCGCGCACAAGTTTGTCAGGCCCTTGTTTCATTTCATAAATTGCAGGCATTATTGACCATTGTGTTGCCCCATTTAAACTAAACCTCAAAATAAATTGCTCTCACAATTGTTCAAAATTTTATTGTCATGCTTGGGATAAATTATAAACTAGGTGTAAGCACTTTGTAGTAGATGTAAGCCAAAGAAAAACAACATTTGTTCTTTTGTCCATTTAAGTAAGTCGCAAAGGATACATATTTATGAAAAGTAGAAGTAAAACAAAGATCAGGAATTGATACAATTAACTTACTCCACCCATAAAAGACACCAAAGGGAAAGAAATACAAACTTTAAGCGACCAGACCATAATGGAAACCTAAACCAAGGAAGGCCATAAGGACAGTTACTTTCCCACAAAATGGCCATATGGCCATCCAAAACCAAAAGACACAAGTGATACACACAGTAAGTAACAAACAACAACATAAATAAATCGCCACAGAAGAGCCGCCTTGGAACGGTCAGTGGAAGATTTCCACTGGGGGACTTAATTCGATTTTACGTGGCCATGTTGTACCCAATCTTTTTATATCGAAGAATGATTTTACGAAATTGGGTGCTGAAGTCATTGCGGTTATATATTTTTCTGAATTTATATACTAAGTCACCATAAAATTCGGGTTCCGATAGACCTTGTTGCAAAAGAGATTTAAGTCCAATATTGAATTTTGGAATTAAATCAGAATGGCGTCTAAAAATGTTGAAAAGGCTTTGCGTAGTTTATGGTACCGATAACCCTGAATAAGGAGTTTAGCCGTTAATAATTTATTACGAGTGTTGAAGTCAGTTACATGACTACACACTCTAGCAAATCGAATTAATTGCGAAATATAAACGCCATAGGATAGCGCACGAGGAACATCACCATCCAAAAAAGGAAAATTTACAATCTCAAAATCAAAGTCATCGCGTTTATCCTAAATTTTGCACGAAACAAATCCATCTACAATAGATAGATGTAAATCCAAAAACGGGGCCTCGGTATCAGAAGAATTTGCTTTATTTAACTGAAGTTCTAGGGTGTAAATCTGACTGATTAAACCATCAAAATAGGTATTATCAATATTTAATAAATCATCTAAATATCTAGAAGTAGAGCTAAAAGCTTCAATAATTTCAGATTGGTTATCAATGGAAAGCGACAAAATGAAGTATAAGCCAATAATCTGCATCTGAATTATTTGTGTCGAATTTTTCACAAATATATTTGTGTCGAGTTTTAGTAAGTTTCTGGCCTTTCTTCCATTCCGGTGCTGCTTACACTTTTTATTCGCCTGTCATGTTCGTGTGTTTTTTTGTAGATTTGGTTTGCCTTCTAAAGTCTGGCTTTGGTGTACAAGTATAAGTTCTCATGTACCGGTACTGTAGCTGTACTGTAGCAGTATTGTGTAGACAGATCGCCTATCTCCACCAAAATATCTCAAAGTTATTTCGTGATGTGTAAGAAGCTGAAATCAGTGGAGGCGTATATACACAGGCTTGTATTTTAATATACAATTGGCCATTTTAATTGGGACTTAATACTGAGCTGTCAAGCAAAGATGTTTCAATTCTGAAATGAAGGGATTTATATGACAGTGTTACATTGTTAACTTTATCGTTAAGGGTCACTTGGCATGAGAGGGACCTGTTAGCAACATTCTGTTACATACTATTAAAACTTGCTATTGACTTTAAAACAGTCCAACAAAGTAATGTATAATGACAGATTAATCAATGTTTGACTGTACTTAGTTTTAAGCAGTACTTTGAGTTACATAAAAATGTGCTTTTAAGTACATACAAGTAGTATATAACATATTAACAAAATTTCCACTTTCCAGAAATTAGTGGAGACGTATATACACATGTTTCTAGTTTAATATGATTACCTGTGCATTGCTGCCTATCTTTATATAGTAGAAGCCTCCGTGGTGCAGTGGTTACGCTACTCGCCTTGTTAATCAGGGGTTGCAGGATCGATCCCGGGCTTCTACAGACTTTCGGATGAGTCTTTAAATCGAGGCCCCGCCTCCGCATGACCTTAGTTGATGGTGAGACGTACAAACTCAAACACTCACCCACTCACCTTTATATAGTCCTCATTTCATGGACAAGAAGGAAAAACTTAATAATCTGCCAGGAAGTTACATATTTTTGTAATCTGTTACTACAGACAAACAGATCACCAACAGGTAATGCTTGACATACATGTATATATTAGAATGATTCGGTTTTAACTGTTGGTTTTCTTTTGCTTCAGCATTTCCGTGGTTTCTTGCCGTCGAGTCCCCACCGTTGTTTCATCTCTGTGGTTGTTTGAGTATTTGTGTTCACAGAGATGTGGCACTGATGAGTAAGGAGGCCTTCATGCGGACTGAACAAATTCTTTGTCTAAAATGCGACGGAAGTAAGGGCGAGGATTGTGCTCACGTAAAATCGATTACAGTCCAACAAAGTAATGTAAATAACAGATTAATCAATGTTTGACTGTACTTAGTTTTAAGCAGTACTTTGAGTTACATAAAAATGTGCTTTTAAGTACATACAAGTAGTATAACATATTAACAAAATTTGCACTTACCAGAAATGAGTGGAGACGTAGATACACATGTTTCTAGTGCATTGCTGCCTATCTTTATATAGTAGAAGCCTCCGTGGTGCAGTGGTTACGCTACTCGCCTTGTTAATCAGGGGTTGCAGGATCGATCCCGGGCTTCTACAGACTTTCGGATGAGTCTTTAAATCGAGGCCCCGTCTCCGTATGACCTTAGTTGATGGTGAGACGTACAAACTCAAACACGCACCCACTCACCTTTATATAGTCCTCATTTCATGGACAAGATGGAAAAACTTAATAATCTGCCAGGAAGTTACATATTTTTGTAATCTGTTACTACAGACAAACAGCGCTGACTCTTAGTCATTAGGTCTCTCACCGCCGTGGGTTCGAGCCTCGCTCGGGTCACGTGTGAGACGCCAAGTTCTGCAACGGAAGGTCAGGTGGTTTTTCTCCGGGTACTCCGGTTTTCGCCCACCTATGATTACCGATCGGCTCGATATGAGTGAAATAATCTTAAAAGGGCCGTAAAACCCAAACCAAAAAAAAAAAAAAAAAAACTACAGACAAACAGATCACCAACAGGTAATGCTTGACATATATATTAGAATGATTCGGTTTTAACTGTTGGTTTTCTTTTGCTTCAGCATTTCAGTGGTTTCTTGCTGTCGAGTCCCTACCGTTGTTTCATCTCTGTGGTTATTTGAGTATTTGTGTTCACAGAGATGTGGCACTGATGAGTAAGGAGGCCTTCATGCGGACTGTTCACAGAGATGTGGCACCGATGAGTAAGGAGGCCTTCATAAGGACTGAACAAATTCTTTGTCTAAAATGCGACGGAAGTAAGCCACGTAAAATCGATTTAAGCCTCCCCCCCCCCCCCCCCCCCCCCCACTTTGAATTCGTTTCCGCTGACCGTTACAAGGCGGTTCTTCTTTCGCGGTTTATTTTTGTTATGGTTTGTCTTTGGGTGTTTGTGTCGCTTATATTAGTTATTTTGGATAGCCTATTGGTCATTTTGTGGGAAAGTAACTGTCCTTTTGGCTTTTCGCTATTGATGTTTCCATTAGGGTCTGTTGTTTCATGTTTGTGTTTCTTTCCCTTTGGTGTCTCTGATGGGTACTGTGGCTTGATTGTATCGACTCCTGATCATTGCCTCCACTTCTATTTAACATGTAAACAGAATATACTATTTTACACTCTACAATTTAATTTCATTTTTGCAAATACCATTAGCTCTGTATTGCTGCGGTATAGCCTGTTTGTACTTCTGAGCTCATGTGGATCTACAATGTTTACAAATGCAAAATAGAAGTGGAGGCGTATCTCCAAAATGGTTAAATTTCTGATGAAAAATCGTGATATTTTTCTAATTTCTACTTGAAACATAGGTTATGGGTGCTCGTTATTGAGGCGGTTCCAACTAGTACAAACAACATTTGTATTGGCACAGAACTAAGAAAATACTGTTTACCCCCGTAAACCCAGTTTTCTCTATATAAAGTGGGGTTTAACGGATGTTCATTACACGGAATTTTTAAAATGATTGTCTTAGATTTGCTCATGTTAAATGAGTTCACATGATTGTTCCATAGTTAACGATTTGCTATGTGATGCACTGGTTATGCATTACGAAAATACGCCTATACAAATACATTGTTAACTTTACCGCCGAAAAATCGAAATTTTTTAGATGAAAAATTGTGATATTTTTCTTATTTCTGTTCAAAATATAAATTGTGGGTACTTGTTAGAACCGCCTCAATGAGGCGGTTCTAACGAGTACCCACAATCTATGTTTTTGAGAAGAAATAAGAAAAATAATGTATGTCCCTGCAAACCCCAGTTTTACTATATAAAATTGGGGTTTAAATTATTTGTCTAAATCGTGACGGAAGTAAGGGCGAGGATTATGGCCGCGTAAAATCGATTTAAGCCCCCCCCCCCCCCAGTGGAATTCGTTTCCGCTGACCGTTCAAAGGCGGTTCTTCTGTCGCGGTTTTTTAGCTCACCTGGGCCGAAGGCTCCAGGGGAGCTTATAGTATAGTGGGTCGTCCGTCGTCCGTCGTCCGTCCGTCCACACTTTTGAGCAGCTATATCTCTGTATCCTGCAGGCTGATCTCAATCATTTCTCATCTGTAGCATGCCTCTGGTGGGGCATTGATGACATAAACTTGAAATCGCTCTAAAACTTTGGTTCCTATGGCAACCACAAGGTCCCATAGACTTACTATGGGAAAATGCTTGTCATCACCATAGCCCCTTCAGTTTTGATCGGATCTTTCTGAAACTTATATGTAAGGTGACTGGGGATAAAAACTCGGATGAGTTCGAAAACCGGCCAAGTCGGCCCATTTATCATAGAGTTACGTCCCTTTGATTGCTGAAAATGCCCATTTTCGACCTTGTCATCACCGTAGCCCCTTCAGTTTTGATCGGATCTTTCTAAAACTTATATGTAATGTGGCTGGGGATAAAACCTCGGATGAGTTCGAAAACCGGCCAAGTCCGCCGATTTATCATAGAGTTACGTCCCTTTGATTGCTGAAAATGCCGATTTTTGACCTTGTCATCACCGTAGCCCCTTCAGTTTTGATCAGATCTTTCTGAAACTTATATGTAAGGTGGCTGTGGATAAAATCTGAATGAGTTCGAAAAC
Source organism: Lucinisca nassula (assembly GCA_963580285.1). NCBI lineage: Eukaryota > Metazoa > Mollusca > Bivalvia > Lucinida > Lucinidae > Lucinisca > Lucinisca nassula. The sequence continues at coordinate 49,076,854 of OY757021.1, forward strand.
CGACCAAGTCGGCCCTTTTATCGTAGAGTAACTTCCCTTTGATTGCTGAAAATGCTGATTTTTGACCTTGTCATCACTGTACCCCTTTTAGTTTTGGTAGAATCTATCTGAAACTTATATGTAAAGTGGCTGGGGATAAAATCTCGGATGAGTTCGAAAACCAGCCAAGTTGGTCCATTTATCACAGAGTAACGTCCCTTTGATTGCTGAAAAAGCCAATTTTTGACCTTGTCATCACCGTAGCCCTTTCAGTTTTGATCGGATCTTTCTGAAACTTATTTGCAAGGTGGCTGGGGATAAAGCCTCGGATGAGTTCGCATACCGGCAAAGGTAGCCTATTTATCATAAAGTTAGGTCCCTTTGATTAATGAAAATGTTGATTTTTGACCTTGTCAACACTGTAGCCCCTTCAGTTTTGATCGGATCTTTCTGAAACTTATATGTAAGGTGGCTGGGGATAAAACCTCAGATGTGTTCGAAAAACCGGCCAAGTTGCCCCATTAACTATATAGTTATGTCCCTTTGATGGCTGAAAATGTCGATTTTTTACCTTGTCATCACCGTAGCCCCTTCAGTTTTGATCGAATCTTTCTATATGTAAGGTGACTGGAGATAAAACCTAGGATGAGTTTGAATACCGGCCAAGTTGGCCCATTTATCATTGATTTACGTCCCTTTGATTGCTGAAAATGCCAATTTTTGACCTTGTCATCACCATAGCCCCTTCAGTTTTGATCGGATCTTTCTGAAACTTATATGTAAGGTGGCTGGGGATTAAAATCTTGGATGAGTTCGAAAACAGGCCAAGTCAGCCCATTTATCATAGAGTTATGTACCTTTGATGACTGAAAATGTTGATTTTTGACCTTGTCATTACCGTAGCCCCTTCAGTTTTGATCGGATTTTTCTGAAACTTATATGTAAGGTGGCTGGGGATGAAACCTCGGATGAGTTCGAAAACTGGCCAAGTCGGCTCATTTATTTTAGAGTAACATCCCTTTGATTGCTAAAAATGCCAAATTTTGACCTTGTCATCACTGTAGCCCCTTCAGTTTTGATCGGATCTTTCTGAAACTTATATGTGAGGTGGCTGGGAATAAAATCTTGGATGAGTTTGAATACTGGCCAAGTCTGATCGGATCTTTCTGAAACTTACATGTAAGGTGGCTGGAAATAAAACCTCAGGTGAGTTCGAATACCGGCCAAGTCGGCACATTTATCATAGAGTGACGTGCCTTTGATTGCTGAAAATGCCTATTTTCGACATTGTCATCACTGCTTCCCCTTTAGTTTTGAACGGATCTTCATGAAACTTACAAACAAGGAAGTCAGGCAGAAAGCTTGGAGGAGTTTGAAAACTCTTGTTTTTGAACTTGTCATCACCATAGCCACTTCAGTTTAGATCGGATCTTCTTAGCAAGTCAGGAATAAAAGCTTGAATGAGTTTGAAAACCGGTGAGGTCAGCCTGTTTATCATAGAGTTACATTCTACTTGATTTTCAGTAAAATGCTTACCCTGTCATCACCATGTCCTCCCATAAAACCTTCAGTAAAGGTTGGCACTTCCTTAAACTTTGAATCTGTTAGCTCAGGTGAGCGATACAGGACCGTCCTCTTGTTTTTGTTATGGTTTGTCTTTGAGTGTTTGTATCGCTTATATTATTTTGTTCTAGATAGCCAATTGGCCATTTTGTGGGAAAGTAACTGTCCTTTTGGCTTTCCGCTGTTGGTATTTCCATTAGGGTCTGTTGTTTCATGTTTGTGTGTCTTTCCCTTTTGTGTCTCTGATGGGTTATTTGTATCGATTCCTGATCAGTGCCTCCACTTCTATTTTTCAAGGGGTAAAACTTATATAGGCGTGTTTTCGAGATGGTAAACTGACTTGGATCAGCGTGCGAACCCGAACAGCTAAGAAGCAACAGTAGTAGTATAGTAAAAGAAGTAACTTTTTTCATTTAATAGAAATTTTATATGAGCCGGGGTACAGCATTTCCTACAATTTACATGAGCGCCGAGTGAAGAATCAAATCAGCCTGTGCATCCAAATAGTCTGACCAGATACTTCTCTTGCTGCATGAATGAGCATTGTGCCCTTAGCTATCCTTAGAGCGCACAACGAAGACTCTGATCAGATTGCGCGGATGCGCAGGCTAATCTGAGTCTTCGTTGGGCGCACATGTAAATTGTATGAAATGCTGTGCCCCGGGACTTATGTTAATTCATGGTCCCAAAGGGGTTCGAGCCATCGAAACTAGACTGTATACGTAACACACGGACATATACGAGTACAGTGGTTCGAATTCATTAAACTCGTCCTCATTAAACTATTGATCAAACATCGTTCGCCTAATGCGGACCAACATTGTCTATCAATTTTCATTAATTTGCTTTTAACAAATTGTCAATTGTGTAAATACAGAAAATAATAGCTGAAAATATCATGACTTGCCCAGTAACTGAATAAACATGTGAGTAAGTCCCTTGTGCAAGAAATTTACATGAAAAAATGTATAGTCATACGTTCTTTATGATTTGAATTCTGAAAACGTGCGCATATACAAACGTTCATTTGAACCATAGAACTGTGTTTGACACAGGGGTAGTTCGAGCCACTGAGGGCTAAGCATAGAACAAGGTAAGAGGACACAATAAGCCAATCCTAAAGAGTATACACAACATACATTTTAAGATTCTCTGTAAGTCATCTGAAACTTATTACATATAATATATTTTGGTGTTGTTGTTGTTGTTTTTTTCTAGACATTCGCATTTAACATGTGCTAAGCATAGACCTAACTTTTGGTAAAAGCTATACTTTTCACGCATTTTAATCATTTTTTTTTTTCAACAAAATGCCAGTATTCTGCCATTAGTCAACAGGTTAAGTTTTTTATCGGGGCGTAGGCTATCCAACTACGAGCGTAATTTGCATATTTAATCCACTAGTGTATAATACCAAATTTAGTACATAGCGTTATTACATTCTCAGAAAAAGCTATTTGTATATTTAGGATTATTTTTATTATTATTTTGTCTTGAAAGTGTATCGTGTGTACTCATTAGAACTGAATCGCCTCGATGAGACGATTGCAATGGATTCCCACGATAAACATGTATTCCAAACGGAAAATCGCAAGATTGAATTACGAAAACACGCCTATACAAATACATTGTAAATCTTACCGCCAGAAACACGAACGTTTTAAGATGAAAAATTGTGATATTTTTTTCTTATTACTGCTCAAAATATAGATTGTGGGTACACGTTAGAACCGCATCGATGAGGCGGTTCTAACGAATACCCACAATCTATATTTCAGAGCAGAAAAAAGAAAAATGATGTTTACCCCTGTAAAATAAATGAAAAAAATGTTAACTTTGGAAGCAAAGAATACATATTAGAATGAAAACCGGAAACTCGGTTTTATTGAGTTTCTTCATAAACAGCACTGTTGTCTGCAAGGCTGAATACGCCCCCCCCTAGCATCGATTTCAGCGGTACTCGATTTTCAAATTACCAGCAATGGACTCGATGCGTCCAAAGAATACAAAAATATAATCTGCACTATGATGAAGTACGGGGAGACATTTTACGGCCGCCACACAGCACTAAACCCCAGTTTTACTATATAAAACTGGGGTTCAATGGGATCAAAATTATTTAGGAGTGATTTCGTGATGGTCTCTGTTTTGCCTCCCGGCCTGATGCTATGAATCCTTATTGTCTCGAACTACCCCTGTCTCGAACAAATTATCACGATCCATCCTAAAAGGAGTTCGAGCTAATGAAGTTCGACTGTAGATTCAAGTTATAAACTGCTGAGTTACATTCATACGTATACCGCACTCATGTCATGACGATTACACATGTGTATGAAATAATGCATTTTGTGTTTTGATTTTACGACCCTTTCAAGAATATCTTACTCATATCGAGCTGAATGTTAATCAGATGTGGGCGAAAACCGGAGTACCCGGAGAAAAAACACTTGATTTCCGTTACAGATGTGGCGTCTTGCACATGACCCGAGCCAGGTTCGAACCACAGCGGTGCGAGACCTCATGATTAAGAGTCAGCGCTCTTATCCACTAGGCCACGGAGGTCCGTTTGTGCATTTTAGCTCACATGAGCCGAAGGCTCACAAGGTGAACTTATAGCATAGGCAGGTATCCGGCGTCCGTTCGTCGTCCATCCTCAACGCCTATGGATTTCAACATCTCGTAGCTGCCCAATCTTGGTCAAATTTTATGTGCAGCATCACTGGGTTGGAAGATTGACCGTATTAGGTTCTGGACCAGTTTTGATCAGATCAGAACTGTTGTTGCCGTGGAAACAAATACGTTCCCTATACTCATAATGGGGAAAACGACTTCTCTAACTTTTTCAGCCATTTCTGATCCGTTCTTTATCAAACTAGTAGATAACCAGGAGAGGCATACAGTCTACGTCGAGTTCGAATTTGGACCTCACCGGACCGACGGCGTTGGAGTTACCTACCCTTGAGCGTAAAAATTAGCGAAAAATGATGTATTCACTTTTTCACAGCTGTTTTCGAGCTGATCCTTTTGAAACTTTTAGTATATCTCAGATGAGTTCGAATTTGGCTTGAGTGTGACAACCGGTTTCGCAGTTACGTTCTCTTGAGCGGGGAAAAAAATACCATAGGCTTACAATGGAAAAACCACGTCTTCAACTTTTCTCAACCATTTCCGATCCGATCTTTATCAAACTTGCAGATACGATCCTTTTGAAACTTATAGTACCTCCGTAGCAAAATATCTCCGTTGAGTTCGAATTTGGCTCGAATCTGACAACCTATGCTAGTTCTCAGGTGAGTGTTAGCTGCCCGCTGGGCGACTTGTTTTTAATATCTTCAAAACGCTTAATTAGTCTGATGGAAATTTGAAATATTTCTTCTTAATAGGTTGTGGGTGCCCGTTAGAACATCCACAACCTATATTTTAAGTAAAATAACGTATACCCTTGCAAACTCCATTTTCTCTATATACAGTCCAACCTGTATTAAGCAACCACCTTAGGGACGATCAAAATGTGCTTGCTTAAGACAGGTGCTTGCTTAATACAGGTAGATTTTAATACATTTTCGTTTTTCGGGAACTGAAGGCACGCTTTCTTAAAACAGGTTGCTTGCTTATTAGATATGGCCACTATGACATGTTTTATTGTAAAAGGGGGTATACGTGAGAGTTCACGATTATTTCAAGGACTTGTTAACATGATCTGATCTAGCGATAACTGTCATAATATATTTTTCTGTCACAAAATTGTGATATTTTTCTCATTTTTACTTCAAATATAGATTACTTATACACGGCGGTTCAGACGAGTAAATCCAATGCATATTTTGCACAAAAAACCTCAACCCTTGTTAACACCACTTTTTTCTCTTTTCTCTTTATTAAGTTTGGTTTCCCTCGATGTTAATTACACAGACTTGTTAACGCAAGTAGCTGGGGCCAGTTGTTCAAAACAAACTTTGATTCTTAAATATGGCAAATATACAATTTTATTTTTTGCTGAAAAAATGTGGACAGCTTTGGAATATTTTTTTCAGCAAAAATAACAAAATTTTATATACTAAACTTGCTAGATTAGTTTACAATTTGACCACTAACGAGCTTCTGAAGCTAACGATGCTTTGAACAACTAGGCACATGTGTTTTTGACTAGTGATTGGGAAATCGAATGCGCTAATCAGTGAATAATCAGATCAGCCGCAAAGGAGGATGCCCAGCCTGATCTGGAACTTTGCTGGGCGTACATTTCCGAAGTTTCATTTTCGCTTTACATGTCCACAATAACAAATGCATATTCTATCGTAAACATGGATACTTTACAAATTCTGGAAGCACATCACATCAATTGTTAAACTGCATCACGAAAACACGCCTTCACCACACAACTTTAACCCCCTTATCCCCACTTTTATATAGTAAACTGGGGTTTACAGGGATTTACATTATTTTTTCTTATTTCTGCTCAAGAACATTAATTGTGGGAACTTGTTAGGATCGCCCAACCGAGTTCCGACAATCCATGTTTTGAGAAGAAATATGAAAAATATCAGGCATTTCATATGAAAATTTTCAATTGTAGCTGAAAAAGATCAATATATTTGAATAGGCGTGTTTTCGTAATGCAAATGACCACATTCACTTTCGGTTTATTGTTTGTGAGTCGACCCAAAGTTACATAGCACAGTAGCTTTACGTTGATAAAAAAACTGGTATCTGCTCAGGATGCACAATGTTTAAAGTATAGGAATTAAAGGATTACACAAAACAGTCTATGTTCCCGGTCCGGACCTTTTGTAAAGCCTACAAGCTACCCACATAGGCCGTCAGTACTTTGTTTATCGATAAAATAAAATAATAATAATAACAACAATAATAATAAATTAAGATCGAGTTCTTTTTTACACCCCACAACTGACAGAATGATGTAGCAGTCAGCTGGTTTGACAAAAAAAGCATTAGTGATACAATGCCCTTTCATCATCATTTCACTTAATTCGTGCCTATCGTTAATCAGAGTTAAGCGAAAACTGGCGTAACCGAAGAAAATAACAACAACTGACCTACAGTTTCAGAACCTTGGCATTATACATGTAAAGGCACAAGTATTAGCTTTTACATAAAGCTTGAGTCTACGCTCAGCACACACTAATTTGTGCAGTACGTATGGCTGGAAAGTAAAATGACAAAACTTATCACGTGTATTTTGTGATAATTTGTCAGTTGATATGTAAGTGTATAACAGTCACAGATTACAGATAAGGATTTCCGAATGTTCTCTCCAGGTTATCTCCAATGTGACATAAAAACAAGATTACCTATCTTTCACTATCAATTACAACTACTTGTACTACATGCCTACATTTAGGGTTTCTTTCAATTTGCATCCTAGATTAATCTTTTCATCTCGGTTTCTAGGGTTAACCTCATGAAAAAGAAATCCTTCCAGCTTGCCGTCTAACAAAAACATGAAAAAATAAATAAAAAAAAAATAGATGTGCTGTATTATAAGGGCAGTCGATAGCATTTTATCTGCGAATATATGTTAATTTTGCAAGCATGGGAGCATTCATGTATGTACATGTGATGAACTAAAGGCAGCGCAGTTACCGGGTTTTAATAATTGTGACAAATAACTATGATGACCAGTCAACAGGAAGTCATTCAACCAGTCGTGACCTTTTCTTAAATGCTCCCTGAATAAAAACCATCATTTGATTGCCTACGCCCGTGGGCGTAGACAATAATGATTAAGAGTCAGCGGCCACGCAGGCGTGTACAAACAGGTTTAGTAACATGGCTAAATATGTACCTCGAGGTATCCACTACATGTCTGCAAGCAGCAAAAAAAAAAAAAAGTTAAACGATAAGAGCGAATTTCTAATCTTTTATGTACCAAATGGAATCTTCCTTCTAAAATATGGCAGGGATTTATTTCTAAATTTAGGGGTGACAGTTTGTGTTATCTGTAAAATTATTCGGAAAATAGCTGACCTGTTTGCAAATAATTAGGCCCTGATCAAACGCCGCGTTCTGCGGCGTCTGATCTGGGCCTGCGTTGTTTGCCAGGGTACCCGTTTTGGGGTTTTCCGGAACAAAATGGGCTACCGGTCAATGACTCAGACAATCTCAGATACAGTTTGCTTGTTTCATTTTTTACCAGACAGATAATGAGAAATTATGACATTTATTTCCAGTGGGAATACTGTTTAGAAGAGTTTGAAATATTTAAAGAAGCTTAGATTACGAAAACTATTATTGATTCCAATTAATTTCCTGTAATGAATGTATTTTTCATTAAAATATGGGGATTACAATATTACATGTACCCAGTTTGCTTAGTTAATCAAACTACAGATACACGCCACCGTTAACCGCCAACGTTCCATTTGAAATCAAAGAGCAAATTATTAAGAATATCGGTTTTATTGAAACTATTAAAAACAATACTGTAGTTTGCCAAATCGCGTAACTCCCAGCGTGTAACTAAGATGTATCGCATCCCAAAGAAAGCCGAATACCAGGTTGTGTTTTCTTTCCGACTGCACGTTTTCGGGTCTTTTCGGTTTTTTTGTCTTTTTTGGATGGTCATGTTTCTACCGATTACATTTGAGCCAGCGCCCGACAAAACCTTCAGTAAGATGTGTACGGCCAGTAAAGACTTACATTACAAAAACAGACATATTCGTATACATTTGTATATTGTAGATATTGCCGCGGAAAAGAAAGAGATAAGAAAAACACGAAAATTTGCAGCAAAAGCTGATATTTTTCTTATTTCTGCTTAAAAATAGATTGAGGGTACACGTTAGAACCGCCTCATCTAGGCGGGTCTAACGAGTACCCACAATCTGTATTTTAGAGCATAAATAAGTCAAATAAGATTTACTTCTTTAAACCCCAATTTCACTACATAAAAATTGTGTTCACGGGGTCAGAATTATATTGGCGTATTTCGTGACGGATGAGCCTGTGAATTCTTACCAGATTCTCCGTTGATCACATAAATATGTTCTACAAAAGGGTTATCCTTTGCAAGCAAGGAATACACCACAGAACTAGAAAATATAAAGTGTACGTTGTTTCTGGGCCAGACTAGCTTGTTTCGGCCAATTAGGCCTCATCAGTTACCCTCAAATATTTTCAAAATTCCAGAATGGAATCAATGATCCCAAAGGACAAAAAACAAATATAAACTACACTATGGTGTAGGGCAGGGAGACGTTTTACGGCCGCCACACATTCCCAGGCACCAGCTGTAGTGACGTTAAATATGTTCTATAAAAGGGTTATCATTTGGAAGCGAGGAATACACCACAGAACTAGAAAATATATAGTGTACATTTTTGGGGGGCCGGACTAGCTAGTTTCGGCCAATTAGGCTTCATCAGTGACCCTCAAGTATTTTCAAAATTCCAGAATGGAATCAATGATCCCAAAGGACAAGAAAATATAAACTACACTGTGATGTATAAAGTCTGGGATAATCCAAAGAGAGATAAATAGAAACTTATGGGATACTGAGTGGATGTGATGGCTTACCAGAGTCTTCGCTGATCGAACGGAATATTGAAGGTGTTGAACGGACCTCCGTGGCATTGTGGGTAAGAGCACTGTGTCGTAATTATAAGGGCTCTCGCCGCTTTGGGTTTTCGTTTTCATAACATATTTGACATAAGCAAACGACGTTGCACCATCCAACGTCAAGGTAACAACGTCATGAAAAGGGATAAAAAGGCGGCCCTTCGCATAAAGCACCATCTCCAACTATTCCAATACTGGCAAATAAATTTAAATCAGGGGAATTCGCAAAACTTCGTTAACTATAAGGTCAACAGAGTTGAAAGCGTGACAGTCTATATTTTTATGATGGGTAGTCTGTTAAGAGGAAACAGGCATATTCAAGCAATTTTACCACCAAAAATAATGACGATCTAAAAACATCAGGAATTTTTCACATTGCTGCTCAAAAACGTAAATTGTGGGTTGTCTTTAGAATCACCTCGCCGAGGTACCTATCATACATTCTTGAGGGCGGGGGAAGGTAGGTTAAATAAATGAGATTTATCGTGCATCACCGGTTTAATGTTTCAACCAAGTTTGAGAATAGCATTTCGAAAACACGCCTATACAAATACATTGTCAATTTTACCGCCGAAAACTAAAAATAAATTTTTAAATGAGAAATTGTGATATTTTTTCTTGTTTCTGCTCAAAATATAGATTGTGGGTACTCGTTAGAACCGCCTCGTCGAGGCGATTCTAGCGAGTACCCACAATCTATATTTTGGAGCAGAAATAAGAAAAATAAGGTTTACCCCTGTAAACCCCAGTTTTACCATATAAAAGTGGGGTTCAAGTGGGTCAAAATTATATAGGCTTGTTTTCGTGATGGGGCTGCTAATTTCAAACTAAAAAAGGACCAAAAGGTTTTACATTTAACTAAGTAAAATACACATCAATATAAAGGTCTGATATTGAGAAAAACGACCCCGACTGAAATTGATAGATCAAGTCTCAAAAGCGCGTAGTAATCTTTATCTATATTTTATTTCATCGTCATTTTTTCATCATTTTGCTATAGGGGAGACCGGGGCTAGTTGGTCCGAAAATTGCATTTTTTTTTTCCAAATTCTGACATAAATATTCATTAGCTTGTATTTACTTTTACATAATGCAACTAGTATAATCCATTGTCCAACTTATTTCATAGTTTCACGTCCGTAAAATGACAGATTCTGACAAATATTGCCGTTTTCCAAACGTTTGTTCCAAACGGACAAACTTACCCCACTATCGGGATAAGTTGGTCCGAGCAGCGGGGTAAGTTAGACCGACTGGGAGTCAACGAGAAAATCAGGCAGTAATGATGGGTCGATAAATGTCACTTTTGACAAAAGATCTTTCCATTGGGCGACAGGGCTTTAGATGTCAATTCATCTCATTGTCGGGTAAAAGTCCCACAAAATTGGAAACAACGTCTGCAAAATGACCTATACAGTGTTGACGGGGACGTTAAACTTCAAATCAAACAAACAAACAAAAGATCTGAGAAATTGCTTCCCGTCAGTAACAATGCAGTAGACTGCCGTACGATAATCTTAACAAAAATTCCTGAGATGATCAGCCATCTGGGCATTTTGTTAGTCGTATTTTTCTCAAAAACCGCCGATTTTATTGGGAAACCCTATTTAAAAGTCTTACCGTAGAGTAGACCGGGGCTAGTTGGTCCTAAGTTTATGATTTGTCTTCAACAGCTGGGGCTAATATCTATTTTTCAGAACCATTTCGGTACTGTGTAACTTGTTCAATAATTTGCCGCTGTTTTTCATTCAGAAAGTGCCAGGTTCTGCTAAATACAAATGCTTTTTCGACGGACCAACTTACCCCGTCGCGAATGGACCAAATTACCCCGACCCTAGCGCCTGGTAGATCTTCACAAATGACAGGAACGTCATTGAATTTAGAAACACAGAATACACTCATTTGAGTACCTTAGATAATGAGCTTTCAGGAAAAGTATAACATTTGCATGTTGTTTGTTACACACAATAAAGACCGGCCCCGATAGCTCAGCTGGTAGAGTGTCCGCTCCGGGGAACGGGAGGTCACGGGTTCGATCCCGGGCCGCGACATACCAAAGTCGTTAAAAATGGTACTAGCTGTTCCTCGCTTGGCACTCAGATTTATGGGGCAGAGCTATAGGACTGGTCGACCTAGTGTCAGGATAATGTGACTGTGTGTGGTATCATGTAATGTGTCTGGGACATGATACTTCAGTGAGGCAGCAATATAAAAGTGAGCACTGAGCTCCCTGTCGCAACCAGACACCGTCGTGATATGACTGAAAAATTGTTGAAAGCGACGTTAACCCCGAATTCACAAACACACATACACACACAAAAAGACAAACAAATGACTACAAGTGTGATAAAATCACTTTTGTAGTACAAAATCAGTTTTTGTTCTCTGAAATTTTTATGCCTTTTTTGATGGTCATCTAATTTTCTTCAGAAAGTGTGCAACGATCAAGCATTCCATTGAGCCATATCATTTTGCAATGACCATTCTCAATTCAGAGAAAATGCACTCTGACCAACTTGCCCCACGGACCAACTAGCCCAGGTCTCCCCTATATTTTAATCATTTCAATGGTTGTAACAAATAACCCGAAAAAGTATCAAATTGTTCTGGTAATAAAATTGCGGAAAAATATCACCTTACTTGGGATATAATGTAGCATTCAATGCCGACTGAAAAAAGTTTCTATCTGTAACAATAAGTTTGAAATAGATTATAAAAAATATTAAAAAGTAATCTCCTATCTAAATCAATGCATGTTTTTGTATATCGGTTGCCCAGGTAACAGAGTGACTCTGTTATCGAATGTTGGCCATGCTTCCGCCCAGTGATTTATCACTCAGCGTCAGCGACCAGTGTAAGAATTATATGGGCCCCGTCAAGCGATTTTGGTACTTATCGCCTATGCGAGCAGCGAAGGTTCAGGCGAGCCTGCGCATCCGCGCAGTCTCGCCAGAACCTTCGCTGCTCGCTCATACAAACAGTGAATCAAGAGGAACCTTCAGACAGAAAGCCATATCCCTGGCCCCTCTGAATGGCTGGGCATGCGCAGTTAAAATTTGTCATGACGGAATGCTCGAAGACACAAATTCGCTTGGCGGGGCTCATATAGCTATGGTTAAATCCAGTGATGTATTGAGTGACAAATCACTAAACGAAAAAGCATGACGCGAAGAGCCGCCGTTTTATGACGTTTAGCGACGTCATTGATCGTTTCCTTGACGTTAGACGGTGTAACGTCTTTTTCACGCATTCAAGTACGTTATAAAACAGGTAACTGCATGTGTTGCAGTCAAAAATGTTGGCAACAATGGCTGAATGTTGAGAGGAGGAAACTACAGTATTTATTCGACTTTCAGTGTTGTAGAATCAAAATTACGCGCTCGTGAATTTGATCCACCTTACAACGGACCTCCAAACACTGATCTCCAAACAGTGATATATTACTCAACAAATCACTGCCAGAGCTCATCTATTTCTTAAAATACGTCAAAATGCGCCCAAATTACCCTCACCCTATACTTCTTTATTCTGCAGTAGCTAACTAATACGACACAACATATCTGTTTTTAGAAAAATTCTATGGGCCAGTACATTTGTGCGCTCCTGGCGCCGAAACGAACTCGGTAACTTATCTTATTTATTGCACGTTTCGATGCAGAATGTGAAGATGTTATCGCATGCTAAATTTTTAAGAAATTATACGGAAAACCTATTTACGTATTCTTGACTTTAAATGACGCCATTTTTTTGTATGAAACAAAGGTGCTAGACTAACAACATGCACAAAAACACTCGGGTGTTTCACCCTTAAGTGTTAAGTGCACTGACTCGGGAATCATTTGAGCAGAATTCACATCTGTTTAATTCAGAAGAGTTGTGCGTTTTGCTTTTGGAAGACTAATGGTATACATTTGATTTTAATTATTCCGTTAGACCAAGACTGTAATTTATCGAACTTCTCGTATCTTTTAAATGCAATTGATTCCTGCCAACAACTTTGATGTATAATTCTAACGAACTGCTTTTGTTATTAATGTTTGAATATTAATTAAATCGCATCAATAGATCAGCATGACAAACAAATTAACGCTATTCACAGAGCGGCCAGCCATTAGTTGTATATTGGAGAGGAAATCATATACAAAACGTTTTCAATTATAAAACAGTCAGCATTGAAGCGACAAGCAGCAAAAAAATCTGTGAAATAGTGCGTCGGTTAAAATAAAATTATTAAAACAAAGTTGTCTTCTAATAGATACTTAACTGTAAATGAACTAAAATGTTACTGGAAGTTGTTCTATGTTGCTCGCTGACAGTTCTGGTGAATTCTCAGACAATTTCGGACACCCATCAAGTGTTGACTGACATATTAAAGGATTATGACAAACGTGTACGACCAGCTGTAGATCAGTCACAGCCGGCTTACATAAACGCCACTTTTAGTCTTGTGGCCATTCAGGAGTTTGACGAAGTTTCCGAGAAACTTTCTATCGTTGGCGTTATGAATTTAGCCTGGTACGACGAAAGAATGAAATGGGATTTCTGGAAGTATAACAATACTTATACAGCTAATGTTCCATTGAACGAAGTCTGGACGCCAAAGCTGATTCTTACAAATCCCATCAACAAGATCAAAGTTCTTGGAGAGGACTGGATAGAAATTAAATGGATCTTTAACGGAGTGGGATATGTCAGTATTGGTGACGTTATTCATTCAAAATGCAACGTCGATGTCACATATTTTCCATTTGACACACAAACTTGCGAGATTTTGTTTATTCCTTGGGGACATACGGCAAACGAAGTGATGATGGTTGCACCTGAAGACACTGCCATCATGGCATACTTTTCACCAAATGGGGAATGGACGTTGACAGGGACATCAGTCTCCGCTGGATACAGTCCTGGAATGGAGTTCTCATTCATAACCATTAATATTAAAATCACACGGCGTCCAACATTCTTTCTGGTGAACGTAATCCTTCCAATTATTTTCATGGGTATTCTAAATGTTTTGGTATTTGTTCTGCCAGTCCAGTCAGGCGAAAGGGTCTCTTATGCAATTACTGTTCTCCTGGCGATTGCTGTGTTCTTAACACTGGTGGGAGACAACATGCCAAAGACGTCTGAGCCTATGTCTACACTTTGCTATTTTCTGATAGCAAATCTCATTTTAAGTGCAGTCATCTGCTTGGCAGCCATATTTAATATGATGATATACTACAGAGATGACACAGCCGGACCTCCGCCACCAGCTGTAGCGGGTGTCACCAAACTGTTACTTTGCAAGAGACAAAATGGGATCACGAAAATTAAGGTGAAGCCGGAAAAAGTTACGGAGATCAGTGTATTGAGTAAAGCTGAAGACGCAGCAAACAGTGGAAAATTTGAAGGCAAACGCCCAGAAGATAATTTCATAAGCTGGATGAACGACGGAATCTCTACAGAGAAAGACATAACCTGGAAGGATGTTAGCCGAGCCGCTGATCGGGTGTTCGGTGTTACAGCGGCAGTATGGCTAATTGTAACCTCCGCTGTGTTTATGGTGATGATTGCAACGCAGAAAAGTTTTTGAACTAAACTGCTTTAAAACTGAAACATGTAAAGCAGGAGTCAGTGATTTTCTTACAAGTACATTTATTTAGCTGATCGAATTCATAAGTAAAGAAACGTCAACTGTTCTGGCAAATACTATATCTATTCTAATGCACTTGCGTATGTAACGCGATTGTCAAAAATTTGCGACAGTATATTCTGCGATATACTGTCGGCAATTTACGTCATCACGTAACGTCGCTTTTCACTGGCTTCCGTTTGGTTTTACGCCGCTCACATCACTTGTCGTGTTGTGCAAAATAATATAGTCTTAACAAAACAACCGAATAAGTGCATTAGAATAGGATAACTGTATTGCAAAATTGTAATTTGGAGAGGTAAATAGTCGGTTTTACGGTCCCAAATTCCTTTTACGACGATCCGTGACGCGTCGGTGTAAAACGAAATTTCCGCTCGTAAAACCGCCGATTTATCTCGCCAAATTACAATTTTGAATACAGTTATCCCCTAAATATACAAAGTATTAATGGGTTGACTGTCTCTGAGAACAAAAAAGGCTGAGAAAATAGTCCCAAACCTGAAACTGTTTCGTTTAACCCTTGAACTCCTGCATTTTCGGTGGCTGTAAAAAGTATAGCCAATGATCAGAGGCCCCGTCAGAGGCTCTCTTTACACAGAGTGACTAGAATGGCACAGCAATAATACATTATTACCTGCATTGCGTTAACGTTCAACGTTGGTCACATGAGGAGTTTCTAAGTAACTTGTTGTCGATTGGTGAAAGTAGGTTTTGTACTGAGGTACTGCGAGTTATAAACGCTGACTAGTTGAATAAATTAATGTCATCGTTCTAACAAGCATCCACTACCTGTTTTGGAGTATAAATAAGAATAACAAGTTGGCTTCCTTCAAAAAAGGAATCCAATACGTGGGCTGGCAATTTTTCTAAACTTTGGGTTTTGGATTATTTTTAAAACACATAAGATCATCAGTTCACCAGCAGTTTATTTGTAGAACAAATAAATAAATACAAAAATATTGAAACTATTTGTTGTCTAAAGTATTTTAATTGTCTGCAATTAAAAGAAAAACAAAGCATTTTTAGAATAGCTTATTGGTACTCTTATTTAGCAATAATAATCACATTGTTACAAAATCAATAATAAAGCATGTTTCGGTGAGAGATGTGCAGTCATATACAATTTAAAAATGTTTTAGAAGTTGCTTCTAGATAATTCTTTAAACTGAATGACTTATTACATGCGAAGGTATTTTGATTTGATTTTAATGTTATAGACTAGATTTTGTCTTTACACAAAAGTATCTTTAGGCTAGATTTAACGTAATGTAAGTACTTATCAAAACTGGATCTGCCACGAAAAATGATTCACTTAAGTGGTTATAATAATGGCGGATAGGATTCTCGCGAAGATTAATATAAAAAATAGCCACCATTTTTTCTGTAATTTATGAAAAAAAAAAAAACACAAACAAATGACAGGAATATCTGCACATTATCAAATGCTAAAACTTGCTTAAAGGCATTTATTCTGAAACAGTAAAACACACCGTGTGTTCATAATTGTTTTATTGCCCCCTGTGGTATACTATCTATAGCAGATCAAAGGCGGTCCCTAATAGGGTGATAAGTAGCTATTGTTGAATCCCCTGACTGAGGTACATAAGGGGAAAATCAATAATATACACTCCAGTCAACAGTTAGTAAATTATTGATTTTCCCCAGGGAGACCCCTTACCTGTTGAAGACAGAGGACTTGTTTTCAGTCAGCACTGAGGGCTACATAATATTATGTAATGAAATGATAGTCCTCAATAATCAAGAATAAATGCCTTTAAATCAATGAAAACATTTCAATCGTTTAAACATTCATGTATTCGAAAGTGTTTCAAATTAAACTTAACTGCTCTGTACCGTTCAGTCCATTATATGACTTATTTTGTGCATCGTTTGAGAGCTGTTTCAAAGTCTGACTTAGGCTAAACTAATGTAAATGTTTATTTTACGTCAGTTTTCCTATGTGGTTGAATAGTCTCAATGTATTAGTAGTATTAGTGCCTACGAATTCCCAAACCTTTTCTGCCCATTGCTAAATGAATACTACATGTATCCAGCTTCAATCTCCATTTGTCTATTACATTATATTTATATACAGACGTCTCAAATCCGAAGATTTGGTTTCATATTTACCAAAAGCGTAGAACGGCGTCTCGGGTTAGAAGTCTTAGTTACATGTTTTACCTAAAGTTTTACATACAGTTACATGTTTTATTTACCCAAAGAAGTAGAAAGCTACACAGACTTCTATTTTAAAAACGGACGATTGTAGTTGATGGCTGATTACGTGATTTGTCCGAGCGCTACTGTAGGTCAATGAATATACGTCACCGAATTGTAAAGCTGTCTGATGGTTTCTCTTCGTTTGTTTATATAGAAGCCTCCGTGGTCGAGTGGTTATGCTTCTCGCCTTGTAAACCAGGGGTTGCAGGTTCGATCCCGGGCTTCTCCAGACTTTCGGATGAGTCTATAAACCGAGGTCCCGTCTCCGTATGACCTTAGATGTTGGTGGGACGTAAAACTGAAACACTCACTCACTCACTCGTTTGTTTATAGAAAATTGCTCTGCAACACCGACAGGGATAAAAATCCAAATACCTACATGAATCTACTTTCACCTTATATGTAAATCATCGTAATAAATGCAGCTTATAATAAAGGAATGAAGTTTAACCGATCTCTGCTTTTTCTGATCGGTTTTATGCAGACCTTGTATTTTTCTGAAAAACAAAAAGTTTATTCCTTGACATTCCCATCACGTTACAAAGTTAAAGTAATATACACCCCTGCAAACATTACTTTATTGAGAGAAAATGTGGAGTGGGCAAGGGGTATTATTCCTCAAAACATTACGATAATACACCTGTGCGACACAGTGCATTCTTTCTTATTTATATTGCAAACATTGGTTGTGGGCACTCGTTAGGTCCACCTCTGCTAGGCGATTCTTACACACAACCTATGTCTTGGAGCAGAAATAAGAAAATAATTTGTACCCCTATAACCCCAGTTTTCTCTATAAAAAGTGGGTTTGATGGAGTGTTCATTTCACGCACTTTTCATTTTTGTTATAGTGCGTACATTACACTAACACCCTTGCAGTGAGCACTGCTGTTAAGTAGAAGAGAAGGCAATGATTTATATAATAAAAAGTGGGGATTGCAGAGATAAGGATTAGTATTGTAACTCTACTAAAAAGAAAGTTTAGAATGGCTTCACTGAGACGGTTCTAGCGGACCTCCAATGATCGAGAATAAGGCAAAGAAGACGAATTCTAAAACATGCCACTACATGTAGTTTTAAACCTGTATCAGAAATGTAAAGATTCAACACCTGTTTTTGGGTCGATTGTTTTACAATCGACCCAAAGTTACTAAGAGGCAAATAAAAAATAATGCTGTTGCCCACGTGACAATCACTGATTTGGGGAAACCAATATTATCATTATAAATAGAAAACGTCGCGCTATTTTTGTCGATGTTACATGTAAGTCAGAGCTATCTATAGAGTCTGGTAAGGAATCGTGTGCCAGGTTCCGCAAACACTGAATACCCAGATCAGAATGTGGCGCGGAATGTGGCGTCTGCTCAGCCGGCTGCTCAGGACTACACTGTTTGCTTAAATACTGGCATTTAAGGATCAAACGAAATAGGTCAGGCCAATGCCAGGCTGCCTCCGTCATGAAAGGAAAACAAAAACAGTATCTTAATATAGCCCGCGCTCTCACGCGACGACTTTCGGAAAATACTATTAATAAAATTGTTAGAAAGAAATGGACGTTTGCACATATGTATGCTAAGCCGACCAAAAAAAAAAGACAATATAACGTTACTTTTCACACTTCTGCTTATAACATATCTAAGAACCTAGGAATATTTTAGAGCAAAAGTTTTAAAGGTGGTATCGTTATTAAACATACAGCATAGACCCAAATCGGAAAGACAGTACATCGCGTCATTTTAGAACATGATTCAGGTCCGTACGCAGACTCTATAAAATGTAGGGAGGGTGCGAATTCCGGGTAATTTGCAGAATGTGAAATACTGCATGAATTTGAGATAATTTTCCAAATTAGGAGGGGTGGGTGGGGGTTGTCACTCCTGCGTACGGCCTGCATTAACAGGTAGAATGAACAAATTACTTTGTTTAAAAACATTGCACTGAATCACTGTTATTCAGTAGCTGGGATGCAGTGGTGGGACTTTGCGAGAAAATGCCAGAGAGGAGAAACTATGGCAGTGTGGATCCTGATCAGCAGAAGCATTCGATGGATCTACACTGTTTGCAAAGGAGAAGTTGGATAAAATGTTATATTACATGCATAACAGAGAAATACTATGATTTCTACCAGACATAATCTTGGTATTTTCCTTTTTGCTGAGAAGAAATATTTCCTCTTAGCCGGAGAAATAAATCTGATTCTCTTTAGCGTACAAGATACAAGATACCGCTTTTGCAGTAAAACCGTTATATTCAAATGCGGGAAAGTTTCAGTCTCGTCGACGTCGTTCATGACGTAATTGCAATGGTGTCTGGGAAGACATCAACAGACGTTCAGAATGAGTGACGTTTGGGTCGGATGCAACTCTTAAACAAAAGAAAACATGGACATGCGTTTTATCACTGAAACACGTTGTTTCTTCTGTTTATGTTCAAAACTGTAGAAAGCGCTTTCAAAATTGCGGCCATCCAGTTTTTCTTCCACCCAGCTTCTGTAACACTACGCTGATTGAACCGTTAACATGAGCTGAAAACAGTCAACTGAACGGAAATTCAGACCCCAAATTCAAGATCCATTCGGTCCTTAAAGTCTATGGAAGTGCATGTAATATAGAGTATAAAGATTATTCATTTCTTCTATTTGAAAATTTGAAATGTGGTATTAATAAACATCGGGGGGGAGGGGGGGGGGGATAAAAATCCGTTATCGGATTGTTCTACATGTACCCCCCTCGGTATTTCAAACAGGAGATATACGTGTACCTGTAATAACTTTTCAAGCACATATCAGTGTATATTGTCTTGCATATGAGGCTAAGCATTATCAAGGAAATATTATAAATCTGTTGAGATGATTGGATATATGTGTATACAGAAGGCGAATATAAACACATTAACAAATGATACGTTAATAATTTGGAAAATATCACGAAAACAAGCCTATATAATTTTAACCCCCTTGAACCCCACTTTTATATAGTAAAACTGGGGTTTCAGGGTGTTTTACCTTATTTTTCTTATTTCTGCTCTAAACTATAGATTGTGGGTACTCGTTAGAACCGCCTCGATGAGGCGGTTTTAACGAGTGCCCATAATCTATATTTGTGGCAGTTCTAACGAGTGCCCACAATCTATATTTTGAGCAGAAATAAGAAAAATATCACAATTTTTCATCTTAAAGCCTTCATTTTTTTCGGCGATAAAAGTGGCAATGTATTTGTATAGGCGTGTTTGCGTAATGTCTTGAAGGAAAATGCGTCCAGTACAACACCAAGAACGTCATTTATATTTCTTCTTTTCTTTTTTTCGCTGAATACTTTTCTTATAAAGAAGCGATTTAACGAGTACCCACAATCTACGTTATAAAGCAGTGTTGCTGTTGGTTGTTTTTATCCGCGTGACTATTGCTGGCGATGAACAAAACCCAGGCAGCAGTGTTTAGTCTTCTCCCTGTGCCATCAGAGGGCTGTGTAAAACGTAAAATCTAGACTGGACTCATGTACGGGGTATTGACTTATCAATCGACACAAAGAAAATCTGCACTGGGCTCGTGTTCGAGGCATTCTCTAATACAGAAACTTCACGCCTGCTGTTTATTGTTGCTGACAATTAACAAAATCGCGGGACTGGTTGTTTATAGCACCTAAGAGGTGCAGTGTAAAAAGTAAATTCTGGGCTGTGCTCGTGCAGGGGGGCTTTGGTAAATAGTGTATACCTGATCAGATGCCACATAACGCGGTGTCTGATCAGGTCTACTCCTATTCTGCTTGCTTTAAATACTGGAATTTAATGGTTCAACGAACAGATCAATTCTCAGTTCAGGATATATTTTCCCAACCTACACTCAGAGACGATCGACCCACCGGTACTCACAGTGCTTTGACTTAATATTTCCCCAACTAAGCTGTTACTGTTACGCAAACAATTCTGCAAATCAACCCAATACATCTTAAACAATTATGCAGACATAACTCTACATGGAAATGTACCTAGCTATATAAAAGCGGTTAGTTCAGTCCTTATTAGTTTCTCTGTGTGTTCTTACGTTAGAAAGTCTTGCAAACTAATGTGATTTTTCAGGGCCATAAAAGAGTTGAAACCGACCCGCACACGAGTACTGGTAAACAGCTTAGAGAATCTAATCCTGCCCAGGCAAAGCGGTGGGAGTCGGCCCATCCATGCTAATAAACTCTATTGGTTTCATTGGACGGCAGGGATTGAGATGAAGGTAAAAGTCCCGCAAAATTGGAAGCAACGTCTCCAAAATGACCTTTATAGTGTTGACGGGAACGCTAAACCTTAAACCAACCAATCAGTCATTCAATCAATCAATCAGGGCCATAAAATACTGTTGCTAAAATATTCCTTCTTTTCAGACCAAACATAGATTTAGATAATATGGATACTCGTTAGAATCGCCTCGACGAGGCAGTTTTAACAAATACATATCGATCTACTCAGTGCTATAGCAGTAGTAAAGAAGTTGCATTCACCCTTGCGAAACCTTGCATTTTTGAAAAGCCCCATGCAGTCCTATGACTGACGAAAAACTCTAAAATATAAGAAATGATTGATCACATGTTCTGTTTATTTATCCTTTCATCCCTCATTAAAACTGACTGATTTAATGTTGACTGGTGTATAGTAAAAATTGAATTGTTTATATACCCCTAAAGGACTTATAAATGAAAGACAGTCATGGTCTCAAAAAGCTAACTAGGAACTGAAAATTATACATAAATGAGCAGTGTCACAATAAAAGCTGTTGTTTCTGATATTTTCGGCCAGAGAGGATACAGATCAACCTGCTGACATGTGCTTAATTTAACTTTATTGGTCACGTATACAATTCTAGGAAAGCTATATAACTCGAATGGTTGATTGATGAATAATCGATCTGAAACGGACATACCCAAACAGTGGACACCCAAATCTCTGAACACGGATCATGGTCTTCACTGTTTGCAAGTAATTCAAAAGGTAAAGTGAAGCCAGTTTCCACAAAAAATTGATTTTAGACCCAGCAGCTATCAGCTAAATAAATTGTAGTGCTTAACTATTGCAATCTCACAGGCTGGTAGCAGCGGCAGTCATCCTCTTCTGTCAGTGTGTGCCTGTTTTATGAGTCCTATTATCACAGACCGTGAGAGATATCTTGACAGCCAAAAATTTTGGATTGTAACAATCCAACTTGAACTCGTCAGTCCTAGGAGTACCATGGATAAATTCAACGTATGTGCACTGAACTAATATTTTCAGGTTATTAACCCCAAAACGTTTCTGGAAATGACTACCCCCATTTGCCTAGCGTTCCATAAAGGGCACAAAGAAATATTGAACTAATTTTGCGAAAAGTAGAGACAGAAATCAGAAAAGTAGAGACAGAAATCAGCCTGCGCATATGCACCGTCCGGTCAGGGGTTTTGCTGCTTTTATCAAAATACATGCAGCGAGCAGACGACAATTCTTCCGACTGCCAGTGAAGCGCTTGGCATTAATGGGTTATTTACAGTTCAATGGGAAACCCAATTTATTTATTAACACATTTACGCAGCTGGTCCCTGCTAATGATATAGCAGACTACCAAAGAAGAAGTAGCCATCTAGCGGAGATAACGACGAGGGAACCAGGTATGACTGACTCAGCAGTTTACCTTGCTGAACTCGGGTATTTCCAATACCGCGTCAGTGCTTATGCTATAAATAGACGTAATGGCTTCTGCTAGCTACCAATCGTTATGTTGTAGCCACCTAGCGGAGACATTTACGGCAAGGGAACCAATCTAGTGTAGGTAATAACGAAGGGGAACCAATCTAATAGGGAACCAATCTATTGATCCACGTGAAGCAAACGCTTGATTTCGTGCTTGATTTGGTGGCTGAGAAGCGTCTCGCAAACGTTGATGTTTTACCATAGACAATTTTCAATCTCGTCCATATTCTTACTGCGTGGGCCTAATAGGCCCACGCAAATACCAGAAGTTTTCATTCGAAAAATAACTGTTTTGGAGATATGTAAGAATGTACTATGTTACACGGCTCTAATTTCGTAAAGTAAATATCGACCACTTGCTGGGAGCAGAACTTCGGTGATCTTGGATGGATATGTAGGAGTTGAACTACAGTAAGCTTCCTATATTAAGACCACCTTTGGACAACTTTTAAACAGTCCCAAAGGTGGTCTCTTATTAGGCGATACTGGGTCTACAAAAAAAAAAAAAGAAATAATAACGGAAACCTTCTCAGTAAGCTTTTAAAAAGCAGATTTAGTCTTTATTTTAGGTGGTCTTAATAGCGGAATTTTACTGTATTTCAAAAGAAGCCTCCGTGATGTTGTGATTACGATACTCGCCTTGTAAACCAGGGATCGCGGGATCGATTCCGGGCTTCTCCTGACTTTCGGATGAGTCTTTAAACCGAGGTCCCGTCTCCGTATGACCTTAGATGTTGGTGGGACGTAAACCCTGAACACTCACTCACTGTATTTCAAAACAGTTTTCTACCAATAGGACCCTACTCTTTAGGTAAACTAACTGTCCTTCAAGTATTGACTCCATTTTCATATAAAGGTTCAGTCTCGAAGTTCCGAAAGCTACCTCCCATCATGAAAACTCGCCTATATAATTGAACCCAACTTTTATACAGTAAAACTAGGGTTTGTAGGGGTAAACTTTATTTTTCTTATTTCTGCTCTAAAATAAAGGTTGTGGGTACTCGTTAGAACCGCCTCGTCAAGGCGGTTCTAACGAGTACCTACAACCTATATATTTGAGTAGAAATAAGAAATATATCATAATTTTTCATCTGATTTTTATTTTTGGCGGTAAAAGTTTTAATATATTTGAATAGGCGCTTTTTTGTAATGTTTGTAAAATTGTTGGAAAATATGGCACATGTATCCACTCTCTTTGTTTTTTCCAAGCAGGCACATGATCGACGTCGGTACAACATCATGACGTTTATGCAACGTCACATCAACATCGATTATTTGATGTTGCCCTAGTATCGTGTGCATGCTGTCTCACGCAGTAGGCCTATAAAGGCAATGTGAAGGAACTGAGATTTATTTAATGAAAGGAAATGGTTACTGCCAGTTCACTGGCAATAGCGGTTTTTTGAGAATAAATGGATATTGCCAGTTAACTGGCAATAGCGGTTTTACGTTAAAATGGCTGTTAACTGGCAATAACAATTTTAACGTAAAACCGCTATTGCCAGCTGGCTTGCAAAATTATTCATTCCCGTCATTACTTTTTCAGTAATAACTGTTATGAATTTAAAAGATTACATGCATATGCTTGTTCTAGGTCGGTTGGTCTTGTGTAACTCGACTAAGATACGAATCGTTGCTATATGACCAAGGATTTCCATGTTTTGTATTTTGTTATGCATTGTTGACTTAATTTAGTATTTCAATCACCTCGTTTTGGGAAGATGTGGATAATTTTTCTGATTGTTTCTGCTATGGACAGCGTCATTTTTATATTTCTGTTTTTCTATTTGCTGTTCCAAACAAAGATTGTGGAATGCCTTTTTATGGCGTTATAAAAAGGCATCTTCAAACATAGCCACTGGACACACAACGTGAATGCAACGCCATAGTAACGTTGTGCGACGTTACTTGGACGTCATGTGCCCGCTGGGAATAAACTGATCTGCCTTATTGGTGGCACGGACCACATATGTATGTTGGTGGCTTTCATACGAGTATCCACGGCCTACGCTTTAGAACAGAAATAAGACGAAATAATGTAATATCTGTATTAAATCCAAACTTCATTACAGAGACATGCAACATACAGAAAACACTTCTTGAACTCACTAGTAACAAATATTTTGCATTGAAATAAATTTGATTGCTCAGGCAGACTAGGCCTAACGTTGTTGTTAAATATCTGAATTAACGAAGACACCTAGGCATGGTTTAGTGTAATACATAGTAGAACTGGGGTTTACTGGGGCATACATTATTTATCTTATTTCTGCGCAAAAACATAGATTATAGGTACTCGTTAGTTCCTAGAATCTATGTGGAGCAGACATACTAGAATGCATTGCGGTATAAACGTCTAGTGACCGTTTATAGACCGTACCTACTTTTCATGTCACTAATTTAAACAATAATATGCGACCTTTTACACATGGGAAAACAACGAAACTGCAAGTTAAAATCTTTGCAATATTTATTTGAACAGATTTTCAGAAATTTCAGCTAAATTCTTACCTTCTCGGACTTTCCTGGTTTGAATGGCCCGTTGGAATAACTGCACACTGCTACTGCAGTTGCATCTCAACCTCGAAAATAATTACTAAAGCTAAAATAAACTATTTATTTGCAGATTTTCATACAGAATCTATACCGATGAGAAACTTTTATTCGAGCGTCCATGTTGTTTCCTACGTCTTTTGGGCGCGGAGACGTCATAAACTATGCACTCGTTGACGTCACGTTATACTACGTGTGCGCGCCATGGCACTGGATATAGTTTAACATGCCGCACAGACTGCTGTCTTTTTTGCTTAAATTTGCTTATTTATTGCAAAACCCCTTAATTGTTTTGAATTGCAGTATAAGCTAAGTACATGATTAGTGTCTTTAATAATAAAATATAATCGGTTCGCCCCTATAAAATTGTCTAAGGCTCACCGATTATATTTTATTTTTAAAGACACAAACCATGTATTTACTATTTGTACCGCAATCAGGCATTCTAGTAACCCCTAATAAAGGGGGTCGAATAACTGCACGCTATAATCGGTAGTGAATTATAATACCTTCTACTGACCTATAATATGTCTAGTGGCCGTTTATAGACCGGACCTACTTTTCAGGTCACTAATTTCAAGAATAAACAATAACATGCAACCATTTATACATGGGAAAACAACGAAACTGCAACTAAAATCGTTTCAATATTTATTTGAACAGATTTTCTGAAATTTCAGGTAAAATCTTACCTTCTCTGCCTTTCCGGGTTTGAATGGCCCGTTGGAATAACTGCGCACTGCTACTGCAGTAAGGTCTCAACCTCGAAATCATTTCTAAAGCTAACATAAACTATTTATTTGCAGATTTTCATACAGAATGTAAAGCGCTGAACAACTTTTATTCGAGCGTCCATGTTGTTTCCAACGTCTTTGTTTTGCGGTGACGTCATCAACTTTGCACTCGTTGACGTCACGTTATACTACGTGTGCGCGCCATGGCACTGAATGTCGTTTAACAAGCCACGCTGTCTTCTGTCTTTTTGCTTAAATATGCTACATTATTGCTAAACCCCTTGATTTGAATTGCGTATAAATTAAATACATGATTAGTGTCTTTAATAATAAAATATAATCGGTTCGCCACGGCAATTTTAAAGGGGCTCGCTAATGCTCGCCCCTATAAAACTGTCTAAGGCTCACCGATTATATTTTATTATTAAAGACACTAACCATGTATTTACTATATTATAGGTCAGTAGAATGTATTATAGGTCAGTACCGATTATAGCGTGCAGTTATTCGACCCCCTTTATTAGGTTTCTAGAATGCCTGATTGCGGTATAAAATTGTATGTTTTTAGCGAGTAGAAAATAATAGAAAAAATAGAGAGAGTCTTTAATCCACTCGCATGCATGTGGAACTACAATTGACAACTGCATATTCGTAGCATATAGCTTATTATTTGTTTGTTTTTTTATTTGATGTTTAACGTCCCCGTCAACACTATAAAGGTCATTTTGGAGACGTTGCTTCCAATTTTGTAGGACTTTTGCCCGACATTGAGATGAAATGGCATCTCAAGTCCTGTCGCCCAATGAAACCAATAGGGTTTATAAGCATGGACGGACCGACTCGCGTCGCTTTGCCTGGACAGGCTTAGATCATCTAAGCGGTTTGCTAGTACTCATGTGCGGTCGGATCCAGCTCTGGGTGGAAGCATCATGCAGCCCATTTATTTCTACAAGCCCCAATGGCCATATAGCTTATTATATTAGATGGGTATATGTCAATTGATTTTGCTATAACCTTTTAACTTGTAATAGCGGTTTAGCGTTAATTTTAACGTAAAACCGCTATTGCCAGTTAGCAATTCTTACATAAAACCGGCAATAGCAACTTATCGTAAAACCGTTATTACCAGTTTACTGTCAATAGCCACTTCGTTAATGAATTCACATCGAAGAAGAGCGTGACGTAATAAGCAGCCGTTTTATGACGTCACACCTAGTTTCTTAGGCACTAGACAGTGTAACGTCATTTTCTCGCGTCGAATACGTAACGTAAGGTCTGAAAAGCATTTGTAATAGTCAATGAATTGGGCGGGATTCTTCTAAATATGGTGAAACGTTGGGAGAACTTGAAGCAAACAGCATTGTCGATTTCAGTGTGTTTGGATCGAAGAAGCTCACAACTCCAGTGTGTAAATTGTTGAGTAATAAATCACAGTTTGGGAGTCAGTCGTAAAGCAGTTATAATAGCGAGCGCTACGATTTGATTTGCTTTACAACTGACCTCCAAACTATGATTTATTACTTATTTTTTTTTTCATAACTAGCGCTAGCTTATCTATATCTTAAGGTAAAGTCATCTTAAATAAACCATAGAATTTGTGGAGATAGTTTAGTGATTGTCTCGACTGAACTTTTTCAATGTGTTTGGTGAATATTACGTTAACTGTTTATATACGTTTCTTTTATATATATATACATATATATATATATATTACCACTTCTGTATGTACTTCTGTGGGGCTTATATGTATTTTTCAAGTAAAGTATAGCTAGATAGTCAAATTGTGTTTTGTATTGCAGTTCTGTGCTCCTGCTGAATCCTCCAAAATCTGCAAGTTGAAAGTCTTGTGTGACAAAGTTTGTTTATGGGAGACCCTGTTATGGAAATAATTCTTTCTTCATAATTGTAAAGCCTAACAGATATTACTCCATGAATGTTAGCTCTTTAAATCATACAGTCATGGTCTTTTCGCAGTTTTAGTCTTCTTGCTTCTTACACCTGCGTGTGAAAAATCCCAATTTTTATTGCAGCTGTGATCCTTCTGAGGCAAAAGATATCATCCTTCGACAGTGTCGAATCATGATTGCAAGTTGACTGCTCTGTGTGACAGTGTCTGTTTATGGGAGATCCTGTTATTGAAATAATTCTTTCGTTCATAATTGTAAATACTGGTAAACCGCTTAGAGGATCTAAGCCTGTCCGGGAACCGCGGTGCGAGACGGACCGTCCATGCTTATAAACCCTATTGGTTTCATTGGGCGACAGGGCTTGAGATGTCATTTCATCTCAATGTTGGGTAAAAGTCCCACAAAATTGGAAGCAACGTCTCCAAAATGACCTATACTGTGTTGACGGGGGCGTTAAACCTCAAATCAAACAAACAAAATGTGGTATTACTTTTTATGAATGACCTTTTCGCAGCTATAGTCTTCTTGTTTCTTATACTTGTTTATGTACAAATCCCAACTTTCAACATGACATCACAACTGTTTATGATTCAATGTTCCATAATATAGCAAAGAGTTAGAAACACGAGGCTGTGATGCCGAGTGTTCAAATACTTCCGAGGGACTCGGCAAATGTTATTGTAATGAAAGTACCATAGGTGATCGTTATTTTTGCATAACTTACTATTCCAACGCCAAAGTGTGAGAAAAATGCCCCCCAAAATCTACATAACTTGAACTCTACAAATGCGATCGATAATCCAACATACAGCTAGTTTAGAACGTTGCTCACAATGACATCAGTTTCGCAATAGCGTTATGGCGACATCATGATAAAATGCTACGTTCAGGACGACAGTGTTACGTCTTTCAAATTAGCGTAAACAAACCCAGACCCATCTTGTGCTATCAAAAGTTCGAAACCCATGTTCAAAAATTCCGTGATATTCATGATTTGAAAATGGATTTTCGCTCGTATGTTCATATGTTTTTTCTGCAAGAACAAACGTTCAGAATGTATTTCGTTTTTTTTTTTGTTTTTTTTTTTTTTTTATGCAACGTTGAAGATTACATGAACATCGCATTTAATACGAAGTTTTATCATATGACGTCGCGTCAGAGAGTGTAATAACGCCATGTAATAAATTTCGATAATCCACTGGTGGATTAAATATGCAAATTAATTAGATACGTCCCGTAACGTGACATGTACGACGTCCTTACCGACGCCGCGTTTACTAACGGCGGAATATTGACATTTTTGTAAACCAATCGTGAATAAAATGCGTTTCAAATGACATATGATAAAAAGAATCTTGCATTCGTGCTCATATATTATTGAATTTATTAAACTCGTTGAGGAAAAGGGATAAAATGCTCGGCGATGCCTCGCATTTTATCCCTTTTCCTGGACTCCTTTAATAAATTCAATAATTTTTATCGGCAAAGCCTCGCATTTTATCCCTTTTCCTCCACTCCTTTAATAAATTCAACAATACATGAACACTCTTTATTTTGCTTCTGTAATCACACATTTTAGTTGTTTTTATCACTGAAACACTCACTGAAACACTCAGTTTCTTCTATTTATAGTCAGAACAGAAGACAGCGCTTTCAATTTTCTTTTTCTATTTTATTCAGAACTGTAGAAAGCGCTTTTATAATGGCGCCCATCCAGTTTTCCTTTCAGCCAGTTTACGCATCACTTCGCTGATTGAACCTTCAATAAGACCTGTAAACAGCTAACTATATTATAGGGATCAACCATGTTTTTTCATGTATTAACATTTGCCGGATCCCGAGGAAGCTGTTTGAACATGAGGCCGCTAGGCCGAATGTTCAAATATCTTCCGAGGGATCCGACAAATGTTAATGCAATGAAATAGCCATGGATGATCGTTGTTCTTGCATAACTTTCGAATCCGACAGCAAATTTTGACGAAAACGCCAAAAGCTCCATATAAATTCCATATAAACTCTTCAAATGCGACAGGCAAACCAAAATGGCGGCCAGTTCAGAATGTTGTTTACAATGATGTTGTCATGCAGTGACGTCATCATAGAACCCTAAAACGCTACGTTCAGGGCGATAACGTTACCTCGCGTAACGTAACGTAAACAAAGCAAGGCCCGTCTTGTGATATCAAAAGTTCAAAATCCATGTTCAAACAGCACGCGAATTCCATGATTTGAACATGGTTTTTGCTGTTTGAGCACGGCTTTCGGTCCATTTGACAACGGCTTCAAACAGCCATGCGCATAGGTTTTTATGCAAGAATATTTATTTATTCATTCATTTATTTAAGTGACGTTCGACAATGCAACCTTCACAACTGCAAGCCATTTACTTCAATATTTCAATAAAAATTGAATTAAAACAAAACGAAACAAAAACAGCATTAAGAAAATGTAATATATCATGCGCATGCGACATTGCTGATCAGTAAACATACGCCCACAGTCTGTTTATAGTTTTTTTATAGTCTCCACACAGGTAATGACGTTACCTATGCGGATCATTTTACACATAAATCCATTGCATGAGCAGCCCTTGAAACACACACACACACACACACACACACACACACACACACACACACACACACACACACACACACACACACACACACACACACACACACACACTGTACTTCTTTATGCAGCTATAGCTCTTAAACAAACTCGGTAGTAAAAAAAAAAATTCCACTTTATTCTAATCACCAGTAAGTATGACAAAAATATCCTTTTTTAAATCTATTGACCAGAAGGCAATGATCAGGGATCCATACAATTAACCAACACCTCCCATTAGAGACACCATACTAAAAGAAACATAAACATAAAATAACTAGACCCTAATGGAAACAACAACAGCGGAAAGCCGAAAGGCAAGTTACTTTCTCACAAAATGGCCAATTGGCTATCCAAAACTAAATAATATAAGCGATAAACGCACTGAAAGATAAACCATAACAAAAATAATCCTCGGCGGAAGAACCTTTTTCCTTTCTTTTCTTTCTATATATACTGCCATACGCCCTCGCGGGCATTCTAGGCAGGTGTATATTAAATACACTCCAGTTTTGCAGGATGAAAGCCTACACAATATTCATGTAATTATGATAGGGTTCTTTAACCTGCACAGGGGATGGTTCTCCCTGCGCAGGGGGGGGGGGGGGGGGGGGGGGCTCCAGTTTACGTCCCGATCCGAAGGACGGTGCACTTTTATGACATTCATCCCTGCAAATGATGCCAATGGAGCGTGTTCGGACATCGAAATTGTATCGCCCCTGCCGGGGATCGAACCCGGGACCTCTAGCATAAGAGGCAAGTGCACTAACCACTGAGCTTTCCCGCTCCGTCTTGGAACAGTCAGTAAAAAGATTTTCAATGGGGGCTTTAATCGATTTGTCGTGGCCACAACCCTCGACCTTACTTTCGTCGAGATTTAGACAAATAATTTGTTCAGTCCGCATGAAGGCTTCTTAACTCATCAGTGCAATATCTCCAACAACAACAACAACAAAACAAAAAGAATTAAACAACCACATGGATAAAACAACGGTGAGGACTCGACAGCAAGAAACAACCGAAATAGTGGAGAAAATGAAAACCAACAGTTTGACTCAGATAGGTCCGACCAAAGACAGAGCATCAAATACCAATCAACATTACATAAGTAGGCCTTGACGCTGGGACCGTCATAGAATCGGAGGCCTGACTCAACGACGTGTAAGTAAAGTTATCAATCGTGATTGGATTAACTACCATGCATGCAGTCTGTCGTATAGCATTTATGTTGTACCCAATCTTTTTTTATATCGAAGAATGATTTTACGAAATTGGGTACTGAAATCATTGCAAGTATATATTTTTCTGAATTTATATACTAAGTCACCATAAAATTCGGGTTCCGATAGACCTTGTTTCAGAGGAGATTTAAGTCGAACATTGAATTTTGAAATTAAATTGGAATTACGTCTATAAAATTTAGAAAAGAATTTGCGTAGTTTATGATACCGAAAATTGAAAACTCGGCAATTTTCATCGGCTTCCCATTAATTTCTGTACAAATGATTCTGGTTTTCGCGCTATCCTGACGTCTAAACGAACTCGGTTATCTGAAATGCAAAATGTAGAGATTTACTAGCATTTAATTCAATGGAAGAGCCCATTTACGTATTCCTGACCTTAATGAAGAAACATCCACCGACGTTTACGTCAGCTTCACCTTGGCGCAATTGGGCTTGGTTTGTCCACGTGATGACCTGCATTATTTTCAATTTCAATCCGCTTAAAGATATACAATCAGATATTTTCAGATATTCTTGCCAGACAGTTTGAATTAAGGCAAGCTGTTGGAGTTTTGAGTATGTTACAAAACAAAAAGGCTATTGAGTCCTATTATGAACTATTCGGCACTCTTCCAACTTTTTTCTCATTTCATTTTGAAATGCCTCTGGTCGGGTCCACCAGAATCATTTTTTTTCTCGAGCATTTCAGTAATTTCTTGCTATCGAGTCCTCATGGTTGTTTCATCTCTGTAGTCGTTCGATTTTATGTTATCGGTTATCGGAGAAGTTGCACTGATGTTCGTGTTACTCTTGGATGGAAGGTGTTGGATAATTGTAGCAATTCCTGATCAATGCATTCAATTTATTTTTTCTTTTTCTGTTTGTCTGTTTGGAGAAGAAAAATCGGTAGCCATCTTGTCGTGAGCATCAACAGAAAATAATGTATACCATAACGAAAGCAGACTGGTCAACTACATTTAGCGCACTTTCCTCTCAGATCAGACGTAACTGCAATCTGTGTAAGTTTTAGATAATTTCTGTAGGGAAATCATGTTTAATTTGAACGAAATAAACGGACAATAAACGGAAAAACGGTCACTGTTTTACTTGTTGTTATATCTGACAACGTTAACGTCATTCTCACTTTGGCGCCATTGAGCATGGTTTATCAATGCGTCGGAAAACACTCAACAACCTGCAAACCCATTTTAAGATACGCAATCTGGTCTTACGCCAGGCAAACTTTTGGTTATATAACAAAAAGGTTATCGATTTGCATGGTGTGAAATATTCAGCAGAGGCACTCGCAAGCTCCCGCGTCTTTCGCGATATGAACTCGTGCCGAATAGTTCACAATATACAGTCCATAACCTAAATGTACTGCCCATAGTCAAGTGCATACTGCTCTTGGGTAATTGAATATTCCAAATCGGTAAGCAGTCTCGTTCAAAGATGTCCATTCGAAGAAGAAAAAAAAGAAACGGCAGCCAAGGGTAATGGCGCTGACTTTTAATCATAAGGTCTCCCATCGCTATGGCCCCGGTCTCGCTCGTGTCATTAGTGCATGTAGTGGGACGCCCAGTTTTGCAAAGAAAGTTCATGTAGTTTATCTCCGGTGTTCGCCCGCCTCCAATTTACGATCGACTCGAAAAGAGTCAACTGGTCTTGAAATGGCCTAAAACCTCTCACACACGCACATACAGGCAGCCACGCACGCACATACAACCCCGATCGACCCATCACAAACTTCGAGAACATACGTCGTAAAATAGAATTTAGACAATGATCAGGAATCGATACAAATACCTCACACCTGCTGAATGTTAAATTATATAGAAAAGGCCGTAAAACCTAAAACACATACATACACACACACACACACACACACACACACACACACACCCACGCACGCACGCACGCACGCACACACACACACACACACACACACATCCTGGATGGAACCATCACAAACTTCCAGAACATCCGTCGTAAAATAGAAGTTATGCAATGATCTTGAAACCTCACACCTGCTGAATGTTAAAAGCCACACCCACACACACACACAACCTCGATCGAATCATCATAATCTTCGTGTAAATCCGTCGTAAAATTAAGAAATAGATTAGCTCTAGCTGTGATTTGTTGAGTAATAAATCACAGTTTGGAGGTCAGTTGTAAAGTAAACAAATCACGAGCGCTTAGCGCGCGTGATTTGTCTACTTACAACTGACCGACAAACTGCGATTTATTACTCAACAAATCACAAACTACAGCTGATCTATTTCTATTCTAACAGGCTGAAAATCGGCAATAATGCTGTTGTTTCCTTCAAAATCTCAGAACTTTTCGCCATTATTAGAAGAAATCCCGCTAAAATTATTGACTGAAACACATGCATTTATATCCCTTTCTAACGTTTTCGATGCGAGAATATGACGTTACACCGTCTGACGTCAAAGAAATCGACTAGTGACGTCATAATTTTACAGTTTTTAATGACGTCACTCCTCACGCTCTTCCTTGCCGTGATTTGTTGTAGAATAAAACACAGTTACTTTCCATTGCCTATATAGGCGCACTTTGTTAGAATAGTAGTTAGATGATGACACGGAGTCGTTACAATTACCTCAGACCTCCCATCCAAGACACCAAAGGGAAAGAAATACAAACACAACAATTTCACCATAATGAAATCGTCACAAGTCGAAAGCCAAAAGACGGATATCCCACATAAAAAGCTATATTAAAAACATAGGTGCATGGACGAAGAACGACAACAACTACGGGATTCATTATTCGCCAATTGCAAACATGGAACTAGAAGCACCATTAAATTATTTGTTGACCTGCGCATTTCTCAGACAAGATACGTTATCATTGAGCAGCTAAGACTAGCGTTTGCATCTGCATTTGGAATAAGGTAAACGAAATCAGCCGATTATGTGACTTCATCTGCAATACAAACAAACCTGTTCGGCCCGCTTACAAAATGGATGTAAGCGGCTCTCTACCGAAACTTTTTGACATATATTGATAATGCCTAAACTGCCCCTTGCCTCCAGTTTAAGCCGAGACTACTATAATAATTCTGATTCACAAACGACCTTGAAATGACATAAACATGATATATGTCGCTCGCAGTCCTCAGCACCATGAAACCACAGCATAAAAATCTTACGACAAAAAACTTCTGTTTCATTGCAATGCATGTTATAATGTCGCTGGGGCGACAAGATGATTCGATAGTGTCCCTTTTACCGGACCAAATGGCCGTACACAGATACTTTTGTTTTCTTGTTGCTTTGTTTGTTTATTTGATTTGAAGTTTAACGTCTCGGTCAACACTGTAAATGTCATTTTGGAGACGTTGCTTCCAATTTTGTGGGTTTTACCCGACACTGAGATGCAATGACATCTAAACCCCTTTCATCAATTGAACCAATAGGGTTCATAAGCATGGACGGGCCGAGTCGCACCGCATTGCCTGGACAGGCTTAGATCCTCTAAGCGGTTTACCAGTACTCGTGGCGGGTCGGTTTTAAGCTCTGCGTGTACGCATCATGCAGCCTTATCTATTTCTTCAAGCCCCGATGGGCAGGGGCTATTTTCTTGTTGCGACAGCATATTGACAATCAATATATCCTATCTCTAGCGTCGAAGTGAAACTCTGATCTCCAGTCTTTGTTTGTTTGTTTGTTTGGTTGGTGGTTTAACGTCCTCGTTAACAATATTAAGGTCATTTTGGAGACATTGCTTTCAATTTTGTGGGACTTTTATCCGACATTGAGATTAAATAGTATATAAATCCCTGCCGCCCAATGAAACCATTAGGGTTTATATGCATTGGTCGGTCCGACTCGCACCACATTGCCTATGCAGGTTTTTCAATCTCTGGTCGGGCCGATCGGAGTCTAACTGTTGGTTTTCTTTTGCTCCAGCATTTCAATGGGTTCTTGCTGTGGAGTCCTCACCGTTGTTTTAACTCTGTGGTTGTTTGATCATTTGTGTTCACGGAGATATTGCACTGATTAGTTAGGATGCATTCATGCGGACTGAACAAATTATTCGTCTAAATCGCGACGGAAGAAAGGGCGAGGATTGCGGCCACGTAAAATGGATTTAAGCCCCCCAGTGGAATTCGTTTCCGCTGACTGTTCCAAGGCGGTTCTTCTGTCGCGATCTATTTTTGTTATGGTTTGTCATTGGGTATTTGTGTCGCTTATATTATTTTATTTTGGATAGCCTATTGGCCATTTTGTGAGAAAGTAACTGTCCTTTTGGCTTTCCGCTATTGATGTTCCCATTAGGTCTGTTGTTTCATGTTTGTGTTTCTTTCCCTTTGGTGTCTCTGATGGTAGCTGTGGGTTGATTGTATCGATTCCTGATCATTGCCTCCACTTCTGTTTAGACCTTAGCGGTTTACCAGTACTCATGTGCGGTCGGTTTGAGCTCTGCGTGGAAACACCGTGCAGCCCAATCTATTTCCCCAAGCCTCGATGGGCGGGGGCCACTGATCCCCTGCGACAACACAACACTGAAGTAACATTTCTTGTCTGTAGCCCAACAGGACCAAAGGAACATTAATAGAAGGTTGACCGAATCCCTTTATTGTACGCATAATAGATACGGA
The DNA here is from genome assembly GCA_963580285.1 of Lucinisca nassula. Taxonomy (NCBI): domain Eukaryota; kingdom Metazoa; phylum Mollusca; class Bivalvia; order Lucinida; family Lucinidae; genus Lucinisca; species Lucinisca nassula. The sequence continues at coordinate 49,113,195 of OY757021.1, forward strand.
CTAAACAGAGGTTGGGCAAGGTTAAAGAGAACTGCCATGACATCTTGCATATGTACAAAGAGCGAACCATTTTCTTCCAAGTAAGAGATATTTTACGATATACAGTGTAATTATGAAGCAGCAGTTTCAAAATGTACACCCTGTGAACAAGGACGTATTGGAGATTGCGATATAAGTCTGGTCTGAATTGAAGAAAAACATGCATTCAAAGGCTTGTTGACTGAAATATCTGGATGGTGTATATCATATGTAGGTACGCGTTCAAACGCAAGTTGAATGCTGCTACAGACGATACCTGTTTTACTTAATTAGGTATGCTGTTCCATACACGAACAGTTGGTGGAAAAAAGGAATCAAGAAACACATCGATGTTGGGAGATAAGGCTGATATTTGTTAGAACTCTATAATCAAGCTGACATGCACGTTCCTTCAATGTTGGGCGATAAACCAGATGTTGGTTATATAATCAAACCGACTTTATATCGGTTTTAACTGTTGGTCTAACTCGGAGTCTAACTGTTGGGTTTCTTTTGCTCCAGCAATTCTGTTGTTGTATGCTGTCGAGTCCTCAACCTTGTTTCATCTCTGTAGTTTTTTTATTCGTATGTTCTCGGAGCTGTTACACTGATGAGTTAGGAAGCCTTCATGCGGACTAAACAAAATTAGTGTATACAGCGACAGAGGTAAGGGCGGGGATTATGGCCATGTAAAATCGATTTAAGCCCCCCCCCCCCCCCCCCAGTGGAATTCTTTCCACTGACCGTTCCAAGGCGGTTCTTCTGTGGCGGTTTATTTATGTTGTTGTTTGTTTCTTACTGTGTGTATCACTTGTGTCTTTTTATTTTGGATGGCCATTTAGGCATTTTGTGGGAAAGTAACTGTCCTTATGGCCTTCCTTTGTTTAGGTTTCCATTATGGTCTGGTCGCTTCATGTTTGTGTTTCTTTCCCTTTGGTGTATTTGATGGGTGGAGTAAGTTAATTGTATCGATTCCTGATCTTTGTTTTACTTCTACTTTAAAGAAACACTTGGAAGAGAGAGATTGGGGAGAAAGGGGAAAATGGAAGAAAGTGAAGAAAAAGAAGAAATACAAGCATCCCCGTCTACCATACAGAAGGTCTTGACCAACTGTGAACCGATATCAAATGGATGTTCAGGTGTCAAAAGATACATGCCACCTTTCCAATACCGAGCCGACCCCGTCGACACTGGAGTAACTTCGAGCCAACCATCCAAGCTCATAAAATGTTGTTAATGCAAAGGAGTTTGGCTCTTTTTTTTTTGTTGGTTGGTTGGTTGGTTGGGAGTGTAACGGTCCGGACAACACTATTTAGGTATATAGGTTATGTCCAGCCGGGCTGTTTATCCTGAGCAGGTCTGTACATGCGCAGAAAATGTTGCCGATCCGGCGGGGATCAACCGGGGTAAGCAATATTCTTTCGCAGACAGAAATAATGGACTTTTTCAACGGCCATTATCTCCCTTCTTCTGATCCAATTTGAAAGGAAAATTCAAATAAAGGATCGTATATGTATCATTGAATTTATTAAAGGAGTTGCGGGAAAGGGATATGATGTGAGGCTTTGCTTTGACGGGAAGGCAATAAAAGTTCTATTGAGCTTATGTTAATTGTTTCTAATATGCGACGTTAAATAAAGCTTCTTTATCTTTATCTCTTCCTCAAATCAAACAAATCATCGAGTTTAATAAATTCAATAACACATGAGGACGAATGCAAGATTCTATTTATCGAATTACATTAAAGTAGAAGTAAAACAAAGATCAGGAATTGATACAATTAAATTACTCCATCCATAAAAGACACCAAAGGGAAAGAAATACAAACATTAAGCGACCAGACCATAATGGAAACCTAAACAAAGGAAGGCCATATGGACAGTTACTTTCCCACAAAATGGCCATATGGCCATCCAAAATTAAAAGACACAAGTGATACACACAGTAAGTAACAAACAACAACATAAATAAATCGCCACAGAAGAGCCGCCTTGGAACGGTCAGTGGAAGATTTCCACTGGGGGGCTTAAATCGATTTTACGTGGCCACAATCCTCGCCCTTACTTCCGTCGCGATTTAGACAAAAAATTTGTTCAGTCCGCATGAAGGCCTCCTAACTCATCAGTGCAACATCTCCGTGAACACAGAAATCAAAGAACCACAGAGGTGAGACAACGGTGAGGACTCGACAGCAAGAAACCACTGAAATGCTGGAGCGAAAGAAAACCAACAGTTAGACTCCGATGAGCCCGACCAGAGACAGAGCATCAGGCACCAACCAACATTATCTCTTTAATTTTCAATAAAACGCATTTAATTGACTTTTTGTATAAAAATGACTATATTTCACCATTAATAAACATGTTGTCGTATGTAACGTTACGGGACGCATCATACTATTATATTTACATTTCCAGTGTAAAGTCTAATGTAAACCTATAGAAAACAATTGCGTTCATACTTCCATGAACGCATCGAATCACATGATTTTCAGTGACGTTAAGTGACGTCATTCTAAACCATTGTTCTCTACGGGCGTTGATGACGTCAACGCTGCTCCGCTCTTTGTAGAAAAACAGCGTGTAAATGTATTTCAGCTTTAAAAGTTTGCACTACAAGCATTTTTTCTCCCAGTGATGGGGAGCAAATAATGTAAATATAAAAAATAAACTTAATTTTCTGCTTTTCATGAAAGTATGAACGGCAGTGTGTCGCTAGCAAAGTTTACATGAACCCCTTCGGGGTTCATTTACTTTGCACGCGACCCACTGCGTTCATACTTCCATGAACTACAGAAAAATATATTTCATTTCTTAATTGCATATTTTACCCACTAGTGGATTACGGAATTTATTACATGGCGTCATTACACAATCAGACGCGTCGTCATATGATAATACGTATATAACATTATTTTTCTTTCTCTCTTCTTCTTACTCGTTACCAACAGTTTAATTGCACAATATCTAAGCTATCGGCTGTTTGTTTTCTTCGCCAAATTATCTGATAGAGGTGACACAGATTAAACTGTGTAAACAATTAAGATTGCCCAAGTACCTGTTACTAACTGGATGATAGTTCAAAATCAGCGCCTTTACCGGTACTTTCGGTTTGTTGTCTTACGGTTATATATGTCCTCGCACTTAAACAGTATTAAGGTTTAACGTTGCCGTCATCACTATTAATGTCATTTTGGTGACGTTGCTTCCAATTGTGTGGGACTTTTACCTTACATCTACATCGATGCCGCCCAATGAAACATGCATGGAGGTCCGATCTTCACCCTTTTACCTGGGCAGGCTTAACCCTTTCTAGAACATATTATAATTCTAAGCAGTTTACCAGTGCTCATGTCGGTTTCAGCTCTGCGTGGAAGCATTATGAAGCCCAATGTATTTCTCTCGTCACCGATGGGACATGGCAGACACATATACGGTAAAAGTCCGCTATTAGGACCACCTAAAATTAAGACTAATCATGCTTTAAAAGCTTATTTAGAAGGGTGCAGTTATTCTTTCTTTGTGTTTTCTGCACACAATGTCCTCTGGTCCACCTTTTGGACCACTTTTGAACAGTCCGAAATGTGATCTTAATATAGGAATTTTACTGTATTGTAGAACCAACATTTGTCTGGTGTAGTACACACATCAAAGCTCAGATTATTATTATTTAAAGAGTTGTGTGGTTTGAGTCTATTGTCTCTCAGTGTATGCCTAAACTGGTCCAGAACTTGGACATTGGTGGTATATTCTTCATCAAACAGTTTAGGCCCTGATCAAGCGCGCATACAGAAGGGTCTAGTCCGAGTCTACACTGTTTGCCAATGTTCCTTTCTGTGACAAAAGGCATATATGGGATAACAAATTACTCTGCCATCACATAACAGCGACGTTGCAACGTATCGGCCCGCAGTTGGCCCCGGTATTCTTTGCTTATTATTTTACCTCACGTGACTTTCCCATACAAAACACCCATAGGCCTGAGGGTGGTAATTTTTACTATCCCATGCGATAATATACTATCACATGCGCAAAAATGATGCGCGTACGGTTACTGTCCCATGCGATAATATACTATCACATGCGCCAAAATGATGCGCATGTGATAGTATATTATCGCATGCCATGGGATAGTAAAAATTACCACCCTCCGGTCTACGGGTGTTATATTCATGATTTCATACACCAGGGTGATAATAAGTTCCGTATAGTAAAATAAATGTCACATTCCTGAGAGGATGATAGTAAGAATGTTCACCCTTCGAAAATGATCATCGACCTCGGCTTCGCCTCGGTCAATAATCATTTCCTCAATGTGAACATTCTTACTATCACCGTCTCAGACATGTGATATTTATATAATCACATGCGCAAAAATGATGCGCGTACGGTTACTGTCCCATGCGATAATATACTATCACATGCGCCAAAATGATGCGCATGTGATAGTATATTATCGCATGCCATGGGATAGTAAAAATTACCACCCTCCGGTCTACGGGTGTTATATTCATGATTTCATACACCAGGGTGATAATAAGTTCCGTATAGTAAAATAAATGTCACATTCCTGAGAGGATGATAGTAAGAATGTTCACCCTTCGAAAATGATCATCGACCTCGGCTTCGCCTCGGTCAATAATCATTTCCTCAATGTGAACATTCTTACTATCACCGTCTCAGACATGTGATATTTATATATTATCGTTCAGTCTATCAAAACCTTCTCTCTTCCATCTCCTAAATGTTCATTTAACGAAGCTACCAGTTTTCACGCAAGTGGATATTTTTATTCTAATTTTGCATTAATTAAAGCTGTTAAGTTGAATATTTTTTTTTTAGATTTAGTTCCCTTCCGACTCTGCCCCTGCTCATCGGTGCTTGGAGAAATACCTGGGGTGCACGATGCTTCCACGCAGAGCTGAAACTGACCGCACCGCCTAGATGGACTAAGCCTGCCCAGGCAAAGTGATGCCAGTCAGACCGTCCAGTGCTTATAAGCCCTGTTGATTTCATAAGGCGGCAGGGACTGAGATGTCATTCCATCTCAATGTCGGGTAAAAGTCCCACGAAATTGGAAGCAACGTCTCCAAAAGGACCTAAATAGTGCTGACAAGGACCTTAACAAACAAAATCACATTCAACTGGCAAGCCAAAATTACGCGTCCTGAGATGAGCTAAATCAAACCGGCCAACAGACGAGCTGAATCAAACTAGCCAAGACCTTAATCGAACCGACAAATATAAAAGGCAAATGTTCTGTTAAACCGCGTCGCAAAGATCTATGAAGATGAAAATTGAATAAGGAATAAGGAAAATTTTGATTTATTCCTTATTCGAAAAAAAAATACTTGCTGGATTTCGAAACCCATATCATTTTGCTTAGAAGTAAAGATGATGATGAATGCGCTATACGCAAACTTTCTGTTACACCTATGAAGTAGAGTGTCGCAAGACCTATGAAGCTGAAAATCGAATAAGGAACAAGGAAACTTTTTATTTATTCCTTATTCCTTATTCGCAATTGATACTTGCTGGATATCGCATTACCATTATACTTAGAACAGAGTGAGTGTTTGAGTTTTACGTCTCACCAACAGCTTAGGTCATATGGAGACGGGACCTCGGTTTAAAGACTCACCCGAAAGCCTGGAGAAGCCCGGGATCGATCCTGCGACCCCTGGCTTACAAGGCGAGTAGCATAGCCACTACACCACGGAGGCTTCCTATACAGTTTAGAAGTAAAAAAAACTATGATAAATGTGCAATACGCAAATGTTCTATTACACAGCGTCGTAAAGTTCTATGAAGCTGAAAATCGAATAAGGAATAAGGAAAAGTTTTTATTTCCTTATTCGCAATTGAAGCTTGATTAATGTGTCATACGCGAATGTTCTGTTACACCGCTTCGCAAAGATCTATGAAGCTGAAAATCGAATAAGGAATAAGGAAAATTTGGATTTGTTCCTTATTAGAAACTACTATTTGCAGGATTTTGAAACCTGTACCATTATGTTAAGAAGAAAAAATGATGATGAATGTACCATACGCAAATGTTCTGTTACACCGCGTCGCACAGTTCTATGAAACTGAAAATCGAATAAGGAATAAGGAAAATTTTGATTTATTCGTTATTCCTTATTCGCAATTGATACTTGCTAGATTTCGAAGCTGATTGTGAATGCGCCATACGAAAATGTTCTCTTACACCGTGTCGCAAAGATCTTTGAAGCTGAAAATCGAATAAGGAAAAAATTGTAGGTTTATTTCTGCTTTTCGTATTCGCAGTTTATAATTACGAAATTGTTTGTCTGAAGGTACCGAATCGTTTTTAAAATATTTACGTAAAGTCTAATTTTGATAGGAGCCGAAACGTGAAATCGACTTGTTTTGATTGGGGCGAAAATGGACCTTTACTGATATGTCCCTTTATAATAAAAGGCTGAAATATAAATAAGGAATAGGGAATAAGCAAAAAAAAAAAAAAAAAAAAAAGGAACAAGGTATAAGGAAAAATGAGGATCGGGGTTTGAAGAAATAGGTGGGCTGCATGATGTTTCCACGCAGAGCTGAAACCGACCACACACGAATACTGGTAAACCGCTTAGAGAATCATGCGGAGCCCAGGCAAAAGCGGTGCGGGTCGGACCGCCCATGCTTATAAACCCTATTGGTTTCATTAGGCGACAGGGCTTGAGATGTCATTTCATCTCAATACCGGGTAAAAGTCCCACAAAACTGGAAGCAACGTCTCTAAATGACGTTAAACCTCAAATCAAACAAACAAAACCCTATGCCTTGGAGCAGGTATAAGAAAATAATTTTTACCCATGCATGTATAGTCCTACCCCATTTTTCATTATATGAAGCGGGATTTAGAACGGGATGTTCATTACACGGACCAAATGACCGTATGACACCCCAGTCAGTACCAGTAACCCCTAAAGGGGTACCTTTGCAAACAGTGCAGGCCCAGATCAGACGCCTGATTAGGGCCTCCACTGTTTGCTAAAAGTTCAGTCATTTAAAAAATGATGAAAACACAACCTGACACCACTAAATTTTGAAATGGACTCCTGCCATATATAAGATGGAGTTTCCATTTGGTACAAATTTAAAAGTAACTTTCTAACACGTGGCTGCAGTGGCCTTCCATCACTGGATCATATGGATGTTTCTCACAGGTCTTCTGGGTGAATCAGACAGTTGTTTGTTTGTTTGTTTGTTTGTTTGATTGATTTAAGGTTTAATGTCCCTGTCAACACTGTATAGGTCATTTTAGAGACGTTGCTTCCAATGTGTTGGGACTTTTACCCGATATTAATGAAATGACATCCCAAGCCCTGGCGCCCAATGAAACCAAAACAGTTTAAAAACCAATAGGGTTTATAAGCATGGACGGTCCGACTTGCACCGCTTTACCTGGACAGGCTTAGATCCTCCAAGCTGTTTACCAGTACTCGTGTGCGGTCGGTTTCAGCTCTGCGTGGAAGCATCATGCAGCCCATCTATTTCTTCAAGCTCCGATGGGCGGGGGCCGCTCAGACAGTTGTACAGGGCTGTTGCTGCACTGGTGTTCTTGGATTCTCTCTGTCTCTGTTGTTGCAATTTCCACCACGTGAAAATCTCACTATTGTTTGCGCCAAACAGATCTCAAGCAATATTGTACCCCACCTTAATACCCCACATTTGTTGATTTCCAGCCGCTGTACTTTGAATAGCACCCATTTTATTAGTGTAGCTCTAACCCATTCCAACCTGAGGCATGCAGGCCTTGTGTCGTAAATATCCTAAACGATTGGTCGGAAGGATTTTGGCAAGCAATGCAGACCCAGGCCAGCCTGTTCCTGTTTAGGATCTTCATATGTAGCTGTTACAACTGCAGTTATGTAACATGTCCATATTGCACGACCCGCAGAAAAAGCCACCGACTGAAGTCGGTTGATTTCTAAGAGTGCCCTACAATCACCGTGTCATTCTGTCATTCTGTCAGTCTGTCAGTCTGTCTGTCCGTAACCCGTTTGTGAAAATTGGTGATAGTGACTTAACCGCTTGGAATATTTAAACAATTTTTGGCATACTGATAGATATCAATGAGATCTAACCAATGAACTTGCGAAATATTACATTCCATTTAGTATAGCCTCGCCGAGGCGAAAACTGTGAAGATTTTCGAACTGCTTCTCCTCGGAAACCGTTGGGCCGATTGAAGTCAAATTTCATATGGAGCCTTTATGGGATGGGGGAAACCAAAATTTGCTCATGGGGTCCAGGTCACATGACCAAAATGGCCGCCAAGCCATATAAGGTCTGTCTGCTGTCCGTCCGTAACCCGTTTGTGAAAATTGGTGATAGTGACTTAACCGCTTGGAATATTTAAACATTTTTTTTTGCATACTGATAGATATCAATGAGATCTAACCAATGAACTTGCGAAACATTACATTCCATTTAGTATAGCCTCGCCGAGTCGAAAAATGTGAAAATTTTCGAACTGTTTCTCCTCGGAAACCGTTGGGCCGATGGAAGTCAAATTTCATATGAAGCCTCTATAGGATGGGGAAAACCAAAATTTGCTCATGGGGTCCAGGTCACATGACCAAAATGGCCGCCAAGCCATATATGGTCAAAACCCTTCAAAAATAGTCTTCTCCAGAACCACTGGGCAGATTTCCACGAAACTTGATAAATAGCATCTGGGACGTAGGCCCATTATAAATTGCTAAAATGGTGACCCTGGGTTGACCTTGACCTTCTTTGTGCCTAGGTCAAACTTTGACACATATGCTTTTGTTGGAATATTTAAACAATTTTGGCATACTGATAGATATCAATGAGATCTAACCAATGAACTTGCGAAATATAAAATTCCATTTAGTATAGCCTCGCTGAGGCGAAAAATATGAACATTTTCGAACTGCTTCTCCTCGGAAACCGTTGGACCGATTGAAGTCAAATTTCATATGGAGCCTCTATGGGATGGGGGAAACCAAAATTTGCTCATGGGGTCCAGGTCACATGACCAAAATGGTAGCCAAGCCATATATTGTAAAAACCCTTCAAAAATAGTCTTCTCCAGAACCACTGGGCAGATTTCCACAGGCCCATCATAAATTGCTTAAATGGTGACCCTGGGTTGACCTTGACCTTCTTTGTGCCTAGGTCAAACTTTGACACATATGCTTTTGTACTGGAAAAGTGAGAATGCATTTTATCCTGCAAACGATTCAGAATACAGTACTAAAGTATAAGATATATTTTTGCTCCTTACGATAGGCGCATTTATTGGGGGAACCGTTTTAGGTCCAGGTCACATGACCAAAATGGCCACCATACCCATATATGGTAACACTCATAAAGCTAAAAGTATCCGGCGGGTCGTGCACTTCAGCTGAAGCACTGGTTTTCAACTTAAAGTCAGTAACAGCATTTGGTTTAAACAATTGATATTGGGTTTCTCGCATGTAAACGAATAATAAACGAAAAAATAGTTATCCACCGATACGGATGGTTACGGATTCTGTAAATAAAAATCAGAAATGAGTTCCTTTAAGAGCAATGAAAAGATTCATAAGAAAGAAGATGGGTCATACTACGTAGTTTCGGCTAATAAAGCCTCATCAGTGACCCTGTAATGATCCGGCAAAGAAAGCCAGAGGAAACATACTGCAATTTTGCGAATTTGTAAGACGACATTAAAGAACTCATCAGTGTCGCACACTATGTATTTCCAGAGAGCCAATGATTTCATTTTATTCCCTTCCTCCAAAACCAAAGATTTATGTATACTGAAGAAAAAATCCATTGTTTAATATGAACGAGATGGAAAATTACTTTTAATTTTTTCGATGGTTTTTACATCTTGATCAGAGAGTTTAAATTCGGATGGTTTCCATCTTAGAATTGACTTCTTAAGGTGAATGGATGAACATTCAGGGGATGAAATTCTGACAACAGTATTTGCCTCCCAAATACAAAAAAGGTCTACTTTTTAATAGCTCCTATGAAAATGTAAATCCTCTTCCATTCAGAAGAATCCCTTTACTTCTCTTCAGATTGTAGGGCTAAGTTTATATGAAAACGAAGAGAAATGGCGAATATGCTGGTTGTATTCAGACGGTTAGAACCTCAAATGCAAAATTACATGATTATAGTATCTTCTTTCGGTGTTTATAACATATATACAAATGTAGACATTTATATCGACCCCCGCCCGTAGGGGCTTGAAGAAATATATGGGCTGCATGATGCTTCCACGCAGAGCAGAATCCGGCTCGCACACTAGTACTGGTAAACCGCTTAGAGGATCTAAGCCTGTCCAGGAACCGCGGTACGAGGCGGACCGCCCATGCTAATAAACCCTATTGGTTTCATTGGGTGACAGGGCTTGAAATGTCATTTCACCTCAATGTCGGGTAAAAGTCCCACAAAATTGGAAGCAACGTCTCCAAAATGACCTTTACAGTGTTAACGGGGACGTTAACCTCAAATCAAACAAACAAAAGATATTTATATAAGGAGCCTTTTATGCAAGCTTCAAGCGTATACTTGAGATTACGGCTTTCACCTCAGTCTTCACGCACTCAACATCTCTGATCGTTATCAAAGTATGCATCTATCTTTGCTTTGACTTTGTCCGTTCAGGCTTGTACCGCTATACATGCTAGATGGTCGATAGGGCTGATAAGTTGCAAGATAAGTCCTTGTCCGGGGCTCTTTCAGATTGAGTGGTAGCTGTTATCAAATTTTGTATCTCTTAAATAACTTGGACTTCACTTGTGTAAGATAACTAAATTAAAAAGGGGTGTATCACTTATCACTATCATTTCTCATCAACCGTCCGTGGTTGAAATACAGATGCATACAGCCGGACGGAAAAACAGTGAAATATAACGAATGAGAAAATTTTTGGATACTGTTCTGGCCCTGGTGCTGATAATATCAGGTAGTTTCTTTGACAAGTCCCCGATATGCCATTTTTATATAAAAGTAAAAGTGGGGCTTACAATTTCAGGCATCAGGATAACAAACCCATATGAAATAGTGCTATTGTCATGCTTCTGAAAACATTGGAGTTTTACGGCCCTGTCAACGTTATGGAGCACACGTGGATCAGGTCATGTTCAGTTTATCTAACTACACCCTTTTAACAGGCTCATAAGCAAGCAGTTAATCAGGACATCGACCGTAGAAAATACAGTAAAATTCCTTTTTAAGACAACTTTTGAACAGTCCCAAAGGTAGCCCCTGAACAGAGGACATTATGTTCAGAAAACAAGAAAAAAGAATAACTGCCCCCTCGTAAATAAGCGTTTCAAAGCAGAGTTTGTCTTAATTTCATGTGGTCTTAATAGCGGAATTTCGCCGGCCTCGGTAGCTCAGTCGGATGCGCGTCTGACGGTGATGAGGAGGACGCGGGTTCGATTCCTACCGGGGTCTGCAACATTCTTTCGTGAAGATTGATCATGAAATCTTTTCTAATGTCATTCTCTCCCTTCCGCTGATTCAAGAAGGGCAGTTGTCAGTTTCTGGCGAAAGAATGTGCACTGTATTGGTTAACCGCTTACGTATAAGCCTGCCCAGGAAAGTGTGGATAGGTTAACTGACCGGCTCAAAAAATGACCTAAAATAGTGTTGACTGGGCCGTTAAACTCCAACACAAACAAACAAACAAAATAGCGGAATTTCACTCTGGAAGTTTGCGTGCAATGCCTCTGTGCATTTCTTTACAGTTATAAAGGTAACAAAATTATGTTTGGTTTGAAGTTTAACGGCCCTGTCAACACTCTTAGTGTCATCTTGAGCCAGTCAGTTTATACGTATCCATGCCTTTCTGGAGCACGGTTTACAGCGCATCCGGCTTAATTTCGCCAGAAAGTTAAACACCACCTTAACAAGTCCGTGTAATGAATACCCGTATAAACCCGTATAAAAATGGGGTTTACATGGGTTTAATTTATTTTTTGTTATTTCTGCTAAAAACCTAGGTTGTAGTAACACATTAGAACCTCCTCACTCGGTTCTATGTTTTGAGTATAAAAAAGCATAATCTGGACGTTAAACATTTTGGTGAAAGGAAAAACCGCATCACGAAAACACGCCAATTTTACCACCTTGAACCCAACTGTTATACAGTAAAACTGAGGTTTACAAGGGTATACATTATTTTTTTATTTGTTTCTGCTCAAAAACATAGATTGTGTGTACTGCCTCACACAACGAATTCTCACAATATATGTTTAGAAAAAAAAATATGAAAAATATCAGTATTTTTAACTAAATAATGTCCCCTTTTTTTTTTGTTGTTTTTTTTTTTGTTGTATTTTTTTTTCAATATATTTGAATAGGCTTGTTTTCGTAATGATGTCTTTTTTTTTTTTTTTTAATTGAAGGTTTAACGTCCCCATCAACACTGTAAAGGTCATTTTGGAGACGTTGCTCTCCTATTTATTTATTTCTGCTAAAAAACATAGATTGTGATCCTCTAAGCTGTTTACCAGTACTCGTGTGCGGGGTCGGTTTCAGCTCTGCGTGGAAGCATCGTGCAGCGCATATATTTCTTCAAGCCCCGATGGGCGGGGGGGGGGGGGGGGGGGGATAATAATGTGTTATCTAAAGGACTGTCCTTGAATTGGCAGAAGTATAAACGAAAGCATGTTGCGGAACCTGGTTAAGATCAAACCCGCGACCAGCTGAAATCAAAGGAACAAACAGAATATGGGCTTGTGTTCGATTACATTTACCTTTAGCACTCTCTGGGCTTATTCAGCAGAGAACAAATCATTGGTAATTTTTCTTAAATTTCCCAGAAAACAGAATTTGACAATTTGCACGAATGTCAAAACCTGTTTCCTGGAAAAATACTTAAAAATGTTGTCAGCTGAAAAATTACCCAGCATGCAGCGCGTTAATTTATATTGGTATCAAAATGCTAGATATTATTATTATTATCATTGTTGCACCTATATTAGCATTAAGTTCACATGACGAGAGTTCACTTGATTTAATTTTGATAATGTGATTGGTAAGCTGATTTTTTTTAAAGATATATGCATGACCTTGTTTCCACTGCTTTTCAGCCTGTAAAAAAAAAACAAAAAAAAAAAAACAAGTAATCGGTCTGATGCACTATATTTCAAAACTCCATTTCTAAGATCTTCCCAAATTAAAAATCAGAATTATTGCCGGAGACATGTCTAAACATTTGCGAACCTGAACATGTGTGACATCGGCAAAAATGCCAACCAATGCTTCAGCTGCAATTTCTATTGCAGTAGTCTGATGAAGTGCACTATGTTAACAAATTCGTGTAATTGGCACCCTTGTAAGTCGCACTTACAATAGCACACATTTTGCCCCCGCCCATCGGGGCTTGGAGAAGTAGATCGGGCTGCATAATGCTTCCACGCAGAGTGGAAACCGACCGCACATGACTACTGGTAAGACGCTCACAGGGTCTAAGCCTGCCCTTGCAAAGTGGTGCGAGTCGGCCCGTCCATGCATATAACGTATAAGCCCTATTGGTTTCATTCGGCGGCAGAAATTGAGATGTCATTTCATCTCAATGTCTGGTAAAAGTCCCGCAAAATTGGAAGCAACGTCTCCAAAATGACCTAATAGTGTTGACGGGGACGTTGGACCTCAAATCAAACAAACAAACAAAAGCAAACAATATTATATTTCTTCTGCAAGAAAGAAAGAACGGAAGAAAACGCTACCGCGTAGCAGTGCATTTAAGAAAACTTTTGAAAACGCAAATTGCCAACGCCATCTGGGATAGGGACACAGACACTGACGTTGACGCACAGGGGTAACACTATATGCCCTTTCCACCTTCTGCGAATGGCGGGACATGAAAAAGACAGAAAAAGTTATTTTAGATCCAACAAATAAAGCAGCACGAATCATTGTCAGCAGTATTAAAGGTAGGGTCTTGAAACTCGGTGAATGGAGTGGTAGTTAGGAGTAGATAACCTGATTAACTTGTGTACAAAATTTGAAAATAATACACGAGTTATTGCCGTCTGTAAATTTGGACAATTGTACCTTGTCAGCAAAAATATCTCAAAAGCCGTTGGTTTTGTTTTGTTTGATTTGAGGTTTAACGTCCCCGTCAACACTGTAAAGGTCATTTTGGAGACGTTGCTTCCAATTTTGTGGGACTTTTACTCGACATTGAGATGAAATGACATCTCAAGCCCTGCCGCCCAATGAAACCAATAGGGTTTATAAGCATGGACGGGCCGACCCGCTTTGCCTGGGCAGGCTTCGATCCTGTAAGCGGTTTACCAGTACTCGTGTGCGGGTCGGTTTCAGCTCTGCGTGGAAGCATCATGCAGCCCATCTATTTCTTCAAGCCCCAATGGGCGGGGGCTAACAAAAGCCGTTGGAGCTAGAGCCTTAATGTTTAGTGATTGCTGGTGATAAGTTGATGTCCTGGCTAACTTTTGAATAAGTTTGGAATTATGGTCAATTGTAAATTGTGGCATTCCTACCTTGTCAGCAAAACGTCTAAAAACGTTGTAGCTAGATCCTTGTTATTTGTTGATTATATTGCTTGCGAAATGAGACCGACCCAGTATAAGCGATGAGTAGATGACGTGACTTTTGAATATTTCATGAGCTATGACCCTTTGTAAGTTTTGGCATTTAACTTGTCAGCAAAATATCCCAAAAAGTATTAAAGGTACATGTAGTGTGTTGAAACTTGATGGATAGGTTGGGGGTAGTGAGAAGATGACCTGATTAACCGCTGAATTAATTCTGAAAAACAAAAATGTTTTCATGGGTTATGGTTCTTTGAAAATTTTGGCATTTTGATAGCGCAACAACTATTAAGACTGATGCCTTGAAACTTGATAGTTTGATAGGCGGTGCTAAGTAGATAATCTAACAAACTTCATTTAAAAAAATCTTTTTTTTTTCTTTTTGAGTTATGACCCTTTACAAATTCCATCATTTCAACCGTATGAGCAAGATATCTCAAAAACTATTAGGGGCAAAAAGTGTTAGGGTCATGAAGTTGCGGGAACAGTGTTTTATAATCACCAGCTCTTGCTTCTTCCATCTATCTATCTTCTTATACTGGGTCTGTCTCGTTTAGCCATACTCATTGCTGCCAGTTATTTTAGTATGGGACTATAGCCTATAACGCAACTGAGTCTGGTCTGTGTTTAGCTCTTAAAATGCTTTTATGTTTGGCAGTCTTTTGCTTCAGGTGAGGGTATATGTATTTTTATCCCCACGCTTTAGCGGAGGGGATATTATATTCGCCTCCGTCCGTCCGTAATGCTATCTCCGCCTAAACTATAAATCGGAATCCAACCAAGTTTGGTGTGTTGGTTGCTTACATGAGTGGGGTGTGCAGCAGCACATTTATTTTTGGCCAAGCTCTCATGGACCCTGGGGAGGGATCAAAAGGTCAAATATCAATAAAATTCAATTACAAAGTCAATTTTATAGATTTTGATACCAAACTTTGCAGAAGTAATGATTAATGAATATGTAAAACATATTGAACTGGATTTTGGCTGCAGCCCCTGGGTCATGCCCCAGGAGTCGGACTTGTGGGGGTCGGGTGGGGGTCAAGATTAAAATTTTTGGGGGAACCAAAGGGGATGATTAGTAGAATAAAAGTAAAATTTTGACACTGGGGTCAGATTGGTGCCCTGGAGGAAGGGTCCAAAGGTGAAAATTTAAGTTTTTTTTTCAGAACATTGTCATGTGGCATATCAAATCGAATGGGATGATAAGTAGAATATAACAAGTAAACTTTTTACCCTGGGCTCTGATTTTGGCCCTTGGGAGGGGTCAAAAGGTCCATGTCAGTCAAATTCAATTGCAAATATATGTGCAATTTGTTATTCGGGCCCCGTCAAGCGATTTTGGTACTTATCGCCTATGCTAGCAGCGAAGGTTCAAGTCTCGCCAGAACCTTCGCTGCTCGCTCATACAAGCAGTGAATTAAGAGGAACCTGCAGACAGAAAGCCATATTCCTGGCCCCTCTGAATGGCTGGGCATGCGCAGTTAAAATGTGTCATGACGGAATGCTCGAAGACACAAATTCGCTTGGCGGGGCTCATTTGGTACTTAGCCCCTCTGGATAAAGCGTGGGGGTTTGCGATGGCGTACAATCGACTGCATTCTAGTTTGTATGTGTTTGTGTTTTTAAAGCATATACAGTCGAACTTCAATGGCTCGAACACCTTTGGGTCCATGAAAATCTGTTCGAGACAAGGATAGTTCGAGCCACTGAGATTACTGCCAGGAGGCATAACGAGATACTTTTAGACATCTTTTCGGTGTTTTATAATGAAAATGTATGCTGTGTGTACTCATTAGAATCGCCTCATCGAGGCCTTTCTAATGAGTACACACAGCATACATTTGCAAAATAAAAGACTAAAATCTCCTTAATTATGCCCCACTATTTCTTATGTAGAGGATTTCGCTAGGGGCTTTAGAACGAGTTCGACACATCCCTGGTAAAAGAGCCATCGGTGTTCGAGCCATCGAAGTTCTACTGTAGACAGAGTTTAGAAAGACAGAGATTAGAAAAAAACAGACATATCTATCTATCTATCTATCTATCTATCTATCTATCTATCTATCTATCTATCTATCTATCTATCTATCTATCTATCTATCTATCTATCTATCTATCTATCTATCATTTTGAGAAAATGTCCAGCAACCTGTCTACGTGGGTTTTCGACAAAAGTGTTTGTTTCTGTGGATAAAGTCCTATTTTGTTTGATTTTTACATTCCAATCCCAAGTGCTGGACCTCGCATCCATCAATATTGATCTGTAATGACATTTTATTATTAATTAACAACGTCGCACCATCGTCAATGCAACGTTGTAGTCTAAAACTGGCCGCCTTTATAGCCAATAGACAAGTCTTGTGATATATTGAGTGATAAATCACTGGGTGGAAGAGCGCGACGCAAAGAGCCATCTTTTAACCCATTTCATGACGTCATTTATTGTTACCTTAACGTTAGATGGTGTCACGTCGTTTTCATGCATCAGATACGTCATGAAAACAGGTGGAAACCAACCGCACACGAGTACTGGTAACGGCTTGAAGTATCTAAGCCTGCCCAGGCAAAGCGGTGCGAGTCGTACCGCAATGTATAAATCCTATTGGTTTCATTGGGCGTCAGGCTTGAGATGTCATTTCATCTCAATGTCGGGTAAAAGTCCCACAAATTGAAGCGACGTCTCCAAAATGACCTTAATATTGTTGGCGGGATCAAACAAACGTCCACGTGACGAGGGCAAAAGCCTATAGACCGTCTACTAAATTTTTGGGTCTACTGTTTACTAAGCACAAACCGGCGTTGGTTTCCTTTGAGGAGCCAAAGACATGCTTCGTCCATGCTGTCCATCATGTTTTGACCAACCGGACGACCAGAGTCCCTGACGCGGACGACCAGAACCATGAAACGCTGTCTTCGGTCGGGTATAAAAGCCAAGGCCGCGCCGGGCCGGGCCGAGCCGCCGAGCCAAAAAATGCCGATCCGAAGATTTTATTTTTCGGAATTTTAACCGAAAATGAAATGTTAGTGGTAAATTTTGATATGATAATGTTAATTATATCAAATGTGATACTCAGCATAAATTTTGTTCTTTTTGGTGCCCTAGTTTTTGTTTTATAGCAAATTTGTCAAATTTTAGGGGTATAAAAGCCAAGGCGTTTTTTTCGTACGTTTTGATCGAATTTGAATGAAATAGACATGAGTGTGTGAAAAAAATGTACATGAAAACCCCAAAAAAGTATTTTCTAAACCTTTCATTGTAAAAATTCCAGTCAATTCCTTTTAGTATTTGTAATAACCGTATTTTTGGTGGTTTTATGTAGGCCACATCGTAATGAACCGCAACGGACGGCAATGTCAGATAAATGATAAGGGCATTAAAATATACTATCTGAATGGTAGGAAATAAAGATAGAGCTTTATGAAACTCATCATATTTCTTAATCATGTTTTGGTGATTGAAAGGGTCGTAAATATAGATTGTGGATACTCGTTAGAACCACTTCGACAAGGCAGGTCTGATGAGTATCCACAATCTATGTGTTCATAGATTGCATAGATTTCATAGATTTTTTTTGGGTGTCTTTATGTATTGATGTTGCTCCTTTGCCTATTTATAACTCACTCAGTGGGTATATCTGAGCAATAAACATTATTCTACTCTATATAGATTTTGGTGATTGAAAGGGTCGTAAATATAGATTTTGGATACTCGTTAGAACCGCTTCGACAAGGCAGTTCTGATGAGTACCCACAATCTATGTGTTCATAGATTGTGTATACTCGTTAGAATAACCTCGACATGGCAGTTCTATCAAGTACCCACATTCTATGTGTCCGAAATAATGTTTAATGTAAATAATGCATATACTATAAAAAAATTGGGGTTTGATGGATTCTAAATTATATAGACATAAACTGCTTAGCAGTCATTTTCTTTATTATAATTATCATTATGCATGTATACATTCGAATAAAAAAGAAGAAGAAAAAAAAAAACAAAAAAAAAAAAAAACAATTTTTAATTCTTTATTGTTTTGTTTGAATTTGGATCATTGCCTTCAGTTCTATTTTTAACGGCCAAGCCAACACTATTTAAGTCATTTTGAGCCGGTCAGTTTACCTATCCACACTTTTCCAGAGCAGGCTGACAATTGCCCTTCTTGAATCAGTGGAACAGAGAGAATGACCGTAGAAAATATTACATGTTCAATCTCCTCGAAAGAATGCTGCCGACCACAGCAGGTATCGAACCCGCGTCCTCCTGGTCACCAGTCAGTAAACAGCTCCTACAGGCAGTAAATAGAACCCTACAGGCACACAACGTTGAATCTACGTTGTTTCAACGTTGATTCAACGTAGAGTGCCTGCTGGGAACATCTATTTACCCTTTTTTTTTTAAAAAAAAAGTTTGGTGGACAAGAGTGTTGATTTTCCTTTAACGACGTCGAATCAACGTCATAAAACCCTGAAGTCCTTGAACAATCATTTAAACAACGTCGCATATACAAATTTTGTTCACTGGGATAACAGTCTGATGTCACTGAAAAGCATATGGGTCGTCATTTGATTCGGATCATTTCGGTCGTTGTGTGCCTTCCCTTTCGGTCCTTTTCGGTCGTTTCCTGTAATAAGGTAATTCTAAAAATAGAAACAAAAATAAACAAGGAATTCGATAAATTAAGGTGATTCTCGTGAATATATTTAATTTTATCACGAACACATAATAAGTATAATCATTTTTAAATATCATAAGGCCAAAAAGAAGTAATTTAACCGATGCATTTGAAAGAAATTCGGAATTGTCGATACTTTTTCGCCGCCTTGGCTTTTATACCCCTGGATTTCGGAAAACTGTTATTAAAAGATAAATATGCCATGTAGATACGTAAAACTACTTCTAGTTATAACATATCTAATATATAATAATTTAATCCCACATTCACCCATATATATATCTAACTTGTAACTAGAGACTAAAAATAAAATTTTCGGTAGGCTCGGCGGCTCGGCCCGGCCCGGCGCGGCCTTGGCTTTTATACCCGACCGCTGTCTTCCCCGTTCTATTTTAAGAACCGGAAGTACGTCACGAAAAAAATGCACTTTTAAGTTTTTTGCCGCAGCCGGGAAATATTAGACGGTTTACATTATAATTTTTCTTGCTATAATGATTCATTTACGAAGTTATTTGTGAATACACGATTTTATCGTATTATTGGCTATTTCCAGCAAGCCACTTTATCAGTCACGAGAGCACACGCATGAACCTCGTGCGGTTTCGCGGACTAGCAGTAAAATTCGGTTCGTACCCAGTGTGTTCGCAGAAGTCTAGAGTTTGGACCACTTCTGAATTATCACCACTTTGATTCTCTTATATTATAAACAAATTAAATTATTATTTCATGATCCAGCAAGGAGTCCAATAGGTGAAGACGGAATAGCAAACAGAGAAGACTATGATCAGACTTTCTTCCGCTTTCGCCTTACCCCATGACACAGACAATGTATGGTCGTCCACCCGGTTTTAGACTACACTCGGTTTTCGACGATATAAGCGGTCGCGAGATTTTCGCGTGAATTTCGACGTCACACTCTTTCTAATATTAACTTCCGGAAATTCCATCTGTCAATCCTTAACAATGACCAAAAATGTGCTTCAAACCTGCAAGTATTATATAAATATTTTCCTTTTTTATTTACTTAAATGCTTCATTAATTGGTTTCTGCCAAATTCACATACATGCCCATTCAAACATCAGTATCCAAACCATCAGACGATGCCTTTCTACAAAAGGCACTCATTTGGAACCCCTCGGAATTGATCAGTTGGCATATATGGGGAATCCTTGCCCAAAAATGAAAATAATGGAAGCACAGAATTGCCCACAAAATGTTAGAAAGTACTTTTGATTCGTGTGTCATATTTTTTTAAATGAACCCAGTGTTCAGACTGGGGGGTATTGGACACACCTAACATACTGCACAAGTGTAATTTTTTTAAGAATGTGATATTTTCCTTTGGCCCTGTTGTCAGTAACTACTGAAATGTAAGAAAAAAAGTGAATTCTCAGAAGTACCATTTTTAAATTACTTTAGTTAATGCACACTGCTAATGGTTTTAATTGGGTGAAATTTATTACACTGTAGTTCAATATAAACTTGTACAAGACAATGAATTTTAATGATTGAAAATAAAATAACCCAATGTATAAAGACAAGAAGTTGTTCTGTCATAATATCACTTAAAATTAGTTTTTCCGCTTTTCTTTCCACTTAAATAATGACACTAATTGGCCATCGTCGAAAACCGAGTGGTGACGTCATGCCATTTTGACATGTAAGGTGATCAAATATGGAGTCCGATAGCAAAATAAAAACGCATGAACCGAAAATCGGCTGGTTGCCGCTGGTATAACGAGTGTACCTACATATTTTAGCGCATCAGAGTTAAAGCAAATTCTTTTTTTTAATCCGGTACATAAGCGGCAAAAAATTGATCGTCGAAAACCGGGAGGGGCGGCATATATTACAGGTCCCTGGACATTTCGGACCATAACAAAATCGGCCATGACCAAATCGGCCCATAACAAAATAGGCCCATACAGAATCGGCCCATAGCAATTTCGATCCACAATTTTAATGATGGTATATTATATTATTTTTATTTCTTATCTGCCATTATAAAGTTTGCATTGCGACCAGACTCACATCTGAGAGAGGTAATTATTGAAAATAATGATAAAGATGCCGAGCGGCGAAAAGCGGTACAAAATAAATTGTATATACAAGTATTTTATCATAAATTAACTGGATCTTTCATTTTTTTTTTTTTTAATTTTGGCTGATAATTTACCCCTGTAACAGCCTTTTTATCATTCATGGGCCGAAATTGCTATGGGCCGATTTTGTCATGGGCCGATTTTGACATGGGCCGAAATGACCCGGAACCATATTACATACCGGTACACTTCAAAAGCAATCTTGTCTGGGTCTGCACTGTTTTCTAAAGCCTATCTGCTTTTTTTGTTTTACAGCCCTTTCAAGATTATTTCACTTATTTTGAGCCGATTGTTAATCAAACGTAAACGGGAGGACCCCTGTGCAGGGAGAATCAACCCCTGTGCAGGTTAAAGAACCTTACGGTAATCACATGATTACTGTTTAGGCTTTCATCCTGCAAAAACTGGAGTGTATGTAATATACACCGTCTGTGTCCCCTCCTGGGGTTAAGGCGAAACCGGAAGAAAGAAAGGTGGGCAAGAAGAGGAGTACCTGCAGAATAAACCACATGACTGTCTGTTGCAGAACTTGGCATCATTAAACCAGTGATTAATCTGATACTGATTAGATTGTGCTAGGATTTGGGATAAATGGAAGTCAGTATAGTATCTAGTGCTTTATTTTAATAGGCGGCCCTAAGGCTGCAACAATACAGTTACCTCACAATACGATACATATCATTTGTGTCACGATACAATACGTATAGCAACACACTTTCTGGCATGAAAAAGAAACTTTAAGCAAAGAAATTCCTTAAAATCTGCTGTAAGCAGTAATAATATATACCGGTACTCAAATATACTTCTTTGGTAGAAATTAACTGTAATATACATAAACAATGGAAATAAAAGTGAAAATAGTAACATATTTGTAATGTGTTGTCACAAATTTATGCAAAAACCAGCAAAAGTTTTACTGTTTACATCTCATCTCTATCAATTTACCATGTTTGCTGTAGCGTAATCGTATCATCAAATTGCTATACGATACCCATATCGCCAGCAGATTATCACGATTAGTATACGATTCACTGAATCACTGCACCTCAAGACGGCCCCCGTCCATCTGGGATTGAAGAAATAGATGGACTGTATGATGCTTCCACGCAGAGCTGAAACCGACCGCACACGAGTACTGGAAAACCACTTAGAGGATCTAAGCCTGCCCAGGCAAAGCGGTGTGAGTCGGACCGTCCATGCTCAAAGTGATATATTACCTTTATTCTTCATTGTATTGCTTTCATAGTAGGTCTGTTGCTTGACGGGGACTTTGAACCTCAAATCAAATAAACAAACAGTCATTGGAGGTACCTCTTTCATATACAACCTGCAGCCCCCACCCATCGGGCTTGAAGATATAGATGCATGATGCTTCCTCGCAGAGCTGAAACCGACCTGCACACGAGTACTGGTAAACCGCTTATAGCATCTTAGCCTGCCCAGGCAAAGTGGTGTGAGTCAGAACGTTCATGCTTATAAGCCCTATTGGTTTCATGGGGGGGGGGGCAGGGATTGAGAGGTCATTTCATCTCAATGTCGGGTAAAAGTCCCACAAAATTGGAAGCAACATCTCCAAAATGACCTTTACAGTGTTGACAGGGCCGTTAAACCTCATATCAAACAAACAAATCATATACAACCCATTAATTGCAGCAAGGACCGAAGTTTTGGTGAAAATTGCCGTTTTTCAACTTAAGTTTATTTAGAAGTTTGCTCTGTATTACATCCCTTATTTCCCTTCGAAGCTTGGTAGTGTAGTGAATAGAGTGCTGGACTGAACCAGAGGGTCATGGGTTCAAATCCTGGTAGAGGAATGTTCCTTTATTTATTATATGTTTTCTTTAACCCATTTAGTACCAGAAACCCCAAAACGGTTACCCTGGCAAACAGTGCAGGCCCAGATCAGATGCCGCATATACTCATCAGGGCCTACACTATTTGCAAAAAGTTCAGTCATTTTCCAAATCAATTTTGAAGAAAACACAACCTGAAACCCCTAAATTTTGAAATGGACTCCTGCTATATAAGGAGGATGATTCCATTTGGTACAAAAAGGGTTAAAAGCCATATAGACAGTTATTATTACTTGCAAACTTGTAGATTTTTTTTGTCAGATTTAAATTTCACATATTATAAATTGAGAAAAAAAAAATCTATAAATTGGGTCTATACTGGCCATCTTTCTATTGAAAATCACTGTTTTGAGGTTTAACATCCCTTTCAACACTATTTAGGTCATTTTGGAGACGTTGCTTCCAATTTTGTGGGACTTTTACCCAACATTGAGTTGAAATGACATCTTAAGCCCTACTGCCCAATGAAACCAGAATGCTTAAATGCATTGGATGATCTGACTCACACCCCTTTGCATGGGCAGGCTTAGTCCTTCTAAGCGGTTTACCAGTAATTGTGTGTGGTCAGATTCAGCTCTGCCTGGAGGCATCATGCAGCCCAATCTATTTCTCCAAGTCCCGGTGGGTGGGAGCGATTAAAATCACTGTAATCATGTAATGTAATAGCTACCGTATTTATTTCCAACATTTTTTATTTTACAGTCACCAAAGGCCAGAACCTGAACTGTAATTTTGATGCAAACAACACCTGCTCATGGATTCAGGTGACTACCGACAAGGCTAACTGGCTACTACATAAAGGACCAACTGCTTCCCAGAACACAGGGCCCCCAAGCGACCACACAACAGGAACTAGATGTAAGTTGGGCACTTTCTGAAAAGTCGATTTTGTGATTGATCATCATCTAAACTTGTCATCACAAAAAAACATGCCTACTGTAAAAATCTTAAAAATTCAGACACAGTGAGGGCTTGCTGTAATTCTTCTAAAATGTTAACAAATTTGTTTCACGATCCAGAAAGGATTCCAAAAAGTGCAGATGGAATGGCAAATAGTGTAGACCCTTATCAGACTGCTCCTGGGTCTGCACTGTTTGCTTAGGCATGTCTGTCCCAATACTTAGGATCTTTACAGTATATAATGTGAACCCCCTTAACCCTTTACCACTCAGGGATTTTGTCAATTTCACTGATTTTCACAGTGTTGCACCTGACAGCAACTTCAACTAGCCATTGTTTCATAATGGATGGTCTGTTTTACACCAAACTAGGTATGAATGTTCATTGGGCAGTAGCCTTTCAAATGCAACCTTTCATGACTTGATCATTGTTGTCATGGTAAAGAGGGGGCATCTCAAAGTTGGCAAAAAGTGTGTTTTCACATGAATTTTGGACCACATTTTAATCTTCACACAGCTGTCAAGGCAACCATTAACATGGTTGGCACTAACCATTTTCACTGTTTGCAGCATGTTTTATCAGCATCAATTTTCAGGCATGTTTGACCCCAGACACCCTCAGATACAAATTTTAGCGGCCGGTTCGGCCATAAACCCAAAATTTTTCGGGATGCGAGGGGGGCGTTGCCCCCCTTCAAACCCCCCCAGGAATATTTTTAGTGGGGAGGCGCGCGAAAAATCAGGTCACTTTTTTGCCCAACAAATCCTAAAGCAAACTTAACTATCCAGGGGTAGAAATGCAGATTTTATGTGCTTCTGGGGCTTAAAATTGGGGGGGGGGTGCAGACACGTAAAAACACGTATCTGGGTGGTAAAGGGTTAACTAAAATCTGGGAACATACTGAATTTT
Source organism: Lucinisca nassula (assembly GCA_963580285.1). NCBI lineage: Eukaryota > Metazoa > Mollusca > Bivalvia > Lucinida > Lucinidae > Lucinisca > Lucinisca nassula. The sequence goes on from OY757021.1 coordinate 49,138,196, forward strand.
AGTCTAAAATGCTTTAATTATATCTGAAATATTGTTTCTTGCAATACAATGATGAAAAAACATTATTTTGGTCAGTTGGGATTTTCTTCTTTAACCCTTTACCACTCAGGGATTTTGTCAATTTCACTGATTTTCACAGTGTTGCACCTGACAGCAACTTCAACTAGCCATTGTTTCATAATGGATGGTCTGTTTTACACCAAACTAGGTATGAATGTTCATTGGGCAGTAGCCTTTCAAATGCAACCTTTCATGACTTGATCATTGTTGTCATGGTAAAGAGGGGGCATCTCAAAGTTGGCAAAAAGTGTGTTTTCACATGAATTTTGGACCACATTTTAATCTTCACACAGCTGTCAAGGCAACCATTAACATGGTTGGCACTAACCATTTTCACTGTTTGCAGCATGTTTTATCAGCATCAATTTTCAGGCATGTTTGACCCCAGACACCCTCAGATACAAATTTTAGCGGCCGGTTCGGCCATAAACCCAAAATTTTTCGGGATGCGAGGGGGGCGTTGCCCCCCTTCAAACCCCCCCAGGAATATTTTTAGTGGGGAGGCGCGCGAAAAATCAGGTCACTTTTTTGCCCAACAAATCCTAAAGCAAACTTAACTATCCAGGGGTAGAAATGCAGATTTTATGTGCTTCTGGGGCTTAAAATTGGGGGGGGGGGGGGTGCAGACACGTAAAAACACGTATCTGGGTGGTAAAGGGTTAACTAAAATCTGGGAACATACTGAATTTTAGTCTAAAATGCTTTAATTATATCTGAAATATTGTTTCTTGCAATAAAATGATGAAAAAACATTATTTTGGTCAGTTGGGATTTTCTTCTTTAACCCTTTACCACTCAGGGATTTTGTCAATTTCACTGATTTTCACAGTGTTGCACCTGACAGCAACTTCAACTAGCCATTGTTTCATAATGGATGGTCTGTTTTACACCAAACTAGGTATGAATGTTCATTGGGCAGTAGCCTTTCAAATGCAACCTTTCATGACTTGATCATTGTTGTCATGGTAAAGAGGGGGCATCTCAAAGTTGGCAAAAAGTGTGTTTTCACATGAATTTTGGACCACATTTTAATCTTCACACAGCTGTCAAGGCAACCATTAACATGGTTGGCACTAACCATTTTCACTGTTTGCAGCATGTTTTATCAGCATCAATTTTCAGGCATGTTTGACCCCAGACACCCTCAGATACAAATTTTAGCGGCCGGTTCGGCCATAAACCCAAAATTTTTCGGGATGTGAGGGGGGCGTTGCCCCCCTTCAAACCCCCCCAGGAATATTTTTAGTGGGGAGGCGCGCGAAAAATCAGGTCACTTTTTTGCTCAACAAATCCTAAAGCAAACTTAACTATCCAGGGGTAGAAATGCAGATTTTATGTGCTTCTGGGGCTTAAAATTGGGGGGGGGGGGTGCAGACACGTAAAAACACGTATCTGAGTGGTAAAGGGTTAACTTAAATCTGGGAACATACTGAATTTTAGTCTAAAATGCTTTAATTATATCTGAAATATTGTTTCTTGCAATAAAATGATGAAAAAACATTATTTTGGTCAGTTGGGATTTTCTTCTTTAACCCTTTACCACTCAGGGATTTTGTCAATTTCACTGATTTTCACAGTGTTGCACCTGACAGCAACTTCAACTAGCCATTGTTTCATAATGGATGGTCTGTTTTACACCAAACTAGGTATGAATGTTCATTGGGCAGTAGCCTTTCAAATGCAACCTTTCATGACTTGATCATTGTTGTCATGGTAAAGAGGGGGCATCTCAAAGTTGGCAAAAAGTGTGTTTTCACATGAATTTTGGACCACATTTTAATCTTCACACAGCTGTCAAGGCAACCATTAAGGTGGTTGGCACTAACCATTTTCACTGTTTGCAGCATGTTTTATCAGCATCAATTTTCAGGCATGTTTGACCCCAGACACCCTCAGATACAAATTTTAGCGGCCGGTTCGGCCATAAACCCAAAATTTTTCGGGATGTGAGGGGGGCGTTGCCCCCCTTCAAACCCCCCAGGAATATTTTTAGTGGGGAGGCGCGCGAAAAATCAGGTCACTTTTTTGCTCAACAAATCCTAAAGCAAACTTAACTATCCAGGGGTAGAAATGCAGATTTTATGTGCTTCTGGGGCTTAAAATTGGGGGGGGGGGGGGTGCAGACACGTAAAAACACGTATCTGAGTGGTAAAGGGTTAACTTAAATCTGGGAACATACTGAATTTTAGTCTAAAATGCTTTAATTATATCTGAAATATTGTTTCTTGCAATAAAATGATGAAAAAACATTATTTTGGTCAGTTGGGATTTTCTTCTTTAACCCTTTACCACTCAGGGATTTTGTCAATTTCACTGATTTTCACAGTGTTGCACCTGACAGCAACTTCAACTAGCCATTGTTTCATAATGGATGGTCTGTTTTACACCAAACTAGGTATGAATGTTCATTGGGCAGTAGCCTTTCAAATGCAACCTTTCATGACTTGATCATTGTTGTCATGGTAAAGAGGGGGCATCTCAAAGTTGGCAAAAAGTGTGTTTTCACATGAATTTTGGACCACATTTTAATCTTCACACAGCTGTCAAGGCAACCATTAAGGTGGTTGGCACTAACCATTTTCACTGTTTGCAGCATGTTTTATCAGCATCAATTTTCAGGCATGTTTGACCCCAGACACCCTCAGATACAAATTTTAGCGGCCGGTTCGGCCATAAACCCAAAATTTTTCGGGATGTGAGGGGGGGCGTTGCCCCCCTTCCAACCCCCCAGGAATATTTTTAGTGGGGAGGCGCGCGAAAAATCAGGTCACTTTTTTGCTCAACAAATCCTAAAGCAAACTTAACTATCCAGGGGTAGGAATGCAGATTTTATGTGCTTCTGGGGCTTAAAATGGGGGGGGGGGTGCAGACACGTAAAAACACGTATCTGAGTGGTAAAGGGTTAAACCCCACTTTTACACAGTAAAACGGGGGCTTATACTTATAGGGTGTACATTACTTTTCTTAAATCTGCTCCAAAACATTGATAATGGGCAATTGTTAGAACCACCTCACTAAGGCGGTTCTAACAAGTACCCACAATCTATGTTTTGAGCCGAAATATGAAAAATATCAGAATTTATATCTGAAATTTTTCAGTTTTTGTTAGTAAAATTTTCAATATATATATTTTCAATATAGGTGTGTTTTCATTTGCTAACAGAATGTTCTGTCAAAAATGAAATAAAAATGTAAAAATACTTGTCCAACATAAAGCAATGGAAGAGTCCACTAGTATACAATGGGTTTAAAATGCTGCAGAGAAAATGGTTATCTTATTTCTTTGTATTTTGTTTCAGCTAAATTAAGGATTGACATTTCTTTGACATTTCATATTATTTGTCTGCCCACTGCCCAGCCTTATTTTTGCTGAAAAATAATAAAGAAAAATACTTTTTCCTTTGTTACTTATGCAGAGTGGTTAGAAGTGAGAGCTACTGGAATGGAATTTTTCATTACGAAAACACGCCTATATACATACATTGTAACCTTAATCGCCAAAAAAATGAAAATTTTAAGAGGAAAAATTGTGATTTTTTTCTTATTTCTGCTCAAAATATATATTGTGGGTATTCCTTAGAACCGCCTCATGGAGGCGGTTCTAACGAGTACCCACAGTCTATATTTTAGAGCAGAAATAAGAAAAATAAGGTTAACCCCTGTAAACCCCAGTCTTCGTTACTATATAAAAGGGGGTTCAAGGGGGCAAAATTATATAGGCATGTTTTCGTGATGGCTGCCAAATTGCTTCCTGCAAAAATTGTATGATAACCCTCTTAACGCATGTCCTGTTGAATATTTAAATATGCTACACCCACCACTGATTTTCAACCAATCAGATTACTTGATGCAATTTATTGTGAAAAATTCATAAACTGAATGAAGAACAATGAAGGTGCTGATCAGATGGCTTCTTCAGAAGCCATCTGATCTGGATCTTCATTGTTTGAAAGATACGACATATCCAGGCTCAGCAGCACAAGGGTTAAGGTGCCAAGAAAAACTGCATCTGAAAACATCTGTTTCTGACCTCTGCTGCATGTTCATCTTCTTGCAAACTTTTCTGAAAATATTTTTGCATACAGGCGAATAGTCTGGACCCTGATCAGAGGAGAAGTCTGATCTGGGTCCACACTGATAGCAAGTTACTAATTTTAGACAACAAAGCAGACAACAATTGTTATGATTGGCATCTTCTGTCCTGAGAAGCAAGCTCTTCTTGTAGGTGTTTATCCATTTGTAACCCTTTAAGTACCAAATGGAATAACCGGCCCCGATAGCTCAGTTGGTAGAGTGTCCGCTCCGGGGAACAGGAGGTCACGGGTTCGATCCCGGGCCGCGACATACCAAAGTTGTTAAGAATGGTACTAGCTGCTCCTCGCTTGGCACTCAGATTTACGGGGTAGAGCTAGGACTGGTCGACCCAGTGTCAGGATAATGTGACTGGGTGTGGTATCATGTAATGTGTCTGGGACATGATACTTCAGTGAGGCAGCACTATAAAAGTGAGCATTGAGCTCCCTGTGGCAACCAGACACAGTCGTGATATGACTGAAAAATTGTTGAAAGCGGCGTTAAACCCGAATTCACACACACTCACACACCAAATGGAATCACGGCCCCTGCCCATCAGGGCTTGAAGAAATAGATTGGCTGCATGATGCTTCCACCCAGAGCTGAAACCGACCCGCAAACGAGTACTGGTAAACCGCTAGAGTATCTAAGCCTGCCCAGGCAAAGCGGTGTGAGTCGGCCAGCCATGCTAATGAACCCTATTGGTTTCATTGGATGGCAGGGCATGAGATGTCATTTCATCTCAGTGTCGGGTAAAAGTCCCACAAAATTGGAAGCAACGTCTCCAAAATGACCTTTTCGGTGTTGACGGGGTAGTTAAATCTCAAATCAAACAATGATTGGCATCTTCTGTCCTGAGAAGCAAGCTCTTTCTTTTAGGAGTTTATTCATTTTTAAATGGACTTGATCACTACAGGGTTTGAAACAGCTCTGTTGTAAATCATAATATAGGAATGAATTTCAATTTTGCGGATTTTATCGATTTGTAAACTCAGGCTTCATGCAGTTTGTGAGTGATTCGCCAGAGTTTACACATCGATAAAATCCCCCAAAATGGCAATTCATTCTTTATACAGTTGAACTTCAATGGCTCTAACACCTTTGGGACCTCGAAAATCTGTTCGAGACATGGGTAGTTCGAGCGACTGATGGTACTGCCAGGAGGCCTAACGAGATACTTTTAGACATCTTTTCGGTGTTCTATAATGAATATGCATTCTGTGAGGCGATTCTAATGAGTACACACAGCATACATTTGCAAGATTAAAGACTAAAATCTCCTTTATTGTCCCCCACTATTTCTTATGTAGATTATTTCGCTAGAGGCTGAAGAATGGGTTCGACACAGCCATAGTAAATGAGCCATCGGTGTTCGAGCCATCGAAGTTCTACTGTAATTCCAACTATGTCATCAAAATATTAAAATGCGCCAAAATGGTATTTTTTCAGGAATAATTTAGAAAGCGTAAGAATGAACTTACCAACGGCCACGACGGAATGATTATTCAATTAAAAGCAAACAAAACGTCAAGTCTATAAAGGCAGTTTATTTTTCTTCTAACATTTATGCTTTCAGTAGTTTTCCATCTTTTAATCTAACGCTGTTTACGTTGTTTTTATACAATGGCGTAACGCGTGGATTCTAATCGTGCTCTTTGACATCAAGTAATATTACTACCTAGCTGTCGCTGTCTGAAACAGATCTGAGATTCTTGCTCATGGATTTTATCGAAGTATAAAACTTTTATTTCAACCAATCAGATTGCTCGAAATATACATGATGATGGAGAATTGAAATTATTAGAAAATATATAATCACTACATGGAGGATCTTACATGAGTGCTCATGTATTATTGAATTTATTAAACGAGTTGAGGAAAAGGGATAAAATGCGAGGCTTTGCCGAGCATTTTATCCCTTTTCCTCAACGCGTTTAATAAATTCAATAATAAACGAGCACGAATGCAAGATTCTATTTATCATATGACATTTAAAACGCATTTTATTCACGATTGATCACAAAAATGTCAATATTCCGCCATTAGTAAACGCGATGTCGTTAAGTACGTCTTACATGTAACATTACGGGACGTACATAGCTAATTTGCATATTTAATCCACGAGTGGATTATCGAAAATATTACATGGCGTTATTACACTCTCAGACGCGACGTCATGTGATAAATGCTTTTCTCCTTCAGCTGGATATTATATCTACTATGAAACCACAGGAGGAACCACAGGTGATATTGCCCAACTTCAGAGTCCCAGAATCACTGTGCGCTCAACAACGCAGTGCCTATCATTCTGGTTCTTCATGTATGGGCAAACTGTGGGTGCCCTCAATGTGTATATCAAAAGTGGCAATCGACTTGGCAACCCTGTATGGACCAGGAGCCATACTCAAGGACGGCAGTGGAAACAGGCTGTGGTCAACATTCGTAATAAAAGAAATGTTCAGGTAAAGTAGTATTTTAGTTTTGTTTATCAGAACTCATGGGAAACTGATAAAGGAAGCATTTTAAGGGGATAAATCTGTTTTTATACCCCCGCAAAAGTAGTTTGAAGGGGGTATACTGGAATCAGCCTGTCGGTTGGTTGGTTTGTCGGGCAGTCTGTCTGCAAAATTTTTTCCACTTAACTCCTCCTTCACTATCAGTTGGATTCAATTGATACTTGCCATAATTGTTCACCAGGAGGGGTAGATGTGCAAGACACAAATTTCACCAAAGTTCATCCCATAATTATCCCCACGTTTTTTAAAAAAAGTGGGGATATTGCAATCGCCTCCGTCCGTCTGTCCGTCTGTCTGTCCGGCTATCTCCTCCTAAACCGTTAGCCGGAATTCAACCAAATTTGGTATGCGAGTTGCTTACATGAATGGCTTGCGCAAGAGCACATTTTTTTTTGTCCCCGCCCCCAGGGGCCCTGGGGAGGGGTCAAAAGGTCAAATATCAATAAAATTCAATTACAAAGTCAATTTTGAAGATTTTGATGCCAAACTTTGCACATGTACTTAATTAGTTATGAAAAAAGTAAAACATATTGAACGGGATTTTGGCTGTGACCCCTAGGTCACGCCCTTGGGGTCGGATTTGGGGGGGGGGGGGGCGGGGGTCAAAATTAAAGTTTTTCAGAACATAGTCATGTTGCATATCTATGCGAAGGGGATAATGGGTAGAATAAACTACAAGTAAAATTTTGACCCTGGGGTCAGATTGGGGCCCTGGGAGAGGGGTCAAAGGGTCAAAATTTAAGTTTTTTGGAACATAGTCATGTGGCAAATGAAATTGAAGGGCATGATTAGTAGAATATAATACAGGTAATATTTTGACCATGGAGTCAAATTAGGGCCCAGGGTGGGGGGTTTTCGGTACTTGGCCCCTCTGTAGAAAGCGTGGGGATTTGCGATGGCGCGCCATCGACAGTATTCTAGTTATGGAGTTATGACCTTTGATTTGCTGAAAAAAGTGCTAAAAAACCTTGTTCGCTGAACCCCTCATTCACTATCAGTAGGATTCAATTGATAATTGCCATAATTGTTCACCAGGAGGGATAGATGTGCAAGACGCAAATTTCACTAAAGATTGTCCCATAATTACGGAGTTATGGCCCTTGATTTGCTAAAAATGTGCTAAACAACTCCTCCTTCACTATCAGTCGGATTCAATTGATACTTACCATAATTGTTCACCAGGAGGGGTAAATGTGCAAGATACAAATTTCACTAAGGTTTGTCCCATATTTACGGAGTTATGGCCCCTGAATCAATTTGAAACATACTCTCTTGACCCTGATTTGCTTGCAAACATCTTGTCCACTGAACTCCTCCTTCACTATCAGTTGGATTCAATGGATACTTGGCATACTTATTCACTAGGATAAGTAGATGTGCAAGACGCAAATTTCAGGAGAATCTGTCCAACAATTATGGAGTTATTGCCCCTGAATGGACTCAGTGGACCCTGTTTATGTTTTTTTATATCCCTGGTAGTGATAGCGGAGACATTGTTTTTGCCCTGTCTGTTTGTTGGCTTGTTGGACAACTTTAATATTGGTCATAACTTTTTAACTGTTTGAGGTAGAGCCTTCATATTTTGCCTGTAGGTTCCTTGTGACAAGAGCTTCACTTTCATACAAAACATGACCTGTGACCTTGACCAGTGACCTACTTTAAAGAAGAAAAAAAAAACATTGGTCATAACTTTTAAATAGTTTAAGATAGAGTCTTTATATTTTGCATGTCGTAGGTTCCTTGTGACAAGGGCTTTAAGCCCATACCAAAAATTTTGGCATTTGACCTACTTAAACAAATAAACTTAACATTGGTCATAACTTTTGAGCCCTTTGAGATAGATCCTTCATATTTTGCATGTAGGTTCCTTGTGACAAGGGCTTAAAGCCTGTATAAAAAAAAATGACCTGTGACCTACTTAAAAGAAAAACTTAACATTGATGATAACTTTTGAACCCTTTCAGATATGGCCTTCATATTTGGCATATAGGTTTCTTGTGCCAAGGGCTTTCCACTCAAACAAAAACAATTGACCTGTGACCTTGACCTACTTTAAAGAAAGAAATTATCATTTGTCATAACTTTTGAACCATTTGAGATAGAGCCTTCATATTTAGCATGCAGGTTCCTTGTGACAAGGGCTTCCCACTCAAGCAAAACATCTTGACCTGTGACCTTGTCCATGACATGTGACCAACTTTGAATAAAAAATTGACCTTGCTCGGGGACATGTTTGTTTTTCACAAACATATCTTGTTTTTCCTCGCTTTTTTGCTGTTTAAGAAACATTCAAACCTTCGTGTACCATAAAAGCCCTAAGTATTGGGACATACAGGCCTAAGCAAACAGTGCAGTCCAAGATCAGTCCAGCCCCCGCCCATAGGGGCTTGAAGAAATATATGGGCTGCATGATGCTTCCACGCAGAGCTGAATCCGGCCCACACACTAGTACTGGTAAACCGCTTAGAGGATCTAAGCCTGTCCATGCTAATAAACCCTATTGGTTTCATTGGGCGACAGGGCTTGAGATGTCATTTCATCTCAATGTCGGGTAAAAGTCCCACAAAATTGGAAGCAACGTCTCCAAAATGACCTTTACAGTGTTGACGGGGACGTTAAACCTCAAATCAAACAAAAACAAAAACCAAGATCAGTCTTATCAGAGTCTACATTGTTTGCAATGCCATCGTCACCTTTTGGGACTCTTTGCGGGATCATGAAACAAAGTTGCTAAAATTTTAGGAGAATCACACCAGATCCCCAATGTGTTCAAATTTTTAGGATTTTTATGGTAACCAAAAATGATGGTTATCCCTTGCAAACCTTTAGGCCAGTACAGGTACATAAATGAGCCCCGCCAAGCGAATTTGTGTCTTCGAGCATTCCGTCATGACAAATTTTAACTGCGCATGCCCAGCCATTCAGAGGGGCCAGGGATATGGCTTTCTGTCTGAAGATTCCTCTTGATTCCCTGCTTGTATGAGCGAGCAGCGAAGGTTCTGGCGAGACTGCGCAGATGCGCAGGCTCGCCTGAACCTTTGCTGCTCGCATAGGCGATAAGTACCAAAATCGCTTGACGGGGCGCAAATGGTGTCAAGCCATATGAGATGGCCCATAATGCGCCTTTTCATCAGGATCTTCACACTTCGTTGATTTTTTCAGTGCAAGATCAGCCCATTGGGGCTTGAAGAAATATATGGGCTGCATGAGCTGAAACCGACCCGCACATGAGTACTGGTAAATTGCTTAGAGGATCTAAGCCTGCCCAGGCAAAGTGGTGTGAGTCGGCCCGTCCAGGCTTACAAGCCCTACTGGTTTCATTGGGCTTGAGATGTCATTTCATCTCAATGTAGGATAAACCCACAAAATTGGAAGCAACATCTCCAAAATGACCTTTACAGTGTTCACGGGGACTTTAAACCTCAAATCAAACAAAAAAAAGTGCAAGATCAATCTTACACTGAAAAAAAAAGAAGATAATTTTCTGCTTCTTATAATTATGCTTTAACCCTTTTTGTACCAAATGGAATCTCCCTCTTTATATATAGCAGGAGTCCGTTTCAAAATTTTGGGGTGTCAGGTTGTGTTATCTTTAAAATTGATTTGGAAAATGGTTGAACTTTTTGCAAACAGTGTAGGCCCTGATCAAACGCCGCAGAATGCGGCATCTGATCGGGGCCTGCACTGTTTACCAACTACCAATTTTGGGGTTTCAGGTTGTGTTATCTTTAAAACTGATCTGGAAAATGGTTGAACTTTTTGCAAACAGTGTAGGCCCTGATCTGGGCCTGCACTGTTTGGCAACTACCTATTTTTGGGGGTTTCCAGAACAAAATGGGTTTAACTGTAATTATTAATGCAATTTTAAAGCGTTAGCTGTCACCACAGGCAATACAACTTTTTTGTGGTGATTTCCCTCCATTTAGGGGTGTAACATGTGAACTGGGTATAATATTGGACCATGAAAACAGCTATCAAATGGTTCAGTGGAAATCTGCATTCAGATAATGCCCGCACTGGCTAAGCTCGTCTGGCATTGCATGCATTATTTATGTTGAGTACCCTGCAGGCACAAAACGTTGACTCAACGTTGAACTAACGTTGAAACAACGTTTTCAACGTTGTTTCAACGTTAGTTCAAGGTTGAGTGCCTGCTGGGTAGGTGCTAAAGGTGTAATCATCAATGATGTGAAAATGGTGTGAGGCATAATTTGTGACACACAAGCTTTAGCTAATTGAAATCTAACAAACAGAGAATATATATATAATTTTTCGATGATACATGGAATTCACAAGCAGTGAAAAATAAAAATATAGTTGTCACTGATTGAAACAGTGACAATATCGGTTTCGATTTCACTGGGAAGTCTCTATATTTCAGTGAAAAGCATGTATTAAGAAACTATAATTCATTTGATAAAACTCTAAGAATCAGTTGTTCAAAGCATTGTTAGCTTAACGAGCTCGTTAGTAGTCAAATTGGTAACTGTTCTAATATATACAATATCAAATATAGCCGCCCTGCCCATTGGGACTTAAAGAAATAGATTGGGCTACATGATGCTTCCATGCAGAGCTGAAACTGACCGCACATGATTACTGATAAACTGCTTAGAGGGTCTAAGACTGCCCAGGAAAAGTGGTGTGAGTCAGAACCGTCCATATTTTTAAACCCTATTGGTTTCATTGGGCAGCAGGGGTTGAGAGGTCATTTCATCTCAATGTCGGGTAAAAGTCCCACAAAATTGAAAGCAACGTCTCAAAAATGGGTCAGGCCTCAGATTCTATGATGGTTCCAACCTAAAGGCTTATGTTGGTTGGTACCTGATGCTCTGTCTCTGGTTGGGCCCATCGGAGTCAAGGCCATATTGTGGGAAAGTAACTGTCCTTTTGGCTTTCCGCTATGGATGTTTCCATTAGGGTCTCTTGTTTCATGTTAATGTTTCTTTACCTTTGGTGTCTCTGGTGGGAGCTGTCAGTTAATTGTATTGATTCCTGATCATTGCCTCCACTTCTACTTTACTATATAGTCTTGATGGGGACGTTAAACCTCAAATCAAACAAACACTTTTTAATATAATGTTATTGTTGCTGAAAAAATGAGAGCAGCTAATGCTGCTCATTTTTTCAGCAAAAATATTAGCATACTCACCGTATTAAATGATAAAGTTTTAACGATACATTAACTAACAACATTGTTAGTCTTGAACAACTGGCCCCAAATTTATAAGAATGTACATTTCCAAATTCAAAGATGGAAGGGTTCACTTCAGAAACTCAGGGGTGAAAGGCGAATGATTTTGAGCTATTTATAACACTTCTTTTGTTTTTAGATCGTTATTGAAGCGGTGAAGGGGCGTGGCTACTTGGGTGACATTGCTGTTGATGATATCTTCTATTCAATAGGCACATGTGGTCAGGCAGGTAAGGAACTGTTTTAGTTGACACATGTGTTGGTTTGAGTTTAACGACTCAGTCAACACTATTAAGGTCATTTGAAGCCAGTCAGTTTTCATCAATTGCACACTTTTCCTGGACAGGCTTGTACATAAGTGATTGTAGCATCCGCCCATCGGGGCTTGAAGAAATAGATGGGCTGCATGATGCTTCCACGCAGAGCTGAAACAGGATTTCATGTCAATATCGGGTAAAAGTCCCACAAAATTGGAAGCAGCATCTCTAAAATGACCTGTACAGTGTTGACGGGAATGTTAAACCTCAAATAAAACAAACAAACAAACATAAGTGATTGACCAGCACATTTGCACATGTTCTTTTGCCGGAAACAGTGGACACATGAGAAAAGATTCCTTAGATTTCTCCAGTTTACCATCACTAAATGTTCTTTATATATATATAATATCAGCATATTTGCAATATTAGTATATTGGTAAAGAATGCAAGACAACACTCAAAATGATCTTAAAGATTTTTTTGTCTTAATGCCTTTCCTTTTGGTGCAGAAAGTGTAGAAATAAACCCTTGCAAATCATGCTCAGTTCCTAACCCTAGTCCTGCTGAATATTTTAATCTGCCACACCCACTACCAATTATCAACCAATCAGATTACTTGATGCCAATTATTGCAATTATACCATCTGAATGACAAACAATGTAGATCCAGATCAGATGGCTTCTGAAGAAGCCATCTGATATGGATCTACATTGTTTGAAAGATCAGGCATATCCTGGCTCAGCAGGACAAGGGTTAATGGGCCAATTAAAATTCCACAGCAGATGACATTCTAATTTTTTGTTTTTGGTCTGAGAGAAGAAAAAACAGCTTGATTCACATGATATGCAGATCCTTGTTTTCTGTCTCCAAAATAAAAATGTTCATCAAGCGAACAAGTCCGTGAAATTAACACCCCCCCCCCCCCTAAACCCCAATTTATATAGAGAAAACTGGGGTTTAGGGGGGTATACATTATTTTTCTTATTTTTGCTCAAGGACATAGGTTGTGGGTACTCATTAGAACCGCCTTGATGAGGCGGTTCTAACGAGCACCACAACCTGTGTTTGCAGTATTCATAAGAAAAATATCACAGATTTTCATCAGAAAAATAGTCATCTTGGAGATGTGAAACTGCACTATGTCGCACGGGTGTGTTATCGTAATGGTTTGAGTAACTTGTTATTTCTCATGTTGCAGGATCAGTGACCCCTGCTCCAGGTTCCACTGGTACAATCACGTGTAATTTTGAGGCAGCGAGTATCTGTGGGTACCGGCAGGACAAGACAGATAACTTTGACTGGGACTACAGTCAAGGAAGAACATCTACGTTCGGAACTGGACCAGCAAATGACCACACATTGAACACTTATTATGGTAAGTCTTTATAATTGACCTATGCTGCCTTGTCTGTAAGAGCACTGTCAGGTGATTTTTCTCTGGTTACTCCAGTTTTTGTCCACCTCTGATTAATAACTGGCTCGAAATCAGTAAAATAATCTTGAAAAGATTGTAAAACCAAACTGATAGCTCCAGCAATAGAGAATACCAGATTCGTGCCATAACTTTTAGGTTTTTATATTTTGCATGTGCATTCTATGTCACAAGAAATTTCCAGCGGTACCATAATTTTTGACCTTGACCTTTGACCTACTTTTTTAAAAAACTATAACATTGCCTGTAACGTTTGATTGGTTAGTGACAGGACTTTCATATTTCATGTGTGCATTCCCTGTCCCAAGTCCTTTCCAGTGACACCATAATTTTTGAACTCATGGCCTTGACCTTGACCTACTTTCTTAAAAACAATAATATTGACCATAATTTTGGTTAGTTAGTGATATGGCTTTCATATTTCACATGTGCATTCCCTGTCACAAGTCCTTTCCAGTGGTACTGTAAGTTTTGACCTTATGACCTTGACATTTGACCTGCATTTTAAAAACTTTAATATTGGCCATAACTTTTGAATAAATAAATAATAAATAAATAGGGGATAACTCTACTGAAAATATCAACTGGGCTGGCAAGAAAAACAATAACTCAGGAGTAAAAAGCTCAGGAGCAAAAACAAAACTCAGGTGCAAATTCTTTCCTTCAAGAGTTGACCCATATTCACCTCATTTGCATTATCTGCTGGTTCCTAGTCTGAAGGCTATCAGTGATGAAAAAACAGGTAACCAGACCCCCCCTGACCTTGAAAGGTCAGGGGGGTCTGGTTACCTGTTTTTCCAATATTAACAATGTGCGAGCTGGGAGCCAGCAAATAATGTAAATATGGTGAGCCTGCTTTTTTTTGCACACATGACTATTGCTGACCATGTACTAAATCCTGGTTATGTCTATTGCTGACCATGTACTAAATCCTGGTTATGTATATTTATAGCAGCGCTGTTGTCCCTGTGACATTAGAGGGCTGTGTAAAAGGATTGGTAAACAGTAAAATCTGGCCTGGGCTTGTGTACTGGGCCCGTGCACGCAGAATGCAGGGTCTGCATTGGATAGCCAATTGGCAATTTTGTGGGAAAGTAACTGCCCTTTTAGCTTTCCGCTTTTGATGTTTCCATTAGGGTCTAGTTGTTTCGTGTTTGTGCTTCTTTTCCTTTGGTGTCTCTGATGGGAGCTGTTGGTTAATTGTATCGATTCCTGATCATTGCCTTCTATTCTATTCTGATCAGGGCCTACACTGTTTGCTTACAGTACCTGAATGCAAGGGTTAAACGAAACAGACTGAGTCTGTGTTCAAGATAATTTTTGCAGTCTACACTTGTAGAAAATACAACCACCAGTGCTGTGTAAAAGGAATGGTTAACTGTAAAATCTGGACTGGACTTGTGCACTGGGCTAGTGTACGCAGAACCCAGGGTCTGATCAGGGCCTACACTGTTTGCTTACAGTACATAAATGTAAGTGTTAAATGAAAAACAGACTTAGTCCGTGTTTAAGATCATTTTTGGAGTCTACACTCATAAATAATAGACCTACCAGTGCTGTCATCGCCTTGATTTAGAATTTAGAAAATTCTGTTTTTCTCTGTAGGCCACTACATGATGATGGAAGCCAGTGGAAAACAGGCTAATACCAGAGCTCGGCTGATTTCACCCAATTTCAAAAACAGAAGGACACAGTGTCTTAGATTCTGGTACAACATGAATGGGCAAAATGTCGGCACCCTTAATGTCTATGTGAAGGGTCGGTCCCTTGGGAATTCAATCTGGCAGGTCTCTAATCATCAAGGAGCTCAATGGAATGTTGGTCAAGTGACAGTCCGGGGAAGTAGTCAGACTAGAAGTGTAAGTACACAAAAATCACTTAATAACATGGTGTTGGACATAGCACCATTTAAAGATGGAATCTTAAAATATAGATTATATAGAAAAACGACAATAAAAAATGCCCCAAATATATATAGATTATCTAGAAAACAACAATAAAAAATACCCCAAATATGTATAGATTATATAGAAAAATGACAATAAATGATACCCCAGGTATGTGTAGAATATATGGAAAAAAGTTGTGTACATATAATCTCATAGCAACAAATAAGCTAAGTTTTTTGTATGTTTGTTTGTTTGATTGAGGTTTAACGTCCCCGTCAACACTGTAAAGGTCATTTTGGAGATGTTGCTGCTAGTTTTGTGAGATTTTTACCCGACAATGAGATGAAATGACATCTCAAACCCTGCTGACCAATGAAACCAATAGGGTTTATATGCATTGACGGGCCGGCCTTCACCGCTTAGCCTGGTCAGGCTTAGATCCTCTAAGCAGTTTACCAGTACTCGTGTGCGGGTCTGTTTCAGCTCTGCGTGGTAGCATCATGCAGCCCATATATTTCTTCAAGCCCCGATGTGCGTGGGGGTGAAGCTAAATATTTTGTGATAATTGTAGCATAGTTTCCTTAATTATGGAGAATTAACAAAAACTATACTTCAATTATCACAAAATGCTTACCTTATCTGTATCTATGTTAAATCTATACACTTTTGTTTGGGTATAACATGGTTGTTTTACTGACACATAATATAAGAATCTTATATGGGTGTGAGAGGTAGATGGAAAAATCCGTCCCTCAGGATCACTGTCCGGCATCACGAGGCTTGCCGAGTGATGCCGGACAGTGATCCTGAGGGACGGATTTTTCTATCCACCCCTCACACCCATATTGGATTCTTTTTCTTGCATACCTTCCATTTCTATTGCGAATTTTCAATGCAGCTGTCACTTTGGTTACCGACGTCCGCCATTTTGTGATGACACAACAGGAATGTTTAGTGACGTCACGCATGACAACGCCAGGCATGAGGTTGTAATCAGCCAGTGCATTTATCAAACACGCGATTATATTCGAGTTCGGGTCGGAACACCAGGGTCAGAACATAAATTTCTATCCCAGGGTAATATCACAGATTTCCATGTCTGGTGTGCAAGAAAGGATCTTACATTTGTGGTCATTTCTTATGAAATTTATGAAACAAGCCTTTAGTTTCATAAATTTCATATGAAATGACCATGAGTGTAGGATTCTGTTTATCGCCTTTAAATGTGACATTTTTTCCACAAAAATATACATGGTTTACATGGACATCATCATGACAGAGATGACAAATTGTTGATATTTTTCTATATTTTTTTTTCCCAGAAGACAGGACTTGTTATCCTGTTTGCTGGGAAAAATAAAAAAAAATATTTGAAAATGTCATCTGCTGAAAAAATAAACAGCATGCAGAGCAGTAACAAATACAAAGCTAATGATATTATTCAAACTTACAGATTGTGTTTGAGGCTGTCAGAGGGAGTGGCGGCGATAAAGGAGATATTGCTATTGATGACGTAACCTTGAAAAATGGTATCTGTCCTGCTCCAGGTATGTACCAGTGGACATACAACATGAAGGCAACATCTTATCTGTTATGAAAACATGCGTATACAAATACATTGTCAATGTTTCCGCAGAAAACATGACAATTTTCTGGTGAAAAGTTGTGATATTTTTCTTATTTCTGCTCTAAAATATTGATTGTGGGTACTCATTAGAACCGCTTCAATGAGGCGGTCCTAACGAGTACTCACCATCTATATTTTAGAGCAGAAATAAGAAAAATAAGGTTTACCCCTGTAAACCACAATTTTGCCATATAAAAATGGAGTTCAAGGGGGTGAGAATTATATAGGCGTGTTTTCGTGATGCAGTGGGGTGCAATTTATTTCAACCCTAACAGTACCAGATCGGCCCCCGCCCATCGGGGCTTGAAGAAATAGATTGGGCTGCATGATGCTTCTACGCAGAGCTGAAACCAATCCGCACACGAGTACTGGTAAACAGCTTAGAGGATCTAAGCCTGCCCAGGCAAAGCGGTGCGAGTCGGACCGTCCATGCTTATAAACCTTATTGGTTTCATTGGACGACAGGGCTTGGGATATCATTTCATCTCAATGTCGGGTAAAAGTCCCACAAAGTTGGAAGCAACGTCTCCAAAATGACCTTTACAGTGTTGACAGGGATGTTAAACCTTAAATCAAACAAACAGTATCAGTCATATGTACTGTAGACTGTATTTTAATGATTTTTCAGAGAAATAATGCTGACATTTCAGTTAGGCAGGCTTGATTTTGTCTAAAAAAAAATAAGAAGAAAACATAATATTGTCTGCTGTTCAGTTTTGCTTGATGCTTTAAGTGGTAGCTATGATATACAGTAAAATTCCTATATTAAGACCACCTTTGGGATTGGTCAAAAGTGGTCTTAAAGACCACTTTTGAACAGCCCCAAAGGTGGTCTCTGACCAGAGGACACAACATGCAGAAAACACACCGAAAGAATAACTGCAGCCTACTACATAAGCTTTTTAAAGAAGAATTAGTCTTAAACCTTATCTGGCTGTTCACGACAACCCCTATCTTTGGAAAAAGTGTAGATCCAGATCAGATGGCTTCTGAAGAAGCCATCTGATCAGGATCTACACTGTTTGGCATTTACCGGTAGTTTATGAATTTGTAGCAATAAATTACATCAAGTAATTTGATTGGTTAATAGACAGAAAAGGGTTGGCTTAAATGAATATTCAGCATGATAAGGGTTAATTTTAGGTGGTATTAATAGCGAAATTTTACTGTAAATTGAATTACTATGTTTGCTTCTGCCACAAAATAAGGAAAAGATTATGGTACCCAGGAGTTATTATGTACTGTGTCAGGTCAGTTGCATCTGTTACACTTATGCATGGCTTAGCTAATGCATATACTGGTACATGTATTAATTTGAAGAATGTAAACGCATTCTGGTCAATAAAACACATGTTAGTCTGGAAACTTTTGCATTTAACTCTTGTCCTGCTGAATAAATTAATTTCGCCACATCCATTTCTGACTGTCAACCAATTGCAGTTTTAGCCCACCTGAGCCAAAGCCTCATAGGTGAGCTTATATAGCATGCTAATACTCCATTGTCTGTGGATGTCGGTTGTCATCTATCCACAATTTAAAAAAAGTATATCTTTTTTACCGCATGGCTAATCTTGAACAAATTTCATGATTTCGTGTGAAACATTATCAGGTGTGTGTGTGTGGGGTGGGGGGGGGGGGGGTGGGGTTGTGGGGGGGGGGGGGGGGGCTGCAAAGGTTTTTTTTTTGCTGATCAGATTGGAGTTGC
Source organism: Lucinisca nassula (assembly GCA_963580285.1). Lineage (NCBI taxonomy): Eukaryota > Metazoa > Mollusca > Bivalvia > Lucinida > Lucinidae > Lucinisca > Lucinisca nassula. The sequence goes on from OY757021.1 coordinate 49,156,954, forward strand.
CATTGCAACATATAGTCCCCATATACTTATATTGCAACATATAGCTCCCATAGACTTATATTGGGAAATACTTCAATAATCTTCTTTGAAACCAGAAAAAGCCAATGGCTTAGATATTTATTATGTTATAATGTTAAGTGGTCACCTACATAAATCCTGCCATTCATGACCCTGGGGTCATCATTGGGCGACAGGGCTTGAGATGTAATGTCATCTCAGTGTCGGGTAAAAGTCCCACAAAATTGGAAGCAACGTATCCAAAATGACCTATACAGTGTTGAGGGGGACATTAAACCTCAAATCAAACAAACAAAATCATGAGGAGACAATTTGCCTAAGATGTCAAATCCTGTTTTCTAGGAAAATTAGAAAAATATTTCAAAATGTTAAATACAGTAGAACTTCGATGGCTCGAACACCGATGGCTCGTTTACCATGGATGTGTCGAACCCATTCTTGAGCCCCTAGCGAAATCCTCTACATAAGAAATAGTGGGGGGATGATTTTGGAGATTTTAGTCTTTTATCTTGCAAATGTATGCTGTGTGTACTCATTAGAATCGCCTCGATGAGGCGATTCTAATGAGTACACACAGCATACATTTTCATTATAGAACACCGAAAAGATGTCTAAAAGTATCTCGTTATGCCTTCTGACAGTAACCTCAGTGGCTGGAACTACCCCTGTCTCGAACAGATTTTCGTGGTCCCGAAGGTGTTCGAGCCAATGAAGTTCGACTGTAGCATGGTTACTGGTTTGAACCTATGAAGAGGTATATGTAGTACTTTTGTTTTGTTTTTTATACTTTCAGGATCCTGCAATTTTGAGACGGATTTTTGTACCTGGACCGAGGGCATTGGAGATGATTTTGATTGGACCAGGAGAAAAGGGAATACCAGCACTGGGGGAACAGGCCCAACGACTGACCACACCAGACGCAACAGTCAAGGTGAGTGCTGTCATCTTTTACATAAGCAGATTCACAGTATTCTCATTATAATAACAGATCATGTGACATAGTGTATTCTGTCATATCTTCGAAACAGTAATTTTTTGTGTGAACTTTTGTGATATTTTTCTTATTTATACTCTAAACATAGGTTATTTGTGCTCATTTGAACAGCCTCAATGAGGCAGTTCTAATGAGTACCAACAAAAGTACACTTTTCTCATGAGCTGACTAAATTATGAATAACAGAAATTATATTTAGAGAAGTTCTTTTCTGAAAACATGTAGACAAAAAATAAACAGGGCCCAGTTGTTCAAAGCATCGTTAGCTTAACAAGCTTGTCAATGGTCAAATTGTTTACTGTCCTAGTAAGTTCAATATGTAATACAGCAGTATTTTTGCTGAAAAAAAATGTGAGCAGCTTTTGCATTTGTAAAAGCTGCTTACATTTTTTTTTATCAGCAAAAACATAAGTATATCTGCCACAGATGGTTCATGTAGTCACTGAATAAAACATCAAGGGTGGCTTTAACAGGGGTCTTGTATCTCACAGATCCTTAAAGTGGGGGCCAGATCCCTAGATTTGTTCCGAAAAATTCCTGTTTACTCAAAATTTATCAGATGATAGTTCGAACACCTAATCCAAAAAGTAAGGTTTATCCTTAATTAGCCGTCTATTTGTTAAAGAGATACCATTCAAATAATCAACCTCTGTATTTTCTATTTTTATTTCTGTATTAATGAATTTATATATTTTCTTTTAGGGACCTATGCATTTATTGAAGCCAGCAGCCCACGTCACCCAGGGGATAAGGCACAGCTCATCAGCGAAAGCTTCAATCGTGCCTCAAGAAAATGTTTTCGATTTTATTACAATATGAAAGGAGCCCAGATGGGCACCCTGAATGTTTATGTCACAATCAATGGTGTGAAGAAACTCACGTGGACCCTGTCTGGAGATCAAGGTGGCTCATGGAAATATGGAAGACTTCCTGTTTCATCACCAAGATACGATTATTTGGTAAATATTGTTGCAAATCAAATGTAAATTTGTGTAAAAGTTTTATCATATAAGTATTACCGATTTTCGTTTATTAAGCCCCAAAACAAGGAGGAGTAATAAAGATGATTTTGGGATAATTTTTTTTATTTCTCTATCAAAAAATACTGTGGGTTTTTAATTCTGGCTCCCAGTCTGAACTGGGTCTTCACAGTTTGTGACTGTTCCTGTTTCATGTAACAAGTTTGTTTAAAGTTTAAGGAGAATTACAGCAAGTCCTTTAGGTGTCCAAATTTTGTTGGATTTTTTTATGGTAATTACTCCTTCTTAATATAAAAAATCTACATTTCTTTCTATTTTAAGTATTATGAGCCTCCGTGGTGTAGTGGTTACGCTACTTGCCTTGTAAACCAGGGATCGCAGGATTGATCCAAGGCTTCTCCAGACATTCGGATGAGTCTTTAAACCGAGGTCCCGTCTCCGTATAACCTTAGCTGTTTGTGGGACGTAAAACTCAAACACTCACTCATGAGATATTAAGCCTTTTGTCTGTTTTTCAGTATAACTCCCAAAACTTTGTAAGCTTTTTTGTATGTTATGCTATTTCTGACCTTGAAAGACTGAGTGTTTTTCCCTGTTTTTTACCAATTGACTTAACCCTTATCTTGCTGTTCACGACAACCCCTATCTTTGCAAACAGTGTAAATCCAGATCAGATGGCTTCTGAAGAAGCCATCTGATCAGGATCTTCACTGTTTGGCTTTCAGTTTATGAATTTGAAGCAATAAATTACATCAAGTAATTTGATTGGTTGATAGACAGAAATGGGTGTGGCTTAAATGAATATTCAGCAAGATAAGGGTTAATATCAGTGAAATAAACTTGAAAGGGCTGTAAAATCAGTTAAATATTTTTCATAATCTGTTCTTTCAGATCACAATCGAGGGTGTCCGAGGCTCTGGAGAGACAGGTGACATTGCAATAGATGATGTTTATTTGTACACAAGTAGCTGTTCTGTGTATCCAACCAGTGCTCGGCCACCAGTTACTACTACCACTAAACCACCCACTACAGTGTCTACCACTCCACGCACAACCAGACATGTGCATCAGTGTAGGTTTTGTTTTTTACACTTTACACCGAAACTTCGAAAATTCGAACACGGATAGCTTGTTTAATGCTTGTTCTGCAGTCCCTAGAGAATTCTTCACCAATACCTCCAGACGTATACATATTTGGATGTTTTAGGGTGGTTTTTTATGATTTGGTTGGTAAAAGGTATGTTGTGTCTCAATTTGATCAATAACGGCAAATATGGCAGATAGCAACACCGATTTCAAAACTGAAAGGCAAAAGTTGCGGTATAGCTGCATTTTAGCTACCACATCAGAGCCCAATTTTGCAGAAAATTGTTCTTGCAAGTATATTTGCTTTGCTTTTAAGAAAGGGATCGTTAACTATCGATAGTTGGACAAACTATTGCGATAGTTATCGACTTGAAAATATGCTATCAACCTTTTGCTATCCAGAGTAAAGCTATTGCAATACAGCGATAAGTCGACCTATCGTTACACCACTACAGTGGATATGATAGATGAAAATATCAGGGTTCTGCTGCATATTGACTCAATAAATTATTGGTTCACGCTCTTTTTTTTTCAGCTTCCGTGTCATGTACATTTGACTACGATCTCTGTGGTTGGACACAACTTAAGACAGACCAGTTTGATTTCTTCAGACGGCTTGGGCGGACAATTGCTCCTGGTACGGGTCCCAGCAGAGACCACACCTCTGGAAGTAAGTAAAAATCCAAGCCCTGAGAGTATTATTAGGTAAATTCCTATTTCAGAAAATAGTCCTGAACTGAGACTTAAACTGTTTCTTTTAACCCTTATATTCCAATATTTAAAGCAAGCATTGTAAACCCTGAATAGATGCCACTCTGCACTGAGTCTGATCTGGGTCTACACTGTTTGCTAACGACCCAGTTCAGAAGCGGAGTCTCACAGGGAGAAAACTAGCACTGCTATTAACCCTTGTCCTGATGAATATTCATTTTAGCCACACCCGTCCCTGATTTTGAACCAATCAAATTACTTGATGTAATTTATTCCTACAAATTCATAAACTGAATGTCAAACAGTGTAGATCCTGATCAGATGGCTTCTTCAGAAGCCATCTGATCTGGATCTACACTGTTTGCAAAGATAGGGGTGGTGTGAACAGCAAGATAAGAGTTAATAACCAATTCCTTGATACTTTCATTACGCAAACACGCCTATACAAATACATTGCCACCTTTATCGCCAAAGAAATGAAAATTTTATGAGGAAAAATTGTGATATTTTTCTTATTTCTGCTCAAAATATAGATTCTGGGCACTCGTTAGAACCGCCTCAACAAGGCGGTTCTAACGAGTACCCACAATCTATATTTTAGGGCTCAAAATATAGATTGTGGGCACTCGTTTGAACCGCCTCAACAAGGCGGTTCTAACGAGTACCCACAATCTATAATTTTAGAGCAGAAATCAAAAAATAAGGTATACCCCCGGAAACCCCAGTTTTACTATATAAAATTGGGGTTCATGGGGGTCAAAATTATGTAGGCGTGTTTTCTTGATGACATGATCATTTATAGCCACATGGACAATAGCAGGTGGAAAACTTCTGCAGTTAGTAACATAAACAATCAACCCAAAAATAGTCCCAAATTTGACAACTACATGTATGTTTACCCATTTTGTCTTCAGTAGAATCTTCTTTCTTGTACTGTAAAAATCCTTTGATTTGGGACACCTTGAGCACTTGCTGTAATATCATAGCGCCAGATAAGGTGCGTATTTTGTGATAATTGAAGGATAGTTTTTGCCAATTCTCCATAAAAACCTATGTTGTGGGTATTCATTAGAACCGCCTCATCGTTGAGGCGGTTCTAATGAATACCCACAACATAGGTTTTTATGGAGAAATAAGGAAAACTACCCTTCAGTTATCATCAAATATCATCAGGTAATGGGAAAGACTGCATAAGGTTTTTGGGCTGATGGGATTGGAATTCTGGTTGCCATGGCAACATATAGCTCCCATAGACTCACAATGGGAAAAACTTAAAAAAAATTCTTCTCTGAAAGTGGTCACCTACATTAATCCCGCCAATCATGCCCCTGGGGTCTAAATGTACCACGCCCCGGGGCCCTTTAGCTCCTATAGAATCAAAATGGAAAAAAAGCTTCCGAAATCTTCTTCTCTGTAACTATGAAGCACAGAGCTTAGTTATTTAGTATCTAGCAACATAAAATAGTCACCTACATAAATCCTGGCAACCCTGCCCCTGGGGTCAAAATTGGCCATGCCCGAGCTCATCAGCTTCCATAGACTTATAATAGAAAAAACTTCAAAAATCTTCTCTGAAATCATAAGGCCCAGAGCTTAGATATTTAGTATGTAATAACATCATGTGACCACCTACATAAATCCTGGCAATCATGCCCCTGGGGTCCAAATTGGCCACACCCCGGGGCCCCTTAGCTCCGATAGACTTATAATGGAAAATAAAAGCTCCAAAAATCTTCTTCTCTGAAACCACAGGGCCCAGACCTTAGATATTTAGCATATAGCAATGGTAAGTGGTCACCTTTATAAATCCTGCCAATCATGCCCCTGGGGTCTAAATGTACCACGCCCCAGGGCCCTTTAGCTCCTATAGACTCATAATGGAAAAAAAGCTTCAGAAATCTTCTTCTCTGTAACTATGAAGCACAGAGCTTAGATATTTAGAATCTAGCAACACAAAATAGTCACCTACATAAATCCTGCCAACCCTGCCCCTGGGGTCAAAATTGGCCACGCCCTAGCTCATCAGCATCCATAGACTTATAATGGAAAAAAAACTTCAAAAATCTTCTTCTCTGAAATCATGAAGCACAGTGCTTAAATATTAAGTATGTAGCAACAGAAAATAGTCACTTATATAAATCCTGCTATTCATACCCTTGGGGCCAAAATTGGCCATGCCCCAGGGCTCATCAGCTCCCGTAAAACTTCAAAAATCTTCTTCTCTGAAACCACAGGGCCCAGAGCTTAGATATGTAGCATGTAGCGACGGCAAGTGGTCACCTTTATAAATCCTGCCAATCATGCCCCTGGGGTCCAAAGGGGCCACGCCCCCGGGGCCCTTAATTCCTATAGACTCACAATGGAAACAGAGCTTCAAAAATCTTCTTCTCTGAAACTATGAAGCACAGAGCTTAGATATTTAATGTCTAGCAACATAAAATAGTCACCTACATAAATCCTGCTTACCCTGCCCCTGGGGTCAAAATTGGCCACACCCTAGCTCATAAGCTTCCATAGACTTATAATGGAAAAAAAACTTCAAAAATCTTCTTCTCTGAAACCATAAAGCCCAGAGCTGAGATTTTTAGTATGTAATAATGTCAAGTGGCCACCTACATAAATCCTGCAAATTATGCCCCCCCCCCCCCCCCCCTGGAATCCAAATTGGCCACACCCCAAGGCTCATTAGCTCTCATAGACTTTCAATTGGAAAAACTTCAAAAATCTTCTCTGAAATCGCAGGGCCCAGAGCTTAAATATATAGCATGTAGCAATGTCAAGTGGTCACCTACATAAATCCTGCCCACCATGCCCCTGGGGTCAAAAATTGCCATGCCCATGGGCCAATTAGCTCCCTTAAACTTATAATTGAAAGAAAAAACTTCAAAAATCTTCTCCTCTGAAACCATTTGTCCCAGACCTTAATGAAATGATCACCTTAATAAATCCTGCCAGCCATGCCCCTTGGGTCAAAATCAGCCATGCCCATAGACTTAAAATGGAAAAAAATAACCTTAAAATGAAAAACAAAAATCTTCTTCTCTGAAACCATATGGCCCAGAGCTTAGGTATTTAGCATGCAGCAAGTGGTCGCCTGGGGTGCAGATTGGCCTAATCCTGCGGCCCCTTAACACCAATAAACTTATAATGGAAAAAAAAAAAATCATCCTGAAGCTGTCCTCAGCACTTCTCATTATATTGAGCCTTTGTCTCAGATGTGCCATGTTTCTTGCTAGAAATGTATGTTGTGGGTATGAGAATCCCCTCAATGAGGCAATTATGACAAGTCCCACAACACATGTAGGAAAAAGAAAAATCATCCTGAAGTTATCCTCAGTACCCCTTACCTGCAGCTAGGATCTCAGATGTGCCTTGTTTCCTGTTAGAAACGTATGTTGTGGGTACTTGTTAGAATTACCTCAATGAGGCGATTCTAACAAGTACCCACAGCATAGGCAGAAATAAGAAAAATCACATTGAAGTTATGCTCAGCACTCCTCATTTTTGAGCCTGGGTCTCAGATGTGCCTTGTTTCTTGCTTGAAATGTATGTTGTGGGTACTTGTTAGAATCGCCTCAATGAGGTAATTCTAACAAGTACCCACAACATACGCAAAAATAAGAAAAATCATCCTGAAGTTATCCTCAGTACCCCTTACCTGCAGCTAGGATCTCAGATGTGCCTTGTTTCCTGTTAGAAACGTATGTTGTGGGTACTTGTTAGAATTACCTCAATGAGGCGATTCTAACAAGTACCCACAGCATAGGCAGAAATAAGAAAAATCACATTGAAGTTATGCTCAGCACTCCTCATTTTTGAGCCTGGGTCTCAGATGTGCCTTGTTTCTTGCTTGAAATGTATGTTGTGGGTACTTGTTAGAATCGCCTCAATGAGGTAATTCTAACAAGTACCCACAACATACGCAAAAATAAGAAAAATCATCCTGAAGTTATCCTCAGTACCCCTTACCTGCAGCTAGGATCTCAGATGTGCCTTGTTTCCTGTTAGAAACGTATGTTGTGGGTACTTGTTAGAATTACCTCAATGAGGCGATTCTAACAAGTACCCACAGCATAGGCAGAAATAAGAAAAATCACATTGAAGTTATGCTCAGCACTCCTCATTTTTGAGCCTGGGTCTCAGATGTGCCTTGTTTCTTGCTTGAAATGTATGTTGTGGGTACTTGTTAGAATCGCCTCAATGAGGTAATTCTAACAAGTACCCACAACATACGCAAAAATAAGAAAAATCATCCTGAAGTTATCCTCAGTACCCCTTACCTGCAGCTAGGATCTCAGATGTGCCTTGTTTCCTGCTAGACACATATGTTGTGGGTACTTGTTAGAATCACGTCAATGAAGCGATTCTAACAAGAACCCACAACATAGGCAGAAAAAAGAAAAATTATATTGAAGTTATCCTCAGCACTCTGTCGTATATGGAGCTAGGGTCTCAGATTTGCCTTGTTTTTTTTGCTAGAAATGTATGTTGTGGGTACTTGTGAGAATCATCTCATGGAGGCAATTCTAACAAGTACCCACAACATAGGCAGAAAAAAAGAAAAATCATCCTGAAGTTATCTTCAGCACTCCTCATTATATTGAGCCTGGGTCTCAGATGCGTATATGAAGCCAGGGCCTCAGATGTGCCTTGTTTTTTTGCTAGACATGTATGTTGTGGGTACTTGTTAGAATTGCCTCATTGAGGCGATTCTAACAAGTACCCACAACATATGCAGAAATAAGAAAAATCATCCTGAAGTTATCCCCAGTACCCCTTACCTGCAGCTAGGATCTCAGATGTGCCTTGTTTCTTGCTAGACACATATGTTGTGGGTACTTCAATGAGGTGATTCTAACAAGTACCCACAACAGGCAGAAATAAGAAAAATCATCCTGAAGTTATCCTGAGTACCCCATACCTGCAGCTGGGGTCTCAGATGTGCCTTGTTTCTTGCTTGACACATATGTTGTGGGTACTTCAGTGAGGTGATTCTAACAAGTACCCACAACATAGGCAGAAATGAGAAATATCATTTTAAAGTTATTCTCAGTATGCCTCCTTGTATTGACCTTATATGGTCTCAGATGTGCCTGGTTTCTTGTTAAAAATGTATGTTGTGGGTACTTGCAAGAATCACCTCAATGAGGCGATTCTGAAAAGTACCCACAACATTGGCAGAAAAAAAAAATATTGAAGTTATCCTCAGCACTCCACCATATATTGAGCTAGGTTTTCAAACGAGCCTCGTTTCTTGTTAGAAATGTATGAGGCGATTCTAACAAGTATCCACAACATAGGCAGAAATAAAAACATTCATCCTGAAGTTATTCTCAGTACGCCTCCATATATTGAACTATTATTTATATCAAATGTTTTATTCATCATTTATCCAGATGGTTGGTACATATTGGCTATGACCACCAGTGCCACGGCAAATCAGGCGGGGCAAATAAAGAGTCCACAGATCCGACCGGGTGGAAAACAACAGTGTGTATCCTTCTGGTACCACATGTATGGCGCTAATGTTGGAACCCTAAACGTGTACATACAGACCCTGCCATCACTGGGGTCGCCAACATGGACCAGGACGAGTAGTCAGGGTAACCGGTGGAATCAAGGAACAGTAACTCTTCCTACCACAGGAACATACTATGTAGGTATTATGCAATGCATAGGTTGTGAATATGTACTGGTCCTAGTTGTTCAAACAATTGTTAGCTTAATGAGCTCAATAGCGGTTAAAATATTAACTGTTCTGGTTAGCAAAATATCTAATACAGTGGCATTTTGCTGAAGAAATGTGAGCAGCTTTTGCATTTCCAAAAGCTGCCCACATTTTTTTCTCTGCAAAAACTTAAGTATTTCTACCATATAAAATGATCAGTTTTAAGGATATGTTAACAAACAATGCTGTTAGTTTAGAACAACAGGAGCCAGTTTTTCAAAACTAAAGACATCATTAGTTAACAAATTGTTAAAACTTTGATCATTTAATATGGCAAATATGCTATTTTTGCTGAAAAAGTGTGAGATGCAAAAGCAAAAATACCACTGTATCATTGTACTTGCTACAACAGTTAACAAAAGACCACTAACAAGCTCATTAAGCTAACAATGCTTTGAACAACTGGCCCCTGGCCTCTGGAAGTCATTCATGAGTCTGTCCTGCTCTGGTTGCTGTGTCCAGTTGCTCAAAGCACCATTATTTACATTCTTAATACAATTGCAGAAAACCCTATATTTATCTGTTAGAAAGCAATGTTTTTTTTTTGTTTTGTTTTTTTGGTTTTACGGCCCTTTCAAGATTATTGCACTCATATCAAACCGATGGTTAATCAGAGGTGGGCGAAAACCAGAGTGCCCGGAGAAAAACCACCTGACCTTCTGTTGCAGAACTTGGCGTCTCACATGTGACCCGAGCAAGGCACGAACCACAGTGGTGAGAGACCTAACGATCAAAGAGTCAGCGCTCTTAACCACTAGGCCATGGAAGCCTGTAAGCAATATTGTTCAGGCCTCAATGAATACACTGACCATGTGATGTCACATGATCATTCAGTGATGTCAAAATAAGCCATAGTTCTCTACAATTTGATTGCTCTCTCTCTCTCTCTCTCTCTCTCTCTCTCTCTCTCTCTCTCTCTCTCTCTCTCTCTCAGTCTCTCTCTCAGTCTCTCTCTCTTTCAACTCTCTCTCTCTCTCTCTCTCTCTGTGCCTGCCTGTCTCTCTCTCTCTCTGCCTCTCTCTCTCTCTCTCTCTCTCTCTCTCTCTCTGCCTCTCTCTGTCTCTCTCTCTCTGCCTCTCTCTCTCTCTCTGCCTCTCTCTCTGCCTCTCTCTCTCTCTCTCTCTCTCTCTCTCTCTGTCTCTCAAGAGAATTAGGAAATTCTTTCTTTTAAGAGAAACTATTGACATGTACAGAAAATGTTTGGATATTTTGCATATTGATTGGTTTTCTTTTTATTGCAACTACTTTTCATTACATGCATGTTTCATATGTGTATTGAGTGCTTCTCAAATGATTGGCTGCAGAATGTCTGACTGTTATTCCAAGTATCACATGACTTCCATATAGATCAGTTATGTAGTGAAAACACAAGTCAGCCTGAATATTCATTCAGAAATAAGAGATGCCTTTTGGGATGATTGCAGAATGGTTTGTATGAAACCCAGGTAAAGGTTATTTATAGCCACACTGTTCTTTTGTAAAATAAGAGTACTATCTGTAAAGCCTTGACACATGTGTTGGGCTAGGCAAACTGTATAGACCCAGATCAGATGCCGCAAAATGAGGCATCTGATCTGGGTCTACACTGCATAAATGATAATTTTTGTATAATTTTGGTTTGGATAAACAGAATCAGTTTTTGCTTTAGACCCCAATAATAGTGCTTTTAAGAGGTTGTGGTCTAATAATAATAAAATATTTAAAACAATTTCAGCTTGTGTTTGAAGTAAGGAATGGAAAAACCTTCCCTGGCGATATAGCTCTTGATGATATCAACATGCATCCATGCTCAGGTAATAATAGTAAAATCCCGCTATAAACTGTCACTATGCTGAATATTTCAACAGGCTACATTCCTCCCCGATTTCTAGCCATTTGCGTTGCATGATTTCAGTTTACATTACGAAAACACGCCTATACAAATTACATTGTAACCTTTATTATGAAAAAAATGAAAATTTGCCGGTCTTAACAATCTATATTTTAGAGCAGAAATAAGAAAAATAAGGTTTACCCCTGTAAACCCCAGTTTTGCTATTTGAAAGTGGGGTTCAAGAGGGTCAAAATGATAAGGAGTACCAACAATCTAAGGAGTACCCACAATCTATATTTTAAAGCAGAAATAAGAAAAATGAGGTTTACCCCTATAAAATAAGGTTTACCCCTATAAACCCCATTTTCCCTATATAAAAGTGGGGTTCACGATGGTCAAAATGATATAGGTGTGTTCTCTTTATGTGACATGGATTCAGCAGCAGAATAACTGAGGTAATGGCCAGATGATAGATAGATAGAATATAAAATCATATAGATCCTTACCAACTGGCTTCTGAGAGGTCAGCTGATGTGGATCTATACTTTTTTCAAACGATTTATCTGGGCAGTCTGATTGTAACCTGCTGAGCCCTAGTAATAAAAGAGACATTTTTATTGTTTTTGTTTTTTTTTTAAAACTGAGAGAATGAAGTGCCCCCTTCTGCAAGTACATGTCTATCCATTTCCTCTTTGCTTTGGTTCAATGCTCGGCAAAGCCTCACATTAGTCAAAAACTTTGAAAACAAGCCTGAGTGGTCTTGTCTTTGAATCTTATCAATATCACCAACAGAGGCACACAGAAGTGAGAATTTTTAGGTACCTTCAAACTTAAGGGGAATTGGAACAACTGGCAGATTTTTTCCAGCATTTTTCAAAGGGAGAAAACTCTTGGGACTTCCTGTACGCTTTTCTGTAAGCCCTGTCCCACTGAAAAAGGGGTCTACTCTTAAAGGAAAGAATTCGCTCCTGTGGAGCAAATAATTTGCTCCTGGGAGCAAATAATTTGCTCCTGTGGAGCAAATTCTTTCCTTTAAGAGTTGACCCCTATGGACATGGGAGACAAAAATACTTTTGCAGGAGTTGCCTCCCCTGAAGGTGTTCCCATTCCCCTAAAGAAGCTTGAACAACCTTTGGAGCTATGGAAACTTCTAGACAAGGAGTAGTTCGAGTTACTGAAGGTTAATCATTGCTCCAGATCAGATGACATAATGGGGATATTATTTCTATCTTCTGTGTTGTGTGTGCTCTATAGAATTTCTTCAAGTTTTCATGGCTAAAATTTCAAACCTGTTTGTTGATGGTCGGTATAGCTAAGCAGGTCACAAACCTGAAGACAGATTTGATACCACAGTAGCTTGAAGTTCAGTCCATAAGTATTCGTAATGTCATAATGTCAAAAATCCAAAGTGTCAACAAACCATTTCATTACCTCTGAGACTTCTGAAACTTTTATTTTTGGACATTTTTAATGCATTTGATAGAGCTACATAGCACAGATAAGTTGGTATTTTGTGATAATTGAAGGATAGTTTTTGTCAATTCTCCATAAAAACCTATGTTGTGGGTATTCATTAGAACCGCCTCACCGAGGCGGTTCTAATGAATACCCACAACATAGTTTTATATGTAGAAATAAGGAAAACTATCCTTCAGTTATCACAAAATATGCACCTTATCTGTTGCTATGGAGCCAGTCACACTGATGCTATATCCATATTATCTAGGAGTAACCCCATCTCCTGGTGCCACCACTGCCAAGCCTGGAAGTTCGGAGCTTGAAGTTCAGTCCATAAGTATTTGTAACGTCAAAAATCCAAAGTGTCAACAAGCCATTTCATTGCTTCTGAGACTTCTGAGAATTTTAATTTCTGATATTTTCAATAAATTTGATGGAGCTACATAGCAGCAGATAAGTTGGTATTTTGTGATAATTGAAGGATAGTTTTTGTCAATTCTCCATAAAAACCTATATTGTGGGTATTCATTAGAACCGCCTCGCCGAGGCGGTTCTAATTAATACCCACAACACAGTTTTATATTGAGAAATAAGGAAAACTATCCTTCAGTTATCACTAAATATTCACCTTTAATCTGTTGCCATGGAGCCAATCACATTTATACTTTATCTTTATTGTCTTGTCTAGGAGTAACCCCATCTCCTGGTGCCACCACTGCCAATCCTGGGAGTTCCGCCAGCCTTCAGGCAAGAACATGTACCTTTGAAAGGACCAACATCTGTGGGTACACCCAAGATAGGACAGACAGATTTAACTGGAACAGGGATAATTCTGGCACTACAACTTTTGGCACCGGCCCATCCATTGATCATACTTACGGGACAAGGAGAGGTAAGATACAGAGGACCCTCGCTATAACGACAAGCCATCAGGGCTTGAAGAAATAGATGGGCTGCATGATGCTTCCATGCTGAGCTGAAACCGACCTGCACACCAGTACTGGTAAACCGTTAAGAGGATCTAAGCTTGCCCAGGAAAATCGGTGCGAGTCGGCCCGTCCATGCTTATAAACTCTATTGGTTTCATTGGGCGGCAGGGCTTGAGATGTCATTTCATCTCCATGTCGGGTAAAAGTCCCACAAAATGGAAGCATAGTTTCCAAAATGACCTTTACAGTGTTGACAGGGACGTTTAACCTCAAATCAAACAAACAAAAAATCGTTATAACGATAGTATTTGTTCCGTATTATTGTGCCGTTATATAGAATTTTCCGTTCGTAAAGAATGAGTGAGTGTTTGAATTTTACGTCTCACCAACAGCTAAGGTCATAAGCTAAGGTTGGGACCTCGGTTTAAAGACGCATCCAAAAGTCTGGCTAAGACGTGATTGATCCTGCGACCCCTGGTTGACAAGGCGAGTAGCATAACCACTACACCACAGAGGCTTCTAACCCTGTTATAAAGAATCCCAATTAGGAGTATGATAGGTTATAAAAGGTCTTTTTCCCATTATTACTCCAAGAAACTAATGTTATAGACATTTGTTAGAATCGCCTCAGTGAGGCAATACTAATGTTATAGACATTTGTTAGAATCGCCTCGGCGAGGCGATTCTAACAAATATCTGTAACATTTTTTTCTTGGAATATTAGATTACAAGACCCTTTCATGACTATGATTTGTGCATTTCCAACTCAAGGGAAGCCCAAGCCGCTCGAAATCGAGGCTAAGCCTTTAGCTAAGTAGTCATTCCCTTCAAATTGCTTTTATAAGGAGTTTTGCCGTTATAACGAATGTCGGTATAGAGAGGGTTGACTGTATTGCATTGGAAGAAAAACATCATTCTTCCCTTTATCCATTTTTGTACCAATTGGAATCTTCCGCCTTATATATAGCAGGAGTCCATTTCAAAATTAAGGGGTGTCAGGTTGTGTTTTCTTCAAAAACTATTTGGAAATCGGCTGAAAATTTTGCAAACAGTGTAGGCCCTGATCAAACGCCACATTCTGCGGCGTCTGATCTGGGCCTGGACTGTTTGCCAACTACCCGTTTTGGGGTTTCCGGAACAAAATGGGTTAAGTATAGCTCTATATATGAAGGGATTGTTTCTGTATGTCGAAAGGCAAAATAGAACACTTCAAAATATGATTTAAATCATCAAGGCAGTTCTAACGAGTACTCACAATCTATATTTTAGAGCAGAAATGGGAAAAATGAGGTTTACCCCTGTAAACCCCAGTTTTAGGATATAAAAGTCAGTTCAACGGGTTCATTATTATATAGGCATGTTTTTGTGATGATTGCGATAGCTCACCCGTGCCACACAGTGCATTCTTTCATATCTCTAAAACTGTTAATTTTCAGAAAAATTGTGATATATATTCTTATTTATACTTTAAACATAGGTTGTTGATGCTCGTTAGAACTGCCTCATTGAGGCGGTTCTAACGAGTAGCCAAGACTTATGTATCGACATAGTTTGTAGGTTCGCTTTGGGACCCTCATTGAGGTGGTTCTAACGAGTGCCCACCATACGCTGTAGGTGCTCACAAGAATCGCCTCGTTGAGGTGGTTCCAGTGAGTACCCAAAACCTTTGTATTGGAGAAGAAAAAAGACAAATAGTGTATACCCGTAAACACCCAGTCCTCTCTATATATAAAATGGGGTTTACGGGATGTTCATTTCACTTGTTAATGTTTTGAGTCACAATTAGTAACAGGATTGCAAACTGTGTAGATCCAGATGTGACAGCCCATTTTGAGCCATCTCAACTAGATCTATACTGTTTACTAGGTATCTGTATGTTCTTGCACACCAGACAAGGAAATCCGTGATTTTACCCTGGGCTAGAAATTTATGTTATGACCCTGGTGTTCCGACCCCAAATCGAATATAATCGCGTGTTTGATAAATGCACTGGTTGATTAGAACCTCATGCGCGGCGTCGTCATGCGTGACGTCACTAAACATTCCTGTTGTGTCATCACAAAATGGCGGACGTCGGTAACCAAAGTGACAGCAGCATTAAAAATTCGCAATAGAAATGGAACGTATGCAAGAAAAAGAATCCAATATGGGTGTGAGGGGTGGATAGAAAAATCCGTCCCTCGGGATCACTGTCCGGCATCACTCGGCAAGCCTCGTGATGCCGGACAGTGTCCCTCGGGACGGATTTTTCAATCCACCCCTCACACCCATATAAGATTCTTATATTCTACAGGCTTGAAAAACTACTGTCCATTTGTCTTGCCGCTATTGATGTTTCCATTAGGGTCTAGTTGTTTCATGTTTGTGCTTCTTTCCCTTTAGTGTCTCTGATGGGAGCTTTGGATTAATTGTATCAATTCCTGATCATTGCCTTCACTTCTATTTTATAACTTTACAGGACACTACATGTATATTGAAACATCCTACCCACGGAAACGTGGTGACAAAGCCAGGCTTTTATCACCCTCATACACTGACAACTCCGACATTTGTGTCAAGTTCTGGTACCACATGTATGGAAATGGAATTGGAACCCTCAATGTTTATGCCATGGTAAGTTGTATCTAGGTCTATATTTGCATATAGTAAAATTTCTATATTAAGACCACCTTTGTGACTGTTCAAAAGTGGTCTTTGAGACCACTTTTGACCAGTCCCAAAGGTGGTCATTTTTAAAAAGTCCCAAAGGGGTGTCTCTTATTAGGAGGCACTGGGTGTAGAAAACACGTGGAAGGAATAGCTGAAACCTTCTCAATAAGCTTTTAAAAGTAGATTTAGTCTTAATGTTAGGTATTCTTAATAGTGGAATTTTACAATATCTAAGGGGAATGGAAACACCTTCAGGGAAGGCAACTACTGCAAAAGTATTTTTGTCTCCCATGTCAATAGGGATCAACTCTTAAAGGAAAGAATTTGCTCCTGAGGAGCAAATTCTTTCCTTTAAGAGTAGACCCCTTTTTCAGTGGGACATGGATTACAGAAAAGAGAAAGTTGTCTCCCTTTGTAAAATGGCAGAAAAATCTGCCAGGTGTTCCCATTCCCCTTAAACTGTGAAAATGTTTATATGTATTTATACAAGAAATACAGTGAAACTTAATTCACACTAGAAGAAACTAACTAGTTTGAAATTTAAATATTTGTTGAAATGATATTAAAAGAAAGTACAAGTTTGTAATAGCTCTGGGTATGGGCCAGTTGTTGTAGGTGATTGATAACCCTTTTCCTGCTCGACCAGGATATGCTCTGTGCACTCCTGCCCATAGGGGCTTGGAGAAATAGATTGGGCTGTATGGTGCTTCCACGCAGAGCTGAAACAGATCGTACATGACTTAGGTGGTCTTTGCCTGCGCAAGTTGGACAGTCCCTAAATACAAACCCAATTGGTTTAATTGGGTGGCAGGGTTTGAGATGTCATTTTGTCTTGATCTCGATGTCGAGTAAAATCCCACAAAATTTGAAGCAATGTCTCCAAAATGACCTTAATAGTGTTGAAGGGGATGTAAAACCTCAATTCAAACAAACAAACCAGGTTATGCTCTACCTTAGCAAACAGTGTAAATCCAGATCAGATGGCTTCAGGAAGCAATCTGATCTAGAATTTCTTTGTTTGTCATTCAGTTGGTGAACGTATGGGAATAAAGTCCATCAAGTAATTTGATTAGTTGATAGTCAAAATGGGTGTGGCAAAACTAATTTATTCAGCAGAACAAGGGTTGAAAATGTACCTAAAACTTAGGTTTGTAAAAAAAAAAAAAATGCAAAACAAGCAAACACAAGCAATTATTGTTACATTCAACACAGCCCCAAATAGGGTGGGGTATCCACATATTATTTTTCTTATTTCTGCAGATCGAAGATCGGCAGACGACATAAGCAGATGACATTTTCAGATGTTGTTATTCTCGGCAGCTTAAGGTTTTAATTTCAGTCTGAAATTACCATGAGTGAGAGTTCCTTCATGGAATAAAAGAGACCTTTATACTTATATTGTCACTTTTTGTACTTTAGCATGGAACAGCAAGAGGACAGGCAATCTTCTCAATGAGTGGTAACCAAGGTAACAAGTGGATTGTGGGTAGTGCTACAGTCCCACAAAGCACAGCATCAGGAGGTTACAAGGTAACTCAGCAGGCACATGACGTAATTGTGACATCACATCAACGTCAGTTCAACATCATGACATTTATGTAACGTCACATCTACATCAGTGCAACGTCATAACATTGCACCGACGTTGATTTGACGTTGCCCTAGCGACGTGTGCCTGCTGGGAATATACTGTAACTGTTAAATTCTAAGAAAACATTTTCCACTTTCTTTAATTGCACAGCCTGAAATCTTTTTTGACTGCTTTATTTTCCAGCCATGTTTTTGTACATGCATTTTTGTAAAGGCAATGCTTGATAGGACAGCTATTTGTCTCCTGAACCAATCAGATATTCAGGTGAAGGACACACCTCGGGTACAGGTACATGTAACTTAGGAATTATACAGTAAAGTTCCTTTATTAAGACCACCTTTGGGAATGTTCAAAAGTGGTCTTTAAGGCCACTTTTGAACGGTCCCAAAGGTGGTCCCTGACCAGAGAGCATTGTGTACAGAAAATACAAAGAAAAAATAACTGCATATATCTTCAAAATATCTTCTAAATAATCTTCTAAATATGCTTTTTAAAGGTGCATTATTGAGCTACCGGGTCTCAAATTTTTTTTCTGGTTTTTATCTTCAATTCATACTCCTTTGTCATGTGTACACTTTTGGAGCCAAATACAGCTTCAGAACTTTGTGAAAATGGTCGTTTTCATTCGTGTTTACCCTTCGATCTGAACATGTGTTCGGAATTTCTGTTCTAAAAATAAATCTGTCACTTTACACATACATGGCGACAGTATCATCTCTGAGTGTCGTTACTTATGGCATGGTGTTCAGCGTCATATTTTTTTCAGATTCAGGCATGGCCTAAGCAAACAAGGCCAAAATGAACGTAGCATAACGTCATATACGGGGATTCTATTTTTGTCACGAACTAAAAATAGATCTAACTAGTGTTCGAAACCTAGTTAGGGAATCCCTCTCAAACTCGTTTACCTGTCATCATAATTGTTCGCATTTTTGCATAAAATGCATTCATTTGTATTGTTTTAAAGAAAATTACCGGCTATATGTATTTCATTTTTGGAAGCAGTTTTTCCAGATAGCTCAATAATGCACCTTTAAAGCAAAATTAGTCTTAATTTTAGGTGGTCTTAAGGGGAATGGGAACACCTGGCACATTTTTCTGCCATTTTTCAAAGGGAGACAACTTTCGGGACTTCCTGTTCGCTTTTCTATAGGCTCAGTCTTGCTGAAAATGGGGTCTACTCTTAAAGGAAAGAATTTGCTCCTCAGGAGCAAATTCTTTCCTTTAAGAGTTGACCCCTCTTGACATAGGAGACAAAAACACTTTTGCAGGAGTTGCCTCCCCTGAAGGTGTTCCCATTCCCCTTAATAGCAGAATTTCACTGTATATACAGCAAATATTTTCAAGGCCATATCTTTTGACATGTCCTAAGGACAGAGAGAAACTTTGATCAGCCACAACCTGATCAGGGTTGTATGCAGCAATATTCTTTGATATTGTGCTTTTGAACTAATTATGTTTTTTGTAACAGTGCGCTATTTTACTACTGGCAGAAAGCATTTTGAAAGTATTTTGTCTCATGTTCCCATTAAAATAAGGCTTGACATTTGTTTGTTTGTTTGATTTGAGGTTAACATCCCCTTGAACACTGTAAAGGTCATTTTGGAGACGTTGCTTCCAATTTTGTGGGACTTTTACCCGACATTGAGATAAAATGACATCTCAAGCCCTGTCGCCCAATAAAACCAATAGGGTTTATAAGCATGGACGGGTCGACTCACACCGCTTTGCCTGGGCAGGCTTAGATCCTCTAAGCGGTTTACCAGTACTCATGTGCTGTCTGTTCAGCTCTGCATGGAAGCATCATGCAGCCTGTCTATTTCTTAAGCCTTGGTGGGCGGGGGTGGGGGGGACCTATGTTTCCATTAAAGTAAGGCTTGACATATATGAATTGCCTGCTGCCTGATGTGCAGACAACTCATACCAGCAGGAAATTCATATGGAATGTCAGACCTTAAAGTTTCTGAAAAAAAAAACAACAACAAAAAACAGAAAAAATGTGTACTGTAAAACTCCTAATAGTTCCGACACCTTGAGAACTTCCTGCAATTCTCAAAAAAAAAATTTAAACAAATTTGTTTCAAGTTCCAGCAAGGAGTTCAAAGAGTGCAGTTGGAATGGCAGACAGTGTAGACCCTGATCAGACTGCTCCTTCAGGAGCAGATGATCAGACTGCAGGAGCAGTCTGATCTGGTTCTGCTCTGTTTGCTTAGGCTTAAGGATCATGACAGTAGATTTTGTCTGCTTGTAGTTTTCTGTAGTATTAGAAGGGTTAAAGAATATGCTTGAAATATCCGTTACATAAATTAGATCATTGTCAAACTCACGTTTTTGGTCAGTTTTAATGAGCTTTGATACTTGACATTTATTTTGTGCATTGACATTTTCTAGGTGGTATTTGAGGGTGTGGTTGGCACCAATAATAGGGGAGACATTGCGATTGATGATGTCAGCTTTTCAGCAGGAACTTGTCTGACTCCAGGTAAATTGTGTTTTCATTGACTTCAGAGGACCCTCGTTTTAACGACAGTATTTGTTCCCTATTATAAAGAATCCAGAATCCTAGTTAGGAGTATGATAGGTAATAAAAGGCCTTTTCCCCATTATTACTTCAAGAAACAAATGTGATAGACATTTGTTAGAATCGGCTCTGTGAGGCCATTCTAACAAATATGTATAACATTTGTTTCTTTGAGTATTAGATTACAAGACCCTTTTACGACTGTGGATTTGATTTGTGCATTTCCAACCCGAGGGAAGCCCATGCCGCCTGGAACCAAGGCCAATCCTTTAGCTAAGTAGTCTTCCATTCAAATTGCCATTATAATGAATGTCGGTATAAAGAGGATTGGCTTAATTTTTTTGCTTTTCATGAAAGTATGAACGACAGCGTGTTGCTAGCAAAGTTTACATGAGCCCTTTCATGAACCCCTTCAGGGTTTTCTTGAACCCCTTCAGCGTTCATTTACTTTGCACTTGACCCACTGCGTTACTTTCATCAACAGCAGTAAAATAAAATTCATCGCTTAAATGAAAATTGTCACATATATAGAATTGACCAGTGAGTTTAAAGTCATATTTTCAGCCCCCACCCAACAGGGCTTGAAGAAATAGATGGGCTGCATGATGCTGCCACAGAGAGCTGAAACCGACCACATACGAGTACTGGTACACCGCTTAGAGGATCTAAGCCTGCCCAGGCAAAGAGGTGCAAGTCGGACCGTCCATGCTTATAAAGCCTATTGATTTGATTGGGCGACAGGGCTTGAGATGTCATTTCATCTCAGTGTTGGGTAAAAGTCCCACAAAATTGGAAGCAATGTCTCCAAAATGACCTTTACAGTGTTGACGGGGCTGTTAAACCTCAAATCAAACAAACAAAAAAGTCATATTTTTTGCTTGTGGCTTGTGGCAGAATTCTTTTTTTATTTATTTAATCCCAAAATTACCATTTTTCTATATGATTCATTTCTTATGATATAACACATTTTACCATCTACATATGTTCGCACATCAGATGAATAAAACCCTTGTTGATGCAAGAACTGGCTTGAAAATTGTAAGATTTCTAAAACACTAGTCATACTTAAGGCTGACACGATTAATCGTATAATCGATTAATTGATCAATAAATTCCATAAAAAATGATTATCATTTCTGATTTGCTTTTAATCGATTACTTGATAGGTACAATTTACTACCCAAAGTTATGCTTAAAATAGCTGGATGAGTGGCAAACAGTGCAGACCCTGATGAGACGCCGCATTATGCGGCGTCCCATCTGGGTCTACACTGTTTGCTCGGGCCTGTCTGTTCAAATATATATATGGTAAAGTGCTACATATAGTAAGAGTCATGCTCAGACAGCAAGCCAGACAGGTAAAACAATGACAAAACCCTTAGCGATTACCAATCGATTATCGATCGCAATGACAGGACTGAAAATCGATTACCTTTTTAGCTCCGATTAGCCAGCCCTAGTCATACTTGAATTAAACTCAGCTGTTATTTTTTCTGTGCATTACAATTTTCAGGGAACTGTGATTTTGAACATGGCTTATGCACATGGACAAACACTCGGACTGGGGACAACTTTGATTGGACCCAAGGCTCTAGAAATACCGGCACGGGTGGCACAGGTCCCTCGTCAGATCACACAGTGGGAATAACAGGTACTACATAGCATCACAATAACAAATCCATGAAACAAAGCCCCCCTAAACCCCACTTTATATAGAGTAAAGTGGGTTTATGGGGGTATACATTATCTGCCTTATTTTTGCTCAAAAACATAGAGGCGGTTCTAACGAGCACCCACAATCTTTGTTGAAAGCAGAAATAACAAAGATGTTATCATTTTTTACCTAATATTTGTCCTTTCTGACACCATTTTGGAGGCCATTATTTCTTATGGACATATTTTCCTAATAGATTAATAATTTGGTTGGTTATCCTAGCTCCAGATATGGAGAACAGCAAGGATGATTAGTCTGGATACTTTTGAGATTATTAACCCTTTTTGTATCGGGGCGTGAAGAAATAGATGGGCTGTATGATGCTTCCACGCAGAACTGAAACCGACCTCACAAGACTACTGGTAAACCACTTAGAGGATCTAAGCCTGCCCAGGCAAAGTGGTGCAAGTCCATGCCTATAAACCCTATTGGTTTCATTGGGTGGCAGGGCTTGAGATGTCATTTCATCTCAGTGTCAGGTAAAAGTCCCATAAAATGGAAGCAACGTCTCCAAAATGACCTATTCAGTGGCGATGGTGACGTTAAACCTCAAATCAAACAAACAAATAATAACCCTTTTTGCAGAAGCCTCCGTGGTGTAGTGGTTACGCTACTCGCCTTGTAAACCAGGGATCGCAGGATCGACCCCGGGCTTCTCCAGACTTTCGGATGAGTCTTTAAACAGATGTCCCGTCTCCGCATGACCATAGCTGTTGGTGGGACGTAAAACTCAAACACTCACTCACTCACCCTTTTTGTACCAAATGGAATCTTCCTCCTTGTATATGGCAAGAACCCATTTCAAAATTTAGGAGGGTCTTTAAAGTTTATTTGGAAAATAGCTTAACATTTTGCAAATAGTGTAGGCCCTGATCGGACGCCGCATTCTACTGCATCTGATCTGGGCCTGCACTGTTTACTAGGGTACCCATTTTGGGTTTCCGGTACAGAATGGGTTAAAACAGTTTTCCCCATTAAAACTTTTTATCGGGTTCGATAGCTGCCGGGGTTGGCAACATTCTTTCATGGAGATTGATCATGAAATCTTTTCTACGGTAAATCTCTCCCTTCCACTGGTCGGGCGGGCGGGCTTCAACATTGCATTTCAGAGCATAACTCTGCAACCCTTTGAAATATTTTAATAAACTTGGTAGGACTATAGAACAGGTCAGTGCAGAGTGTCCCGTGCAAGAATGACAATGCTGCTTGTCTTCCTTTTCAAATTTTGTCCTCTGATCCATATTTTTACTTCATTTTTGTTTCCGGAGCATAACTCTGCAACCATTAGAAATTTTGTAATGATACTTGGTAGGATTATAGAACTTGCATGCAAGAACCACACCTCTGCATATCTTCATGTTCAAATTATGTCCCCTGATCCATATTTCACTTCATTTTTGTTTCCGGAGAATAACTCTTTAATGATACAAAGTCATTTGGAAAACCTTTTTTTTTTAGTGGAATTTGCACATTTCTGGTCTTATTTTTCAGGAAAATAAGGCTTGAGATTACATGTGAATCATAGTTGAATTGTTTGCTTGATATCTACTAAATAACAGAGATATGGGCCCCGTCAAGCGATTTTGGTACTTATCGCCTCTGCAAGCAGCGAAGGTTCAGGCGAGCCTGCGCATCCGCGCAGTCTCGTCAGAACCTTCGCTGCTCACTCATACAAGCAGTGAATCAAGAGGAACCTTCAGACAGAAAGCCATATCCCTGGCCACTCTGAATGGCTGGGCTTGGCAGTTAAAATTTGTCATGACGGAATGCTCGAAGACACAAATTCGCTTGGCGGGGCTCATATGATAAAGAAAAATGAGTATAATGTTGTTGTATTCTTGCAGGACACTACATGTACATTGAAACGTCATCGCCAAGAAAACCTGGAGATGTGGCACGTCTTGTCAGCCAGTCGTTTGCTCCAACTGCTTCCGGTCGGTGTATCAGTTTCTGGTATAATATGTATGGCAAGACAATTGACACACTGAGAGTTAAAGTGCAAGTTCCAGGTAGATATATATCCCAAACTCATTATGACATTGTTATAACCCAAATTTACATACAGTGGACCCTCGTTATAACGACAGTATTAAAGTTTTGTTCCCTATTATTGTGCCGTTATAAAGAATTTGCCGTTATAAAGAATCCCAGTTAGGAGTATGATAGGTTATAAAAGGCCTTTTCCCCATTATTACTTCAAGAAACAAATGTTATAGACATTCATTAGAATCACCTCAGTGAGGTGATTCTTAAAAATACCTGTAACATTTGTTTCTTGGAGTATTAGATTACAAGAACCTTTCATGACTTATGCATTTCCAACCCGAGGGAAGCCCACACCACTCGGAACCGAGGCTAAGGCTTTAGCTAAGTAGTCATTCCATTCAAATTTCCGTTATAACAAGTTTTGCCATTATAACGTGTATGGCGTGGGGATATTATGTTGTAGTTGTATATTATGTTCCATACTTTTTTGTCACAAATGTAAGAATTTTGAATTACATTTGAAGCGGAGGTGTTGATGATAGGTTATAAAAGGCCTTTTCCCCATTATTGCTTCAAGAAGCAAATGTTATAGACATTCATTAGAATCACCTCAGTGAGGTGATTCTTACAAATACCTGTAACATTTGTTTCTTGGAGTATTAGATTACAAGAACCTTTCATGACTTACGCATTTCCAACCCGAGGGAAGCCCACACCACTCGGAACCGAGGCTTAGGCTTTAGCTAAGTAGTCATTCCATTCAAATTTCCGTTATAACAAGTTTTGCCATTATAACGTGTATGACGTGGGGATATTATGTTGTAGTTGTATATCATGTTCCATACTTTTCTTGTCACAAAGTAAGAATTTTGAATTACATTTGAAGCGGAGGTGTTGATACTTCAGAAAATAATTCACATACACACATAAATGCTTCAGGATCTCCTGACCAGACCATATGGCAGTTATCCGGGGCCCAGGGAAACAACTGGTTGCAAGGCCAGGCCCCTATTAACCAGACAAAGAGTTACCAGGTGGTGTTTGAAGGGAGAAGGGGACAAAGTTTCTCCGGAGACATTGCTATTGATGACATTTCCTTCACAACGTCAACATGTGGAGGTGAGTTTCTACAAACTTTGTGGGTTACCAGGGCCCAGTTGTTCAAAGCATTGTTAGCTTAACGAGCTTTTTAGTGAACAAGTACAATATCTAAAATTTTAGAATTTTTGCTGAAATGTGAGTAGCTTTTGCATATACAGTCGAACTTCAATGGCTCGAACCCTTTTGGGACCATGAAAATCTGTTCGAGACAGGGGTAGTTCGAGCCACTGAGGGCTTATGCCAGGAGCCATAACGAGATACTTAAGGACATCTTTTTCTGTGTTCTATAATGAAAAATGTATGCTGTGTGTACTCATTAGAATCGCCTCATCCAGGCGATTCTAATGAGTACACACAGCATACATTTGCAAGGTAAAAGACTAAAATCTCCTTAATTATCCCCCACTATTTCTTATTTAGAGGATTTCCTTAGGGGCTCAAGAATGGGTTTGACACATCCATAGTAAACGAGCCATCGGTGTTCGAGCCATCAAAGTTCTACTGTACATTTTTTTGGCAAAAATATTTAATAGTATATTTGGTATATTAAATGATCAGAGTTTTAACAATTCGTTGACTGACAATGTTCTTAGTTTTGAACAACTGGTCCCAGAGATTCAGCTAGCTAAGAGAGATTACCCTATTCACCATAAGTATTCAGACACCTCAATTCTGTACCATACTTGTTCTAAAATTTGAACAAGTACAATTTACTTCATGGTGTTATGTCTAAAAATATAGCTAGACAAGTGGCAAATAGTGAAGACCCAGATGAAATGCTGCATTCTGTGGCATCTATGTCTGAACAAGGTAGGTTTTTTTTTTCAGCTTTACCTCATTCCATTGTTATAACTTCCATGTTGTAAGATGGGAACTCATCTTCACTTCATTATTAATGAAGGCCCTCTCCCATAGGGGCTTGAAGAAATATATGGACTGCATGATGCTTCCACGCTGAGCTGAATCCGGCCTGCACACTAGTACTGGTAAACCGCTTAGAGGATCAAAGCCTGTCCAGGAACCGCGGTGTGAGGCGGACTGTCCATGCTAATAAACCCTATTGGTTTCATTGGGCGATAGGGCTTGAGATGTCATTTCATCTCATTGTCGGGTAAAAGTCCCACAAAATTAGAAGCAACGTCTCCAAAATGACCTTTACACAGTGTTGACGGTTAAAGCTCAAATCAAACAAATAATTATAAATGATGACTTCCTTGATCATGGAGCGTGTTACAGTCCGCAGCTCCTATGTTTAGTCCTCTACCTTGGTAGTTTACACATGCCTTTATTCCTTTATTTTGACATGCATGTTGCAAGAATCTGTAGCACTGTAATCTCATCTAACATGATTTTGAGCGAGCCTGGACACTTTTGACTTTGTTGCAGTTTTCACATTACGATAACACACCCATTCGATGCAGTGCATTTTTTCACATCCTAAATTTGCTACTTTTCTGATAAAAATCTGTGATGTTTTTCTTATTTATACTTGAAACATAGGCTGTTGTCGCTTGTTAGAACCGCCTCATTGAGGTGGTTCTAACCAGTACCCACAACCTACGTCTTGGAACAGAAATAAGAAAAATAATGTTTGCCCCCGTAAACCCCAGTGGGGTGTAGAGGGGTGTTTATAAAATGGACTTGTTAACATGATGACGTAGAAAGAATAAGTAGTAATGTAGTGTCATTACAATAACATACCCGTGCAACATAGTGCATTTTTTCACATCTCCAAAATGGCTACTTGTCTGATGAAAATCTGTGATATTTTTCCTATTTATACTGGAAACATAGGCTGCGGGTGATCGTTAGAACTGCCTCAATGAGGCGGTTCTAACGAGTACCCACAACCTATGCAAAAATAAAAAAAGTAATGCATACCCCATAAACCACAGTTTTCTATATATAAAGTGGGGTTTAGTGGTGGGGAGCTGTGTGTTCATTTCACGGACTTGTTCACACGATGTCACCTTACCCGTACATGAATTTGTGAGAGCATGAACATTAGAGAACAAAATTTAAAAGATATCTTAACATACATAATGATGAAAATGAATGTACAGTAGAACTTCGATGGCTCGAACACCGATGGCTTGTTTACCATGGCTGAGTCGAACCCGTTTTTGAGTCCCCAGAGAATTCTACTGCATAAGAAGTAGTGTGGGATAATTAAGGAGATTTTCGAATTTTAACTTGCAAATGAATGCTGTGTGTACTCATTAGAATCGCCTCGCCTGAGGCGATTCTAATGAGTACACACAGCATTCATTTTATTATAGAACACCAAAAAGATGTCCCAAAATTAACCCCGTCATGCTTCCTGGCAGTAACTCTCAGTGGCTCGAACTACCCCTATCTCGAACAGATTTTCGTGGCCCCAAAGGTGTTCGAGCCATTGAAGTTCGACAGTATATGGAGACAGAATTACATGTAAGATGGATTTTATATTTTCAGTATTTCCAGCCAAGGCTGTTCCACCAACCCCATCAAGCACAGCCTCTACCCCGACCACTACCAGCACCCCAGGGCCTTTTAACTGTAACTTTGACCCAGGCTTGTGTGGGTGGAGCCAAGACAAAACAGACAATTTTGATTGGACAAGAACTAACAGACGCACACCTTCCACTGGAACTGGACCCAGAGTGGATCACACATCTGGACGTAAGTCAAGCTTTTATTGAATTAACCCTTGTCCTGCTGAGCTGGGATATGCCTTATTTTCCAAACAATGAAGATCCAGATCAGATGGCTTCTGACGAAGCCATCTGATCAGGATCTACATTGTTTGCCATTCAGATTGTGAATTTATTGCAATAATTTGTATCGAGTAATCTGATTGGTTGATAATCATTAGTGGGTGTGGCATATATAAATATTCAGCAGGTTAAGGGTTAAACAATAACTGATGTTCTTGATATTACTGTAATGATCCTAATTATTGGGACAGATAGGCCTTAGCAAACAGTGAAGACCCAGATCAGACTGCTCCTGAAGGAGCAGTCTGATCAGGCTGTACACAGTTTGCCATTCCGTCTGCACCTTTTGGACTACTTGTTGGATAGTGAATCAAATTTGTCAAAATTTTAGGAGTATTACAGCAAGTCCAAAAGGTGTCTGAATTTTTTAGGATTTTTACAGTAGAAAATTTAAAGTTTATTGAAAAAGTCTAGAACCACCATGTTAACAAGTTCAATAATGGTTACACTTGACAACTCCATTTTAACCCAAGACTCCAAGAAAAACTACATCTGAAAATGTGATCTTCTTATGCAGTCTGCTTGTTTGTTGTTTTTTTTTCAAACTTTTTAAAAATGTTTTTGCATGCTGGACCCAGATCAGACTGCTCCTCTAGGTGTCCACACTCTAGGAGCAGTCTGATCTGGGTCCACACTGTTTGCAAAAATGAGTTTTAAAGTAACCGACAGACAACAAAGCAGACAACAATTGTTGTGATTGACATTTTATGGGTCAACAAGTTCAAGTAATGGTTACATTTGACAACTGGAGATAAGTTGGATTTAAAAAGCCAGACATAATCTTCTTTATTTAAGAAATACATAGGCTCTAGCTGTGATCTGTTGAGTAATAAATCACAGTTTGGAGGTCAGTTGGAAAGTAGATCAAATCTCGAGCACATAACATGAATGATTTGTCTAGTTCTACTGTATATTGTGCCCATTCCAGTGAGTATCCACAGCATAAGTTTTGTGAAAAATATAGAATATTATCCCAAAATTATTCTCATTATTTAAACTTAAAGTTGAAAAATACTACATTTGCCTGTGTTGAGTCATAACCCATATCAAACAGCCTCTGGTCATTCTACCCTTCTGCAGACCCATAATCTGGGTCCACACTGTTTGCAAAAAATTACTTTTAAGGTAACCAGCAGACGGCAAAGCAGAAGACAGTTGTTTGTATTGGCATTTTAAGGGTTAATAGGTAAAATGACCAGCTAGACATAACTTAAAATGTGTTCATTTGGCTGTTACACTTCAAACCAAACAAATATCAAACATCACAACTCATGAAATCAAAATTTTTACAATTCCTTTTGCTTTCCAATCAGATGGGTACTACATCTACATCGAGACTTCAGGAGGGAGAACTGGGAACAAGGCCCGCCTCGTTGGTCCACAGGTCTCAGCAAGTTCAAGTGGAAACAAATGTATGACATTCTGGTTCTTCATGTACGGTCAGAATGTTGACAGACTGAATGTGTATGCACAGTATGGTCTGACTCTGCCGGCGTCACCGCTTTGGACAAAGAGAGGCACACAGGGATACAGATGGAACCAGGCCAGCATCACAATCACAGCTTCACATCCATTCAATGTAAGGAATAGAGGATCTTACATGAGTGTTCATGTATTAATAAATATATTAAATGAGTTGAGGTAAAGGGATAAAATGCGAGGCTTTGCGGAGCATTTTATCCCCTTTCCTCAACGAGTTTAATAAAATCAATAAATCATGAGCAAGAATGCCAGATTCTATTTATCATATGACATTTAAAATGCATTTTTACAACAATTTTTTTTTTTTTCAAAAATGTCAATATTGTGCCATAAGTAAAAGTGATACTTAAGGATGTCGTACATGTAATGTTGCAGGGAGTATGTAACTAATTTGCATATTTAATCCATCCGTGGATTACTGAATTTATTACATGATGTTATTACACTTTCAGATGCGATGTTATAATGACAAAAAAAAATTTATTGCCTTGCTGAACCCTTGTCCTTCTGAATATGATAACCCTTACCTTTGCAAACAGTGTAACTCCAGAGCTGCAGAAGCCATCTGATCAGGATCAACACTGTTTCTCCTTCAGTTTGTAAATTTGATTGAATACAATTCATAGCAACTGATAAGGTGCGTAGTTTGTGAAAAAATGAAGGATAGCTTTCCTTATTTCTGCATGTAAACCTATGTTGTGGGTATTCATTAGAACCGCCTCATCGAGGCGGTTCTAATGAATAGCCACAACATAGGTTTTTAGTGAGAACTGACAAAAACTATCCTGCAGTTATTATAAAATACGCACCTAATCTGTTGCTATGAATACATTCTATCAAGTCATTTGATTGCTTGATAGTCAGAAATGGGTGTAGCAAATCAATTCATTCTGACAGAAAAAAACAGGATTTAATGATTTATATATATAAAATTCCATTATGCAAGAGAAGCCTCCATGGTGTAGTGGTTATGCTACTAGGCCTTGTAAACCAGGAGTGGCAGGATCGATCCTGGGCTTCTTTAGACTTTCGGATGAGTCTTTAAATCAAGGTCCTGACTCTGTATGACCTTAGCTGTTGCTGAATGGTAAAACTCAAACATTCACTCACTCACTCCGTTATGCAAGATTATTAGTGTTACCGGACACAGTGGCCCCCCGCCCATTGGGACTTGGAGAAATAGATTGGGCTGTATGATGCTTCCACGCAGAGATGAACCAACTGCACATGGGTACTGGTAAACTATTTAGCGGATCTAAGCCTGCCGCCCAGGCAAAGTGGTGCGAGATGAAACACCCTTACATATAAACCCTTTTGGTCTGTTATGGCGGCAGGGCTTGAGATTTTATTTCATCACAAGATTTTGGTGAAAGTCCCACAAAATTGGAAGCAACATCTCCGAAATGACCTAATTAGTGTTGACGGGGCTGTAAAACCTCAATTCAAACAAACAAATTTTACTGGTCACAGTATATTGATAGACGAATTGTTTGTTTGATTAGATGTTTAACGTCCCCGTCAACACTATATAGGTCATTTTGGAGACGCTGCTTCCAATTTTGTGGGACTTTTACCCGACATTGAGATGAAATGACAACTCAAGCCCTGTCGCCCAATGAAAAGATAGATGAAGGAGCATACAATTATCTTTAAGGGTGACAACTCTTTAGAAAGTATTTTTGGCTCTCTCATCAGCAGGGATCTACTGTTAAAAGAAAGCATTTGCTTCTTTTTCCAGGTAGCAAGGCAGTTAGGAAGTTTTGGAACTTATCTCTTTACTGAAAAAAAAATATATAGGCATGTTTTCGTGATGTAATACAGACTTTTCTGTGGATCCCAAAAATAGTGTTATAAAGAAGCGGTCATTGAAAACAGACCATTTGTGATCTTTATTCTATTATAATCAGTACATGGTTAAGATCTTCAGGAAAATTCCTACATTAAGACCACCTTTTGGACTGTTCAAAAGTGGTCTTTAAGACCACTTTTGAACAGTCCCAAAGGTGCTCCATGTCCAGGAGACTGTATGCAGAAAACACAAAGGAAGAATTACTGCAGCTTAAGCTTTTAAACCAGAATTAGTCCTAATTTTAGGTGGTCTTTTACTATATATTAAAACATGTTACATGCAAACTGTGTTTTAATGAATAGTCTTATTTTTGTGTACACCAATATTTCAGATTGTTCTTGAAGGTATTCGGGGTAATGGTTACAAAGGCGATATTGCTATCGATGATCTTGCCATTGTTGATGGTCCATGTGCAGGTGAGTCTTAAAAGGTTTTGATATATTTTTAGCTCATCTGAGCCGAAGGCTCCGGAGGAGCTATTGTGATTGGTCACGGCCCAGCAGGGTCATCGTTGTCCAGCCATCCGTCTTTCTGTTCACAATTTCTTTAAACCACACGTCCTGCTAAACCACTGAATGGATTCTAACCAAACTTGGCAGCAATAATCTTTTGGTCGTCCCCTTAAAATTTCATTCCAGGCAGAACTCAGGTTGCCATGGCAACAAAAAGAGGAAAATTAGCGAAAACGTTTAAAAATCTTCTTGCCTAAAACCAGAAGGCCTAGATCTTTGCTATTTGGTATGTAGACTCTTCTGAGACACCTCTGCCAAAATTGTTCAGATTATGTCCCCGGGGTCAAAAGTGGCCCCGTCCCAGGAGTCATTTGTTCTATTACAGAAGCTTGCTGGAAGAAAAACTGGATGGCTGCCATTTTGAAAGCACTTTCTACAGTTTTAAACAAAACTAGAAGAAACAAAATGTTTCAGTGATAAAACAACTAAAATGTGAGATTAAATAAAGCAAAAGGTACATCCTATTCAATGGTCATACCAATGGTTATTTTTTTTCAGCATTGCATCTGGATCAAACGTCATGCATTTTGAACGTTTGTTGATATCTTCCCAGACGCCATTGCAATGATGTC
The DNA here is from genome assembly GCA_963580285.1 of Lucinisca nassula. NCBI lineage: Eukaryota > Metazoa > Mollusca > Bivalvia > Lucinida > Lucinidae > Lucinisca > Lucinisca nassula. The sequence goes on from OY757021.1 coordinate 49,189,404, forward strand.
ATGAATAACGTTGACATGATTGAAAATTTCCCGCGTTTGAATATAACGATTTCACTGCAAAAGGGGTATCTTGTATTTGGTACAAAAAGTAGTTCCAGCTAAAGAGATTTATTATACCCCCACAAATGAAATTTGGGGGGGGTATATAGGAGTGAGCTTGTCGGTCGGTCGGTCTGTTGACTTGGTTTCCAGACGATAACTCAAAAAGCGCTTCACCGATTTTTATAATTTTTGGTACACTGATGTATCATCATAAAATACAGGTCAAGTTCGATTTCCACTACAATTCGTCAATTTTCGACATAGTTATGGCCCCTTTCAAGTGAAAAAATTGCAAAATGCCGCTGTTGTACTATCAAGGCAGTTTTTGTGGGGGTATTCATCACCTTTAGTGATAGCTCTAGTTTCCCTGGCTAAGAGGAGATATTTCTTCTTAGAAAAGGAAAATAACAAGTTTATGTATGGCAGAAATCATGGTATTTCACTGCTGTGCATGTAATATGAAGCATTATTTACTCAGAAAAGTAAGAAAGAATATGGTGCCTGCTGGTCAAGATTAGCGCTAGTAGGGTAAACCATGCCAAAAAATTACTGGTTCTCTTTTTCAGCGGCAACAACACCAAACCCACAGACAGCTGCGACTTCCTGTAACTTTGAATCGTCATCAATTTGTGGATTTACACAAGACCACTCGGGAGGAGACAGATTTGATTGGTCAAGAGATAATGCAGGAACCCAGAGCGTTAGGACAGGACCCACTACAGACCATACACGAGGCACAGCTTTAGGTAAAGCTTTCGTCATGTTAAAAAGTGCATGTTAGCAGTTGGCTGAGCTGAAACTTTTTGGTCAGTCATTAGCCCATCGGGGCTTGAAGAAATATATGGGCTGCATGATGCTTCCACACAGAGCTGAATCTGACCCGCACATGAGTACTGGTAAACTGCTTAGAGGATCTAAGCCTGCCCAGGCAAAGAGGTGCGCACGGGTCGGACCGTCCATGCTTATAAACCCTATTGGTTTCATTGGGCAACAGGGCTTGAGATGTCATTTTATCTCAGTGTCAGGTAAAAGTCCCACAAAATTGGAAGCAACGTCTCCTAAAATGATCTTTACAGATTTGACGGGGACAATAAACCTCAAATCAAATCAAACAATCATTAGGTTTTGCAAATGACTGGCGACGGTTTAGATCATTGGAACTGCTACAGATATCTTAAGAATTGTTCTTCAACATATTGCTTTGGATATGATGATGTTTGAAGCTTTTGGCTTCCAAGGCCTAGTGGATAAGAGCGCTGACTCTTTAATCATTAGGTCTCTTACTGCTGTGGGTTCGAGCCTGACTTGGTCACATGTGAGACTCCAAGTTCTGCAACAGAAGGTCAGGTCAGGTTTTCCTTCGGGCACTCGGATTTTTGCGCACCTCTGATTGGCTTCTTTATAGTCTATACATTTTGAATTTGCTATCACAGGCTGTATAATGAGCATGACTAGCACACCTATGTTCTTTGGATCCTAACAGCTATACATCACGTGATCAAGTCCGTGAAATGAACATCCCCCTAAACCCCACTTTATATAGAGAAAATTTGGGTTTACTGGGGTATACATTATTTTCCTTATTTCTGATCCAAGACATAGGTTCTGGGTACTCGTTAGAACTGCTTCAATGGGGCGGTTCTAATGAGCATCCACAACCTATGTTTGCAGTATAAATAAGAAAAATATCACAGATTTTCTTCAGAAAAGTAGCCATTTCGGAGATGTTGAAAAATGCACTATGTCACACCGGTGTGTTATGGTACTGTTTGAAGACCTTGTAAAGAAACAAACAACGAATGAATCATGGAAAACCATGATCACTTATGTACTCATTCACCTTAAATGAGTAATCATTACATAAATACAGAGTACTGTAGTTATAACGACAGTATTTTACCGTTATAAAGAATTTCCCGATATAAAGAATCTAAATAAGGAGTGGTATAATAAAGGATCTTTCAGTTACTGCAAGAAACTGATGTTGTGAAGATTTGTTGGAATAGCCTCAAGAATATTTAGTGGATAACTAAATTGTCATTTGGGGAAGTAAATCGGCAGTTTTTACGGTCGGAAAATTCGTTTTACAGCGACGCTTCATGGGAGCTGTAAAACGGAATTTCCTACCGTAAAACTGATGGTTTACCGCCCCAGATGACAGTATTTTACCGTTATAAAGAATTTGCCGCTATAAAGAATCTCAATAAGGAGTGGTATAGTATACGATCTTTCCCCTCAGTTGCTGCAAGAAACTGATGTTTTGGGGATTTGTTGGAATAGCCTCAAGAATATTTAGTGGATAACTGTATTCTAAATTGTCATTTGGGGAAGTAAATCGGCAGTTTTTACGGTCGGAAAATTCGTTTTACAGGGAAGCGTCAGCGGAGCTGTAAAATGGAATTTCCTACCGTAAAACTGACGGTTTACCTCCCCAAATGACAATTTTCAATACAGTTATCCCCATCTAATGCACTTATTTTGCTGTTTAGTAAAAAAATTGTACTTTTTGTACAAAACAGCAAGCACTGTGAGCTGCGTAAAACCAAATGCCAGCCAATGAAAAGCGACGTTACGTGATGATGTCGGGTTTCCGACAGTATATCGCAGAATATATATAGGAGCGTGATAGCTCAGTGGTTAGTGCACTTGCCTCTGATGCTCGAGGTCCCGGGTTCGACCCCCGGCAGCGGCGATAAAATTTCGGTGTCAGAACACGCTCCATTGGCATCATTTGCAGGGATGAATGTCATAAAGTGCACCGTCCTTCGGATCGGGACGTTAACTGGAGGCCCCCTGTGCAGGGAGAACCATCCCCTGTGCAGGTTAAAGATCCCTACCGTAATTACATGATTACTGTGTAGGCTGTCATCCTGCAAATCTGGAGTGTATGTAATGTACACCTGCGGTAATGGTCAAAAAGTGACCGACGCAGTATCAGTAGATAGATAGATAGATAGAATATGCTGCCGCAAATTTTTGACTTTATCCAATCAAACGTCGCATTACATACACAAGTGCATTAGAATGTATTTTACACCAAAAATTTGTGAAATTGTGCAAACGTTTCGCAGATAATGTGAAGCATTACATGATCATATCTAAAAAATGTGTGATATCTTTCTTATTTATATCTTAACCCTTGACCTGCTGAATATTTAAATATGCCACACCAAATACCAATTATCAACCAATCAGATTACTTGATGCAAATTATTGCAACAAATTCATAAACTGAATGACAAACAATGAAGATCCTGATCAGATGGCTTCTGAAGAAGCCATCTGATCTGGATCTTCATTGTTTGAAAGATAATACATATCTTGGCTCAGCAGGACAAGGGTTAATGTTCAGCAAATATTTACTGGACAAAATGATTTCTCACACGACATGTCTGATGGTCCAGTGGGATTTCATGAAGACTGTTGTATACACATGTACATGTTTTTATATTTATATAGGTCACTACATGTATATTGAGGCCTCACCCCCAAGGCGGCGTGGAGACAAAGCCAGACTGAACAGTCCAATCTACTCAAAATCAACAACAGCCTCATGTCTGAAATTCTGGTACCATATGTTTGGCAGAAACATGGGTACCCTAAATGTCTATGCTGTGTTGAGTGGCCGGTTCCAGAAAATATGGACCAAATCAGGTATGCATCATTCGTGGTTTAACTGTAAAAAGAATTTTTCTTGAGAAAGCTAGGAACCCAGCCCAAAATCTTGAGGCTTCAGATTTTCTTAAAATTGTTTCTGAAGTACCGTAAAATTGTAAAAATTCGGACAGCTTCAGGACTTGGTGTAATTCTGCTAAAATGTTGACAAATTTGTTTCACGATCCTAGAGGAGCAGTCTGATTTGTTTCTGCATTGTTTGCTTCCGATTTTTTTTTTACTTTTTCCTGACATTGAGATGAAATGACTTCTCAAGCTCCGCCACCCCAAAAACACTAGGGTTTAAGGGATGGACCGACTCGTACAACTTTTTCCTGGCAGACTGAGACCTAAACAGTTTACCAATACTCAGTTTTGGTCGGTTTCAGCTCTGCGTGGAAGCACCATGCAGCCCAGTCTAGTTCTCCAAGCCCCGTTTGATGGGGGCACTGATATAACATTGTTAACACAGTTTCTACTTTTGATGCTGACTAGTGTTATGAAGTGGATGTTTGTACAGTCGAACTTCGATGGCTCTAACCCCTTCGGGACCATAGAAATTTGTTCGAAACAGCGGTAGTTCGAGCCACTGTTGCATACTTCCAGAAAACATAACAGGGGTATTTTTGGACTTCTTTTCGGTGTCCTGTAACATAAATATATGCTGTGTGTACTCATTAGAATCGCCTCATTGAGGCGATTCTAATGAGTACACATAGCATACATTTGCAAGACAAAAGTCGAGAATCTCCTTAATTATCCCACACTTTTTCTTATGCAGAGGAATTCCGTAGGGACTCAAAAACGGGTTCGACTCAGCCATGGTAAACGGGCTTTCGGTGTTCGAGCCATCGAAGTTCGACTGTAGTATTTTTAGAGAAAATAGGCCTGGGTCAATTGTCTGCAATGCCAAGCCTTTCTTCTTAGGTAAAAAAAAAAAAATAAAAAAGACAATCTTCTTCCTCTTTTTTGCTTGGCTCTTTAAAGGCAATGTCTGGTGCTTATATTTCTTTATCTAATAAATTTTAGGTAACCAAGGAAACAAATGGATCATTGCCTCAGCCACAGTCCCTGTGAGTCCAGGGACATACCAGATTGTGTTTGAAGGAATTGTGGGTATGGGTTACCAAGGTGATCTAGCCATTGACGACTACAGTATAACTACAGGAGGGTGTTCTACACAAGGTAAAATATTTTTTTTTAAGTTTTGGTTGTATGGCCCTTTCAAGATTATTTCACTTATTTCAAGCCGATAGTTAATCAGAGGTGGTAGAAAACTGGAGTACAAAACTGCCTTATCTTGATTTAGAACTTGGCGTCTCACATGTGACCCAAGCTAGGCTCAAACCACGGAGGTGGGAGACCTAATGATTAACAGTCTGAGCACTCTATCCCACTAGGTCATGGAAGCCCATGGTAAAACAGCTTTCTTGGCTACTTCGACAGACTGTCAGTGTAACATCAGATTTGCATACATTCTTATGCTGATGACATTTGAAAATATCCTTTGGCCAACCTTGATCATAATGCCTTTGACTTATGATCAAGAGGTTGTGCTTCGAATCCGGCTACCGGTAACGAGGTGTGTCAAGACACGTAATGACACTGCCCCACTCCACCAAGGTGTAAATGGGTGGCAGTGGTGTAAAAGCCACTGCCTCTCTCTCGCGTGGGTGTGAAAACACCGGGAATGAGTGTTCGAGCTTGAAGCTTTCATTGCATTTGAACTAAAATAAATTAGTATAAACCATGATTTTGTTTGTTTGATGTGAGGTTTAACATCCCTGTCAACACTGTAATGGTCATTTTGGAGACGTTGTTTCCAATTCCGTGGGGCTTTTACCCGACATTGAGATGAAATGACATCTCAAGCCCTGCCACCCAATGAAACCAATAGGGTTTATAAGCATGTTGTGTAGTTAATTGTACATGTACTTATTGAATAATCCATTACTAACAAATCAGTAGCGATAATCATTTCTGTAAAATGTATCCATCAATTAATCGATTATCCGGTTAATCCTGTCAGCCTTACAAATGATGTCATGAATGGGAAGATTTTAACATCCTGTTGAAATAATATGCTTTATATTGGGAATAGTGGCGTTTACTGGGGTATACAATATACACATATTTCTTACTTTTGCTCAAAAACATATTGTGGATACTCATTAGAACCACCTGAAAACTGCTTGAGATGGTTCTAACCAGTAACCACAATCTATTTTGTGACAGCATAGATTGTGGATACTCATTAGAACCACTTGAAAACCGCTTCAGGAGGTTTTAATGAGTAGCCACAATCTATTTTATGACTAGGAATAAGAAAAATACCACAAATTGTCATCTGAAAAAATGCTAGTTCTGGAGGTATGGAAGAGGATGATTTATCACTTGGGGGTGTTACCAGATGAAAAATCCTATTTATCCCTTATCTCGCTGAATAATTTAATTAGCCACACCCATTTGAGACTATCAGCCAATCAGATTACATGATAAAATGTTTTCATTCAAATTCACAAACAGAATGACAAACAGTGTAGCTCCTGATCAGAAGCCATCTGATCTGGATCTACACTGTTTGCAAAGGTAAAGGTAAAGGTTGTCGTTTGTTTGTTTGTTTGATTCGAGGTTTAACGTCCCCATCAACACTGTGAAGGTCATTTTGGAGACATTGCTTCCAATTTTGTGGGACTTTTACCCGACATTGAGATGAAATAACATCTCAAGCCCTGCCACCCAATGAAACCAATAGGGTTTATAAGCATGGACAGTCCTGACTCACACCGCTTTGCCTGGGCAGGCTTAGATCCTCTAAGCGTTTTACCCATGCTCGTGTGCAGTCAGTTTCAGCTCTGCGTGGAAGCATCATGCAGCCCATTTATTTCTTCAAGCCCCAAAGGGCGGTGGCTGATGGGTTGTCGTGAACAGCAGGATAAGAGTTATCCATTTCTTTTCTTTTCTCAGGTTCCTCCTCATGTAACTTTGACAACCAGAATCTGTGTACGTGGACCAATGACCACACTAATGACCAGTTTGATTGGCAGCTGAGGAATGGATCTACCCCCTCTGGACAGACTGGACCCTCAAATGACAATACGAAGGGCAATGCACAGGGTATGGTACAGTTGGTGTCATCAAGAAGTTGAACATTTAAGATTCCAATCACAACATTTGCAACAGTTGTTGTCAACTTTGGCATATGTTGGTGACTTAGAAATTCATTGTAGCAAACAGTGTGGACCCAGATCAGACTGCTCCTAGAGGAGCAGTCTGATCAGGGTCCACACTGTTTGCCTGTATGCAAAAATGTTTTTAAAAAGAATTCAGCAGACGACATAAGCAGGCATCATTTTCAGATGTAGTTTTTCTCAGCGTTTTAAGGGTTAACATTAAAATACCAATCACAACAGTTGTTGTCTACTTTGGCATCTGCTGGTAACTTAGAAAGTCATTGTAGCAAACAGTGTGGACCCAGATCAGACTGGAGCAGTCTGATCTTGGCCCACACTGTTTGCCTGTATGCAAAAATATTTTGGTAAAAAGTTTGCAAAAAAATTCAGCAGACAACATAAGCAGGCCACGTTTTCAGATGTATTTTTTCAAAGCATCTTAAGGGTTAACATTTGAAATGTCAATCATGGAAGTTGTCTACTTTGGCATCTGCTGGTGAGTTAGAAAGTCATTGTAGCAAACAGTGTGGGCCCAGATCAGACTGGTCCTCTAGGAGCAGACTGATCAGGGTCCACACTGTTTGCCTGTATGCAAAAATATTTTGGTAAAAAGTTAACAAAATAATTCAGCAGACGACACAAACAGACCACATTTTCATATGTAGTTTTTCTCAGCGTTTTAGGTTAAACATTTAAGATGCCAATAACAACAGTTGTTGTCTACTTTGGCATCTGCTGGTATTTTACAAAGTCATTATAGCAAACAGTGTGGACCCAGATCTTACTGCACCTCAAGTTATTGCCTGTATGCAAAAATGTTTTTAAAAAGTGGAATAAAAATCAGCAAACAACATAAGCAGGCGACATTTTCAGATGTATTTTTTCTCAGAGTCTTAAGGGTAACATTGAAGATGCCAATCACAACAGTTGTTGTCTACTTTGGCATCTGCTGGTAACTTAGAAAGTCATTGTGGCAAACAGTGTGGACCCAGATCAGACTGCTCCTGTAGGAGCAATCTGATCTGGGCCCACACTGTTTGCCTGTATGCAAAAATGTTTTTTAAAAAGTGGGAAAAAATCAGCGGACACACAAGCAGATGACATTTTCAGATGTATTTTTTCACAGTTTCTTAAGGGTTAATATTTAAAATGCCAATCACAACAGTTGTTGTCTACTTTGGCATCTGCTGGTAATTTAAAACGTCTTTGTAGCAAACAGTGTGGACCCAGATCAGACTGCTCCTCTAGGAGCAGTCTGATCAGGGTCCACACTGTTTGCCTGATCAGGGTCCACACTGTTTGCCTGTATGCAAAAAATATTTTGGTAACAAGTTAGCTAGAAGATGCAGCAGAACATCACTTTCAGATTCAATTTTTCTTAAGGATGCAATTTATGTTAAGTCTGGAATAATTTTGAAGAAACTAAAACAGATAATCGGCAAAATATGGCATCCTGCGTTGGTAAACGTCAGTGATTTAATGACGTCAGATCCACAAACGCAACATCATTTTCACTTTGGCGCCATTTGGCATAGTTTTTTAATGTGTGGCAAGACACTTAATGACATGCGTTTTTTTATTCATTTCAAACCACAGAGATATATAAGGGCTGATTTTATGTTCAGATTTCTATGTCAGACATGGTTGTTTTTAGCAGACATTTAAAATTTTGGGTATATAACAAAAAAGGTTATTAACCTTATTTTGTGAAATATTCGGCACTCATTCATATGATGGAGAGACACTCCCAGGCTTGTGCATCCTTCGCCATATAAACTCATGTCGAATATTTCACAATATAAAGTCAATAACCTAGCTGGCCTCGATAGCTCAGTTGGATGCGCATCTGACTGGTGATCAGGACACGGGTTTGATATCTGCCGGGGTCAGCAACATTCTTTCATGGAGATTGATCATGAAATCTTTTCGATGGTCATTCCCTCCCTTCCGCTGATTCAAGAAGGGCAGTTTTCAATTTCTGGCAAAAGAATGTGCACTGTACTGGTTAACTGCTTATGTATAAGCCTACCCAGGAAAATTGTGGATAGGGTAACTGACCGACTCAAAAATGACCTAAAATAGTGTTGACTGGGACATTATACACCAAAGAAAGAAACAATCAAACGAAGTCAATAACTTTTAAATGTTGCCTTTGCATTTTTTCCTATCCGCAGGTTACTACATATTTATTGAGACCTCTTCACCAAGAATTGTGGGTGACCGAGCCTGGTTGGTCAGTGAGAGCTTCTCAATTGGAAGTCCTAACTGCCTCAAGTTCTGGTATAACATGAATGGCAACAGTATCGGTGCCCTGAGGGTGTGGGTCTGGTCCCAGACAGGGGCAAGGACACCAATATGGGAGCTCAAGGGACGTCAGGGACCGACTTGGCTCATGGGTAGGGTGGCCATACCAACCCAGACAACTTCTTACAAGGTACGTTGGTGATCTGCAAAGTCAGTACTGGGAGTAGATGACGATTTGGGGCCAGTTGTTCAAAGCCTCGTTAGCTTAACAAGCTCGTTATTGGTCATATTGTTAACTGTTCTACCAAGTTCAGTATCTAAAATTTTGGTATTTTTTCTGAAAAAATGTGAGCAGCTTTTGCATTTGCAAAAGCTGCTCACATTTTTTTCAGCAAAAATATTAGCATATTAGCAAAAATATTAGCATATTTGATATTTTTAATGATCAAAATTTTAACGATTCATTAGCTAGTTAGTTGAACAACTGGCGCCTGTCTTTTTTTTAATATTTTTCATTGGAAATAAGGCTTCACATGGTATTTAGTGTATTTAGGTAGAAAATGTATTTGAGCAATTATGTGAGAAAAGGGCCCTTAATATTCTCCTTGTGGCCTTACATGTAGTTGCACAGCCAACCAATAGGTCTAAACTTCTTGCATAAAGCTACAGGTAGGTATGCACTACATGTCTGAGAGCAACAAAGTTTCTGAAATGAATACCTTTCTGAACCCCACCTTTTATGGATAAAACTGGGGTTTACAGGGATATACATTATTTTGCTTATTTCTGCTCCAAGACATAGGCCGGAGTACTCCATAGGTTGTTGGTATTTGTTAGAACTGCCTCATTGAGATGGTTCTAACGAGCACCCACAACCTATGTTCGAAGTATAATTACGAAAAATAGAATGAATTTTCATTGGAAAAGTAGCGATTTTTGGAGATACAAAAGAATGCACTATGTCACACAAGTATGTTATCATAATGGGGCAAGACTGTGCTTGTGTGCAGGCTTGCCTTAGCCTCTGCTGGTTCCCTGTGTGCTGAGCACTCTTTTCTCATGTGGTGCTATGCCTAGTTCATTTCAGTGGAATGGTAACACTTGGCAGATTTTTCCGCCATTTTTCAAAGGGAGACAACTTTGGGGACTTCCTGTTCGCTTTTCTATAAACCGTGTCCCACTGTAAAAGGGGTCTACTCTTAAAGGAAAGAATTTGCTCCTCAGAAGCAAATTCTTTTCTTTAAGAGTTGATGCCTATTGACATGGGAGACAAAAATACTTTTGCAGGAGTTTCCTCCCCTGAAGTGTCCCCATTCCTCTTTATCTTGTTTCAAAATTGTCTTTTGTTTGAATTGAGGTTTTACCTCCCTGTTAACACTGTTAAGGTCTTTTTGGTGACATTGCTTCCAATTTTGCAAGACTTTTCACCCAACATTGAAATGAAACGACATCTGAAGCCCTGCCGCCCAAAAGGGTTTATATGAAGGCTTAGGGACAGTCACACCTCTTTGCCTGGGCAGGCTTAGACCCTTTTAGTGGTTTACCAGTACTCGTGTGCAGTCGGTTACAGCTCAGCGTGGAAGCATCTTGCAGCCCAATTTCTTTCTCCAAGCCCCAATGGTCTGGGGCCCACTCAAAATTGCCATCTTTGTTATAAAAACTTGTATCCTATTTATATTTCAAGATCATAATGGAAGGAACCAGAGGTCAGAGTGTAACGGGAGACATAGCTCTTGATGATATCTCATTTGCTAATGCAACAAATTGCCCGTGTGAGTAGAAATTTTATTTTTTTTAAAGCTGAAAAACTAGATCCGATGACATCTCATTTGCTAGTGCAACAAAGTGTTCGTGATATCATAGCGGCTTTCAAAAGGAAAGTTTTTGACAAGTATGGCCTATTTCTTCAAAACTAACTAACAACGTCTTTGATTTCACATTTTGTTAAAACTTAGAACATGGCATATACACTTATATTTTTGCTGAAAAAATGTGAGTAGCTTTTGCAAATGCAAAAGCTACTCACATTTTTTTCAGCAAAAAAATCAGTGTATGACATTTTTTTTCTTGATAGAACAGTAAACAATTTGACCACTAGCTAGCTTGTATAGCGCCATAGTATCAAACATATTCAAGCTATTGAAGTTGATTTACATACTTGATGATGCTTTAGCTCCCTTGCTGTTTGCCTTTTGCAGTACTTACTTTTCTGGTTTATTTCGTGGGCCCAGTCAACATCATTTAGATCATATTGAGCCAGTCAGTTTACCTAAACACACTTTTACTGATAAGTCTTGTACATAAGTGGTTAACCAGTACTGTGCACATTTTTTTGCCAGAAACTGACTACTGCCTTTCTTGAATGAGCAGAAGAGACAGAATGACTGTAGAAAGGATATCATGATCAGACTGCTTAAAAGAATGTTGCCTGCTTGGCAGGTATGGAACCAGTGACCTTACCATCAGTCAAATGCACATCCATCTGAGCTACTGAGGCCAGCTACTAACTAATTTTGATATATTTTTCATGTCAAATATTTTTACAGTACAGTCTAACCTGTCTACAAAGACCACTCATGGGAAAGAAGAAATATGGTCTTTGTTCACAGGTGGTCTTCATTCAGAGGGTCAGTTTTGCATCCACTGAACTACCTGAAGAAGCCAATGGTTATTTCACAGCATTTATTCAGATACGTATTTTCTTGCACACCAGACAAGGAAATCCGCGATTTTACCCTGGGATAGAAATTTATGTTCTGACCCTGGTGTTCCGACCCCAAATCGAATATAATCGCGTGTTTGATAAATGCACTGGTTGATTACAACCTTGTATGCCCCATCCTTAAGGTTGACGTCATGCACAATCCCTGACGTCACTTTACATTCCTGCAGTGTCAACACAATATGGCGGACGTTGGTAACCGAAGTGACTGCAGCATTGAAATTCCGCGCTAAGAAATGGGAGGTATGCAAGAAAAAGAATCCAATATGAATGTGAGGGGTGGATAGAAAAATCCGTCCCTGGGGATCACTGTCAGGCATCACTCGGCAAGCCTCATGATGCCGGACAGTGACCCTTGGGACGGATTTTTCTGGATAGAAAAATCCGTCCCTCGGGATCACTGTCAGGTATCACTCGGCAAGCCTCGTGATGCCGGACAGTGACCCTTGGGATGGATTTTTCTATCCACCCATATAAGATTCTTATAGGATCACACAAGTTACTTTTGATTAATTAACTGATTAAATCCTCTAAAGACATTATTATGTTCAGGTTTTAATAATGAATCACAACCAATTTTAATTTGGCTCATTTAAAGAAGTCCAAAAACAATTAATTGCCTGATTTAAAACTTTGATCAATGCTTTTCACATCAAAAGCAGTCTTTGTTCAGGGCAAAAATATGCATTTGGGAATGATTTTGACTGTCCTCTGGTCCTAGTGTACAGGTGGTCTCTGTTCACAGGTGCATTATATAGTCTTTTATGATGGGAGGAATCAGAAATGGTCTTTGTTGACAGGTGGTCTTTAACACAGGTTTGACTGTAGTTTTGTATTTCAGTAAACCCACAAAATGCCATACCCACAGCTACAGCAGTAACGGCATCAACTCTTTCAACGAAACCTTCAACAACGACACCCAAACTTACGACACCAACAACCCTGCCTACAACTGCCAGACCAACAGGTATGTATGAGCCCCACATCGTGAAAAGATCCCATAGCTCCACATAGCCCCAAATAAGAGGGGGTATCCACATATCAATTTTCTTATTTCTGTACAGAAACATACGTTGTGGGTACTCATAAGAAGCGCCCCATTGAGGCGCTTCTAATGAGTACCCACAACATATGTTTTCATGCAGATCAAGCCGCTTCTAATGAGTACCCACAATGTATGTTTCCATGCAGTTATAGTAAAACCTGTCTTAGTGGCCACCTCTATTAAGCAAGCAACCTCTCTTATGCAAGCATTTGTTTGGTTTCCCAAAAAACGGTAAATGCATTTCACCTGTATTAAGCAAGCACCTGTCTTAAGCAAGCACAATTTGGTTATCCCTTTGGTGCTTGCTTAATACAGGTTGGACTGTATAAGAAAAAAAAAATCAGTACTTTTTGGATGAAAAAGGTACTTTTTGGATGGAAAAAGCGCTGTATCAAGAGCTATGGCTCCAGATGAGGAGATAATGAGGGTAGTTGCTGGGTCATTTTCCTTCGTCCTTACTGTGAGAAATTGTTTCTAGGACTAATGAAAATTTCGAAACAGACATTGTAAACGAGCCATCGGTGTTCGAGGCATTGGAACATGTCACATATGGTGAAGCTTCATGTTGATGGGCAGGCTGATCTGAGCCTTTGCTGCTACGAGTAAGCATTATCCTGCTGAACATGACAACACCTACCTTTGCAAACAGGGTAGATACTGATCAGATGGCATCTGAAGGAGCTGCTTCTGATCATCGTCTACACTGTTTGTCATGCAGTTTGTGTCTTGAATGAATACAGTATATAAAGTAATTTGATTGGTTGCTTGTCAGCAAAGGGTGTGACTAAATTAATTTATTTATGACCCGTCACGCGAAAAGGGACCTTCTGGGAAGTTACGTCATTTAGCGTAAATGACGTTCGAAAATAATGTTCAAGTTAACGTCATTTGCTGATAATTTGATTACGCTGTCTTAATTGGACTCACAATGCTACTTAAATATGATGAAATGGCGTTTTTTTTCAAGTCCGATTTTTCACTGTTCCTATTCGAGTTTCGTCCCTTGTTTGAGCAGTAAAAATGTCACAGTTTTCTGAACCATTACGCAGACGATGAATGGAATTAATTTAACAGCGTTTTCAGGTTACATGTCTGATCAGGACAACAATGTTGTTTTTTTTCATCTGGGTAAGGTCAACCAACCAGGCCCAGTAGGTATATTCAACTAGGGCGATAAGGTGCCCATCGGGGCTTGGAGAAATAGATTGGGCTGTATGGTGCTTCCACACAGAGCTGAACCGCTGAGAAGGACCAGGCAAAGTATGTGAGTCAGACCGCCCAATGCATATAAGCATTTTGTTTTGCATTGGCCAAGAGGGCTTGAGATGTCATTTCAGTGTCGGGTAAAAGTCCCATAAAACTGGAAGCAACGACTCCAAAATCACAGTGTTGACATGGCGTTAAGCCTCATTTCAAACAAACAAAACAATGCAATAAGGTCAACCAGTTCACAGACAGTGGATGTTGGTGACGTCTCACTCCTACGTCATAAGTTAATCAATATACAGGATTTATAAATAGCACAGTATAAGCCACTGAAACCAACAGCACAAAATTTGGGTTGACTTAAGCCATTGTTTGAGATATCAGTTTGAGATAACGAGAGACTACTGTATTTTAAAACTCCCCTAATAATGTCGTCTGTTTGAAATTTGCTCCAAACAATTACCCAAACAAGTTGAATAAAATCTTGATGAGGCTGGGCTTACCGGAGAATGAGATCGAGTAGATCTAATTAATTCTGACAACTCATCTGAATCTTCACTTTGACAACTGACGCCCCCCCCCCAAAAAAAAAAAGATCAATGTTGTTGTCCAGTGCCATTGTTAGAGAACAATGGAGGGTTTAAATTCAGACACCGAGCAGTCGTTTACTATTACCATACCGTGCGACATTTATCTAACTATACTGCATCACCCCCTCGCAGGGATTACCTGCAGGTCATACGGCGACAGGACCTCTGTTTTATGTGTCACAGGGGTGGAAAAAGAACACGACTCGACCGGGACTCGAACCTCGGGCCTATCGCATACCATGCGAACACACTACCGACTGAGCTACCGAGTCACACGGTCAACCTGTTACATCCCCCCCCCCCCTCCCTGCCTAATTAGATTCGTCCCGAATCTCTCCTTATGAGATTGAGATTCGTCCCGAAAAGTCCTATCCAGTCCGGCTGCTAAACTTAGGTCTTTCATGCCCTCAGACGCGGTGCTGGACCACACTGGTCACCAAATGGCACAGGGGTGGAAAAAGAACATGTCTCGACGGGACTCGAACCCAGGGCCTCTCGCATACCGTGCAAACACGCTATCGACTGATATACCAAGCCACATGGTCGATCTGTTACATACGACTCATCCAAAAAATCTGGAGATGAGGTCCAAATCGGTGTAGTACATAGCTATATTTAATAGTTCTATTTGTCATTTTATTAACAAATACCACAGCTTCTGTGACAGCTGAAAAATGTAAGATTTTAGGGAAGTATTTCACGAAAATTTAGAGTTTGAAGGCATCATCAGAACCTGTCGATGTGGTTACGTTAGTAGATCAGCGGTTAGTGGCCTTTGATGTAAAAGCCTCCGATTCGATTCCTGCCAGCCATTACGAAAACACGCCTATACAAATACACCTTAATCGCCGAAAAAATGAAAATGTTTAGATGAAAAAATTGTGATATTTTTCTTATTTCTCCTCTAAAATATAGATAGTGGGTACTCGTTAGAACCACCTCGATATAGATTGTGGTTACTCGTTAGAACCGCCTCATCGAGGCGGTTCTAACGAGTACCCACTATCTATATTTTAGAGCAGAAATAAGAAAAATAAGGTTTACCCCTGTAAACCCCAGTTTTTCTGTATTAAAGTGGGGTTGGAGGGGGTCAAAATTATATAGGCGTGTTTTCGTGATGGATAATAAAATTGCGGTGTCTGAACATGCTCCACTGACATCATTTGCAGGGATTAATGCACCAAAGTGCACTGTCCTTCCGATCGAGACGATAACTGGGGGCCCCATATGCAGGGAAAATCATCTTCTGTGCAGGTTAAAGCATGTTAAAATCCCTACCGAAATAACATGAATACCGTGTACTCATGCGCAAATGATTCAGTACCATACGCTTGCGTTAAAGAGGCAGGCGAGCATTCGGCAGGCGTCCGCGTTGTTGAAAAGTCAGTATGTGCCTATAAAGCTTTGTATCTTTATACAAATGTTCGAGACATGAAATCGAGTTTTTATTACCATAAGACATCCGTGTGACAAAGTACATTCTTTCAAATCTCAAAAAGGTGATGGAAATATGTAAGGTCAAGGGTGCTGTTAGAACTGCCTCATAGAGGCGTTTTCTAACGGGTATCCAGAACCTATGTATTTGAGTAGAACTAAGGAAAATGAAAAATACTATATACCTCTGCAACCCCACCCCCAACACCACCCTGTTTTTCATTATGTATTTACTTATATACATATTTTTGTTTTGTTTTGTTTTACAACCATTTCAACATTTTTTCACTTATTTCAATCCTATCATTAATCAGAAGTGGGCGAAAACCAGAGTACCGAGAAAAAAATGACCTTCCTCTGCCGAACATGTCGTCTCACTTTTGACCCGCGCTTTAGGTCACTTTGCGGCGCCATCAAGATCACGTCAGTCATTTCGAGCCGATCTCTAATGATAGGTGGGCGAAAAGCGGAGTACCCTGAGAAAAACCACCTGACCTTCTGTTGCAGACCTTGGCGTCTCACATGTGACCCGAGCCAGCCTCGAACCATCAAAGGTGAGAGGCCTTAGGTGACCTAAATTTTGACATACAGCTGACTAAGTGATAGCAAGATCACAAAAGCCTGCATTATATACGCTGCTCAGTCTATGCTGATGCGCAGGCTGATCTGCGCATTTGTTCACACATGCAAATGACAGGTTTTCTTGTGCATCTAATGTGTAAAAAAGTGTTTTGGAGCTTCCTGTCGCTATCGTTAATATGTTTGTTTGATTTTTGGTTTAACGTCAACATCAACACTATAGGTCATTTGGAGACGTTGCTTCCAGTGTTGTGGGACTTTTACCCGACATTGAGATGAAATGACATTTCAAGCCCTGCCGCATAACAAAACCAACAGCATGGACTATCCGACTCGCACCTCTTTGCCTGGGTAGGCTTAGATCCTTTAAGCGGTTTGCCAGTACTCGTGTGTGGTCGGTTTCAGCTGTGCGTTGAAGCATCATGCAGCCCAACTAGATGGTCTTGGGCGAATCGTTAATTTGTCAGATTTCTCAAAGAAATGCTTAAGGAAATAAATGTTTGAGTAGTTTGATATAACTTTCAGGTGTTTCCTTGCAATATTACTCATGTCTTTACCTTCAACAGTTTGTTGACGTAACCCATGACGTCAGATTGGTATTCTGTAACGTTATAACGTTTAGGGTACCAATGTTTAAAATACTGTAAATCTGAAACCTTTAGGAGTAGTTTATTCATGTTGGTGTCAAATTGTTTCCCAACTACCAATATATTTGAAATCAGTTATAACTCATTTTCGCCAAAACTTCCCAGAAGGTCCCTTTTCGCGTGACGGGTCACATTTATTTAAGGGTTAAAGCTTTTTCTCATGATGCATCTCATATTTATCATTATATTGTGTCTCTTCCATCACGAAAACACACCTATATAATTTTGAACCCTACTTTTATATAGTAAAACTGGGGTTTATAGGGGTAAACCTTATTTTCCTATCTGCTCTAAAATATACATTGTTGGTACTCGTTAGAACCACCGGTTCTAACAAGTACCCACAATATATATTTTGAGCAGAAATAAGAAAAAAATCACAGTTTTTCATCTTAAAAATTTTGTTTTTTCGGCAGTAAAGTTTACAATGTATTTGTATAGGCGTGTTTTCATCATGTTTCAAACTTTGTGATTTATTTTTAGGTGGTTCTGGCTATTCCTGTGACTTTACCTATGACATTTGTGGCTGGACCCAGGATAACACTGACCAGTATGACTGGACGAGGAAACGTGGGGCTACAATGACATTTGGTACAGGGCCTAGTGGAGACCACACCACTGGATGTAGGTGGAATTTGAAGCCATTTAAAGGGAATGGGAACACCTAGCACATATTTCCACCATTTTTAGCTCACCTGTCACGTAGTGACGAGGTGAGCTTTTGGGATCACTTTTTGTCCGTCGTCCGTCGTGCGTGCGTGTGTGCGTGCGTGCGTGTGTGCGTAAACTTTTTCTTCAAATGACATCTCCTCCTAAACCACTGATCGGATTTTGACCAAACTTCACAGGAATGATCCTTAGGTGGTCCCCTTTCAAAGTTGTTCAAATGGTTCCGGTCCATTGCACATCTGGGCCACAGGAGCTAAAAATAGATTTTTGAAATGAAAACTTTAAAAATATTCTTCTCTGAAACCAAAAGGCCCAGGTCTTCGATATTTGGTATGAAGCTTCATCTAGTGGACCTCTACCAAGATTGTTCAAATTATGGCCCTTGGGCCAGAAATGCCCCCGCCCCGGGGGCCTTTGTGTTTACATAGGCTTATATAGGGAAAATCTTTAAAAATCTTCTTCTCTGAAACCACAAGGCCCAGTTCTTTGATATTTGGTGTGCAGCTTCACCTAGTGGACCTCTACCAAGATTGTTCAAATTATAGCCCTAGGGCCAAAAATGCCCCCGCCCTAAGGGCCTTTGGTTTTACATAGGATTATACAGGGAAAATCTTTAAAAATCTTCTTCTCTGAAACCGAAAGGCCGAGGTCTCTGATATTTGGTGTGAAGCTTCATCTAGTGGACCTCTACCAAGATTGTTCAAATTATAGCCCTAGGGCCACAAATGTCCCCGCCCCGGGGCCTTTGGTTTTACATAGGCTTATATAGGGAAAATCTTTAAAAATCTGATTCTCTGACATCACAAGGCTCAGGTCTTTGATATTTGGTGTGAAGCTTCACGTAGTGGACCTCTACCAAGATTGTTCAAATTATAGCCCCAGGGCCAAAAATGCCCCCGCCCCGGGGGCCTTTGGTTTTTACATAGGCTTATACAGGGAAAATCTTTAAAAATCTTCTTCTCTGAAACCAAAAGGCCCAGGTCTTCGATATTTGGTATGAAGCTTTATCTAGTGGACCTCTACCAAGATTGTTCAAATTATGATCCTTGGGCCGGAAATGCCCCCGCCTTGGGGGCCTCAGGGTTTACAAAGGCTTATATAGGTAAAATCTTTAAAAATCTTCTTCTCTGAAACCACAAGGCCCAGGTCTTTGATATTTGGTGTGAAGCTTCACCTAGTGGACCTCTACCAAGATTGTTCGAATTATAGCCCTAGGGCCAAAAATGCCCCCGCCCTAAGGGCCTTTGGTTTTACATAGGCTTATACAGGGAAAATCTTTAAAAATCTTCTTCTCTGAAACTGAAAGGCCCAGGTCTCTGATATTTGGTATGAAGCTTCATCTAGTGGACCTCTACCAAGATTGTTCAAATTATAGCCCTAGGGCCAAAAATGTCCCCGCCCCGGGGGCCTTTGGTTTTACATAGGCTTATATAGGGAAAATCTTTAAAAATCTGCTTCTCTGACATCACAAGGCTCAGGTCTTTGATATTTGGTGTGAAGCTTCACGTAGTGGACCTCTACCAAGATTGTTCAAATTATAGCCCCAGGGCCAAAAATGCCCCCGCCCCGGGGGCCTTTGGTTTTTACATAGGCTTATACAGGGAAAATCTTTAAAAATCTTCTTCTCTGAAACCAGAAGGCCCAGGTCTTCGATATTTGGTATAAAGCTTTATCTAGTGGACCTCTACCAAGATTGTTCAAATTATGATCCTTGGGCCGGAAATGCCCCCGCCCTGGGGGCCTCAGGGTTTACAAAGGCTTATATAGGGAAAATCTTTAAAAATCTTCTTCTCTGAAACCACAAGGCCCAGGTCTTTGATATTTGGTGTGAAGCTTCACCTAGTGGACCTCTACAAAGATTGTTCGAATTATAGCCCTAGGGCCAAAAATGCACCCGCCCCGGGGGCCTTTAGTTTTACATAGGCTTATATAGGGAAAATCTTTAAAATCTTCTACTCTGAAACCGCAAGGCCGAGGTCTTTGATATTTGGTGTGAAGCTTCACCTAGTGGACCTCTACCAAGATTGTTCAAATTATAGCCCCAGGGCCAAAAATGCCCCCGCCCCGGGGGCCTTTGGTTTTTACAAAGGCTTATACAGGGAAAATCTTTAAAAATCTTCTTCTCTGAAACCAAAAGGCCCAGGTCTTCGATATTTGGTATAAAGCTTTATCTAGTGGACCTCTACCAAGATTGTTCAAATTATGATCCTTGGGCCGGAAATGCCCCCGCCCTGGGGGCCTCAGGGTTTACAAAGGCTTATATAGGTAAAATCTTTAAAAATCTTCTTCTCTGAAACCGCAAGGCTCAGATCTTTGATTTTTGGTGTGAAGCTTCATCTAGTGGACCTGTACCAAGATTGTTCAAATTATAGCCCTGGGGCCAAAAATGCCCCCATCCCTGGGGCCCTTTGGTTTTTCATAGGCTTATATATGGAAAATATTTAAAAATCTTCATCTCTGAAACCACAAGGCTCAGGTCTTTGATATTTGGTATGAAGCTTCACCTAGTATAGCCCTTGGGCCAAGAATGTACTAGAGACACTGATTCTCAGGTGAGCGATTCAGGGCCCTCTGGGCCCTCTTGTTCAAAGGGAGGCAACTTTCAGGACTTCCTGTTCGCTTATCTATAAGCTCTGTGCCACTGGAAAAGGGGTCTACTTGTAAAGGAAAAAATTTGCTCCTCAGGAGCAAATTCTTTCCTTTAAGAGTTGACCCCTATTGAAATGAGAGACAAAAATACTTTTGCAGGAGTTGCTTTCCCTAAAGGTGTATCCATTCCCTTTACAACGTAGGATTAAAGGGAAAAAATACACCTTACAGATTTGCCACGATTTATGGTGTGTCAGTTTATAGCATAGAGTGATATAGGAGTCAGATTTTCTGTCCCTAACAGTGCTTGTCCTTTTGCTAATTTGCCAACATTCGCATCAAACTTAGCATCACACCAAATGTTCAAGGCATGACTAAACCCTCAGCGGAGTCATTCTTTTTCCAAAAGGTAGACAACATGACTTTCCTGAAAACTCAACCACCCGCACCCCAGAAAAGGGGTCTCTGAAAGGAAAGAATTTGCTCTAGAGGAGCCCTCTAGAGCAAATTCTTTGCTCAAAGAGTAGGCCCATGCTCCTGAGGAGCAAATTCTTTACTTTGAGGAGAATGGGGAACACCTGACAGATTTTTGTCTGCCATTTTTCAAAGGGAGACAACTTTCAGGACTTACTGTTTGCTTTCTATAAACTCTGTCCCACTGAAAAAGGGATCTGCTCTTAAAGGAAAGAATTTGCTCCTCAGGAGCAAATTCTTTCATTTAAGAGTTGACCCCTATTGACAGGGGAGACAAAAATACTTTTGCAGGAATTGCCTCCCCTGAATGTGTACCCACTCCCCTTAAGAGTAGATCCCTGCTCCTGAGGAGCACATTTTTAGCTCGTCTGTTTTTTTGAAAAAAAACTTTCGAGCTATTGTCATCACTCCGGCGTCTTCGTTGTCGTCTGGCGTCGTCGTTCCAAAAAAACTTAACCTTGGCTATAACTTAAAAAGTATTAGACCTAGCCTCATGAAACTTCATACACACACTCATCATCACAAGAGCTACATTTTGACCAAGGACCATAACAACATTGTTGATTTTGGCTGAATTATCTCCCCTTTTCCAATTTTTTTCTGAAACACATTTTTTGCTCTCATTTTAATACTATTCACAACAGAGCCTTCAAACTTCACATGAATGTTCCTTGGGACAAGACCCTTTCAGTGATACCACACTTTTTGATCTGTGACCTTGACCTTTGAACTTTGACCTATTTTTCGAAAATTTAACCGAAAACCTTAACCTTGACCATATTTCCAAAAGTATTTGGCCTACCTTCATGAAACTTCATACACATACTCACCATCACAAGAGCTACATTCCCTACAAGTTTTATAACTCCATCTTGCAATTTGATTGCTCTTGTTTGACTTAGAACTTTGGTTTTCTAAAAGAAACTGCAGACGAGCGTTGGCACCTGCATGCGGTGCTCTTGTTTCCTTTAAGATTGGCCCCTTCTCCTGAGAAGCAAATTCTTTCCTTTAAGAGTGGCCCCTTCCCCTATGAAGCAAATCCTTTCCTTTAAGAGTAGACTCCTGCTCCTGAGGAGCAAATTCTTTCCTTTAAGATTGGCCCCTTCTGCTGAGAAGCAAATTCTTTCCTTTAAGAGTAGACCCCTGTTGATATGGGTGACAAAGGTATTGTTTTAAAGAGTTGCCTCCCCTGAAAGGGCACCTTTTCCCCTAAAATTTCAACAGAAGTGAGTTCTTTCTATCAGGTTCATTTTCTTTTGTGTTATAAAAAAAATTTTGGAATGCCTGAGAGGTTCAGTGCAACCTGTATAGACTAAGATCAAACACTGCTGAAAATATTGTGAGTGGTTGCTTAAAATGCAAGAATTTTTAAGGAAACATGAAAAAAAAGCAAAAAACATCAGGCATGTCCTAAATTGAAAATGAACCTCTCTGAACTGTGAGGTAAAACAGCCCATACCTCCTGTCAAAAAGTAAAACAAATTATTCCAGACCAGATTTTTCTCTTTGAATAGATTCCACAGTCATTAAACTGTTTTATTATATGACGTCGCGTCTAAGAGTGTAATGACGCCATGTATTATTTTCGATAATCCACTAGTGGATTAAATATGCAAATTAGCTAGATACGTCCCGTAACGTTACATATACGACGTCCTAAACGACGTCGCGTTTACTAATGGCGGACCATTGACATTTTTTGTAAACAAACGTGAATAAAATTTGCTTTAAATGTCACTTGATAAATAGAATCTTGCATTCGTGCTCATGTATTATTGAATTTATTGAACTCGTTAAGGAAAAGGAATAAAATGCTCGGCAAGCCTAGCATTTTATCCCTTTTCCTTAACTCGTTTAATAAATTCAATAATGTATGAGCACTTATGTAAGATCCTCTATGAAGACACCCACTTGTATGATGATAAGTGGTAATATGCTGCATCTCAAATCAATTTTGTCTTCATTTCAAAGCTGGCTACTATGTGTACATTGAGACATCATCTCCCCGAAACAGTGGTGACAAAGCCCGACTGATTGGTCCAAGAATAAATGGTAACGGCCAACCGATGTGTTTCACATTCTGGTACAACATGTACGGAGATCATGTGGCCTCTATGAACATTTACGTGAAGAAAGGCAACAACCTTGGCAATGCTGTATGGACCAGATCTGGCACCCAGGGTAACTCGTGGAAGCAGGCCCAAGTTCAGTTCACTCCTTCAGGAGCATCTGTGGTATGATTTCTTCTTAATTCCTCAGTTTGATAGCTCAACTGTTTGACATAGTGCATTTTTCTCATGTCCAAAATGGCTACTTTTCTGATAAAATTCTGTAATACTTTTCTTATAAATACTCAAAACATAGGTTAAGGATGCTTGTTAGATCTGCCTCATTGAGGCGGTTCTAAGGAGTACCCGTAACCTAGGTCTTGGAGCAGAAATAAGAATAATAATGTATACCCCTGTAAACCCCAGTTTTCTCTTTGACGGACTTGTTCACGTGTTGCCTAGCATATTAGACTTGTATTTCAGCATGAGTGATTGGTGCTAGTGGAAAGTTGACACAAGGGCCCAGTTCAAAGCTTTAATAAGTTGGTAGTTAAAATTACCTTTGAACGTAAATCATATTTTTGCTGAAAAAAAATGTGCAAATGCTACTCACGCAATGCAAAAGCTCACTTTTTTCAGGAGTGCCACTGTATGAGATAGTTTACTTGCTAGAACAGTAAACATTCCAAGCACTAGTGAGTTTGTTAAGTAACAGCTTGGTCCAGAAGTTATGAGTTCTTCAAACTTTAGGTCGCTTAAAAGTTCTGTTGTGCCATACCAGTCAGTATAGACTACCCTGTGACTTCCCTGCAGAGACAAAATATAATCTTATTTATTTAGGCCACACATATAACTCAATTCAAAAGTTGTATGATAAAGCGGTACATTATGACTTTCATATGCTATTTGTTGAAGTTCCTTGTCCTGAAAATTGGTTATGATTAAGATAAGACACCCTGCGACAAAGTGCATTTTTAACATCCCCAAAATGGCTACTTTTCTGATGAAAATCCGTGATATTTTTCTTATAAATGCCCAAAACATAGATTGTGGGTACTCGTTAGAACCGCCTCATTGAGGCAGTTCTAACGAGTACCCACAACTTATGTCTTGGAGCAGAAATAAGAAAAATAATGTATACCCCCATAAACCCCAGTTTTCTCTATAGTTTAGGGGGGTATTAATTTCACGGGCTTGTTCACGTGATGTGATCATCTGTTTACGATACATTTTTCAGATTGTCATTGAGGGAGTGAGAGGTGTCAGTTACCGCGGAGATATTGCTATTGATGATACCAATGTTACCTCCGGTGCTTGTGCAGGTGAGCTTTCTTGTAACTCCCAACAAATTTCATGCATACAGAATCTCAGTATCTCTATGCAGTGAAACAGTGATCTATTGAACCGTTACAGCTTGTTTTCCACGGCTGTTTTAAACTTGTTATTGAAGCCATAAAGAAAAAAGTCCCATAACTTTGATATTAGTACACGTTTGCAGAAAAATGCCGCTATTTAGACCACCAATAATTGAGACTAATTCTACTTTAAAAAAGCTTTTTAACAAGTTTCAGTTATTCTTTCTTTGTGTTTTCAGCATACTGTGTCCTCTGTTCAGAGACTACCTTTGGGACTGTTCAAAAGTGGTCTTAAAGACCACTTTTGAATAGTCCCAAAGGTGGTCTTAATACAGGAATTTTACTGTATTTTGGATAATTTAGATAAAATCTTCTTATTTCATCCTCTAATTGTGTACAGTGTATACTCATTAGAAGTGCCTCATCAAGGCGATCCTAATGAGTACACACAACATACCTTGAATTATAAAGAATTTCAAAGATACCCCTGTTCTGCCTCCTGACCTGGCCCTATGGTTAACCCTCAATGGTTTAACCTACCCCTCGTCTCAAACAAATTTCATTATGCAAACACGCCTATACAAATACATTGCCACTTTTATGGCCGTAAAAATGAAAGTTTTAACAAGAAAAATTGTGATATTTTTCTTATTTCTGCTCAAAATATAGATTGTGGGCACTCGTTAGAACCGCCTCATCAAGGCGGTTCTAACGAGTACCCACAGTCTATATTTTAGAGCAGAAATAATAAAAATAAGGTATACCCCCGGTAACTCCAGTTCTACTGTATAAAAGTGGGGTTCAACGGGGTCAAAATTATATAGGCGTGTTTTCGGGATGTCATGGTCTCATAGGTGTTTGAGCCATTGAATTTTGACCATACATCATTCTAAATATGTTCTATAAAAGGGTTATCCTTTGGAAGCAAGGAATACATCACAGAACTGGAAAAAATGGAGTGTACATGTTTTCTGGGCCAGACTAGCTAGTTTTGGTTAATAGGCCTCATCAGTGACCCTCAGATACTTTCAAAATACCACAATGGAATCTATGATCCCAAAGGACAAGAAAATATAAACTGCATTACAAAGCACTTGCAAATGTAACACAACATCTGATTGGATAGATTAACAATGCATTTATGTGTTAATCAGCTGTGACAGCTGAGCCATTGGTGTTAAACACCTGTGACAGCAGAGCCATTGGTGTTCAAGTTCTTGTGTTTATTACCGTAAAAATCCTAAACATTCGGACACCTTGAGGACTTGCTGTAATTCCCTTAAAACTTTAACAAATTTGTTTCAAGATCCAGCAAGGGGTTCATAAAGTGCAGATGAAACAGTGTAGACCCTGATCAGACTGCTCCTAAAGGAGCAGTCTGATCTTGGTCTGCACTGTTTGCGTATCCTGTCTGTCCCAATACTTTGGATCATTATGGTATGTCTAATTAAAACTAGCAGTCTGATTTTAAAATGAACCATCATCTCCATAAATACTATTTATTAGTTGATTGTATGTCAGTCGAACCAGAGTTACCACTAAGTACAGTAGCTTTTCGTTGTTGATGTCCAAATGACTATCACTGATTCATACGGAAATCCAGCTAACAATTATTTACAGCCATGCTATTGTTGTTGTGACATGATTGTGATGTGTAAAAGAAAGCTTTTTGTAACAATATGGACTCGGCTCATATGTTTGGACATTTTATAAAGAATGTAGACCCAGATCAGATGCCACAGAATGCAGTGTCTGATCAGGGTCTACACTGTTTGCTTAAAATTCAGGAGGAATTTAACAGTAAATGAAATGGTTCATTACGTTAACAAGTCCATGAAATGAACACCCATGTAAACCACACTTTATATAGAGAAAACTGGGGGTATTGGGGGTATTTGTTATTTTTCTTATGTCTGCTCCAAGACATAGGTTGTGGGTACTCGTTAGAACTGCCTCAGTGAGGCGGTTCTAACGAGCACCTACAGCCTATGTTTTAATTATAAATAAGACTAATTTCACATTTTTAGCTCAGCTGTTTTCGAAGAAAACAACGAGGTATTGTCATAGCTCTGGGGTTGTCGTCGTCGTGCAAAAACTTGGACATTTTGTAATATCTCTGTCATTATTTACTTGAAACCCGGCCTAGTTGAAAAGGGGCTGCAGCCGAGCATTGGCACCTGCATGCGGTGCTCTTGTTTCATCAGAAAATTACACATTTTGAAGGCCTGAAAGGATGCACTACATAAAATGGATATGTTATCATAATGTTAGTTCCAGTTCAATACACTGCAACCTGTTCGTTATAACACGGTTACGGATATAACAAGGTTTCAAGATAGATCCCAAAAAATGTATAGATTATATAGAAAATATGGGTCCAAAAAATGTATAGATTATATAGAAAAATGACCATATATGGTCATATAGATTATATAGAAAAATGACCATATATGGTCATTTTTCTACATAATCTATACATTTTTGTTTGGATGTAACATGGTTGTTTAACAAACACGGGTTTTGCTTTAGACCCCATTAATAGTGTTATAAAGAGGTTGTGGTGTACCATTTTCCCCTCGGCCCCGTCCATCGGGGCTTGAAGAAATAGATGGGCTGCATGATGCTTCCACGCAGAGCTGAAACCGACCACGCACAAGTACTGGTAAACGGCTTAGAGGATCTAAGCCTGCCCAGGCAAAGCGGTGCAAGTTGGACCGTCCATGCTTATAAACCCTATTGGTTTCATTGGGCGGCAGGGATTGAGATGTCATTTCGTCTCAATATTGGGTAAAAGTCCCACAAAATTGGAAGCAATGTTTACAGTGTTGATGGGGACGTTAAACCTCAAACCAAACAAAAAACAAAAGCAACCTCATTATAATACTGTTTGTTATAACACAGTTACGGATATAACACAGTTTCAAGATAGATAAAAAAAAAGTAAAGATCATATAGAAAAATGGTCATTTTTCTATATAATCTATACATTTTTGTTTGGATATAACACGGTTGTTTAACTAATACGGTTTTTGCTTTAGACCCCATTAATAGTGTTATAAAGAGGTTGTGGTGTACCATTTTCCCCTCGGCCCCGTCCATCGGGGCTTGAAGAAATAGATGGGCTGCATGATGCTTCCATGCAGAGCTGAAACCGACCCGCACATGAGTACTGGTAAACCGCTTAGAGGATCTAAGCCTGCCCAGGCAAAGCGGTGCAAGTCGGACCATCCATGCATATAAACTCTATTGGTTTCATTGGGTGGCAGGGCTTGAGATGTCATTTCATCGGGTAAAAGTCCCTCAAAATTGGAAGCTATGTCTCCAAAATGACTTTTACAGTGTTGATGGGGACGTTAAACCTTAGATCAAGCAAACAAAACAAACAAAACAAAACTTTCCCAGCCTACAGTCAGTTCTTTGATTTTTGTTATTGCAGGAACCACAACACCAGCACCTCAGACCATTGGCCAGCTGAACTGTAACTTTGAGAGTAGGTGTTCCTACACAAATGAAGTACGCACAGATGATTTTGATTGGATAAGATTTGCTGGTTCCACTCACTCATCAGGCACAGGACCATTCAGTGATCATACACTGGGAACAAGGGCAGGTAAGGTTTTATATGTACATCTTTATCTATAACACTGTTCATTATAACATGGAAATGGATATAAAATGGTTTGACCCATAAAATGCCATTCACAACAATTGATGTCTGCTTTGCCGTCTGCCGGTTACCTTAAAAGTAATTATTTTTGCAAAAAGTGTGGACCCAGATCAGACTGCTCCTGTAGGAGCAGTCTGATCTGGGCCCACACAGTTTGTCTGCAGGCAAAAGTATTTTTAAAATGTTAGCAAAAAAAAACTCAGCAGATGACATATGCAGTCAACATTTTTAGATCCTTTTTGTCATGGCATCTTAAGGGTTAAACCTTTAATTGCAGACTAAAAGAGCTTAGTAAACAACATTTAAATTTTTGTCTTGCTTTTCAGAGAAAACCCGACTTGACATTTCATAGGACTCATCTGTTGATTCACATGAAATGTCAAAACCAATTTTCATTGAAGAATAAGAAAAAAACATGAATAACTGTTATGATTGGTGGTTAATACCTTAGGACGCCAGTCACAACAATTTTGTCTACTTTGTCGTCTGCTAGTTACTTAAGATGTAAGTGTCACAAACAGTGTGAACCCAGATCAGACTGCTCCTACAGGAGCAGTTTGATCAGGGTCCACACTGTTTGCCTGTATGAAAAAATATGTTTTAAAAGTAGATGCAGCAGATGGCAAAAACAGAGGACAACCAAAATATGCCTGTAATATTAAACCTATTAACAATGCGTTTATATGGAACCAGCGGCTTTTTGCCAACCACAAAAGATCGTTTTCAAAAGGGAAAGGAGTTTTGCGCATGCGCAGTGACAGGTAAACAAGGTCACGTGTCAAAACATTGGATCCGTCTATAACATGTATCTCTAAAAACAGATTTATTTTGATTATCTGTTGAAGATCATTCTTGTGGCTTGGTAGACATGGTAAATCTTGATCAGACTGCTTGGCCTGATTTGTGTCTATAGTCACTGTCACCTGTAAGATGAGAACTTATATCATACTACAGTCGAACTTTGATGGCTCGAACCCCTTTGGGACCATGGAAATTTGTTCGAGACAGCGGTAGTTCAAGCCACTGTTGTATACTTCCAGAAAACATAACGGGGGTATTTTCGGACTTCTTTTCGGTGTTCTGTAACAGAAATGTATGCTGTGTGTACTCATTAGAATCGCCTCATTGAGGCGATTCTAATGAGTACACATAGCATACATTTGCAAGATAAAAGTTGAAAATCTCCTTAATTATCCCACACGTTTTCTTATGCAGAGGAATTCCCTAGGGACTCAAAAATGTGTTCGACTCAGCCATGGTAAATGAGCCATCGGTGTTCGAGCCATCGAAGTTTGACTGTACTTAGAATATGTGAATTACTTTGCTGTTGCTTTTACAAGTTTACAAACTCTGTACAAAGAAATTTGAAGGCTGACCATTGATTTTTACAGGCCACTACATGTATATTGAGACATCCTTACCAAGAAGACAGGGTCAGAAGGCTCGGCTGCTATCAGCATCCATAACCCCATCCGGCCCTAGCTGTGTATCTTTCTTCTATCACATGTTCGGGAGGAATATGGGTTCCCTGAATATTTATGTGAAAGAACAGAGTCCCTCTGGTACCTCAAATCTTGGTCAGCCTGTCTGGCAGAGGAGCGGGAACCAGCAGAACAGGTGGATTGTGGGACAGTTTACAATTACTCCATCACAGTCATTCCAGGTAAGCCCAACTTATCATGTTGACAAGTCTTTATAATGAACACCCCTATAAAGCCCACTTTGTATAGAGGATCTTACCTGAGTGTTCATGTATTGTTGAATTTATTAAACAAGTTGAGGAAAAGAGATAAAATGCAAGGCAAATCATGTATTGTTAAGAATGTTCACTGTACTGGTTGACCACTTATGTATAAGCCTGTCCAGCAAAAGTCTGGAAAGGTAAACTGACCGGCTCAAAAATGACCGAAAATAATGTTGACTGGCCAGTTAAACCCCAATATAAGCAAAAACAATCCTGCTAACATAGGTTGTTGGTGCTTGTTAGAACCACCTCATTGAGGTGGTTCTAACGCGTACCCACAACCTATCTCTTGGAGCAGAAATAAGAAAAATAATGTATACCCCATAAACCCCCTTTTCTCTATATATAGTGGTTTTTAGCGGGTTGGGGAGGTTAATTCACTGACCTGTTCACGTGATGTCCCATAAGTCTTAAATTAAAAATGAATTGAGATAGCAATACAAAGCAAGAGCTAAGGTTATAAAACTCACTTGAGCATAAAAATTGTCCTACTGATAAATATTAAAATGCCAACAATTGTTGGCATTTTAATATTTATTAGCAGGACAAATACCATCCACTGTGGCTACAAACATTGAAAAATCCTCAAATATTGGTACCTTAATAATTATTATCAGTTACCCCCTATATTAATTGCATCATAGCATGTTGACCTGATAAAGATATGCTATCTCAGGAGATGTGAGCTTTATCAGGTCCACGTAAAATTGCCCTTTTATGAATTAACCAAACTACAGTAAAACCTGTCTTAGTGGATACCTCTATTAAGCAGGCAACCTGTCTTAAGCAAGCAGGCATTTAGTTCCCGAAAAAGGCAAATGCATTAAAATTCACCTGTATTAAGCAAGCACCTGTCTTAAGCAAGCACATTTTCATTATCCCTGAGGTGCTTGCTTAACACAGGTTGGACTGTACTTGAACAATGATTGGGGCTTGATGCTTCCACACAGAGCTGAAACCGACCGCACACGAGTACTGGTAAACCACTTAGAGTTCTAAGCCTGCCCAGGCAAAGCGGTGCGAGTTGGACCATCCATGCTTATAAACCCTATTGGTTTCATAGGGCGACAGGGCTTGACATGTCATTTCATCTCAATGTAGGGTAAAAGACCCACAAAATTGGAAGCAACGTCTCCAAAATGACCTAAGTAGTGTTGACAGGTACGTAAAACCTCAAATCAAACAAACTAAATCTGGAATAATGAGGAAAATGTTATTGTTAATTGGAAAAATAGCCATCGGAAGAGATGGCAAATCCCCCGACCAAAAGCCAATATGGCCTTCAGAAGATTGTTCACCAATAGAAAGTGCACCAGAATTAAACCAGCAATATATCACAAAAGTATTGCAGTTATGGCCATCACAAGATTAGTGTCAGGGGAGATAACCAAACAAGAGGCCCATGGGCCATGATGCTCACCAGAGCTCTGGCAGGCACTGCCAACTGGCAGCCATGTATGGTTTTAATTTATTGATTATAAAGTCTCCCAAATGAACCCCCATTTCATGAGGACTCTGTATCTGAAATATTAGGCCTTTTATGAAGTGGAGGGGTGGGAGATGACCCAACAGAGCCCAATTTGATATCATTGAATGCATCTTATCATAAGGAACAAGAAAATATATGGTTTATGGGCGGGGGGCGGGGAACTTAACTGTTTCTGAGATATTGGGCCTTTTATGAAGTGGAGGGGATGGAGAATGGCCCGGGCACATCCCAAGAGACCCCCAGGTTGGTGTCTCTGAATGCGTTTTATCATAAAAAACAAGAATGGATATATGGTTTAGGGGTGGGAATCTGATAGGTTTCTGAGATTTATCGCCTTTTATGAAGTGGCAGGGTGGGGCAAGGCCCCAGTGCATCCAGGGGGCCCCCAGGTTGGTGTCAATGAATGTGTCTTATCACAAGGAACAATAATATATATGGTTTAGGGGTGGGGATCTGTAAGGTTTTG
Organism: Lucinisca nassula; assembly: GCA_963580285.1. Taxonomy (NCBI): domain Eukaryota; kingdom Metazoa; phylum Mollusca; class Bivalvia; order Lucinida; family Lucinidae; genus Lucinisca; species Lucinisca nassula. Next base: position 49,221,241 of record OY757021.1, read on the forward strand.
GAGTTATGGCCATCACAAGGTTATATTGTCAGGGGAGATAACTAAAAAACCATGGCACCCAGAGTTGTGGTTCTTGTGCATGACACACGGTCTCGGCCTTGTGAACAACTGTGTCAGGTATCATCAATATATCTTAAAGGGTATTGGAGTTATGGCCATCACAAGGTAGTCACTCTATTTTATTGGAAGGGGAGGTAACTCAAAAACCATGACAACCAGAGTTGTGGTTCTTGTGCATGACACGCCGTCTCAGCCTTGTGAACAACTGTGCCAGGTACCATCAACATACCTCAAAGGGTATTGGAGTTATGGCCATCACAAAGTAGTCATTCTATTTTATTAAAAGGGGAGATAACTCAAAAAGTATGCAATCCAGAGTTCTGGTTCTTGCGCATGACACGCCGTCTCAGCCTTGTGAACAATTGTGGCAAGAACCATCAATGAATCTCAAAGGGTATAGGAGTTAGGGCCATCACAAGGTTGCGTCTACGGTCATTCTCACGAACGGATACTTAAGTGGCTAGGCGTCGGCATATTGACTACTTAAGCAGCAAATTCTCTTAAGCGGCAAGCCACCTAAGAGCAAATTTTTGCCACTTAAGTACCCAAATAACAGAATAAACCGCATTTGGACTCACGAATATATACTTAAGTGTCAAACTGTCCAAATTTTTTGCCCCCTAAATGTCGTTTCGTTGGTGCGGACGGACGGACGGACGGACAGACGGACGGACGCCAGGCTGATCGCTATATCCCCCGAACCTATTCGGTCGGGGGATAAAAATGGAAAAAATTACTTTAAAAAAAATATCATAGGAAAAATATGGTCAGCTGATACTAAATAGATTGACAGCCAGAATGCTGAGATGTATTGAGGACCTTCGATAACTGATCATAAATTGCAAATTTAAGAGTGTACAAGAGGATGAACTGATAAATAGAATACCAGATTCATGTCGTTTGATATCAAGGTCATCAAGCTCGGCTTCGAGAACGCATGTAGAATTGCTCGGCAAGCCTCGCGATTCTTCAAGCCTTGCCTGATAAACTTGATATCAAAAGACACTCACCTGGTATTCTCTATATAGCATGACAAATTTCATGCTCATGATAGTTGAGTTAAGCTTGAAAAAGGTTTAATTACCTAGGGCTAGGATTATCATTTACAATATTTTCAATTCCAGCTGGTATTTGAAGGAGTTGTGGGTAATGGTTACCAAGGTGATATTGCTATTGACGACATCAGTGTCAAGCCAGGCTCTTGTGGTGTACAAGGTAATATTATTTATGGGTAATGGATAGGTTTTTCAGGAAGGTATTGCTTTCAAAATCCCCCCCCCCCCCCACCAAAAAAAAAACCCAAAATAAAACAACATCTATTTCAAATGGGTAGCAGTTTCTCATAGCGTAAAAATCCTAAAAATTCGGACACATTGAGGACTTGTTGTAATTCTCCTAAAAATTTTAACAATTTGTTTCACAATCCAGCAATGAGTCTAAAAATTGCAGACAGTAAGGCAATCAGTGTAGACTCAGATCAGACTCTCCTTCAGGAGCAATTTGATCTGGGTCTGCATTGTTTGCTTAGGCCTGTCTGTCCCTAAACTTAGGATCATTACAGTATGCCCGGAGAGTAGTCCTCCTTTCGAAATTTGCTGAGTGTGAAGCAAAGGAAAAGTCAGAAAATCGTTGACAGCTTTGTTGAAAATATGGCAGGGATGTGAAAGCTTGTGAAATTATTTATTATATGAGCTGCATTAATGCTTATCCTACTGAATAAATTAATTTAGTCACACCCATTCCTGACACGTAATCAATCCACTTGATACAGTATATTCATCAAAATTCACAAACTGGATGACAAACAGTGTAGATCCTGTTCAGGGCCCCCACCTATTGGGGCTTGAAGAAATAGATTGGTCTGCATGGGTGCTTCCACACAGAGCACATGAGTACTGGTAAACTGCTTAGAAGGTCTAAGCATGCCTAGTCAAAGTGGTGTATGTTGGACCATCCCTGCATGTTGACTGTATTGGTTTGTTTGGGCAGTAGGGCTTGAGATGTCATTTCATTTCAACGTTGGATCAAAGTTCCACAAAATTGGAAGTAACATCTCCAAAATGACCTTAATAGTGTTGACTGGGATGTAAAACCTCTGTTCAAACAAACAAAAAAAAACCAAGATACTGATCAGATGGCTTTTTCAGGAGCCATCTGATCAAGATCTGCACAGTTTGCAAAGGTAGGGACAGGATAAAGATTAAATAATTCAAGTGCACTTTGATTTAAAAAAAAAAATGTGGACTTACCTTAGAGTTTGTGATCCATCATCAGTTTTGCCACCCCCCCCCCCTCCCCCACACACACACACACCCCAACCCACCCACCCATCAGGGCTTGAAGAAACAGATGGGCTGCATGATGTTTGCACGCAGAGCTGAAATAGACACACACACAAGTACTGGTAAACCACTTAGAGAATCTAAGCCTGCCCAGGCAAAGCGGTGTGAGTCGGACCGTCCATGCTTATAAACCCTATTGGTTTCATTGGGCGGCAGGGCTTGAGATGTCATTTCATCTCATTGTCATGTAAAAGTCCCACAAAATTGGAAGCAACATCTCCAAAATGACCTTTACAGTGCTGACGGGGATGTTAAACCTTAAATCAAACAAACAAACAAACCATCATCATTTATGCACATGACCAAAGATCAAAATAAGTGGAAATAAGTTTGAGACAAGGGTACTTCGAGCCTTTGAGGGTCTTTCATACCATCCTGTCACAAAACAATTGTGCTTCTATAAAATTAAGGTACATGTATACTGTGTTTACTCATTAGTATCACCTCATCGAGTAGACACAACATATCTTTTCATAAAATATCTTTCTAACTTATCTCTAACTTTACTTTGTTAGGGCCAAATTGTTCTTAGCATTGTTGGCTTAACAAGCTTGTTCATGGTCAAATTGTTAACTGTACTAGTAAGTAGATTATCTAATGTAGTGGTATTTTTGCTGAGAAAATGTGAGCAGCTTTTGCATTTGCAAAAGCTGCTCACATTTTTCAGCAAAAATATTGGTTAATTTGCCATATTTAATGATGAATGTTTTAATGATTTGAAAACTAACAACATCGTTAGTTTTGAACCACTGGCCCCAGAAGTTATAGGAAGAATTCCCTTGGGACTAAAGAAGCCCATGGTGTTGAGCCATTGAAATTTCATTGAATATAATTATGATCTTGTCCGAACAATTTGACCTGAGACTAACCTTTATGCAAGGAATAAATTAGTCAATGTTATCGCCTAATACGTCGGCTTTCGTAAACTTCTCGTGCAATTTCGGCATCTCGTGAATTGGGACCCATTCACCGACCTCTATGTATTGAATAACAATATCGCAATCTTCGGGAGACGGCGAAGATAAATACATGCATTCAGTGGGGTGTGAAATTATGTAAATAGAGTTCACCAGTCTCAGGTCAATTTGCTCGAACTATACCATAAATATCCTAAAAAATTGGACACCTTGCGGACTTGCTGTAATTCTCCTAAACTTTTAACAAATTTGTTTCATAATCCAGCAAGGTGTCATAAATGTGCATACAAAATGGCAAGTCAGCCTCTATAGCTCAGTCGGTTGCCCATCTGACTGGTGATCAGGAGGACGCGGTTTGGATACCTGCCGGGGTCGGCAACATTCTTTCATGGAGATTGATCATGAAACCTTTTCTATCTTTTCTATGGTCACTCTCTCCCTTCCGCTGATTTCAAGAAGGACAGTTGTCCGTTTCTGGTGAAAGAATGTGCGCTGTGCTGGTTAACTGCTTATGTCTAAGCCTAAGCCTGCCCAGGAAAAGTGTGGGTAGGTAAACTGACTTGCTAAAAAATAACCTAAATAGTGTTGACTGGTCTGTTAAATTCTAATACGAACAAAGAAACAAAACAGAATGGCAAACAGTGTAGACCCTGATCAGACTGCTCCTCCAGGAGCAGTCTGATCTGGGTTTGCACTGTTACCTTAGGCCCATCAGTCCCAATACTTAGGATCATTGTGGTGATAAAACTGTTTCAGGAGAGTGCAGTTTTGAGAACAAAAGCCTTTGTACATGGACCAACGTCAAGTCTGGTGATAACTTTGATTGGACATTACAACATGGTGGAACACTCAGTTTCGGCACCGGGCCTCCATCTGATCATACAAAGGGAAACAGCCAAGGTATGAATGTTTGATTTTTAGCATGACGTTGATTTAAGCTACTCTTTCATTGCATTTGAGGTGCAAAGTTCTGCAATTGGAAGGTCAGGTGGTTTTTCTCCGGGAAAATGTGGAATTTCGTGCACCTCTGATTAAAAATCACTTTGAAACAAGTGCAACAATCGTGTAAAACATAACTCAAAATTAATCTTTGGCATGATAATTGGCAGCTGAAAATAATGTTTTATCGTCAGTTTGTTTAGTTTATGACTTGAACAAGTCCGTGAAATGAACACCCCCCTAAACCCCACTTTATATAGAGATAACTGAGGTTTACAGGGATATACATTATTTTTCTTGTTTCTGCTCCAAGACATAGGCTGTTGGTACTAGTTAGAACCGAACTAGCACCCTCAACTTACGTTTGCAGTAAAATAAGAAAAATATCATGGAGTTTTGTCAGAAAAGTAGCCATTTTGGAGATGTGATAAAATGCACTATGTCGCACTGGTGTATTATAGTAATGTTCAAGACCTTTTCACCAAATGTATATTTTCTGATTTGAACCAATAGTTCATCTAAAGTGAGCAAAAACTGCAGTAACTGGAAGAAAACTAAACAAACTTTCTTAAAATGAACTTAGGGGTTTTCTCCCATTTCCCAGCTGGATGCTGTTACGCCTAAAGATTTAAGCCTTGGCACTCTTTACCGCTGGTTACAGACATCTGTGACTGCAAATACCATCTTGCTGAAATTGCTAGGTTCTGCGGTCAAGGAACATAGTGGTTTAGTTTTCTTTTTTAGTTGTTGTTTTTAGCTCACCTGTCACGTAGTGACAAGGTGAGCTTTTGGGATCACTTTTTGTCCGTCGTGCGTCCGTGCGTGCGTGCGTCCGTGCGTGCGTGCGTCCGTGCGTGCGTCCGTAAACTTTTCTTCAAACTACATCTCCTCCTAAACCACTGATCGTATTTTGACCAAACTTCACAGGAATGATCCTTAGGTGGTCCCCTTTCAAAGTTGTTCAAATGGTTCCGGTCTGTTGCACATATAGGTCACAGTAGCCAAAAATAGATTTTTTTCACCGCAAACTTAAAAAATCTTCTTTTCTGAAACCGCAAGGCCCAGGTCTTTGATATTTGGTATGAAGCTTCATCTAGTGGACCCCTACCAAGATTGTTCAAATTATAGTGCTGGGGCCAAAAATGCCCCCGCATGGGGGCCCTTTGGTTTTACATGGGCTTATATAGGGAAAATCTTTAAAAATCTTCTTCTCTGAAACCGCAAGGCCCAGGTCTTTGATATTTGGTATGAAGCTTCATCTAGTGGACCCCTACCAAGATTGTTCAAATTATAGTGCTGGAGCTAAAAATGCCCCCGCCCCGGGGCCCTTTGGTTTTACATGGGCTTATATAGGGAAAATCTTGAAAAATCTTCTTCTCTGAAACCGCAAGGCCCAGGTCTTTGATATTTGGTATGAAGCTTCATCTAGTGGACCCCTACCAAGATTGTTCAAATTATAGTTCTGGGGCCAAAAATGCCCCCGCACGGGGGCCCTTTGGTTTTACATGGGCTTATATAGGGAAAATCTTGAAAAATCTTCTCTGAAACCGCAAGGCCCAGGTCTTTGATATTTGGTTTGAAGCTTCATCTAGTGGACCCCTACCAAGATTGTTCAAATTATAGTGCTGGAGCTAAAAATGCCCCCGCACGGGGGCCCTTTGGTTTTACATGGGCTTATATAGGGAAAATCTTGAAAAATCTTCTTCTCTGAAACCGCAAGGCCAAGGTCTTTGATATTTGGTATGAAGCTTTATCTAGTGGACCCCTACCAAGATTGTTCAAATTATAGTGCTTGATCTAAAAATGCCCCCGCACGGGGGTCCTTTGGTTTTACATGGGCTTATATAGGGAAAATTTTTGAAAAATCTTCTTCTCTGAAACCGCAAGGCCCAGGTCTTTGATATTTGGTTTGAAGCTTCATCTAGTGGACCCCTACCAAGATTGTTCAAATTATAGTGCTGGGGCCAAAAATGCCTCCACACCAGGGCCCTTTTGTTTTACATGGGCTTATATAGGGAAAAGCTTTAAAAATTCTTCTTCTCTGAAACAGCAAGGCCCAGGTCTTTGATATTTGGTATGAAGCTTCATCTAGTGGACCCCTACCAAGATTGTTCAAATTATAGTGCTGGAGCTAAAAATGCCCCACCCACACTGGGGCCCTTTGGTTTTACATGGGCTTATATAGGGAAAATCTTGAAAAATCTTCTTCTCTGAAACCGCAAGGCCCAGGTCTTTGATATTTGGTATGAAGCTTCATCTAGTGGACCCCTACTAAGATTATTCAAATTATAGTGCTGGGGCCAAAAATGCCCCCGCACCAGGGCCCTTTTGTTTTACATAGGCTTATATAGGGAAAATCTTTAAAAATCTTCTTCTCTGAAACTGCAAGGCCCAGGTCTTTGATATTTGGCATGAAGCTTCATCTTGTGGACCTCTACCAAGATTGTTCAAATTATAGCCCTGGGGCCAAAAATGCCCCCGCTCCGGGGCCCTTTGGTTTTACATAGACGTATATAGGGAAAATCTTGAAAAATCTTCTTCTTTGAAACCACAAGGCTCAGGTCTTCGATATTTGTTATGAAGCTTCAGCTAGTGGACCTCTATAAAGATTGTTCAAATTATAGCCCTGAGACCAAAAATGCCTCCGCCATGTGGCCCTTTGGTTTTACATAGACTTACATAGGGAAAATCTTTAAAAATCATCTTCTCTGAAACACAAGGCTTAGGTCTTTGATATTTGTTATAAAGCTTCAGCTAGTGGACCTCTACCAAATTTGTTCAAATGATAGCCCTGGGGCCAAAAATGCCCCTGCTCCGGGGCCCTTTGGTTTAACATAGACTTATATAGGGAAAATCTTGTTTTACATAGACTTCTATATGCAGGGTAAACCTTTAAAATCTTCTTCTCTGAAACCAGAAAGCCCAGGTCTTTCATATTCGATATGAAGCTTCATCTTGTGGACCTCTACCAAGATTGTTCAAATTATAGCCCTGGGGCCAAAATTGACCCTGCCCGGGGCCCACTTGTTATACATTGGTTCAGGTGAGCGAACCAGGGCCCTCTGGGCCCTCTTGTTTTTTTCTGCAGAGTTTAACGGCTGTCCCTGTGGTTAGTACATAAACCAGAATGAAATAAGGTCCTTAATATTTTGGATGTCTTGTACATGCCACATAAATATCATTAGATACTGTGATAAACTAATCATTCCGGCCCCCACCCATTGGGGCTTGAAGAAATAGATGGGCTGCTTGATGCTTCCACGAGCTGAAACTGACTGCACATAAGTACTGGCAAACCGCTTTGAGGATCCAAACCTGCCCAGGCAAAGCGATGCGATTCGGACCGTCCATGCTTATAAACCCTATTGGTTTCATTGGGGGACAGGGCTTGAGATGTCATTTCATCTCAATGTCAGGTAAAAGTCCCACCAAATTGGAAGCGCCATCTCTAAAATGACCTATGTAGTGTTGACAGGGATGTTAAACCTCAAATAACTCAATCAATTAAAACCAATTATTCAGGTGAAAGGTTAGACCCGACCTTTTCTTCCACTGTCAGCAAGGTACACAACATTTCATGTATTATTGTTTGCCATCCTACAAGGAGTCTACTCTTAAGGGGAATGGGTACACCTTCAGGGGAGGCAACTCATACAAAAGTATTTTTGTCTCCTTTGTGAATAGGGGTCAACTCATAAAGGAAAGAATTTGCTCCTGAGGAGCAAATTCTTTCCTTTAAGAGTAGACCCCTTTTTCAGTGGGACAGGAAAACAGAAAGTCCCAAAAGTTGTCTCCCTCTGAAAAATGGCGGAAAAATCTGCCAGTTTTTTGCCCATTCCCCTTAAAGGAAAAGAATTTGCTCCGAAGGGAGCACATTTTTTTCGTTTAGAGTAGATCCTTATTGAAGGCAAGCAAAGTTTTTTGTTTGAGTTGCCTCCCCTAAAGATGTTTCCGTGTATCTTTCCCCCTTAAGGTGTTATACATAATATATTCTTATTTTTAGGCACTTACATATTCATCGAAACCAGTTCCCCAAGACGTCGCGGCCAGAAGGCCCTGCTTAGGAGCGCTATATTTTCACCAACTGGTTCCACGTTCAAATGTCTGCGATTCTGGTATCACATGTATGGTTCCCAGATGGGTACGCTAAATGTTTACCTCTCACAGAACGGCTCTTCATCGGGAACCAAGATCTGGTCACTCAGTGGTAACCAAGGCAACCAGTGGAATGCTGGGACTGTTGCTGTGAAGTCTACTACACAATACAGTGTAAGTAGTCAAAGCAGTATAACCCTGAAAATGCCAGTCATGACAGTTAACGTCTGCTGTTACTTTAAAAGTCATTTTTGCAAACAGTTTGGACCCAGATCAGAGAGGAACAGTCTGCTCAGGATCCACTCTGTTTTCCTGTATGCAGAAATATTTTTAAAAAGTTTGCAAGATTCAGAAGATCACACAAGCAGACGACATTTTCAGATGTAGTTTTTCTCAGCATATTTATGGTTTACTCACTCACTGTTGTCCATGTGTATAAGGTAGTATTTAGAAAAAGGTTCTTTTTTGGCTTTTTGGAATGGAATGTGAGGTATAATTTCAAAATAAATATGAGCAGATCTATGTTTTGTTGACATGGATTTTGGCTTTATTTGGAGTTTAACAGCTCAGCCAACACTGTTTAGGTCATGTCCAAGCAATCAGTGGAACTTAACCACACATTTCCAGGGCAGGCCTATGCATATGTGGTTCACCAGTACCACCAAAATCAGCATGTTCATTCATGCAGTCTGATCTTGAGGTTATAAACATCTTTTATGCTCAACTCTGCTGAAAATAAATGACCGCTATAGCTAAAAATAGAAAAAACATTAAAACAACATCTCCTCCTGCGATAATGACCTGATTTCACAATAATTTCACAGAAATATTCCTTGAGTTACCCTCTACCAAAAATGGTTCTGTTAAGCTGAACAAAATGGCCACCAGAGCTAAAAATAGAAAGCCTTAAAATGACATCTCCCAGGCTAATGGCCTGATTTCAATTCAAAATAATTTCACAGAAATGTTCCTTGGGTGTCCCGCTACCAAGATTGCTAAAATGGTTTTGCTCTACTGAACAAACTGGCCACCAGAGCTAAAATAGAAAAACCTTTAACAGCATCTCCTTGGCTAATGTACCGATTTCAAAATAATTTCACAGAATCAACCTTGGGTGACCCTCTACAAAAATTCTAAATTTGTTCAGCTCTGTTGAACAAAATGGCTGCCAGATCTACAAATAGAAAAACCTTTATAGGATATCTCCTCCTAGGTCTATAGCCCAATTCAAAATAATCTCATAGAAATGTTCTTTGGATGAAATTGCTAAAATGGTTCCGCTCAGCTGAACAAAATGGCCACCAGAGCTTAAAATAGAAAAAAAAACATTTAAAAGACATCTAGGCCAATTGCTAGATTTTAAAATAATTTTAACAGAAATGTTTCTGTTTTGCCCCTTTACACTAAAATTGCTGAAATAGTTTCACTCAGCTGAATGAAGTGGCTGCCAGAGCTGAAAATTGGAAAAAATGTCATTTCCTTGTAAGCCACTATGCTGATTTCAAAATAAACTTTTGTAGAATTTTCCTCTTACGTCCCTCCCTCTTCTGTGTTATTACATCATATCTCAGGGGAGTGAATTACATGTAGGTCTATCATGGACCTCCGGTTTAACCTTGTGCCCAATTGTTGGCATCTTGAATATTTGTGAACTGGACTTATTCCATGGTCAAGTGAGCTGAGCATGTAAAATTTTTATAACCTTGGCCCAGTTTTACTGCTCAAATCAGCAAATATCATTTGTCCTGCTCAAAAATTTTAAAATGCCAACAATATTATTGTTGGCATTTTAAAATTTGAGAGCTGGACAAATTCCATACTCAAATCAGCCGAGCTTGAAAAAAGTTTTATAACCTTGGTGGCAAAATTTTTTATATATTTGAATAGGCGTGTTTTCATAATGGTGCTGCCTGATAATTTTTCGAAGCACCCTTGTGTACAAGTATTTCTATTACAAGCAGCAGCAGCTCACCAGGATCTTTGTCCACACTGGTTGGATGGTTGGAATACCCTGAAGACATAGTTTAGCCAATCGTCAGAGCTGTATGTAGTTTTAACTCATGAAATGCCAATCACGACTATTGTCGTCTGCTTTGCCATCTGGCCGTTACCTTAAAAACAGTATGGACCCAGATCAGTCTGATCGGGGCCCACCCTGTATGCCTGTATGCAAAAATATTTTTAAAAAGTTTGCAAAAAATTTAGCAGAGGACAAAAGCAGACAACATTTTCAGATTGTAGTTAGGGGTTAAAATAATCAAAGCCCTGGTGGGTTGATTGTCTCGGACTGTGGGCTGGAAAAATGGTCCTGAACGGGGATTTAAATGGTTTCCTTTAACCCATTATATACTAGTGGACTCTTCCATTGCTATATGTTGCACAAGTCTATTTGACCTATAAGGGGTGTCAGGCCTATTTTTCGTGTTTATTCTATTTTGACAGAAAATTCTGTTAGCAACTAGTGCAGGCCCTGATCAGATGCCGCTTTCTGCGGCATCTTACCTGGGCCTGTATGGTTGCCAAGGTACTCCTTTAGGGGTTTCCCACATGTAGTGGGTTAACCCTTAAATTCATGTACTATAAGCAAGCAGGGTAGACCTAGATCAGATGCAGGAAGTTCATTTTTCTAGATTATAACCTAAAATTTTGATGTGTACATTTTCAGATCACCTTTGAAGGCATTGTTGGGTCTGGTTTCCGCGGAGACATTGCTCTTGATGACCTCTCCATTACAACAGGGCAGTGTGCATTATCTCCCACTAAAGCTCGTCCAGCAGGGGCCACAACTCCTACCCCAACAATGACAACAGCAACAACTAGTGGAGTTCCACCAACCTCAGGTAACAGCCTTTTGCTTTTGGTCAGATTCTTTCTACAAGGTTTTTCTTCCTTGTACATTGTCATAGATATTTTGTTTTCAAACACATATGTATTGAGCTTTTATCAAAAGTGCCATTTTTACCATATGTATTTGGGTAGACTTAGATTGGATGCTGCAGAATGCGGCATCCATTATAAAAACATGCCTATACAAATACATTGTAAACTTTACCGCCGTAAAATCGAGGTTTAATTTGAAAAATTGATATTTTTCTCATTTATGCTCAAAATATGGATTGTGGGTACTCAATGAGGTGGTTCTAACGAGTACCCACAATCCATATTTTAGAGCAGAAATAAGAAAAATAAGGTTTACCCCTGTAAACCCCAGTTTTACTATATAAAAGTGGAGTTCATGGGGGTGAAAATTATTTAGGCATGTTTTCGTGATCGCATCAGGGTTTATACTATTTGCCACTCATTCAGCTATTTTTAGACAAAGTAGATAGTACTTGTTCAAATTTTAGAACAAGTATCATTTCAGAATACTCAAGAATGTTAACCCTTGTCCTGCTGAGCCCAGATATGTCTTATCTTTCAAACAATGTAGATCCAGATCAGATGGAACTGAAGAAGCCATCTGATCAGTATCTTCATTGTTTGTCATTCAGCTCATGAATTTGTTGCAATGATTTGCATCAAGAAATCTGATCGGTTGATAAACAGTGGTGGGTGTGGCATATATAAATATTCAGCAGGTCAAGGGTTATTAAGGTAAAACATGGTGATTGCCTCACATATTTACATCCATTTCTTGCAGCAGAGACAATTTTTTGACTTCCTGATTGATTTCATTTTGAATTATAAACTTATCTCCCCTTAATCCTTATCCCACGGAACAATTAATTTAGCCACACCCATTTCTGACTTTGAACCAATCAGATCAGTTGATGCAATTTATTCCTTCAAATTCATAAACTGAATATCAAACAGTGTAGATCCTTATCTGAATGCTTCTTCAGAAGCCATCTGATCTGGATCTACGCTGTTTGCAAAGGTTGTGGTTATTGTGTTCAGCGGGATGAGGGATAATAAAGATTTGCTCTTAGAGGAAAGAATATTTTCCTCAGGAGCAAATAAAAAATTACATCTTAAAATGTTGTCTGCTTATGTCGTCTGCTGAATTTTTTTGCTAACTTTTTAAAAATATTTTTGCATATAGGCAAACAGTGTGAAAGCAGTCTGATTTGGGGTTCGCACTGTTTGCAAAAAATTAAAGGTAACCGGCAGATGGCAAAGCAGACAACAATTGTCATGATTGGCAGTTTATCGGTTAGAAAGTTACTCCTCAGAATGTATAGATATTCCCCTTAAAGGTTCATGTATTTATATTGTCATCCAACTTTCTAGTGGCAGGGACTTTCAACTGTAACTTTGAGAGTAACATGTGTGGCTGGACACAGGCTAAAGATGACACATTTGATTGGACAAGACATAGAGGATCTACAATGTCCTTTAATACCGGACCCACTGGAGACCACACCACTGGACGTAAGTTCAGCATGTTCTTTTTGTATTACCTTCTTTCTTTTTTCCGGGATTATAATTAATTCTCTCAGCAATGGAAGCGACTTTTCGTCTTTACAACCACAATGGAGACATACTCAGGAATAAATAAATATTTGCTTTGACTGTGATTCGAACCCACACACTGCAGTGGCCGAAGTTCTTATCTACTGCACTAACGAGGCATCCCCCAAAAAAGGATGCTCATATAGTGCATATAAGGCTATCTAGCTCTGCAGTACACTGTATATAGGGGGTGAGTGTTTTGAGTTTTACGTCTCACCAACAACTAAGGTCATACGGAGATGGTACCTCGGTTTAAAGACTCATCCGAAAGTCTGGAGAAGCCCGGGATCAATCCTGCAATCCCTGGTTTACAAGGCGAGTAGCATAACCACTAAGCCACGGAGGCTTCTCTGTCTATAGGGGTTTATTTGTTTCTACTTTTTTTGGGTTTTGTTTTTCCCTGGGATTATGATTAATTCTCTCAGCAATGGAAGTGACTTTTCATCTTTACAACCATAGTTTTTTGTTTGAGTTAAGGTTTTACATCCCCCTCAACAACTATAAAGGAGATGTTGCTTCCAGTTTTGTGGGACTTTTAACCGACAATGAGATGAAATAACATCTCAAGCCCTACGGCCCATAGAAACGGCTAGGGTTTAAGGAGTGGTCTGACTCACATCACTTTTCCTGGGCAGGTTAATACCTAAGCTGTTTACCAGTACTCAAGTTCTGTTGGTTTCAGTTCTGCGCGGAAACACCATGCAGCCCAAGCTATTTCTTACAACCAAAGTGGAGACATAATCAGGGATAAATAAATATTTGCTTTGACTGCGATTCAAACCCATGCACAGATGCAGCAACATCTTTTTGTATAGTTTTCAAAGCAACACTGGCCTTGATGACTCAGTCAAGTGCACGCCAACCTGGTACCAGTGATCAGGATGTCTGCAACATCTTTTCATTGAGATTAATCATGAAATGAGCCTTGACGTAGGAGAAGGGCCATTGGAACATTAAAAGGTCAATGTCAGGAAATGGTGTAAAAGTTAAAAAGTGATTACTTGAGCACTTTTCAAATGACACTGCATTTTCAAGTTTGGTTTTATCCTTTGCCGAAAAAAAATATTAAAAGGACATTGTTTATAAGTGCTTTATTAGTTTATAGTTTATGCTAATTTATTTTACTTTAATTGCGATGGAAGCTTCAAGCTTATTTAATCGCTCTCAAACACTAATTCTGGATGTTTTCAGGCAGTGAGAGAGGCAGTGGCCATTACACAACTGCTACACATATACACCTGGGTGGAGTGAGGCAGTGTCATTATGTGTCTTGCCCAAGGACACGCCTCGATAGCAGGTGCCGGATTCAAACGCTTAATTTCCAGTCACTTGACACTGCACTCTATTTTTTCGCACATGGCTATTATTTTGCCGTCACGAAAACAACAGCAAAATCAAGTGCAAAATCAAGTGCAAAAACACACATTTGTTTTCGTCCATTGCCCTTAAATTACATGTACATTCAAATTCCCCTTAAATTACATGTTCATTCAAATTCCCCTTAAATTACATGTACATTCAAATTCCCCTTAAATTACATGTACATTCAAATTCCCCTTAAATTACATCTACGTTCAAATTCCCCTTAAATTACATGTACATTCAATTTCAAATTCTTTTAAACTTATATTAAGTATCCAGTATGAGACCAACTAACTAAAGGTGGTCTTAATACAAGAATATTTGTGCATTTACAGGTGGTTTCTACATGTATATTGAGACTTCTCGCCCTCGTCACAACGGCGACAAAGCTCGACTGATCAGCCCTCGTCAACAACCGCAGGCACAACCGGGACCTCAGTGTCTGAAGTTCTGGTACCACATGTATGGAGCCCACATCAGCGCACTGAATGTTTATGTGACAACTGGTGCCAGACTGGGAACAGCTGTGTGGACCCGTAGAGGGACCCAGGGTAACAGATGGATTCAGGCTTCTCTGGTGCTGAATACCACATCAGCTTTTAATGTAAGTCTTACTTAACCCTTAAGTTGTCGAGAAAAACTACATCTGAAAATGTCGTCTGCTTATGTTGTGTGCACAATCTTTTTGCAAACTTTGCAAAAATATTTTTGCATGCAGACAAACAATGTGGACCCAGATCAGACTGCTCCTAGAGGTGCAGTCTGATCTGGGTCCACACTGTTTGCAAAAGCTAATTTTTAAGTACTTGGCAGACGACAAAGCAGACGGCAATTGTTGTGATTGGCATTTTATGGGTTAACAGCTCGGTAAATCTAAGCCTGCCATTTTGATCCCGTATTCCTCATTTTCAAAGCATGCCTAGTGGAGCATGGCAATGAACTGGTTAGTATACTTGTCTGTGGTAGTGGGTTAGGTCTCCAACAGTCACGTCATTAAAATAATAAACCTGTGCGACAAAGTGCATTTTTTCTCATCTCTAAAATATCTACTTTTGTGAAGAAAAACATTGATTTTTTTTTCTTATTTATACTGAAAACATATTTTGTGGGTGCTTGTTAGAACCGCCTCATTGAGGTGGTTCTAACGAGTACCCACAACCTATGTAGTGGAGCAGAAATAAGAAAAATAATGAATACCCCATTTAAAGGTGCATTATTGAGCTATCTGGAAAAAGTGCTTCCAAAAATAAAATACATATAGCTGGTATTTTTCTTTAAAACAATACAAATGAATGCATTTCATGCAAAAATGCGAACAATTATGATGACAGATAAACGAGTTTGAGAGGGATTCCCTAACTAGGTTTCGAACACTAGTTAGATCTATTTTTAGTTCGTGACAAAAATAGAATCCCCATATATGACGTTATGCGACGTTCATTTTTGGCCTTCTTTGCTTAGGCCATGCCTGAATCGGAAACAAATATGAGGCTGAATACCATGCCATAAGTAACGACACTCAGAGACAATACTGGCGCCATGTATGTGTAAAGTGACAGATTTATTTTTAGAACAGAAATTCCGAACACATGTTCAGAGCGAAGGGTAAACACGAATGAAAACGACCATTTTCACAAAGTTCTGAAGCTGTATTTGGCTCCAAAAGTGTACACATGACAAAGGAGTATGCATTGAAGATAAAAACCAGAAAAAAAAATTTGAGACCCGGTAGCTCAATAATGCACCTTTAAACCCCAGTTTGCTCTATATTAAGTGGGGTTTAGGGCATGTTCAATTCAGATTTGTTTCGCATGATGTACTGTTTTGGGCCAAGGTGTTAAAGCATGTATCATTGTTAGCTTGTTAATGGTCAAAATGTTAACGCCGGCCTCGGTAGCTCATTTGGATGGGTGTCTGACTGATGAACAGGAGGATGCGTGTTCCATTCCTGCCGGGTTCGGCAACATTCTTTCCTGGAGATTGCTTGAAATATTTTTACGGTAATTCCCTCCCTTCCACTGATTCAAGAAGGGCAGCTGTCACTTTCTTGCGAAAGAATGTGCACTGTTCTGGTTAACCAGTTACGTATAAGCTTGCCCAGGAAAAGTGTGGATAAGTCCACTGACAGGCTCAAAAATGACCGAAAATAGTGTTGACTGGGCCATTAACTCCAATACAAACAAATCAAAAATGTTAACTGTTCTAACAAGTACAATGTCTAATACACAGGTATTTTTGTTGGAAAAATGTGTGTTGCTTTCGCAAATGCAGAATCTACTCGCATTGTTTTAGCAAAAGTATTTGCCATATTAACCCTTGTCCTGCTGAGCCCGGATGTGTCTTATCTTTCAAACAATGAAGATCCAGATCAGATGGCTTCTTCAGAAGCCATCTGATCAGTATCTTCATTGTTTGTCATTCAGCTCATGAATTTGTTACAATAATTTGCATCAAGTAATCTGATTGGTTGATAATCGGTAGTAGATGTGGTATATAGATATAAATATTCAGCAGGTCAAGGGTTAAAATGATTTGTACTGTAATAATCCTAAGTATTGGGAAAGCCAGGCCTAAGCAAACAGTGCAGACTCTGATCCTAAAGGAGCAATCTGGTCAGGTTCTACACCCTTTGCCATTGCATCTCTAGGAGCAGTCTGATCCTAGAGCAGTCTGATCAGGGTCAACACTACTTGTCTGTATGCAAAAGTATCTTTAAAAGGTTTGCAAGAAGAAGCAGCAGACGACATAAAAAAAAAGTTTTTTGGCATCTTAAGGGTTAATGAGAATTGTTATGATACTTAGACTGATTATTTTCTTTGGCTGTATGTCATATTAAGTTTAGCCATGATCAACCAGCGATTACGATAACACACCCGTGCGACATAGTGCATATTTCTCATCTCCTAAATGGCTTCTTTTCTGATGAAAATCCCTGATATTTTTCTTATAAATTCTGCAAACATAGGTTCTGGGTGCTCGTTAGAACCACCTCATTGAGGCGGTTCTAATGAGTACCCACAACCTATGTCTTGGAGTAAAAATAAGAAAAATAATATATACTCCTGTAAACCCCCGTTTTCTCTATATAAAGTGGGGTATAGGGTGTCTTCATTTCATAGACTAGTTCACGTGATGCAAAATGAAACCATGTTTGACATTTTTCTTGTTAAGTTGGACCATGTCTTTTGCCCACAGGTTGTGTTTGAAGGAGTCCGTGGAGTGAACATCGCTGGAGATATTGCTATTGACGATGTTTCTTTGACAAATGGACTTTGTTCAGGTATGTTTTGGTCTAAATTTAATAAGTTTGATTTAGTGTAAGGCCTTGGTAATAAATTTCCTGTTTGACTATTTTTATATGCAATGTTATTTTCACAGGAGTATGATATTTGCAGTTATGCTTTCAGTTCGTGCATGTATGTATTTGATTTGTGTATCCTACAATGAACCAAAAGAAGTAAGTCATAGCTTTTTGGACATGCATTAGCAGGTAAAATTGTGCATATCTATGTGTGCCATTTTACATGTACAAAGGACTGGTTATAACAAAAGTATATTTACCCTAATATTTTGCCATTGACTCATTTTGTACCAGAAACCCCAAAAAGGGTAATTGGCAAACATTGCAGGCCCAGATCAGACACTGCAGAATGTGGCATATCTCCATTTTTTCATATTATCATGCTAAGGCATCACAAAACACGCCTAGACAAATGCATTGTAAACTTTACGCTGAAAACACAAAAATTTCAAGATGAAAAATTGTGATATTAATAATTTCTTATTTCTGCTAAAACTATAGATTTTGGGAACTGCCTCATTGAGGTGGTTCTAACAAGTATCCACAATCTATATTTTAGGGAGAAATAAGAAAAATAAGGTTTACCCCTGTAAACTCAAGTTTTGCTATGAGGGAGTTCGATCATCTACCAGACCATGGTAGCGGAAGTCAAATTGTGCACGTTTTTCCCCATGATTTCCATGTTTTTTTTTACCGGCGTTACCGAACCACGTCTGGTAGATGTTTGGTTGACTGGTACACAGACCCTCTATTTCTTAAATAGAAGCAGTCTAGACAAACATGGGGTGCACGCTAATGTCCGGAAATTGTCCGGGAAATGGGGGTTGGTGGTGCGTTATCCTTAATTTCTCCACTTCGGGTGGTCAAAAATTAATAAAATAGTATCAAATAAAATTTTAAGCTCCATTCTAAAAGATTTAAAAAAAATTTTTTTTTAACAATTTAGGAGTCAATTTTAAGTTAATTTGTCCGGGAAATTCTCAGACAAATCAACTTCAGAAATGGACCCTTAATCTGTTAAAAATGAAAACTATTGTTTAATAATATTTTAGAATGGAGCTTAAAATTTTATTTGATACTAATTTTATTAATTTCTGACCACCTGAAGCGGAGATATTAGGGATAACACATTCAATGTCTGCATATAGAGGGTTGACTTTATTCGATATTAGAAATACAAATAATGAACACATTCTTACAGACTGGTTGCTTTAGCCCAGTAATTATGACAGACTGGTTGCTTTAGTGCAGTAATTATGACAGACTGGTTGCTTTAGTCCAGTAATTATGACAGACTGGTTGCTTAAGTGCAGTAATTATAACAGACTGGTTGCTTTAGTCAAGTAATTATGTGGGAAACCCCAAAATGGGTCATTTGCTAACATTGAAGATTCCATTTGGTACAAAAGGGGTTAAGAAGAATTTGCCCCTATAAGGAATCCCAGAAGGAGTGGCATTACGAAAACACGCCTATACAAATGCATTACCACCTTTATATCCGAAAAAGGAAAATTAAAAATTGTGGTATTTTTCTTATTTCTTTTAGAGCAGAAATAAGAAAAATAAGGTATACCCCTGAAAACCCCAGTTTTACTATATAAAAGTGGGGTTCAAGGGGTCAAATTTATATAGGCGTGTTTTCGTGATGTAAAATAGGTAGTCTAGCATCTGATCATGGCCTTCATTTTTTGCCAAAACTTCAGCCTGTTTTCAAATAAATTTTAATGATGGACACAACTTAACACCCCTAAATTTTGGTATGAACTCATCCTGTATGTAAGATGGAAGATTCCATTCAACACGAAATGGGTTAATTGCTTGTATAAACATAAACACCGATTTTTAGACAGTAAAAGAGGTACATGTTCAATTGCCAAACTTGCGTTTACTCAAGAATAATATGAATGTAATATGAGATGTCTATATTCCTTACAGCCACCAACCCTACTCAGCCACCAAGTGGACCCGTCATTGCTACATGTTCGTTTGAGAGTAACTTTTGTGGTTACATGAATGTCCACTCTGGACAGGATCAATTTGACTGGACAAGAAAAACTGGCCGGACAGGATCTTTGGGCACTGGACCCACAACAGATCACACTCTTGGAACCCAATCAGGTACATACCTTTAAGGGGAATGGGAACGCATGGCAGATTTTTCTGCCAATTTTCAAAAGGAAACAACTTTTGGGACTTCTTGTTCACTTTTCTATAAACTTTGTCCCACTGAAAAAGGAGTCTACCATGTTTCTACTCCAAGACTTTATAAAGTTGTGGGTACATGTATTATTAGAACCGCCTCAATGTGGCAGTTTGAATGAGCAATCCATAACCTATGTTTGGAGTATTTTAAGAAAAATATCACAAATCTTCATCTAAAAAAAGACTGTTTTGGAGAAAAGAGAGTGCACAATGCCACATAATAACCTTTAACCCATAACATGCCATTCACGACAATTGTCGTCAGGCTTGCCGTCTGCAAGTAACCTTAAAAGTAATTTTTTGCAAACAGTGTGGACCCAGATCAGACTGCTCCAGTCTGATACAGGAGCAGTCTGACCTGGGCCCACACTATTTGCCTGTATGCAAAAATATTATTAAAAAGTTGACAAAAAAAAAAAAAAATTAGCAGACGACATAAGCAGACGACATTTTCATATGTAGTTTTTCTCGGCATCTCGTGGGTTAAACCTTGCAGTCAAATACAGATACCAAAGCAAACTGCTTATTATGAGCAGTCTCATTAGGATTACTATTTGTCATTCTGTTGCCAGTGGTTCAAAACTAATGACATTAGTTATTGAATCGTTAAAACTTTAATCATTTAATACAGCAAATAAAAATTATGCTAATATTTTTGCCTAAAAAATGTGAGCAGCTTTTGCATCTGCAAAAGCTGCTCACATTT
This sequence comes from Lucinisca nassula, assembly GCA_963580285.1. NCBI lineage: Eukaryota > Metazoa > Mollusca > Bivalvia > Lucinida > Lucinidae > Lucinisca > Lucinisca nassula. The sequence goes on from OY757021.1 coordinate 49,241,617, forward strand.
TATTCAGCAAAATTACCACTGTATATTAAATATTGCACTTAACTAGAACAGTTAACAATTTGACCAGTAACGAGCCTGTTAAGCTAACAATGCTTTGAACAACTGGACCCTGATAATGGTTTTGACTAAAGTCCCGTTGATAAAAATGGATCAGTTGAAATTCAAAGATGGTAGACTCGATTTCATAAATTCAGGATTGTAAATGTTAAAGAACCATGCAGAACTTTAGGCAGACAACATTTTCAAATACTTTTTCTCATTTTCCTGCAGAAAATAGGACTTAACATTTCATACCATCACGTGAACAAGTCAGTGAAATGAACACCTCCTTAAACCCCACTTTATATAGTGAAAACTGGGTTTTACTGGAGCCTACATTATTTTCTTATTTCTGATCCAGACATAGGCTGTGGGTTCTCGTTAGAACCGCCTCATTGAGGCGGTTCTAATGAGCACCCACAACGTATGTTTGCTGTAGTAATAAGAAAAAATATCACTGATTTTCATCAGAAATATAGCCATTTTGGAGAGGTGAAAAATGGACTATGTCGCACGGGTGTGGTATCATAATGGAATTTTCTGCCTGACACTCATATCTCTTTTTTATACCAAATAGGTCACTACCTGTATATTGAGACTTCTGCACCAAGACGTCCCAACGACAAGGCATTGCTGTTGTCACCCTCTTACTCTGCCGCTACAGACTCTGAGTGTCTACAGTTCTATTACCACATGTACGGCATGCACATTGGGACACTTAATGTTAGGGTAAGTGTTAGCTACTCCTCCCAACCAGTGTCTGTGCCACTAGCTGGTCTTAAAATCCTCCATTTTGTAGTGGATAACCTGCTCGCCTCATAAACCAGGTGTCCTTGGTTTGATCCAGGGCTTCTGTTTTTCAGATGAGTCTTTGTTGCTCATCTGTTATGACAGCTGTTACAAGAAGACATCACCTTCCTGTAGGAAACTTCTTGAACATTTAACAAAATGTCTTGTCTAATGCACTTATATATATGTAACACAATTGCTGATTGGATAATGTCAGAAACTTCTGACAGTATATTCTGCGATAAACTGTCGGAAACCAGGCATCCTCGCCTAATGTCACTTTTCATTGGCAGGCATTTGGTTTTACGCAGCTCACATGGTTTGCTTTTTTGTGCAAAATAGCACAGTTTTTAACAAAACAACTGAATAAGTACATTAGAATGGGTATAACTGTATTGCAAAATTGTCATCTGAGGAGGTGAATTGTAGGTTTACTGGTGGCAAATTATGTTTTAGGGCTTTGCTGAAGCATCTCCATAAAACAATATTTCCAACTGTAAAACCTTCGATTTACCTCCCCAAATGACAATTTTGAATACAGTTATCCCCTAAGTAGAGGGTGAGTGAGTGTTTGAGTTTTACATCTCACCAACAGCTAATGTCATACGGAGACGGGACCTTGGTTCAAAGACACATCCAAAAGTCTGGAGAAGCCCGGGATCGATCCTGCGACCCCACGTTTACAAGGAGTGCACCATGGAGGCTTCTCCACTGAGTAGAATATAGCTAATATGTGCACACTATTGGTTTCTGTCTGGCTGTAGAGATGCACTGACTGATCTGTATCATCAATGTTTGAATTACTCTGGGTTCAGGTTCTCTTATGGCGAACCTGTACAGTCAAAAGTTCACTCCAAATTTTACAGGAACAGTCCAACTTCGATGGCTCAAACCCCTTTGGGACTATGGAAATGTGTTCGAGACAGCGATAGTTCGAGCCATGGAGGGTTACTATTAGTGCCATTCCAGGAGGCATAGTGAAGATAATTGTGGAATCGCTTGTCAGTGTTCTATGTTATAAATGTATGATGCAATGAGGCGATTCTAATGAGTACACACAGCATACATTTGCAAGATAAAAGAAGAAAATCTCCCAACATTATCAGTATATATCCTAGTTTGGGAATTCCATGCGGACTCAAGAACAGGTTTACAGCCCCACCCATTGGGGCTTGAAGAAATAGATGGGCTGCATGATACTTCCACGCAGAGCTGAATTTGATGGCACATGAGTACTGGTAAACTGCTAAGAGGATCTAAGCCTGCCCAGGAAAAGTGGTGCGAGTTGGACTGTCCATGCTTATAAGCCCTATTGGTTTCATTGGGCGGCAGGGCTTGAGATGACATTTCATCTCAGTGTCGGGTAAAAGTCCCACAAAATTGGAAGCAATGTCTCCAAAATGACCTATATAGTGTTGACGGGGACGTTAAACCTCTAATCAAACAAACCAACATGATTCTAACAGGATTTTTATTACTGTTTGAAGAATTGCTTCTATTCAGATTATGATAGGATTTACCACAACCTCTTAATATACATTACTGTTGGCGTCGAGTCACCACAAACCACACTTGTTAAACAACTAAGCAGAAATATATACACCACAGCTTCATTATAACACAGTTCATTATAACACAGTTTGGATATAATACTGTTTCCAGATGGATCCATAAAATGGTCATTTTTCTATATGAACACATTTTGTTTTGATATAACACGGTTGTTTAACTAACAAGGTTTCTGCTTTGGACCCAATAAAAGTGTTATAAAGAGTTTTTGGTGTTCCTAATAAAAAAAATTACCATTTATGGTTATTTTCCTATGTAATCTATATATTTTATGGATCCAGATTTAAAAGGTTTAGTTTAACAACCATGTTACATCCAAACAAAAATGCAGAGATTTTATAAAAAAAAAATGATTATTTTTAGCCATTTTTTGTATATAATCAGTATATTTTTGGGACCTATCTTTTTCTACCATCTTTTATATCGAAAACTGCCTTATAATGAACATTGTTAGAAAGAGGTCTATGTGTACTTATTTTGTTTACAGCTGAAGTCAAACAACCAGCTTGGATCCCCTATCTGGACAAAATCCCGTAACCAAGGTAACATGTGGATTATTGCACAGGTCACCCTTCCTGCCACTCGACTCAGGCAAGCATACCAGGTACGCATTTAATATTTTGTTAATAATGAACTTTCAACCTAATCCAACTTTGTAAACCTCACGAAAACAGGCTATATATGATTTTGACCCCCTTAAACCCCACTTTTATATTGTAAAACTGGGGTTTACATTATTTTTCTTATAGAAGGAATTTTGCAACCATAAAGATTTTTACACCTTCTGTTTCTATCATTTTAAGTTCCTGTTTAGTGTGTAAGTTAGGTCTGGAATAGCTCTATATCTGCACTTATTGTACATAGAATTACCAAATTACAGAGGACCTTCTCTATAATGACAGTATTTGTTCGCCAACAATCTGCCGCGATAGCGAATTTGCCGCTTTAAAGAACCCCAATAAGGAGTGGTATAATAGGTAATAAAGTACTTTCTTCCCATGATTACTTCAAGAAAAAGTGTTGTGGATATTTGTTAGAATCGCCTAATCGAGGCGATTCTAACAAATATCCACAACATTTGTTTTTTGGAGTATTAAATGATCATAATATTCTCAGACATCTCCATTAAGTTAAGGGTTCGTTCCATTGAAATTGTCATTATATCAAGATTTTGTCGTTATATCGAATGTCGGTATAAAGAGGGTTGACTGTATATTACTTATCTAATTTTAGATTGTGTTTGAAGGAATCAGAGGTCAAGGTTATGCAGGTGACATTGCCATTGATGACATCAAACTATCCAAAGGAGCTTGCGCAGCTCCAGGCGCCTGTAACTTTGAGAATGGTCGCTGTACCTGGACCAATGCTCAGACCGGGGATAACTTTGACTGGAGAGATGGGACTGGGTCTACACTTACCACTGGGACAGGCCCGAGCAAGGATCACACCCTGGGGACGTCCACGGGACACTATCAGTACCTAGAAGCCTCTTTCCCACGAAGGCCAGGGGACAGGACTTGGCTTGTGAGTCAGAACTATCCGCCAACTTCAGGACGCTGTTTCAGATTCTGGTATAACATGAATGGTCGAAACATTGGGACCTTGAACATCCTTTTACAGGTAAGATGATAAATAAATTGGACAAAACAGTGAAATTCAGCTATTTAGACCACCTGAAATTAAGATAAATTTCTTCTTTCAAAAGCTTATTTAGAATGGGACAGCCTTTGGGACTGTTCAAAAATGGTTTTACATCACAAAAACATGCCTATATAATTTTGACCCCCCTTGAACCCCACTTTTATATAGTAAAACTGGGGTTTACAGGGGTAAACCTTATCTTTCTTATTTCTGCTCTAACATATAGATTGTGGGTACTCGTTAGAACCGGCTCGACGAGGCGGTTCTAACGAGTACCCACAATCTATATTTTGAGCCGAAATAAGAAAAATATCAAAATTTTTCATCATAAAATTTTCAATTTTTCAGCGATAAAGGTGGCAATGTAATTGTATAGGCGTGTTTGCGTCTTAAAATGGAAAATAGTGAAATTTCGCTATTTAGATCACCTGAAATTAAAACAAATTTCTTCATTCAAAAGCTTATTTGGAATGGTGCAGTTATTCTCTCTTCGTGAATCCTCTGGTCAGGGACCGCCTTTGGGACTGTTCATCAAAAATGGTCTTAAAATGGAAAAACAGTGAAATTCCGCTATTTAGACCACCTGAAATTAAGACAAATTTTTTTTAAAAGCTTATTTAGAAGGGTGCAGTTATTCTCTCTTCGTGAATCCTCTGGTCAGGGACCACCTTTGGGACTGTTCAAAAATGGTCTTAAAATGGAAAAAAGTGAAATTCCGGTATTTAGACCACCTGAAATTAAGACAAAGTTCTTTCAAAAGCTTATTTAGAAGGGTGCAGTTATTCTCTCTTCGTAATTCCTCTGGTCAGGGACCACCTTTGGGACTGTTCAAAAATGGTCTTAAAGACCACTTTTGAATAGTCCAAGGGGAGTCTTAATATAGGAATTTTACTGTACAGTCAAAATGTTTCATAGTGGCCACCTCCATTAAGCAAATAGCCTGTTCTAACCAAGCCTGCATTCAGTTAGTTAAAAATGCAAAAGTATTGAAGCACATTTGTATATAACCCTTATCCTGCTGAATAGTTTAATTTTAGCCACACCCACCCCAGACTACCCACCAATCACATTATTTGATATAAGGTACACCCGGACCTCGTTATAGCACGATTCGTTACAGCACGAATTCGGATATAACACGGTTTTGGTTTGGACCCCAAATTTTCCCCAACCAACATTTATAAATATTATCCAAGGATTGTATCAGGTTTCAAGCACAACAACATTATTTTCCTCTCACTTTTGACTGCGGTAATACGGTAGCTAACACGGTTGCTAACACGGTTTATAACGGTACTTTTTGATATTTATTGCAGGCCTCCATCAGAGTTGAATATACAGTATATTAACTTGTTTAGCTTGACACGCATGATAAACATGAACTGCCATCGGCACAATCAAAAGTGTTGGCTTAGTGAGATAAAGAGATTAAAGAATTCAGTTACGCAACCGGAAAAAATATTTATCACGCTCTGTTAAGGATCACTGCTCAGCAGAAATTTTAAACATCGATGCAGACAATGTGATCGGTCACTGCAATAAAACTCATTTTCTAGAGCCGCATGTAAAAGAAAGTCAAATTTATTCCAGCTTAAAAGCAAATGATAAAACATATTCAAGATCGATTTTCGCGGTAAAAAAATCATTCAACGATTTTTTGCGCCATTAAAAATCGTTTCAAAAGGCTAAAATATTAAGGGTAAGACATTTCAAGGGAAGTAATTCAAATTTCTTGTAAGCGTTGATCATTGCCGGTTCCGAACCCTAACCCGGTAATATCACCATTGAAATGCATTAACAGTACTGTAGTTCGGTACGGTTCCGGACGCTCAGATCCAACAAAGTTAGCCGGGAACCAGCTATCAAAATGGCGTCATACTCGCTGTCAGATCGGACGATTTCTGGATATAAAACTTGGTTTATCAGCTGGTTTCGATTAAAGTGTCTTGTTTGACTTGATGGGCCATGGTTTTTACTGCCATTGATTAGTTCTAAACACATTTTAGTCGGGAAATATGGTCATTAACCGGACCGCACATCATCTTGTTTGGGAAACTATTGATCACCATTGTGTCAATGGTTGATCTGTGACAAATACGGTCGGCGTTTATAACACGATTCGGTTAACTAACACGGTCCGTTGGTTGGACCCGGAGTTCCGTGTTATAACGAGGTTGAGGTGTATTCCTTTCACAAACTGCATAACAAACAGTGCAGATCCTGATCAGATGGCTTCTTCAGAAGCCATCTGATCTGGATCTTCACTGTTTGCAAAAGTAGGGGTTGTCATGTTCAACGAGATAAGGGTTATCCAAGCACCTTTTTTAAACTTACATTTACAGTATCAAAGATAATGGGTGGTCTTTGATTATATTTCAGCATCTAAGATTGCAGTGGTTTGTGTTTGATTACATGTACAGCATCAAAGATTGCAGTGGTTTATATGTGATTACAAGTACATCAAAGATTGCAGTGGTTTGTGTTTGATTACATGTACAGCATCAAAGATTGCAGTGGTTTATGTTTGATTTCATGTACAGCATCAAAGATCGCAGTGTTTATGTTTGATTTCGTGTGCAGCATCAAAGATTGCAGTGGTTTATGTTTGATTTCATGTACAACATCAAAGATTGCATTGGTTTATGTTTGATTTCATATACAACATCAAAGATTGCATTGGTTTATGTTTGATTGTAATCAAACATAAACCAATGCAATCTTTGATGTTGTACAGCATCAAAGATTACAATGGTTATGTTTGATTACATGTACAGCATCAAAGATTACAATGGTTTATGTTTGATTTCATGTTCATCAAAGATTGCAGTGTTTTGTGTGTGATTACATGTACATCAAAGATTACAGTGGTTTATACAGTAGAATTTCAATGGCTCGAACACCGATGGCTCGTTTACCATGGATGTGTCTAACCCATTCTTGAGCCCCTAGCGAAATCCTCTACATAAGAAATAGTGGAGGATAATAAAGGAGATTGTCGTCTTTTATCCTGCAAATGTATGCTGTTTGTACTCATTAGAATCGCCTTGATGAGTACACACAGCATACATTTTCATTATAGCACACCGAAAGGATGTTTAAAAGTATCACGTTATGCGTCCTGGCAGTAATCCTCAGTGGCTCAAATTAACCCTGTCTCGAACAGATTTTAGAGGTCCCAAAGGTGTTCGAGCCATTGACGTTTGACTGTAGTTGTACCCTTGAGAATTTGCTGCTATAAAGACTATCAATAAGACTCTTTATTGAAGTTTATTAATAAAATTGTCATTAACCAGGTAGTTTCTTATTGGCCCTCAGGCCGTTACAGGTTGGAGATCTGCTCTATTGGACCAAGGCCAAAGGACCAATAGAGCAGACCTCGGACCTGTAACGGGGCCAGTACGAAATTACTTATTTAATAACATTATAGTATAATAGGTAATATAGGGCATTTTCCACTCATTTGCTCCAAGAAACAAAAGTTTTGGACATTTGTTTGAATCACCTCTCTGAGGTGATTTTAACAAACTTCCACATCATTTGCTTTTTGGAGTGGCAAAATATCTCAGTAAACCCCTCCCATCTTGGGCTAAGGATTTGTCTTAGCTGAATTGGCATATTTCTCCTTGTCACAGCCCATTTTGCTATATCAAGAACTGCCTTTCTGTATATTTTCAGTATCAAGGCGGTTCCAATACCACACTCTGGTCAGTATCTGGTGACCATGGTGACAAGTGGCTAAATGGACAGGCTCCCATCAAATCCACATCCAGCTATAACATTGTGATAGAGGGTGTTAGAGGATCTGGTTACCAAGGCGATATCGCTATTGATGACCTGTCATTTGGAGGAGCTCTCTGTGGTGGTAAGTTACATATGAAAATTAAAAAGAGAAACAATCAGGTGCTGCTACAATCAGATCCCAAATTCTTTCCACAATATCACTAGGGAAAGAAGTCGAAACATGGAGTGACGACTAAGGCTGACACGATTAATCATATAATCGATCGTTTAATTCCACAAAAATGATTATCATTGCTGATTTGCTTTTAATCGATTACTTGATGGGTACAATTTACTACCCAAAGTTATGCCTAAAATAGCTGGATGAGTGGTGCAAACAGTGCAGACCCTGATGAGATGCCGCATTCTGCGGCATCTCATCTGGGTCTACACTGTTTGCTCAGGCCTGTCTGTTCAAATATACATATGGTAAAGTGCAACATATGGTAAGAGTCATGCTCAAACAGAAAGCCAGACAGGTAAAATTATGACAAAAACCTCAGCGATTACTAATCGATTATCGATCACAATGACAGGACTGATGATCGATTATCTTTTCAGCTCCGATTAGCCAGCCCTAGTGACGACAGAGACAAAACAGACCACAGGTAAACAGAGTCAGCTCCTCTTTCCCAAACAGGTGATAACTCGTAGTATCTAAATCTAACTAAAAAGGAGCAATATAAAGTAAAATTCCTATATTAAGACCACCTTTAGGGCTGTACAAAAGTGGTCTTTAAGAGCAAGATAGATCAAAAGACACCATTACGAAAACAGGCCTATACCAATACATTGTAAACATAGCTGCAAAAAAAAAAAAAAAGGAGAAAATTTTAAGATGAAAAATTGTGATATTTTCTCATTTCTGCTCAAAATATAGATTGTGGGTACTCATTAGAACAGCACTCATTAGAACAGCCACATCGAGGTGGTTCTACCGAGTACTCACAATCTATATATTAGAGCCGAAATAAGAAAAATAAGGTTTAACCCTGTACACCCAAGTTTTACAATATAAGAATGGGGATCAAGGGGTTCAGAATTATATAGGCGAGTTTTTGTGATGCAGTGTAATGTGAAAGGAAAAGGGTCATCTCTTCAAATGTTTGGTATCTGAACTATATATGGTAGATCCTCTGTCCTTCTAACCCGGATATTTCAAACTAAACAATAATGCAAAGTGACTTCAAAGACTCGATTGTATCAAATGCATACACTTCAACCCTCCATAATTCAAAGTCTAAATAGTTCAAACAACATTAACCAGTGTCTTGGGCTTTGAAGTATTCCAGCAGGCACATGTTGCTAGGGCAATGTCAAATCAACGTCGGTGCACCGTCATGACGTTGCACCGACGTTGATGTGATGTTGCATAAAGGTCATGAATTTGCACTGACTTTAATGTGATGTTGCATAAACGTCATGACGTTGCACAGACGATGTGACGTTGCATAAATGTCATGACGTTGCACCGACATGTGACGTCACAATTTCGTCATGTGCCTGCTGGGATTGAAGTTCTACTGAAAAGCCATGGTAACTTGCTTATTTCAGTACAACCCAGTGAAGCAGTGGTAGGCAATCAGACAACACCGGCTCCAGTTTCGTCCACCGTACCGACCACCCCAGGTTAGTAGTATTATTAAAGGTGTTTAAAACATCCTAATCTTTTACTGTGAACATTATGATTTTTTTTTTTTTTTTGGTTTTTACGGCCCTTTCAAGATTATTTCACTCATATCGAGCCGATCGTTAATCAGAGGTGGGCGAAAACGGAGTACCCGTGAACATTAAGATAACACAACCTTATGACAATTGTGACAAACTTTACAGGAATGTTGCTTAAGTGACCCTCTACTAAACTTGCTAAAAGGGGTTTTGTTCGGTTGAGAAAGAACGCTGCAGGAGCTAAAAATTAAAAAAAAAAACTAAATTAAAACTCCTTTACCTTTGGTCAATTTTTGTTCAACTTCTTAGCAATGTTGCCAAACTAGCTAAATGTTTCACTCTGCTAGAGTTAAAAAAATAGAAAAACCTTTAAACCACATCTCCTCCTACACATTTGGTTCAGTTTCATTCAAATCTTTTTTAGAAATGTTGCTTAGGTGACCCTCTCAGAAACAGTTTTGCTCAAATAAACAAGATGGCTGCTAGCGCTTAAGATAGAAATAAATGACAACCCCTCCCATATCTTTGGTTCAATTTCATTTAAACATCCGAGGATGCTTGCTAAGGTGACATTCTACAAAATAGGTTTTTGCATCCACACAGACTGATAAGACTCTTTTAACGCTAGGCTGTCAGACAGGCTGACCGGATCCAAAGGCTGATAAGAGTCTAAGCTTGTCTGGGAATGTGTGGTGGCTGTAAAAAGTCTCCCTGCCCTACATCATAGTGTAGTTTATATTTTCTTGTCCTTTGGGATCGTTGATTCCATTGTGGAATTTGGAAAATATTTGAGGCTCACTGATGAGGCCTAAATGGCCGAAACTAGCTAGTCTGGCCCAGAAAACATGTACACTCCATATTTTCCAGTTCTATGGTGTATTTTTTGCTTCCAAAGGATAACCCTTTCCAGAACATATTGTTTGTCTGAGAACAATCATTATGGCTGGAGGACTTAAAAGTAGAAAAGTCTTTAAATGCAGCCTCTCCTAAACTCATAAGCCAGTTTCATTCAAACTTAAGAAGATTATTGCCAAGGGAAACATTTATCTGAGTGCAATAGTTATGCCTCATGGACTTAGGTGGCTATCAGTTACCCACATTACTTTAACCCTTTTTTGTAACAAATGAAATCTTCCTTCTTATATATAGCAGGAGTCCATTTCAAAATTTAGGTGTGTCAGGTTGTGTTTTCTTCAAAATTTATTTGGAAAATAGTTGAACTTTTAGCAAACAGTGTAGGCCCTGATCAGACGCCGCATTGCGTCTGATCTGGGCCTGCACTGTTTGCTAATTACCCGTTTAGGGGTTTCTGATATAAAATGGATTGAGAACTGTGATGTCTTTAAATCAGGTGAGTGTTTGACATTCTTCATCTTCTTGTCATATTTATTGAGCCGGGAAACAGCATTTCTGACAATTTATATGTGCCCCCAGTGAAGAATCAGATCAGCCTGTGCATCCATAGTCTAACCAGAGATTCTCGTGCTGCATGAAGAAGCATTGGGCCCTTAGCTATCCTAAGAGCAAAAAACGAAGACTCTGATCAGACTCCAGTGATGCTCAGGCTGAGCTGAGTTTTCGCTGGGCGCACATTTACCTGTGATAATTTTTTTAACTGTATGAGGGAGATTTCCCATTGCAATGAGGGAGATGTAAAGAATATATAGGGAAATTCAGAGTTCAAGTGAGGGAGACACCAAGATTTTACTAAAATTTAGCATAAATTGGAGAAAAATTATCATCAAAACGAGGGAGTCTCCCACCTGATGAGGGAGGTATCACAGATATGCGCACATGTAAATTGTAGAACTGCTGTGCCCCGACTCAATTATTAAAATTTAATTAATTGTTGTAGCAACTGGAAGCCTCACCTGCACCTTTGATGTCAATTCCTGTGGCTGGACCCAGGACAAAACCGATGATTTTGATTGGACAAGACACAAGGGACCAACAAGAACTTTCTTGACTGGACCTAGGGCGGATCACACATCAGGCAGTATGAGAATTTAATTATCAAATCATAGCAAATACGAATACGAAACTTTATTTGCAAATCACATATAGAACATACATGAAATGCGCCCATAAAAGGCAGACAGAGATAAAATTAAACTATGATAATAATAATAATTATCTAATCATACCAATACAGTCGGACTTCAATGGTTCGAACACCTCTGGAACCACAAAAATCTGTTTGAGACAGGGGTAGTTTGAGCCAGTGAGTGTTACTGTTGAGGCATAACAGAGTAAAGTTGGGACATCTTTTCGAATGTCTTAAAATTAAAATGTATGCTGTGTGTACTCATTAAAATCGCCTCATCGAATGAATACACACAGCTTACATTTGCTGGTCTCCGCCCTTTGGGGCATGGAGAAATAGCTTGGACTTCATGATGCTTCCACGCAGAGTTGAAACCAACCGCACATGAGTACTGGTAAACCGCTTAGAAGGTCTAAGCCTGGTGCAGACCCAGATCAGGAGCAGTCTAATCGGGATCGTCACTGGATCACGAAACAAATGTGTTGATAATTTAGGAGAATAACAGCAAGCCCTTTAGGTGTCCGAATTTTTAGGAATGTTACGGTACCATACACCACTGGTTTATTGCATGAATTTCATATGAAATAGTAACTAACGTGTAAGATCCTCTATAATATGCAAAGTGACTGAAAAAGCATCGAGCAGTATAATCAATATACTTTACTTGTGCTATTTCCACTTTTAATTCATATTTTGCATAACAGAGTTATCTTTAGAATCTTGGCTGGAATCATGGGTCGGGATTAGCAAACAGTGTGACCTTTTCTTATACGATACTCCAGTGATTGCATGAATTTCATATGAAATAGTATCTCATGTGCAAGATCCTCTACAATATGCAAAGTGACTGAAAAAAGCATCTAATAGCTGTAAAATTAACCCTTATCTCGCTGAATATTCATTTAAGCCACACCCATTTCTGTCTATCAACCAATCAAATTACTTGATGTAATTTATTGCTACAAATTCATAAACTGAATGCCAAACAGTGTAGATCCTGATCAGATGGCTTCTGAAGAAGCCATCTGATCTGGATCTACACTGTTTGCAAAGACGGGGGTTGTCGTGAACAGCAAGATAAGGGTTAATATACTTTTACTTATGCTATTTCCACTTTTAATTCATGCATATTCATATTTTTTTTCTCAGATGGTTACTACTTCTACATTGAGACATCGAGGCCAAGACGTGCTGGTCAAAAGGCCCGCTTGATTAGTCCCCAGCAGACTCCAGGAGGAGTGCTCTGTTTCTCATTCTGGTATCACATGTATGGGCAACATGTCAGTAGCCTCAACGTTTACCTTAAAACACGACCGAATCTAGGTGCTCCAATCTTTACAAGACAGTTGACACAGGGTAACGTGTGGAAACAGGCCAAGGTTGATATCAACCCGACAATCAACTTCCAGGTACTGGTGTATTTTTAACTTGTTTGTACAAAGAATTAGAAATATTACATTCCTGCTAAGGAAATACACCACAACCTTGTTTTAACACAGTTTCAAGATGGATCCCAAAAATGTGTATATTATATAGAAAAATGACTATAAACGGTGGATAACACAGCTGTTTAACTAACATGGTTTCTGTTTTGGATCCCATTAATAGTATTATAAAGAGGTTGTGGTGCACCCAAAGCTCTTGGCAAAAAAAAGAAGATATTTCCCCATGAAAATATTTCTTCTCACTTACTGAAAAGTCTCTCCCTCTAGTTGGACCTACTTTGCAGAATTGAAACCATGAATATTAGAAAAATAGCTTACGATTTCATTTTTGAAATTCCTTGCTTAAGTGCTTTCTCCTTGTCAGCTTGTGTCTGTTTAACTCTTAGGAATATGTCATCTGCTTATGTCGTCTGCTGAATCTTCTTGCAAACTTTTCAGAAATATTTTTTTCTTACAGGCAAACAGTGTTGCAAAAATGACTTTTAAAGTAACTGGCAGACGACAAAGCAGATGACAATTGTCGTGATTGGCCTCTTATGGGTTTATTTAATCAGGTTCATATTTCTGATTTATGGCACACAGAACCCTCCGCACAGAGTAATTTGAAAGATCCCCTCGGGCATCAGATTATGAACAGTGTCAAAACACATGATTCATAACACAAAAGTCATGTAAACAGTAAATTTGCTTTGATTGAGGGGAATTCAGGGGAGGCAACTCCTGCAAAAGTATTTTGGTTTAAACAATATTTATTTCAAATTTGATTCATTTACAATACATATATATATAATACGATATGGCTAAAGGATCTGACAGTAAGCCTTGTGGCTTATAGACGTCATCTCCTTGGAACGACATAGTGTGTGCAATATTTGAGTAGCAAGACTGTAAATATTGAAATAAAGTAGCTGTGTGTGACATACATACATATATATGTTCAAACATACATGCATACAGACGGACAGACAGACGGACAGACAGACATACACAGACAGACACAGACAGACAAATTCAGATGAGTAACTGTGACATACAGACAGAAAAAAAAGTATTTTTGTCTCCCATGTCTCCCATGTCAATAGGGGTCAACTCTGAGAAGCAAATTCTTTCCTTTAAGAGTAGACCCCTTCTTCAGTGGGGCAGAGCTTATAGAAAAATGAACGGGAAGTCCCAAAATATGTCTCCCTTTGAAAACCGGTGGAAAATCTGCCAGTGTTCCCATTTGAATAATCAACATCAAGCTGTCCGCATGATGGCTCTTTAAAGCTAAGGCAATGATTCTTGGTGTTTTAGGATTAACCCATTTAGTACCAGAAACCACTAAACGGGTACCCTGGCAAACGGTGCAGGCCCAGATCAGATGCCGCAGAACACGGCCTCTGATCAGGGCCTACACTGTTTGCAAAAAGTTCAGCCATTTTCCTATTAAATTTTGAGTGAGTGAGTGTTTGAGTTTTACTTCCCACCAACAGCTAAGGTCATACGGAGATGGGACCTCAGTTTAAAGACTCATCCGAAAGTCTGGAGAAGCCCGGTGTCATATAATATTTTGACCCGCCTAAAAAGTGACCCGCGGGTCATAATATTATGACCCGCGGGTCAATGTATTATTATAATATTTTGACCCCCCCCCTATAATATTTTGACCCCCCCTCCCTAACTTCACAAAAGTTACATTTAAATGACCAAATATGGTGAGGTAACTGTTAAGCAGTAAAACTATGACAATTGTGGTGGTTTTTCCTGCTGATTTTTACACTTGGGCAGTGTCTGAGGGGTGGGGTGGGATAGTTTTAGATCTGAAAATCTACAGCAAGAATAATGACTATAATATATAAGAAAGGGCAATCATGTTTAAAGGGAAATGGCTAAAAAGCAGCAAAAAAGATAATAAATAACAGAAAAAAAACACATGACTAAAATGGTATTGAGAGAACCAGCCTATGCACATGGGGGGGGGGGGGGTCAAATTATTATAGCTATAATAAAATGACCCACCCTTTTTATCTGTTATTGATATACTTGTATTTGAGTTCATTCAATTAATTAAACTTTTCATTGAATTAGATGGCTTGTAATACACTAGATTCAGTAAGGTTCAGTATGTGGGAGGGGTTGTAACTTAATGACTTGAAATAAGGGGGGGGGGGGGGGTCAAATTATTATAGCTATAATAAAATGACCCACCCTTACTATTTCTAATTAGTGTACTGGTATTTGAGTTCACACAGTTAAATTAAAACTTATATTGCTTTATATGGCTAGAAATAGACTATATTCAGTAAGGTTCAGTATGTGGGAGGGGTTGTTACTTAATGACTTGAAATTGGCGGGGGGGGGGGGGGGGGGGGGGTCAAATTATTTCATCAACAGTTCAACATTCAATAGTCATGATTATTCTGTTGTTTTAATCCAGTTAATTAGAAATAATCTACTGCTATATCCCCTTTTCTTTACATTATTTTGAGTCCATTTCCTTGGTTGAAAAGGATACGTGGTGTGGGGGGTCATTTTATTATGGGTATAATATTTTGACCCCCCCTACATTTCATCAACAGTCCAACGTTCAATTGCCATGATTATCCTGTTGTTTTAATCCAGTTAATTAGAAATAATCTACTGCTATATCCCCTTTTCTTTACATTATTTTGACTCCATTTCCTTTGTTGAAAAAGATACTGGGGGCATTTTATTATGGGTATAATATTTTGACCCCCCCCCCCCCCCCCCCCCTTCTAAGCAGCAACACCCATTTCAAATGAGAATATTATTCTTCATTATCTTGTTAAATGTGATATAATAATGATAATGATATTATTGTCCAGTACTTTGTAAATTGTACTGGGGGGGGGGGGGGGTCATTTTATTATAGCTATAATATTTTGACCCCCCCCCCCCCCTTTCTTGGCAGCAACACCCATTTCAAAAGAGAATATTATTCTTCATTATCTTGTTAAATGTGATATAATGATGATAATGATATTATTGTCCAGTACTTTGTAAATTGTACTGGGGGGGGGGGGGGGTCATTTTATTATAGCTATAATATTTTGACCCCCCACCCCCACCTTTCTTGGCAGCAACACCCATTTCAAAAGAGAATATTATTCTGCATTAATTTTGTCAAATGTGAAATAATCTGTTGATATTATTGTCCAGTACTAATATTTTGAGTCCATTACCTTAGTTGAAAAAAGATATGTATTGGGGGGGGGGGGGGGTCATTTTATTATAGCTATAATATTTTGACCCCCCTACCCATGTTGTCAGATCTGCGATAGACTCCTTGCAATACCCATTTCTTATCTTATCAATACCTATTTATCGATAAAAGTCCACTTCTGATTTATTTTGCTGAAGTTTTAGGGGCGGGTCAAAATATTATAGGGGGGGTCAAAATATTACTGTAATATATTGACCCGCGGGTCAAAATATTACACGGGTCAAAATATTATCTGACACCGGGATCGATCCTGCGACCCCTAGTTTACAAGGCGAGTAGCATAACCACTACACCATGGAGGCTTCTCTAATAAATTTTGAAGAAAACACAACGGGACACCCCTAAATTTTGAAATTGACTCCTAATATATATAAGGTGGAAGATTCCATTTGGGTACAAAAAGGGTTAATACCAGGAAAACCTCATTTTCTGTTGTTGTTTTTTTTTTCAGATTGTCATAGAAGGCATTGTTGGTACTAGTTACCGTGGAGACATAGCTATAGATGATGTTACTATATCCAGCGGCAGTTGTTCACCGGGTATGGTTTATTGCCAGATATTAACCTGTCTTACATTATGAAAACACACCTATTCAAATGTATTGAAATTTTACCACCAACAAATGAATATTTTATGACAAAAAATTCAGATGTTTCATACTTTTGCTCAAAACATAGATTGTGTGCACTGGTCAAAACCACCTGGGGAGGTAGATCTAATTAGTACCAACAATCTATGTCTTAGGCAGAAATAAGAAAAATAATGTTGTAAACCCCAGTTTGTATATATAAAAATGGTATTTAAGAGGGGTGGTGGGGTTAAAAGTTACAGTCGAACTTCAATGACTCAAACCCCTTTGGGACCATGAAAATTTGTTCGAGACAGTGGTAGTTCGAGCCACTGAGGTTAATGTCAGGAGGCATAGCGAGATACTTTTAGACATCTTTTCGGTGTTCTATAATGAATATGTATGATGTGTGTACTCATTAGAATCGCCTCGATGAGGCGATTCTAAAGAGTACACGCAGCATACATTTTCAAGATAAAAGACAAAAATCTCCTTAATTATCCCGCACTATTTCTTATGTAGAGGATTTCGCTAGGGGCTCAAGAATGGGTTCGACTCATCCATGGTACACGAGCCATCAGTGTTCGAGGCATCGAAGTTCTACTGTATATAGGTGTGTTTTCGTGATGAGAAAATGGGGAAATACTAAAGAAGGACACTGGCAGTATCAGTCTAGATCGGGGCCCAGTTTTTCAAAGCATCATTTGCTTAACGAGCTTGTTAGTGATTTTGTTTGTTTGATTTGAGGTTTAACATCCCTGTCAACACTGTATAGGTTGTTTCGGAGACGTTTCCAGTTTTGTGGGACTTTTACCCGAAAATGAGATGAAATGACATCTCAAGCACTGTGGACCAATGAAACCAATAGGGTATATACGCATGGATGGTCCGACTCACACCACTTTGCCTAGGTAGGCTTAGATCCTCCAAGCAATTTACCAATACTCGTGTGCGTTCGGTTTCAGCTCTCCTTGGAAGCATCATGCAGCCCATCTATTTCTTCAAGGCCCGATGGGTGTTGTTAGTGGTAACTATTATGTTAAGTGTTTTAGCATGAACAGTATCTAAAATTTTGGCATTTTTGCTGAAAAAAAAATGTGAGCAGCTTTTGCTGCTACATTTTTTTTCAGCAAAAGTATTAGCATATTTACCATATTAAATGATCAAAGTTTTAACGATACATTAACTAATGACCAAACTGGCCCCAGATGTCCCATTCTTTCCCTTTTGGATTACAAATGTCAACTCCAACTTTCCCATATATGGGCTGCATGATGCTTCCACGCAGAGCAGAATCCGGCCCGCACACTAGTACTGGTAAACCGCTTAAGAGGATCTAAGCCTGGCCAGGAACCACGGTGCGAGGCAGACTGTCCATGCTAATAAACCCTATTGGTTTCATTGGGTGTCAGGACTTGAGATGTCATTTCATCTCAATGTCGGGTAAAAGTCCCACAAAATTGGAAGCAACGTCTCCAAAATGACCTTTACAGTGTTGATGGGGACGTTAAACATCAAATCAAACAAAAAAAAAAAAATGCATTTCTTTCTTAACTCCTATCTTCGCTCAGATCATATGTGAGAAACTGGGTTCCACAATGGAAGGTCAGGTGGTTTTTCTCTGGGAACTCCAGTTTTGCCCACCTTTGATTAACGATTGGCTTAATACAAGTGAAATAATCTTTAAAGGGCCGTAAAACCAATACAAAACAAGCAAACAAAACTCTATATTTTATTTTATACATAGCAGTGAAATCGATGCATATCTGAAACAAATAAAAGTGATATTTTCAACATAAATGATATTTTCACAGTAGGGGCCCGAACAACTTTTCACGCCAAAATTCATATGTTGCCATGTTATTTATAAAATAATTCTGAAAAATACCTTGAAAAAGCATTCTTTGAACTACAAGAGACTTTGGCCCCCACCCATAGGGGCTTCAAGAAATATATGGGCTGCATGATGCTTCCACCAAGAGCTGAATCCGGCCTGCACACTGGTACTGGTAAACCGCTAAGAGGATCTAAGCCTGCCTAGGAACCGCGGTGCAAGGCAGACCGTCCATGCTAATAAACCCTATTGGTTTCATTGGGCGACAGGGCTTGAGATGTCATTTCATCTCAATGTCGGGTAAAAGTCCCACAAAATTGGAAGCAACGTCTCCAAAATGACCTTTACAGTGTTGACGGGGACGTTAAACCTCAAACAAACAAACAAACTATAAGAGACCACCTTTGAGACTGTTCAAAAGTGGTCTACAGACCACTTTTGAACAGTCCAAAAGGTGGTCTTAATATAAAAGTTTTTACCCTATTTGGTTTTGATCATAATTCTTGAAAACAATAAAAATAGCAGAAAAGAAGAATTGACATGTAAATCCGTGTGAATAGTCTGCCTAACTTTTCTAGTTTCTTTTCAGCTGGAACAAGTTCACTAGCGTGTGACTTTGAGAACTCTAATCTCTGTGGCTACACACAGGATAAAACGGATGTATTTGATTGGACGAGAGGCACGGGAAGCACATTTACTGGCAGCACTGGACCACAGAATGATCACACTTATGCAACAGGAACAGGTACCCGATTTTGGACCCCATCTTCCGGTCTCCCGTCCGACGACCCTAATCTCCCGACACAACAATTTTTCTATAGTAGTTTTCCGCTGACCAACCATTTATGTGTTTACTGCAGTAAAATACCTGTGCGGTTGACCGTTAGTGACTTTACGCTAGGGCTGTCACGATAGACTGGAATACCAGTAAATTGCAATACACACCTACCTTTTGATGGCCATAACTCCAATATCCTTTAAGATATATTGATGATACCTGGCACAGTTGTTCACAAGGCCGAGATGGTGTGTCATGCACAAGAACCACAACTGTTGGTGCTGTGTTATTTGAGTTATCTACCCTTCCAATATAACAGTATGACCAGCTTGTAATCACCATATCTCCAATACCCTTTGAGACATATTGATGGTACTTTGTACAGAAATACATGAGCTTAAGCAGGCATGTCATGCGCAAGAACCACAATTCTGAGTGCCCGTGTCTTTTAGTTATCTCCCCTGACAGTATAATCTTGTGATGGCCATATCTGCAATACTTTTGTGATATACTGCTGGTTTAATTCTGTGCACTTTCTATTGGTGAACAATCTTCTGAAGGCCATATTGGCTTTTGGTCAGGGGGATTTGCCATCCCTTCCGATGGCTATTTTTGAGAACACTATAGATCCAGGTCATCCAGCTGATCAGGTCTATACTGTTTTCTTGCATAATTATATATGCACACGGCTGTCATACCTGCCAACTTTTAGAATTTTTCATGGGGGAGATTCTGCGTGTCACGGCATTTTTCGATGGAATAAAGCGCAGTGAATATTTTCCCCAACATTTCCATGGGGGAGATTTTTTTTCAAACTAGTCCACTATCACAATCAGAAAAATTGCATGTTTACATTTTATGTATTATCCAATAAATCACTGGTATAATACTTAAGCTTCAATAATTAACAGTATTTTCAATAACTAAAGATTGTCTGAATATATGATCTGTCTGAAATTAGGTTCTTTTACTCAGAAACTGTTTTCATGCAATTGCAAGGAGTGCTTAATGTCTGACAATAACAGCCTTTATTTTGCAAAACAATTGTTTCTGAAGTGTTAGAACACTACCAAATAAAAATACAATTCTTAGTTTGAGCGATAAAAACTACGATTTTCGTAGTCACGAAAATATGTGACATTGCTCATTCATAGGTAAATATTTACTTTCATTACATCTGGGAGAGATTAAATAATTGTTCAAACATACTTACATGAAAAGATCTGCAAAGGGCATCCCTGTTCATGCTCATACAGATAGAAAACTGTTGGCAACTTGCATTTGTTTGAGGGTACTGGGCAATCTATCATTGGGTTAAAAATAGTCAATACAGCTAAAAATATACTCAGGGTTTTTCCATCTCAAAAATAGATAGTGAAGAAATCCAAGATATTCCAAATGACTATCCACAAACAATATGGCTGATAAAAATACCAAGCGTGAGGAGGTGGAAAAATCGTGATTTTTGCCTTATTTTGGCAACACGATCGTGAGGTCAAAATGCATGGAAAAATCGTGAAACTCACTCCTAATGGATGAAAGTTGGCAGGTATGGACTGTTTGAAGCCATTGTCAAATGGACCGAAAACCGTGCTCAAACATCAAAAACCGTGTTCAAATCATGAAATTCGCATGCTGTTTGAACATGGATTTTGAGCTTTTAATATCAGAAGACTGGCCTTGCTTAGTTTAACGTACATTAAGAGACGTAACGTTATCGCCCTGAACGTAGCGTTTTAGGGTTTTATGATGACGTCAGATGGTACTATGTAACAATGTCATTGTAGACAACATTCTGAACTGGCCGCCATGTTGGTTCACCAGTCTCAGTTGAAGAGTTTATATGGAATTTATATTGAGCTTTTGGGTGTTTTCGTCAAAATTTGCTGTCAGAATCGTAATCGATGCAAAAACAACGATTATCCATGGTTATTTCATTGCATTAACATTTGCCAGATCCCTCAGAAGATATTTGAACAGAAGCCTGGCGGCCTCGTGTTCAACCAGCTTCCTCTGGACCGGGCCTATGTTAATGCATGAAAAACCTTGGCTGATCCCTATGTTCTATTCTGCTTCTGAATCCATAGTATAAATCCTAGTCTTGCAACACTAATGGGCCCCTTCAAGCGATTTTGGTACTTAGCGCCTATGCGAGCAGCGAAGGTTCAGGCGAGCCTGCGCATCCGCCCAGTCTCGCCAGAACCTTCGCTGCTCGCTCATACAAGCAGTGAATCAAGGGGAACCTTCAGACAGAAAGCCATATCCCTGGCCCCTCTGAATGGCTGGGCATGCGCAGTTAAAATTTGTCATGATGGAATGCTCAAAGACACAAATTCGCTTGGCGGGGCTCAAATGGCTGAAGATAGGGGAGGAGTGTAATATGTTGAAAAAGTGCGGCAAGGAAAGCTGTTTTCTGTCGGTGCTTATGAAGTATGGTAAAATGACCCCTAAGTTATTTTATCATATGACGTCCTTGATAAGCAGTGGATAACGTCGTATAATAAAAACCGTATGACCAGATGTGTAATAACACTGGTGGGAGTGAAAAACGTCATGAGAACATCCATGTCAACCATGCAAATTTTTGTGGATAATTTGTCAAATATAAAGTCGATTAAATCCAATTTAAAGTGGTCATATGATAAACAGAATCTTACACTCGTGGTCATTTCATATGAAATTTATGAAACTCGCCAAAGGCTTGTTTCATAAATTGCATATGAAATTTAATGAGACCTGCCAAAGGCTCGTTTCATAAATTTTATATGAAATGACCACGGGTGTAAGATCCTCTATGTCTTAAAATTATATGAAATGCACAATTGCTGGCCTTTTCGAGACAATATGTGTGATTTTCTAGATGAGGTAATTTTACCATAGTGAGAGATGTGGGGAACAATTTTACCATAGTGGTTGAATGACTCTCACGTTATTTTACCGTTGGTGAAAAATGACCCCAGCACGCAGAACGCAATGTCTGATTAGGGCCTGCACTATTTGCTAACAAAATTTTCCATCAAAAATAAAAAAATATAATATAAAAATGAAAAAAAGACAGGCCTGACACCCCTTATATGACAAATGGACTTGTCCAACATATAGCAATGAAAGAGCAATGAAAGAGCCCACCAGTATACAATGGTTTAAGAGAATGATAAACATTGAACACTTGTGAGACATCTTATGGGCCCGTCAAGCGATTTTGGTACTTATGGCCATGCGAGCAGCGAAGGTTCAGGCAAGCCTGCGCACAGTCTCGCCAGAACCTTCGCTGCTCGCTCATACAAGCAGTGAATCAAGAGGAACCTTCAGACAGAAAGCCATATCCCTGGCCCCTCTGAATGGCTGGGCATGCGCAGTTAAAATTTGTCATGAGGGAATGCTCGAAGACACAAATTCGCTTGGTGGGGCCCTTATAATAAAGTGCCATCTCATCTGGATTTACACTGTGTACGTTTCTATATTGGCATAATGACAAGGGTGGGATGTTAATGGCTTTTGCATAGACTCATGTTTACCACTGATTTTACTGTGTAAGAATATACATGCACATTCTTTGTCAGGTCACTACATGTTCATAGAAGCGTCTGTTCCCAGACGTCCGGGTGATACTGCTCGACTTGTCTCCCCTTCATACCTTCCGCCGGCTGGAGCTCACTGTCTGGAGTTCTGGTACAACATGTATGGTATTGCAACTGGAACGCTGAATGTTTACTTCCAGGTCGGAGGAAATCGTGGTAATCCAAAGTTTACAAAACAAGGTAAGACTTCAGCCTTCAGCCCTTTCAACTTTTCAATTACCCATGTCAACACTGTAGATCCAGGCCGGGAAAAACGGGCCTCCATGGCCTAGTGGTTAAGAGCGCTGACTCTTGATCATTAGGTCTGTCGCCACTGTGGTTTGAGCCTCGCTCGGGTCACATGTGAGATGCCAAGTTCTGCAATGGAAGGTCAGGTGGTTTTTCTCCGGGTACTCGGGTTTTTGCCCACCTCTGATTAACGATCGGCTCGATATGAGTGAAATGTCAACACTGTAGATCCAGGCCGGGAAAAACGGGCCTCCATGGCCTTAAGTGGTTAAGAGCGCTGACTCTTGATCATTAGGTCTGTCGCCACTGTGGTTTGAGCCTCGCTCGGGTCACATGTGAGATGCCAAGTTCTGCAATGGAAGGTCAGGTGGTTTTTCTCGGGGTACTCGGGTTTTCGCCCACCTCTGATTAACGATCGGCTCGATATGAGTGAAATAATCTTGAAAGGACCGTAAAACCAAAAACCAAAAGATCCAGGCAAGATAGCTCATAACAATTCGTCTTGTACATGCTTATTAAATCAACCGTCTATATTTAACCCTTAAGGGGAATGGGAACACCTGTCCCCTTTTCTGCCATTTTTCAAAGGGAGACAACTTTCAGGACTTCCTGTTCGCTTTTCCACTGAACAAGGGGTCTACTCTTAAAGGAAAGAATTTGCTCCTCAGGAGCAAATTCTTTCCTATTAGAGTTGACTTGCTGCTCAGGAGCAAATTCTTTTCTTTAAGAGTTGACCCCTGTTAACATGGAAGACAAAAATACTACAGCAGGAGTTGCCACCCCTGAAGGTGTATCCATTCCCCTAAAGATACCAAGAAATACTGCATCTGAAAATGTTGACTGTATATGTTGTCTGCTACGTTATTCTTGTAAACTTTTCAAATACAGTCAAACTTCGATGCCTCGAACCCGTTTGGGACCATGAAAATTTGTTCGAGACAGGGGTAGTTCGAGCCACTGAGATTACTGCCAGGAGCATAAAGAGATACTTTTGGACATCTTTTCGGCCCCACTATTTCCCTTGGGGCTCAAGAAAGGGTTCGACTCAGCCATGGTAAACGAGCCATCGTTGTTCGAGCCATTGGTGTTCTACTGTATGTCATTTTGTCAAATATTTGGACTTTTGTACCTGGTCATCTGCGATTGACTGTTCTTATACATTTTAGTTAAACAACTGTGTCATATCCATACAAAAATATATCCATACCCTGTCGGTTATAATTAAAAAATATGACTTCCATGCGTTGATGTTGTTTATTTTTAGGTATAATTTACTTGTTTCTGGACGGTTTTCTTAATTTACTTACATATACTGATACTGCGGTGTTGAAGTCAGTACTCAAGTACTGATTTAAATAACTATATTATATCTTTAATTTTTGTAGTATAAAATTCTAAAACTAAGACTGACTTGTCAGGTGAGACATGTATCTTAGCGGATTTGGCTGCCACTTTTTGTTATATTTTAAATTTTGCAAGTCTCGCTACTTTGGACATCTCTTTCCTGATGCCCCGGACTTCTGTGGAATGTGGGCAATGTTTGCTGATATTGGCTCGGTGGGGATGCCTATAAGTCCCAGGGTAGGCGTCTCTTGTCTGATGCCTCCAGCTGACATGTCTCATGAGCTACGTCAGTCAGTGTGTGCTCGGAGGGGGATGTGCTGTGTTGGCCAAGTCTTGTCCATCATCCGTTTCGGTTTCAGAACTTTGGGTTTGAGACACACTGATGAAGATTAAATATCAGAAAGGCCTCTGTGTCACTGAATTTGGTATAGTTACGCCTTAATTACATACAAAAATGTATCGATTAAATAGAAATAGGACCATCTATAGGACCCTCTGCCCCCACCCATTGGGGCTTGAAGAAATAGATGGGCTGCCTGATGCTTCCATGCAGCGCTGAAACCGACCCGCACACAAGTAGTGGTAAACCGCTTAGAGGATCTAAGCCTGCCCAGGCAAAGCGAGCGAGTTGGACTCATGCTTTTGAAACCTATTGGTGTCATAGGGCGACAGACCTTGAGATGTCATTTCATCTCATTGTTGAGTAAAAAGTCCCACAAAATTGGAAGCAACATCTCCAAAATGACCTATACAGTGTTGTCAGGGAGGTTAAACCTGATTCATACAAACAAAATCAAGTATATCCAAAACTATGTTATAATGAAAAGTGTTATATAGCGGTTAAAGTGCATTTCATAGGAATGGAGGAACTTTCTGTTTTTGTATATAGTAAATACATGGTTTGTGTCTTTAATAATAAAATATAATCGGTGAGCCTTAGACAATTTTATAGGGGCGAGCTTTAGGGAGCCCCTATAAAATTGTCGTGGCGAACCGATTATATTTTATTATTAAAGACACTAATCATGTATTTAGTTTATACCGCAATTCAAAACAGTCAAGTGTTTTGCAATAATTTAGCAAATTTGAGCAAAGAAGACAGCAGGCAGCGTGGCATGTTAAACATCATTCAGTGCCATGGCGCGCACACGTAGTATAACGTGACGTCAAATAGCCCAAAGTTTCTGACGTCCGCGCCAGAGAGACGCAGGAAATAACATGGACGCTCGAATAAAAGTTTCTCAGCGCTTACCATTCTGTGTGAAAATCTGCAAATAAATAGTTTATTTTAGCTTTAGAAACTATTTTAGAGGTTGAGACGCTACCGCAGTAGCAGTGCGCAAGTATTCCAACGGGCCATTCAAACCGGGAAAGCCCGAGAAGGTAAGAATGTAGCTGAAATTTCAGAAAAACTGTTTAAATAAATATTGCAAAGATTATAACTTGCTGTTTCGTTGTTTTCTCGTGTATAAAAGGATGCCTGTTATTGTTTACGCTTGCAAATTTTGAACCTGAAAAGTAGGTCCGGTCTATAATCGGTCACTAGACGTATTATAGGTCAGTAGAAGGTATTATAGGTGACTACCGATTATAGCGTGCAGTTATTCGACCCCTTTATTAGGCTACTAGAATGCCTTATTGCGGTATAAAAGAAAATACAAGAAAACAATGGTAATTATAATAATGATAATAATAGAAAACACAAAA
Source organism: Lucinisca nassula (assembly GCA_963580285.1). Classification (NCBI taxonomy): domain Eukaryota; kingdom Metazoa; phylum Mollusca; class Bivalvia; order Lucinida; family Lucinidae; genus Lucinisca; species Lucinisca nassula. The sequence continues at coordinate 49,267,855 of OY757021.1, forward strand.
AACTAATGTTATTTCGGATTTTCAGGGGAAATGGATTCATTGTCAGGGGAGGAAACTCTTAAGGCTGTCAAAATATTTTGTCTACTTTCAAAGGAGAGAATTAACTTTTTCAGAAACAATTTCTTTCCTTTAAGAGTTGACCCTTCAGAGAGTCTGAGCTTCAAGGAAAAGGTATTTAAAGTGGAAAGGAGTTTTCCTCGTGATAATGAAAACTGTCCCAGGCACATCCTCCTTTCCCATTAAGACATCATATTTTGAAATTACCTTTGATTTACTTCTCTTGAAAACAGGTAACCAAGGCAACCACTGGTACCGAAGTCAGATTGGAATCCCAGCTGGTTCCTCAGCCTTCGAGTTGGTGTTTGAGGGTATCCGTGGCCGAAGTTACCAAGGAGATATAGCTATTGATGATATTTCTGTGAAACCAGGGTCTTGTGGTGCGTCACCAGGTACGGTTGCATCTTATTTTCCATCTAGAAAAAGTTACTAAAATACCTGAGCAAATTAAAGTCTGATTTGAATCTTCTTTAGGAAGCGCCAGGTAAAATGCTTTCACAACTTTTTTCGAATCAGCTGAGTGTGGAATCGTTGCAAAAGAAAAGGTTGGTATTGTTTAATAACTGAAGGATGGTTGTCCTTATTTCTCCATATAAGCTTATGTTTTGGATATTCATTAGAACCGCCTTGCTGAGGCGGTTCTAAGGAATACCCACAACAGGTTTTTTCGATAAATAGTGCCACTTTCAGTGTAGTGACTAGTCCATGTATATTGTGTCCATGGTATTTTAAAATATGTGCAGGAGAAAAAAATCTCCTGCTTAGGGAACTTAAATTGAACATAAAAAAGATCAGTGCCTGATTCGTCATTTGTCGCTTTTTGCATGTCAGTCAACAGTCAGTGAGTGAGTGTTTGACTTTTACGTCCCACCAACAGCTAAGGTCATACGGAGACGGGACCTTGGTTTACAGACTCATTCGAAAGTCTGGAGAAGCCCAGGATCGATCCTGGGACCCCTGATCTACAAAGCCAGTAGCGTAACCACTACACCATGGAGGCTTTTCGGTCAACAGTTAATCAGTAATTAACAGTAATCAGTAAATGTTTCGCTTTCATCTCAAAAGCAAGTCTGTGTAATAAATTGCTTCGCAGCAAACGTAGTATTCACATCATGTGAACAAGTCCTTGAAATGAACACCCCCTAAACCCCACTTTATGTAGAGAAAACTGGGGTTTGCTTGGGTATACATTATTTTTCTTATTTCTGCTCCAAGACATAGGTTGTGGGTTCTCCTTAGAACCGCCTCGATGAATCGGTTCTAACGAGCACCCTTAACTTATGTTTGCAGTAGGAATAAGAAAAATATGACTGCCCCCACCCATAGGGACTTGAAGAAATATATGGGTTGCATGATGCTTCCACGCAGAGCTGAATCTGGCCCGCACACTAGTACTGGTAAACCGTTTAGAGGATCTAAGCCTGTCCAGGAACTGCGGTGCGAGGCAGACCGTCCATGCTAATAAACCCTATTGGTCTCATTGGGCGACAGGGCTTGAGATGTCATTTCATCTCAATGTCGGGTAAAAGTCCCACAAAATTGGAAGCAATGTCTCCAAAATGACCTTTACAGTGTTGACGGGGACGTTAAACCTCAAATCAAAGAAAAATATCGGGGATTTTCACCAGAAAAGTAGCCATTTTGGAGATGTGAAAAAATGCCCAATGCCGCAAAGGTGTGTTATTGTAATGAGTAGATGGATAAGACTTAATTATTCAAGTGTATTTTCAGTTTTAGTTCCTTCCTGTTGTTTGTATTTTTCAGTCAAGGTTTAATAGATTCATCTGGACTTGTCATTTCTTTCAGTTTCTTGTGCTCATCTCTGTTTTAGATGGAATGCTTCTTGTTTTAGGCATAATATTAAAAGCTTGCAGGATTCTGTAAATTTAACTGAAGATTTAAATGAAAACTTGAAATATATTATAGGAATGAATTTCATTTTTGTAGATTTTATCCATGTGTAAACTCCGGCAAACTACTCACAAACTTAGCATGGTTTGTGGATTTTATCGATGTGTAAACACTAACCCATCACTCACAAACTGCATGAAGCGCTTCATGCTAAGTTTGTGAGTGATGCGCTGGAGTTTACACATCGCTAAAAGCCACAAAAATGAAAATTCATTCCTTATAATTCCAACTATGTCGTCGAAATATTAAAAATGCAACCAAAAAGGTAATTTTTTTAGGAATTCTTTCTAAAGCGTAACAGTGAACTTACCAATGGCCAAGGCGGAATGATTATTCAGTTAGAAACTGCCATCTTTGAAAGAACCACAAGCGAACAAAACGTCAAGTCTCTAAACTCAGTTTATTTTGTTTTCTAACATTCACGTTTTCAAAAGTTTTACATCTTTTAATCAAACGCTGTTGATGTCATTTATATACAATGACGTAAAGGGTTCTAAACATGCTCTTTGACATCGCATTATATTACTACCTATTGCTGTGTGATTACTTCTGAGATTCTTGCTCACGGAATTTATCGAAGTATATAATTTTTATTTCAACCAATCAAATCGCTCGAAATGTATAAGATGATGGAGAGTTGAAATATATTTAGATATGTTTGTTTGTACTTTTGTAGGTAACTGTAACTTTGAATTGGACACATGTTCGTGGAGTAACTCTAACAACGACACGTTTGATTGGCAGAGAACAAAAGGAAGTACCATCTCCACTGGCACGGGCCCCACCTCTGACCACACCTATGCCAATGCAACAGGTATGTGTTAATCTTAACCCTTATCCTGCTGTTCACAACAACCCCTATCTTTGCAAATAGTGTAGATCCAGATCAGATGGCTTCTGAAGAAGCCATCTGATCAGGATCTACACTGTTTGGCATTCAGTTTATGAATTTGTAGCAATAAATTACATCAAGTAATTTGATTGGTTGATAGACAGAAATGGGTGTGGCTTAAATGAATATTCAGCAAGATAAGGGTTAACAGATCATCTTTATAATAATGTGAACCCTTACCCTGCTGTACACAACAACCCATACCTTTGCAAACAGTGTAGATCCTGATCAGATGGCTTCTGAACCACACCTCTGACAATGCAACAGGTATGTGTTGATTTTAACAGGTAATGTTTACCATTATCCTGATGTACACAACAAACCCTACCTTTGCAAACAGTGTGGATCCTGATCAGATTGCTTTTGAACCACTGCTATGGCAAAGCAACAAGTATGTGTTGATTATAACAGACCATCTTTATCTTAATGTGAACCCTTATTCTGCTGAACACAACAACCCCTACCTTTGCAAACAGTGTAGATCCTGATCAGATGGCTTCTGCTCCACACCTATGGCAAAGCAACAAGTATGTGTTGATTATAACAGACCATCTTTATCATAATGTGAACCATTATCCTGTTGAACACAACAACCCCTACCTTTGCAAACAGTGTGGATCCTGATCAGATGGCTTCTGAACCACACCTATGGCAATGCAACAGCTATGTGTTGATTCTAACAGATAATGTTTACCCTTATCCTGTTGAACACAACAACCCCTACCTTTGCAAACAGTGTGGATCCTGATCAGATGGCTTCTGAACCACATCTATGGCATTGCAACAGCTTTGTGTTGAGTTTAACAGATCATCTTTTTAGTAATGTTACCCATTATCCTGATGAACACAACAACCCCTACCTTTGAAAACATTGTAGATCCTGAATAGATGGCTACATCTTTACAAAGTAAACAGGACATTTTCTGGTATATAATAAATTGAAATATTTGTCAGTTTAAGCCATTTCATATTCTACTACTAACATTTTTTCAGCAAAAATATATGTGTATTGGATATTTTTCTTGACAGACAAATTTTACACTTTGAACACAAATTTAAGTTAAGATAACAAGGCTTTAAGCATTTGGGCAGAGAATGCAACATATTTTTACGTACTTTTAGGTTACTACGTATTCATTGAGTCATCAATACCACGCCGCCCGGGGGACAATGCCATCTTGCAGAGCGCTGTGTTTAAAGCTGGACCAACGAACTGTATGCAGTTCTACTACAACATGTATGGCACTAATGTTGGTACCCTTCGCATTTGGGTTCAGCCCCAGGGTGGTGCTTCGGTCAAAACATGGGAGCTCTCTGGTAATCAAGGGACTGGTTGGAATCAAGCTACAGTCAATGTAGGAAGGAATTCTAATTATCAGGTAAATAAGTTATTTCATTCATCAGGTTACAAGGGCCGTGAAATGAACACCCCTCTAAACCCCACTTTATATAGAGAAACTGGGGTTTACTGGCGTATACATTATTTGGCTTATTTCTGCTCCAAGACATAGGTTGTGGGTACTCATTAGAACCACCACACAAGTACATTATTTGGCTTATTTCTGCTCCATGACATACATGTAGGTTGTGGGTACTCAGTGAGGTGGTTCTAATGAGCACCCAGAACCTATGTTTCGAAGTATAAGTAAGAATAATATCGTAAATTTTCATTGGAAAAGTAGCCATTTTGGAGATAGTGATCGTAATGGTCATGCAAAAATGTTAAAGAATATTTTTAATTGTACTACTGTCAAACTCATATAATTAGAATGCCTTTGGAACCATGAAAATTTGTTTGAGATATGCATCACGTGAACAAGTCCGTGAAATTAACACCCCCTGACATCCCATTTCGTATAGAGAAAACTGGGGTTTACGGGGGTAAACATTATTTTTCTTATTTTTACTCCAAGACATAGGTTGTGGGTACTCGTTAGAACCGCCTCAATGAGGTGGTTCTAACAAGCACCCACAACTTATGTTTGCAGCTTTTATTAGAAAAATATCTCGGATTTTCATCAGAAAAATGGCCATTTCGGAGATGTGAGAAAATGTACTATGTCGCACGGGTGTATTATCATATTGGGTAGTTGGAACTACTGAGGTTTAACCCTTTTTGTACCAAATAGAATCTTCTACCTTATATATAGCAGGAGTCTATTTCAAACTTTAGGGGTGACAAGTTGTGTTTTCCTCAAAAGTTATTTGGAAAATGGCTGAACTTTTTGCAAACAATGTAGGCCCTGATCAGACGCTGCGTTCTGCGGCGTCTGATCTGGGCCTGCACTGTTTGCCAAGTACCCCTTTAGGGGTTTCTGGTACAAAATTGGTTAATCATAGTACCAAGTCATCAGGCATATTGAGGGTTGCTTTAGGATATCCTTAACCTTTTCTATAAAACTAAGGTATGTTGTGTGCACTTCTCTTGGGCAGGCTTATACAATAAGTAGTTAACCAGTACAGAGCACATTCTTTCTCCACAAACTGACAACTGCCCTTCTTGAGACAGGGAAAGGAAACTAATGTCTGTTGAAAAGATTTCCTAAGAGGAATCATTGCTGACTGACTTCCTGTATACACTGATGAAGGTGAGTATATCATGTTTAGTCACTAAGCAACAGCAAAGATAAACAAAGATCTTGATTGATTGACATAATATTTGAATATAGCTGATGCAATTTGTCATGAGAATGACCTTTATGCAAAGAATAAATTAGTCGAATTTATCGCCTAATAAGTCAACCATTTACAGACCTCTAATAACAACATCGACCTTTTGGAAAGACAGCAAAGATAAATATATGCATTCAGTCAGGTGTGAAATTATGGTAATAGAGGTCGCCAGTCTCGTGTCAAATTGTTCGAACTATATGGCATGGTGATGTCAGTTTAAGTTGCTACTGGGTGTATAAGTTAATATTATTTTTATGCCAGGTGCTTTGCGCAGTGGACCCCTGTTTGATATGATAGAATGAGTGTTAAAGGCATTTATTCTTGATTATTGGGGTCTATCATTTCATTGCATAATATTATGTAGCCCTCGGTGCTGACTAAAGAGAAGTCCTCTGTCTTCAACATGTAAGGGTTCTCCTTGGGGAAAATCAATAATTTACTAACTGTTGACTGGAGTGTACATTATTGATTTCCCCTTATGTACCTCAGTCAGGAGAATCAACAAGAGCTACTAATCACCCTATTAGGGACCGCCTTTGATCTGCTATAGATAGTATACCACAGGGGGCAATAAAACAATTATGAACACACCATGTGTTTTACTGTTACAGAATAAATGCCTTTAAAGGCATTTATTCTTGTTTATTGAGGACCGTCATTGCATTACATAATATTATATAGCCCTCAGAGCTGACTGAAGAGAAGACCCCTGTCCTCAACAGGTAAGAGGCCTCTTTGGGGAAAAATCAATAGTTTACTAACTGTTGACTAGAGTGTACCTTATTGATTTTCCCCTTAAGTGCCTCAGTCAGGGATTCAGCAAGAGCTACTAATCATCATATTAGGGGCTGTCTTTGATCTGCTACAGAGAGTATATCACAGGGGGCAATAAAACAATTATGAGCACACGGTGTGTCCTACCTTACAAGAATAAATGCCTTTAAGAACTGATACAACCTCAACAGACCGCAAAATTGTGCACTCTAAATTGATGACAACTACATGTATTCTCCTCAAAAAAAGTACTGTTAACATTGTGTGATGATTAGAGCATGAGTGGTACAGTGAAATACTGCTATTTTAGACCACCTAAAATTAATACGAATTACGCTTTTAAAAGCATCATTGGAAGGTTTCAGATAGCTATTCTTTTGTGTTTTCTACATCCAATGTGCTGTTGTGGCAGGCCACCTTTGGTACTGTTCAAAAGTGGTCTTAAAGACCACTTTTGAACAGTCCCAAAGGTGGTCTAAGTATAGAAATTTTACTGTATTTGCTCTGCCTAGTTCTTAAATAGAAGATAAAATTTTGTTTCTGTAACAATTTTAGGTCTTCATAGAAGCTGTAAGAGGAAATGGTTACCAAGGTGATATTGCCATTGATGACATAACATTTAGCTCTCAGACTTGTACTCTTTCACCGGCTGCTGCCAAGCCGGCAGCCACTACAGTTGCCCCTGTATCAACAACAATGATGCCAGGAACCATCCCAACAGGATTCACCTGCAATTTTGACACAAACATCTGCAGCTGGACACAGGATAAAACAGACAATTTTGATTGGACAAGATTTCGTGGTTCGACCCAGTCAGGTGGAACTGGTCCTAGAGCTGATCACAGCAGCACAGGAGGTAATATACTACACTTAAATCTCTTCATTATACTTTTCATTGTTACATGGTTTCATTGTTTTCCATTACGAAAACACGCCTATACAAATACATTGTAAACCTTACCGCCGAAAAAACGAAAATTTTCAGATAAAAAATTCTGATTTTTTTTCTTATTTCTGCTCAAAATATAGATTGTGGGTACTCATTAGAACCGCCTTAATGAGGCGGTTCTAACGAGTACCCACAGTCTATGTTTTAAAGCAGAAATAAGAAAAATAAGGTTTACCCCTGTAAACCCCAGTTTTATTAGGGCCCCGCACTGAAAGTGTGGGTGCCCTATAGTAATCACTCTGTCCGTCCGTCTGTCTGTCTGTCTGTCCGTCCGTCTGTCCGTCCACAAATTTTTTTATCCTCCATAACTTTTTATTATTCCTGGATGGATTTAAATATTACTTGGCATCATTCTGTCCGTCCGTCTGTCTGTCTGTCTGTCTGTCTGTCCGTCTGTCCGTCCACAAATTTTTTTATCCTCCATAACTTTCTTATTCCTGGATGGATTTAAATATTACTTGGCAGAAATGTTAACCATAATGTGATGGAGTGTTGCGCGCAAGACTCAGGTCCATACCTCAAAGGTCAAGGTCATACTTAGAGGTTAAAGGTCAAAAAAGGGTCTTTCCTGTGTCCAATTAATAACTTTGTTATTATTCCTGGATGGATTTAAATATTACTTGGCAGAAATGTTAACCATAATGTGACGAAGTGTCACACGCAAGACCCACAGCCGTACCTCAAAGGTCAAGGTCATACTTAGAGATAAAAGGTCAAAAAAGCGTCTTTTTCATTGTGTCCAATCTATAACTTTCTTATACCTGGATGGATTTAAATATTACTTAGCAGAAATATTAACCATAATGTGACAGTGTGTCACGCGCAAGACCCAGGTCCGTACCTCAAAGGTCAAGGTCATACTTAGAGGTGAAAGGAAAAAAAAACGTCTTTTTTAACATCAACATTTTCCTACTCCTCTGATAGCGCTGCCGGGGCCCTAGTCAGTTTCACTGACAGCTCTAGTTATATTAAAAGTCGGGTTCAAGGGGGTCAAAATTATATAGGCACGTTTAAGTAATGATTATACTTTTCATTGTTACATGGTTTTGGATATTCCTTAAAAATCTTAATAGAGCCGTTGAACAGGTCTACACTGTTTGCAATTCTGTTGGCACTTTTTGGACTCCTTGTGGAATGGCCCCTGCCCATTTGGGCTTGAAGAAATAGTTGGGCTGCATGATGCTTCTAGGCAGAGCTGAAATCCGACCGCACACGAGTACTGGTAAACCGCTTAGAGGATCTAAGCCTGCCCAGGCAAAGCCGTGCGAGTCAGACCGTCCATGCTCATAAACCCTATTGGTTTCAATGGGTGACAGGGCTTGAGATGTCATTTCATCTCACTGTCGGGTTATAGTCCCACAAAATTGGAAGCAACGTCTCCAAAATGACCTATACAGTGTTGAAGGGGACATTAAACTTCAAATCAAACAAACAAAAACAAAGACTCCTTGTTGGAGCATGAAAAAAATTTGCGAAAATTCTAGGCGAATGCGGCATCTGATCAGGGCCTTATTTGTGTGCAAAAAGTTCAGCCAATTTTAAATCAAGTCCTGAAATCAACCCTAAAATTTTGAAATGGACTCCTGCTGTAAATATGGCGAAAGATTCCATTCAGTACAAAAAGGGTATACAATATTTGAGACGACTAATGAAAAAGAGGTCCAAAGAATTCTCTTTATGTTCTTCGAATGTGTGTGCGACAAAGTGCATATTGTCACAGCTCCAAAATGGCTACTTTTCTGATGAAAATCTGGATACTTTTTCTTATTATGCCCATGCCATTCGAAGAATGGTGGAAAGGGCATATAGTGTTGCCCCTGTCCATCCGTACGTCCGTCCGTCCGTCCCTCCGTCCGTCCAAAACTTAAACGCGGTTAATAACTTCTTTATTTCTTGATGGATTTTAAAATTACTCGGCAGAAATGTTAACAATCATGAGACGTCATGTCAAGTGCAAAACCCAGGTCCGTACATCCAAGGTCAAGGTCATACTTAGGGGTCAAAGGTCAAAAAAGGGTCCAAAACTTAAACGCAGTCAATAACTTTCTTATTTCTTGATGGATTTTTAAATTACTCGGCAGAAATGTTAACCATCATGAGACGTTGTGTCATGTGCAAAACCCAGGTCCGTACCTCCAAGGTCAAGGTCATACTTAGAGGTCAAAGGTCATAAAAAGGGTCTTAAACTTAAACACAGTCAATAACTTACTTATTTCTGGATGGATTTTGAAATAACTTTGAAGAAATGTTAACCATCATGAGACAATGTGTCACGTGCAAACCCAGATCCATACCTCCAAGGTCATACTTAGAGGTCAAAGGTAAAAAAAATGGTCCGAAACTTAAACGCAGTCAATAACTTTATCTCTGGATGGATTTTTAAATTACTTGGCAGAAATGTTGGCCATCATGAGACAATCTGCCTCACACAAAACCAAGGTCCTTACCTCCAAGGTCAAGGTCATACTTAGAGGTCAAATGTGAAAAAAGGGTCTAAAACTTAAACATGGTCAATAACTTTCTGTGGATGAATAGACATATTCTCAGGCGGGGGCATCCGTGTCCTATGGATGCATTTCTAGTTGATACTGCAGACATAGGTTTTGTGTGCTCACATGAGACGCCATGTTCAGCAGCGGAAGTTCAGATGTTTTTTTATCCATAGCTTCGGTTGTTGCCCACCTCTGATTAATGATTGGCTCAAAATAAGTGAAATAATCTTGAAACCTAAAAAAAAAAATATCCAAATTTGTGTCATTATAATGAACAGTGTTATAAATGCATATTTTCAGGTGGATACTACATGTACATTGAGACGTCATCCCCTAGAAGACCCGGAGACAAGGCCCGACTCATCAGCCCCAAATTAAATGGGGCTGCCCAGTTCTGTGTTACTTTCTACTACCATATGTATGGCCCTCACATCAACGCCCTAAACGTTTACCTAGCCCAGAACACCACACTAGGGACTGCAGCCTGGAGACGATCAGGGACACAGGCAAATCAGTGGCTGAAGGGGACACTCCAGATCCCTGGGGGCAGTGCCAGTGCAGCTGTCACTAATGTATGTAGAAAAAAATTTTTGTTTTATAAGGGCTTGTGTCCCGATTAGACAGGAACCAGCCTGCTCAGCGACACAGACTGCCGTAATGATCCTAAGTTTTGGGACAGATAGGCCTAAGCAAACAGTGCAGACCCTGAAGGAGCAGTCTGATCAGGGTCTACACTGTTTGCCATTCCATCAGCATTTTTTGGACTCCTTGCTGGATCAGGAAACCACACACTGCCGTAATGATCCTAAGTATTGGGACAGATAGGCCTAAGCAAACAGTGCCGACCCAGATCAGACTGCTCCTGAAGGAGCAGTCTGATCAGATGCCACATTCTGCGGCATCTGATCTGGGCCTGCACTGTTTGCCAAGGTACCCTTTAGGGGTTTCTGGTACTGAATGGGTTGAAGGAAAGAATTTGCTCCCAAGAAGCAAATTCTTTCCTTTAAGAGCAGATGTCTTTGACAAGGTAGCCAATAATATTTTTGAAACAGTAATATCCCATTCTCTTAATTTTAGCTAATATGAAATAGGTGACACTAAAACTGCAAACAACCAACTTTTTGCAGGTGAAGGCTAATTATACATTGTTGTAAGAAAATAAACCAAAATAGGACAATTTTGAAACCTGAAATATTCTTAAAACTGGATACATAAGGGGCAATGTTTGTCGGAGTAGCCTATCTAAGTGATTACAAAACTAATCACATCTACAGAAATTTTTGTAGGATGCTCACGATATCTTGTCAGTGCTATACAACACCTTTTGGTTTCATTGGGTCGCAGGGCTTGAGATGTCATTTCACCTCACAGTCGGGTAAAAGTCTCACAAAATAGGAAGCAATGTCTCAAAAATGGCCTAAATTGTGTTGATGGGGACATTAAACCCCAATTCAAACAAAAAAATCTATATACACATCAAAGATCAAAAGATACAACAGGAACGTGGCTCACAATATAGCAGTTATTATACCCCCACAAATGAAATTTGTGGGGGTATATAGGAGTGAGCTTGTCGGTCGGTCGGTCGGTCTGTCGGTCGGTCGGTCTGTTGACTTGGTTTCCAGACGATAACTCAAAAAGCGCTTCACTGATTTTTATAATTTTTGGTACACTGATGTAACATCATAAAATACAGGTCAAGTTCGATTTCCACTACAATTCCTCAATTTTCGACATAGTTATGGACCCTTTCAAGTGAAAAAATTGCAAAATGGCGCTGTTGTACTATCAAGGCAGTTTTTGTGGGGGTATTCATCACCTTTAGTGATAGCTCTAGTTTCATTATCTTAGATATTCTGATACCCACCAAATGTTACCGAAAGAGCTAACGCATTGGAGCAGATGACAAAAAATTATTTATGGGTGGGGGTAATCGATTTTACGTGACCACAATCCCCGCACTTTGTTCTGTCGTAGTTTAGACAGTTTAGCCTCAATGAGGTGGTTCTAATGAGCACACACAACCTATGTTTGCAGTATGAATAAGAAAAATATCACAGATTTTCATGAGAAAGGAGCCAATTTGGAGATGTGAAAAAATTCACTGTGTTGCATGGTTGTTTTATCGTAATGCATGTCCTAAGACACATTTTTGCTCGTAGGGGCTCATTTTATTTGAGAAAATTGAAAATTATCCCAACCCACAGGTAATATATCTTTTTCATTTTCAGTTGATCTACTAAACTCAGTTGAGCAAGATATTTCCCTTGCTTGTAAATATTAAAATGTCAAAATTTGTCAGTTTATATTACGATCTTGTTTGCATTTTAACCCTTATCTTGCTGTTCTTTGCAAACAGTGTAGATCCAGATCAGATGGCTTCTGAACCATCTGATCAGGATCTACACTGTTTGGCATTCAGTTTATGAATTTGTAGCAATAAACTACATCAAGTAATTTGATTGATTGAGAGACAGAAATGGGTGTGGCTTAAATGAATATTCAGCAAGACAAGGGTTAATACTTATGAGCAGGAAAAAAATAGTTTCAATTGAACTGAGCATGCCAAAATCCCAGCAGGCACACAGAGTGTGGGCAACCTTATAGCAATGTTGATGTAACGTCATGACATTGCATTCATGATACGACGTTGCATAAACATAATTTGCCCGGTGGCATTACGAAAACACACCTATACAAATACATTGCCAATTTTTTGGCCAAAATTAGAAATTTTAAGATGAAAAATTGTCATATTTTTCTTATTTCTGCTCAAAACATAGATTGTAGGGTCTTGATAGAACCGCCTCGACAAGGCGGTTCTATCGAGTACCCACAATCTATGTTTTGAACATATATAACAAAAATATCAAGAATTTTCATCAGAAAAGTAGCCATTTTGGAGATGTGAAAAATGCACTATATCGCACGGGCGTGTTATTGTTATGATGACATTGCATTCATGATATGACGTTGCATAAACATCATTTGCCCGGTGGGATGCATTCTTCACTGCTGTTTTGGAATATTGAGCAGTAAAAGTTTCATGCTTGACCCTCTTCTTACCGTAAACCCCAAAATAGGTAATTGACAAAAAGTGTGGGCCCATATCAACATTACGCGAACATGCCTATACAAATACATTGCCACATTTATCGCCGAAAAAATGAAAATTTTATGATGAAAAATTGTGATATTTTTCTTATTTCTGCTCAAAATATAGATTGTGGGTACGCGTTAGAACCGCCTCATGCCGCCTTGATGAGGCGGTTCTAACGCGTACCCACAATCTATATTTTAGAGCAGAAATAAGAAAAATAAGGTATATCCCCCAGAAACCCCAGTTTTACTGTATAAAAGTGGGGTTCAAGGGGGTCAAAACTATATAGGCGTGTTTCCGTGATGAGATACTGCAGAACACTGCATACACTGTTTCCAAGAAGTTTAGCTATTTTCCAAATAAACCTTGAAGTAAACACAACCTGACAGCCTGAAACTTTGACAAGGACTTGTGGTGTTATATATAAGGAGGAAGATTCCATTTGGTACAAATTGGGTTAAATGAGTCACGCTTGAAAAACAAATATTATCTCGGCACCTGATACTACAATCAAATTCTCCATCATTGCAATTTAAGAACTGCATCACTTCAATTTAACATTGTAGGTTGTGTTTGAAGGTGTACGAGGAATCAGTTACCAAGGAGACATAGCCATTGATGATATTTCCATAGCAACAGGATCATGTGCAGGTATGATCAGATAAATTATTGGGCACTAGATCTCTTTATTTTTTTTTTGTGACTTGAACTTTGCATTGACCTAACCTGTTCAGCAGTCACTATAATTGTAGTTCACTACATTTACACAGAACAATTCTTACACATTTTATACACAAGTAGTTCTTGAAATGCTTAAAGGTTCTTACTTAAACAGTTCAAGTAAAGCCTGAGAGAAAATATGGCTTTACACTGCATGGCTTTACACTACATGTTAATCATCTGCCAAAACTGCAGATGATTCACATGTAGTGTAAAGCCTTATTTTCTCTGAAAAATAACAAGCAGTTGATTCACATGAAATACCAGCTTTATTTTTTTTTGTGAAAAAAAAAAAGGATGATAAAAAAAAATTGTCAGTTTTCGCTAGCACTAGAAGGAATCTGAAATGTAGTTTACTGACACAAAGTATTTACATATTATTACAGGAAGTCCATCTTCTGGTTCCCCAGCAGACTGTAACTTTGAAGCAGCTAATATCTGTAACTACGTACAAGATAAGACAGACAACTTCGATTGGTCACGTAACAGCAGAAGGACTACTTCAACTTTTACGGGGCCGACTAATGATCACACTTATGGTACTTCAGCAGGTGGGTACTGCATTTGATCTTAGCTCTACTTAATGTTAGTTTGATGGATGATTTGAACAAAACTTTTACGCGACAGACTAACAATCACACTTATGGTAGTTCAGCAGGTGGGTACTACATTTGATCTTGCCTCTGTTTAATGTTAATTTGATGGAACATTTGAACAAAACTTTTACGGGGCCGACTAACAATCACACTTATAGTACTTTTGCGGGTGGGTACTACATTTTATCTTCCCTCTGCTCAATGTTACTTTGATAGAACATTTGAATAAAATTTACATACGTGTACCTTAACTTATTGTGCATGTGAGCCCCATCATTAAGAAACATCCCAGCAGGCACATGTCGTTAGGGCAACGTCAAATCAACGTCGGTGCAACGTCATGACCTTGCACCGACGTAGATGTGACGTTGCATCGACGTCGTGAAGTTATACCGACGTTGATATGACGTCACAATTACGTCATGTGCCTGCTGGGATGTCTTTAGTATTCGCAACCTTTGTCCAGTTGTTCAAAGCTAAAGATGTTGTTAGTTTACAAATCTTTAAACTTTGATCATATAATATGGCAAAAATGCTAATATTTTTGCTGAAAAAATGTGAGTAGCTTTTGCATTTAGCAAATGGAAAAAGCTATTTATGCAGTGGTATTCATAATTTTTCTTATTTCTGCTCCTCCAAGACATAGCATTACGAAAACACGCCTGTACAAATACATTGAAACCTTTATCGCTAAAAACATGAAAATTTTAAGATGATATTGTGATATTTTTCTTATTTCTTCTAAAATTATAGATTGTGGGTACTGGTTAGAACCGCCTCATCAAGGCGGTTCTAACGAGTACCCACAATCTATATTTTAGAGCAGAAATAACCGATGAGGCGGTTCTAACGAGTACCCACAATCTATATTTTAGAGCAGAAATAAGAAAAATAAAGTTTACCCCCGTAAACCTCAGTTTTACTTTATAGAAGTGGGGTTCAAGGGGGTCAAAATTATATAGGCGTGTTTTCATGATGATTGTGCATACTCTAACGAGCATCCACAACATACTTTTTGAGTAGAAATAGGAAAAATATCACAACTTTTCATCAGAAAATTTAGCATTCTTGAGACCTTAAAGAACACATAATGTCACACGGATGTATTATTGTAATGTGTATCCATTAGTCAGAAAAGCGAGATCATTGTGTAAGTTGGTTTATCGGCTAACAACTACAGTTTGTTTAGTCATTTTGCCCCAGTAATTAATCCTTTGTATACTAGTGGAATATTCAATTGCTATATGTTGTACAAGCCCATTTGTCATATAAAGGGAGCCAGGCCTATTTTTTTTCGTTTTTATTCAATTTTGACGGAAAATTCTGTTGGCAGATAGTGCAGTACCTGATCAGAAGCTGTATTCTGCTGCATCTGATCTGGGCCTGCACTGTTTGCCAAGGTATCCATTAAAGTATTTCCCGTATGCATTGAGTTAAGGTATGCTATGCTATTCAAGGTCAGTATTTTGTGTTTTTTTTTGTTTGATTTGAGGTTTGACATCCTCGTCAACACTGTAAAGGTCATGTTGTAGATGTTGCTTCCAATTTTGTGGGACTTTTACCTGACATTGAGATGAAATGCCAGCTCAAGCCCTGTCACCCAATGAAACCAATAGGGTTTATAAGCATGGACGGTCCAACACTCACACCACTTTGCATGGGCATGCTTAGATCCTCTAAGTGGTTTACCAGTACTCGTGTGTGGGTCGGATTCAGCTCTGCGTGGAAGCATCATGCAGCCCATATATTTCTTCAAGCCCCGATGGGCGAGGGCCGACTGTATTTTGTGGAAAATCCTTGTTGTGAGTTACTATAGATGATTTTTTATTTCAACAGGTCACTACATGTACATTGAAGCCTCGTCACCTCGTAAAACCGGTGATACAGCAAGACTGTGGACACCGTCTTTGACGTCTGCCAATGGAAGGTGTATATCATTCTGGTACCATATGTATGGCAGAAACATGGGTACATTGAATGTCTATGCTGTCAGGAACTCCACTCACACCGTTCTCGGGAATCCCGTCTGGACTCGGACTGGTACAACTCGCAATGCCTGGTACCAGCAGTTTGTAACCCTGCCACAGCTTTCCAACTACAATGTAAGTTTTGCTTGCTTGAAAGCTTAAAATGCCAGTCACAACAATTGTTGTCTGCTTTAAATTTTTTGTCTGCTGATTAAAGTCATTGCTGCAAACAGTATTTCGAGGCAATGGACTCTTAAAGCATTTTTGCCTCCGTCCAAATCCTGTCTTATTATGTACCTGTATATGTATGTATGTTAATTTGTCACTTCTGAATAAATATTTTTCAACCAACAGTATTGGCACAGATCAGACTGTTCCTCTAGGAGCAGTCTGATCAGATGCAACACTGTTTGCCTGTATGCAAAAATATGTTAAAAAAGTTTGCAAGAAGATGCAGCAGACACCATAAACAGACAACATTTTTAAAATCAGTTTTTCTTGAAATTCTTAAGGGTTAACCCTTATCCTGCTGAACATAACAACCCCTATCTTTGCAAACTCTGTTGATCCTGATCAGATGGCATCTGATCAGGATCTGCACTGTTAGTCATTCAGTTTGCGAATTTGAATGAAGTAATTACGTCAAGTAATTTGATTGGTTAAGATGTAAATGGGTGTGGCTAAATTAAATTATGCAGAGGGATAAGGGTTAATATGATCATGGCAGAACAGAACTTACAAGAAGATCCATGCAATAAGTGAAGACTTAGATCAGACTACTGGTTAAAAAAAGCTGATTATTGATTGCATCTGTGCATGACAAAATCTGTGACACGCTAATACTGAGATCAGAGTATTCTGTCATGCAGACTGATCATAGTCTTCTCTGATTGCATGAGCCTTGTAATTATTATGGGTCATGTGGCTTCCAAATATGGCAGTCACGTGATTTGACCGGGAAGACACTTATAAAAAAAAAAAAAAAAAAAAAGAACTACAAGACAGTAGCGCTCAGTGTGTGTTTTGAAGGCTAAAATTGATAGCTTTTGTAGCTACCTATATTATGGCTACATATTTATCACCATGCAGTAGTTGTTTAGATTGATTGGGTCTGGTATGCACAAAATTGTGTGTGTGTGTGTGAATTCGGGTTTAACGTCGCTTTCAACAATTTTTCAGTCATATCACGACGGTGTCTGGTTGCGACAGGGAGCTCAATGCTAACGTTTATAGTGCTGCCTCACTGAAGTATCATGTCCCAGACACATTACATGATACCACACCCAGTCACATTATCCTGACACTGGATCGACCAGTCCTAGCTCTACCCCATAAATCTGAGTGCCAAACGAGGAGCAGCTAGTACCATTTTTAACAACTTTGGTATGTCGCGGCCCGGGATCGAACCCGAGACCTCCCGTTCCCCGGAGCGGACACTCTACCAACTGAGCTATCGGGGCCGGTCACACACAAAATTGTGTCAAAACGGGTAAAGGGGACCTGTTGAAGACTGTTTCTTGAAAAATCGTTGATTTTTACCGTCATTTCTGGGTGTAAAATCCAACAGCCAGTAATGTGGGTAATGTGCCCTTCTAAGAAAGAAGGATTCCTCCTGCATTGGACAACCTCATAGGATGGAGTGTATTTGCTTTCTCATGAGCGTGATAAGTTGCTCAATTTGGACCACCCCCTTGGGTGTCTGAAGTCGCCTCCAGCATGCTGAAGGTTAAACAGTTATTCTATATTCAAACAAAACTGTACAGATTATACAGAGGTTCTTACACAAATTGTCATTTTATATAACATCTATGAATCAAGCTTTTGGCGAGTTTCATAAATTTCATATGAAATGACCAGGAGTATAAGATTCTGTTTATCATATGACGATTTTAAATCAGACTTTATCACCACGAAAACATGCCTATATAATTTTGACCCCCTTTATATAGTAAAACTGGGGTTTACAAGAAAAAGCCTTATTTTTCTTATGAGGTGGAAATAAGAAAACTATCACAATCTTTCATCTTAAAATTTTCTTTTTTTCGTCGGTAAAGTTTACAATGTATTTGTGTTGGTGTGTTTTCGTAATGATTGCCGAACTGAGAAATCCAAAAGAAAATCTAGGGTTGTCAGGGATGACATCATGTTGTTACATGCCAGTAACCATGTGTTATTACATGTGTGGTCATATAATTTTTATGACATGATGTTATCCACTAAATAACAGTGATGTTATATGATAAATAGAAGTATGACCATTTCTGGGCATTTTTTCTATGTATTCTATACATTTTTTTATCATTCTTTAAACCATCATCATGTTAAGAATTTTGTGAAATGAACACCCTCTAAACCCTACTTTATGTGGAGAAAAATGGGTTTTAAAGGAGCTTATGTCATTTTTGTTGCACCTGCTTTAGCAGGAAGACATAGGCATGCAAGTTTCTGTCCTTCCGTCCGGTGGTCTGTCCGTCCGTCCGTCATTCCGTCAACATTTTACACTGGATGTCTTGTCATCGCAACTCCTCCTACACTTTTAGACCGATCATTTGGAAACTTTGCATGTGCTTTCGCCATGGTATGAGGATGCGCATGTGGTTTGAACTTAATCTTCGAATCAATTTTTGTCACTTTTTCCATATTGTGAACTTAGTCATTTTTAGGTATGCGATACGTACCTCTTGTCATCGCAACGCCTCTTACACTTTTATACTGATCATTTGGAAACTTTGCATGTGCTTTCCCCTTGGTATGAGGATGCGCATATGGTTTGGAGTTAATCTTCGAATCAATTTTTGTCACTTTTTCCAGATTGTGAACTTAGTCATTTTTAGGTATGCGATACGTACCTCTTGTCATCGCAACTCCTCTTACACTTTTATACTGATCATTTGGAAACTTTGCATGTGCTTTCCCCTTGGTATGAGGATGCGCATATGGATTGGACTTAATCTTCGAATCAATTTTTGTCACTTTTTCAAGATTGTGAACTTAGTCATTTTTAACCTTCAATTGGTATTGTGTTGGTACCTCTTGTCATCGCAACTCCTCCAACACTTTTATTAATATTTCTGCTCTAAAATATGGATTGTGGGTACTCGTAAGAACCGCCTCGATCAGGAGGTTCTAACGAGAACCTACAAGCTATATTTTGAACAGAAATAAGAAAAATATCGTAATTTTTCATCTGAAGATTTTAATATTTTGGTGGTAAAATTTGCAATGTGTTTGAATAGGCGTTTTTGTCGCACCTGCTTTAGCAGGAAGACATAGGCGTGCAAGTTTCCGTCTGTTCGTCCGTCCATGCATTCGTCCATCCGGTTGTCTGTCCGTCTTTCCGTCAACATTTTACACTGGGTGTCTTGTCATCGCAACTCCTCCTACAGTTTCATACCGATTATTTTAAAACTTTGCGTGTGTTTTTGCCATGGTATGAGGATGCACATGTGGTTTGGACTTTATCGTCCGATCAATTTTTGTCACTTTTTCCACATTGTGAACTTAGTCATTTTTAACCTACAATTAATATATGATAGGTACCTCTTGTCATCGCAACTGCTCTTGCAGTTTTATACCGATCATTGTTGCACCTGCTTTAGCATGAAGACATAGGCGTGCAAGTTTCCGTCCGTCCATCCATCCGTTCGTTCGTCCATCCGGTTATTCATCCGTCTTTCCATCAACATTTTACACTGGGTGTCTTGTCATCGCAACTCCTCCTTCAGTTTCATACCGATTATTTTGAAACTCTGCGTGTGTTTTTGCCATGGTATGAGGATGCACATGTGGTTTGGACTTTATCATCCGATCAATTTTTGTCACTTTTTCCACATTGTGAACTTAGTCATTTTTAACCTACAATTGATATATGATAGGTACCTCTTGTCATCGCAACTCCTCTTACAGTTTTATACCAATCATTTTGAAACTTTGCCTTTGCTTTCACCATGGTTTGAGGATGTGCATGTGCTTTAGACATAATTCTCAGAATATTTTTTTTATACTTTTTGCACATTATGAACTTAGCCATTTTTTATGCTTTAGTTGATATACAATAGGTACCTCTTGTCATCGCAACTCCTCTTACAGTTTTATACCAATCATTTTGAAACTTTGCCTGTGCTTTCGCCATGGTTTGAGGATGTGCATGTGGTTTCGACATAATTCTCAGAATATTTTTTTTCACTTTTTGCACATTATGAACTTAGCCGTTTTTATGCTTTAGTTGATATACAATAGGTACCTCTTGTCATCGCAACTCCTCTTACAGTTTTATATTGATCATTTTGAAACTTTGTGTGTGTTTTTGCTATGGTATGAGGATGTGCATGTGGTTTGGACTTTAACTTTGGATCAATTTTTTTCACTTTTTGCACATTGTGAACTTAGTCATTTTTAACCTTCAATTGATATATGCTTCAATTGATATATGATAGGTACCTCTTGTCATCGCTACTCCTCTTACAGTTTTATACCAATCATTTTGAAACTTTGCATGTGCTTTTGCCATGGTATGAGGATGTGCATGTGATTTCGACATAATTCTCAGAATTTTTTTTTTTGCTTTTTGCGCATTGTGAACTTCGTCATTTTTAACCTTCATCGCAACTCCTCTTACAGTTTTTTACTAATCATTTTGAAACTTAGCTTGTGTTTTCTCCATGATATGAGGATGTTCATATGCTTTGGATATAATTCTTGGATCATTTTAGTTCATTTTATCACATTGTGAAGTTTTTTACCTCACATATATAGGCTATGGATTCTTCTCAAAGCCCTATATTCATCTCTTCTGCCTTAAATAAACTTTTATTTTTTGTGTTGGGCAGGTGGGGAGCAGGTGCGACATCAACTTCACCGAAGTTGAATTTCTGGTTTCTTATTTCTGCTTTAAGACCTGTGTTGTTGGTGTTCGTTACAACTGCCTCATTACACCAACAACCTCTGTTAGGAGTTTAGATAAGAAAAATATAACAAATTTTCATCAGAAAAGTAGTTTGTTTTGAGATATGAAAGAATGCACTACGCATGTATATCACACAGATGTGTTATAGTTATGTGTTATCCATCTCTAAAGCATGTTTTCCATACCTGTGATAATGTTTTGAACTCTATGAGGGAGATTTTCAATTGTGATGAAGGACATGTAAAAAACATATATAGGGAAATTCTCACTTCAAATGAGGAAGACACCAAAATTTTACTAAATTTAGTTAGCATAAATCAGGCAAAAATTTGCATCAAAATGAGGGAGTCTCCCTCCTGATGAGGGAGGTATCACAGGTATGGTTATCTCTAAACTGTGTTATAATGAATGGTGTTACAAAGCTGTTAATGTACATCTGTTTTGTTTTATCAGGTTGTATTTGAAGGTGTGAGAGGAAATGGTTATCTCTCTGATATAGCCATTGATGATGTGAAAATGTTACCTTCCTGTCCCCCTCCAGGTGAGCAAACTTTCCCCTGCATTACCTTAACAAATCAGGCTGATGAACACCATTAAAACCCCACTTTATATATAAAAACACGGCCCCAAGGGGCTTGAAGAAATATATGGGCTGCTTGCTGCTTCCACGCAGAGCTGAATGTCCAGGAACCGCGGTGCAAGGTGGACCGTCTAAGCTAATAAACCCTATTGGTTTCATTGGGCGACAGGGCTTGAGATGTCATTTCATCTCAATGTCGGGTAAAAGTCCCACAAAATTGGAAGCAACGTCTCCAAAATGACCTTTACAGTGTTGACGGGGACATTAAACCTCAAATCAAACAAACAAATATATATAAAAACTGGGGAGTACAGGGGTGCACATTGTTTTTATTTCTATACCAAGACCTGGGTTGTGGGAACCCTTTAGAACCGCCTAAATGAGGAGGTTCTAAAGAGCACCCACAACCAATGTTTTGAGTATAAATGTACCGACGTTGATGTGACTTCACAATTACTTCATGTGCCTGCTGGGATGTTGTAGGTACTTGTTTGAATTGCCATCTAAATGCTCCCACAGAATGCACTTTGTCACACAAATGTATTATGGTAATGTTCTGCTACAAATCACGACCGGCCCTGATAGCTCAGTTGGTAGAGTGTCCGCTCCGGGGAATGGGAGGTCACGGGTTCGATCCCGGGCCGCGACATACCAAAGTCGTTAAAAATGGTACTAGCTGCTCTTCGCTTGGCACTCAGATTTACGGGGTAGAGCTAAGACTGGTCGACCCAGTGTCAGGATAATGTGACTGGGTGTGGTATCATGTAATGTGTCTGGGACATGATACTTCAGTGAGGCAGCACTATAAAAGTGAGCATTGAGGTCCCTGTCGCAACCAGACACCGTCATGATATGACTGAAAAATTGTTGAAAGCAACGTTAAACCCGAATTCACACATACACACTCTGCTGCAAATCAGTATATCATGATCTAACCAACTTCAGTGATACCAGGTTAATCCATTCAGTACCAGAAACCCAATAAACTGGTACCATGGCAAACAGTGCAGGCCCAGATCAGATGCCGCAGAATGCGGCGTCTGATCAGGGCCTCCACTGTTTGTTAAAAGTACAGTCCTTTTCCAGATAAATTTTGAAGAAAACACAACCTGACATGCCTAAATTTCGAAATGGTCTCCTGCCATATATAAGGAGGAAGATTCCATTTGGTACAAAATGGGTTAAACTATAACGGCAAGATGGAACCAGTACCATGTACCTTGATGTAGTGACCAGGACTACAAAATGTACTTTTGAGAAGCAGTGAAGATGGATGATGTCCGCATAGAAGAAATATCTCCAACAGAGGAGTTCTACATCAGAAACCTTCTACATGAAAGAAGTTCTACATGAGAGAAGTTCTACTTCAGAGATGAAAAAAAGATTGGTTTGTGTCAGCTGTCATGATGCTTTCTTGTGTAATAAAAAGCAGAAGTCATTGTTACAGCTGGCATGTTACCTTTCTGCAACAGCCACAGAGATTTAAATCACTGATCTTTCTAAATTAATTCCATATATGCGTGTGTGATTTAGTTTTACGTCCCACCAACAGCTAAGGTCATATGGAGATGGGATCTCGGTTTACAGATTCATCCGAAAGTCTGAAGAAGCCCAGGATTGAACCCACGACCCATGGTTTATGAGGCAAGTAGCATAACCACTATGCTACGGAGGCTTCTAAATTAATTCCATATCCGGCTTCGAGCATGCATGTAGAATTGCTTGGCAAGCCTTGCTATTCTACAAGCAGACATGAATCTGGTTTTCTCTATATACAGGTGAATTATAATGCCTTTGCAGACAGTGTGGACCCATATCAGGCATCAGCCTCGGGGTCCATATTGTTTGCCTTTGAACCATAAAATGTTTTTTAAAAGCTTCACAGACGACGCAACAGACGACATAAACAGACCACCACCATTTTCAGATGCACTTTTTCTTGGCAGCTTAAGTATTAAACCTTGTCATGCTGAGCCCTGATTTGCCTTATCTTTCAAACAATGTAGATCCAGATCAGATAGCTTTTGAAAAAGCCATCTGATCAGGATCTTCATTGTTTGGCATTCAGTTTATGAATTTGTTGCAATAATTTGAATCAAGTAATCTGATTTGTTGAAAATCAGTAGTGGGTGTGGAATATTTAAATATTCAGCAGGGCAAGGCCTAAGGTTAAAATTGTTAACTGGGGTATAAAGCTACAAGACAAACGAACAAACATTGTTTTACTTCACCATCTTTATTTCAGGCAACTGTAACTTCGAGACAGGTGGATGTGGGTGGAAAAACCTGAGGAGTGACAACTTTGACTGGGTTCTTATGCGCGGTAACTACTCGGGTACTGTCGCAAATGCTCATGGAGATCATACATTTGGTGCCAAGCAAGGTAAAAATAAAGAGTTTTTAGCCATTGTATGCTAGTGGACTCTTCCATTGCTATATGTTGGACAAGTCCATTTGTCAGAAAAGGGGTGTCAGGCCTATTTTTTTCCGTTTTCTATTTTTGATGGAAAATTCTGTCAGCAAACAGTGCAGGCCCCCGATCGGACGCCGCAGAATGCGGCGTCTGATCTGGGCCTGCACTGTGTGTTTCCCAAGGTACCCTTTTGGGGGTTTCCCACATGCAATGGGTTAATTAAATAATGCAGTCAACTCTCTTCATACAGAAATTAAATTTAACAACATTTTTTGACAGAACAGTCCCAAAGGTGGTCCCTGACCGGAGGACATTGTGTGCAGAAACCATGAAAAAAGAATAAGATTAAAAAAAAAAAAAAAAAGAAATAGAAGAAGCTTCTAAATAACCTTTTTTAAATCAAAATTTGTCCTAACCCTTCTCTTGCTGAATATTCATTTAAGCCACACCCATTTCTGTCTTTCAACCAATCAAATTACTTGATGTAATTTATTGCTACAAATTCATAAACTGAATGCCAAACAGTGTAGATCCTGATCAGATGGCTTCTTCAGAAGCCATCTGATCAGGATCTACACTGTTTGCAAAGATAGGGGTTGTCGTGAATAGCAAGATAAGGGTTAATTTTAGGTGGTCTTAATTGTGGAATTTCACTGTAGTTAATAACATATAAATTCTGGCAAGTAAAATATAAGCTTCTAAACATGTGTGCCCCACAATGACTCATCAGTCTGTGCATCTGCTCAGACTGATCAGAGTCTGCTGTGCAATTTTAATGGTCCTAAACATTACGAAAAAACACCTATATAATTATGTCTCCCCCGAAAATTTTTTTTTCGGAGAGACATATTGTTTTTCCCCCGGGTGTCTGTCTGTCCGTCTGTCACACATTCGTGTCCGCTCTATAACTTGAAAACCGTTCGAGCTATCTTCACGAAACTTCATATAAATATTAATCAGCATTAGACGACGTGCAGTGCGCAAGAACCATAACTCTCACATTTATTCTTTTTGAATTATCTCCCTTGGAAGTTTGTCGGTATGTATATCTGTATGGGCAAATCGCGTCCGGTCAATAACTTTCTTATTTTCAGATGGTTTTTAAAATTACTTGGCAGAAATATTAACATCCATGAGACGATGTGTGTTGCGCATGAGGCAGGTCTGTACCTCAAAGGTCAAGGTCATACTAAGAGGTCAAAGGTCAAAAAAGGGGCATTTTTTTCGTGTTTGGTCAATAACTTTCTTATTTTGAGATGGATTTTAAAATTACTTGGCAGAAATATTAACAACCATGAGACGATGTGTGGTGTGCATGAGGCAGGTCGGTACCTCAAAGTTAAAGGTCATACTTAGAGGTCAAAGGTCAAAAAAGGGGCCTTTTTCCGTGTTTGGCCAATAACTTTCTTATTTTGAGATGGATTTTGAAATCACTTGGCAGAAATGTTAACCAATATGAGACAATGCGTTGCATGCATGACCCAGGTTGGTACCGCAAAGGTCAAGGTCATACTTAGAGGTCAAAAGTAAAAAAGGGGCCTTTTTTTCGGGTTTTGTCAATAACTTGCTTTTTTTTAGATAGAATTTGAAGTTACTTGGCAAAAGTGTTAACTATCATGAGACGATGTGTTGCATGCATGATTCAGTTTGATACCTCAAATGTCAAGGTCATACATAGAGGTCAAAGGTAAAAAAAGGGGCCTTTTTTCGTGTTTGGTCAATAACTTTCTTATTTTTTTATGGCTTTTGAAATTGCTTGGCAGAAATGTTAACCACCATGAGATGATTTGTTGCACGCATGACACAGTTTGGTACCTGAAAGGTCAAGGTCATACATAGAGGTTAAAGGTAAAAAGGGGCCTTTTTTTGTGTTCTGTCAATAACTTTCTTATTTTTAGATGGATTTTGAAATTACTCGGCAGAAACGTTAACCACCATGAGACGATGTGTTGCTTGCATGACCCAAGTTGGTACCTCAAATGTCAAGGTTGTACTAAGAGGTCATAGGACAAAAAGGGGCCTTTTTTAGTGTTCAGTCAATAACTTTCTTATTCCCAGATAGATTGTGAAATTTCTTGGCAGAAATGTTAACCATCATGAGATGATGTGGTGCACACTAGACCCAGGTACCTCCAAGATGAAGGTCATACTAAGAGGTCAGAGGTAAAAAAAGTTTTTTTTTTTTTTTGTGTCCAGTCAATAACTTTTTTATTTCTGGATGGACTTTATAAAGTAACCATGCAGAAATGTTCACCGTCATTAGAACATGAGTCATGTGCAAGACCAAGGTCCATACCTCCAATGTCAAGGTCATACCTAGAGGTCAAGGTAAAAAAAGGGACAGTCAATAACTTCCTTATTCTTTAATGGATTATGAAATTACTTTGCAGAAATGTTCACCATCATGAGTCGATGTGTTGTACCTCAAAGGTCAAGGCCACGAGGTCAAAGGTAAAAAAGGGCTTTTTTTGTGTACGGCCAATAACTTTTTTATTTCTCTATGAACATTTTTAAAGTTACTTTGCAGAAATGTTCATCTTCATTAGATGATGTGTTGCACACAAGACCCAGCTCAATACCTCCAATGTCAAGGTCATACTTAGAGGTCCAAAACGGGGGAGACATCTGTGTTTTTGTAGAAAAACAAATTCTAGTTCTGTGACCCTCTTGAACCCCACTTTTATATAGTAGAACTGGGGTTTACAGAGGGTAAATTTATTTTTCTTATTTCTGCTCTAAAATATAGATTATGGGTATTTGTTAGCTATGAGGTGGTTCTAACATGAACCCACAGTCTATATTTTGAGCAGAAATAAGAAAAATACCACATTTTTTTCACAGTAAAATTTTCACTTTTTCGGTGGTAAAACTTACAATGCATTTGTATAAGCTTATTTTTGTGATGGGTGGTCAAGCCGTTGAAGATTGAGTGTATATGGCTTATATCTTATTAAACGCCTGCACATATAACAGTAATAACACTTCTTTCTAACATAAAAAGCCATCTAATTGCAGGTGCTTATCTGTTCATTGGTTCAAACGCTCCGACAACCACTGGTTACAAGGCCGATTTAGTGTCACCCTCTCTGCCGGCCACCTCAGCCACAGGAAAATGTTTCAGTTTTTGGTTTGTGTTCTCAAATGCTAATACCATTGGAACATTGGCAGTGAAAGTAGTACAGGTAAGAATTCACATTGCAACAGATATTTGATTTTGTTCCTTTTGGGGTTTAACGTCCCGGCCAACACTGTATAGGTCATTTTGGAGACATTGCTTCCAATTTTGTGTGACTTTTACCTGACATTGAGATTAAATAACATCTCAAGTCCTGTCGCCCAATGAAACCAACTGGGTTTATAAGCATGGACGGTCTGATCCGACTTGCACCCCTTTGCATGGGCAGGCTTAGATCCTGTAAGCGGTACATCAGTACTGGTGTGTGGTCAGTTTCAGCTATGCGGGGAAGCATCATGCAGCCCATCTATTTCTTCAAGCCATGTTGGGCAGGACCATAGCAACAGATATGGTGGGTATTTGATGATAACTAGGATAATATTCCTTATTTCTCCATGTAAACCTGAAGCAGTTGAAATTAATGTAGGTTTTTTTTATAAAGAATTAACAAAGAATACATCATGAAAATGCCTAATTTTGACCGCATTAAACCCCTCTTTTATATAGTAAGACTGAGTTTTACAGGGGTAAACCTTTTTTTTCTATATAGACTTTGGGTACACCTTAGAACCGCCTCATATTTTTCTTATTTCTGCTCTAAAATATAGATTGTGAGTACTCGCTAGAACCGCCTCGATGAATGGAAAGATTTTTCAGCTCAACTGTCACGTAATGACATGGTCCCATTTTGTCCATCGTCTGTCATCTTACTGTTTGTTGATTTTTTGTTTGTTTGATTTGAGGTTTAACTTCCCCTTCAACACTTTATAGGTCATTTTGGAGAAGTTGCTTCCAATTATGTGGGACTTTTACCCGACAGTGAGATGAAATGACATCACAAGCCCTGTTGCCCAATGAAACCAGTAGGGTTTATAAGCATGGAGGGGTCGACTGGCACCACTCTGCCGGGGCAGTCTGAGACACTCTAAGCGGTTTACCAGTACTCGTGTGCAGTCGGTCTCAGCTCTGCGTTGAAGCATCATGCAGCCCATCTATTTCTTGAAGCCCCGATGGGCGGGGGCCTAATTGGGTTACGTTTCTGTATGATATATACATACTGAGGTTTATTCCATTTCCATTAAGGTTGTGGGGTGAAAATTTGAGTGAATATGGGGTTAGTGGCTGTATATTGTTACATTATGGGGTTAAAGTCTCCACAGACTTAACATTGTTAACCCCACAAGGTACGAGAGGCTGTGTGTGCGTCAATCCTTCCATCCATAAACAATTTCTTCAAATGACTTCTCCTTCTAAACCACTGATTGGATTTTGACCAAATTTCACAGGAATGATCCTCTTTCAAAGTTGTTCAAATGGTTCATGTCCATTGCACATCAAGGTCAGAGGAGCGAAAAATAGATTTTTTAACTGAAAATTTAAAAAATATCCTCTGAAACCACAAGGCCCAGGTCTTTGAAATTTGGTATGAAACTTTATATAGTGGACCTCTATCAAGATTGTGCAAATTATAGCTGTGGGGCCAGAAATGGCCACACCCCGAGGCCCACATGTTTTACATAGGCTTATATAGGCAAAACCTTAAAAACTTTCTTTTCTGAGGTATTTGATATTTGGAATGAAGCTTCCTCTAGAAGACCTCTACCAAGATTGTTCAAAGTATAGCCTTGGGGCTCACTTGTTTTACATAGGCTTATATCGGGAAAACCTTTAAAAATCTTCTTGTCTGAAACCAGAAGGCCCAGTTCTTTGATATTTGGTATGAAGCTTCATCTTGTGGACCTCTACCAAAATTATTCAAATTATATCCTTTGGGTCCAAAGTGGTCCTGCCCCGGGGCCCACATGCTTTACATAGACATATATAGGAATTACTTCTACAAATCTTTTTGTCTGAAACCAGAAGGCCCAGGTCTTTGATAATGGTCCTGCCCTAGGGCCCACATGTTTTAATATGATTTTAATGCCTTTAAATGTACATCTGTGTGTTTCATAATATTTAGGCAATTTTCCAGGAGTGATTCAAGGCACATTTCAAAAGGACGTGCAATTAGTGAAATTTGAAATTCAAATTTAAATCTCATCTTTTTAGAAAGTGACATATTTGTGCGAATCAGACCATGAAATTTGAATTTTATTAAGAAGATGAATAAACCACAAGACTTCATTTTATCAACAAAAAAAAATGAAAAAAATAAAAAATAAAAAAAAACAACTTTATTTGGCCCAATAAAATTTAATCCACAACTTGAAACTGCCAGTTTTCAGAAACAATTTATATAATAGTATAAACTCAAATATTTTTTTCAGGGCAACACTTCAACTACAGCTTGGCAAGTGGGTTTTATACCTTCTGGTGCCCAGCCTGGAGTCTGGACCCAAGGCCAGTTCCCAGTTGTATCTACTAGCAACTACAGAATAATGCTGGAGTTCACCAGGGGACCAACTGCTGCTGGTTACCTGGGCGTAGATGATGTCAGTATCAAAACTGGAAAATGTCAGAGTAAGTGAACTTTCATCACGTGAAAAAGTCCATGAAATGAAGACCCCCTAATCCCCTCTTTATACAGAGAAAACTGGGGTTTATGGGGGTATACATTATTTTTCTTATTTCTGCTCCAAGACATAGGTTGTGGGTACTTGTTAGAACCACACAATGAGGCAGATCTAAAGAGCACCCATAACCTATGTTTTGAGTGTTTATAAGAAAAATATCACATATTTTTATCAGAAAAGTAGCCATTTTGGAGATGTGAAAAATGCACTTTGTGAGTTATCATAATGTTAACCCTTAAGATGCCGAGAAAAACTACATCTGAAAATGTCGTCTACTTATGTCGTCTGCTGAATTTTTTTTTGCTAACTTTTTAAAAATATTTTTGCATGCAGGCAAACAGCGTGGGGCCAAGATCAGACTGCTCAGTCTGATCTTGGTCCACACTCTTTGCAAAAAAAAACTTTTTAAGGTATCCAGCAGATGGCAAAGCAGACAACAATTGCCATGATTGACCTTTTATCGGTTAAAGGGAATCAATATATTTTCAGTTGAATGTTTATTCCATTAGCAGTGAAACCTTTTTCATATCTGTACAAATAGCCCAGAGGCCACACAAGGTGTATGTGATGTATCTACTTCGCTGCAACATCATGACGTTGCATCGATGTTGATACAACATTGCATAGATGACATGTTTAGATTTTTAGATGAAAAGCTGTTTGATATTTTCCTTACTTCTGCTCCAAACAAAGATTGTAGGCCCCTGTTAGAATCTCCTCAGTGAGGTGGTTCTAATAAATACCCATAATCTTTGAACACCAATAATGATATAAGTGTGATTTGTTTTTCTGGCAAGTTTAAGAGAAAATAGGTCCCACTGGATTATCTAGGTGGGGTTGAATTATCCAGAACAAACTATTATTTCTAGGCCTTAAAGTTTAATGATGTACAATTTTTTATTTTAGCTCAACCCTCAAGTGCAATGACAGGAGTAACCACCACACCTGTACCGACTGGCTCCACCTTGGCTACAGTAACACCAGGTATGTGCTTTATTATTGCTGGCTATCACTTATGATCTTTATATGCAGTAAAATTCCTATATTAAGACCACCTATCAGACCACTTTTTAACAGTCCCAAAGGTGGTCTCTGACCAGAGGACACTGCAGAAAACTCAAAGAAAGAATAACTGCAGTCTATTAAATAAGCGTTTTAATGAAATTTCTCTCTCTCCCTTTCTCTCTCTCTCTCTCTCTCTCTCTCTCTCTCTCTCTCTCTCTCTCCACACTGAGTTGAAAACAGTACAAAAAGAATGAAAAGGGGCTGATGTCTGTTGGATAAGGGGATATGCTCAACCCAGACCTGCGTTTATGGACAAAGAATTATGGGATAATTTATTGAAAATTGTCAGTTGAGGAGGTAAAGTGGCCATTTTATGGTTGGAAATTACGTTTTACCGCGGTGCATCAGTGGAGCCCTAAAAGGTAATTTGCGACCATAAAACCTATGAAATACCTTTCTATACAGTTTCACCTATTCACTTGATTTGCTATAAAATGTTCTATTTGCCCAAAATGGCAAGTGCAAAGAGCTGCGCAAAACCAAAGACTAACCTAAGCAAAGCGTTGTTACATAGTGATGTCAGGTTTCGGACAGTATATTGCAGAAAATACTGTCACAAAGTTCTTACCTCATCCAATCGAACGTCACTCTACATACTCAAGCAGGATTTTCATTAAGAGGAGGCTAGAGGCGAAAACGACTGTCTCAATTCATTTTCTGGTCTCAGATCTTACTTTTGTGTATTAAAGTCTACTGAAATTTTTGAATGTTGCCACCTCAAACTGGTGAGTGGCCTCCTAAGAAAAGTCTTATTGAAAAACCTTCCCAAGTGCATTTGAATTATCATCAAGGGATTCCATTAAAATTAACTCTTACATGTATCTCTTTTCAGCTCCATCTAAGTATGACTGCAATTTTGAACAGGGATTCTGTACCTGGACCCAGGCTCATGATGACCAGTTTGACTGGACCAGGAAGAGAGGGGGAACCCAGACAGTGGGCACGGGACCACCAGTGGACCATACTTTAGGAACCAGTAGGTGTTTGGTTTATATTTGACTGTGTCATTCTGTTTTACCGTACAGCAAAATGATTTTAAATCTTTATCATTCTTTTAGGAAAACAGTTTTTCCATCCGAGACATTTAAACTTTGTTTAAGGATGTTAAGGATTTTTAAGGATTACATGTTAAGGATTTTTTTGGGATGCAAATAACTGGCATGTTTCCTTTGATTTCTGGGTAAGTTGTTTATCATTTACTCAAAAGTTTCTAAGCACAGAAAGTCTTTCAGTGCTGATGTTCACTTACCGTATTCGGGTGTGTATTACCCGCATTTGCGTACTACCCGCACCCCCTTTTTTTGCCAAAATCTGGGGGAAAACTGTTATACTGTTGTATTACCCGCATGGAACATTTGCTGAAATTTTGGTGGATGCGTAAGTGAGAAAAAGTAAGAATTTGGCCAGTTTTTGTAGCACACAACGGAACGCGCGATCGTCTACAAAAGGCGGGAAAATGCACGTGCGTGCGAGTATCACCAGAAAGCATGTATTTTGATTAAAATGTTGAAAAAACTTTACCTGTTCACCAGTGTTATTTATTTATTAACCCACCGCGGTCCTTTTTGGGACATCGGCAAACAGTGCAGTCCCAGATCAGACGCCTCAGAAAGACGCCGCAGACGTTTCTTTTTTGGGACATCGGCAAACAGTGCAGTCCCAGATCAGACACCTCAGAAAGACGCCGCAGATGTCTGATTTGGATTTACACTGTTTATTGATTTATAACGGTTCAATTATGACACTATTGTTAATCCCTGTCATATAATTGCCACCCTGCGGTGCGTGTCGATAAGGTGTGAAAATATGGTCAAGTTATGTCTCTAATTTGCGTTTATTCCCCAATCATAAAATTTAATCCGCAATCAGTGTGAAAATTATTTAATTGCTCCTAAGACGAGTTGCTACGACTATTCTGCTATCTCGTGAATGGTTATGTTTTGGCGCCAAATAGCAGACGCTTGGCGAGAAAAGTTGAACTCTTTGTGTTAACACATCTGTATTCTGTTGTTGGTTATTGACACGGAGCTTACGGAAAGCGCTGTTTTGCTAGCGAGAATACTTTTACCGTTTCCAAACATTTTTTTTATGAGACAGATACGGCCCATTAAGCTAAAACAATTGACACGTGTTGGGTTGCTGGGGTACAATGACGTCATTTACCGATTGCGTGCAGAAAAAACTAGCGGTGATTTGTGGGCGGCAGTTTGGATGCCGGAAAACTTTGATGTTCGCATTGAACTTGCTTGTTTATTTTGTTAAAAATCAGAGTTTTAGGAATAATACTCACAAAATCGGGCTTGCTAGTAATAGAGATTGTTATATTACTCATGTGTAAGTAAAATTGAGTGGACAATTAAACGTTATTTATGTCGGGAATCGTAAAAGGATAGAGCATAACATGAGATGCATCGTTTTTTCAGCTGTAAAAAGTAAAAATAAAAATGGTCCAAAAATAATTCGGGCGGATTACCCGCACCCAGAACATGGGCCTGTAATTTGAGGGAAAAAAAGTGCAGGTAATACACGCCCGAATACGGTAATCTTCACTGAATATCCACATGACCATCATCCGCCATTGTCCAACAGGATTCTGTCCAAGTGATTATCACTGATTAACCCTTATCTTGCTGTTCACGACAACCCCTATCTTTGCAAACAGTGTAGATCCAGATCAGATGGCTTCTGAAGAAGCCATCTGATCAGGATCTACACTGTTTGGTATTCAGTTTAAGAATTTGTAGCAATGAATTACATCAAGTAATATGATTGGTTGATAGACAGAAATGGGTGTGGCTTAAATGAATATTCAGCAAGATAAGGGTTAAGTAATGATTATTTATAGGTTTTTTTTTTTTTTTTGGTTTGGGTTTTACGGCCCTTTCAAGATTATTTCACTCATATCGAGCCGATCGTTAATCAGAGCAAATAGTGTAGACCCAAATCAGGCACCACTAAACATGGCATCTGATCAAGGTCTACACTGTTAGCTTACAGTATAGTTAAGTTAAGGGTTAAACAAAACAGTCTAAGTCCACGTTCAGGACCAGCCTACACTTAGAGACAATCAACCCACCAGTGCTTTGATTGTTGATATATCATCATTGTGACGGTGATGGTTGGGTGAGGCAAAGGTAATGTGTATCTTGCATCACTGGGGTGTCCAACTGATACTGGCTTACAGTTGGACTAGACCTGTTGTCCTTGCAACAGGTAAAGGTAGAGGGTGGAATGTTATTTCTTCTGTTTCTACACTTCCATTCATTTTCCTCTTTCTCCTCTGTCCCTAACTTTCATCTTCTCTAATATCTCTTCTTTCTCTTTCCCCCTTTCTATGGGAGACAACACAAAATGATCCACAAGGGTTGACTTGTCATTAAACTCAAAACACTCAATCAATCAATCTTTCTTTGATATTACACTGCAGGTACAGTATACATGCAGATACTGTTTAAATTTCATATTTGCTTTTTGATTTTATCCCCAACAATTTCTCTTTTTAGGCCTAAACTTAACATTTAGTAAATCCATTCATTCATGAGTTTCTGAAATCTTGAATTTGGACACATTCATTTTTGTAAATTTATTTAAGATTCCTAAACATTAAGACACCTTTGAGAACTTACTGTAATTTCCTAAAATTTTAACAAATATGTTTCCTGATCGAGCAAGGAGTCCAAAACAATGCAGACAGAATAGCAAACAGTGCAGGCCCAGATCAGACTGCACCAGATAGCAAACAGTGCAGACCCTGATCAGACTGCTACTTCTGGAGCAGTCCGATCTGGGTCTGCACTCTTTGCTAAGGTCTGTCTGTTCATATACTTAGGTTTAGGCATGTCTGTCCCAATCCTTAGAATCATTGAGCCATCTCATCTGTCTACACTGTTTTCATAAATTAAATGTACCATCTACAGGGTTGAAAGGATTAAGAATGACTATTTTACAGTCATGTTTGATATGATAATGATCCTATGTATTGGGACAGACAGAACTAAGCAAACCGTGCAGTCCCAGATCGGACAGCTCTTTCAACAATCTGATCAGGGCCTACACTGTTTGCCTTCCAATCGGCACCTTTTGGACTCCTTGCTTGGTCGTGAAACAAATTTGTTAAAATTTTTTTGAGAGTTGCAGTAAGTCCTCAAGGTTTCCGAATTTTTTTAGGATTTATACGGTATATTAATTTTATTAACAGGTAGCGGATACTACATCTTCATTGAGGCCTCATTTCCACGGAGACTTAATGACACCGCTCGAATCGTCAGTGCATCCATTACTTCCACGAACACCAAATGCCTTCATTTCTGGTACCACATGTATGGTACTCATGTCAACACACTGAATGTCTACATCAAGAGTGGTTCTCAGCTTGGTACACCAGTCTGGACTCATACTGGCACCCTGTCTAACAAGTGGTACAATGCTAATGTTGACATACAGAAGGGTACCAGCTACAGTATAGTGTTTGAAGGCGTGAGAGGAACCAGCTATCGGGGAGATATCGGACTTGATGATATATCATTGACAGATGGCTCATGTTCAGGTTTGTACACCACACCCTCTTTATAACACTATTGTTGGGGTCCAAAGCAGAAACCGTGTTACTTAAACAACCGTGTTATATCCAAACAAAAATGTGAAGATTGTATAGAAAAATGACCATAAATGGTCATTTTTCTATACAATCTTCACATTTTTGGGATCATGGTCATTTTTCTATATAATCCTCACATTTTTGGGATCCATCTTGAAACCATGTTATATTCAAAACTGTGTTATAAAGAATCGTGTTATAAGGAAGTTATGGTGTATATGTAAATAACTTAAGTGGATCGGACTTCTTATTATTCATCAGAATTTTTTGGTAGATCATATTATTTGATTGTGAATTTATCTTCATAAGTTGAAGTGTTCCCGTAGGTAGGAAATAATTTCTGAGAAACTGGAAACCGGTGCTGTGAGAAACAAGCAGCATGTTTTTGTTTGCAACAAATTTAACACTTAAGACTCCGAGAAAAACTACATCTGAAAATGTCGTCTGCTTATGTCGTCTTATGTCGTTTGTTGGGGTCCAAAGCAGAAACCGTGTTATATCCAAACAAAAATGTGAAGATTATATAGAAAAATGACCATAAATGGTCATTTTTCTATATAATCTTCACATTTTTGGGATCCATCTTGAAACCGTGTTATATTCAAGACCGTGTTATAACGAATTGTGTTATAATGAAGTTATGGTTTATATGTAAATAACTTAAGTGGATCTGACCTCTTATTATTCATCGGAATTTTTAGCTCACCAGAGCCGAAGGCTCCGGGGGACCTTATAGTATAGGCAGTGATCCGTCATCCGCGTCTGCGTCAACATTTTCAAACGACTTCTCCTCAGAAATTGCTGTGCCAGTTGAAACCAAATTACATGTGGAGCCTCTGTGGGAAGGGGGAACGAAAGTTTGTTCGTGAAGACTGGGTCACATGACCAATATGGCCACCATGCCCATATATGGTAAAAACCTTTAAAAATCTTCTCCTCAAGAACCGA
Organism: Lucinisca nassula; assembly: GCA_963580285.1. Taxonomy (NCBI): domain Eukaryota; kingdom Metazoa; phylum Mollusca; class Bivalvia; order Lucinida; family Lucinidae; genus Lucinisca; species Lucinisca nassula. The sequence goes on from OY757021.1 coordinate 49,304,183, forward strand.
ATGGCTGATGGTCTTGAAACTTGGTATGCAGCATCGGGGACTCGGGCCCTACCAAGTTTGTTCAAATTATGACCTTCGGTTGACCTTGACCTGTTTTACGCCACGGTCAAATTTGGTCACTTAGACATTTGTATCAGGCCTCATATTTTTCAGGCATATGCAGGATTTCAGGCTATCAGGGCTTGATTTTTTCTTGATTTTTCTTAATTTCAGGCTTTTTAGATTTTGATTTTTTCCTCCTATATTCTGTTTAAAATGACTACTAAATGCTTATCCTGCTAAATATTATTTAGCTATTCCCATTTCTGACTATTTACCAATCAAATTACTTGATGTAATGCATTAATTCAGATCACCAAACTGCATTACAAACAGTGTAGATCCTGATCAGATGGCTTCTTCAGAAGCCATCTGATCTGGATCTACACTGTTTGCAAAGATAATGGCTGTTGTGTTCAACAGGATGAGGGTAAAGGCTACAAAATTAGGTATTTCAGGCATGGAAAAGCTTCGTCAGTATGAGGCCTGTTGTATGGAAAAAAGGCAAAACAGTGGATTTTTCTGATTGCATGATAGCTAGTGGAATCAAAAATGGTATTTGCATTCAGCTGAATGGAAGTTTATAAGTTCCAAAGGTCAAGGTCATTTACCGACCTTTGTCCAGGACGGCTCAGATTCAGTATTTTCATCTTCTTCACTTAAACTACTTGGCCAATTGAAACCAAATTACATATGGAGCCTCTATGGAATGGGGGAACGAAAGTTTGTTTGTGAGGACTGGGTCACATGACCAATATGGCCGCCATGCCCATATATGGTAAAAACCTTTAAAAATCTTCTTCTCAAGAACCGAATAGCTGATGATTTGAAACTTGGTATGCAGCATCGGGGACTCGGGCCCTACCAAGTTTGTTCAAATTATGACCTTTGGTTGACCTTGACCTGTTTTATGTCAAGGTCAAATTTGGTCACTTAGACATTTGTATGGAAAAAAGGCAAAACAGTGGATTTTTCTGATTGCATGGTAGCTAGTGGCATCAGAAATGGTATTTGCAATCAGCTGAATGGAAGTTCACAAGTTCCAAAGGTCAAGGTCATTTCCCGACCTTTGTCCAGGACGGCTCAGATTCAGTATGTTCATCTTCTTCTTCACTTAAACTACTTGGCCAATTGAAACCAAATTATATGTGGAGCCTCTATGGAATGGGGGATCGAAAGTTTGTTCGTGAGGACTGGGTCACATGACCAATATGGCCGCCATGCCCATATATGGTAAAAACCTTTAAAAATCTTCTTCTCACGAACCGAATAGCCGATGATCTTGAAACTTGGTATGCAGCATCGGGGCCCTACCAAGTTTGTTCAAATTATGACCTTTGGTTGACCGTGACCTGTTTAACGTCAAGGTCAAAGTTCGTCACGTAGACATTTGTATTTTTTTTTTTTTTTTTGGTTTGGGTTTTACGGCCCTTTCAAGATTATTTCACTCATATCGAGCCGATCGTTAATCAGAGGTGGGCGAAAACCGGAGTACCTGGAGAGAAACCACCTGACCTTCCGTTGCAGAACTTGGCGTCTCACACGTGGCCCGAGCGAGGCTCGAACATACGGTTGTGAGAGACCTAATAGACATTTGTATGGAAAAAAGGCAAAACAGTGGATTTTTCTGATTGCATGGTAGCTAGTGGCATCAGAAATGTTATTTGCAATCAGCTGAATTGAAGTTTATAAGGTCCAAAGGTCAAGGTCATTTCCCGACCTTTGTCCAGGACGGCTCAGATTCAGTATTTTCATCTTCATCTTCACTTAAACTACTTGGCCAATTGAAACCCAATTATATATGGAGCCTCTATGGAATGGGAGAACGAAAGTTTGTTTGTGAGGACTGGGTCACATGACCAATATGGCCGCCATGCCCATATATGGTAAAAACCTTTAAAAATCTTATTCTCAAGAACCAAATAGCTGATAATCTTGAAACTTGGTATGCAGCATCGGGGACTCGGGGGCCCTACCAAGTTTGTTCAAATTATGACCCTTGGTTGACCTTGACCTGTTTTACGTCCAGGTCAAATTTGGTCACTTAGACATTTGTAGGGAAAAAAGGCAAAATAGTGGATATTTCTGATTGCCTGGTAGGCTGTGACATCAAAAATGATATTTGCAGTTAGCTGAATGGAAGTTTATCAATTCCAAAGGTCAATGTCATTTACAGACCTTTATCCTGGATGCCTCAGATTCAGTTATTTTTTTTTTATCTTCTTCTCCACTTAAACTGGTGGGATGATTGAAACCAAATTACATTTGGAGCCTCTATGGGTAGGGGGAATGAAATTTGTTTGTAATGACTGACCAATGTTGTTTGCCATGCTCACATATGGTAAAAAATTTAAGAATTTTCTTCTCAGGAACCAAATAGTCAATGACCTTGAAATTTAGTATGTAGCATTGGGGACTCAGGCCCTACCAAATTTATTCAACTGATGACCTTTAGCTGACCTTGACCTGTTTTATGTCAATTTCAAATTTGGTCACTTAGACATTTGTATCGAAAAAGAGCAAGACAGTGGATTTTACTGATTGCATGGCAGCCGGTCCCATCATAAACAGATGAATGGAAGTTAATCCATTCCAAAGGTCAAGGTCATTACTGACCTTTGTCTTGGATAGCTCAGATTCAGTATTTTTATCTTCTTCTCCAGTAAAAGAGCTGTGCTGATTGAAATCAAATTACATTAAAAGCCTCTATGGAGGTGAGGCAATTAAACATTATTTGTGGTATTGTTGTCACATGACCAAGATGGGCACCTTGCCTGTAAATAGTATAAACCACATGACCTCTGGTGAGCGTAGTGGCCCATGGGCCTCTTGTTTGGTAGATCATATTATTTGATTGTATTATTTATCTTAAACATTTGAAGTGTACCGGTAGGTAGGAAATAATTTCTAAGAATCTGGAAACCAGTGCTGTGAGAAGCAAGCAGCATGTTTTTGTTTGCAACAAATTTAACACTTAAGACTCTGAAAAAAACTGCATCTGAAAATGTTGTCTGCTTATGTCATCTGCTGAATCTTCTTGTAAGCTTTTTTGCATACAGGCAAACAGTATGGGCCCAGATCTGACTGCAGTCTGATGTGGATCCACACTTGGCAAAAATCACTTTTAAAGTAACCGGCAGACATCAAAACAGGCGACAATTGTCATGATTGGCATCTTATGTTTTAATTACTGGTTTTGCAACATAACCTCACAATTAATCTCATTTCATCAACAAACGAATTTCACTTCCAAACAGGTGGCAATACTTGTGACTTTGAAGATCCAAGAATCTGTGGTTACATACAGGATAGAGCAGATAATTTTGACTGGACCAGAAGGGCTGGGCAGACTGTATCAGGCGGGACAGGACCAATGGCAGACCATACATATGGCACCTCTAGCGGTACAGTCATCCTTTATATCACCAAAACTCGTTATAACAGCAATTTTAATGGAGCTAAAGGCTTAGCTTCAGTTCCCAGCAGTGTTGGCTTTCGTCGGGTTGGAAATGCACAAATCGAGTCCATAGTCATGAAAAGATTCTTGTGTTCTTGCACACCAGACAAGGATATCCGTAGTTTTACCCTGGGATAGAAATTTATGTTCTGACCCTGGTGTTCCGACCCCAAATCGAATATAATCGCGTGGTTTGATAAATGCACTGGTTGATTACAACGTCATGCATGACGTCACTAAATATTCCTGTTGTGTCATCACCAAATGGCGGACGTCGGTAAACGAAGTGACAGCAGCATTAAAAATTTGCAATAGAAATGGAAGGTATGCAAGAAAAAGAATCCTATATGGGTGTGAGGGGTGGATAGAAAAATCTGTTCCTCGGGATCACTGTCCGGCATCACTCGGCAAGTCTCATGATGCCGGACAGTGACCCTCGGGACGGATTTTTCCATCCACCCCTCACACCCATATAAGATTCTTATAATCTAACACTCCTAAGAAACAAATGTTACAGATATTTGTTAGAATCAACAATTTTCGGGAAAACCGGTTTGCTTTTCTATAAGCTCTGTCCCAAGGAAAAAGGGATCATCTCTTAAAGGGAAGAATTTGCTGCAATTCCTTTTCTTTTAGAGTTGACCCTTGCCAACATCTTAAAATTTTGCGTTTTGAAATTTACACTGTATTTGTATAGGCGTGTTTTCATAATGAAAATGTATGATGAATTATTTATGATTCTTTATGGCTTAAATTTATGCAGATTCTTATGGTAAATACGATACTTTCCATTGGCGTTGAAGATTTGATATGCCGTCATTTTCTTCTATTCTTCTATCCTGTAGGGTCCTATATGTACACTGAAGCCTCTGCACCACGGCGCCCTGGTCAGAAGGCCCGTCTCATTGGGCCATCACAGAGCCCTACGCCAGGATCCTGCCTGCAGTTCTACTATCACATGTATGGCACTTCTATGGGAACATTAAACGTGTATGCCAGAACGGGTAACTCTATTGGTAACCCAGTCTGGACTAAGACTCGTAACCAAGGTAACCGTTGGTTAGCAGCTCGGGTGACAATAACATCCCAGTCAAGTTGGCAGGTAAGATGTCAAAAACAATAAATAGAGGATCTTACATGAGTGTTCATGTATTATTGAATTCATTAAACGAGTTGAGGAAAAGGGATAAAATGCGAGGCTTTGCCGAGCATTTTATTCCTTTTCTTCAACGAGTTTAATAAATTCAGTATTACATGGGCACGAATGCAAGATTCTATTTATCATATGACAATTAAAACGCATTTTATTCACGATTTTTTAACAAAAATGTCAATATTCCGCCATTAGTAAATGCGACGTCGTTAAAGACATCGTATATGTAACGTTACGGAACGTATCTAGCTAATTTGCATATTTAATCCACCAGTGGATTATCTAATTTATTACATGGCGTTATTACACTCTCAGACGCGACGTCATATGATAAATACAATTTTAAAAGGGCATATGTGTAAAAAAACCTAGGAATAAAAAACTGTTCTCTTGTTCATTTTATTAATATAAACATCACTTTTGATTCACAGTTGTGCAAATAGAAACCCAGTAGCAATTGGAATACGTCTGTATATATACTATGTTGAAAATTTTCACAGATAATGACATTTATTACATTTTTAGTAGTGATTTACTGAGATTTCTCAGTGAATTATAAATCTATAATTCACAGTGTGAATTCTATCATTCCGAACGTTTTGACGGCATAATTGCTAGGCGACGTTGCTGACATCGTTTGTAACAACAATAACAATAGTTGATGTTTGGCGGAAAATCATAGACCTGCAACACGATGATAAAGTATGATTTTCTTGATGATACAGTTCTACTTTCATGACATTGTTGAATCTGTATTTCAAGCACAGGATACTTTTTGTTTTGCATTGAAATGAAAGCATGATGGCGGCTGATTTTCAAAGTAAACCACGCCCCCTGAAATCCATGCCCTGACTGAAACTATTTACGTTGGAAATCAGAATGGTTGAATTTGAAAATACAAAGGTAAACTACGAATGGAAATGTTATAAACAGTTTATTTTGTTGTTTTGATTGATTATGGAGAAATAATTCACTCGTGTTCTAAGGCTTTCCTGTAAAAAACTTGTTCGCTATTGCTCACTCGTTTTTTACTCGGAAGCCTTAGAACACTTGTGAATTATTTCACCGTAATCGATCAAAACAACCAAATAAACTCTATGTAATGTTATCTGGAACTACTTATAACTTGAAGTAGTTTCTTTGGTCTCTTCGACTTTGCCCTGTATTTCTTTTCAAAGGCATAGGAGGACCTGTCAGTTAAAGGGAATGGATTCACCTGGTATTTCTTTTTTCCACCATTTTTCAAAGGGAGACATTTTTCTATAAACTCAACTCGACTGAAAAAGGGGTCTACTCTCAAAGGAAAGAATTTGCTCCTCAGGAGCAAATTCTTTCCTTTTAGAGTGGACCCCTATTGACATGGAAGACTTTTGCAGGAGTTGCCTCCCCTGAAAGAGTATCCATTTCCCTTACTATTTTGAAAAGGGGACTACTCTTATAGGAAAGAATTTGCTTCTTTAAGAGTTGACCCTAATGACTGGAGACAAAAATACTTTTGCAGGAGTTGCCTCCCCTGAAAGTGGATCCTTTCCACATAATATTTTTAAATGTTTTTTTTTTTTTGTTTTTTTTGTAGCCAACGTTTGAAGGTATCATAGGCCCAAGTTTCATGAGCGACATTGCCATTGATGACATCCAGATTACCAATGGTGCTTGTTCGGGAGCAGGTGGTGGCTGTAACTTCGAGAATGATATGTGCACATGGACCAATGTAATGGGAGATAATTTTGATTGGTTGCGTAAGCAGGGCTCAACATTAAGCACTGCTACAGGACCACAATCCGACCATACCATTGGAAGTTTCCAAGGTAAGAAAAGTTTTGTAGGCTGGAAAAGTGTCATATACCACAACCTCTTTATACCACTAATGGTGGGGTAAAAACTGAAACAATGTTAGCCCTTATCTTGCTGTTCATGACAACCCCTATCTTCGCAAACAGTGTAGATCCAGATCAGATGGCTTCTGAAGAAGCCATCTGATCAGGATCTACACTGTTTGGCATTCAGATTATGAATTTGTAGCAATAAATTATATCAAGTAATTTGATTGGTTGATAAACAGAAATGGGAGTGGCTTAAATGAATATTCAGCAAAATAAGGGTTAGTTAAACAATCATGTTACTTCTAAACAAAATATAAAGAGTATATAAAAAAATGACGTTTCACATGTAATGTCAAAATAGAAGTAGAGGCAATGATCAGGAATCAATACAATTAACCCACAGCTCCCATCAGAGACACCAAAAGGGAAAGAAACATAAACATGAAGCAACAGACCCCAACGGAAACACCAACAGCGGAAAGCCAAAAGGACAGTTACTTTCCCACAAAATAGCCAAAAAGCTATCCAAAATAAAATTATATAAGGGACACAAACACCCAAGACAAACCATTACAAAAATAAACCGCGACAGAAGAACCGGAAACGAATTCCACTGCGGGGCTCAAGCCTTATTTATTATGACAAATATTTTAAAAATTGGATTGTCATCTGCTCCGGGAATTTTTGTAGCAGTTAAAGGTTAACCCTTCTCTTGCTGAATATTCAATTAAGCCACACCCATTTCTGACTTTGAACCAATCAGATTATTTGAAGTAATTTATTCCTACATAAAAACTGAATGTCAAACAGTGCAGATCCTGATCAGATGGCTTCTTCAGAAGCCATCTGATCTGGATCTGCACTGTTTGCAAAGAAAGGGTTTGGTGGAACAGCAAGATAAGGGTTAATAAGAAAATATATTGCAGTTTTAAATTTGTTACCCAGTATGCAATTAGAAAGCTTTGTGAATATCAGATACCGTAATGATCCTAACTATTGGGACAGATAGGCCTAAGCAAACATTGCAGTCCCAGATCAGACCGCTGCTCAAGGAGCAGTCTGATCAGGGTCTAAAAGGCAAACAGTACAATCCCAGATCAGGCTGCTCCTGATCAGGGTCTACAATGTTTGCCATTTGGTCTGCACCTTTGGATGTCCTTGCTGGATCATGAAACAAATTTTATAAAAATTTTAGGAGAATTACAGCTTGTCATTTAGGTGCCTGATTATGATTTTGAGGGGAGTTATGGTTAACATCACGTGAACAAGTCTGTGAAATAAAGACCCCCCTAAACCCCACTTTATATAGAGAAAACTGGGGTTTAAGGGGGTATATATTATTTTTCTTATTTCTACTCCAAGACATAGGTTGTGGGTACTCATTAGAACCGCCTCATTGAGGCGATTCTAACGAGCACCCAAAACCCATGTTTGGAGTATAAATAAGGAAAATATCACAAATTTTCATCAGAAAAAGTACCTTTTTTTATGTTTGAAAAATGCACTGTATCACATGGATGTGTTATGGTAATGAACATAACAAATGCTTCAAAATACTTATGGAGAATTCAAAAACGTAGCTCTAAAATTTACACTTCGTTGAATCAGACTTTGAATTCTGTTTTTACAGGTCACTACATGTATATTGAGACATCATCCCCTCGTGTCAGGGGAGATAAAGCATGGCTCACCAGTCAACCCTTCAATGGCTTTACAGGACAGAGGTGTATGTCATTTTGGTTCCATATGTATGGACAAGGAATAGGTGAGTGAAAGATTATCCAGCATTCCCAGAGCATTCCAATGTTACTATGTTGGACAATAATTTGCCATCATTTCGTATATCAGTAACCCATTGCATGCAGGAAACCCCAAAATGGGTACCTTGGCAAACAGTACAGGCCCAGATCAGACGCCGCAGAATGCAACATCTGATCAGGGTCTGCACTATTTGCTAACAGAATTTTCCGTCACAAATAGTATAAAATTAAAAAAATAGGTCTGATACCCCTTATATGACAAACTGTAAGCCAATACCAGTTGGATGCCCAAGTGACGCGAGATACATGTCACCTTTGCCTCACCCAACTACCCCATCAAACGTCTGTAACTGGATATTTCTGAGTGAATTAATTGTGGATATTTCTCTGTCCCCACTGAACAATTTGGATGGATTTTATTTACCTCAAAGCAAATATTCAGTTACTCTGGGCTGAGATAATAAAGACCAAATTCTTTTGTTTTCTAGGTACATTGAATGTTTACCAGAACAGCAGCAGCGCCTCACCTGTGTTGCTATGGACACAGTCTGGTAACCATGGTAACAGATGGTTCTCTGGTACTTTACCTGTTTCGACATCAACCACTTCATATCAGATGTACTTTGAGGGAATCAGAGGGGCCACATACACTGGAGACATCGCCGTTGACGACATAAGCTTCTCAAACACTGGATGTGGATGTAAGAAATTAATGTGATCTAATTATCTTGACAACAATTAGTTGCAGCTGGTTTTACCATCTGTTTAAGGGGAGTGGATATGCCTTGCAGACTTTTCAGCCATTTTCCAAAGAGAGACGACTTTTGGGACTTCCTGTTTGCTCTTCTGTAAATTCTGTCTCACAAAAAAAGGGTCTACTTTTAAAGGAAAGAATTTGCTCCTGAGGAGCAAATTCTTTCCTTTAAGAGTTGACCCCTGATGATATGGGAGACAAAAATACTTTTTCAGGAGTTGCCTCCCCTGAAGTAGTATTCAATCCCCTTAAGCTAAATAAAACAGAAGTGAAAGCAATGATCAGGAATCGATACAATTAATTCACAGCATCCATCAGAGACACCAAAGGGAGAGAAACACAAACATGAAATAACTAGACCCTAATGGAAACTCCAATAGCGTAAAGCCAAAAGGACAGTCACTTTCCCCAAAAATGGCCAAATGGCTATCCAAAACAAAAAAAACTTTAGCGATACACACACTCAAAGACAAACCATAACAAGAATAAAAAAAAGGACAGAAGAACTGCCTCGGAATGGTTAATGAAACGAATTGCACTGGGGCGGGGGGCTTAAATCGATTATACATGTCCGCAATCCACGCGCTTACTTCCGTCGCGATTTAGACAATTTGTTCAGTCGGTATGAAGGCCTCCTAGCTCATCAGTGCAACATCTCCAAGAACACAAACATCAAACAACCACAGAGATGAAACAATGGTGAGGACTTGACAGCAAGAAACAACTGAAATCCTGGAGCAAAAGAAACCCAGTAGTTAGACTCCGATGGACGGGCCTCCGTGGCCTAGTGGATAAGAGCACTGACTCTTAGTCATTAGGTCTCTCACCGCCGTAGGTTCGAGCCTTGCTCGGGCCACGTGTGAGATGCCAAGTTCTGCAACGGAAGGTCAGGTGGTTTTTCTCCGGGTACTCCGGTTTTTGCCCACCTCTGATTAACGATCGGCTCGATATGAGTGAAATAATCTTGAAAGGGCCGTAAAACCCAAACCAAAAAAAAATAAAAAAATAGACTCCAATGGGCCCAACCAGAAAACTGCCGGAAGCGCATTTTAACCCTTTCTACATTGTAGATTGGTACAGATACATACCATAAAAATAGTTAAAAATCTGAACTGGCTGTAATTCTCCTAAAATTTTAACAAATTTGTTGCATGATCCTGGAAGAAGTCCAAAAGGTGCAAGCGGAATGGCAAACAATGTAGACCCTGATCAGACTGTAGGACAGATTGGATCCGACTGCTCCTCTCAGGGTCTACACGGCTTGCCTATATGCAGAAATAGTTTTGAAATCTTTGCAAAAAGATGCAGCACACGACATAGACAAATGACATTTTCAGATGCACTTAAGGGGAATGGGAACACCTTCAGGGGAGGCAACTACTGCAAAAGTATTTTTGTCTCCCATGTCAAAAGTGGTCAACTCTTAAAGGAAAGAATTTGCTCCTCAGGAGCAAATTCTTTCCTTTAAGAGTAGACCTATTTTTCGTTGGGACTGAGCCTATAGAAAAGTGAACAGGAAGTCCCGAAAGTTGTCTCACTTTGAAAATTGGCAAAAAATCTGCCGTTCCCATTCCCCTTAAGGGTTAAGATACCTTGTTCCAATGAGTTAATGCTGTATTTCTTGTCTTAACCCATTGTATGCTAGTGGACTTTTCCATTGCTATATGTTGGACAAGTCCATTTGTCATACAAGGGGTGTCAGGCATATGTTTTCGTTTTTATTCCATTTTTGATGGAAAATTCTGTTAGCAAACAGTGCAGGCCCTGATCAGATGCCGCGTTCTGCGGCGTCTGATCTGGGCCTGTACTGTTTGCCAAGGTACCCCTTTAGGGGTTTCCCGCATACAATGCTTTAAAAAAAAGGTTGTTCCCTTAAATAAAGGTATTTACTAGAACCTTGTTCCTGCTACCAGTATAGATTATTTGTACTCAATGGAACAATCCTCTTCAGGTGATTCCTAAGAGTATCTACTATTTTTGTACTCAGAACTGTCCTATTTAGTTGATTCCAAAGAGTACCTACTGTCTATGTTTAGAAAGCAGAAATAAGATGGTCAGTGTATCCCCATGTAAAATGTACTTTTGACAGGTCTTTCAAAAATCTATCCAACCTGTTTTTGATTCTATTGAAAAAAAAATGTCCATAATGCTGTTAGGCATTTTTCTTGTTTATACATAGAATGGGTTGCCAGCCTTAGTCACTCAGTCTGATGCGCGCTTGGCGGGTGATCAGGAGGACGCGGGTTTGATACCTGCTGGGGTAGGCAACATTCTTTCGCGGAGATTGATCATGAAATCTTTTCTATGGTCATTCTCTCCCGTCTGCTGATTCAAGAAGGGCAGTTGTCAGTTTCTGGCGAAAAGAATGTGCACTGTACTGGTTTACCACTTACGTATAAGCCTGCCCAAGAAAAGTGTGGATAGGAAAACTGACCGGCTCAAAAAATGACCTAAAATAGAGTTGACTGGGCCGTTAAACTCCAATACAAACAAAACAAAATACATAGAAGCGGATTTTCAAGCCTATTCATTTCCTAAAGTTGTTCATTTGATGAAAAGTTTTGTATTCTTCTTTCAGTTGGATACATTACTAACTTTGATGCTTTCTGCTTTCACTTTGATGCTTTCTGCTTTCATTACAGATCAGCCAGCAAATGCAAATCCTGCTGTTGCCACGACTCCACACACCACAGCAGGACCAAGGACCACCTCCAGCGCTCCATTTGGTAAGAATTGTCTCATTATGATAACACACCCGTAAGGCATAGTACATTTTTTCATTTCTCAGAAAACGAACGTTTTTCTAATGAAAATTTGGGATATTTTTCTTATTTTTACTCCAAACATAGGTTATGGGTGCTCGTTGGAATTGCCTCATTGAGGCGGTTCTAACGAGTACCCATAACCTATGCCTTGGAGCAGAATTAAGAAACATAATGTATACCCCAGTAAACCCCTATATAAAGTGGTGATGCAATTAATAAATTATTTTATAAGGGGAGTTTATACACCTTCAGGGGCAGCAACTCTTGCAGTAGTATTTTTTGTCTCCCATGTCAACAGGGGTCAACTCTTAAAGGAAAGAATTTGCTCATTCTTTCCTTTAAGAGTAGACCCCATTTTTTCAGTAGGACCGAGTTTATAGAAAAGTGAGCAATATTATTGTCTTCCTGGGAAATAATGGCAGAAAAATCTGCCAGGTGTACCCATTTCCCTTTAACCCATTTTGTACCAGAAAACCCCAAAATGGGTACCCTGGCGAACACTGCAGGCCAAGATCAGACGTCGCAGAATGTGGCATCTGATCAGGGTCTACACTATTGCAAAACATTCAGCTATTTTCCAAATAAATTTTTAAGATAACACAGCCTGTCACCCCTAAATTACTATATGGACTCCTGCCATATGTAAGGATGGAGATTCCATTTGATACAAAAAGGGTTAAAATCTTCGTAAATTACTGGGCTCTTATGATTATCCATTTTAGTCCCACAAATGTACATGTCCAATCAAGACCGCAAGGCTTGAGCGCATCAAAGACTTATAATTTTTCATTTGCTGAACTTTGTTTGATTGTTGGTTTGGAGTTTAACCGCCCAGCCAACAGTAGTTAAGTCATGGGAAACTGGACAGTTTACCCAATGCATTGCATGCGGGAAATCCCTAAAGGGTTACCTTGGCAAACAGTGCAGGCCCAGATCAGATGCCGCAGAACGCGGCATCTGATCAGGGCAGCACTATTTGTTAACAGAATTTTCCGTCAAAATTAGAATAAAAACGAAAAAATTGACCTACCATCCCTTATATGACAAATGGACTTGTCCAACATATAGCAATGGAAGAGTCCACTAGTACACAATGGGCTAATCACACCTCATTACGAAAATACGCCTATACAAATACAGTGTAACGTTTATCGGTGAAAAAATAAAAATTTTAGAGGAGAAAATGTGATATTTTTCTTATTTCTGCTCAAAATATAGATTGTGGGTACTCCTTAGAACCGCCTCCTTGAGGCAGTACTAACGAGTACCCACAATCTATATTTTAGAGCAGAAATAAGAAAAATAAGGTTTACCCCTGCAAACCCCAGTTTTACTATATAAAAGTGGGGTTCAAGGGGGTCAAAATTATATAGGCGTGTTTTTGTGATGTTCACTAGGCAGGCTTATACAGAAGCAGTGTAATCAATGCAGCCCTTATACTTTTGCCAGAACCTGACAACCGCCCTTCTTGAATCAACAGAAGGGAGAGTATGATGGTATAAAAGATTCTCTGATCTATCTCCACCAAAGAATGTTACCAACTCAGCAGGGATTGAACCCGTGACCTCCTGATTGCCAATGAGATGCGTATCGGACTGAGCCTCAAAATCCAGCAGCCCCCGCCCATAGGGGCTTGGAGAAATATATGGGCTGCATGATGCTTCCATGCAGAGCTGAATCCAGCCCGCACACTAGTACTGGTAAACCGCATAGAGGATCTAAGCCTGTCCAGGAACCGTGAGGCGGACCGTCCATGCTAATAAAGCCTATTGGTTTCATTGGGCAACAGGGCTTGAGATGTCATTTCATCTCAGTGTTGGGTAAAAGTCCCACAAAATTGGAAGCAACGTCTCCAAAATGACTTTTACAGTGTTGACGGGGACGTTAAACCTCAAATCAAACAAATCAATAACTAAAGATAACACCTGTGTGACATAATGCATTTTTTCACATCTCCAAAATGACTACTTTTTGATGAAGTCTGTGATAGTTTTTCTTATTATGCCCCCGGAATCTAAGATTCTGGGGGGCATATAGTTTTTGGTCTGTCCGTCTGTTTGTCCGTTTGTCTGTTTGTCCGTTTGTCCGTCTGCAAAAACTTTAACATTGGGCATAACTTTTGAATGGTAAGTGGTACAGCTTTCATACTTCACATGTGCATTCCTTGTCACAAGACCTTTCAAGAGGTACCATAAATTTTGACCTCGTGACCTTCACCTTGCGCTGTCCGGGGGCATTTGTGTTTCACAAACACATCTTGTTTTTACTGCAGTCACAGGTTGTGGATGCGCGTTAGAGGTGGTTCTAGTGAGTACCAATAACCTATGTCATGGAGCAGAAATAAGAAAAATAATGTATATCCCCTTAAACCCCAGTTTTCTCTATATAGATTGGGGTTTAGAGGGGTGTTCAATTCACAATTCACAGACTTGTTCACTTGATGGCTGAACTAAACTTGATGTAGTCCTTTTTTCTGCTTTTGGGTTGATCTTTTGTCAATTGACACAAAGTTTCTGAGCACAGTAGCTTTAAGTCGCTTATGTCATTGTGACTATCACTGATTTGTTTGACTCATGTTATGGCAGGCAGGTGTCTGATCAGGGTCTGCACTGTTTGTTTAAAGTATTGGAATTTATGGAATAAACAAAACAGTCAAAGTCCCATGCCAGGACCTATCATGATAAGTCCGTGAAACAAAGACCCCTCTAAACCCCACTTTATATAGAGAAACTGGGGTAAACATTATCTGCCTTATTTTAGGTCAAAAACATAGATTGTTGGTACTCGTTAGAACCGCCTCATGAGGCGGTTCTAACGAGCACCAACAATCTATGTTGTAAGCAGATATGAGGAAGATGTTACAATTTTTACCTACTACAGTCAAATCTGTATTAAGCAACCACCTATGGGATATTCAAAAAGTGCTTGCTTAAGACAGGTGCTTGCTTAACACAGGTGAATTTTAATGCATTTCCATTTTTGGGAACTGAATACCTGCTTGCTTAAGACAGGTTGCTTGCTTAATAGAGGTGGCCGCTAAGACAGGTTTTACTGTATTTGTCATTTCTGACACCATGTTAGAAGCCTAATTTCACATGGGACATGTTTTTCAAATGCACTTTGAAATTCCCAGCCTACACTGAGAGACAATCAACTCGAAAATGCTGTCATTCCTTTGATTCAGTGAACCAACCTTAGTGGTTTGTTGAATATTTATTCACTGAACAGCACAAAATTTTACGTTGTATGATATTTTTCAGTGAACCAATCCAAATGGGACTGCAGTTTTGAGCAGAATCTGTGTACTTGGACCCAGGACACTACAGACAATTTTGATTGGACCCGTAGCCAGGGTCCAACTGGCACATTGTTAACAGGCCCAATAATAGATCATACCCTGGGAACAGGTAACAGGCCTGTTTTTTATCCTTAAAATTTACACATGAACCTTTTTATGCCACTTTTCTTACAGTTTTGGTTATAACACAGTTTTTATGATGGATAAAAAGAATGTTGCTTTGTTTTAACAAAATATTGAATAAAAATTTCTGGGTTATATAGAAATGACAATTTTATGTACAGTTCAACTTCAGTGGCTCAAACACCTTTGGGACCTCGAAAATCTGTTCAACACTCGGGTGGTTTGAGCCACTGAGGGTTTCTGCCAGGAGGCATAGATACTTATGGACATCTTTTCAGCGTTCTATTATGAAAATATATGCTGTATGTAATCATTAGAATCACCTCATTGAGGTGATTCTAATGAGTACATGCAACATACATTTGTTAGATAAAAGACGAAAATCTTAATTATCCCTCAATATTTTTTTTTCATATAGAGGATTTCCAAGGGGGCTCAAGAACGGGTTTGACTCAGCCGTGGTTAATGAGCCATGGGTGTTCAAGCCATCAAAGTTCTACTGTATATAATCCATATAAAGTCAATTCAAAAGCTTCACACGGCCCCTGCCCATCGGGGTTAGAAGAAAATAATGGATTGGGCTGCATGATGCTCCCAGACAGAGCTGAAACCGACCGCTCATCATCATGAGTACTGGTTAACTGATTAGAGGTTGTAAGCTTGCCCAGGAAAGGTGGTGTGAGTCCATGCATATAACTCTTTTGGTTTCATTGTGCAGCAGGGCTTGAGATGTTATTTCATCTCGATGTTTGATAAAAGTCCCACAAAATTGGAAGCAACATTTCCAAAATGACCTATACAGTTTAAACCTCAAATCAAACAATCAAACAAACAAAAATTACATACATTCTTCCAGCAAAATGCCAGTGTATAGATATTCTTTTTGCTGGAGCAGTTAACAGTTTGACAACCATTAGGATAACACACCCATGTGTCATAGGGCATTCTTACATATCTTCAATTGGCTACATTTCTGATATTTTTGTTGTTTTTACTGCAAACATAGGTTGTGGGTGCTCATTAGAACTACCTTCAAACATGATGCTAACAAGCCCTTTAAGCATATTAGCGCAATAGATTTCCAAAACACTAAACAAAAACACCTGGGCCCAGTTGTTCAAAGTATTGTTAGCTTAAGCTTGTTAGTTGTAATCTATCTAATATAGTGTTACTTTTGCTGAAGAAAACAGCTGCTCACATTTTTTAACATTAGTATATTTGCCATATTAAATGATCAAAGTTTCAATGATACATTAACTAACGACATCATTAGTTTTGAACAACTGGACACTTCATTTTATTTTTTTTAACAAGAACCTGCACATGACAAATTCAAAATTTGGACACAATGCAAATGTAAGCAATGGAAAGGAAGTAGACTTTATTCTGTAGCTAATCTTTTGGCGGTAAGGGAAAAGCAAAAAAAAAAAAAATACATCATTTTATGACCTCACTCGAAGATTTTATGACTTAGGGCAATGAAATGTAATTTTCTTGTATCAAAAAGCACTTAACCCTTAAGACACTGAACATGTTGTCTGCTGAATTATTTTTTGCAAACTTTTTAGAAATATTTTTGCATACATGCAAACTGTGTGGACCCAGATCAGATACTGGTCCACACTGTTTGCAAGAAATTACTTTTAAGGTAACTGGCAGGCATCAAAGCAGATGACTTTCGTGATTGGCATTTTATGGGTTAAATGTGCATTACAGTCAATAATGTTGGCAGGATTTGTTCTAACATTTTTTTTTTTCCAGATAAAGGCTGGTATGTCTATGTTGAGACATCTTCCCCACAGAAGCCTAATGACAAAGCTAGACTATTATCAGCCCCTATCCCTGCCAGACAGCAAGTTTGCGTGAAGTTCTGGTATAATATGTACGGTGATCATGTCAATGCTCTGAACCTTTATCTGAAGGTAGGAATATGTCAAACTCCTTATTTTTAAAAAGTCATACACCACAACCTCTTTAATGCTATTTATTACACCACAACCTCATTCTAACACAGTTCATTATAACACTGTTTGGATATAACATGGCTTCAAGATGGATCCAAAAATGTGTAGATTATATAGAAGCAGGGCTCGAGAAACTGCCGGTTTGTCGGTTCCGAACCGATTTTGGTTTCCTTAAACCGATTTTGACATCAGAAGAAGATTAGAAAATCGGTCCATAATTCAATAACATTTTTAAAAAATCAGTTCGAAAATTTTCGCTAAATCGTTGTTGTAAAAACAAGCTGACCTTTTGCCTCTAATAATCCAAGCATGTATACAATAAACACCTGGAGCCGAAGGTGTTAGACTGGTTCATTATCTAACTAGGTAAAAATCAGACAAGTCCACGTCGGGTTCTTCGATCTCATCGCAGCCAAATTTGACCCATGTGTCAAAATTATTCAACCGTGAACACTTGCCTCAGGTGTTATCGGTAAGCTGGCAAACAATGTGACAAGGTGAGAAAATCAGGTCAATCAATGCAGGACATGCGCTAGTTTGTTTACACAAGTCATTAATTTATGGCTTACTATAGAACCGGTATTTGAATATAACATCGTGAAATATGTATTTATATTCTTTAGTACTCGGTTCGGCCATGTAAGATTTTCAATGACTCTCGTTCGGCAATGTTTTGGTTCGAGAGTAAAGAAATATTTTTCGATTTTTTTAACTGGTTCAAAACGATTTTTTTTTAAGAAATACGCTCTATTAAAATCAATGACATGAAACAGGCGTGTGTTTCGTCCGTGACTGCATTATTGTGAATTGTGTAAACGGAAACCGTAATGACGTCATTTTTCGGCCACGTGGCTGCAATATCGATCGCCATTAGTAAACAAAGCAGTTTAGACAAAATTAATATGCGTGAAATAAGAAAAATATTTTAAAGGTTTTAAAACCTAAAAAATATAGTGACCATCGAACTGGTCTATTACTGCAGCACGCCTGTTGTTTCCCTTTAGCGGTCTTCAGGTACAGAGTGACCCAGATATTGGGAAAAAGAAAGTAGATGAAATCTGGCACAGAAAATGAAAGTAGATGAAATCTGAACGATGCGAGCAATAATTGCTGTTTATAATCGAGATACTGGTGCTCATATTCGTTAAACAAGTGTAAGAGTAATATTGGTATGTCATTCCTTACGCTGATAACACATTTTGAAATTACAAATCACTAAGGAGGTTTACGGAAATTACCGAACCGGTTCGGCAATTTCCGTAATTTTTGGCGAAATCTGGCTTGACCGATTTGGATTCTGCAGTTTCTCGAGCCCTGTATAGAAGAATGACCATAAATGGGATACAACATGGTTGTTTAACTAACATGGTTTCTGCTCCGTCTGTTTGTCTTGTTTTTGTTATGGTTTGTCTTTCAATGTGGGTATCGCTTATATTATTTTGTTTTGGATAGCCAATTGGCCATTTTGTTGGAAAGTAACTGTCCTTTTGGCGTTCTGCTATTGATGTTTCCATTAGGGTCTAGTCGTTTCATGTCTGTGTTTCTTTCCCTTTGGTGTCTCTGATGTAAGCTGTGGGTAAATTGTATTGATTCCTGATCATTGCATTCACTTCTATTATGTATATAGAAAAATGACCTTAAATGGGCATTTTTCTATATAATCTATACAGGTTTGTTTGAGTATATCATGGTTATTTAACTAACATGGTTTTGATTTGGACCCAAACAAGTTTTATAAAGAGGTTGTGATATAATTATAAATGTACATGTATATAAAAGAAGTAAATTTGTGAGGATTTTGGCTTTTTTATGATAGTATCTGTGTCCAACAGATTATAAAGTGTAAAGGAAAGACATCTCTAATTTTCATTTTTGGGTAAGTCTTTTGTCAATCGACCCAGAGTTACAATAGATAAAAACTCTTCAGTGCTAAAGTCCATGTGACTATCTCTGACTTGTTGTACATCCAGCTAGCAGTTATTTATAGAAAATAGCCTCTGTGACATTAGAGTTGATGTGTAAGAGGGTTATCCATAGAATGTGGACTGGAATCATGCGTTTGGCTTGGCAAACAGTGTAGACCTAGATCAGATGCCACTGAACACAGTGTGTGATCAGGGTCTACACGGTGTACCCAACAAACTGGAATTTAAGGGTTTATCAATATAATTTAAATCAGTCCCTGAGTAAAAAGTGACCTATCAGTACTCTCAGTGCTTTGATTTATTTATGAATTTCATCATATTTTAGCATGGTTCCCAGCTTGGTGTTGCTGTATGGACCAGAAAAGGAACACAAGGGAACAAATGGATATTTGCAACAACAACAGTGCCAGCACAAACATCAAGCTTTAACCTCGCCTTCGAGGGACTTGTGGGTCCCAGTTACCGTGGTGACATTGCCATTGATGACATAAATGTGGTGAATGGACCTTGCCCAAATCCACGTATGTATCTGAAATTAATTTTTATACTTCAGTGAAAATTTATTTGAAATAGGGGTAGTTTTAGCCACTGAGTGTTAATTAATACACCAGGGACATTTGTTCAAAGCATCATTAGCTTAGTGACCTCGTTTTTGGTCAAATTGTTAAATTTTCTAGGAAGTGCAATATTCAATACTCTGGGGCCAGTTGTTCAAATTATTGTTAGCTTAACAAGCTTGTTAGGGCTCATACTGTTAACTGTTCTTGCAAGTTTTATTTTTAAAATTTTGGTATTTTTGCTGAAAAAAAGTGATTCGCAAAAGCTGCTTACATTTTTTCAGCAAAACTATTAGCATATTTGCCATAATAAATGATCAAAATTTTAACGATATGTTTTTGCTGGAAAAATGTGAAATTCTTTTGCAAATGCAAAAGCTGCTCATATTTTCTTCAGCAAAATTGTGAGCATTTTTAACGATATGAGTTTACAAGTTTACAAGTTTATTCATCAGAACAGAAAGTTTCACAAATGAAACATATAACTACAAAGGAAAAGAGAATATTAAAGAACAAAGAAAAAAAAAAAGAAGAAAAAAAGTAATGAAATATAACTTCTAGCCTAAACCTATACTATAGCTACCAGAGGGAGACATCTTAAAATATCATATATTTAGAAACATCGGTCTTTGCTTGTTGTCAACTGGATCCAAAAGTACAGCTATGTTTTAATTAAGAGCCTTAAACTTTAAGTTTTATAAAATAGCACTACCATTTGTTAATGTAATAAGAGTGCAAGATATAGTAATTAAGCTCACACAAAGATTCTGCACACCTGGGTCCAGTAGCCAACATATATAAAGATAAGAATGCTGTATAGTTATAAGTGTGATTGACTAAAGGCACTGTAACAGTCGTCGCCCAGCGCAAAAAGCCAACAACTCCAATTTAATGACATCATCTGTTTTGGACAAATGTTCCTGGATCAGGAGGCATAAAGGGAATTATTTTTATGCAAAAGCTGCTCATATTTTCTTCAGCAGAAATGTTAGAATTTTTAACGATGCGTTAATGATATCATCAGTTTTTAACAACTGTTCCTAGATCAGGTGGCATAATGCGAATAATTTTTATAGTATAACTTTTTGATGTGGTATGTTGTTGTAGGTATAGGTACTCATTAGAATTACACAAGATATAATTGCTACACAAATTCCTGGAGCAGCCTACAATTTTGTTTTGTTTTTAAACATTTTGCAGAAAATGAATTGCTTGAATTGCTGGGCAAACGATTCGCCACATTAAACTTTCACTGAAAAAGAAGAAAAATACACTTTGATAATGCAGTCTGCCAGTAATGATCAGCAGTTGAAGGGTTGGCCATTATGATCCTAAGTATTGGGACAGATAGGTCTAAGCAAACAGTGCAGACCCATTTCAGACTGCTTCTGAGAAGAAGTCAGATTAGGGTTCAGGAGCAGTCTGATGAGGGTCTACACTGTTTGCCATTCCATCTGCACCTTTTGGACTCCTTGCTGGATCGTGAAACAAATTTGTTAAAATTTTTGGAGAATTACAGCAAGTCCTCAGGGTGACCTAAAATTTAGGAATTTTAAGGTAGATAAAAGAAGGAAGCCTCCTCTCTATTTACCCCACAGTATTTCTTATCTGGATTTTTGTGTAAAATTCCCAAGAACATGTTGAAATTTCACTATTTTCATTTTGAAAATGTGTGTGGGATTTTAAAAATATTTTGATGTGTCAAATTTTTAAGAAGAACCTGCATATGGCAAAACCATCCTTCTAACACAGTGTCGATATAAGTAATGGAAAGGAAGTGGGATTTATTTTGCAACAAACCACTGGGCGGAAGAGTCACCATTTTCTGACCTCCTTCTAACATTGTATGACTTAACCCTTATCTTGCTGAATATTCAGTTTAGCCACACCCATCTCTGACTGTGAACCAATCAGATTACTTCATGTAATTTATTCTTACAAATCCATAACCTTCATGTCAAACAGTGTAGATCCTGATCAGATGGCTTCTTCAGAAGCCATCTGATCTGGATCCACACTGTTTCCAAAGATGAGGATGCCGTGAACAGCATGATAAGGGTTAAGATGATGAAACGTCATTTTCTCACATAAAAAAATAATGAAACGTGGGTACCCCTTGTAACAACCTCAATGAGGTGGTTCTATCAAGAACCTACAAAAAGCATAGAATCTGGGTACTTGTTAGAACAACCTCAATGAGGCGGTTCTTACAAGCACCCCCAATTTATGTTTGCAGTAAAAATAAGAACAATCTCACAAATTTTCAGCAGAAAAATGCCAGAAAAAAAAAAAATCATTTTTCGAGCTACAAAAAAAAAAAAAATCCTGACGGCCTCAGTGGCTCAGTCGGATGCACGTCCGACTGGTGATCAGGAGGACGCGGGTTCGACTCCCGCCGGGGTCGGCAACATTCTTTCGTGCAGATTGATCATGAAATCTTTTCTACGGTCATTCTCTCCCTTCCGCTGATTCAAGAAGGGCAGTTGTCAGTTTCTGGCGAAAGAATGTGCACTGTACTGGTTAACCGCTTACGTATAAGCCTGCCCAGGAAAGGGTTGATAGGTAAACTGACCGGCTCAAAAATGACCTAAATAGTGTTGACTGGGCCGTAAAACTCCAATACAAACAAACAAACAAAAAAATCCACCTTGTCACAATGTGTTCCCCCAACTTGCAATAATTTGTGTATTTGACCAAAAATCCTCTAAATCTGCCACCAAGAGAAATGCATACTTGAGAATAGATTGGGCTGCATGGTGCTTCCACGCAGAGCTGAATCAGACCACACACGAGTACTGGTAAACCGTTTAGAAGGACTCAGCCTGCCCAGGCAAAGCAGTGTGAGTCAGATCGTCCAATGTGTATAAGCCTTCTGGTTTAATTGGGCGGCAGGGCTTGAGATGTCATTTCATCTCAGTGTTGGGTAAAAGTCCCACAAAATTGGATGCAACGTCTCCAAAATGACCTAAATAGTGTTGACGGGGACGTTAACCTTTACCCTGCTGTAGGCGACAAGCCCTATCTTTGCAAACAGTGTAGATCCTGATCAGATGGCTTCTGAAGAAGCCATCTGATCAGGATCTACACAGTTTGACATTCAGTTTATGAATATGTAGAAATAAGCTGCAACAAGTAATCTGATTGGTTCAAAGTCAGAAATGGGTGTGGCTTATTGAATATTCAGCAGGTTAAAGGTTAAACCCCAATTCAAACAAAGAGAAATGTTTAGCACATTGATAATCATAACATTGTCGTTACAGCTGGTATTGGGTGTACATTTGATGTTGACCTCTGTGGCTGGACCCAGGACAGGTCTGATAATTTTGACTGGACACAGTTTGCTGGATCAACTCTGTCTTCAGGAACAGGACCAACCAATGATCACACCACAGGAACTTTAGCAGGTAAAATTTATCCCCATGTTTAAAACTTTTCATATCCAGGGCTCATGGTTGTAATTTTTTTTTCTGAAAGTGTAAATAGATATAGACATATACACCAGTGGGATCTGCTTTTAGCATGGCAAGATATGGAGATTATAAGGATCTTATATGGGTGTGAGGGGTGGATCGAAAACTGAGTTATGCCGGACAGTGATCCCGAGGGATGGATTTTTCTCTCCACCCCTCACATCCATATAGGATTCTTTTTCTTGCATACCTTCCATTTCTTAGCTTGGATTTTTAATGCTGCAGTCACTTCGGTTACCGACGTCTGCCATATTTTGATGACACTACAGGAATTTTTTATGATGTCACATGACATGCTGTGACATCAACCTTACCGACCGTGGATCTGAGGTTGTATTCAACCAGTGCATTTATCAAACATGTTACAATATTCGAATTTGGGCAAGACACCAGGGTTAGAACAGAATTTCTATCCCAAGCTGAAACTATGGATTTCCTTATCTGGTGTGCAAGAAATAGTTTTCTTTCCCTTCATATGTTCATTGCTTTGTCCATCCGGCCATCAAGATTTCTGACAACCATAGCATTCACACTATAGTTCAAGTTCAATTCTCAAGGACTGTTTGAGCTTTATTGATGATACCATCACGAAAAGACACCTGAATAAATTTGAACCCACTTTTATGCAGTAAAACTAGGGTTTATAGGGGTAAACCTTATTTTTCTTATTTCTGCTCTAAAGTATAGATTGTGGGTACTCGTTAGAACTGCCTCAATGAGGTGGTTCTAGCGAGTACCCACAATCTACATTTTGAGGAGACATAAGAAAAATATCACAAATTTTCATCTTACAATTTCTGTTATTTTTTTTCAGCGATAAAGTTCACAATGCATTTATGTCGGCCTGTTTTCATAATGAATAGTCGCAGATAAGCATGGCAGGGTGGAACTGTCAGTTTTTCACCTGCCCTTGCAATATTTAAGTAATAAGACAGTAAGATAAGTAGCATGATAATGTGAAATCAACTGTAACACAAACAAAGCTTTGGTGGTTGCACATGTACATGACCATTTGGTCAGCTTGCATAAAACATGTGTTGGTGTTTTGTTTGTTTGATTTGAGGCTGAATGTCCCTGTCAACACTGTATAGGTCATTTTGGAGATGTTGCTTCCAATTTTGTGGGACTTTTACCCGAGATTGAGATGAAATAACATCTCAATCCCTGCCACCCAATGAAACCAATAGGGTTTATAAGCATGGGCAGTTGCCGGTTTCAGTTCTGTGTGGAAACATCATGCAGCCCATCTATTTCTTCAAGCCCGATTGGTGGGGGTGTGAGTCTGAATTGGACTGCAATGTTTTCCCATGTCTTATTTTGGGGTTTCCCAAACAAACTTGACTAACTTTATACTGTAATGATCCTAAGTATTGGGACAGACAGGCCTAAGCAAACAGTGCATAGCCAGATCAGCTGTCTGATTAGGGTCTACACTGTTTGCCATTCCATCTGTACTTTTTGGACCCCTTGCTGGATCATGAAACAAATTTGTTAAAATGTTAGGAGAATTACAACAAGTCCTCAAGGTGTCCAAAATTTTAGCATTTTTACGGTATTCTCACATAATTGCTATGTTTGTTTCAGGAAAGTTTATGTATATTGAATCAAGTGCTCCTAGACGCACTGGTCAGAAGGCGTGGCTTGTCAGCCAGCAAATCAGCTTCACAAAACCACAGTGTCTCAGCTTTTACTATCACATGTACGGGCCACACATCGGCTCACTGAACGTTTATGTCAAGACAGGACTAGGCATGCCATCGACACCCATCTGGTCAAAGTCTAGGAATCAGGGACAAATGTGGAATTTAGCTCAAACAACTGTACAGCTGCCACAGAATGGCCAGTCTTATAGAGTAAGATTTTACACTTTACTTTCAGTATGTTCCTTATCATATGAGCTGCAATGAGATCATTTGCATTTGCAAAAGCTCTTCATATTTTTTTTCAGCAAAAATGTAAATATATTTGCCATATAAATGTTCAAAGTTTTAATGATAGCCTTGATAGCTCAGTGGTTAGCGCTCGGTGGCAGCCTCGATAGCTCAGTGGTTAGCGCGACTTATTAGCTCGACATGTGATTGAGAAGTACCTGGTTTTAATCCGGCCGCTGGAGGTGAGGTTTGTCCTTTGGGCAAGTTACATAATGCCCTGCCCCACTCTACCCAGGTGTAAGTGGATAGGAGTGGTGTTAAATTCACTGCCTCTCTCGATAACATTCGGAATGAGTGTTCAAGGGAGATTCTAATAAGATTGTAGCTTTCATCGCAATTGAAATAAAATAAATTAGTATAAACTAAAGTTTTAATGCTACAGAGGACCCTTGATATATCCACAATATTGGTTTCCTAAAAATTCATTGTTTAATAAGAATTTGCTACACAAAAATTATGTATTCAAGGCAGTTTCCATAGTTACACTAAGAAAAAAATTGGGTGGATATTTGTAAGAATCACCTTGGAGAGCAGAGCCTAATAAATTTTCACAACATTTGCTTCTTGGTATACTAAACGTTTTTGGAGCGTAGCTGTTGCAGCGTAGCTCCAGTGAGATGAGAAGTGATTTCGGCACTACTTTCGGTGTTAATGCATATGACCTGAGAATATAGTACCCCGTGTTAACGTAGTAGATTATTACGCCATGCGGTATCTTCTTATAGACTGCTTCACAGACCACCTATTTCAAACGGAATAGATGAATATTCTTAATAGATGAACTGTGTAGCAGTCTAATCGTTTTATAGTTCAGTTCATATAACCCAGTTTACAGCCCATTTGTACCATAAAATCCCAAACCTGGCAACTTGCAAACAGGACAAACCCAGATCAGATACCACACAACGCGGAGTCTCATTATGCCCTTCACTGCATACTTAAAAAAAGGTTCAGCCATGTTTTGCCAAATATTTCGTGGAAGCCACAACCTGACATCCCTGATTTTAAAATGAACTCATCCCATACTGATATAAGGTGTTGAGGATTCCATTCGTTTAAAATGGGTTAAAAGTAGCGTCTGATTTGGGTCTGCTATGTTTGTCCCTAAAAAGGCTGCTAGACATATACTCAGAGTATGGGTTAATGTGTGTGTGTGTGGGGGGGGGGGGGGGGGGGTGTTACTTTTTTAAAGCGACCTGTCTGCGTCCTAGGCACGTGACCATAAATAAAGCAAATTTTCAGCCCAGACGCAAGTTCGATACCTGCCGGGTTCGGCAACATTCTTTCCAGGAGATTGATCGTGAAATCTGTTCCACGGTGATTCTATCCCTTTCGCTGATCCAAGAAGGGCAGTTGTTGGTTTCCGGTAAAAGACTGTGTACTGTGCTGTATTGACAATATCTAACCAAAGAAATTGCCTTAATGCCAGATCATTTCATAAATGGCCTCGTCGAGGCAATTTATTTTTATATAATAATAACGGAGTATAATGTCTAAACCTCTTCAAATATTCCTATGGATTGATATTGACAATAACTAACCCAAGAAACTGTCGTATGCAAGATCACTTCATAAATGGCATCACCGATGCAATATATATTTAGAAAAATGTTAACAGAGTATAATGTTCAAACCCCTCTGAATATTCCGATCATTTTTGGCATTCGGGTTGATATTGACAATACCTAACCCGTGAGGCTGTTTTATGCAAGATTACTTTATGAATGGCCTCGCCGAGGCAAAATAATATAAAAAATGAATACAGAGTATAACATCTAAACCCGGCTTTGATCATTTTCGGCATACAGGTTGATATTGACAATACATAACCCGCAAAATTGTCTTATGCCAAATTACTTTACAAACGGCCTCGCCTAGGCAAACTGAAAAATTGTTTCGAAGTGTAACCTCTTATCTACTTGGAATATTTTTGACAACTGTTAGCATGCAGAGAGATAATGTACAGATCTAACCAACGCGATTCCTGAATGCCCAATTTCTTTATTTTAGCCTCGGCAAGGTAAAAAATTCACCCACTGACACGGTCTTATAACTTTCAACCCGACGGGTATATTTTTATAAGGTTTTGCATGCAGATGTAAATTGACAAGATCAAGCTAATGGTATTGTCTAATGCCAGATAGCTTTATAAACAGTCTCTACGAGGCAATTTTTAAAGACTGATTGCGGATGTATAACTTATAAACTGCTGGGAAAAGTATGATAATTTTTCACAATCAAGTCGTAACCAAGAAGAATGTCTAATGCAAGATAAATAACCTCCCAAAGGTAATTTTTCAAAAACTGATTCCATAAAATAACTTTAAAGCCGCCAAACAATTGCGCAAGCCGCAGTTATTGCACGAACTATAGCTCAGCAGAAATCTTCAAGTAAACTGTTGAACTGCATGGTTGCTGTATTGCTCAAAAACATTGATTGTGGGTTCTTGATAAAAACTGCCTCGCCAAGGCGGTTCAATCAAGTCCCCGCAATCAATGTTTTGAGCAGAGATAAGAAAATATCACAATTTTGTACCTTAAAATTTCCATTTTTTTTTTTTTTTTTGCCAAGAAAAAAATGACAATGTATTTGTACAGGCGTGTTTTCGTGATGGTTGTTGCGGGGTCTACACCTTAGCGTGAGTTAATTTCAATATTGGTCTTGTTGCTTTAACACGACTTCTGGCCCAGAATAGCTTCAAACAGCTATGTTCATTGGATCAATATGAGCCTGAATTAAAATACCAATCAGACGCTAAATCAAATTATCAAAGCTACGCTCCATCAGCACTCTCGGTGCTTTGATTTAATTTCTCCATGAATCCACCTCATCTTGAGGAAAGGATGCAGTCCACTGAAGGTGTTGTTTAATGAGTGTCTTTGTTATTATACCCCCACATACGAAGTATGCTATGGTTATACCCCACCGGCATACAAAGTATGCTACTTATACCCCAGGCATACGAAATATGCTATCGTATGCTATGGGGGTATAATGCTTTCGTCCTGCCGTTTGTTCGTCCATCTGTCCCTCCATGTGTCCGTCTTTCCGTCTGTCTGTCCGTTAACATTTTGGTTAAAGTTTTGCGACAAAGTTTCTAATAGATTGTATCTTCTGAGCCCTTTAATAGATTTAGTTGATACTTACACTGAAGTTACATACTGGTCTAAAAATTTCATTGATGCATGTCCCAACCCCCACAGTGACCTTGAAATCAAGGTCACAGACTTAGAAATTTTATATTTGGTTAAAGTTTTGCGTCAAAGTTTCTAAGAGATTGTATCTTCTGAACCCTTTGATAGATTTAGTTGATACTTACACTGAAGTTGCATACTGGTCTAAAGATTTCATTGATGCATGTCCCACCCCCCACAGTGACCTTGAGGTCAAGGTCACGGACTAAGAAATTTTACATTTGGTTAAATTTTTGTTACAAAGTTTATAGATGCCTGTATATTCTAAACTCTTAAGACAAATTCTGTTGATATTTGCATCTATGTACCAGTCCAAAGATTTCATTGACGCATACCCCACCCTGCAGCTTCAGTAACATTGATACCCCAGCCCCTTCAGTAACTTTGATGCCCTCACTCCCTTGGTCCATTTAGAAATTTTATGTTTGCTTTAGCTTTTACAAGCACATTTATAGATTCTTATAGCTTCTTGACATCTTCATTCATATTACATACAAGCTCAAAAGCTATATCAGAGTATGGCGCTGGCGAGGGGTATACTTGACCCACTGGTCGCTTTCTCTAGTATCCAATGTCAGTATAAAGAGGATTAACTTTTACGTTATATGATGATATTACTAGTTTTAAACAACTGGGCCCAGCTGTCTCTCTTCTACCTAAGAGATGATAACAGTTCTACAGAGAACTTACTTTGTAACTGCAGTATTTGTCCCCTAAATATTGGCCACTACCATAGAAAAAAAATCGGACACCTTAAGAATTTGCTGTAATTCTCCTAAAATGTTTACAAAGGAGCAGTCTCTATAAGGCTGTTTTCATGGCCACAACTGATTTCCTTTAAACTTTGTAGCTTCAAATTGGTACATATTGACTGTCAAATGGTGAATTTTTAGACTCTTTGGTCTACTGGTTTTTGCTGTATACACTATTAAAGTGGGTGGGGTAATGTCACCCCATCAAGGGTATACCAACAAAAATGCTATTATTTTTGTTCAAAGTGCATGACTGGAGGCGATGTTTGCCATATGCTTACTACCCTTTTAGGCCTAACAGCCGGTGATAACAGTCTTATAAATATCAAACAAGAGAAGAGTTTACACGCGCTTGTAAGTTGTACCCAAATATCAGTAATTTTTATTCCCCAACTTTACGAAAAACCACAACACCTTTACAGTTTTCAACTTATTTCAAAGATCTTTCATAAATATAATGTTGATGTAATAGTCATTCTAGGTATATGTCAGAATTATTGTTAGTTCATAAAACTTAAAGAGTTACCTGCCCCTGAAATTGGATTTTACCCATTTTTTTAAATCGGATTGCATTTATCCGTTTGTAGTACTCACAACTTCATTTGAAAGTGAATAAACCGATTCCATGCAAATATTATTAAATAGATGTGGACAAGGAAGTCATTTGATTTAATAGTGCATGCTAGTATTTCCTTTTTCTTTTTCTTTTTTTGGTTATTTATGAACTCTTAATTTCCAGGTGCAAATGGAACATTTGTCATCTGTCAAACATTTTTGACCACCAAAGTAGGCTTTGCTCATGTTGTGGAACCTCATTTTAGACTGATACTGTGCTTAAATATAAGCCTGTATGGTCTCACGACATGTTTAAGAATTTGTTAATTTACTGATCTTCCTCTGAATCGCTAGATGTACTCCATGTGTCAACAGCAGCATCATAACAAAATATGTTCCCGGCTTGGTTTTGCTTCATGTTCTGTTTTGTTCCGATAATATCCCAAATACCAGAGAACAGAAGCCACATGTGCGCAACATCCAACGGTACGAGCTTCACTTCTGCACCCACAATACCATCCAGTGAATGGGTTCAGTCCTTGTGTATATTCAGCCCACATGTTATATGTTGTTTTAGACGTGTGGCGAGAACGTATCTGTGCTTTGAGAACACCATCTTCTTCTTTGTGTGCCATCATCTCATATGATCCATTGTCGTCAAAATGTTCATCTGTGTAGGATATGGCTTGTTTCAGCTGGTAAATACCCAGTTTCAAATCCCTGAGTTCACCCTCAGTCATATCTGGGAAATTCTCAAGTTTCTCATCATCGATCTTTTTCCAAATAACCCGTTTTTTATCCCAGCCATTTTTTGTCGCGCCTGCTATTAGCATGGCGCGATATAGGCGCCCGGTTTTCCGTCCGTTCGTTCGTCTGTTCGTTCGTCCGTTCGTCAAGGCATCATCATTTGCGACCACCCTAGAGTTCATCCTAATGGTCAAGTTTATTTCTAAAGAACTATAAGAGCTTCATTAATGATACTTGGTACAAACTTGTATCTGGGGATGACAACTTACATGCAAGCATCCGTATTTGACCTTGACCTACATTTCATGGTTCACTGACTTTGTAAAATATTGCGACCAGCCTAGCGTTCACCCTAATGGTCAAGTTTATTTCTCAAAAACTATAAGAGCTTCATTAATGATATGTGGTACAAACTTGGATCTGTGGATTGCAACTTGAATGCAAGCATCCATATTTGACCTTGACCTACATTTCATGGTTCACTGACTTTGTAAAATATTGCGACCACTCTAGCGTTCACCCTAATGGTCAAGTTTATTTCTCAAGAACTAAAGGAGCTTTATTAATGATACTTGGTACAAACTTGTATCTGGGGATGGTAACTTAAAAGCAAGCATCCATATCTAACCTTGACCTATATTTCATGGTTCACTGACTTTGTAAAATATTGCGACCACCCTAGCATTCACCCTTATGGTCAAGTTTATTTCTTAAGATTTATAAGAGCTTAGTGATATTTGGTGCAAACTTGAATCTGGGGATGGCAACTTAAATGCAAGCATCCATATTTGACCTTGACCTAAATTTCATGGTTCACTGACTTTGTAAAATATTGTGAACACCCTAGCGTTCACCCTAATGGTTAAGTTCATTTCCCAAGAATTATTAGAGCTTCATTAATGATACTTTGTACAAGTTTGCATTTGAGAATGGTATCTTTTGAGCAAGCATCTATGTTTGACCTTGACCTTTATATCATGGTTCGATGACTTTGCGCCCCCACAGGCGCGACATAGCCTTCGGCGGAATTCTTGTTACAACCTTATCCTGCAGCTTATTTGGAGTTTTTGCTAGGGCCATCATTCTTCTAGCAATAACTTTGCCTGAATCTTTGCTTGTGACCAAAGATGGTCTAAATGCATTGCACAATGAGCAAACAATCCTTACATAGTCGCCAACATATGGTATTTGACTATTGGGCATTGGGTTGCTAAGGGCTTTCCACTTTTTAATTCTCCCATTAGCTGATTCGACAACCCATCTCACCTTTGTAACTAGCCTTGACTCATTTGCCTCTTCAGTCGTATGTTGCTTCTGAGATTTGTTTAGGAAGTGAGGCATATGAGAATTGATTTCAAAATCCTTTAGTATATCTATAGCATCCCTGAAGCCACGGTCTACAACGAGAACATCATCTTCTTCAAACCAGTCAGTAATATTTTCTGCATTAGTCTTTAACATGTGTTCGGTAATCTTAGCATCTGTGTTTTTCCCATCTGCAAGATATGGTCTCATCACAGTCAAAATGTAACCATCAGTGGCCAGAAACATCATAGGTTTCAGCAAAGGCTGTCCTTTATGTACGGAATAAGATCTTCTCTGAAATGAGTAGTTTCCACTCTTCTCCATATATATGTATGTTCCATCAGCCACTGCAATTGCAACATCAGAATTTGAATCCCCAAATAGGACATTTGCAAAAGATGATGTATGATTCAGGGATGTTAGAGAAATACTAAAGGGTTATGAAATCAATTCTCATATGCTTCACTTCCAAACCAAATCTCAGAAGCAATATATGACTGAAGAGGCGAATGATTCAAGGCTAGGTACAAAGTGAGATAGGTTGTCGAATCAGCTAATGGGAGAATTACAAAGTGAAAGACCTTAGCAACAAAATATCCAATAGTAAAATACCATATGTTGGCGACTATGTAAGAATTGTTTGCTCGTTTTGCAATGTGTTTAGACCACAAGGACTGAACCCAATCACTGGATGGTACTGTTGGTGAAGAAGTGGTGCTCGTACCGTGGGCTGTTGTGCTCATGTGCTTGCTAGCATGCACTATTAAATCAAATGACTGCTTTGTCCACATCTATTTAATTATATTTGCATGGAATCGGTTTATTCATTTCCAAATGAAGTTGTGAGTACTACAAACAGATAAATGCACTCTGATTAAAAAAAATGGGTAAAATCCAATTTCAGGGGCAGGTAACTCTTTAAATTTTATGAACTAACAATAATTCTGACATATACCTAGAATGACTATTACATCAACATTATATTTATGAAAGATCTTTGAAATACGTTGAAAACTGTAAAGGTGTTGTGGTTTTTCGTAAAGTTGGGGAACAAAAATTACTAATATTTGGATACAACTTACAAGCGCGTATAAACTCTTCTCTTATTTGATATTTATAAGACTGTTATCACCGGCTGTTATGCCTAAAAGGGTAGTAAGCATATGGCAAACATCGCCTCCAGTCATGCACTTTGAACAAAAATAATAGCATTTTTGTTGGTATACCCTTAATGGGGTGACATTACCCCACCCACTTTAATAGTGTATATAGCAAAAACCAGTAGACCAAAGAGTCTAAAAATTCACCATTAGACAGCCAATATGTACCAATTTGAAGCTACAAAGTTTAAAGGAAATCGGTTGTGGCCATGAAAATAGCCTTATAGAGACTGCTCCTTTGTTTCACCATCCAGCAAAGAGTGCAAAAAGTGCACAGGGAATGGTAAACACTGCAGACCCTGATCAGACTGCTCCTTCAGGGTCTGCACTGTTTGTTTAGCCATATCTGTCCCAATTCTTAGGATCATTATAGTATAAGGAATTAAGGGTGTAGCTTCACAATAGATATAAAAGGCCTTTTTTTCCCCTTTAATACTTGCACAAACACGTGTTGTGGACATTTGTTAGAATTGCCTCGCCAAATGTTGTGGTTATTTGTCAGAATTACCATGGCGAGGGGTTTCTAACAAATTTCAACTTGATAGAATTTCCTTGGCAAGGTGATTCTAATAAATGTGCGCAACATTTGTTTTTGTTGAATATAATATTCTTGATTATCTCCATTAATCTGTCTCATCCTGACCAAAGGATTGAAACGTTTACCATAATATTGGTATAAGTATACAGAGAACTGATTAGAAAGGACCTTGACCTCAACATCACTCTGCAGTAGGGGTTGTATATACAGTATCAGGGGTGACAACCTACGTCATAGCAGAGATGTCGTTCCCATTGAAGGAGCGGCCATTTTGGTGTAAATAGGGTAAATAAAATCCTTTAAACTAGATATGTACATTACGAGTCTTCAGAAAACATACTTCAGCTGGTAACGAAAAATAATTGCATCCCATCAGTAAGCTAATTCCACCTAGAAACATTGAAAAGGCTTAGATAGCTTCGCCACAAGATTTGATTTGGCGCTGTAAACAAGGGTAGTTCCGACATCATTGCCAAATCAGCTTGTGTCGATATATTTAAAGAAAAGGCGCATTTCTGAGACATATTTCAGTATGTTTGATTCTTTTATGACCTAATGCACCGACTGCGCCTACTTGTTGCGACAATTGCCTTTTGTGTAGTAAAAGCCGGCAAACCTACGAATGGTTATGACG
This sequence comes from Lucinisca nassula, assembly GCA_963580285.1. NCBI lineage: Eukaryota > Metazoa > Mollusca > Bivalvia > Lucinida > Lucinidae > Lucinisca > Lucinisca nassula. Next base: position 49,338,088 of record OY757021.1, read on the forward strand.
TCACTACTCTGACGTAGGTTTTTCCCCCTGAGTATAAGGCTTCAGAGCAATTTCTTAATATAACTATCCCAAGTAGTGAATAAACTGGATATGTGATAGCCGATTTGGATTTTTCAGAACTTTCAACCAGAAGTTAGGTAGGAATCAAGTAGACTTGTATGCTGACTTTAGAGTGACTGTTGTACATCGTCCTATACTTTCATCTAGCAGATTACATATTATGTAGTAACATTAAGGAAACTTTCCCGTGTTACATAATGCATTCTTTCTTGCCCCCGCCCATCTGGGCTTGAAGAAATAGATTGGCTGCATGATGCTTCCACGCAGAGCTAAAACCGACGGCACACAAGTACTGGTAAACCGCTTAGAGGATCTAAGCGTGTTCCGACAAAGCGGTGCATTGGTTTCATTGAGCGACAGGGCTTGGGATGTCATTTCATCTCAATGTCGGGTAGAAGTCCCACAAAATTGGAAGCAACGTCTCCGAAATGACCTATACAGTGTTGACAGGGATGTAAAATATGTTCTAGAAAGGGTTATCCTTTGGAAGCAAGGAATACACCACAGAACTGGAAAATATAAAGTGTGCATGTTTTCTGGGCCAGACTAGCTAGTTTCGGCCAATTAGGCCTCATCAGTGACCCTCAAATAGTTCAATCAAACAAACAAAAAGTGCATTCTTTCATATTGTGACATAGTACATTCTTTCATATCTCCAAAAAGGTTGCAATGATGAGGTGGTGTTCTTGAACTTAATACTGTAAGATACTTTTCAGGTTGTTATGGAAGGTGTCATTGGTAATGGTTACCGTGGGGATATTGCTATAGATGACATTTCAATGACAACTGGACCTTGTCCTCTTCCAGGTTTGTATCTCCACAAAGAACTTTCTTTCTTCTTTTTTACCCCCAAAATGCAACACATGTTGTCGGATCTCCAATTATATTTTATGAGAAAATTTTATTGTTTCACTTTCTTAATTTTGAAAAAAAATCAACAAGAACTTAAAAATAAAATCAGTGTGAGTTTTCAGCTTACATTGAGCTGAATGAAGACGACCATTTCATCACGTGAACAGGTCTGTGAAATGAGTACCCCACCTAAACCCCAATTTATATAGAGAAAACTGGGGTTTACGGGGGTATAAATTAATTTTCTTATTTATGCTACAAGACATAGGTTTTGGGTACTCATTAGAACCGCCTCTATGAGGCAGTTCTAATGAGCAACCAAAACCTATGTTTGCAGCAAAAATAAGTATAATATCACAAATTTTCATCAGAAAAGTATCCATTTTGGGGATGTGAAAAAATGCACTATGTCGCATGGGCGTGTTATAGTAATGATAATGGTTGTCTCCCTCATCAATAATAAATACTCTTGCTGCAGTAAAATCATGTGCTTCTGAACAGGTTGACAATTTGAACAGAATGATTACATAGCTAGTCCTTCTCAGTTGATTGGCTGAAACTCTCAGTTAACTGAGGTAATGTTAATACACCAAAATCTCGTTATAACACTATTGATGGGGTCCAAAGCAGAAACCGTTTAAGTTCAACAACCATGTTATATCCAAACAAAAATGTATAGATTATATAGAAAAATGGTCATTTTTTCTATATAATCTATACATTTTTTGGATCCATTTTGAAACTGTGTTATATCCAAAATCGTGTTATAATGAACCGTGTTATAATGAGGTTGTGGTATAACATTATTGAATATGCACCGCAAATCTGAAGAAGCAGGATTGCAGTGGTATAGATTTTTGGACAAATCCTAAGCTCCGCCTTGACTTTCTGTGTGAAGCGGAATTTTACTGGTATTCAATATGCTAAATATGGATTACAGTTTCTTTGCTTTTTTGACAAACATGTCACTTATGATGCAGATTCTTGTTCGGCGTGTCATTGTGTTTTGACATACTTGCACTTTAATAAACTGGCAACAGATGTCATATTGCTAAACTGCTAGTTGAATAGTTGTAAGTTAAGAGTAATAGTTGGCAATGAAAGGAAATAGTTTGTTTTGGTGGAAACTACATGTCAAACTGCAGACAAGGACCTGGTTAACATTCAACCATTTAGTATGGCCCAAAACCCATATTTTTGTTGAAAAAAATGTAACGCTGTAGTAAATATTGTATTTGCTAGAATAGCTATTTTAACCATTAACAAGTTTGTTAAGCAATGAGGCAATGCACAACTATGCCCACATTAAGCATTAGATTTGCTTCGTTTGTAAGTGATGTATTGGAAATTCCACACTGATATATTCTTGTTCCGCAAATGATAAAAAATCTTCATATAGGCTTAAGGTGAATGGGAACGCCTGGCAGAATATTCCACCATTTTTCATAAGTAGACAACTTTCAGGGCTTCCTATTGGCTTTTCTGAAAAGCCCTATCCCACTGAAAAAGGGGTCTACTCTTAAAGGAAAAAATTTACTCCTCAGGAGCAAATTCTTTCCTTTTAGAGTTGACTGCTATTGACATGGGAGACAAAAACAATTTTGCAGGAGTTGCCTCCCTTGAAGAGGTATGCATTGCACTGAAGGAGCTGTCTTACAAGAAAAATACCCTTACCATTCTCCGAATTATGTCTCCCCCGAAAAATTTTTTTTCGGAGAGACATATTGTTTTTCCCCCGGGCGTCTGTCTGTCTGTCTGTCTGTCCGTCTGTCTGTCTGTCTGTCTGTCACACATTCGTGTCCGCTCTATAACTTGAAAACCGTTGGAGCTATCGTCACGAAACTTAGTATAAATATAAATCAGCATTAGACGACGTGCAGTGCGCAAGAACTATAACTCTCGCATTTATACTTTTTGAATTATCTCCCTTGGAAGTTTGTTGGTATGTATATATGTATGGGCAAATCGTGTCCGGTCAATAACTTTCTTATTTTCAGATGGATTTTAAAATTACTTGGCAGAAATATTAACAACCATAAGACGATGTGTGGTGCGCATGAATCAGGTCGGTACCTCAAAGGTCAAGGTCATACTTAGAGGTCAAAGGTAAAAAAAGGGGCCTTTTTTTCGTATTTGGTCAATAACTTTCTTATTTTGAGATGAATTTTAAAATTACTTGGCAGAAATATTAACCACCATGAGACGATGTCTGGTGTGCATCAGGCAGGTCAGTACCTCGAAGGTCAAGGTCATACTTAGAGGTCAAAGGTAAAAAAAGGGGCCTTTTTTTCGTGTTTTGTCAATAACTTTCTTATTTTGAGATGGATTTTAAAATTACTTGGCAGAAATATTAACCACCATGAGACGATGTGTGGTGTGCATCAGGCAGGTCAGTACCTCGAAGGTCAAGGTCATACTTAGAGGTCAAAGGTCAAAAAGGGGCCTTTTTTTCGTGTTTTGTCAATAACTTTCTTATTTTGAGATGGATTGTGAAATCAATTGGCAGAAATGTTAACCAATATAAGACGATGTGTTACGTGCATGACCCAGGTTGGTACCTCAAAGGTCAAGGTCATACTTAGAGGTCAAAGGTAAAAAAGGGGCCTTTTTTCCGGTTTTGTCAATAACTTGCTTATTTATAGATAGAATTTGAAGTTACTTGGCAAAAATGTTAACTATCATGAGACGATGTGTTGCATGCATGATTCAGTTTGATACCTCAAGTGTCAAGGTCATACATAGAGGTCAAAAGTCAAAAAAGGGGCCATTTTTTTCGTGTTTGGTCAATAACTTTCTTATCTGTAGATGGATTTTGAAATTGCTTGACAGAAATGTTAAACACCATGAGATGATGTGTTGCACGCATGACCCAGTTTGGTACCTGAAAGGTCAAGGTCATACATAGAGGTTAAAGGTCAAAAAGGGGCCTTTTTTTGTGTTCTGTCAATAACTTTCTTATTTTTAGATGGATTTTGAAATTACTTGGCAGAAATGTTAACCACCATAAGACGATGTGTTGCGTGCATGACCCAAGTTGGTACCTCAAATGTCAAGGTCGTACTAAGAGGTCAAAGAACAAAAAGGGGCCTTTTTATGCCTCCAACTTTGAAAAAGTTGGAGGGGCATATTGGTTCTGGTTTGTCCGTTCGTCTGTCCGTTACGCTTTTGATGCATAGCATAACTAAAGAACCGTGTATGCTAGGGTTTTGAAATTTCATATATGGATTCCTCATGGAAAATTAGCTGACACATATTTTTTTTCTCGTCCGGATTATGCCCCCTTCAAGAGTTATTGCCCTTTGAATTTTTTTTAATAAAATCTTGTCAGCAAGATATCTCAAAAACTATTGGAGCTAGAGCCTTAAAAATTGGTGAATATATTGGTGGTGATGAGTAGATGAACTGATTAACTTTTGACAAAATTCCGAAAAATACTTTGTGAGTTACGGCCCTTTGTCATTTTAGTAATTTGTGCCCATTGTAATGTATGCTAAAAGTGATGCATAGCATAACTTTAGAACCGTGTATGCTAGGGTTTTGAAATTTCATATATGGATTTCTCATGGAAAATTAGCTGACTCGTATTTTTTTTCTCGTCCGGATTATGCCCCTTTCATGAGTTATTGCCCTTTGAAATTTTTTTAATAAAATCTTGTCAGCAAGATATCTCAAAAACTATTGGAGCTAGAGCCTTGAAAATTGGTGAATATATTGGTGGTGATGAGTAGATGAACTGTTTAACTTTTGACAAAATTCCGAAAAATACTTTTTGAGTTATGGCCCTTTGTCATTTTGGTAATTTGTGCCCATTGTAATGAATGCTAAAAGGGATGCATAGCATAACTTTAGAACTGTGTATGCTATGGTTTTGAAATTTCATATATGCATTCCTAATGGAAAATAAGCTGACGCATATTTTTTTTCTCATCCGGATTATGCCCCTTTCAAGAGTTATTGCCCTTTGAAATTTTTTGAACATTTTTAAAGTTACTTTGCAGAAATGTTTATCTTCATTAGATGATGTGTTGCACACAAGACCCGGCTCAATACCTCCAATGTCAAGGTTATACTTAGAGGTCAAAAACGGGGGAGACATCTGTGTTTTTGTAGAAAAACAAGTTCTAGTTATGTACTGCAAATATTTATGTGCAACCAACTAATAGGACTAGATGCATGACTTGTTGCATAAAACTAGCATAAGGTCTCTTCTACATTCTGTCATCACGAAAACAGACCTATATAATTTTGACCCCCTTAAACCCCACTTTTATATAGTAAACCCTGAGGTTTGCAGGGGTATTCATTATTTTTGTTATTTCTGCTCAAAAACATAGATTATGGGTACTTGTTAGAACCCGCTTCATCGAGGCGGCGCTAATGAATATCCACAATCTATGTTTTGAGCAGATATAAGAAAACTATTCAAAATTTTTCATCTGAAAATTTTCATTTTTTGATGTTAAAATTTACAATGTATTTGTATAGGCGTGTTTTCGTAATGTGCATAGGCGAGTGTGCAGCGCAGGCTCGCCTGAGCCTTTGCTGGTCATCTCTCATGAACTTGCTCAGATAGTGAAATTTGTGTGTCTTTTGCTTAGGAAACTGCGATTTTGAGAAGGGGATGTGTACCTGGATGAACCTTGGTGGCGACACGTTTGACTGGAAACTAGGCAGAGGCAGGACCCCAACAGGAAATACAGGGCCAAATAGTGACCACACACTTGGAACACCACTAGGTAAATATGGGCTGGTGGCGATTAAATGAGCCCCGCCAAGCGAATTTGTGTCTTCGAGCATTCCGTCATGACAAATTTTAACTGCGCATGCCCAGCCATTCAGAGGGGCCAGGGATATGGCTCTCTGTCTGAAGGTTCCTCTTGATTCACTGCTTGTATGAGCGAGCAGCGAAGGTTCTGGCGAGACTGCGCGGTTGCGCAGGCTCGCCTGAACCTTCGCTGCTCGCATAGGCGATAAGTACCAAAATCGCTTGACGGGGCCCATATGGGCAGGTAGCGGTTAAATGTTTTTCCTTTATGTAGAGGGTGCTTTTAAAAGGAAGGAGCTTCCTTTCATAGAGAAAATTTTCCTGCTAGGAAATTTAGAAATTAATTTTCTTTTTAGGACAGAAAACTCTATTTTTCTTGGCTGGACTAGCTAGTTTAGGCCAATTAGGCCTCATCAGTGACCCTCAATTATATTTCCGTATTCTGCAGTGAAATTAATGATCCCAAAGGACTAGAAACTATAATCCTCTTTGATGAAGGACAGGGAAACTTTTCCCTGTCGCCACACATTCCCTTTACACTAGCTGTAGTGAAGTTAAACATGTTCTGTAAGAAGATAATCTGTTGGAAGCAAGGACTACAACATAGAACTGGAAACTGTGGACTGTACAGGTTTTTTTTTGTGTTCCAGACTAGCTAGTTTTGGCCAATTAGGCCTCATCAGTGATCCTCAAATATTTTCATAATCCACAGTGAAATCATTGATCCCAAAGGACTGGAAAATATAATATACATTAACCCATTGTATACTAGTGGACTCTTCTATTACTCTATGTTGGACAAGTCCAGTTATCATATAAGGGATGTCAGGCCTATTTTTCCATTTTTATTAGTTCGGCTGTTTTCGAAGAAAACGACAAGGTATTGTCATAGCTCTGGCGTCGTCTGCGTCATCGTGCAAAAACTTGGACATTTTGTAATATCTCTGTCATTACTGAACATATTTACTTGAAACTTGGACTAGTTGTTCATTATGAAAAGGGGGTGCAGCCGAGCGTTGGCACCCGCATGCGGTGCTCTTGTTCTATTTTTGATGGAAAATTCTGTGAGCAAATAGTGCCAGCCCAGATCAGATGCCGCATTCTGCGGCATCTGATCTGGGCCTGCACTGATTGCGAAGGTACCCCTATAGGGGTTTCTGGCATACAATGGGTTAAATGTCAGTTTTAGCATGTGTCCCTAGGCATAGAAATCCATCTTTTCAGCCCATGACAAAATGCCCCTTAGCATTCTGTGATGTGTTCTTTAACTGTGCATCCAACTAACAAGGCTAAGCATATAAATTGTTGCATAAAGCTAACTCAATAATTTCTTTACATGTTAGCTAGCAATAATTGAAATTATCTATTTTTATATACATTTCAAGCGATTTGATTGGTTGAAATAAAAGCTTTATACTTCGATTAATCCCATGAGCAAGAATCTCAGAACTAATCACACAGCGACATGTAGTAATATAACGCAACATCATAGAGCATGTTTAGAATCCGCGCGTTATGTCATTGTTTATGAATAGGGATGTAACGATAGTAAGAAAATAACTATTGCGATAGTATTGACATTGCAGGAAGAAACATTGCGATACTATTACTATTGCTGACTACTATTGCAATACTATTGCGATACTATTGCCTGAAACATATTTTCTTGTTTGAGAAGGAAATAAGAACTATTCAATCCTTCAAACTGTTTTCTGTATGCTTTATCTGCATACAAGAAATAAACAAGATAATTTACACAAGAGGGACACCTGTTGTAAACTCCTGTTTGCTTTTCTGTCTGCCCTACATGAAAAGGAAACAGCTCCCCCAGAGCATCTTTTTTCCTTTAAGTGTAAATCCTTCTGGAAGAGCCGGGAGACTCATTTTAATAGAAGTAGCCAAGTAAAATGTATCAATTCACAGTGAGAATGTGAAATCAGTTTCCTAATCAAAATAAATGTAAGCTCTTCATGAAAGCAATGAAATCTTTGCTCGTCTTCAAAAACACTTCAGACATGACAAAGTGACTAAATACACCTCAACCTCGTTATAACACTGAACTTTGGGTCCAACCAAACCGACAATGTTAGTTAACCGAACCGTGTAATACACGCCGGATATGCAGTCTATTCTATAATTACACTGTAAACACAAGCCTCCGGCGCTACCGATAAGCCTATAATGTTCCGCGTGACAAGGTGTGAAAATAAGATAAAGTTTTGTCTCTAATTTGCATTTATCCCTCTATCATAAAATTTAATCCACAATCAAAATCACTCATAAGACGATTAGCTTCATCTATCGGTAGATGTATGCATATTAATAAAAACAGACTATTCTACTTCCTCGTGCATGGCTATATTTTGGCGCCAAAAAAGCAGACGCTTGGCGGGAAAAGTCGAACGCTTTAATTTGTGTAAACACATCTGTATGCTGTTGTTGGTGAAGCAGATCGAGCTTCTGGGTATAAATCCGGAATTGTGCAGGGTGCTGTTTTCTATCCACCTCTATCCACAACTGTTTAGCTATTGAGAAAATATGTTTTACCGGTTATGAAAGAAATATGCTTCATTAAAGTAAATAGTAGATAGCTGAAAAACTATGTCAGCAATGCATACGATTCAGAATCAGAATCGTTACCGATGACACGTCAAACGAATCCATACACAAGAACCTGTGTTTTGGGAAGTTAGATTTGAATCTTAAGACCGAAAATCTGAGGAAATTTTTAATATAAGTCTCAGTGCTTCAAAACACAATCGATGGCATGCGTTTGTTAAGCGGAACACCTTAAGTTTGAGATCAGGGCTAAAGAATTTTTATATCCAAATCGGCCCCGGTCAACCGATGACGTCATCAGTAACGTGCCGAACATGCCTTACAATGTCATCCCAACATTCTTGCATCTGCCAACTTATCTAATTTTCCATCATTTTCATTGTGTAATGGGTTTTTTTCCAAACATCATTCGTATTTTCCTTTTGTTGTTTGGTAAAATCTTTTAAAATATTTTAGCAATACAAATAAACAGAAAATCGTACCACTTTTTATTTTTAATTGTTTTCTAGTGCGGTATTTCCCTTACATGGTGTCCAAGATTCAAAATTAATTTCTCGGCTGTATAAACATGTCTTGATGCCCAAATAATAAACAATCTTTACAGGACAACACGTATTTCATTTCCTTTGATGTCTGTTATTGACAAAATAAGAATCCTCTAAAACATCAACCAGAACATTTTTTTTTGCATCTTTTGAAGCGGTTGTGACATATGCGGACTTTCCATGCTTCATGTGCTAATTAATGCGGGCGGCACCCTTTGATAATATATACCACTGTGTAAACACGCATTTATTATCGCTTTTCTTATCATTGGCTTACAGACAGCTTGCAGATTAGCGTAATCAAAATATGCGTGGTCGTCCGTGTCAATTATTTCGAAATCAATTAACATCAAAGTGCTGTTGAAATATGCTTCAGAAAGTTGTAAATTTACCAGTTCAATGAAGGAATATTCTGCATTCTGACCTTATACCGACATCGGGTGTTAAGTGGATAATGTGTAACAAAATAGGATGCATAAACACAGTGTATCTGCAGGCTAACGCCAAATCACGACCACCAAATCACGATTCGGCTGTAATTTTATTGCCTTTATCTGGCGACAAGCAGCCGTTGTCTCCCACTGACACAGGAGATTATTGGATAATAATTAGGACAGTGTAGTTTGACTGGGTACAACACGTAGGTGGTAATAAAGAATATAAATTATATTAGGATGAAAACAACTTCGGGAATTATCTGAAAAACTTGTGATATAGAAAACTATCGAAACTATTGCACGACCCGCAGAAAAAGCGACTGACTGAAGTCGGTTGATTTCTAAGAGTGCCCTAAAATCACCGTGTCATTTGGTCAGTCTGTCAGTCTGTCCGTCCGTAACCCGTTTGTGAAAATTGGTGATAGTGACTTAACCACTTGGAATATTTAAACAATTTTTGGCATACTGATAGATATCAATGAGATCTAACCAATGAACTTGCGAAATATTACATTCCATTTAGTATAGCCTCGCCGAGGCGAAAAATGTGAAAATTTTCTATTTACTTCTCCTCGGAAACCGTTGGGCCGATTGAAGTCAAATTTCATATGGAGCCTCTATGGGACTGGGGAAACCAAAATTTGCTCATGGGGTCCAGGTCACATGACCAAAATGGCCGCCAAGCCATATATGGTAAAAACCCTTCAAAAATAGTCTTCTCCAGAACCACTGGGCAGATTTCCACGAAACTTGATAAATAGCATCTGGGACGTAGGCCCATCATAAATTGCTAAAATGGTGACTCTGGGTTGACCTTGACCTTCTTTGTGCCTAGGTCAAACATTGACACATATGCTTTTGTATTGGAAAAGTGAGAATGCATTTTATCCTGCAAACGATTCAGAATACAATGCTAAAGTATAAGATATATTTCTGCTCCTTACGATAAGGCGCATTTATTGGGGGAACCGTTTTAGGTCCAGGTCACATGACCAAAATGGCCGCCATACCCATATATGGTAACACTCATAAAGCTAAAAGCATCCGGCGGGTCGTGCACTTCAGCAGAAGCACTGGTCGATAGTTCAAAGCACTATCGGCGATAGTCATCAATGTTTAACTTTACCATCAATGCAGTACTATTGGCCCAGTGCCTATCGCAATGCATCGATGGTCCGATGCATCTTTACACTCCTATTTATGAGCGATGTCAACAGCGTTCGATTAAAAGATGGAAAACTATTGAAAACGTATATATTAGAAGACAAATAAACTGAATTTAAAGATTTGTTTTTTTTTTCTTTTAGGTTTCTTTCGAAGATGGCAGCTTCCAATTGAATAATTAATCTGCCTTGGTCGTTGGTCAGTGCATTCCTACGCTTTTGAAATAATTTCTCAAAAACATCCAATTTTGATGGCACATTTGTAATGTTTCTATAAGAAAGTTGGATAAGGATTCATTCCTATAGTAAAGACTCTGAGAAGATTGCATGTATACATGGATTTGCATCTGAACCTTTGCTGGTTGCCTGTGGGATCAGTACCCTTATCTTATGAACTGCCTCGTTTCTTTCTTCAGGTCAGTATGTGTATATTGAATCCTCTTTCCCTCGTCGACGAGGTGACAAAGCAGATTTGAAGAGTATCCAGTTTGACCCGACAGGGCCTCGCTGTTTGAACTTCTGGTTTAATGTCCACGGCAGCAACATGGGAACATTGAGAGTGATGACAGCTCCCTCTAACAACAGTAATTCAAGAACAACAATCTGGCAGGTCTACGGACAAGACTTCGGAACCAACTGGCAAAGCGGGAGGGTCACCTTCTCTAGCAGAGTACCATTTAATGTAAGTTCTGGGAAACTTCCATAACATGGATGATTTATTAACCAAGGCTAATTCTAACTCACTCTTCAGTCCCCAGAGAATTCTCCTGTAGTGCTTGGTATCCATATTTTAACTCTTATCCTGCCGAATAAATTAAATTTAGCCTCACTCATTGCTGACTATCAGCTAATCAAATATAATGTATTTTGTTCAAATTTTACACAAACAGTGTAGATCCTAACTCTTCAGAAGCCCTCTGATCAGGCTCTACACTTTTTGTCATTCAGTTTGTGAATTTGAACAAAAGTATCATATCATGTAATCTGATTGGCTGATAGTCAGAAATGGTTGTGGCTAATACAAATATTCAGCGGGGTCCAGTTGTTCAAAACTAACATCATCTTTAGTCAACAAATCGTTAAAACTTTAATCATTTAATATGGCCAAATATACTAATATTTTTTTCTGAAAAAAAAAAATATATGACATCACAAAAACACGCCTATATAATTTTGACCCCCTTCGGACCCCACTTTTATATAGTAAAACTGGGGTTTGCAGGGGTGAACCTTATTTTTTCTTATTTCTGCTCTAAAATATAGATTGTGGGTACTCGTTAGAACCGCCTCAATGAGGCGGTTCTAACGAGTACCCACAATCTATATTTTAGGCAGAAATAAGAAAAATATCACAATTTTTCATCTTAAAATTTTCATTTTTTCAGCGATAAAGGTTACAATATATTTGTATAGGCACCTTTTCGTAATGGAAGATTTTGCAGATGCATTTGGTACAAAAAGGGTTAAAGAGGTGATTCTAAAGCGCATCCAAATTAAGAAAATATCAAAACATTTCTCCTAGAAAGGCCTGCTCTAGGATATGAAAAACGCAGTTAGCACACAGGAACGCTATTGCTAAGTATTTTGTTCTCTTTATTCAGATAATATTTGAGGCAGTGATTGGCTCAGGAATTAGTAATGACATGGCTCTGGATGACATCTCATTGACAGACTCAGCATGCCAGAGTAAGTTTGACTTTTTTTAACCAGTACTTAAAGATCATTTCCTTAATCTGGCCTCGGTTGCTCAGTCAGATACACGTCTGACTGCTGATCAGGAACACGTGAGTTCAGTACCTGCCGGGGTTGGCAACATTCTTTCCTAGAGATTGATCATGAAATCTTTTCTACAGTCATTCTCTCCCTTCCGCTGATTCAAGAAGGGCATTTGTCAGTTTCTTGCGAAAGAATTTACATTGTACTAGTTAACCGCTTATGTATAGACGGATCCAATGTTTTGACACGTGCCCTTGTTTACTTGTCACTGCGCATGCGCAAGACTACTTTTCCTTTTGATCACGATCTTTCGTGGTTGGCAAAAGGACGCTGGTTCCATATAAACACATTGTAAATAGGTTTAATATTGCGGGCATATTTTAGTTGACTGTTACAGAAAATCGATCGAATTACACTTTAAATGAGTAGATAAATATATTCTAGACTTCATTCCTGCATCTTATGCATTTTTAGTCATTCGTTTTGCGCTTTTTTAATACAAATAATTAAGACCATCCCGCCTCATTACCTGCCTAAGTTTAACAGGTAATTATCATCAAAACAGCCTCAAATAGTCTAGAAACCAATAATTACTAGCTAAAACATGTCTATTTTAAAAGTTTAAAGGTCTATTTTGTCGTTTCGATTCCAAACAAAACACAAGTTTACAGAAAATAACATCGCATTTACAATGGCGACAAACGGCCAAAGACGTTTTTTGCCCACCACCGGTAAGTCCCGGCAAATAGTATTATTGAGTGATGACGTAGTGTTTGGATGTGTCTATAAGCCTGACCAGGAAAAGTGTGGATAAGTAAACTGACTGGCTCAAAAATGACCTAAAATAGTGTTGACTGGGCTGTTAAACTCCAATACAAACAAACAAAACAAACAAAGATCGTTTCCTTAACATGATAGAACTTGCATGGTAACTCAGTTGAGTTCATGTAGATTTAGAAAAAAAAATAAGTATGCCAATTTTTTTAATACTGTAAAATTGCTAAAAGCTTGGACATCTTGAGGACTTGCTGTAATTTTCGTAAAATCTTAATAAGTGTATTTTATGATCTAGCAAGGAGTCCAAGATGTGCAGATGGAATGCCAAACAGTGTAGGCCCTGATCTGACTGCTCCTTTAGAAGCAGTCTGGTTATGCACTGTTCGCTTAGGCCTGTCTATCCCAATACTTAAGATCATTATGGTCCAAAAAAATTTCATGTTAATGCTTTAACCCATGTTAGCCTAGCATCCCATAAGAAGGACATTGATAAACATTGTAGACCCTGATCAGATGCCACATTCTGTGGCAAAGAATGTGGCATCTGATCAGGGTTACCAATGTTTGTGTAAGAACAGGAGGTTTTGTTAAGGTTTCAATAGATAAAATGGTCCTGAAACTCCTTAATTCTTGTTCTGCTGAATAAATCAATTTTGCTACTTTCATTTTTAGCTCACCAGGGGGGGTTATAGTATAGGCAGTGATCCACCATCCGCGTCCGCGTCTGCATCAACATTTCCAAATGACTTCTCCTCAGAAACTGCTGGGCCAATTGAAACCAAATTACATGTGGGTTCTCTATGGGTTGGGGGAAAGAAAGTTTGTTCATGCCATCGTGGTCACATGACCAAGATGGCCACCATGTCCATATATGGTAAAAACCTTAAAAAATCTTCTTCTCAGGAACCAAACCGCGGCAGACCTTGAAACTTGGTATGCAGCATTGGTCACTCGGGCCCTACCAAGTTTGCTCAAATGATGATTGGTTGACCTTGGCCTGTTTTACATCAAGGTCAATTTTGGTCACTTAGACATTTGTATGGAAAAAGGGCAAAACAGTGTATTTTTCTGAATGCATAGCATCAGAAATGATATTTGTAATCAGCTGAATGGAAGTTTATCAATTCCAAAGGTCAAGGTCATTTACTGACCTTTGTCCTGGAAGGCTCAGATTCAGTAATGTTATCTTCTTCTCAACTTAAACTGCTGGGTAGTTTGAAATCAAATTACATGTGGAGCCTCTATGGAAAGGGGGAACGAAAGTTTGTTCATAAGGACTGGGTCATATTACCAAAATGGTCGCCATGCCCATATATGGTAAAAACCTTTAAAAATCTTCTTCTCAGGAACCAAATTGCCGATGACCTTAAAACCTGGTATGCGACATCAGGGACTCTGACTCTACCAAGTTTGTTCAAATTATGACCTTCGATTGACCTTGACCTGTTTTACATCAAGGTCAAATTTGGTCGCTTTGGCATTTATATGGAAAAAGTGCAAAACAGTGGATTTTTCTGATTGCATGGTAGCCTCTGGCATCAGAAATGATATTTGCAGTCAGTTGAATAGAAGTTTATCAATTCCAAAGGTCAAGGTCATTTACTGACCTGGAAGGCTCAGATTCAGTATTGTTATCTTCTTATCAACTTAAACTGCTGGGTAGTTTGAAACCAAATTACATGTGGAGCCTCAATGGGAAGGGGGAACGAAAGTTTGTTTGTAAGGACTGCGTCACATGACCAATATGGCCACCATGCCCATATATGGTAAAAACCTTTAAAAACCTATTTCTCAGGAACCAAATGGCCGATGACCTTGAAACTTGGTATGTAGCTTCGGTGCCTCGGGCCCTGCCAAGTTTGTTCAAATGATGACCTTTGATTGACCTTGACCTATTTTATGTCAAGGTCAAATTTGTTCACTTAGACATTCGTATGGAAAAAGGGCAAAACAGTGTATTTTTCTGATGGCATAGTAACCTGTGGCATCAGAAATGATATTTGTAGTCAGCTGAATGGAAGTTTATCAATTCCAAAGGTCAAGGTCATTTACTGACCTTTGTCCTGGAAGGCTCAGATTCAGTAATTTTATCTTCTCAACTTTGTTTGTTTGATTTGAGGTTTAATGTCCCCGTCAACACTGTAACGGTCATTTTGGAGAAGTTGCTTCCAATTTTGTGGGACTTTTACCCAGACCTTGAAACTTGGTATGCAGCATTGGGCACTCGGGCCCTACCAAGTTTGTTCAAATGATGATTGGTTGACCTTGGCCTGTTTTACGTCAAGGTCAAATATGGTCACTTAGACATATGTATGGAAAAAGGGCGAAACAGTGATTTTTCTGATTGCTTGGTAACCTCTGGCATCAGAAATAATATTTGCAATCAGCTGAATGAAGTTTATCAACTCCAAAGGTCAAGGTCATTTGCCAACTTTTGTCCTGGATGGCTCAGGTTCAGTATTTTATAATCTTCTTCTCTACTCAAACTGCTAGGTTGATTGAAACCAAATTATATGTGGAGCTTCTATGGGAAGGGGGAATGAAAGTTTGTTCTTAAGGACTGGGTCACATGACCAATATGGCTGCCATGCCCATATATGGTAAAACACCTTTAAAGGAACCAAATGGCCGATGACCTTGAAACTTGGTATGCAGCATTGGGGGCTCGGACCCTACCAATTTTCTTCAAATGATGACCTTTGGTTGATCTTGACTTGTTTTTACGTTAAGGTCAAATTTGGTCACATAGACAATTGTATGGAAAAAGGGCAAGACAGTGGATTTAAATGATTGCATGATGGCCTTTTGTTGTCACATGACCAAGATGGTCACCATGCCTGTATACCTCTGGTGAGCGAAGTGGCCCATGGGCCTCTTGTTTCATGCAAAAGAGCATGCAGCTAGCCCTGTAGGCTGTCTGCCCATATGCATTTAAAGAATGGAAGTTGTCACTTCATTTTGTTTCTTTTACAGCTCAGCCCTCGTCAGCATTTGTGCAACTACCCAGCTCCTCAGTCGCCCCAACAGCATCTACTACAACTGTGGCTCGTAAGTATTTTTATCGTATGACGTCATTGATAAACAGTGGATAACGTCATGTAATAACAATTTGGCGGGATTAAGTAACATCATGACGACGTCAATGTCACATTTTTGTGGTAAAATTGTCAAATTTAAAGGCGATTAAATCCAATTTAAAGTGGTCATATGATAAACAAAATCTTACACCTGGTCATTTCATATGAAATTTATGAAACTCACCGAAGGCTCGTTTCATAAATTTCATATGAAATGACCACCTCTTTGTCTGTCATGAGGAGAAACATTACGAAAACACGCCTTTACAAATACATTGTAAACTTTACCACCGAAAAAACTAAAATTTCAAGATGAAAAATTGTGATATTTTTCTTATTTCTGCTCAAAATATAGATTATGGGCACTCGTTAGAACCGCCTCATCGAGGCGGTTCTAACGAGTACCCACAATCTATATTTTAGAACAGAAACAAGGTTTTCTCATGTAAACCCCAGTTTTACAATATAAAAGTGGGGTTCAAGGTGCTCAAAATTATATAGACTTGTTTTCGTGATGTGGAAAAACTATCAGCCTAATACACTTGTCTATGTAACATGATGTCTGACTTGATAACGTTAAAAATTTATGACAGTATATTCTGTGAGATACTGATGGAAACCCGTGGACATCATGTAAAGTTGCTTTTCATTGTCTGTTTTTTTGTCCCATCACAAAAACATGCCTATATAAATGCATTGTAAACTTTACCATGAAAAAAGCGAAAAGTTTAGGATGAAAATTTGTGATATTTTTCTTATTTCTGCTCAAACGATAGAGGCAGTTCTAACAAGTACCCACAATCTATATTTTAGAGAAGAAATAAGAAAAAATAAGGTTTACCCCTGTAAACCCCAGTTTTACTATATATTCAAAGTGAGATAACTTTCCTATAAGCCCTGTCCCACTAAAAGTGGGGTATATTCTTAAAGGAAAGAATTTGCTCCTTGGGAGCAAATTTTTTTGCTCCTCAGGAGCAAATTCTTTCCTTTAAGAGTTGACCCCTATTGACATGGGAGACATATCTTTTTGAATGAGTTAACTCCCCTGAAGGTGTATCCATTCCCCTTAAACAGACTTGATAGTATGATGGTCACCATTGTATACTTGGGCCTTGCTTAGCATTATGGGAAAAGAGAAGTGTTGAAATGGATAGTTTTTCTGTATGCCCTGGTTTTGGTCTACCTCTAATTTGCAAACAGTGAAACCCAAATGCAAAATAAAAAAATGTGCACACGGTTCGCAACAGATTACCAGCCTGTGGTAAACAGCCACTTATGGGAAAGTCAAGGAGTGGTTGCTTGAGACAGACATTAGCTTAATAAGGGTGAATTTCTGCTTATCATGTTAACAAGTCAGTGAAATGAATACCCATCTAAACCCCACTTTATATAGTGAAAACTGGGGTTTACAGGGGTATACATTAGTTTGTTTATTTCTGCTCCAATACATAGGTTGTGGGTACTCATTAGAACAGCCTCAATGAGGTGGTTCTATTGAGCGTTTGCAGTATAAGTAAGAAAAATATAACAGATTTTCATCAGACAAGTAACCATTTTGGAGATGTGAAAAAATGCATAATGTTGCACAGGTGTGTTATGTTGCCTTTGCTGGGATCTGATAACATGGCCTTTCAATACTGGTTTGACATACTTGCTGCTCTGTTTCAGTACCACCATCTATCTACGATTGTGATTTTGAACAAGGACTGTGTCGCTGGACTCAGGCTAAAGATGATGTGTTTGATTGGACCAGAACAAGAGGTCCCACTGCCTCAACTCAAACTGGACCAACAGTAGATCATACAAAAGGGACAGGTATGTAATGATAAATAGGTGGCTCTTGTATTGCGCTCTTCTGTCCAGTATTATATCACTCAATATATCACTAGATTCGATTTAACCCTTATCATGCTGAATATTCATTTAAGCCACACCCATTTCTGTCTATCAACCAATCAAATTACTTGATCTAATTTATTGCTACAAATTCATAAACTGAATGCCAAACAGTGTAGATCCTGATCAGATGGCTTCTGAAGAAGCCATCTGATCTGGATCTACACTGTTTGCAAGGATAGGGGTTGTCGTGAACAGCACGGTAAGGGTTAATAGAGGCTATGTAGGCGACCAGTGTTAAAATGATAAGTTTACCCTTCTGTTCAAGCTTGACTCTAACAATGTTATACTTTACTGTATGTTTTTGGACAAACGGGCATGAGCAAATAGAGTAGACCCAGATGTGGTATCTCATCAGGGTTTACACTGTTTGCAACTTTGTTAGACACATTATCGGGTATTGAATGGCACTATTCAAATACTTGATTACTAGCAAGTCAGTAATGATAATCATTTCTCTGGAATTTATTGATTGATTAATCGATTTTGCAATTAATCGTGCCAGCCTTACATGCAACTATATCTACAGATCTGCAAGCATCAAAGACTATGACAAAACTGCATAAATGCGCAGGCTTGACTGATCCTTTGCGGGTAACTATGGAATAAGTTCCCTTTTGCTCATGAAGTGGCTTAATAAAAGTTTATTTAATACGAAAACACGCCTATACAAATACATTGTAAATTTTACCGCCAAAAAAAACAGAAAATTTGAAGATGTAAATTGTGATATTTTTCTTATTTATGCTCAAAATATAGGTTGGGGGTACTCCCTAGAACTGCCTCATCCAGGCGGTTCTAACGAGTACCCACAATCTATATTATAGAACAGAAATAAGAAAAATAAGGTATACCCCTGAACATTCCAGTTTACTTTATAAAAGTGGGGTTCAAGGGGGGTCAAAATTATACATCACAAAAACACGCCCATATACGGAGTAAGGAATAAAGCTTATTCTTATTATTTCTGCTCTAACATATAGATTGTGGATACTCGTTAGAACCGCCTCGTTGAGGCAGTTCTAACGAGTACCCACAATCTATATCGAGGCGGTTCAAACAAGTACCCACATATTTTGAGCAGAAATAAAAAAAAACAAAACAATTTTATCTAAAAAAATCAATTTTTCGGAAGTAAAGTTTACAATGTATTTGTATAGGCATGTTTTAGTAACGTAGGCGTGTTTTCGTGATGTGAACTTGACATTTTTAACAGGTCAAGGTTACTACCTCTTCATCGAAACTTCATTACCAAGACAACCAAACGACACAGCCAGGCTCGAAAGTCCAACCTTGCCTGGTCAAGCCACTTACTCTTGCTTACGGTTCTGGTACCACATGTACGGGCCTGATGTGAACACACTGAATGTTTACACTAAAGTCGGCAGCAACCTTGGTACCCCTGTTTGGAGTCATACGGGAACCGTCAACAACCAATGGCACTACCAGGAAGTGGACATCAGTTCTACACAAGCATTTAAGGTACATGTTTCATTTCAGACATTGCTCCTTTTTTCGTTAACGCAAAAATTAGTTGGCACATGAGAAAGATTTTCTTTTGGAAAATGAATATAAAAAGAACAGAATTTCATGTATCAAATTTCAAGAGATTTTATCTAATGACTTTACTTTACTTTACTTTATTATTGATATCTCAGGTTTACATGGTAAACAACACGAGAAAAAACAAAACATGCAAACAACAATGATACATGACACAAACTTAACACACAGGCAGTTTACTGGAGGTCTAAGCATCGTACTTCTTTCAGGCTTGTACCCACTGTTCTGAGATGGTCAGGCTAATTGGAGTGTCTCTACGGAATGGACTTTGTCCTGTCCATTCCACAGGAACAGGCCAATAACAATAGCCGCTTGAATTTGCTCGAATCGTTTATCAATTTTGAAATAATCCACAATGCTTACACCAGATATCCGGAGGCAACAGGCACACCCGACAAAAAAAAAAAAAAAAAAAAAAAAAATACAATGATCAGTGATCCCCTGTGACAGTCGCCCCCGAATAGTTGACGTGTACTTGCATTTTCCTTAGGAGTAAACCGTAACAGCCAGGTAAAGTTGATCTCTGGCTGACTCATTACGGTCTTCAATTCATGGATTTCACGTGCTTTCAAAATGTGTATTAGTTCTTTGACAACAAGGATTAAATGGTTCTAGAATGTAAGTAAACTCAACCCATTTTGTACCAGAAACCGCCAAACGGGTACTCTGGCAAACAGTGCAGGCCCAGCTCAGACGCCGTAGAACGCGGCGTCTGATCTGGGCCCTCACTGTTTGCAGAAAGCCAAATCGTTTTCCAAATTAATTTAGAAGAAAACACAACACGGCACCCCTAAATACGGACTTTTGCTATTAATAAGCTGGCACAAAAAGGGTTTAATATTATTAATAGTATAAACATTACGTCCCTTACAAACCTATTTCGCCCATCACTAGCCGGTCATATTCGGAGGCGGGCGATAACTGGAGCAATTAGAGAGAGAGAGAGAGAGACTCAGGGACCTAGTTATTAAGAGCCTACGCTCTCACCCACCACTACTACTTCACTCATCAAGCTGATCGCCAATCAAAGGCTAGAGAAAACCGGAGTACCCGGAGAAAAAAAGAAAACTGACATTCTGTTGCAAACGTTTGCCTCCTACACATAAAGTGCAGTTTTATCAGACTTCCGGAGAAAAGAATCAAAGGTTGGAGCAAACCAAATCATCAAAAAAAAAAAATAAATAAATAAAAAAAAAAAAAAAAAAAATAAAAAAAAAAAAAAAATGATATTTTGTTGCAGACGTTGGCGTCTCACACATAAAGTGCAGATTTCTAGCAGATAAAATCCGCTGTAGGCCGTAGCTTGCTCGATAGCAAGCTACGCTGTTGTGATAGCCTGTCCCTCGGTATGAAATTAGATAAACCCTCATACCCAGCCTTACCGAAATCGAAACGCAAGAGTGGGTTAGGGTGAGGAAAAATAAATATATAACTATAAACGTGATAGATGAATACAAATGAAAACAAGGTAAGACAATTTTACCAAATACTGTACATAGCTACCTTTCATGTTCGTTTGTTTGTTTAATTTGAGGTTTAACGTCCCCGTCAACACTGTAAAGGTCATTTTGGAGACGTTGCTTCCAATTTTGTGGGACTTTTACCCGACATTGAGATGAAATGACATCTCAAGCCCTGTCGCCCAATGAAACCAATAGGGTTTATTAGCATGGACGGTCCGCCTCGCACCGCGGTTCACATGACAAAGCTATCATTCTAGGCTTTCCTTCATCTTAGCAATTATTATTTGGAGCATGATGAAAAATGAATGTAATAAGAACAGAATTACAAAAATCAAATTTTGAACCCCATTGTCTGAGGTTCTAAAACTTTAAAACTTTTGTCTTTCTGATAAATTTTAAAATGCCAACAATTTTAAAATTTATGAGCATGACAAATTACATACTGTGCTGATCTGAGCTGGATGATTGCCTCTTTTATTTGT
The DNA here is from genome assembly GCA_963580285.1 of Lucinisca nassula. Lineage (NCBI taxonomy): Eukaryota > Metazoa > Mollusca > Bivalvia > Lucinida > Lucinidae > Lucinisca > Lucinisca nassula. The sequence goes on from OY757021.1 coordinate 49,359,443, forward strand.
ATTTTAATATTTATGAGCACTATAGATTTCATGCTCAGCTGAGTTGAGCATGAAAAAGAATTCATAACCGGGGGCCTGTCTTGTTTGTGATCGGGTAAGGTACAAACTACGCTGCTTAGCTACATAGATAAGCAGCAGTCCTGAAATTTCGATATAGAAACTGGAGGTATTTTACTATCAATCAGTGAATTCTTAGGAGCTGATAAGACTGCATAGATGAGCAGGCTGTTCTGAACTTTTGTTGTTCAAAAATGGCTAAAACAGGTTTTTTCACAACGTGATTCATTTCTCAATGGTTTATGTATATTTGTATACGAGAGAAGTCTTAACGATTTTATCTTTACAGATGGTGTTTGAAGGTGTTCGAGGAATCAACTATCGTGGAGATATAGCCATTGATGACATCAAGTTTTCCAACACCCCCTGTAAACAGTCAGGTACAGTATGATGTTAACTCTTGTCCTGCTGAATAAATTAATTTACCACACCCATGTCTGACTTTCAACCAATCAAATTACTTGATATGATGTATTTGTTCAGTTCGCAAACTGAATGACAAATAGTATAGATCCTGATCAGATGGCTTCTGGATCTACACTGTTTGCCAAGTTAAGGGATGGCTGTGTTAAGCAACTCAATGGTTAAAAATAGTTCTTGAAATGAACACTCAAGGAAACCCATAAGTAAATTTAGGAAAAGATGGCATTTGCAAGGGTACACATTGCTGTCTTATGTTTGCCTGCCATGGGGACCTATTTATAACATATGTCGGGCTCCAAAGCAGTAAATGTGTTAATTTGTTTGTTTGATTTGAGGTTTACCATCCCTGTCAACACTGTATAGGTCATTTTGGAGACATTGCTTCCGATTTTGTGGGACTTTTACCCGACATAGATGTAAAATGACATCTTAAGCCCTGCTGCCCAATGAAATCAATAGCCTGGGCAGGCTCAGATTCTCTAAGTGGTTTACCAGTACTTGTGTGCAGTCGGTTTCAGCTCTGCGTGGAAGCATCATGCAGCCCATATATTTTTTCTTCAAGCCCCGATGGGCGGGGGCCGAGTAACTATGTGTAAGAGATAGATCAGCTCTAGCTATGATTTGTTGAATAATAAATCACAGTTAGGAGATCTTTGTGCTCGTGATTTGTCTACTTACAACTGACCACCAGACTGATTTATTTCTCAATAATTCACATACTTGAGCTGATCTATTTTGATTCTAATGCACTGAAGATCAACAATAATGTTGTTGTTTCCTTCAAATTCTCCCAACCTTTCACCATTGATAGAAGAAATCCCACCAAAATTATAGACTGCATCACATGTATTTATGTCCTGTTTTATTGTTCTGATGCAAGAAAATAATGTTACACAGGAGTGACTTCATAATTCTTCAGCTATTCGCATCACGGTCTCCTTCTTTATCACAGAATAAATCACAGTCCTTTCCATTGCCTATACAGGCATGCTGTGTTAGAATATTAATAAAACATGTTATATCCAAACAACACTGTATAGATATGTTATATCCAAAAAATAGATATCCTGAAATATAATCTGTACATTTTGCAGGGATACATCTTTAAGGGGAATGGATACATCTTCAGGTTGGGCAACTCCTGCAAATGTATTTTTGTCTCCCATTACAATAGGGGTCAATTCTTAAAGGAAAGAATTTGTTCCTGCAGAGCAAATTCTTTCCTTTAAGAGTAGACCTCTTTTTCAGTGGGACAAGGCTTATAGAAAAGCGAACAGGATGTCCCAAAAGTTGTCTCCCTTTGAAAAATGGCAGAAAAATGTGCCAGGTGTTCCCATTTCCCTGTATCAAAAATTATGTTAATAATGAACAGTGTTATGAAGCATTTGTACATGTATAGCCTATTATTCATGACAAACTATTCTAACTTTCCTTGGTTTAAACATATTTATTTCATTAGTACAATACAGTAAATACAATACAATTTTGTGAACAATAGAAAGGATAAGAACGAAAGCATATGCTTATAGAGTTCCGCTCCTTGAATAGGTAGATGTATATTATGTACGTATAGGCAAATACTGTGTAAGCTTCAAATTGTTCTAGATCTTCTATATTTTGTTCAAACAAAGACTAAATATTTCAGCTAATGTAATTCAAATAAAATGAGAATTTAGGAAAATAATTTAGTATGAACTAACCAAAAGTAGATAAATAAGTGGCGGGATAGTGGGAGCACAGACATACAGAAGACAAGCTAGAGGGGTATTAGACTTCAAACGACGCATGGCAGTAAAAAAAGTTCTATTAAAAACGCTTGGTGTCCAGTATATATTTTTGCACACCATCAAATATTGTTTTGTTGGTTTCTGTGGACAGTGCAAGGTCGCCATATAAAATCACTTTAAGACTTGGCGTCAAGTACAGTGAGACTAAGTTGAGAAGTTCAACTCGTTGTAATTGGTAGATTCTACAGTGAAAGAAATAATGTTGGGCGTCTTCGATGCTGCCACAACGACAGAGAGGAGATTCGGTAATATTTCTGTGAAAAAGATCGAGATTAAGAGAACTACAATTAGTGCGTAACCTAGTGTGCAAAATCTGAGCTCTTCTCTTCCCAGTGTAGAAATGTTTAGGTGTTTGAGCGACATTCCGGTTAAGAAAATATTTAAACGAGTTTACAGAGGTGCATTGCCTTGCTTCGTTAGGTAAGTTGTTCCAGGCACGGACTGATGAGGGAAGGAATGAGTGAAAGTATTGGTTAGTCCTGGCATCGATAGTCTGAAGAGAATTTGCATTACGAAGATTATATCTCGAAGCAGCACCAACAGGTCTAGGAACTAAGGAGGATAAGTACTGTGGAGTGAGCTGGTTGACCATTTTGTAGAACATGGTATTTTTGTGGGTTTCTCTCCTCTGGTCAAGCGTATCCCAGTTAACTTCTTTGTATAGGGCATTTAAAGAAATGAGTTTTGTAGTGCCAGTTGCAATCCTGGCCGCTTCGTTCTGAATTTTGTCAAGCTCATTCTTTTCATATTGAGTGCAGTTACTCCAGATGACGTCACCATATTCTAAGATAGGACGGATGAAGGCTATGTAAATCATTTCAAGAGCTTTTCTGTCCAAGCTGAATTTTAATTTGCGCATTACATTGATTCGAATCCAAGCTTTCTGTTTAATATATTCGATGTGTTGATGCCAAGAACAGTCATTCGAAAAATATATACCTAAGTGTTTGTGGAACTCCACTTCAGTTACCTGGTGATTTTGCATGAAGAGAGGTGGGTGAATGGGTTTATTGCGTTTACGTGAGACAAGAAGAGCCTCGGTTTTTGCAGGATTGAAAGACACGAGCCAGATTGCAGCCCATCTTGTAATTCTTGCTAAGTCCGTATTGAGAGAACCAGCTGCAGTGATGGGATTTTCAACTACAATATACAGACTAGTATCGTCAGCAAAAAGACGTATGTTTGATCCTATTTCGATAACAATGTCGTTAATATACATCAAGAATAGGAGAGGTCCTAATATAGATCCTTGTGGCACTCCAGCTTTAATGTATACCCATTGAGAGACAGTGCCAGGTAGAACAACTCTTTGTTTTCTGTTAACAAGGTAGTTTTCCTTGCAAATAATCAGGAATTTAAGAGTGCTGTCACTTGAACATTACCGTAAAAGTCCTAAAAATTCGGACAACTTGAGGTCTTGCTGTAACTCTCCTAAAATTTTAACAAATTTGTTTCATGAAACAGCAAGGTTTCCAAAAAGTGAAGGCAGAATGGCAAACAGTCTGATCTGGGTCTGCACTGTTCGCTTGGCCCTGTCTGTTCCAGTACTTAGGATCATTACGATAGATTTCTCACTGCTGTTAGGATAAGCCGCACATGTTAGATGCCAAGTGCTGCAATGAAAGCTCTCATTACGAAAACACGCCTATACAAATATATTGGAAGATTTTACCACCCAAAAATGAACATTTCCAGATCAAAAATCTGATACTTTTCTTATTTTTGCTCAAAACATAGATTGCGGGGACTCGATAGAACCGCCTCGACGAGGCGGTTCTATCGAGTACCCACAATCTATGTTTTTGAGCAGAAATAAGAAAAATAATGTTTACCCCTGAAAACCCCAGTTTTACTATATAAAAGTTGGGTTAAAGGGGGTCAGAATTATATAGGTGTGTTTTCGTGATGGGCGTATTCTTTTTTGGGACATTTCCGTTTTCACTCACCTCTGATTAGTGATAGGTCTCAATATCAGTGAAATAATCTTGAAAGGCCATAAATTCAAATCAGTATGCAATGTTACCTGCAATTTGTCATCATACTCATTCTGTTTTTATTCTTTTCAGCCCAGTATTCCTGCAACTTTGAGTCAGGTCTGTGCAATTATGTTCAAATAAAGACTGATGTATTTGATTGGACTAGATCGAGTGGCACATCAGCTTCTCCTGGCACAGGGCCAAAGAATGATCACACATACGGCACACCAAGAGGTACAGTTCTTTCTGTTCTATTTTTTTCTTGAAAACATCTAAATAGAGAATACCAGGTGAGTGTCTTTTGATATCAAGTTTATCAGGCAAGGCTTCGAGAACGCTTGTAGAATCGGGAGGCTTGCCGAGCGATTCTACATGCTTCTCGAAGCCGAGCCTGATAAACTTGATATCAAATGACACAAATCTGGTATTCTATTTATCAGTTTATCCCAATATACACTTACATTTTTGCCAATTTTTTCAGTTTTGCCAGTTCTAAGAAGTGCAATGTCACGTTGACCTGATAAAGCTCACTTGTCCAAAGATAGCAGATGTTTATCAGGTCAATGTGCTGCAATGCAATTAATATAGGAGGTGACTGATAATGTTCTATTTGCAAATGTTAGCTCTTTGCTTATTGGGATGGTTTGGTGAAGCAAAGGTGTTGTGCATCCAATGTCACCGGGGCGCCCAACTAATATTCACTTATACTTGGGCAAGGTCTGCTGTCTTTGGACTGGAATCAAGTGTTGACTTGGGAAAACAGGCATGGTGTAGACCCTGATCAGACACCACAGTATGTGGTGTCTGATCTGGGTCTACACCATGCCTTTGTGCCAAAACCAACATGTGATTACAGTCAAGATTCTATAGATAATTCTCTTACGTTCTGGATCTACACTGTTTGCCAAACCCAACTCATGATTCCAGTCAAGATTCTATAGAAATGCTCTTATACAACACCTTGACCTCACAGGGATAAGAATAGTACAACCATCTTCTATAAATAATTTTCCTACCAATCAGTGATAACGCTGAAGAGGATCTGCTTTGTTTGTTTTATTTGAGGTTTAACGTCCCAGTCAACACTATTTAGGTCATTTGGAGACATTGCTTCAAATTTCGTGGGACTTTTACCCGACATCGAGATGAAATGACATCTCAAGCCCTGCCGCCCAATGAAACCAATGGGGTTTATATGCAAGGACAGGCCTACTTGCACCACTTTGCCTGGGCAGGCTTAGATCTTCTAAGGGGTTTACCAGTTCTCGTGTGTGGTCGGTTTCAGCTCTGTGTGGAAGCATCATGCAGCCCCATCTATTTCTTCAAGCCCCAAATGGACAGGGGCAGAAAGAAGAGGATCTGTAGTTAGTAACTTTGGGTTTATTGATAAACAATCAGCCCCCCCCCCCCCCCCCACCCCAAAATCATTGTCTACTCCAGTTAGATATGTGTGTTGTTTTGGGGGAATGGGAACACCTGGCAGATTTTTCCGCCATTTTTCAAAGGGAGACAATTTTCAGGACTTCCTGTTCGCCTTTCTATAAGCCCCGTCCCACTGAAAAAGGGGTCTACTCTTAAAGGAAAGAATTTGCTCCTCAGGAGCAAATCCTTTCCTATAAGAGTTGACCCCTATTGACACGGGAGACAAAAATTCTTTTGCAGGAGTTGCCTCCCCTGAAGGTGTTCCCATTTCACTGAAGTGTTAATATAGAAAAAACAGACTAGTAATCACTTCATTCCTTCTGTCTGCAGGTCACTACATGTACATTGAAGCTAGCAGTCCCAGACGGCTAGCAGATTATGCCCAGCTACAAACACCGACATACTCATCACCAAATGGGGCCTGTCTTAGTTTCTACTACAACATGAATGGAGCACAGATGGGCACATTGAATGTAATTTTCCAGCAGCCCGGCAATACAGACCAAAAAATCTGGACCAAGAGTGGTAACCAAGGACCCAGCTGGTACCTTGCAAATGTGCTGGTTCCCCCAAGTTCTAGTTACACAGTCTTGTTTGAGGGAATTGTGGGTACTGGTTTCCGTAGTGATATATCGATTGATGACATCAGCATAAAGAGTGGCTCCTGTGCTTTACCAGGTAATACTTTGTTCTACATGTAAAAACACTACTGTTTATACCATAATCAGGCATTATAGTAACCTACGAGGGATGTTCAAAAAGAATTGCTTATTTCTATCTGGAGACTTCAAATTTCAAGTTAGCCCAAAAGTGCTCATTTCATGCCCTCAAAGTACTCCCCGTGGCTAGAAATGCAAAGTTTCAGCCAATGTACCCACTTCTTGAAGGCGTCACGGTACGCTGATTTGGCCACAGTAATAAGGTACTAATGAATGGCAGATCCAAGTGCCTGTCGGGACTGGTATTTCCGCCCAGCAAGGAATGATTTCAATTTCGGAAACAAAAAAGAAATCACAAGATCTCGGAAATACAGGGAGGCAAAACAGTTGCTTTTTCTTTCTTCAAAAATGCTGCAACTAATGTGGAGGTATGAGCGGTTGTATTGTCATGTAGAAGAAAGTTTAGCAAATTATTGGGCGTTTGCTGTGTCTAGTGGCTAACCTTTCTTAAGGGTTCATAATAATAAACCTAGGTTTCATCGCCTATGACGACATTGGCAAACTGCCTTTTGTCATATTTTTGGAAACATTTGAAGCAGTTTTTGGCCTCTTTAACCCGTTGCCTCTTTTGCTCTTCAGTCAACAGATGTGGCACCCATCTAGCAGAAATCTTTCTGACTTTCAAATGCTTCTTCAAAATAAGGTGAACAGTTGATAATGATATGCCTACCTTTTGTGCAATATCACGAACTGTAAACCTGGCATCTCCTTCAAGGAATTCCTTTATTGTGGAAACGATTTCTATACGAGATGCAGATTTTGGCCTACCTGATATAGGTGCATTTTTTTATGGAGTCTACACCAGACTCAATTTTTTTTTCCACCTACGAACTGTGTCATAAGACATACAAGAAGGTCCAAAAGCAGTAGAAATTTCAGTCATCAGCTTCTTCGAAGAACAACAAAGTTTTGAGCAAGCTTTGATGTAAAATATGTTCTAGAAAGGGTTATCCTTTGGAAGCAAGGAATACACCATAGAACTGGAAAAATACAGAGTGTACATGTTTTCTGGGCCAGACTAGCTAGTTTCGGCCATTTAGGCCTCATCAGTGACCCTCAGCCTGTTTTTCATCTTTTCAGTTGACGCTTCTACCAACCATTTTTACTGCAGTGGTCAATAACTGTATATTCAAATGGCAAATATATGTCTTACACTTAGTCTAACATGTACATTTATACACCATTGTGTAGATATTGAATAGCCCTTTACAAGTATGTATTGATTTTGATCATGCCCCATGTGGATATCGAGCTAGAGGACAATAAGCAATTCTTTTTGAACATCCCTCGTATTAAGGGGTTTGAATAAATGTATGTGATTATGTCATCCAATCATATTAGAGAGAAACATGGTGTACTCTTGACCTCACTTACGAAAACACGCCTATACAAATACATTGTAACTTTATCCTCGATAAAATGATAATTTTAAGATGAAAAATTGTGATATTTTTGGACATTTTTTAAGGAAAATTCCGTCCTTTAGAATAGCGATGTCCGTGCCGGCAGGCGGCCAGCCGGGCATCTGCATCCCAGTTTACCTTTTGCTTAACCCTGAAAAACCCGTCCATAATGCCATTTGGCATTTTTCTTGTTCTTATTTCTGCTCAAAATATAGTTTGAGGGTAATTGTTAGAACCGCCTCAATTAGAACCGCCTCGAGGCGGTTCTAACAAGTACCCACAATCTATATTTTAGAGCAGAAATAAGAAAAATAAGGTTTACCCCTTCAAACCCCAGTTTTACTATATAAAAGTGGGGTTCAAGGGGGTCAAAATTATATAGGTGTGTTTTTGTGATGTCACTTAATGATCATGTGATGTTGGATGAGTCAGTGTTAAGTATTCATTGAAGTATAAAAAATTCCATGTCCCAGTAGCCCTATATGACTCTTTTAGCAAAGAATGTGAATATTAACAAATGCTTACAAATTGTTTTTTAATACTTTAAATACATGATTGGCATATATAAGGGAGCACAGGAAAACCTGGGTCATTCTTTGTCCGACCTGAAGGGTGAACATCATCAGTGGTAGCATATTGTACAGTATGAAAATGTTAAAATTATTTTCAGGAAATTGCAACTTTGATGGTGGAACAATGTGTACCTGGAAAAATCTTAGAAATGACAATTTTGATTGGCTGATAGGCAGAGGCTCCACCACCAGTTTGTATACAGGACCATCAGTGGATCACACCAAAGGAGACCAATCAGGTTTGTTGGTTATAAACATTAGAATTTTAATTGGCTGATACACCAGTTTTTGTGGAGGTTGGGTGAGTTTCTCTTAAATGATGGTTAAGAGCATTGTATCTCCTTTATATTATTATAAATATTGATAAATCAGATCGTTTAAAAAATTAGGTATGGAAGTTTTGGACGACTGCCTGATGACACATTTTCCTTAAATAATTTGATGCTTGGTAAGATAAAAATACACAAAAAGGCATTTCCTAGTTTTATTTCTTCACATATTTACACTGTATAGCTACATTGTATTAGTAAAACATTGCAGTGAAGGGATGCAGAAATTCCAGAATACCTGTACAGTAAAATGCCTATATTGTGACTGCCTTTGGGACTTCAAAAGTGAGTATTTGAAACCATTTTAAATGTCTCAAAGGTGGTCTATTACAGAGGACACAGGTTGCAGAAAACGCAAAGAAAGAACAACTGAAAACTTCTCAATGTGGTTTTAAAAGCATAATTAGTCAATTTTAGCGGATCTTAATACTGGAATTTCATTGAAAAGTCAAGCAGAAATTCCACTGTAAAGTCAAGCAGAAATTCCGTAATATTTGTTCTTTGCCATCTTATTAGGTGCACCTTCCAAAGTTTTGAATGATAACAAATTTTATTGCAGGAAGATACCTGTTTATTGAGACAAGTTCTCCACGAGTGCCTGGTGACGTGGCTCGTATCTCAAGCCAGCAGTTCCCATCAACATCAGGCAGCTGTATACAGTTCTGGGCAGATATGTATGGCTCCACAGTTGGTACCCTGTCTGTATACATGGTTACCGGCTCAACCAATAAAACATTATGGACTCTTAGTGGGAACCACCAAGATAACTGGTTTAGTTGTCAAGCTGGTGTCAGAAGCAAGACACCATACACTGTAAGTTTCTGATATTAGAATGTATTTGTTTTTGTTTGATTTGAGGTTTAACGTCCCCATCAACACTGTAAAGGTCATTTTGGAGACATTGCTTCCAATTTTGTGGGACTTTTACCCGACATTGAGATGAAATGACATCTTAAGCCCTGCCGCCCAATGAAACCAGTATGGTTTATAAGCATGGATGGTTTACCAGTACTTGTGTGCAGGTCGATTTCAGCTTTGCGTGGAAGCATCATGCAGCCCATCTATTTCTTCAAGCCCCAATGGGCGGGGGGCCGTATAGTAAAATGTAAAGTTGTCTATTATTCTGTTGCTGATGGGAAACCATGATAGATCTTTACCTTTGTAAACAGTGTAGATCCTGATCAGATGGCTTCTGAAGAAGCCATCTGGTCAGGATCTACACTGTTATTCTATTGATGATGGGAAACCAGGATAGGTCCGAACCCTTATCCCCATGAACTCGCCAACCTTTACCTCTTACCTTTGCAAACAGTGTAGATCCTGATCAGATGGCTTCTAAAGAAGCCATCTGATCAGGATCTGCACTGCTTGTAATTAAGTCTTCAATTCAAAATGAATAGAATATACAGTAGAACTTCGATGGTTCAAACACCGATGGCATGGCTTCTTTACCATGGATGAGTCGAACCCCTTGTTGAGTCCACAGGGAATTCCGCCAAATAGGTTATAGGGATAATTTAGGAAGATTTTCTTCTGTATCTATGGGTTGGGCAAAATTAATTATTCTGCAGGATAAGGGTAAACAAAGCCTGTCACAAGAAAACCGTTTTTCAGGGTTTGTAGTTAGGTATTACATAAACTGACCTGCAAGGCTACACAGACTACTTTTAAATAAAAAATCCTTAATTTTCAGTTAGATTCTTACCTTGTGGGGCTTTTCTGGTTTGAATGGTCCGTTGGAATAATTGGGCACTGCTACTGCAGTTGCGCATGAACCGCAAAAATAATCTCCAAAGTTAAAGTAAACTATATATTTTCAAATTTTGTACAGAATGTAATGAGCAAAGAAACTTTTTCTTGAAACTGTCTGAAGTCTCTGTGGCGTGGTGATGTCAGAAAGGTTGCACTCTTTACCATCACATAATGCTACATGTGCGCACCAAGGCACCAAATATCATTTAACAAGCCACATGGTCTGCAGTTTTACTTTGGCGAATTTGCTAAGTTATTGCAAACCCCCTTGATATTTTTGGATTGCAGTATAAACTAAATACAAATAATAAAATGTAATCTGTTTGCTGCGACAGTTTTACAGGGAAGAGCTATAAAATTATCTAAGGCTCACCGATTATATTTTATTGTTAAAGACACTCACCATGTATTTACTGTATGCAACAATACACTATGGTAGTATAGTGCGAACAATTTGACCTGAGACTGACCTTTATGCATGGAATAAATTAGTCAATGCTATCGCCTAATACTTCAGCTTTTGTAAACTTCTCGTGAGTTTTCGGCATCACGTGAATAGCGGCACATTTACCCACCTCTGTGTATTGTATAACAATATCCCCATCTTCGGAAAACGGCAAAGATAAATATATGCATTCATTCGGGTATGAAATTATGTTAATAGAGTTCACCAGTATCAGGTCAATTTGTTCGAACTATATTAGAAGGTATGGTATTATCCAAGCATTGACCAATAATGTGCAGATCAACTTCAACAGATGCGCATACTGATCTGCATCTTTGGCAAAGCAGTCTCAAAGTATCACAGAATGTTGAACCCTTATCTTGCTGAATATTCATTTAAGACACACCCATTTCTGTCTATCAACCAATCAAATTACTTGATGTAATTTGTTGCTACAAATTCGCAAACTGAATGTGAAACAGTGTAGATCCTGATCAGATGGCTTCTTCAGAAGCCATCTGATCTGGATCTACACTGTTTGCAAAGATAGGGGTTGTCGTGAACAGCAAGATAAGGGTTAACACACTATGGCAGACATTGGCAATTCACGATTGAAGTTACCATAAAACTCCTAAGAATTTGGACACCTTGAGAACTTGCTGTAATTCTCCTAAAATTTTAACAAAATTTGTTTTTTGATCCAGCAAGGAGTTCAAAAAGGTGCAGCCAGAATGGAAAATGGTGTAGACCCTGATCAGACTGCTCCTTCAAAAGTTTAGATGTAAAAATGTAAGACAGATGTAAGGGGTAGATAGAAAAATCCTTACCTTGGGATCACAATCTGACATCACGAAGCAAACCTCATGATGCCAAAGGGTGCTGCCCTGGAGGGATTTGTCTATCCAATTGTGAAAATTGACCCCTTGAACCCCACTTTTATATGGTAAAACTGGGGTTTACGGGCATAAACTTTTTCTTATTTCTGCTGTAAAATATAGATTCTGGGTACTCGTTAGAACTGCCTCAATGAGGTGGGTCTAATGTGTACTCACAGTCTATATTTTTACCTTTAAAGTGTTGACGGGGACGTTAAACCTCAAATCAAACAAACAAAATCTATATTTTTACCAGAAAAATAGATTGTGGGTACTCATTAGAAGGGCCTCAATGAGGCGGTTCTAACATGTACCCACAGTGTATAGTGCGAACAATTTGAGACTGACCTTTATGCAAGGAATAAATTAGTCAATGCTATTGCCTAATACATCGGCTTTCGTAAACTTCTCGTGAATTTTCGGCATCACGTGAATAGCGGCCCCTTTACTGACCTCTATGTATTGTATAACAGTATCGCCATCTTCGAAAAACGGCGAAGATAAATATATGCATTCAGTCGGGTATGAAATTATGTTAATAGAGGTCACCAGTATCAGGTCAATTTGTTCGAACTATATAGTTTAGCAGAAACAGGAAAAACATCACGATTTTTCATTGTAAAACTTTTGTTTTTTTCCATGGTAATTACAATGATTTTGAATAGGCATGTATTTATAATGCACCACTCACATCCATGTAAGAACTTTTAAACTCACTTGTCAGTTTGTTGTCCTAGTGGAGTCTTCATTTGTCCCATATCCAGAAAACACACAGACCTAACTAGACTTGTATATAACTAACTTGATAATATTTCTGTGTTCCTGTTGCAGCTTGTGATAGAAGCAGTGCGTGGAAGCAGTCATATGAGTGATATAGCCATTGATGATATTCAGATAACACAGTCATTCTGTGGTGGTAAGTTCCTCTTAATCTCACTTTGTAACTTGTTATTATTAACCCATTCAGTACCAGAAGCCCCTACAGGGATACCTTGGCAAACAGAGTAGGCCTAGATCAGACGCCGCAGAACGCGGCGTCTGATCAGGGCCTCCACTGTTTGCTAAAAGTTCAGTTATTTTCCAAATAGATTTTGATGAAAACACAACCTGACACCCCTAAATTTTGAAATGGACTCCTGCTGTATATAAGGTGGAAGATTCCATTTGGTACAAAATGGGTTAAAGCACAAAGAGGGGTGGTTAGCCTCAAAATCTCACTTTGTCTGCAGCTTGTTATTATTAAACCACCAAGAGGGGTGGTTGCGTGAGGTGAAGGTATCGTTTATTTTGCATTACTTGGGCGTCCGACTTTTACTGGCTTACAGTTGGACAAGGCCTGTTGTTCTTGCTGCAGGGCAATCGGTTATATCTTCTGTTACTACACTTCCATTTATTGTTCTGTTTCTCCCCTGTCCCTCAATTTCATCTCTCCTACTATCCCTTTTCTCCCTTTCTCTGGGAGAGGACACTAAATGACCCGCAAGGGCTGACATGTCCAACACAGACCATCAGTCAATGCACTAACAACACTGATGGGTTGATCGGCTACGAGTTTAGGCTGGAAAATGTCGCAAAACCTGGACTTCGGCCCCTAAGTACTTGTACTTAGAGCAAACAGTGTAGACCCAGATCAGATGCCGCATTATGTGGCATCTGATCTGGATCTACACTGTTTGCCTACCCAGCCTATAAATTCAGTCGGTGGGGTAACAGATAACCCAGTGTACACAGCAGTCTGACATAACAGTGACAAAAATAGTATTGCTATAAATAACTATTACCGTAAATACGGTACAACCTGTCATAGTGGCCATCTCTATTAAGCAAGCAACCTACCTTAAGTAAGCATGCCGTCGGTTCCAGAAAAAGAAATAAGCATTGAAATTCACCTGTATTAAGCAAGTACATGTACCTGTCTTAAGCAAGCACATTTTGATTATCCTGTTGATGTTTTCTAAAGACAGTATACTTAGTATTGGAACAGACAGGACTAAGCAAACAGCGCAGACCCCAATCAGACTGCTCTTCAGGAGCAGTCTGATCAGAGTCTACACTGTTTACCATTTCAGGAGCAGTCAGATCTAGTTCTGCACTGTTTGCCATTGTGTTTGCACCTTTTGGACTCCTTGAAGTTTTGTGAAACAAATTTGTTCGAATTTTAGGAGAATAACAGCAAGTCCTCAAGGTGTCCGAATTGTTGGGACTCTCAGCCCTTGGTTTCTGAAGAGTATACTTGAAGCTTTGAGTTGAATCTGTCCCTTCTTATAAATAGGTGGGGTTAGTCAAACATATAAACAACCCTCAAGTATACAATGTTGACGCAATGTTAACTCTTATCCTGCTGTTCACAATGACCTTTTTCTTTGCAAACAGTGTAGATCCAGATCAGATGGCTTCTGAAGAAGCCATCTGATCAGGATCTACACTGTTTCACATTCATTTTATGAATTTATAGGAATAAATTACATCAAGTAATCTGATTGGTTCAAAATCGGAGATGGGTGTGGCTAAACTGAATATTCAGCAAGAGAAGGGTTAAACAACATTGATTCAGCATTTAGTGCCTGCTGGAAATGTAGATCCTGAAGTTTGTTATGATCTGTCTCAACGGGATCTATACTTATACACAATATACACAGGCCAGCGTCAGCAAGCCAGTTGGATGCGTGTCTGACTGGTGGTTACCGTTTTGAGGTTGCGGGTTTGATACCTGCTGGCCATGGTATACAACAACCTTTCAAGGAGATTGATATGAAATCTTTTCTGTGGTCATTCTCTTCCTTCTGCTGATTCAAAGAGAGCAGTTGTTAATTTCTGGTGAAAGAATGTGTACTGTACAAGTTAACTGCATATAATCCTGCCTGGGAAGTGTGATTAGGTAGACTGACAGGCTTGATAAGACCTAAAATAGTGTTACCTGGGCCATTGAACTAGGTATTCTGTTCCCCTCTAAATGGTTGAAAGAGTTTACTGGCATATTCATAGTCATAGGTTACAGTGCCCCATCTAAGTAAAACTGTTGATAATTTTTCCTATAATTTCAGTTGTACCCTCATCTGCTGTGCCAGGCCAGACTACTACTCCCACAGCTACTACTGTTTCCTTGACAACACCAGGATCAACACCTTGTAAGGAGATATGCTTTAATACTTAGTTCTTCTGTCAACTAAAAACAGAAACACATTCATTTATCTTATATAAATAGTAAGATGGGTTCGCTTTTATGAGTTGAGTGAGTTTTAGTTTTACGTCCCACCAACAGCTAAGGTCATACGGAGACGGGACCTTGAATTAAAGACTCATCCGAAAGTCTAGAGAAGCCCGTGATCGATCCTGCGATCCCTGGTTTACAAGGTGAGTAGCGTAACCACTGCACCACGGAGGCCTCTTTTTTATGATTTGACATCTCTGCAGTGCCTTAACCCATATATGCCTAGCGGCCCTTTTTTGGACATTGGCAAACAATGCAGACCCAAATCAGATGCCGCAAAAGGCAGCATCTGATCTGGTTCTTCAATGTTTGTTTAAAGAACATTCATTTTTGTAAAATTTGCCACAAACAAAAATAAACCTGGCACCCGTATAATTGGAAACAGATGACTACAAACTTATTAGGTGGGAGATTCCATTGTCATACGTGGATTAATGTTTAGTATTTTCCATATTTAGTATGTTAGTAGCATATCCATTTTAAAAAAAACAAATGTCTCCCTTCTCCATAATGGTTTTGAGAGATTTCAGAGACGTTCAGTTTACTTTCAGAGACATTCTGTTTGCAAAAAAAAAGAAGCATGGTGTTTTTCTTCTCATCAGGTGAACAAGTTTGTGAAATGATGACCCCACTAAACCCCACTTCATATAGAAAAAAACTGAGGTTATGGGGGTGTTCATTATTCTCCTTATTTTTGCTCAAAAACATAGATTGTGGGTACTCTTTAGAACTGCCTCATTGAGGCGGTTCTAACGAGCACTCACAATCCATATTTTGACTAGAAATGACAGAAATATCAAAAATTTTCATCTAAAAAATGTTAGTTCTAAAGTTAAGATAGACGCCTTTTTAGTTTGAGGGTGTGTTATCGTAATTTGTAAAAAATGGCAGAAACTATGTCTGGTCCATCCTTTCCCATCACGTGAACAAGTCAGTGATGTAGAGACCCCCTAAACCCATATAGAGAAAACTGGGGTTTAAGGGAATAAACATTATTTTCCTTATTTCTGCCCCAAGACTAAGGTTTTGGATACTCATTAGAACCGCCTCATGCGGTTCAAACAAGCACCCAAAAACCTGTGTTTGGAATATAAATAAGAAAAATATCACAAATTTTTATTAGAAAAAATGCCTTTTTGAAGTTTCACAAATGAACTATAGGCGCGTTCACCAAGCCAAGATTTACATACGTGCAGATCTTTTTTAATTCAGACCCTATGTAAAGGATACACAGGTACCTGAGCAAATTATTAAAACCAACCATGAGTATATTTACATGCGTTCACCAGTATTTTAATGCCAGGTGTATTTCTTAATTTAAATCAGTCATTTCTTGAATTTTGTTGAGTCAAGATGTCAAGTTATATCTTTCTACGGCGGCAAAATAGCAAGAAACTCCTACAAAGAGTTCTTGTAGGGCTCACTTTGGGGCTTTCTAGAGAGAAGGAGGTGCTGAAAAGACCAAAAACATCTGACTGGTGGGACAGAATTGTTTTGGATAATTTCACAGACGCACAGTGGGTGGAGAACTTTCGCATGAGTAAAGAAACTTTTGAATTTCTTTGCTCAAAATTAGAGCCGAAAAACATCTGACTGGTGGGACAGAATTGTTTTGGATAATTTCACAGACGCACAGTGGGTGGAGAACTTTCGCATGAGTAAAGAAACTTTTGAATTTCTTTGCTCAAAATTAGAGCCGGTCTTGAAGGGAAAGGAGAATTCAATAGAGAAACCACTGGATGTGAAGATACAAGTTGCTGTGGCATTGTATTGGTTAGCTTCTGCTTCAGAGTATAGGACAGTTGGACACTTATTTGGCATAGGGAAGTCCACAACTTACAACTGTGTTCATGATGTGTGTAATGCAATAGAAGAGACTTTTTGTGTGACCAATATGTGCGTCTGCCTAAGGATGACGACTTAAAGGATGTCATAACTGGTTATGAAGAGAACTGGGGATTTCCCAACTGTGGTGGGGCCATTGATGGCACACACATTCAAATTAAAGCCCCACATGATTCTCATGGAGACTATTGCAATAGAAAGGGATTCTATTCTATCATAATGCAGGCTGTTTGTGATTATAAGTGTATATTTAGAGACATTTTTATTGGATGGCCTGGAAGAGTTCATGATGCCAGAGTGTTTGCTTACTCCGATGTTTTTGATAAAGGGGAAAAGAACATATTATTTCCGCAGTGGACTAAAAAGATTCAAGTGCAAGGCAGGGAGATATCTCTCCCTATAGTTCTGCTTGGAGATCCTGCATATCCGCTAAAGCCATGGCTCTTAAAGCCTTATTCGAACAGAGGGCAGCTGTCAGCTGTTCAACAGGCATTCAATTATAGACTAAGTAGGGCGAGGATGACAATTGAAAATTCCTTTGGACGACTGAAAGGGCGATGGAGGTGTTTACAAACTTGTTTGGATGTTGATGTGAGTTTTGTATCTACAGTAGTTGTAGCCTGTGTGGTTCTTCATAATCTGTGTGAAATACATAATGAAGGCTATCATGAGGAATGGACCAATATGATGCAAAATGAAGCTGTCAGAGAAGTTGATGATGAAGATCCTGATCAAGCTGAACGCCCAGATGGTAAACATGTGAGAGATGACATTGCCAATGCATTTGCACATAATGTAATATGAATCCTAACTTCTTCCTCAGTAGAATGTGTATGCAGTGACTTAATTTGTGATGTCATGGACTACAGGGACAATGATTTGGTTGAAGTTTGATTTGTGATGTGTACATGGACTACAGGGGCAGTGATTTCAACTACTGATTAGGTTTTTGTTTGTTTGATTTGATGTTTAACATCCCCGTCAACACTATTTAGGTCATTTTGGAGATGTTGCTTCCAATTTTGTGGGACTTTTACCCAACATTGAGATAAAATGACATCTCAAACCCTGCTGCCCAATGAAACCAATATGGTTTGAAAGCATGGACGGGCCGTCTCGCAGCAGTTTTCCTGGGCAGGCTTAGACCTGCTAAGCGGATTACCAGTACTAATGTGCGGTCAGTATCAGCTCTGCATGGAAGCATCATGCAGCCCAATCTATTTCTCCAAGCCCCGATGGGCGGGGGCTGTCAGTGATTTGGTAGAAGTTTGATTTGTGATGTGTAACAAGGACTACAGGGACAGTGATTTGGTAGAAGTTTGATTCGTGGTGTGTAACATGGGCTGCAGGGACAGTGATTTGGTTGAGGTTTGATTTGTGATGGGTAACATGAACTACAGGGACAGTGATTTGGTTGAAGATTGATTTTTGATGGGTAACATGCAGTTTCATAAGCGAAGTAGTTGGGGCCTGGGATGTCAATTGATCCTTGGTCACATTTATTAACCTTTAACCTGCTGAATATTCAATTAAGCCACACCCATTTCTGACTTTGAACCAATCAGATGACTTGATGCAGTTTATTTCGACATTTTCATAAAGTGAATGTTAAACAGTGTAGATCCTGCCACCTGATCTGGATCTACACTGTTTGCAAAGATAGGGCTCGTCGCCTTCAGCAGGATAAAGGTTAAGCAAAGTCTCCAAGGTGACATAAAATATGTGTTGACGAGCAACGTAAAAAATATATATATATATATGTGTGTGTGTTGATGGGGACTTAAAACCACCATAAAAAAACGATTTTGAACCAATTGCCAAATTCATTAATTAAACAAGCTACTACCTACTGTCGATGGGTTGTTTTTCTAAGCACTGGGTTCGAACCCGCAACAAAAATAGAATAATTATTCTTGCACACCAGACCAAGATATCCGTGATTTTACCCTGGGATAGAAATTTATGTTCTGACCCTGGTGTTCTGACCCAGGGGCCAAATATTCTCACATGTTTGATAAGCACTGGTTGAACACGACCTCACATGCACCGTCTTTAAAGTTTGACGTCACTGCATGTATGTGACGTCACTAAACATCACACCATTGTCATTCCAATATGACGGACGTCAGCAACCAAAGTGACTGCAGTGTAAAAATCGAGGCTCAGATATAGAAGGTATGCAAGAAAAAGAATCCAATATGGGCGTGAGGGGTGGATAGAAAAATCCGTCCCTCGGATCAATGCCCGGCATCACTCGGCAAGCCTTGTGATGCCGGACAGTGATCCTCTGGATGGATTTTTCCATCCACCCCTCACACCCATATAAGATTCTTATATTCCATCAACACTTTTAGAGTGTTGAGAGCGTTGAGATTCTGATTGGGTTAATTTGATTTTTTATGCCAGTTTTTTACACCTCTTTCAACCTTACTAGATTATATCCAGCCTATTGCAAATCAGAGGTGGACGAAAACCGAAGTACCCGAAAAAAAAACACCTGAACTTCCCTTGCAGTACTTGGAATCCCACTGACCTGAGTGAGGCTGACCCCTGCGAAGTGGAGTTCTTAAATCAAGAAATATTCTTGAACTGCTCTTAAGAGTTATTCTTGAACTGCTCTTAAGAGTTATTAATCTGTTCATGAAGGTTTTCACTTGTACCTGAACTGTTCAAGAACACATTCTAGGGACAGTTCAAGAACTTTTTAAGAAACTCTGATGTTCTTGAAGTATTCTTAAACTTTTCTTGAACATTTTAAAGACTTTTCTTGAACAGCATGATGACTCTAATGTTCTGAACTGTTCTTAAATTTGTTCTTGTTTACATCAAAGACTTTTCTTGAACAAAGTGTCTCAAAAGGTGTTCTTGAACTGTTCTAAAATTCGTCAATTTTTTTTTTCAAAGACATTTCTTGAACAAATTGTAATGACAGGAGTTCTAAAATTGTCCTTAGATTTGCTCTTGATTATTTTCAAAGACTTTTTTTTAACTTATGTTTTTAAAATGTGCATAAAGTGACATCTGTCCAACCCCACATATGGATTCAAAATGATTGGCCAATGTCTTTATTGAAAGGAATCACAACTCTTCCTTGCTGCATTTATGAGTTACCTGCCCTTGAACAGTTCTGGAGCATTTCAAAATGTGAAGAACAGTTCAAGAATACCTGTTCTTAAAGTGGTTGAAATGCTCTTGACGTGTTCAAGAACTCTAGTGTTCTTGAACATTTCTTAATCAGTTGAAGAACAAATGTTTCTCTTGAACTTTTCAGGAAATGTACATGAGCTGCTCTTGAAGTGTTCAAGAACAGTCCAAGAACATTTTAAGAAATGTTAAATCGGACAATTTTGAAGAATGCATGTTCTTGAATTTTTAAGAACATATATTCTTGAAAAGTTCTTAAAGACTGTTCTTGAATAGTTCAAGAACAAATGTTCTTTAAAGAGTTCAAGAATTGTCCTTGAACTGTACAAGAAGTTCATTCCTAAACTGTTCAAGACCGTATTACATTACTTGTTCTTGAATGTTTGATTTGAGGTTTAAAGTCCTCGTCAACACAATTTAGGTAATTTTGGAGACGCTGATTCCAATTTTGTGGGATTTTTACCCGACAATGAGATGAAATGACATCTCAGCCCCTGTCACCCAATCAAAACAATATGGCTTATATACATGGACGGGCCGACTCGCAGCAGCTTTCCTGGGCAGGCTTAGACCTTATAAGCAGATTTAGCTCTGCGTGGAAGCATCGTGCAGCCCATCTATTTCTCCGAGCACCGATGGGTGAGGGCACCCATTACTTGTTCTTGTTCTTAACACTTGTCCAATTTAAGACCTACCTTCCATTTGACATCTTTCAGAAACAACATTTTATGCATATCTCTGTGCTCTGAATAGTGATTTTGCATTTTATAGAAATTATTGCTGACAAAATGATTCATTATTTGAAGCCCTGAACGAGAATGTTGTTTCTGAAAGATGTAAAATGGGGAGTAAATCTACTTTTGAATGTGGACTAAAAATACAAAAGAAATGTACTTTTTATATTTCATCATCTGTTTTTACAGCTGTAAAAAAGAGAAAGAATCAAAATAGTATGCTGTATTTAAGGTGGGATTAAATGTCTGCCTTTTCATCTAGAGAACTGTAAAAAAGTGGTTACAAAATTAAAAAAAAAAAATGAAACATTCTATAGGGAGACATTATCATTTGTCATGTTTGAGATAATTTCATTACATTTTATATTTGCAGTCTCACACTGTTTATCCTGTCGTTAATAACTTGAATGAATAATGGAGTTGAAATGAACCAGATCCAGATCGATCAGTAATAGAAAGTGCATATCTCTAATATGGATCACATTGACTAGTATCCATAGCAAGTTGTCCCATTTAGTAACAAAAGGAGACAAATGATACAATGATAGAACTCTTCTTGAGTTATTACTCCAGCTAAACAAAATCTGATATCTACTTTACAAGTACATAAAGTTCATGAATCCAGTAGATTGCTCATCCCCCTGCATCCCTGCCAGTGTTTCCTGGTTACTAATCATACCCTGAATATCCACATCTGAATTTTCTTGGCTGTCAGTTACTAGTACCAAGCCAGTTTGAGTCATGTATGTTGCTGCTGGCTGGTTCAGGTTGCCCATGTTTTCGCTAGCTGATCCCTGATATGTTGGTCCATTGTACTTTTTTCAGCCTGATCATTTGATGAATTGAAGCCTTCCATGACTGCTCCAAGAGCAATTTCAAGTTTACTCTTTCTGGTTCGCTTTGTTCTTGATGATTTCTGAACAATAGGTGTATCCTTGACATCATCCTTCTTCTTCTCCTTTACTGTGTCTGCTACTGGCTCCTTCTCAGTAGCTTCTTTGTCTTGGGGCTCACCAGCTTCTGCATCATCCTCTCTGTCTTCTGCTTCATCAGATTCATTCTCATTAGTATTACACTCAGTCCCATCACTCTTTTCATCTTGTTCAGCAACCTCTGCATCACTTATCTCACTGTCAGATTCTCTTGACTTCCTTTTAGCACCAGACTGTATTAATTTAACTGGCTTAGAAGCTGGCCGTGTCCCAAGAATACTGTCAAGCTGGTCGAAGAACTTGCAAGTTACTCTGCCTTTACCACTCTTTTTCATTACATCTCTACACTGCCTATAGTTACGTTTTAGAGTGTGCATTCGTGTTTTGCACTGTTCAGCGGTCTTATCATAGCCTTTCTCTTTCATCTCATTGCTCAGCGTTCTGTATATGGCTGCATTATTCACCTTGCCATCTTCCAACTGTTCTTCTATGCTTTGTTATGTCTCCCCCGAAAAATTTTTTTCGGAGAGACATATTGTTTTTCCCCCGGGCGTCTGTCTGTCTGTCTGTCCGTCTGTCACACTTTCGTGTCCGCTCTATAACTTGAAAACCGTTCGAGCTATCGTCACGAAACTTAGTATATATATAAAACAGCATTAGACGACGTGCAGTGCGCAAGAACTATAACTCTCGCATTTATACTTTTTGAATTATCTCCCTTGGAAGTTTGTTGGTATGTATATATGTATGGGAAAATCGTGTCCTGTCAATAACTTTCTTATTTTCAGATGGATTTTAAAATTACTTGGCAGAAATATTAACAACCATAAGACGATGTGTGGTGCGCATAAATCAGGTTGGTACCTCAAAGGTCAAGGTCATACTTAGAGGTCAAAGGTAAAAAAAGGGGCCTTTTTTTCGTATTTGGTCAATAACTTTCTTATTTTCAGATGGATTTTAAAATTACTTGGCAGAAATATTAACAACCATGAGACGATGTGTGGTGTGCATCAGGCAGGTCAGTACCTCGAAGGTCAAGGTCATACTTAGAGGTCAAAGGTCAAAAAAGGGGCCTTTTTTTCGTGTTTTGTCAATAGCTTTCTTATTTTGAGATGGATATTAAAATTACTTGGCAGAAATATTAACAACCATGAGACGATGTGTGGTGTGCATCAGGCAGGTCAGTACCTCGAAGGTCAAGGTCATACTTAGAGGTCAAAGGTAAAAAAGGGGCCTTTTTTCGTGTTTTGTCAATAACTTTCTTATTTTGAGATGGATTTTGAAATCACTTGGCAGAAATGTTAACTATCATGAGACGATGTGTTGCACGCATGATTCAGTTTGATACCTCAAGTGTCAAGGTCATACATAGAGGTCAAAGGTCAAAAAAGGGGCCTTTGTTCGTGTTTGGTCAATAACTTTCTTATTTTTAGATGGATTTTGAAATTGCTTGGCAGAAATGTTAACCACCATGAGATGATGTGTTTGCACGCATGACCCAGTTTGGTACCTGAAAGGTCAAGGTCATACATAGAGGTTAAAGGTAAAAAAAGGGGCCTTTTTTTGTGTTCTGTCAATAACTTTCTTATTTTTAGATGGATTTTGAAATTACTTGGCAGAAATGTTAACCACCATTAGACGATGTGTTGTGTGCATTACCCAAGTTGGTACCTCAAATGTATAGGTCGTACTAAGAGGTCAAAGGACAAAAGGGGCCTTTTTATGCCTCGAACTTTGAAAAAGTTGGAGGGGCATATTGGTTCTGGTTCGTTCGTCCGTTCGTCAGTCTGTTACGCTTTTGATGCATAGCATAACTAAAGAACCGTGTATGCTAGGGTTTTGAAATTTCATATATGGATTCCTCATGGAAAATTAGCTGACGCGAATTTTTTTTCTCGTCCGGATTATGCCCCTTTCAAGAGTTATTGCCCTTTGAAATTTTTTTAATAAAATCTTGTCAGCAAGATATCTCAAAAAGTATTGGAGCTAGAGCCTTGAAAGTTGGTAAATAGATTGGTGGTGATTAGTAGATGAACTGATTAAATTATGACAAAATTCCGAAAAATACTTTGTGAGTTATGGCCCTTTGTCATTTTGGTAATTTGTGCCCATTGTAATGAATGCTAAAAGTGATGCATAGCATAACTATAGAACCGTGTATGCTAGGGTTTTGAAATTTCATATATGGATTCCTCATGGAAAATTAGCTGACGCTTATTTTTTTTCTCATCCGGATTATGCCCCTTTCAAAAGTTATTGCCCTTTGAAATTTTTTTAATAAAATCTGGTCAGCAAAATTTCTCAAAGACTATTGGAGCTAGAGCCTTGAAAGTTGTTGAGTATATTGGTGGTGATAAGTATATAAACTGATTAACTTTTGACAAAATTCCGAAAAATACTTTGTGAGTTATGGCCCTTTGTCATTTTGGTAATTTGTGCCCATTGTAATGAATGCTAAAAGTGATGCATAGCATAACTTTAGAACCGTGTATGCTAGGGTTTTGAAATTTCATATATGGATTCCTCATGGAAAATTAGCTGACGCTTATTTTTTTTCTCATCCGGATTATGCCCCTTTCAAAAGTTATTGCCCTTTGAAATTTTTTTAATAAAATCTTGTCAGCAAGATATCTCAAAAACTATCGGAGCTAGAGCCTTGAAAGTTGGTGAACATATTGGTGGTGATGAGTTGATGGACTGATTAACTTTTGACAAAATTCCAAAAAACACTTTGTGAGTTATGGCCCTTTGTCATTTTGGTAATTTGTGCCCATTGTAATATATGCTAAAAGTGATGCATAGCATGTATGCATAGCGTGTATGCTATGGTTTTGAAATTTCATATATGCATTCCTAATGGAAAATTAGCTGACACGCATTTTTTTTCTCATCCGGATTATGCCCCTTTCAAGAGTTATTGCCCTTTGAAGTTTTTTGAATAAAATCTTGTCAGCAAAATATCTCAAAAACTATTATAGCTAGAGCCTTGAATGTTGGCGAATACACGTAGATTGGTGTTGATGAGTAGATGACCTGCTTAACTTTTGACAAAATTCCGAAAAATACTTTGTGAGTTTTGGCCCTTTGTCATTTTGGTAATTTGTGCCCATTATAATGTATGCTAAAAGTGATGCATAGCATAACTTTAGAACTGTATATGCTATTGTTTTGAAATTTCATATATGCATTCCTGATGGAAAATAAGCTGACGTGTATTTTTTTCTCATCCGGATTTTGCCCCCCTTCAAGAGTTATTGCCCTTTGAAGTTTTTTTAACAAAATCTTGTCAGCAAGATATCTTAAAAACTATTATAGCTAGAGTCTTGAAAGTTGATGAAAAGATTGGTGGTGATGAGTAGATGACCTGATTAACTTTCGACAAAATTTGAGTTATGGCCCTTTGTAATTTTGGTAATTTGTGTCTATTGTAATGTATGCTAAAAGTGATGCATTCCATAACTTTAGAACCCTGTATGCTATGGTTTTGAAATTTCATATATGCGTTCCTGATGGAAAATAAGCTGACATGTATTTTTTTTTCATCCGGATTAACTTAAGAACTGTGTAAGCTAGGGTTTTGAAATTTTATATATGGTTTGGTATGGAAAATTAGCTGACACATATTTTTTCCTCATCCGCATTATGCCCCTTTCAAAAGTTATTGTCCTTTGATTTATTTGTTAGCATAACCTTGGGGCCAAGGCCACACACTTTGAATTATTATTGTAATCATGGTAATTTTCGGTTTTATTGGACGGGATTTTTTTCAAAAATTCCGTCCTTTAAAATAGCGATGTCCGGGTGGGTGGTTGGGCGGGTGGATGGGCCCCACAGGCGCGACATAGCCTTCGGCGGAATTCTTGTTGTATGTTTTTGAGTCTTTAACAATATTTGTTGAATATTTTGCCATCTAGGGACAAGCAAAGGTTGGGGGCATTGTGTATTACAAACACCATTCCTAGTTAAGTGTTCAGTCAAGAACTTTCTTCTTCCTCGATAGATTGTGAAATTACTTGGCAGAAATGTTAACCATCATGAGACGATGTGGTGCAAGCTAGACCTAGGTCGGTATCTCCAAGATCAAGGTCATACTAAGAGGTCAGAGGTAAAAAAAGTTTTTTTTGTTTTTTTTTTTTGTCCAGTCAATAACTTTTTTATTTCTGAATGGACTTTATAAAGTAACCATGCAGAAATGTTCACCGTCATTAGACCATGAGTCATGTACAAGACCAAGGTCCATATACCTCCAATGTCAAGGTCATACCTAGAGGTCAAAGGTAAAAAAAAGGGACAGTCAATAACTTCTTTATTCTTTAATGGATTTTGAAATTACTTGACAGAAATGTTAACCATCATGAGACAATGTGTTGTACCTCAAAGGTCAAGGCCATACTTAGAGGTCAAAGGTAAAAAAGGGCTTTTTTGTGTATGGCCAATAACTTTTTATTTTTCTATGAACATTTTTAAAGCTACTTTGCAGAAATGTTTATCTTCATTAGATGATGTGTTGCACACAAGACCCGGCTCAATACCTCCAATGTCAAGTTTATACTTAGAGGTCAAAAACGGGGGAGACATCTGTGTTTTTGTAGAAAAACAAATTCTAGTTCAAGCCAGATGTTCAATAAGCACTCTGTAGCTTCTTCATCCCACGTTTTACCCCTTCTCCGTTTTTTTTTTCTGTCATTTCTCTGGCAGTTGAAGACATTTTAATTGATATTGTAACCACTTTCTAATGCTTGTGTTCAAACTGACTTTGAAATGCTTGTTCAAACTGACTGTGAGTGAAGATCAGGCATTTTAAATACATTGACTCTTTCAGCTTAGGACCAGTCAAATAAGCATTGATATGCAAAATAGCTAAATGTCCATTGGTCATATTCTTATAATAGCTTCAGTAATGATCTAAACAGGATTTATAAAGTGATAATGGGTTAATCATGTTGTTTGCAATTTTATTCAAATTGGCCAGGATTACTAATTACTAAAAGTACAATAAAACTCCAAATATTTTTTTCACCAGAATTAGTTATTAACACTCCTAAAATTTTAAAGTAGCAAGTCATGCATGTAAACCCTATTGATTTTATTGGACAGCAGGGATTGAGATGTCATTTCATCTCAATGTCGGGTAAAAGTCCCACAAAATTGGAAGCAATGTCTTCAAAATGACCTAAATAGTGTTGACAGGGACGTTAAACCTCAAATCAAACAAATCCACCCAACCCTTACCTACACTACCACAAACCATCCAAAAACACACACCCTAAGTCAGTCTCTAGTCTTCTCCTATCCCTCTCAACCCCATTTCAACCCACCCTACCCTATCACCAGTATCATGCTAATTGAAATATCCCCACCCAGTAAACAAAAAAACAAATACACAGGTACCTGTGCAAATAAAATTGCGTTCACCAGGCCATAAATACATAGGGTTTGTAGATCTAGACCCTGTGTAAATACGTTTGCACTTGGTCAGAACCAGGTGTATCTTTTTGACCTATGTATCCATTACTCAGGTACCTGTGCAAATAAAGGCGCGTTCACCAACGCCACAATACATAGGGTTTGTAGATCCAGACCCTAAGTATTGGATACACACGTGTGTATAATGGCGTTGGTGAACGCGCCTTATATCACACGGATGTGTTATAGTAATGCTCTGAAAGGAAACAATTTGCTTCTGTTAGCAAATACTTCTTTACCAGTTTTCCTCTGTAAAAAGTGACATATATTCAATAATTAGAGTCTCTTTATTGAAAACTTGTTCAGTTTGACCTAATTTTTTATGCCTCCATTGCAAAATGGTTCATGACATATACATTTAGCAGTACCTTTGTCTGTAAATATGCATGTATGGACATTTGTTCATCCATATGACTTTATAGTAGTGCTTGAGGCACAGCAGCTCCTTACAGTTTTCAAGTCCATTGTTATAACTCGTATATATGTCCAGGACGTGTATAAAGATCAGAGAACTCTTACTGGACTGTTATTGGAAGATAACATACCAATGCAACAAAGTGCATTTTTCACATTTCCAAAATGGCTACTTTTCGAAATGAAATCTGTGATATTTATCTTATTTATACTGCAAACAGGTTGTGGGTACTTGTTAGAACTGCATTGATGAGGGGGTTCTAATGAGTACCCTCGGCCTATGTCTTGGAGCAGAAATAAGAAAAATAATGTATACCCCGAAACCCCAGTTTTCTCTATATAAAGTGGGGTTTATTGGGGTGTTCATTTCACAGGCTTGTTCACATCATGTATTCCTTTTCCCTTTATTTTTGTCATTTTGCCCTACAGCCATACAGTATATATAGATTATTCATTCTCCTAGTTGAAATATGGGATTTATAAACCGAGGGAGGTAAAACAATCCGATAAAGAAACGAGTGCGAAGCACGAGTTTCTTTAAAGGATTGTTTTACCTCCCGAGGTTTATAAATCCCATATTTCAAATAGGAGAAATGTATAATCTGTATATTACATGCACTTCCATAGACTTTTAGGAGAGATTGGATCTTGAATTTTGGATCTGAATGCCCTTTCAGTTGACTGTTTACAGCTCATGTAAACGGTTTAATCAGCGAAGTGTTACAGAATCTGGGTGGAAGAACAACTGGATGGGCGCCATTTTGAAAGCGCTTTCTACAGTTTTGAACAAAAATAGAAGAAACAAAGTGTTTCAGTGATAAAACAAGTAAAACGTTAGATTAAATAAAGCAAAACTTACATCCTAATCAATGGTCACATCCATGTTTTCTTTTGTTTCAGCGTTGCATCCGACTCAAACGTCACGCATTCTGAACGTCTGTTGATATTTCTTAGACGCCATTACAATGACGTCATGAATAACGTCGCCGTGATTGAAACTTTCCCGCGTTTGAATAGAACAATTTCACTGCAAAGCGGTATCTCGTATCTTGTGCATAAAGTAGTTCCAGCTGAAGGGATTTATTTCCCCGGCTAAGAGGAAATATTTCTTCTTAGCAAAAAGGAAAATACCAAGTTTATGTCTGGTAGAAATCATGGTATTTCTCTGTAATGCATGTAATATAACAGTTTATGTCTGCAACTTTCCTATAGTTTTCAAGATCATAATTTGAAACTTGCACCTAATGTAATTTTTAGGCTGGGCAGATACACAAAGTTCAGCCAATTCTGACAGGAATTTTAGTTGAGGAGTTATATGCCCTTGATTAGCTAATAAATTTTGTCAGCAAGGGCATTTATCACAGTTAAGGGGAATGGGAATACCTAGCAGATTGTTCCGCCATTTTACAAAGGGAGACAACATTCAGGACTTCCTGTTCGCTTTTGTATTAACTCTGTCCCACAGAAAAAGGGGTCTACTCTTGAAGGAAAGAATTTGCTCCACAGGAGCAAATTCTTTCCTTTAAGAGTTGATCCCTATTGGCATTAGAGACAAAAATAATTTTGCAAGAGGTGCCTCCCCTGCAGATGTATCCATTCCGCTTAAAAACTGTCTAGTTTCTTTTTTTATTTTGTATTGTAGCTGCAACACCATATGACTGCAACTTTGAGTCTGGATTCTGTCAGTGGACCCAGTCTTTGACAGACAACTTCAACTGGACAAGAGTTCAGGGCCCCACAGGATCCAGGCTGACAGGACCGACCAATGATCACACTTCTGGAAAAGGTATGGTAGCCTATAATCTCATCACGAAAACACACCTATATACTTTTGACCCCTTTGAACCCCACTTTTATACAGTAAAACTGGGGTTTACAGGGGTAAACCTTATTTTTCTCATTTCTGCTCAAAATATAGGTTGTGGGTACTTGTTAGAACTGCCTCATCTCTGCTCTAAATGTAAATTGTGAATACTCGTTAGAACTGCATCATTTTTAGCAGTTCTAACGAGTACCCACAATCTATAGTTTGAGCAGAAATAAGAAAAATATCACAAATTTTCATCTGAAAATTTTCATTTTTTCAGCGGTAAAATTTACAATGTATTAGTATGTGCGAGTTTTCGTAATGGTTGCAATGAAGTATCAATGGATAACAGTTGACAGTTTCTGTCGAAACAATGCACACTCTACTGGTTACCCACTTAGATACAGTAAAATGCCAGTATTCAGATCACTCTGGTATTAAGAACCCTATTTACAAATTAAAAATATGGTTTCCTTTTTTATTTATAACTATTATATTTATGATTAAGACCACCCACCTAATTAAACCACTTCTGGACAGCCCCAAAAGTGGGTTGGGATCCCGTAAAGTTATCTTAAACCCACCAGTAATTTTTACTGCTTGTTCCTAGTCCGTGCTTTTGTTGTGATGCCTTCATTTTTTGTGTTGGTGGTTCTACTATGTAAAAGTGGGGCTTAAGTGGGCAAAATTTTATAGGAGTGTTTTTGTCATGTGCATTTGAAAAACATAAATTGGAGAGTGTTAACCTTTAGCATGCTGAGCAGTACTCAATACTCGTCCCTTATTTTGGCAGCCATTATTTCCTTAAACCTGAACTGATTCTGCTCATACTTTGACACACTGTAGGCAAGACATTTTCCTCCATTTCTACTGGATGTATTATGGGTCATGTGACTTCCAAATATGGCGGTCACCTGATCTGACCGGGAACCATTTAAGACACTTAAAAAAAAAAAAAAAATACAAGACAATGGCACTCAGTATGTGCTTTGAAGGATAAAATGGATAGATTGTGTAGCTACCTACACCATGGCTACATATTTATCACCATTAGTTGTATGGATGGATTGGCTCTAGTATGCACAAAACTAAAACAGGTATGGGGGACCTGTTGAAGTGTGTGTGTGTGTGTGTGAAATCGGGTTTAACGTCGCTTTCAACAATTTTTCAGTCATATCACGACGGTGTCTGGTTGCGACAGGGAGCTCAATGCTCACATTTATAGTGCTGCCTCACTGAAGTATCATGTCCCAGACACATTACATGATACCACACCCAGTCACATTATCCTGACACTGGATCGACCAGTCCTAGCTCTACCCCGTAAATCTGAGTGCCAAACGAGGAGCAGCTAGTACCATTTTTAACGACTTTGGTATGTCGCGGCCCGGGGTCGAACCCCAGACCTCCCGTTCCCCGGAGCGGACACTCTACCAACTGAGCTATCGGGGCCGGTAAGGACCTGTTGAAGACTGGTATCTGAAAGATCGTCAGTTTTTACATCATTTCCGGGTATAAAATGAAACAACGGGTAATGTGGGTAAAACCTGTGCCCTTGTAAGAAAGAATGATCCCTCCTGTATAGGAGAACCTCATTTGATGGAGTGCACTTTCTTTATGAACATGATAATTTGCACAAGTTGGACTACCCCCTTGGGCAAATAAATGCACCTTCAGCATGCTGATGGTTAAGAGACCATGAACATTATTTTATAAAGAGGTTTATGTCTATAATGAGGACATTGCCTGACTGTTCCTTTCTCTTGAAAGACAACATACTTTTTGTTGCTTCCAGCCAATGGATGGTACATATTCATTGAAGCCTCATTTCCAAGACGACCAAACGACACTGCTGTTTTGGTCAGTCCTACAATCACCGACAGACAGACAAGATGTCTGAGCTTCTGGTATCACATGTATGGCACACATATCAACACTCTAAATGTATACCAGCGAAACTCTGGAACAACCGGTTTGGGGTCAAACATCTTCTCCAGAAAAGGTGATCAGGGTAACAAGTGGCTACAAGGGCAGATCACTATAACACCACAGTCCAATTATCAGGTATGCTTTATATTTTGGACACTGTTTGTTTCGTGCCTAGTTTGGTTGTTATAAAAATAAAATCAGAGAATTTTCTAGCTTTTAATTGAGGTTTAATGTCACTGTCAACACTATATAGGTCATTTTGGAGACGTCCCTTCCAATTTTGTGGGACTTTAATTACTGAACACTCAAATGAAATGACATCTCAAGCCCTGTCACCCAACGAGAGCAAAAGGTTTAAATGCATAAGACGGTCTGACTCACACCACTTTGCCTGGGCTGGCTTAGCTCTTCTAAGCGGTTTACCAGTACTCATGTGTGGTCAGCTTTACCTCTGCGTAGAAGCGCCATGCAGCCAAATCTATTTCTCCAAGCCCCGATTGTCGGGGGTGGGATAATTTTCTATTAAATTTGAAAATTAAGGATGTATATATGCGTACTGCTATCTGTCATGGATTTGGGAATAACTGCTTTCAAATGAAAAATTGTGACATTTTTCTTACTTTGAAGCCCCAAACATGATTTCAGTTGCTCAATAAACTGCCTTATTTTGAACTATTTTATTGAGGCAACTGTTCAAAGAAGTACAAACATTACACATAAGAGTCTATGAACAACATATTACACCACAACCTCTTTATATAGAGGGTCTTTTGTGATTGTTCATGTATTATTGAGTTGTTTAAACAAGTTGAAGAAAAAGGATAAAATGCGAGGCTTTGCCTAGCATTCTATCCCTTTTCCTCAACAAGTTTAATAAATTTAATTATACATGTGCAGGAGTGCAAGATTCTTTTTACGCAACATCATGTGATAAAACTTTTTATTATAACAGTTTGGGATATAACATGGTTTAAAGATGGAACCCGAAAAAGTATAGATTATGTAGAAAAATGACCATAAATAACCTATACATTTTATTTGCATGTAACATGGTTGTCTAACTACCATAGTTTCTGCCTTTGACGCCAGCAATCGTGTTGCAAACAGGTTGTGGGGTATTTGGAGATCGTTGTCTTAAAATGTTCATAAAACTTCACTCTGATAAGTTACGATTCGATACATGACTGTCATTTCCTGATGCTTTCCTTTTGTACTTCAGATACTGTTCCAAGCTATTCGAGGAATCAGTTTCCGAGGAGATATTGCCCTTGACGACCTCCGAATTTCTGCAGGATCTTGTTCTTCCCCAGGTATTAACCCTTGTCCTGCTATATATTCATATATGGCACACCCACTACCGATTATCAACCAATCAGATTCTTTGATGCAAATTATTGCAACAAATTCACAATCTGAATGGCAAACAATGTAGATCCTGATCAGATGGCTTCGTCAGAAGCCATCTGATCTGGATCTTCATTGTTTGGAAAATAAGGCATATCCGGGCTCAGCAGGACAAGGGTTAAATTTTTCTTGTTGAGGACCTAGACAATAGCAGACAGGAAGCTTCTGCAGTTAGTATCTTTGGGTGGATCAATCCAAAAATGAAAAAAATGCAATTTTTGAGAAATGCATTTGCCCTTCAGAAACTAATAAGCAAGCATATGAGAAAGGGTACTTAAAGCCTATGTGATCAGAAATACTCAGGTGAATTCTTTGCTTTCAAAGGATAACCCTTTCAGAGAACATTTAACGTCACTACAGCTGATGTTAAGGGAATGTGTGGCAGTTAAAAGTCTCCCTGCCCTTCATTATAGGTGAGGTTTTATATATTTTCTAGCCGTTCCACTGTAGAATTGTGATAATATTTGAGCGTCACTGCTTAGGCCTAATTGGCCAAAATGAAAAAAAAAAAAACTTGACATTAGATGTGAACTGTCTGCTGGGCAGACAATTCACATGTAATGTCAAGGTTTTTTCTCTGAAAACTAAGAAAGAAAAAAAATGTTGTCTTCTTTAGAATTTTTGATAGCACTTGGAAGGTTAAGTTCTAATTTTGAAAATCATCATCATCATCATAATCATTGGAGTTTTAATTAACGTGCAGGTACAGGGGTAACATCCACGTAAGTGGGCCCCCTTCCAGGTAGCTGGCTTGCTGCACGCATGGCAGATCTTACACCAGATCTCCAGGTTTGTCTATCATGTGGGTTGATAGCCAATAGCCTCCACACTCTGCGATCACTCTCTGTTACATCACGTGAACAAATCCGTGAAATAAACACCCACTTACACCCCACTTTGTATAGAGAAAACTGGAGTTTACGGGGGTAATCATTATTTTTCTTATTTTTACTCCAAGACATAGGTTGTGGGTACTCGTTAGAACCGCCTCAATGAGGCGGTTCTAACGAGCACCCACAACCTATGTTTGCAGTATAAATAAGAAAAATATCACGGATTTTCACCAGAAAAGTAGCCATTTTGGAGATGTTAAAAATGTACTATGTCAAACGGGTGTGTTATCGTAATGAGGTGCAGACTGAACCCGATTTTTTGAAAATCATTGACTAAAATAGAATCACAAATTTCACGTTGTGTCAGTTTGTAGTGATTTCTCAGAAAAAGCGAAGCCCGTGAATATCTGGGAGACGTTCCACATCTTTTATTTCTTATTTTAGGTAAACCAACTTTGTGTACCTTTGAGGCAACCAATGTCTGCGGATACACACAGGACAAGACAGACAATTTTGATTGGTTAAGACAGAGTGGACCAACAACTTCCATTGGTACTGGTCCATCCACAGACCACACCACATCAACAAGGCTTGGACACTACATGTACATTGAAACATCCGGTGCACGGCAACCAAATGACACGGCACGCTTAATAAGTCCACAATACCATCTACAGGGAACCGGTGCACAGTGTTTGACCTTCTGGTTCCATATGTATGGACGTGACACCAATACATTAAATGTGTATGTTGCCCCAGGGGGAATGCCAAACAGTAGAGGTCGACCGGTGTGGTCAAGGTCATTCAATCAAGGAAATGTATGGCGTAAAGGTCAAGCAACTCTATATCCAAGTGGAGACTACCAGGTACAAAAGCCATCCATAATCTTTACCCCTCAACACTATGAAAAATCCTGGAGTTGACGACAGCTTATATTTTTTCTTATTTTTTAAAGACAAAATGGCTTGATATTTCATGTGAATTGTCTGTCATGCTGGCAATTCACATGAAATGTCAAGCCCTTTTGTCACCAGGAAAACATGCCCATACAAATGTTTTGAAAAAATTTCCACCAAAAAAAGTGAAATTTTTAGATAGAAATTGATATTTTTAGCTCACCTGTCACATAGTGACAAGGTGAGCTTTTGGGATCACTTTTTGTGCGTCCGTGCATGCGTGTGTCCGTAAACTTTTTCTACAAATGAAATCTCCTCCTAAACCACTAATCGGATTTTTTCCAAACTTCACAGGAATGATCCTTAGGTGGTCCCCTTTCAAAGTTGTTCAAATGGTTCTGGTCCGTTGCACATATAGGTCACAGTAGCCAAAAATAGAGATTTTTTTCACCAAAAACTTATAAAATCTTCTTCTCTGAAACTGCAAGGCCCAGGACATTGATATTTGGTATGAAGCTATATAGTGGACCCCTACCAAGATTGTTCAAATTATAGTGCTGGGGCCAAAAATGCCCCCGCACGGGGGCCCTTTGGATTTACATGGGCTTATATAGGGAAAATCTTTAAAATCTTCTTCTCTGAAACTGCAAGGCCCAGGTCTTTGCTATTTGGTATGAAACTTCATCTGTGGACCCCTACCAAGATTGTTCTAATTACAGTGCTGGGGCCAAAAATGCCCCCGCCGCAGGGCCCTTTGGTTTTACATAGGCTTATTAGCTCACCTGAGCACGAAGTGCTCAAGGTGAGCTTTTGGGATCGGTCTTTGTCCGTCGTCCATCGTCCGTGCGTCCGTGCGTCCGTCGTCAACTTTTGCTTTAAACAACTTCTTCTCCAAAACTGCTGGACAGATTTTGATCTAATTTCACAGGAATGCTCCTTGGGTGATCCTCTACCAAAATTGCTCAAACTGTTCCGCTCGGGTGAACAAGATGGCCGCCAGAGCTAAAAATAGAAAAACCTTTAAACGACTTCTCCTGCTTAACCAGTGGATGGATTTTGAAATTATTTCACAGGAATGTTCCTTGGATGACCTTCTACCAAAATTGCTCAAACCGTTCCGCTCGGGTGAACAAAATGGCCGCCAGAGCTAAAAATAGGAAAACCTTTAAAGGACTTCTTCTCCTTAACCAGTGGATGGATTTTGAAATTATTGCACAGGAATGTTCCTTGGGTGACCCTCTACCAAAATTGCTCAAACCGTTCTGCTCAGGTGAACAAGATGGCCGCCAGAGCTAAAAATAGAAAAACCTTTAAACGACTTCTCCTGCTGAACCAGTGGATGGATTTTGAAAATATTCCACAGGAATGTTCCTTGGATGACCTTCTACCAAAATTGCTCTAACCGTTCCGCTCGGATGAACAAAATGGCTGCCGGAGCTAAAAATAGAAAAACCTTTAAAAGACTTCTTCTCCTTAACCAGTGGATGGATTTTGAAATTATTTTACAGGAATGTTCCTTTGGTGCCCCTCTACTAAAATTGCTCAAACCGTTCTGCTTGGGTGAACAAAATGGCCGCCAGAGCTAAAAATAGAAAAACCTTTAAAGGACTTATTCTCCTTAACCATTGGATGGATTTCGAAATTACTTCACAGGAATGTTTCTTGGGTGACCCTCTACCAAAATTGCTCAAACCATTCCGCTCTGGTGAACAAGATGGTCGCCAGAGCTAAAAATAGAAAAACCTTTAAACCACTTCTTCTCCTTAACTAGTGGATGGATTTTGATATAACTTCACAGGAATGTTCCTTGGGTGACCCTCTACCAAAATTGCTCAAACCGTTCCACTTGGGTGAACAAGATGGCCGCCGGAGCTAAAAATAGATAAACCTTTAAACAACTTTTTCTCCTTAACCAGTGGATGGATTTTGAAATTATTTCTCTGGAATGTTCCTTGGGTGACCCTCTACCAAAATTGCTCAAACCGTTCCGCTCGGGTGAACAAGATGGCCGCCGGAGCTAAAAATAGAAAAACCTTTAAATGATTTTTTCTCCTCAACCAGTGGATGGATTTTGAAATTATTTCACTGGAATGTTCCTTGGGTGACCCTCTACCAAAATTGCTCAAACTGTTCTGCTCGTGTGAATAAAATGGCCGCCAGAGCTAAAAATAGAAAAACCTTTAAACGTTTTCGTCTCCTTAACTAGTGGATGGATTTTGAAATTATTTCTCTGGAATGTTCCTTGGGTGACCCTCTAACAAAATTGCTCAAACCGTTACGCTCGGTTGAACAAAATGGCCGCCAGAGCTAAAAATAGAAAAAACCTTTAAACGACTTTTTCTCCTTAACCAGTGGATGGATTTTGAAATTATTTCACAGGAATGTTCCTTTGGTGAATCTCTACCAAAATTGCTTGTACCGTTCTGCTCGGATGAACAAAATGGCCACCAGAGCTAAAAATAGAAAAACCTTTAAACCATTTCTTCTCCTTAACCAGTGGATGGATTTTGAAATTATTTCACAGGAATGTTCGTTTGGTGTCCCTCTACCAAAATTGCTCATACTGTTCAGCTTGGGTGAACAAAATGGCCACCAGAGCTTCTCCTGCTTAACCAGTGGATGGGTTAAAAGCCCTGGGGCCAAAAACGGCCCCGCCCCGGGGCCCACTGGTTTTACGTAGGCTTATATAGGGAAAACCTTTAAAATTCTTCTTGTCTGAAACCAGAAGGCCCAGCTCTTTGATATTTGGTATGAAGCTTCATCTAGTAGACCTCTACCAAGATTGTTCAAATTATAGTCCTGGGCCCAAAACCGGCCCCGCCCCGGGGCCCACTGGTTTTACATAGGCTTATATTTGGAAAACCTTTAAAAATCTTCTTGTCTGAAACCAGAAGGCCCATGTCTTTGATATTTGGTAAGTAGCTTCATCAAGTGGACCGCTACCAAGATTGTTCAAATTATAGCCCTGGGGCCAAAAAATGCCCCCCGCACCAGGTCCCACTGGTTTTATATAGGCTATATAGGGAAAAACTTTAAAAATCTTCTTGTCTGAAACCAGAAGGCCCAGGTCTTTGATATTTGGTATGAAGCGTCATCTAGTGGATCTCTACCAAGATTGTTCAAATTATAGCCCTGGGGCCATAACCGTCGTCGCTTAGAGACCCTTTGGTTTTACATAGACTTATAAAGGGAATTTTTAAAAAATCTTCTTCTCTGAAACTGCAAGGCCCAGGTCTTTGATATTTGGTATGGAGCTTCATCTAGTAGACCTCTACCAAGATTGTTCAAATTATAGCCCTGGGGCCACAAATGACCCCCACCTCGGGGCCCTTTGGTTTTACATAGACTTATATAGCCCTGGTGCATAGGCTTATGTAGGGAATATCTTTATAAAAATCTTCTTCTCTGAAACCGCAAGGCCCAGGTCTTTGATATTTGGTGTGTAGCTTCATCTAGTGGACCTTTGCCAAGATTGTACAAATTATAGCCTTTTGTTTTTGTTTGGTATGAAGCTTCACCTTTAAGACCTCCCTCAACATTACGCACATTAAAGCCCTGGGGCCAATAATGGCCCTCTCTTGGGCCCACTTGTTACACTATGGATCAGGTGAGCGATCCAGGGCCATCATGGCCCTCTTGTATAGGGAAAATCTTCTTCTCTGAAACTGCAAGGCCCAGGTCTTTGATATTTGGTATGAAGCTTCATCTTGTGGACATCTACCAGGATTGTTCGAATTATAGCCCTGGGGCCAAAAATGCCCCCGCTCCAAGGCCCTTTGGTTTTACATAGACTTATATAGGGAAAATCTTGAAAAATCTTCTTCTGTAACCACAAGGCTTAGGTCTTTGATATTTGTTGTGAAGCTTCAGCTAGTGGCCCTCTACCAAGATTGTTCAACTTATAGCCCTGAGACCAAAAATGCCCCCGCCATGTGGCCCTTTGGTTTTACATAGACTTATATAGGGAAAATCTTGAAAAATTTTCTCTGAAACCACAAGACTTAGGTCTTTGATATTTGTTATGAAGCTTCAGCTAGTGGACCTCTACCAAGATTGTTCAAATTATAGCCCTGGGACCAAAAATACCCCTGCTCCAGGGCCCTTTGGTTTTACATAGACTTATATAGGGAAAATCTTGTTTTACATAGACTTCTATATGCAGGGTAAACCTTTAAAGTCTTCTTCTCTGAAACCACAAAGCCCAGGTCTTTCATATTAGATATGAAGCTTCATCTTGTGGAACTCTACTAAGATTGTTCAAATTATAGCCCTGGGGCCAAAATTGACCCTGCCCGGGGCCCACTTGTTATACATTGGATCAGGTGAGCGAACCAGGGCCCTCTTGTTCATAGTTCTGCTAAAATCAGTGGGTATTGGTTAGAACCACCTCATAGAGTACCCACAATCTATGTTTTTGAGCAGAAATAAGAAAAATGATGTAAAACCCAGTTGTTTGTGTTACTATATGAAAGTGGGGTTTAAGGGTGTCAAAATTATATTAGTGTGTTTTCAAGATGAAAAAAAAAGGAAGAAAAAAACTTCAAAA
This sequence comes from Lucinisca nassula, assembly GCA_963580285.1. Classification (NCBI taxonomy): domain Eukaryota; kingdom Metazoa; phylum Mollusca; class Bivalvia; order Lucinida; family Lucinidae; genus Lucinisca; species Lucinisca nassula. The sequence goes on from OY757021.1 coordinate 49,398,364, forward strand.
ATTCCATCTGCCAGTTGTGAGTAACACTTGAAGAATTGATTACAGTCCAACCTGTAATAAGCAAGCACCTGTGGGATAATCTGAAAGTGCTTGCTTAAGACAGGTGCTTGCTTAATAGGGGACTTTTAATACATTTTCCTTCTTCAGGAACTGAAAGTCTGCTTGCTTAAGACAGGTTGCTTGCTTAATAGAGGTGGCCACTAAGACAGGTTTTACTGTACATTGTATAACTGACCAGTCTAACTGGTCTGGACCTTTTCGCCTACTAGCAGTGTCGCTTGCTTTGTAACCCAAGGGTCATGGGTTCAGTCCCCAGTCATGGTAAAAGCCTCTCATCAGGGTCTAGAAGCCCCTGCGGCGCAGTGGTTATGCTACTCGCCTTGTAAACCAGGGATCGCAGGATCGATCCCGGGCTTCTCCAGACTTTCGGATGAGTCTTTAAACCGAGGTCCCGTCTCCGTATGACCTTAGCTGTTGGTGGGACGTAAAACTGAAACTCACCCACTCACTCATCAGGGTCTACATTGTATGTTAAGCCTGTCTGTCCAAATATATACACTTTATAAGATACTCTTAAAGGAAATGATTTGTTCTCAAAGAATACCATAATGATCCTAAGTATTGGGACAGATAGGCACAATCAAACAGCTAGTGCAGACCCATATCAGACAGTCTGATCAGGGTCTACACTGTTTTCCATTCCGTTTGCACCTTTTGGACTTCTTGCAGGATTGTGAAACAAATTTGTTAAAATTTTAGGAGAATTACAGAAAGTCCTCAAGGTGTCCAAATTTTTAGGATTTTTATGGTAGTACAGTGTTAGAAGTTGGATGGTTTTCCTTGGGCTTCCTTCAGGAGCTAAGTAAAATTCTAGAGCAGATGACTTATTTTTCATTGAAGAAAAGGCTTGACATTTTTTTACCCCGGCATACGAAGTGTTCTATGGGGGTATATAGTTTTTGTCCTGCCATTCTTCCGTCCATACATTCGTCCATCCTTGTGTCCATCTTCCATCTGTTAACATTTTGGTTAAAGTTTTGCGTCAAAGTTTCTAAGAGATTGTATCTTCTGAACCCTTTGATAGGTTTAGTTGATACCTACACTGAAGTTACATACTGGTCTAAAGATTTCATTGATGCATGTCCCCCTCCCACAGTGACCTTGAGGTCAAGGTCACAGACTTAGAAATTTTACAATTGGTTATAGTTTTATGACAAAGTTTATGGATGCCTGTATGTTGTAAACTCTAAGACAAATTCAATTGATACTTGCATTGATGTTGCATACCAGTCCAAAGATTTCATTGCTGCATACCCACCCTGCTACTCAGTAACATTTATGCCCCCACCCCTTTAGTAACTTTGATGCCCTCACTCCCTTGGTCCATTTAGAAATTTTATGTTTGGTTTGGCTTACATTTATAGATTCTTATAGCTTCTTGACTTCTTCATTCATATTGCATACAAGCTCGAAAAATACATCAGAGGGCGGCGCTGGCCCGGGGTATACGTGACCCACTGGTCGCTTTCTCTAGTAAATTATGAAACATGTCTGTCCAGGATGTGATTCGCATGTAGTGTCAAGCTTAAGGGGAAAGGGCAACACCTAGCAGATTTTTCCGCTATTTTTAGCTCACCTGTCACGTAGTGACAAGGTGAGCTTTTGGGATCACTTTTTGTCCGTCGTCCGCCGTGCGTGCATCCGTCCGTCCGTAAACTTTTTCTTCAAACGACATCTTCTCCTAAACCACTGATCAGATTTTGACCAAACTTCACAGGAATGATCCTTAGATGGTCCCCTTTCATAGTTGTTCAAATGGTTCCAGTCCGTTGCATATATAGGTCACAGGAGCCAAAAATAGATTTTTTTCATTGAGAACTTAAAAAATCTTCTTCTCTGAAACCGCAAGGCCAAGGACATTGATATTTGGTATGAAGCATCATCTAGTGGACCCCTACCAAGATTGTTCAAATTATTGTGCTGGGGCCGAAAATGCCCCCGCACGTGCACCGGGCCCTTTTGTTTTACATGGGCTTATATAGGGAAAATCTTTAAAAATCTTCTTCTCTGAAACTGCAAGGCCCAGGTCTTTGCTATTTGGTATGAAACTTCATCTAGTGGACCCTACCAAGATTGTTCAAATTATAGTGCCTGGGCCAAAAATGCCCCTGCCCCAGGGCCCTTTGGTTTTACATGGGCTTATATAGGGAAAATCTTTAAAAATCTTCTTTTCTGAAACTGCAAAGCCCAGGTCTTTGATATTTGATATGAAGCTTCATCTTGTGGACCTCTACCAAGATTGTTCAAATTATAGCCCTGGGGCCAAAAATGCCCCCGCTCCGGGGCCCTTTGGTTTTACATAGACTTATATAGGGAAAATCTTGAAAAATCTTCTCCTCTGAAACCACAAGGCTTAGGTCTTTGATATTTGTTATGAAGCTTCAGCTAGTGGACCTCTACCAAGATTGTTCAAATTATATCCTGGGGCCAAAAATGCCCCCGCTCCGGGGCCCTTTGGTTTTACATAGATTTATTTAGGGAAATCTTGTTTTACATAGACTTCTTTATGCAGGGTTAAACCTTTAAAATCTTCTCTGAAACCACAAAGCCCAGGTCTTTCATATTCAATATGAAGCTTCATTGTGTGGACCTCTACCAAGATTGTTCAAATTATAGCCCTGGGGCCAAAATTGACCCCGCCCGGGGCCCACTTATTATACATTGGATCAGGTGAGCGAACCAGGGCCCTCTGGGCCCTCTTGTTCAAAGGGAGACAACTTTCGGGAGTTCCTGTTCACTTTTCAAAAAGCCCTGTCCCACTGAAAAAGGGGTCTACTCTTAAAGAAAGAATTTGCTCCTTTTAGAGTTGACCCCTATTGACATAGGAGACAAAAATACTTTTGCAGGAGTTGCCTCCCTTGAAGGTGTATCCATCCATCCATTAATTACTCTCTGAAAAATAAGAAAATTTATTGCAAATACTGTCGGCTGGTCATGATTAGTCCTTGAAGAAGTGTAGCTTCGGACCGCCATGGCTGACTCATAATTTTTAGGTCTCTCACTGTTGTGGTTCATGCCTAACTCTGGCCACATGTGAGACGCCAAGTTCTGCAACAGAAGGTCAGGTGGTTTTTCTCCAGGTAATCCAGTTTTCGCCCACATCTGATTAACAATTGGCTCTACATAAGTGAAATAATCTTGAAAGGGCTGTAAACTCAAAACCAGAAAATAATGTTGAAGATTTGTTCACCCTTATCCTGCTGAATAAATTAATTTAGCCACACCCTTTTTGTTTTTCAACCAATCATATTTCTTGGTATTCATTTCACAAACTGCATGACAAACAGTGTAGATCCTGATCAGATGGCTTCTTGTTCTTATAGCTTCTTCAGAAGCTATCTGATCTGAATCTACATTGTTTTCAAAGAATAGGGCTGTCATGTTCAGCGAGATAAGGGTTAATAGTATGACATTACATGTACCTGTTATTTCAGGTTGTCTTTGAGGGTATTCGAGGAAAGAGTTACCATGGTGATATAGCTATTGATGATGTATCTGTGGGGTCAGGGCAGTGTGGTGCTGCAGGTAATAATTTTTCTTTAATCAGTTTCAATATATTGCAAATGTTCGTTTGTTTGTTTTTGCATTTAACAATCCAGTCTCGGCCCCTGCCCATCGGGGCTTGAAGAAATATATGGGCTGCATGATGCTTCCACGCAGAGCTGAAATCGACTCACACGAGTACTGGTAAACTGCCAAGAGGATCTAAGCCTGCCCAGGCAAAGCAGTGCAAGTCAGACCGTCCATGCTAATAAACTTATTGGTTTCATTGGGCGAAAGGGCTCGAGATGTCAGTTCATCTCAATGTCGGGTAAAAGTCCTACAAAATTGGAAGCAACGTCTCCAAAATGACCTCTACAGTGTTGACGGGGACGTTAAACCTCAAATCAAACAAACAAAACTGAAATATTATAGTAAGCAGAATATTTTGGCATGAGCATTTAGCCCTTTGTCTGCTATTGTCACAATAATTGACATCTGCTTTGTTGTCTGTTGGTTACAATCAAAGTCATTGTTGCAAACAGTATACACCGAGATCAGACTGCTCCTTTTGCCTGTATGAAAAAACATACATGTATTTGAAAAGTTTGCAAAAAGTGCAGCAGACAACATAAACAGACAACATTTTCAGATGTAGATTTTCATGGCATTTTAACCCATTGCATGCGGGAAAACCCCTAAAGGGTACCTTGGCAAACAGTGCAGGCCCAGATCAGACGCCGCAAAATGCGGCGCCTGATCTGGACCTGCACTATTTGCTGACAGCATTTTCCGTCAATAACAGAATAAAAACGAAAAAAAATGGGCCTGGCACCCCTTATATGATAAATGGACTTGTCCAATATATAGCAATGGAAGAGTCCACTAGCATACAATGGGTTAAGGGTAAACTCTCAAAATAGTAAAAGTCTTATTCTGTTTGAATGTAGGAACCTGCAACTTCGAGAAAGGCTTGTGTTCCTGGACCAATACACAACAAGGAGACAACTTTGATTGGTTGAGATCAAGAGGCAGGACATCCAGCGTATTCACTGGCCCAAGTTATGATCACACACTGTCCACTTCACAGGGTTACTACATGTACATTGAAACAAGTGCTCCTAGGGTCACAGGTGACAAAGCAAGACTTTATAGCGAAGTTTTCACACCAACCAGTTCAGTAAAATGTTTCAACTTTTACTATAACATGCATGGTGCTGATATTGGAACACTGAATGTTTATCTTGCCGTGAACCAGTCAAGCAGTGCATTCTCCACAGAAGCACTTGTTTGGAGCTTGTCGGGTGATAACCAGGACCAGTGGAATTTGGGACAATTCAATATCTCAACACTGTACACATCAAATCCATACCAGATCATCTTCGAAGGAGTTCGTGGTAAAGGTTACCGAGGAGACATCGCCATTGATGATACCTCTCTGACAGATGGAGGTTGTCAGCAGTATCCAGGCAGCTCTGCACCTTCTCAGAACATGGCTATCTCACCAAACTGCAACTTTGAGAATGGTTTTTGTATCTGGCAACAGAGTAGAGCCGATCAGTTTAACTGGACATTGAATACTGGCCGAACTGGTAGTTATGGAACTGGACCACTTGGTGACCACACACCACAGTTAAATGGTAAATATTAGAAGAATGATGACATATATTGTCTAATACAGTAGATTCCGTGGCTTGAACTCCGATGCCTCCTTTACCATGGATGAGACAAACTCATTCTTGCGTCCGCGGACAGTTCGTCCAAATACAAAATATGAATAATTTAGGAAGATTCTCTTCTTTATATTGCAAATGAGGTGATTCTAATGAGTACACACAGCATACATTTTTAATAAAGAAATCCAAAAAGGTATCCCAAAACTGTCACTATTATGTCTCCAGTAGGGGTGTAACGATGCATCGATAGTTCGATGCATCGCGATAGGGACTGCCTCGATAGCAATGCATCGATAGTACTTTGGACTATCGATAGCTATCGCCGATAGTTCACTCAACTATCGATAGTTTCGATTGTTTTTGTATTTTTCTTGAATATACTTTGAAAATATACCTGTACTGTTGTGTAATTACGCAAGTATTTTTGCTTAGGAAATCCATTCAGCTGTAATCAGGACAGACTGATAAGCCTTCACATATGTGCATGATGATCTGAGTCTTCGCTGGTCGCACATGTGTATCATAGTTATTTGCCGTGTGGTGAATTTCTCGCGGCGATGAATTTCCCGCCGTCATTTTTGCACGTGCAGTTGAGGTAGTCAGAAATTTTCCCGCGTTTTTCAATAACAAAACATCAATGATAGTTTGATCACGCGTTTGTTGCATGCAACTTTTTGAAAACATGACAGTGAAACCTGTGTGACATGTGAAGGCTCAGATCAGCCTGCGCAGTCATATATAAATGTTTGCTGTTTGTACTATCCTTGCGTAGTATAACTTCTGGGACAAACGCCATTTCCCTGTTCAGTTTCGAAGACATTTGCAAGATGCACAAGCTGATCTTTTGTATGAAGAAATGTTTGTTTTTGCTGTGTGCTGACTTATTCATATAGGTAAATAAATGCGTAATAAATGACGGTATAATGCAGTTTAACTTGTTGTATATGTGACTCTTTTTGCGCATAAGGACCAGACTATTAAACCGCACTTTTGTGGTCTCATTAGAAATGCATTTCTCGAAAAATGCACAGAATGTGCATGCGAGTACATGATAGACTCAGATAAGTCGGCAAGTATGCACAAATGCATCAATGATGATGTCATCAGTCGGCTGGCCTGACCGATTGGGATTGAATTCTTGGGGGAATATTTAAGCAGACAAAGTTTTATTTTCCTGTCGTCATCCTGTAGGGGGAAAAAACGTGCAGCGCGAGGCCTTAGGTCTCCGTCTATCAAGTACTTTCTTAAGGTGATTCTGGACATTTTGATGGTGGACACTGGACAACCTGGGACAGATTGGCGTTTTTATTTTTCGTGGGTCTTTCTGATTCTATTTTTGGTTGTCTTTGTATTATAATAGAGGGATATTCCAGAAAAAAATAACATGTCGAAACGGCCAAATTTCATTACATGAAAACTTTGTTTTATTATTGCTGCTTGCCTTAGCTGTCTTTTGTGCAAGGACTAAATGTCCACAGAGTCAAAGAGCCTAGGTCAAGCCCTGTACATATTGCTAAATGAAAAAACCGACTTGATAATTGCTTTACTTCTATTTTGATAGTCTAGTTTTTGATGCTAACTTCAAATAAAAAATATGTAAGTTCAAGTTTAAATGCAGTTTGTTAGATTCATGTCGCCCTTAAAGAGGTGCTAAAATAGCGTGCTGTGATTACGTAATACTATGTAATAATCGGGTTACCTAATTAACTGAATCCACAGATTAATTTAACACAGGCGGCAAACATCAAAGAATCGAAGAACGATCAGCATGTGTCAGTTTTCACAAGCAGAAAATCTCAAACACTGCAAAGGTATTAAAGCTATGATAACCATCACTTACAGGCATATATACTGGAAGCAGCAAACTATTTTTAGGCGGTGGTGGGGATATATATAAAGAGCCGTCTCCCCATGATGTTTTTTTCTGGAATAGCCCCGAGGGAATGAATGCTGATATTTAAACACACAATAAACATACAATTTTAGGCCATTGGAATTTTCCTAACTCGTTCTGTCACTCTTAGCCATTTTATGTGAGTGATATAACATCTATGAATCATTTATAAGTGTTCCCGATAGTATCACGATAGTATCGTGATAGTATGCCACGATAGTGATAGTATCGTGATAGTAGTTTCCACGATAGCAATACTATCACGATAGTCAAAATTGGCATCGATAGTCAGCCCTAGTCTCCAGGTATGGCCCTGATAGTAATCCTCCATGGCTCGAACTACCGCTGTCTCGAACAAATTTATATGGCCCAAAAGGGGTTCAAGCCATCAAAGTTTGGCTGTATTTTTTTTTATTTTATTGATTACCATCTTACTTCAATAACTCGAATACCTTTGTGACTATGAAATTAGTTTGAGATAGGAGTAGTTTGATTAATGAGGTTTTACCCATTTTGTACCAATGGAATCTTCCTCCTTATATATAGCACAAGTACATTTTAAAATCTTTGGGTCTCAGGTTATGGTTTCTTCAAAATTTAATTAGAAAATAGATGAACTTTTTTGCAAACAATGTAGGCCTTGATCATATGCCGCATTCTGAACTGGGCCAGCACTGCATGCCAGTATCTTCTTTAGGGGTTTCCGGTACAAAATGGGTTAATCAAAGGGGATCACTTACCGTAAGTAAATTTTAATGATCTTCAGTAAGAAAAGATATGTTGTGTGTACTCATTCGAATTGCCTCATTGAGGCAATTCTAATGATTTCACACAACATGCTTTGAAAAGATAAGCAGGAAAACCTACCTACCTATCCAAGTTTATCTATCTATTTATCTATCTACTAATACTGCATTGGTCACATTTGACCATTACCACAGGTGTACATTACATACACTCCAGGTTTGCAGGATGAAAGCCTAAACAGTAATCATGTAATTACGGTAGGGATCTTTAACCTGCACAGGGGATGGTTCTCCCTGCACAGGGGGCCTCCAGTTAACGTCCTGATCCGAAGGACGGTGCACTTATGACATTCATCCCTGCAAATGATGCCAATGGAGTGTGTTCGGACACCGAAATTTTATCGCTGCTGCCGGGGATCGAACCCGGGCCCTCTAGCATCAGAGGCAAGTGCACTAACCACTGAGCTATGAATATCTGGAGCTTTTGGTTCAATTCCCTAGGAACTCAAGAGCATGTTTGAATTAGCCATTGTAAACGAGTCAGATGTGTTCCAGTAAATACAGTTCACTTTTCTTTGGAATATATTTTGCCAGATTCTCTTCAGCACTTAGATTGTGGATATTAAGAGAAATCACTCGGCCGTCCATTAAGACTATGACACAACATAGCTTACTATTTGGTTGATAGTCAGGCTGTCAGGAAATAAAAAGAAAAATATGTTAAATGTTGTATGTTAATATCTTTTTTTCATTAGGTTATGTTCAAAATATGACCATTTTCAGAAATTAAATGTTTTGAGTTAACATTTCTTTAGACTGGTATAGCATATTTCAGTTAACAACAGGTGAACATGTCTGTGTAATGAATACTGCTCTAAGCCCCACTTTATATAGAGAAAAGTGGAGTTTGTGGGGGTTCTCATTATTTCCCTTATTTTTGCTGAAAAACGTAGATTTTTAGCTCACCTGAGCCGAAGGCTCATGTGAGGTATTAGTATACCACGAGCCGTCGTCCGTCGTCGTCGTCCGTCGTCCACACTTTCAACGAAGTATATCTCTGGAACCAGTGGGCCGGCCTTGATCAAATTTCCTATGAACCATCATCAGGTAGGGGGAAAGGCTGTATTAGGTTTTCGTGCAGATCGGATGAGAACTCTGGTTGCCACAGCAACAAAGAGCTCCCATAGGCTTAACATAGGAAAAAGCTTGTCATCACTCTAGCTCCGTCAATTTTTTTCTGATCGACTTCATTCTTGCAGATAACGAGGACAGGCATGAAATCTCGATCAAGTTCGATTTTGGGCTGAATCGGATTATTCACTCAGGAGTTACGTGCCCTTGAGCGTTCTTAAAATAGGAAAAAGCTTGTCATCACTCTAGCTCCGTCAATTTTTTTCTGATCGACTTCATTTTTGCAGATAACGAGGACAGGCATGAAATCTCGATCAAGTTCGATTTTGGGCTGAATCGGATTATTCACTCATGAGTTATGTGCCCTTGAGCGTTGAAAAAATTGCCTATTGACTTAACATGGGGAGAATGTTGTCATCACCGTAGCTGCTTCAATTATTTTCAGATTGGCTTTATTCTTGCAGATAACCAGCACAGCCATGAAATCTCGGTCAAGTTCGATAACTGGCAGAATCGGATCATTCACTTAGGAGTTACCTGCCCTTGTGTGTTTTTGCATTAGGGTTAATGGGAATTTCAAAAATGTATATCTTAAAGACTACTTGGCCAACTTTGATCAAATTTCATGTGTCGCATTATTGGGCAAGTGGAAAGGCTTCATTAGGTTTTCAGGCAGATCTGAGTGGATCTCTGGTTGCCATGGCAACATCTAGCTCCCATAGACTTCATATAGGAAAAAGCTTGTCATCACTCTAGCTCCGTCAATTTTTTTCTGATCGACTTCATTCTTGCAGATAACCAGTACAGGCATAAAATCTCGGTCAAGTTCAATTTTGGGCCGAATCAGATTATTTGCCTTGGAGTTACCTGCCCTTGAGCATAAAAAAATACGTTGTGACCATGATAGCAACTTTACTTTTATTCAGATCAGCTTCAAACTTGCAGGTAACGTGGACAGGCATAAAATCTCAGTTAAGTTCGAATCGGAATATTGACCTCGGAGTTACATGACCTTGAGCGACAAAAAATTTGCCCATAGACTTTACATAGGGAAAATGTTGTACTACGATAGCGACTTGAATTTTTTTCAGATCAGCTTCCAACTTGCAGGTAACGAGGACAGACATAAAATCTCGGTTAAGTTCGATTTTGGGCCGAATCGGATTATTTGCCTTGGAGTTACCTGCCCTTGAGCATAAAAAAATACGTTGTGACCACGATAGCAACTTTATTTTTATTCATATCAGCTTCAAACTTGCAGGTAATGAGGACAGGCATTAAATCTCGGTTAAGTTCAATTTTGGGCCGAATCGGAATATTGACCTCGGAGTTACGTGACCTTGAGCGACAAAAAATTTGCCCATAGACTTAATTAGGGAAAATGTTGCGACTATGATAGCGACTTGAATTTTTTTCAGATCAGCTTCAAACTTGCAGGTAACGAGGACAGACATAAAATCTCGGTTACGTTCGATTTTGGGCCGAATCGTAATATTTGCCTTGGAGTTACCTGCCCTTGAGCATAAAAAAAATACGTTGTGACCACGATAGCAACTTTATTTTTATTCATATCAGCTTCAAACTTGCAGGTAACGAGGACAGGCATAAAATCTCGGTTAAGTTCGATTTTGGGCCGAATCGGAATATTGACCTTGGAGTTACGTGACCTTGAGAGACAAAAAAATTTGCCCATAGACTTAACGTAGGGAAAATGTTGTGACAGAAATAGCGACTTGAATTTTTAGCTCACCTGAGCCAAAGGCTCCAGTGAGCTGATAGTATACCAAGGCTCCGGAGTCCGTCGTCTGTCGTCCGTCCATCCATCGTCCACACTTTCAATGAAGCATATCTCAGAAGGCAGTCGACCAATCTTGTTTAAATTTTATGTGTAGCACCATTGGGCAAGGGGAAAGGCTGCATTAGGTTTTGGAGCTAGTCTGGTTCATTTGTTCCTTCATTCTTCTTTCTCTCCATATAGAGATAATAGACCAATGTTAAATTTTTAATCAAAGATTTCTCAGGAACTATAAAAGCTAGAAGCATCAAATTTGGTATTCAATAGAATAATGATGACTTATTTTGTGTAAGAGACATTGGGCTTTCTCAGCTTATTTGTTCATCTGTTCTTTCATTCTTCTTTCTCTCCATTTTGACCAATGTTAAATTTTTGTCAAAGATTTCTCAGGAACTATAGAAGCTAGAAGTCTCAAACTTGGAATGCAATGCAATAATGATGACTTATATCCTGTAAGGGTCAATGGGCTGGATTCTATTAGCAGATTTAGTAGTCAAGTCTGTGAATCGTTAAAACTTAAGTTCCTCAGGTGAGCGGTTTAGGCTCATTGAGCCTCTTGTTGATACTTGTTAGATTTGCCTCATTAGTTGTAACAAGCACCCACAATCTATATTTGGACTAAAAAGAAGAAAAATATTAACCATTTTCATCTGGAAAAAAATGCTTGTTCTAGAGATAATAAAGACACCATTTTAAAACATGGGTGTGGTATTGTAATGACTCCTTTGCATATTTTCACACACCATTACGAAAACACGGGTATACAAATACATTGTAAATTTTACGCGGAAAAAAACGTAAATTTTAAAATGAAAAATTGTGATATTTTTCTTATTTCTGCTCAAAATATAGATTGTGGGTACACGTTAGAACCGCCTCGATGAGGCGGTTCTAATGAGTACCAACAATCTATATTTTAGAGAGATAAGAAAAATAAGGTTTATCCCTATAAACCCCAGTTTTTCTGTATAAAAGTGGGGTTCAAGGAGGTCGGAATTATAGGCATGCTTTCCTGATGATATTCTGCTTGTTTCTAGGAAGAGGTTCTTACATCTACATAGAGGCATCAGGCCGTAGGCAAGGTGACAAAGCTGACCTTTTGACCCCTGTGTTGCCCCCAACACCCACATCAGGTTACTGTTTCTCTTTCTGGTACCACATGTATGGCCCCTCAATCGGAACTTTGAACATCTACACACAGCAAAACAGCCTGAATAAACTACGCTGGACCATGTCTGGTACACAGGGCAATGCCTGGATGCAGGGATATATCAACATTGTCAGTCGTACAGATTTCAAGATCATGTTGGAAGGGATTACAAGAAGAGGATATCAGGGCGACATAGCCATTGATGATGTTTTGTTCGAGAATGTGCCGTGTGGGAATTCCTCAAATGTTCAGTCCTCAAAGATCTGTGACTTTGAGACTAATCTATGTGCGTATACCCAAGATACTTCAGATGATTTTGATTGGACTTGGAAAGGGAATGGAACCACCAGCTTCGGTACAGGACCATCAACAGATCATACCACAGGTTCAGCAGCAGGTAATGTGCTTGGAATGTTTAACTTTTAATTACCACTCTGCAGGCTAATTCAGCAGTCAACAGATTTACGATATTTTTCTGATTTTTCTCTGGAAAAATAGAACTTGAAATCTCATGCAAATTGTCTCCGATGGATGAAACTATTTGAAAATGTTGCCTGCTAAAAAAAAAAAAAAAATCACAGCATGCAGTGTTAATCCATTTTGAACTGACTGGAAGATCTTGCCTTATACATGTACAGAAGAATTCATCTATTAAGACCACCTTTGGGACTATCCAAAATTGGTCTTAAAGACCACTTTTGAATAGTCCTAAAGGTGGTCCCTGACCAGAGGACACTGTGGCCAGAAAACACATAGAAATATTAAGCGCACCCTTCAAAATAAGCATTTAAAAGCAGAATTAGTCTTAACTTTAGGTGGTCTTAATAGCGGAATTTCACTGAATGTAGAATGCGTCTTTCAAAAATCATTGTACAGTTGTTCAAAGCATTGTTAGCTTAATGAGCTCATTCGTGGTCAAGTTGTTAACTATTCTAGTACCGTATTTACCGTATGTATTCGGACACCTTAAAATAATTATTTTTTTCACTGTTCAAATACTTCCGAAATTACCTTTCTAAAATTCGCACTGTGTCCGAATACTTCCGAAAATTCACCGACATAAAAAATGATCGACGGTTCAGACATTGTTTTCACTCTCAAACCATAACGTGGCCGAACTGAAGCCATTGGAAATCTTATATGGCCGAATCAGGTTTAGAATGTAAATATTTCTCTTATTTCACGATTACATAAGTCTACTATCCGTATTCTGATACAAATTGCCCTAATTGCTTTTGTTTACAAATAGCGACCGCTATTGCAGCCGCATGGTCGGAAAATGACGTCATACAGTTTCCGTTTACACAATACACATAAATGCAGTCAAGGACGTATTGCACACCTGTTTTAGGTCATTGATTTTAAATGAGCGGATTTCTTAAATAAATCGTTTTGAAAAAAAAAAAAAAAAACATTTCTTTAATCTCGAACCAAAATGTGTCGAACTAGAGTCATTAAAATCTTATATGGCCGAACCGAGTTCTAAAGAATATAAATACATGCAATCGCGAAATATTAAGAATATAAATACATAATATTTCACGACTACACAAGTCTACTATATTCTGAAACAAATCGCTTTGTTTACAAATGACGACCGATATTGAAGCCACATGGTCGGAAAATAATTCATTCATGCCCAGCAGACATTTGACGTCATATAGACGTCAGGTTGACGTCAGACTCCAACGTCAGAATGACGTTGGATTGACGTTGATTTTGAAAGTTTTTCAGACGTCAGAAAACAGACGTCAATCTGACGTCTTAAAACCAATGTTGATTTAACGTCGGGTTTCTGACGTCTATTAACTCTTTCAAACTGACGTCACATGGACGTCTTTACGACGTCCTTTGACGTCTTCCTGACGTTAAACTGACGTCTGTATCTGACCCCCACCCGTCAGGCCCAGCAGGCACACGTCGCTACGGCAATGTCAAATCAACGTCGGTGCAACATCATTGGATAAACGTCATGACGCTGCACCAATGTTAATATGACTTCAAAAATAAGTCATGTATCAGTGTCTGCTGGGGGGCTCTGAGAAATAGATTGGGATGCATGATGCTTCCACTGAAACCGACCCCATATAAGTACTGGTAAAACCCTTGGGTCTAAGCCTGCCCAGGTATAATGGTGTAAGTTGGCCCAACCATGCATATAAATATGTTCTAGAAAGGGTTGTCCTTTGGGACCCTATTGGTTTCATTTGGCGGCAGGGACTGAGATGTCATTTCAGCTCAATATTGGTCAAAAATCCCACAAAATTGGAAGCAGCGTCTCCAAAATGACCTTTATAGTGTTGACTGGGACGTTAAACCTCAAATCAAACAAACAAATCTGACCAGGGTTGGACAAGAACATATCGATTACATATGCATGTTTTAATTTACAAATGCTGGAAGATCAAGAAGTACAACAAATCATGCACTTTCGTTTAATAAAATTAAGAATTGATATACATTCAATCCATCAGGTCTTGAAGAAATACATTGCACTGCACGAGGCTTCCACACTGCTCAAGCTGAAACAGACTGCACGAGTACTGGTAAACTGCTCAGAGGATCTAAGCATGCCCAGGCAAAGTGTTGCAAGTCTGACCGTTCATGCTTATATACCCTTTTGGTTTCATCAGGCAGCAGGGCTTGAGATGTTATTTCCTGTTAATGTTGGGTAAATTTGTTTGATTTGATGTTTAATGTCCCTGTCAACACTGTATAGGTCACTTCGGAGACTTTGCTTCCAATTTTGTGGGACTTTTACTGGACATTGAGATGAAATCAAATTTCAAGCCCTGTCGAGCAATGACACGAATAGGGTTTATAAGCATGGACGGTCAGACTCGCACCGCTTTGCAGGGAAACAGACTGAGAATTTGCTTTGGGCACCCAAACAGACATAAATCCAAATTTTACATTAAGTTGATAGGCAGTTTTATTTAAAACTTAGGCGCCCAGACAAAAATTTAGACGCCTTTGGCGACTGTGCACCTGTTAATCTGTATCCTTGCTTTGCCTGGGCAGACTTAGATCCTCTAAGTGGTTTACCAGTACTCGTGTGCGGTTGGATTCAGCTCTGCCTGAAAGCATCACACAGCCCATTTATTTCTTCAAGCCCCAATGGGCAGGGGCCGAAATGTTGGGTAAAAACCCTACAAAATTGGAGTAACGTCTCCAAAATGAAGGGAAAGTTAAACCTCAAATCAAACAAACATACATTCAGAGCAAAAAAAAAACTTCCAACAATTCATGACCTATCCATTTAAATCAATACCTTTCCAGCAAGTTTTTAAAACACCTACCAAACAAGAGACCTATGGGCCAAAACGCCCACCTAAGTTAACAACTACAAAAGCTGAGTTCAGCATTTCAGCTTAACAATGAAAGGCAAATGTGTATGTATCTCTCAATTAACAGTGTCAATAAAACAGAATCTGGTATAATGGTATAATTTTCCTTGCTGCCAAAGGATTGTCCTCCTTTTTCCGAATTTATTATGCTACATGTACATGATCATGGTTTGAAATCTGTACCACTCCACCATGAATGCTGGGCTTTAAGATTGTTCAGAGAACTCACTCTGCCACAACAAGCTGGCCAGAAGATGACAGAATACACATTAAAAAAGGCTTTCAATTTCTATGCTATGTATTAAGATTTAACGGTAATGTTCCTGAATTTTTGGATACATACATGTCGATGACTCGATAGGCTTGGGTAAACAGTAAAGACTCAAATTAGCCTGCTTCTGAATTGGATCTTCACCGTTTGCCATTTTGTCTGCATCCTTCGCCGTTATTACTACATGTTGAAATTTTAGGGTTCTAAAAGGCAATATTTAGGTGCTGATTTTTACATGTATAATTTTTCTGCAAAAAGAGATCCTTGGCAAATACAGCATACAAAGTTTGAAAACAGCAGACTCGGTTTTATTTAGTCTATTCATGAGAGATAATGAATGATAGATGCGACAGACATGTACTTCGTCCAAAGCCAGACGACATTTTAAGATGCAACTTTTCTTGGCAGCTAAAGGGTTAAATTGCTTATCATAGTTGTCAACTATGATAACCAATTTAACCCTTTAGCTGCCAAGAAACTATTGTATAACATGATTAATCTATGATTGACTGTTAATAGTAACATCATGCAACCATTAAAATGTTCCTGTTCTCCACGCATTTCATCCCATCCATTCCATTCCCAGAATCAATATGGCAGCCCAACCGCCACACTTTTTGTTGTGGTTTTTATTTTAATATGTCTTCTGGGCAATTGGATGATATTGAAGTCCAGCTCAACTGGGAAAAACATGTAGCATGCATACACTGTCTGATGTATAACTTGCCTTCAAATCAACTTATGTAAGACAGGTTCCATTTAAGAACGTAAAATGTCCGTCAAATTTCCGTCAAATGCAATCAGATGTAAATTTTTCTGTGATTAATCAGATTCAATAAATTGATATATTTATGGTGAATAAAGTACAAGAAAAAAATCAAGAAAAAGAAATTTATCTGTTGTTATTTTGCGTACAAATGGAGAAATGAACACAAGTATGCAGCAAGACGTCGATTTTTTTGACGGACAGAACTCCCGACTTCTTCACCATGTTGATCCGATTCGCTTTTTTTTCGACTAATTTCTAAGTTTGAAATGAAACAAAGGTATTTTGCTGTTGGGGTATGTAAATCTTTGTTTTCAGTTTGCTATGTTAGACTTTTCTATGGTTAGTTTTAAAAATAAAGGAATTAGAATGTGGGCACTGGAAACAGGATATAGTCCGTCAAATATTACGACGTTCACAAAAACGGTCACTCATCTGTTTTCATTGACATTTCTGGCGGTTGGGGATTCAAATATAGTGTAAAACAGTTAGTACTTTCTGCTTATACGGTTGTTTTCAGTTAATTTTGAGAACATATCTAGATACATTAACAAGAAATGCTGCGACCGTAATTTCTGTCAAAGATAGATAATGACGTTCGCACAATTGATCCGGGGCTAGAGCGGTTACTTCCCTTATTTTTGCAGTGAAAAGAAACGGGGATTATATCTGTACATATCCAAATGAAAAAAGATGGCTGATGGGCTGACACGCAGATCGGCGATCTAATAATTTTTTGGAAGTGAGTGTCTGTCGACTTTTTTTAACGTTCGCAACTGTTGACGGTAGCAACTTTTAGTGCTTTTTTGGTAAATATAAATTTTAAAGCAGGGAAAACCTATTGATGTCCAGTTGTATGCACACTTAATTGACGAAAACATCGTCGTCTGATGCTACCAGTGGCGGGAAACTCATCGAGCTGTTGCGAATGTCGCTTTTTGACGGAAATTGTTAGCAACAGTTTGTTCCGTCAAAAAATGACATTCTCAACATATTGAAAGTTAAATAAATCAGTATCTGACATGTCTTCTGCAGAGATAGTACTTCCTTTACATTAAGTTTTCAATCTTTTGTCACTTTGAAAAATTGTTGCAAACTGTAATACAGCTAACACTTAATTTTTTTAACTTTTTAAAGTTGTTAACATAAAAATGTCCGTCAAATATTCTGTCAAAAATATGACATTAGCAACACAAAAATTAAAATGCGATTTTTAGGCAAAATAATTTGGTTATAATTTTTATTTTGGTGATTTTGACATAATGTAACAATAATCTTGACATCAACACTAAAAAAACAGCAGATTTTTTATACAACCCAAAAAAATAATTAGGGAGTTAGTTTGACGGAAATTTTATGTTCTTAAATGGAACCTGTCGTAATAAAATACGACGAATAAATCGGTCGATTTCAAAAACATAAATTAAAAGTAATGGCTTTTGCTTTCAGGTAGCAAACTGTATTATTAATATTGAATTATCAGATGAATCTAAATTTATCTTCAAAACAAGCTGTCAGTTGAATATTTTAACATCTGGAGTTTTTGCAGAAGTTCTGTAGTTGAATTTTACTACAGAGCCAGTGCATCACAAGTTCACACCATATGCACAGATATGACCTGCTGAAAAAAACATTAAATTAAGAAAATTGTATATCCATATATTATTCCATGTGTATACAGCATGTACATGTCAGTCCTGTTGTTACTCTATCCAGTTCTTAAGAATATGCCTCAAATGCAGTGTTTTAATGCCTCCAATGCCCAAATTTTCCCTTCTGACAGTGGTAAAAGGCTCTCTTTTCTGACAGTGGAATAAGGCTATCTTTTTCAGTATTTCAAATTCTAAGTCTCCTAGTTTATTGTTTCTTATGTGTTTAATTCTGAAATGGTTTGCTTTGTACCTTTTTCACAGGGTTTTATGTAACAAACAATGTGCCGGTGAATCTTGGGAGTACAAATCAGTCTATTCAGCAGGACAACGGTTCAATGTGCGAACAAGCAACAAAATTATCCTTAAATAGGTCCATACATATAAAGCACCTCTAATATACATACCGGTACTTTCAGTTTCTTCTGATCATGTAACATACACGTACCAGGTAAAATGAATATTTAAGACTGTTTCTGACATGAGAATAGTAAAAGATCAGGCAACCAGTCAGCTAAAGGGGTCTGGCATCCCTAAAATTGTCCCGTATTTATTTCATTCACATGCTGAATACATCAAAAAGGCAAAAATGTCAAAAGGTCTTCTTCTTTCAGTGTCACAGGGGTGGAAAAAGAACATGACTGGGACTCAAACCCAGGGCCTCTTGCATACCATGCGAACACTCCACTGATTGAGCTACCGAGCCACACGGTCAACCCGTCCCTAATCTCTGTCCTATCCAGTCCGGCTGCGCCATTTATTTTTCATACTATTTCATCCCCTCTGACGCAGTGCTGGACCCACACTGGCCACCAAATGTCACAGGGAGGGCTGGATCATCGGAGCTGAAAAGAAAATCAATTATAAGTCCTGCCATTGTGATTGATAATCGATTACCAGTAGTAATCACTGAAGATTTGGTCATAATTTTACCTCTGTATGTGTTACCTGCCATATGTTGAACTGTACAATATATATGTTTGTTTGTTTGTTTGATTTGAGGTTTAACGTCCCCGTCAACACTGTAAAGGTCATTTTGGAGATGTTGCTTCCAATTTTGTGTGACTTTTACCCGACATTTAGATGAAATGACTTCTCAAGCCCTGTCGGCTGTCGCCCAATGAAACCAATAGCGTTTATTAGTATGGACGGTCCGCCTCGCACCGCGGTTCCTGGACAGGCTTAGATCCTCTAGGCGGTTTACCAGTACTAGTGCAGGGCCAGATTCAGCTCTGCGTGGAAGCATCATGCAGCCCATATATTCCTTCAAGCCCCTATGGGTGGGGGCTGAACTGTACAATATGCATTTGAATAGACATACCTGAGCAAACAGTGTAGATCCAGATGAGACGCCACAGAATGTGGCACCTCATCAGGGTCTGCATTGTTTGCCAGTCATCCAGGTATTTAAGACACAGCTTTGGGTAGTAAAATTGTACATGTTCCTATCAAATAATCGACTGCAAACAAATCAGTAATGATAATCATTTTGTGGAATTTATCGATCAATTAATTGATTATCCAATTAATCGTGCCAACCTTAGTCACAGGGGTGGCAAAAGAACATGGCTCGACCGGGACTCGAGCCCAGGGCCTCTGCATACAAAGAACCTACCGAGTGAGCCGTAACACAAGTATGTCTTGATTCTTAGTGTTGGACGTTGGTAGACTATCTAACTTTCTACTTATACTGTCTGCGGTCGGTCATATTTGATCATCACTCGCTTGTGTACACACATGGTTTGCAGGATGGAAGCCTATACATGTATATACAGAGTGACAGAGATCATTTAATTATGGGTAGGGGTCTTTAACCTTCACAAGGGATGACTCCTGGGGGGGAGGGGGGGGGCTGCAAATGATGCTAATGGAGCGCATTCGGACAACGAAATAATCAATCACAGCTGTCAGGTTTGCATGATGGAAGCCTACACAGTAATCATGTAATTACGGTAGGGATCTTCAACCTGCACAAGGGATTTTTTTCTCCTATGGTTGAGATGGTTCTCCCTGCACGGGGGGGGGGGGGGGGGGGGGGGGGGCTTCAGTTAAAGTCTCTATCCGAAGGACGGTACACTTTATGACATTCATCCCTGCAAATGATGCCAATGGAGCGTGTTTAGAAACCGAAATTTTATCGCCGCTGCTGGGGATCAACCCGGGACCTCTAGCATCAGAGGCAAGTGCACTAACCACAGAGCTATCATGCTCCTCTGCAGATGAAAGAAAATCATTGACATTTTTTCCTCATTATCAGATATAGACTTTCAGTGTTTCAAAACTATATCTGTCTATTCTGTAGATTTGGTTAAAAGAATGGCAGTGGCTAGCCGTGTGGTACCGGACGACCAGCCTACGAGTCTGCCTGTCGGGTACCGGACGACCAGACAATGAGTCTGTTCGTCCGGTACTGAACGGCTAGCCAACCCACATAGTAATGGCTAGTCGTCCGGTTGTTAATTTAAGTCTCTCATTTTATATATGGTATGCATTCCAAATAATATTACCAAATTTATGATGTAATAAAAATATTTCTAATTTACTCTAACTGTATTCTTATCCCCTGAGTGTCGCCATTTCAGTAAGGGACGTAACTGTAATTGTCCCTAATGCAATAGAATGTTGTACTTAAAGCTTTGTCCGGGCACTATGACAGATATTATTATTATTACTATCATTATTATTATTATTTTAATATTATTATTTCTATCTTTATATTATTATTATTGTTGTTATTATTGAAATCTATAAAATATGCAAATGTTTACCGGCCCCGATAGCTCAGTGGTAGAGCATACGCTTCGGGAATTGTAGGTCGCGGGTTCGATCCCAGGCCGCGTCATACCAAAGGCCTGAAAAATGGTACTAGGAGCTCCCTTGGCTGACGCTCGCATTATCAGGGGTAGTCCTGGGAAGATAAATGAAGGCAGGTAAGTATTTGTTAGAGAATACTTTGTTTGTGGCAATAAAAGCTCTACAGAGCTTATGTTATTTGTTTTGAATATGCGACGTTAAATAAAGCTTCTTTATTTCATCTTTGTACAATGTTGGCCTGTTATTAATCGTGATAGATCAATTAACATTAAATTTGTTGAGCATATTTAAATTTTACTTATCAGTTCAACCATGTGATAGGCAACAAGAGATATCAATTGGGGTAATTATCTTGTTAGCAGGGTGCATATAAAGGCAATTATTCTTTCAATGATGAGTAGAGCAATTACCCTAATGGTCATATTTATTGGAAAATATCTAGGCTTCAGCAAACAATGCAGTCCCAGATCAGACTGCTCCTTAAGCAGGGTCTACACTGTTTGCCATTCCATCTGCACCTTCTGGACTCTGCTGGATCGTGAAAAACAAATTTGTTTAAACTTTAGGAGAATAACTGAAAGTCACCAAGAACCAATTTTTTTTTTTTTTACGGTACTGCTCAATTTTCATGACGCTAGGACCAAACGTTTAAGTATCTTCAAGCCCCAAATACATAAAGAAAGGAAAGGTACATGTAAAATATATAAATTTATAAGAAATATAAAGTTATATCACCCATTGGTAATTACGGACGAGGAAAATCTCACACCATTTACATAGTCTCAAAGTAAAGTTTATCATCCAGTTACAAACTCATGGAGCGTGATAGCTCAGTGGTTAGTGCACTTGCCTCTGATGCTAGAGGTCCAGGGTTCGATCCCCGGCAGCGGCGATAAAATTTCGGTGTCCGAACACGCTCCACTGACATCATCTGCAGGGATGAATGTCATAAAGTGCACCGTCCTTCGGATCAGGACATAAACTGGAGGCCCCCTGTGCAGGGAGAACCATCCCCTGTGCTGTGTAGGCTTTCATCCTGCAAAAACTGGAGTGAATGTAAAATACACCTGCCTAGAATGCCCGCGAGGGAGTATGGCAGTATATATAGAAAGAAAAAACCTTTGACAGCCCTTCATACCCTATCTGAAATGAGAGACTAAAATTAACTACCAGACGGCTAGCCATTCCTTTGTGGGTTGGCTTGCTGTCGGGTACGAGCAGACTTGTAGGCTGGTCGCCCGGTACCGGACGGGCAGACTCTTACGCTGGTTGTCCGGTACCGGCCGGCTAGCCACTGCCTAAAAGAATTTGCTCCTTGGGAGCAAATTCTTTCCTTTTAGAACAAGCCCCCCAAAACAAACAAAAACAAGTTTATGTAAAATATATGTGATATATAATATGCAAATAACTAGTTAACATATTATGGTGTTACTCTGACGTCAACTTTAGTGTCTGACAGAACAAATATTTTGAATATGGTCGCGAAAACATATGTCAATGTAGCAAATCTGCAACTGTGCCATTCATACGACATACTTTTAAAAAGATTACATACTGGTTGATTTTGAGATTACTTTGTCTGTTTTTTTCTGATGCGTCATATTTACTAAAACACTCACAATGTGACATTATACGCCCGTTTTGCAGGTTTCTTCAATCTTGACCTTCTACCGGAAATCGAACATGGCGCCTGATTTCAAATATGTAAATACATGTACACAACTATTAGCTTTCTTAAAAAGCTTGAGTCAGTTGCGAATAATGTCTAATTACTTTACCAACCAATTGTTTTTTATTTAATAATTATAACATCATGTAGAAGTGACAGGTATAAAGTAGGTGTACTACGCCTAGAGGCTCGAGCCGGTGGTAGAGTGCCTGTCACTCCAGTCGGTACATATGATGCATGCAAACTCGCATACAGGTTGCAAAAAAGAACAAAAATGCAACGTAAAACGACGTTTAGATTTAGACGTCTAATTGACGTTTGTTCTGACGTCTGTTCAACGTCTAATCAGTACGTCTGGCTGACGTCAGGATATGACGTCTAATCGACGTTGTTTTTTGGTTATATGACGTCGTGACCAAAATCCAACCAAGATCTGACGTCAAACGGACGTCATGTGCCTGCTGGGTGGGGGTACCACGCACGTGTTTTATGTTATTGGTTTCAATGGAGCGTTTTTCTTAAATAAAAAATATAATTTTGAACGAGTAAAAAAGAAAGGTTTTTTTTTTTTTCGAAAGCTAAACACGCAACAGATGCGGATCGAGAAATGCACCTTCGGAAAAATCAATTTTATATTCAAATACCGGTTCTAAAAATAGCCATTAATTAATGACTTGTGTAAACAAATCAACATCTGTCCTGCATTGTTTGACCTGATTTTCTCACATTGTTTGTCAGCTAATCCATAACGCCTGAGGCCAGTGTTCACAGTTTATTACCGGTAGTGGAATAATCCATTTGAATAGTAGAACGTAATCAATTTCGTTGTAACACTTCAACATTTTTTCTCTAATAAACAATTTCATTAGCATGTGTATTTAAAACCTATAAAATATTAGCCTTTATATATTATATGTATCACAGATTGGGATAAAAACGACAGAAACAAGGTATGACTTATTCAATGTACTAGCTGCCATATCTGCACTGAAAATGGTTCAGCCCATAATGGTTGTTGGTAAATTAAAGACGGTAAATCATAAAAATATGGATACCTTGTAAAAAGAAAAAATATTTAGACAGAAGGCAGAATTGTGTCCGAAAACTTATGAAAATAAAGAGCGCGAATTTTCGGGGGTGTCCGAAAATATACAGTACATTAAATTAGCTAGTTTTACTGATTCTACATGGTGTCCGAAAACATACGGTGTCCAAACAAATACGGTAAATGCGGTAAGTACAATATCTAAAACTCTGGTATTTTAGCTGAAAAAAAATGTGAGCAGCTTTTGCAAATTTGCATTTGCAAAAAGCTGCTCGTATATTTTTTCTGCAAAAGTATTAGTAGACAGTAAAATACCGCCATAAAGACCACCTAAAATAAAGACTAAATCTCTTTTTAAAAGATTATTGAGGTTTCATTGATTCTTTCTTTGTGTTTTCTACACCTATGCAATTCTAATGAGTACACACAGCATACAATTACGACAGGTATGATTTGTGTACTCATTAAAATTGCCTCATAGAGGCAATTCTAATGAGTATACATAACAAGCATTTAAAAGACAAATAAGGGAAAACAATCCTCACTAAAGTACCTATCCGAACACATTCAGTCACAAAATTACCTATCCGTACACAATCAATTACTAAATTACCTATCCCAAAGTAGCTAATTATGCCCCTGTCACACTATGCCGCGTTTCCACTGCGCTGGAACGGCATTGTTTAATTTGCCAGAATCCCGCGAGATCGCAAGAAATATGGGATATTTTTCGTGAACATGGACTTGTCATAGCGTCCTTACAGCGACCAAGCCGTTGCTACGGAGCTTACATGGCGATCTATCATGATCCTTGGGGGTTCTTGATGGCGATTTTATGCGCTCTCACGGTGCATCCACTGTGCTTACAAGGCCCTAATACTGCGTGCACTGCGCTTTTACCGTGCTCAGAATGCGTGAACTGCGCTTTTACGGCGCACACACTGCGCTGACAGCATGTTGAAGACGTTCGTTTGCACTATAAAGGAAAGTGTAAACAGACATCTTCATCAGTCAAACAGTTTTGTTAGCTCACCTGTCACGTAGTGACAAGGTGAGCTTTTGTGATCACATTTTGTCCGTCGTCCGTCGTCAGTGCGTCCGTCCTTGCGTCCGTCCGTGCGTCCGTGCGTAAACAATTTCTTGTCCGCACGATAGCATCTTCATTTATGATTTGATTTTAACCAGACTTGCACACAACTTGTACCACCATGAGATCTAGGTTCCTTTCTTGAACCAGCCATATCCCATCATGTGTTACGGAGTTACGGCCCCTGAAAGGGCAAAAATTGCCTATTTTGGTCTTGTCCGCACGATAGCATCTTCATTTATGATTTGATTTTAACCAGACTTGCACACAACTTGTACCACCATGAGATCTGGGTTCTTTTCTTGAACCAGCCATATCCCATCATGTGTTACGGAGTTACGGCCCCTGAAAGGGCAAAAATTGCCTATTTTGGTCTTGTCTGCATGATAGATGTTTCATTTATGATTTGATTTTAACTAAACTTGCACACAATTTGTACCACCACAAAATCTCGGTCAAGTTCGAATATGGGTCATGTCAGGTCGAAAAGTAGGTCAGTAGGTCAAATCTGAAAAAAAAACTTGTGAAGACACGAGAGGCCACAGTTTTGGTCCGATCATCATCAAACTTGCCCAGAATGATCATCTTGACAATATCTCAGTCAAGTTCGAATATGGGTGTTGTCAGGTCAAAAAGTAGGTCAGTAGGTCAAATCATAGAAAAACCTTGTGAATACACTTGAGGCCCCAGTTTTGGTCCAATCATTATCAAACCTGCCCAGAATGATCATCTTGACAATATCTCGGTCAAGTTTGAATACGGGTCATGTCGGGTCAAAAAGTAGGTCAGTAGGTCAAATCATAGAAAAACCTTGTGGATACACTAGAGGCCACAGTTTTTGTCTGATCATCATGAAACTTGCTCAAAATGATAATCTTGACAATTTCTCGGGCAAGTTCCAATATGGGTCATGTAGGGTCAAAAAGAAGATCAGTAGGTCAAATCAGAGAAAAACCTTGTGAACACACTTAGAGGCCACAGTTTTGGTCCGATCATCATCAAACTTGCTCCGAATGATAGTCTTGACAATATCCGGGTCAAGTTTGAATACGTGTCATGTCGGGTCAAAAAGTAGGTCAGTAGGTCAAATCATAGAAAAAGCTTGTGAACACACTAGAGGCCACAGTTTTGGTCCGATCATCATCAAACTTGCCCAGAATGATCATCTTGACAATATCGCAGTCAAGTTCAAATATGGGTCATGTTGGGTCAAAAAGTAGGTCAGTAGGTCAAATCATAGAAAAACCCTCTGAACACACTGGCGGCTACAGTTCTGGTCTTATCATCATCAAACTTGCTCAAAATGATCATTTGACAATATCTCGGTTAATTTCGAATATGGGTCATGTCTGGTCAATATGTAGGTCAGTAGGTCAGATTGTTGAAAAACGTGGTGAACACACTAGAGGCCCAAGTTTTGGTCCGATCATCATCAAAGTTGCTCAGAATGATCATCTTGACAATATCTGTGTCAAGTTTGAATATGGGTCATGTCGGGTCAAAAAGTAGGTCAGCAGGTCAAATCATAGAAAAACGTTTTGAACACTCTTAGAGGCCACAGTTTCAGTCAAATCATCATAAAACTTGCTCAGAATGATCATCTGGACAATATCTCAGTTAAATTCGAATATGGGTCATGTCAAATCAAAAAGTAGATCAGTAGGTTATTTTGTCATAACTTTTGAACCGTTTGATATAGAGCCTGCATATTTGGCATGTAGGTTCCTTCTGACAAGGGCTTCCCACTCATAAACATTTGACCTGTGACCTTGACCTGTGACCTACTTTATCATACCTTTTGAACCAACCATATGAGTTAGAGCCTTCATATTTGGCATGCACGTTCCTTGTGACAAGGTTTTCTCAGCCATTCAAAATTTTTGACCCATGACCTTGACCTTTGACCTACTTTGTCATAACTTTTAAAGTATTTGATATACAGCCTTCAGATTTAGCATGTAGGTTCCTTGCGACAATGTTGCTTAGATTATCCTCTGCCAAAAAGGCTAAAACAATCCCACTCGGATGAACAAAATGGCCACCGGAGGTAAAAATAGAAAAATATTGTAAATTTGATTCAAACGGAAACTCCCCTAAACCCTAAGGCCAATTTGATTCAAAGTTCCAAGGAATGTTGCCTAGGTTACTCCCTGCCAAATAAGCTAAAATCACTCTGCTGATGAACAAGATGGCCACAAGAGCTAAAAATAGAATGTACTCGAGACAGTGACACACAGGTGAGCGAACCAGGGCCCTCTTGTTTGATTTGCGGTTTAAGGTCCCCATCAACACAGTATAGGTAATTTTTGAGACATTGCTTCCAATTTTGTGGGAATTTTACCCAACATTGAGATGAAATGACATCTCAATCCCTGTCGCCTAATGAAACCAATAGGGTTAATAAGCATGGATGGTCCGACTCGCGCCCCTTTGCCTGGGCAAGCTTAGGTCCCCTAAGCGGTCTACCAGTACTTGTGTGCCGTCGGAAGCAAGTCCACCGCTATCACCGCAAGCAGGAGCAAGTTCACCGCCATATCCTTATCAACCCCGGGATGAGTCACCACAGAAGACAGGACTCAATCAAACTTTACATTCCAGTCTACTCTAGCCACTGTTAATACAAGCGGGTGCCCCCCACCCATCGAGACTGGAAGAAATAGATGGACTGCATGATGCTTCCACGGAGAGCTGGAACCGACCGCAAACGGGTACTGGTAAACCGCTTAGAGGATCTAAGCCTGCCCAGGCAAAGCGGTGCGAGACGGACTGTCCATGCTTAGAAACTCTATTGGTTTCATTGGGCGACAGGGCTTGAGATGTCATTTAATCTCAATGGCGGTAACAAGTCCCACAAAATTGGAAGCAACGTCTCCAAAATGACCTATACAGTGTTGACGGGGACGTTAAACCTCAAATCAATTAATCAATTATACAAGCGGAGCTTATAAGGCATTGTAGGAGACCGCTGTGCGCCCCTGCTGAGCTCCTATAGTGATGTAGGAGACCTTACTGCGCTCCTATGGCAACCTTATGGTGACCTCACTGTGCTCTTATCAGAACACCGTTTGTTTTGAGCATGCTCAAAATGAGCGCCATCGCTTGGCGTTCTATGCGATCCCAATGCGCCTACTGGCAATGCCACTGCATTGCTACAGCGATGATTGCGATCGTACTGCGCACACCTCGGCGTTCTGCATTTTTCTTGGACGCCATGAAAACTGGCCCTGGTGTGACAGGGGTTTTACCGAATTACCTATCCAAACACAATCACTAAATCATCTGTCCCAACACAATCACTAAATTACCTATCTGAACACAGTCAATCACTAGATTACCTGTCCCAACACAATCACTAAATTACCTATCCCAACACAATCAATCACTAAATTAACTGTCCCAACACAATCACTAAATTACCTATCCCAACACAATCAAACATTAAATTACCCAAAATACATATATTAACCCATATATACTTCGCGACCCTTTTTTTAAACCCAGATCAGAGGCTACAGAATACAGTGTCTGATCTGAGTCTACAATGTTTGCTTAAGTACATACACTTTTGTAAAACTTACCACACACAAAGCAAACCTGATACCCCTATGATTGGAACGGGACCACTCCAACTTCATTAGGTGGAATATTCCATTGTCATTATTATATGGATTAATATATAAAGTTACTGGCAATTTTTCCTAGCGTCCTAAGAATGAGTTCAAAACAGCCGTGGTTTTGTTTTGTTTGAGTTGATGTTCTACATCCCCTTCAACACAATTAAGGTCATTTTGGAGACATTGTTTCTAATTTTGTGGGACTTTTACCCGACATTGAGATGAAATGACATCACAAGCCCTACTGCCCATGGAAACCGCTAGGGTTTAAGGAGGGGTGCAACTCGCATCACTTTTCCTGGGCAGGCTTAGACCTAAACTGTTTACCAGTACTCAAGTTCGGACAGTTTCAGCTCTGCGCGGAAGCACCATGCAGCCCAATCTATTTCTCCAGGCCCCCGATGGGCGGGGCGCAAACAGCCATTAAGAAAACACGCCAATGCAAATGCATTACCAATTTTACCACCGAAAAAACGAAGATTTTAAGATGAAAAATGTGATATTTTTCCTATTCCTGCTCATAATATAGATTGAGGGTACTCGTTAGAACCGCCTCATCGAGGCGATTCTAACAAGTACCCACAATCTATATTTTAGAACAGAAATATGAAAAATAAGGTTTACCCCTGTCAACCCCAGTTTTACTGTATTAAAGTGGGGTTCAAGGGGGTCAAAATTATATAGGTGGGTTTTCATGATGCATGGTTTTGTTTGTTTGATTTGAGGTTTAACATCCCCATCAACACTGTATAGGTCATTTTTGAGACATTGCTTCCAATTTTGTGGGACTTTTACCTGACATTGAGATGAAATGACATCTCAAACCCTGTCGCCCAGTGAAACCAATAGGGTTTATAAGCATGGATGGTCCGACTCGCACCGCTTTTCCTGGGCAAGCTAAGATACTCTAAGCTGTTTACCAGTACTCGTGTCCCGGTCAGTTTCAGCTCTGTGTGGAAGCACCATGCAGCCCATATATTTCTTCAAGCCCCGATGGGTGGGGGCCATATAGCAATAGAGTTTCCAGTGAATACACATCAAAGTTTCCCCATAAATCTTATTGTGGATATACAACATGGTCTCATTACAATACAGTATTAAACATTAAACCTTTAAAGCTTTAGAAAGGGACTGTACTTCAATAAAAAAAAATCTCAAAAAATGTCATTGGTTAAAAATGCTTTTCTGCATTGTTTTAGGGCGCTACCTCTACATTGAGGCCTCTGCACCTAGGAAGCCAGGTCAGAAGGCAAGGATACTGACCCCAGTCTACCCAGCCACTAGTGGAGAATGTATTCAGTTCTATTATCACATGTATGGCACTGGTATGGGCTCCCTGGTGCTCCACACTAAGTCTCATGGCCTAATCACTGGCGACATATTTACCAAGCGTGGTAACCAGGGCAACAAATGGATTCTGGGACAGGCGAGTGTACAAAGCTCAACACCTTACCAGGTAAAGTATAACGTGTAAATTTACCCTTGAAATACCACCCATTACTACAGCACACAACATTTCAAATGTTTTTCATTACGATAACACACCCGTGCACTATAGTGTATTTATAGCCCCGCTTTGAAAAAGTGGGGCTATATTGGATTTGCCATGTCCTTCTGTCATTCCGTGATTCCGTTAATTTGTGTTGGCTCCATAACTTTGTATCTGCTTAACATATTTTCATGAAACTTCACACAAATGTTAAACACC
The DNA here is from genome assembly GCA_963580285.1 of Lucinisca nassula. Classification (NCBI taxonomy): domain Eukaryota; kingdom Metazoa; phylum Mollusca; class Bivalvia; order Lucinida; family Lucinidae; genus Lucinisca; species Lucinisca nassula. Next base: position 49,428,266 of record OY757021.1, read on the forward strand.
ATAAGACAATGTGCAGAGCGAAGGAATTATAACTGTGGATTGCCTACTTTTGGAGTTATTGCCCTTTGAACATTTTCCGTAATTCCGTAATTCCGTGATTCCGTTAATTTGTGTTGGCTCCATAACTTTGTATCTGCTTAACATATTTTCATGAAACTTCACACAAATGTTAAACACCATAAGACAATGTGCAGAGCGAAGGAATTATAACTGTGGATTGCCTACTTTTGGAGTTATTGCCCTTTGAACATTGAAAAATGGCAATTTTAATTGTGTCCGCTTCATAACTCGAAAACCGTTTGAGATATTTTTAGGAAACTTCACACAAATGTTAAGCACTATGAGACGATGTGCAGAGCGCAGGAACCATAACTCTGCATTGCTTATTTTTGGAGTTATTGCCCTTTGAACATTGAAAAATGGCAATTTTAACAGTGTCCGCTTCATTCTGCTTAACATATTTTCATGAAATTTCACACAAATGTTAAACACCATAAGACAATGTGCAGAGCGAAGGAATTATAACTGTGGATTGCCTACTTTTGGAGTTATTGCCCTTTGAACATTTTCCGTAATTCCGTAATTCCGTGATTCCGTTAATTTGTGTTGGCTCCATAACTTTGTATCTGCTTAACATATTTTCATGAAACTTCACACAAATGTTAAACACCATAAGACAATGTGCAGAGCGAAGGAATTATAACTGTGGATTGCCTACTTTTGGAGTTATTGCCCTTTGAACATTGAAAAATGGCAATTTTAATTGTGTCCGCTTCATAACTCGAAAACCGTTTGAGATATTTTTAGGAAACTTCACACAAATGTTAAGCACTATGAGACGATGTGCAGAGCGCAGGAACCATAACTCTGCATTGCTTATTTTTGGAGTTATTGCCCTTTGAACATTGAAAAATGGCAATTTTAACAGTGTCCGCTTCATAACTCGAAAACCGTTTGAGATAATTTCATGAAACTTCACACAAATGTTAAGCACTTTGAGACAATGTGCAGAGCGCAAGAACCATAACTCTGGTTTTCGTATTTTCTGTGTGTCTGTCTGTGTCTGTTAACAATTTTCGTGTCCGCTCCATAACTTTAAAACCCATTCACATATTTTCATGAAACTTCACACAAACATTAAACACCATGAGATGGTGTGCAGAGTGCAGGAACCATAACTCTGGATTGCCTAATTTTTGAGTTATTTCCCTTTGAATATTGAAAAATATCAATTTTAGCCGTCTTTGCTCGATAACTCAAAAACCGTTTGAGATAATTTTATGAAACTTCACACAAATGTAAAGCACCATATTACGTGTGCAGAGCGCAGGAACCCAAACTCTGGATTGTCTACTTTTTCAGTTATAGGCTTTTGAATATTAAAAAATGGCAATTTTAACTATGTCCGCTCCATAACCGTTTCTGATATTTTCATGAAACTTCAAATAAATGAAAAGCACCTTGAGATGATGTGCAGAGTGCAGGAACCATAACTCTGGTTTGCCTACTTTAGGAGTTATTGCCCTTTGAACATTTAAAAAGGCAATTTTGACTGTGTCGGCTCCATAACTCACAAACCATTTGAGATATTTTCATGACACTTCACACAAGTGTAAAGCACCATGAGACAATGTGCAGAGCGCAGGAACCCTGACTCTGATTTGCCTACTTTAAGAGTTATTACCCTTTGAACATTGAAAAATGGAAGATGAAATTTAGTATAAACATGGACATTCTGGTAATGTATCATGCTCATTGAAATGAGGGACAAGGGCTCACAACTCTTAGAGTTTTTCCAGATAATGTAAAATTTTCAACAGTTATTTCTTGTTCATAACTGTTTTCTCTGCAGCTTAAATAACTTTCTTCTCTGACAGCGCTGAAGCGGGGCTATAGTCAGATCCTCTGACAGCTCTAGTTATTTACATTTCTAAACTGGCTACTCATTACGATAACAGACCCATGCGACATTGTGCATTTTTCACATCTCCAGAATGGCTACTTTTCTGATGAAAATCCTTGATATTTTTCTTATAAACCCTCAAAACATAGGTTGAGGGTGCTCGTTAGAACTGCGTCACTGAGGCGGTTCTAACGAGTACCCACAACCTATGAAACATAGATTGAGGGTGTTCGTTAGAACTGCCTCACTGAGGCAGTTCTAACGAGTACCCACAACCTATGTCTTGGGGCAGAAATAAGAACAAATAATGTATACCCCGTAAACCCCAGTTTTCTCTATAAAAAGTGGGGTTCAGAGGGATGTTCATTTCACGGACTAGTTCACGTGATGTATGCCACCACCATTTTAAGTGGCCAGTCCCTTCCCATCACATCCATCTCGGACACATGATATTAGTTTCCATTTACATATCTTTTGAAGGGATTACTGTGTTGGATTTATTTTATACACAAAATATATAATCATAAATTATAGATCAAGTTCAAATTTGGGTAAATCTACCAATTATTGTGGGAGTTATAGCCCTTTGTCAGCACATTTGATAGCTTTTGAAATGATGTGTTTATACACAGGTATATAATAATAAAGAATATGTAAAGTTGAATTAATGGTAAAATCCACCAATTATTACTGTAAAACACTTAAATTTGGTGGCAGCAAATTTTGACCGTTTTTATTAGAGGACCTTTTTGCGGATTTATATTTTGGCGGATTTCTGATTTCCAAAAAAAAAATTGGTCAAATCTCTAAAGCTGCTAAAGGTTACCAGTTCCATCAGAGTTGAATGTTGCTTAACTAACACTGTTTTTACCTGTTTAACCTTTACCATTCTCTAGGCTAATTTAGCAGACAGCAAATATTTTTCTTAGTTTCCCAGAAAAACAGGACTTGATATTTCATGCAGCATGAATTGTCTAATCCTGTTTTCTGGGAAAGAAGAAAAATATTTCAAAATGTTGTCTACTGAAAAAAAATGCAGGGCATCAAAGGGGTTGTGGTGTATGTTTTATTTGTATCTTTTGCATACTTTTAGATTGTATTCGAGGCAACAAGAGGCTCAACATATTCCAGTGACATTGCTATTGATGATGTTCAGATTGTCCAAGGATCGTGTCCCTTACCTGGATCGTGTAACTTTGAACTCGGCTTGTGTGGCTACACCAATATCCAGGGTGATCAGTTTGACTGGACCAGAGCCAAAGGCAACACCCCATCTATAAGGACTGGGCCACGTTACGACCACACCACTAATTCTCCACAAGGTAAAGTTTTAGTTAGTCATGTTTTCAAGAAAAACAAGAACAGCTGTTAAGAAGGATATAATGTGCTGTATGATGGTTTTGGGGATTTGTTATTAAAATGTTACGATTGTTTATCATTATTATTTATAATTGCTTATTGCATATACAGTATAGGCCTTGAAATGTTATGATGCTGTCCATGACAAGGTTATGTTCTGCCCATCGGGGCTTAGAGAAATAGATTAGGCTGAATGATGTTTCCATGCAGAGCTTAAACTGGCCACACATGAGTACTGGTAAACCGCTTAGGAGGACTAAGCCTGCCCAGGCAATGTGGTGCGAGTCAGCTGGCCAATGCATATAAGCCTTTTGGCTTCATTGGGCGGCAATGATGTTATTTCATCTCAATACCGGGTAAAAGTCCCACAAAATTGGAAGCAACATCTCAAAATGACCTAAATATAGTGTTGTTGGGGACATTAACTCCCAATTGAAACAAACAAACAGTGTTACATTTTTCTTTCTAAGACACTGTCAGATTTCTATGCCATCAAGTTAACAAGTCTGTGTAAGTTGGGTTCGCATATTAACCATTATTCTGCTGAACCATGATAACACATTACCTTTGCAAACAGTGTAGAGTCAGATCAGATGGCTTCTAATCCGAATCTATATGAGTACATTATTTTCAGCAATTTCATTGGTTTATAGCATCACGTGAACAAGTCCGTAAAATGAAGTGAAGACCACCCCCCCCCCCCCATACCCCCTTTATAAAGAGAAAACTGGGGTTTACAGGGGTATACATTATTTTTCTTATTCTTGCTCCAAGACAGGTTGTGTGTACTCGTTAGTTCTAATGAGCACGCACAAACTGTGTTTGCAGTAATCGCAAGAAAAATGTCCTAGATTTCTATCAGAAAAATGGCCATTTTGGAGATGTGTAAAAATGCACCAATTCGCACTTGTGTGTTATCGTAATGGTCAGAAATGGTTGGGGCAAATTAGTTTATTCATCAGGATAAGGGGTAAACATTTTCTAACATAAAATTCGGTGTCAGGTAATGTTATTATTTTTCATGTCCCTGTTTCAGGTTACTACATGTTCATTGAGACCAGTGCTCCACGTGTCCGTGGCGACAAAGCCTGGTTGCTAAGCGACCAACTGCAGGCAACAACTGGTTCCTGTCTGACATTCTGGTACAGCATGTATGGCACAGGTAGGTGTCTATTTTTGTTTTCTGATTTGAAGTGTTAGGGCTTTACGGCAAAAAATGGGAGCAGATGGTGTGTGGTATGTTGGTGTTTTGTTTATTTGTTTGATTTGAGGTTTAACGTCCCCATCAACACTGTATAGGTCATTATGGAGACATTGCTTCCTAATTTGTGGGACTTTTACCCAACATTGAGATGAAATGACATCTCAAGCCCTGTCGCCCAATGAAACCGATAGGGTTTATAAGCATGGACGGGCCAACTCGCACCACTTTGCCTGGGCAGGTTTAGATCCTCTAAGTGGTTTACCAGTACTCGTATGCGGTCAGTTTCAGCTCTACGTGGAAGCATCATGCAGCCCATTTATTTATTCATGCCTCAATGGGTGGGGGCCGAATGGTGTGTGGTATATTTGTGTGTTTTGTTGGTAGGAAGAGGATTGTAATTCCTTTCACCATTTTCTAACTGTATTTGGAAAGAAATTTGTAGAAACATTTGAAAGATCGAAATGAAGGGTTCGTTTGACAGACAATGAACAGGCTCCAGATGCTAAATGCCAAGATTCTTTTCGTAAGAGAACATTTTATTGGTATAAAATATATATTTTTTTTTCATTATCACCAGGTTAACAAGTCCGTGTAATGAATATCACTTTAAGGTGAATGAGAACACCTCACATATTTTCCCCCCATTTTTCAAAGGGAGACAACTTTCAGGACTTCCTGTTAGCTTTTCTATAAGCCTTGTCCCACTGAAAAAGGGCTGGGATATCTTTACCCCCACCCATGAGCAATGGTAGAGGTGTGAAATCCTGATTCATGCAGGCTAGCTTGTGGTAAGGGTAACGTAATGTCAACCATAAACCAATGGACATCAGATGTACCTTCAATTATTGAGAAATGTGCATGTCTGGGTTAAATAGTCATTTGCCTCTATAATATGGTCATATTTCTTACTAAGGGTTTTTCTGCTAGTCAGAGTCATGCTTGAAAAGAAAAATGTTAAAGTGAAACATTGAGTCTCTATCTTACTTCAGTTACATATAAGAATAAATATGGCATTGAGAAAATAGTTAATACCAAAAGTGGGGATGGGGGTAAAGATATCCTGGCCAGTTTAGCTTTACTCCCGGGGGGCAAGATATCCCAGCCGGGATATCTTCACCCCTGCCTTGCCACACGCCAACACAACGACCACCACTCACAACTGACAGGGATAATGCAAGATTATGAAAGAATGTCATAAGCAAGGTGTTGACAAAGAAAATAAACAAAATGAAGTTATTAAACAGTCATATGCCTCTATATTATGGTCATATTTCTTACTAAGGGTAGTTCTATTAGTGTCATGACTGAAACAAAAATTTTTTAAGCGAAACATCGAGTCCACTATCTTTCTTCAGTTTCATATATGAAAAAAGAAATTGGGCATTAACAAAATAATTTATACCCAAAGGTGGGGATGGGGGTAAAGATAGCCTGGCCAGTTTAGCTTTACCCCCGGGGGGCAAGATATCCCAGCTGGGATATCATCACCCCTGCCTTTCCACACACCACCACCACTCGTGACAGGGATAATGCAAGATTATGAGTCTACTATCTTACTTCAGTTACATATAAGAAGAAATTGGGCATTAAGAAAACAGTTTATACCCAAAAGTGTGGATGGGGGTAAAGATATCTTGGCCAGTTTAGCTTTACCCCGGGGACAAAGATATCCCAGACGGGATATCTTTACCCCCGCCTTTCCACTCACCACCACCACCCATTTCACAACTGACAGGGAAAATGCAAGATTATGAAAGATTGTCATAAGCAACATTTTGAATAAGAAAATATACCAAAAAAAGTTATTAAATATTCATTTGCCTCTTTAATATGGTCATATTTCTTACTAAGGGTAGTTCTATTAGTCCGAGTCATGATTGAAACAAAAAATGTTAAAGTGAAACATCAAGTCCACTATATTGCTTCACTTACATATAAAAAGAAATTGGGCATTAAGAAAATGGTTTATACCCAAAAGTGGGGATGGGGGTAAAGATATCCTGGCCAGTTTAACTTTACCCCTGGGGGTAAAGATATCCCAGCCAGGATATCTTTACCCCCGCCTTTCCACTCACCACTACCACCCATTTCACAACTGACAGGGATAATGCAAGAATTTGAAAGATTGTCATAAGCAACATTTTGAAGCAGAAAATATACAAAAAGAAGTTATTAAATAATCATTTGCCTCTTTAATATGGTCATATTTCTTACTAAGGGTAGTTCTATTAGTCCGAGTCATGATTGAAATGAAAAATGTTTAAGTGAAACATCAAGTCCACTATCTTGCTTCACTTACATATAAGAAGAAATTGGGCATTAAGAAAATGGTTTATACCCAATAGTTGGGATGGGGTTAAAGATATCCTGGCCAGTTTAGCTTTACCCCCGGGGGTAAAGATATCCCAGCCGGAATATCTTTACTCCCGCCTTTCCACTCACCACTACCACCCATTTCACAACTGACAGGGATAATGCAAGAATTTGAAAGATTGTCATAAGCAACATTTTGAAGCAGAAAATATACAAAAAGAAGTTATTAAATAATCATTTGCCTCTTTAATATGGTCATATTTCTTACTAAGGGTAGTTCTATAAGTCCGAGTCATGATTGAAACGAAAAATGTTAAAGTGAAACATCAAGTCCACTATCTTGCTTCACTTACATATAAGAAGAAATTAGGCATTAAGAAAATAGTTTATACCCAAAAGTTGGGGTGGGGGTAAAGATATCCTGGCCAGTTTAGCTTTACCCCCGGGGGTGAAGATATCCCAGCCGGTATATCTTTACCCCCGGGGGTAAAGATATCCCTGGATATCTTTAGCCCCGGGGGTAAAGCTACCCAGGGGGTAAAGATAAACTGTTACACCGGAAACCCCAAAACAGGTACCCTGGCAAACAGTGCACCCCCCGATCAGATGCCACAGAACGTGGCATCTGATCAGGGCCTACAATTTTTGTGAAAAGTTCAGTCATTTTCCAAATCAATTTTGAAGAAAACACAACCTGACACCCCTAGATTATGAAATGAACTCCTGCCATATGTAAGGAGGAAGATTTCAGTGGTACAAAACACCTCCAGTCAGAGACACCATGTATGATCAGTAACTGTAAATTTAAGTGAATATACAACCTGTGTTAAGCAAGCACCTAAGGGATAACCAAAATGTGCTTGCTTAAGACAGGCGCTTGCTTATTACAGGTGAAATTTAACATGTTTGCCTCTTTTGGGATCTGAATGCCTGCTTGCTTAAGACAGGTTGCTTGCTTAATAGAGGTGGCCAGTAAGACAGGTTTTACTTCCATTTCAGGTGTAGGAGACTTGAATGTATACCTGCTTGGAAGTTCCAACCAGACAATTTTCAACAAGACAGGGAACCAGGGTAGCTCCAGTTGGTTTAAGGGACAAGCAAATCTGATGTCACGACAGAGCTACAGAGTCCTGTTCGAGGGTGTTAGAGGACCTAATTTCAATGGAGATATTGCTCTTGATGACATCACAGTGACATCAGGAATCTGTTCACAGCAGGGATTGACTACTACAGTAGCCCCTACACCATTTACTACTGCAAGTATGTAGATTATTTATTTTTCAAAATTTCATAATCTTTTTTTTGTTGTTGCTGTTTTTTTTTTTTCTGGGTGTGTCGGTGGGGAGGGGGAGGAGTGGGGCTGTGGGCAGTGGAGATAATGGGGTAACTATTTTCTTCTCTGCATTTAAATGAAGAAGAATTCCTTTCAAGAACTAGACCCTTATGGAAAGGAGAGACATAAATATTTCTTGAAATAGTTACTTCCCTTGAAGATTTTCCCCTTAAATCCCCCCTCCTCTTTACTGGTTAGCTCATATTAAGAAAACACACAGACACATATACAATGTAAATTTTACAGCTGAAAAACACGAAAATTTGAAGAAGAAAAATTTTGATATTTTTCTTACTTGTGCGCAAAATATAGATTGTGGGTACGTGTTATAACTTCCCATCGAGGCAGTTCTAAGTAGTACCAAAAGTCTATATTTTAGAGCAGAAATAAGAAAAATAAGGTTAGTTACCCCTGTAAACCCCAGTTTTGCAATTAAAAAGTGGGTTCAAGGGAGTCAGAATTACATAGGCGTGTGTTTGTGATGAGTTGAATGCACATCTGACTGGTGATCTGGAGGTTGCAGGCTTAATACCTGCTGGGTTGGAAACACTCTTTTGTGCATTATGACAACACGCCAAAACAAATACACTGTAAATTTTATCCCCGTAAATAATAAATATTTAAGATGAAAAGCTGTGATATTTTTCTTATTTCTGCTCAAAATATAGATTGTGGGTGCATGTTAGAACCGCCTCATCGAGGCGGTTCTAACGAGTACCCACAATCTCTATTTTAAAGCAGAAATGAGAAAATAAGGTTTACTCCGGTAAAATAAATGAAAAAGGTTGACTTTGGAGGCAAAGAATACATATTAGAGTGAAAACCGGAAACTCGCTTTTATTGAGTTTCTTCATAAACAGCACTGTTGTCTGCAAGGCCGAATATGCCCCCTAGCATCGATTTCAGCGGTACTCGATTTTTCAAATTCCAGCAATGCACTCGATGCATCCAAGGAAATAAAAATATAATCTACACTATGATGAAGTACGGGGAGGCGTTTTAAGGCAGCCGCACGGCACTAAACACAAGCTGCAGTTTTACTGTATAAGAGTGGGGTTCAAGGCGGTCAAAATTAAATAGATGTGTTTTCTCGATGTGAGATTTGTCATGAAGTAATATTACATGTATCTAATTTTCTTATATTTGTATTTTTCCAGCACCAGTTAACAAATGTACTTTTGAGACTGGGTTCTGTGGTTGGACTCAGGATAGGACAGACCAGTTTGATTGGACCAGACAGCATGGGACTACGTCAAGTCTTAACACTGGACCAGCATTTGATCATACAACACAGAGTAGAGCGGGTATATATTTTCTAAAGATGCATGTTGTCTACAACCCATCACGTGAATAAGTCCGTGAAAGGAAGACCCACCTATACCCCACTTTATATAGAGAAAACTGGGGTTTACGGGGGTATTCTTTATTTTTCTTATTTCTGCTCCAAGACATAGGTTGTGGGTACTCGTTAGAACCGCCTCAATGAGGCGGTTCTAAGGAGCACACACAACCTATGTTTGCAGTATTCTAAAGAAAAATATCACCAATTTTCATCAGAAATGTAGCCATTTTGGAGATGTGAAGAAATGCACTATGTCGCACGGGTATGTTATCGTAATGCTCTTTATACAGAGGACCCTAGCGATTCAAACAAATATCCACAACATTTGTTGTTTTGAATATTAACATAATTTTGCATATCTCCATGTTTCTGTCTCATCTAGGGCTATAAGGTTTTATTTCATTGAAATTACAGTAGAACTTCGATGGCTCGAACACCGATGGCTCCTAGCGAAATTCTCTACATATTAAATAGTGGGGGTAATTAAGGAGATTTTAGTATTTTATCTTGCAAATGTATGCTGTGTATACTCATTAGAATCGCCTCAATGAGGCGATTCTAATGAGTACACACAGCATACATTTTCATTACAGAACACCGAAAAGATGTTTAAAAGTATCTCGTGGGCTGCATGATGCTTCTAATCATCTACTCTTAGCTTACCTACTAAAAGGGTGTTTAATAACTGCAATTATAGCCTTATGTGACCTATAATACCTTCCACTGAACTTAAATACCTCAAGCCAGCCCTACCCATTTGGGCTTTGAGAAATAGATTGGGCTGCATGATGCTTCTAACCGACCAAACATTGGAGTGCTAGTAAACCACTTAGAAGGTCTTAGCTTTCCCAGGCAAAGTGATGCGAGTCCGACAGTCCTTTAAACCCATAGCAGTTTCTTCAGGAGGTAGGGCTTGAGTTTTCAAAATCTAGGTTGAATGAACCAGTTGCTTGACTTTTCAGTGTTTGAGAGAGAGATGGCCCTTACATGGCCTAATAGGAAAGAGCACAGACTCTTAAAATTAGCTTCTCACTGCTGTGGGTTCGAACCTTGAAAGAAACTAAGTACAATAATAAGACCTTCTTTGGGACTGTTCAAAAGTGGTCTTACAGACCACTTTTGAACAGTCCCAAACGTGGTCTCATGCTATGAGACACTAATTTGAAAGAATGACTGAAACCTTTTAGATATGCTTTCTAAACATCACGAAAACACGCCTATATAATTTTGACCCCCTTGAACCCCACTTTTGTATAGTAAAACTGGGGTTTCCAGGGGTATACCTTATTTTTCTTATTTCTGCTCTAAAATATAGATTGTGGGTACTCATTAGAACAGCCTTGATGAGGCGGTTCTAACGAGTGCCCACAATCTATATTTTGAGCAGAAATAAGAAAAATATCACAATTTTTCATCTTAAAATTTTCATTTTTTTCGGTGATAAAGGTGGCAATGTATTTGTATAGGCGTGTTTGCGTAAAGAGGAGAATTTATCTTTAGTTTAAAGTGGTCTTATATTACGATATTTCTTCAGTGTGACATAGTGCATTCTTTCATATCGCCAAAACAGTAATTTTTCTGATGAAATTTTGCTATATTTGTCTTATTTAGACTCCTAACATAGGTTGAGTGTGCTCCTTAGAACCAATGAGGCAGTTCTAACGAGTACTTGGTGCAAAAATAAAGTAAATAATATACACCGCCTTAAACCTGATTTTTCTCTATGTAAAGTGAGGTTTAAGGGGGTGTTCATTGTTTGGACTTGATATTGTTAATGTGATGATAGCAGAATCTTGCTGTACTGCAAAGAAAGGTCAGGTGTTTTATTTCTCTCTGGCTGCTCCCGTTTTTACCTACCTCTGATTAAGGATTTTGTTGACATAATTGAACTAATATTGAAAAGGGATGCGAAATCCATATAAAAGAAACACGAGTGTCACTGACTTTTCTTTTGTAGGTTACTATATCTATATTGAGACCTCATACCACAGGCCTAATGACTCAGCCAGAATAATAAGCCCTTCTGTAACCACACAAGGCTCTGCCTGTATTCTCTTCTGGTACCACATGTACGGATCAGACGTGAATCGCCTTAGCATGTACATAAAAGCAGCTGGAAGTGCTACACTAGGTCAGCCATATTGGACCAGAACTGGGACAAAGGGTGACCGCTGGCTCCCTGCACAAGTGGAAGTTATACGACTGGCTGGTAATCAAGTAAGTAGTATAAATTAGCAGAAACACAGAAAAAATTTAGACTGTTTAACCCATATATGGCTAGCTGCTTTTTTCTGGGACATTGGCAAACAGTGCAGACCCAGGTCAGACGCCGCAAAATGCGGCATCTGACCTTGGTCTACACAGTTTGCTTAAATAGAAGTGAAGGCAATGATCAGGGATTGATACAATTACCCACAGCTCCCATCAGAGACACCAAAGGGAAAGTAACACAAACATGAAACAACAGACCTAATGGAAACATCAATAGCGGAAAGCCAAAAGGACAGTTACTTTCCCTTAAAATGGCCAATTGGCTATCCAAAACAAAATAATATAAGCGATACAAACACTCAAAGACAAACCATAACAAAACTAAACCATGACAGAAGAAAGAAGAACCACCTTGGAATGGTCGGGTGGGGGGGAGGCTTAAATCAAATTTATGTGGCCACAATCCGCCCCCTTACTTCTGTCGCGATTAAGACAAATAATTTGTTCAGTCTGCTTGAAGGCCTCCATACTCATCAGTGCAACATCTCCATGAACAAAAAAAATCAATACCTAGCCAGTTTACAAGACCTGAAAATCAAATCACAGAACATTCATGAAATGTTTACAAGTCTATATCGTCATGTTAACCATGTCAGTATAATGATCATCCCTGTAAACCAACTTTGAATAGGAAAACTGGGGTTTACAGCGGTACACATTATTTAAGTTTTTCTTCTTCAACACATAGGTTGTGGGAACTCGTTGAAACCGCCTCAATCCGATTCCAAGGAGCACCTGCAACCTATATTTTGAGTATAGATAAGAACAAGAGGGCCCAATGGCCCTATATCGCTCACCTGTGGACCAGAAAATCATTAGTGTAGGAGACCACTTGACATTGCTACACTAAATATCTAAGCTCTGGGCCTTATGGCTTTGGAAAAGAAGATTTTTGAAGCTTTTTTCAATTATAAGTCTAAAGGAGCTGAGGGGCCCCGGGGTGTGGCCCATTTGAATCCCAGGGGCAGGGTTAGCAGGATTTATGTAGTTGACTATTTTATGTTGTTAGATACTAAATATCTAAGCTCTGGGCCTTATGGCTTTGGAAAAGAAGATTTTTGAAGCTATTCTCCATTATGAGTCAATGAGAGCTAAGGGGGTCACAGGGCGTGGCCCATTTGGACCCCAGGGGCATGATTGGCTAGATTTATGTAGGTGACCACTTGCCATTGCTACATGCTAAATATCTAAGCTCTGGGCCCTGTGGTTTCTGAGAAGATCTTTGAAGCCCTTTTCCATTATGAGTCTATGGGAGCTAAAAGGCCCCGGGGCATGGCCCATTTGGACCCCAGGGGCATGATTGGCAGGATTTATGTAGGTGATCACTTGCCATTGCTACATGCTAAATATCTAAGCTCTGGGCCCTGTGGTTTCAGAGAAGAAGATTTTTTAAGCTTTTTTCCATTATGAGTCTATTGGAGTTAAGGGGCCCGGGGTGTTGCCCATTTGGACCCCAGGGGCATGATTGGCTGGATTTATGTAGGTGACCACTTGCCATTGCTGCATGCTAAATATCTGAGCTCTGGGCTCTGTGGTTTCAGAGAAGAAGATTTTTTAAGCTTTTTTCCATTATGAGTCTATGGGAGCTAAGGGGCCCCGGGGCGTAGCCCGTTAGGACCCCAGGGGCAGGATTGGCAGGAATAATGTAGGTGACCACTTGCCATTGCTACATGCTAAATATCTAAGCTCTGGGCCCTATGGTTTCAGAGAAGAATTTTGAAGTTCTTTTTTTTTCATTATGAGTCTATTGGAGCTAAGGGGCCCCGGGGCATGGCCCTTTTGGACCCCAGGGGCATGATTGGCAGGATTTATGTAGGTGACCACTTGCCATTGCTACATGCTAAATATCTAAGCTCTGGGCTCTGTGGTTTCAGAGAAGAAGATTTTTGAAGCTTTTTTCCATTATGAGTCTATGGGAGCTAAGGGGCCCCGGGGCGTGGTCCATTTGGACCCCAGGGGCATGATTGGCAGGATTTATGTTGGTGACCACTTGCCGTTGCTACATGCTAAATATCTAAGCTCTGGGCCCTGTGGTTTCAGAGAAGAAGATTTTTGAAGCTTTTTTTTTCCATTCTGAGTCTATGGGAGCTAAGGGGCCCCGGGGTGTGGCCCATTTGGACCCCAGGGGCATGATTGGCAGGATTTATGTAGGTAACCACTTGCCGTTGCTACATGTTAAATATCTAAGTAGAAGATTTTTGAAGCTTTTTTCCATTATAAGTCTATGGGAGCAAAGGGGCCCCGGGGCGTGGCCCATTTGGACCCCAGGGGCATGATTGGCAGGATTTATGTAGGTGACCACTTACCATTGCTACATGCTTAATATCTAAGGTCTGGGCCCTGTGTTTTCAGAGAAGAAGATTTTTGAACCTTTTTTCCATTATGAGTCTATGGGAGCTAAGGGGCCCCGGGGCGTGGCCTATTTGAACCCCAGGGGCATGATTGGCAGGATTTATGTAGGTGACCACTTGCCATTGCTACATGCTAAATATCTAAGCTCTGGGCCCTGTGGTTTCAGAGAAGAAGATTTTTGAAGCTTTTTTCCATTATGAGTCTATGGGAGCTAAGGGGCCCCTGGGCGTGGTCCATTTGGTCCCCAGGGGCATGATTGGCAGGAATTATGTAGGTGACCACTTGCCATTGTTACATGCTAAATATCTAAGCTCTGGGCCCTATGGTTTCAGAGAAAAAGATTTTTGAAAGTTTTTTTTCCATTCTGAGTAATTGGAGCTAAGGGGCCCCGGGGTGTGGCCAATTTGGACCCCAGCGGCATGATTGGCAGGATTTATGTAGGTGACCACTTGACAGTGTTACAAGCTTATTATCTTAGCTCTGGGCCCTGTGGTTTCAGAGAAGAAGATTTTTTAAAGTTTTCCATTATAAGTCTATGGGAGCTATATGTTGCCATGGCAACCAGAATTCCAATCTGATCAGCCCAAAAACCTTATGCAGCCTTTCCCCCTACCTGATGATGCTTCTCATGAAATTTGATCAAGATTGGCCATGGGGTATTAGAGATATACTTATTTGAAATTGTTTACGGACGGACCGACGGACGACGGACAAAAAGTGATCCCAAAAGCTCACCTCGTCACTTCATGACAGGTGAGCTAAAAATACACCTCAACCTAGTTATAACACGGAACTCCGGGTCTAACCAATGGACCGTGTTAGTTAACCGAATCGTGTTATAAACGCCGACCATATTTGTAACAGATCAACCATTGACACTATGGTGATCAATAGTTTTCCAAAGAAGATGGTGTGTGGTCCGGTTAATAACCGCATTTGCTGACTAAAATGTGTTTAGAACTAATCAATGGGCCCATCACGTCAAACAAGTCACTTTAATCAAAACCAGCTGATAAACCACGTTTGTATCCAGAAAATTGTCCGATCTGACAGTGAGTATGACGCCATTTTGATAGCTGGTTCCTGGCTAACTTTGTTGTATATGAGCATCCAGGACTGCACCTAACTACAGTATAGTTTCAGTACAGTTTCAGCTTAACAAACCTGTAAGTGGTCCAATGTTGACAAACAATCTTTGACCTGCCCTGATAGCTCAGTGTGAGAGTGTCCTCTTCCGAAATGGGAGGTTGTGGGTTCCCTCCTCGGCCGCACCATACCAAAGGCGAGAAAAATGGTACAAGGCACTCCCTTGGCTGACGCTCGCATTATCAGGGGAAGTCCTAGGAAGATAAATGAAGGCAGGTAAGTATTTGTTAAAGGATACTTTGTTTATTGCAATAAAACCTCTACAAAGCTTTTGTTATTTGTTTCGGAATGCGACATTAAATAAAGCTTCTTTGTCTTTGACCCATTGTCAGATAATACCTGTTCCTTATGTTTGTTATCATAGCCAGTAACAACTGTTGACTTTGTTGCAGATCATTTTTGAAGCCCTCCGAGGTAAAGGTTATGCTGGTGACATTGCTCTTGATGACATTACCATTACAGATGGCACTTGTCCACCTCCAGGTTTGTAAACATCAGGAGAATACGCCTATATAGTTTTGACCCCCTTGAACCCCACTTTTATACAGTAAAACTGAGGTTTACAGGGGTAAACCATATTTTTCTTATTTCTGCTGTAAAATATAGATTGTGGGTACTCGTAAGAACCGCCTCATAACCGCCTCAATGAGGCGGTTCTAACGAGTGTCCACAATCTATATTTTCAGCAGAAGTAAGTAAAAAATCACAGTTTTTCATCTTAAAATATTCGTTTTTTTCGGCGGTAAAATTTACATTGTGTTTGTATAGGCATGTTCTCGTAATGGACAGTGAAACTTCATTATTGTAATGCACTTGCGTATGTAACGCGACGTCTGATTGGATAAGTCAAAATTTGCGACAGTATATTCTGCAGTACATGTATATTGTGGGAAACTCGACATCATCACGTAATGTTGAATTTCATTGGGTGGCATTTGGTTTAACACAGCTTACAGTGCTGACTGCTTTCTGCAAAATAGTACAATTTCTTACAGAACAACTGTATAAGTGCATTAGAAAGGGGATAACTGTATTAAAAATTGTCATTTGGGGAGGTAAATTTTGTGTTCTACTGTCGTAAATTCCGTTTTATAGCTCCGCTATCATGTCGCCTTAAAACGAAATTTCTGACAGTAAAACAGCTGAAATACCTCCCCAAATGACAATTTTGATGCTAAATAATTCTAACAGCAATGGCTTCTTAGTATGGCTGTGTCAAATCCATTCTTGAGGCCCCAGTGAAGTCTTTCTTTGAATATACATGTATGATGTGAGTACTTGATGAGGTATAATGGGTATAATGCACAATCACAATCTACTTTTCAGTTTATAGAACAAAGAAATAATATACCTAAACCATTATAACATTCCGGGATCGTCTTAGTGATGCAGTTTTAATGAGCACCCACAACCTATGTTTGGAATATAAGTAAGAAAAATATCACAGATTTTCATTGGAGAAGTGTCAGTTTCAGTGATATGAAAGAATGCACTTTATCATATGACGTCGCGTCTGAGAGTGTAATAACGTCATGTAATATTTTCGATAATCCACTGGTGGATTGAATATGCAAATTAGCTAGATACGTCCCGTAACGTTACATGTAACGACGTTGTGTTTACTAACGGCGGAAAATTGACATTTTTGTAAACAATCGTGAATAATATGCGTTTTAAATGTCATATGATAAATAGAATCTTGCATTCGTGCTCATGTATTATTGAATTTATAAAACTCATTGAGGAAAAGGGATAAAATGCTGGGCAAAGCCTCGCATTTTATCCTTTTTCGTCAACTCGTTTAATAAATTCAATAACATGAACACTCATGTAAGATCCTCCATATATCACACGGACGTGTAATCATAATGGAAAATGGAAGCCTAAGTTTTATTGTGACTCTTCAGAGGCAGATCTAATATGCAAGACTGTTTATGCTTTATAGCCTATTCGTGGGTGGAACTCCTTTTTCACAGATACAACTATGGACTGCATGGTCCCAAAGGAAGTTAACTCTTCTCTTGCTGAATATTCATTTAAGCCACACCTATTTCTGACTTTGAACCGATCAGATTTCTTCATGTAATTTATTCCTACAAAATCATAAACTGAATGTCAAACAGTGTAGCTCCTGATCAGATGGCTTCTCTGGATCTACACTGTTTCTAAAGATATGGGTTGTCGTGAACAGCATGATAAGAGTGAACATATCTACCCTAAATATTTGGACACCTCAACTGCTTGCCATACTTGTTCTAAAATTTGAGCAGGTACATTTACCCAATGTCGTGTCTGAGGATAGTGGGATGCGTGGTAACAAGTACAATTTTCTACCCGATGTTGTGTCTTAGAATAATGGGATGAGTGGCAAACAGTGTAGACCCTGATGAGATGCTGCATTCTGCAGCATCTCATCTGGGTCTACACTGTTTGCTCAGGCCTGCCTATCAAAATACATACAGTGAATACGCTGGAACAAAAACTGCTTTGTGACAAAGTACAGGGTGACATTCTGCTGCCAGCACACAGCATTTTACTAAAATTACACAACCTTCAGTTAATGGAATTAAATTGGGCTGCTGCCCATCGGGCTTGAAGTAGTAGATGGGTTGCATGATGCTCCGAACCGCACATGAGTACTGGTAATCTAAGCCTCCACAGGCAAAGCGATGCGAGTCGGACTGTCCATGCTTATAAACCCTATTGGTTTCATTGGGCAGCAGGGCTTGAGATGTCATTTCGTCTCAATGTCGGGTAAAAGTCCCACAAAATTGGAAGCAATGTCTCCAAAATGATCTTTACAGTGTTGACAGGGACGTTAAACCTCCAATCAAACAAACAAATAATGGAACTAAAGTGCCAAACAAAATTGATCAGCAGATGACATTCAAAATTCTAAATTACATGTATTTCTGGGAGAAAATCAAATGAGTCATTTCATATGTCATGCTATCAAAATGTAAGAATGCTTTATATACTTTATTTGTTTCAGTAATATGTGACTTTGAAGATGCCAGCCTATGTGGATTCCAGCAGGCCCTTAATGACCGATTTGACTGGACCTGGCAGACAGGGGCTACTGGTTCCACCGCTACAGGACCCACAGCTGATCATACCTATGGAACATTAGATGGTAAATTTTGACTTTGGTTATCCGCACAGAATGTTGTATTGATTTGTCATCTCACAGACTTCATGTTAACCCTTGTCCTGCTGAGCCCGGATATGCCTTATCTTGGAAACAATGTAGATCCAGATCAGATGGCTTCTGAATAAGCCATCTGATCAGGATCTTCATTGTTTGCCATCCAGTTTATGAATTTGCTTCCGTAATTTGCATAAAGTAATCTGATTGGCTGTTAATCAGAAGTTGGTGTGACATATTTAAATATTCAGCAGGACAAGGGTTAAGTCTTGTTCACATAAGCAGTCTTCAATTAATAATCAAAACACTGACAGCATTGCTGGGGGTATCCCGGAAAAATAGTCCTGAACTGGGACTTAGACTGTCAGGTTTCGACATTAGCCCAAGACCAATGGACATTGTCGAGTGAAAAGCTGGTCTGGTCTTGTAAGGTCAGTGGCTGGCTGGACGAATGGTCCAGCTGAAAATCTGCCACCATAGTTATTAAAATCCATGTTTAACCTGGTTACCATAAAATGTTTCTCCTTTCAGTTTGTTGCTGCAGTTTATCTATGTAAATAAATAATAATACAAATAATCTGATGACTGTAGAACTGATGTATCAATTTATCATTTCTTCGGTCCAGTTGAACTTAGATCAGGTCCAGTGCATCCCAAGAGCTACGGGACCACCCTGTCCAGTTATTTAAAAAATTAATTTATCATATGACGTCGCGTCTGAGAGTGTAATAAAGCCATGTAATATTTTCGATAATCCACTAGTGGATTAAATATGCAAATTAGCTAGAGACGTCCCGTTACGTTACATGTACGACGTCCTTAACGACGTCACGTTTACTAATGGTGGAATATTGATATTTTGTAAACAATCGTGAATAAAATGCGTTTTAAGTGTCATATGGTAAATAGAATCTTGCATACCTGCTCATGTATAAAGCCTCGCATTTTATCCCTTTTCCTCAACGAGTTTAATAAATTCAATAATACATGAACACTCATGTAAGATCCTCTATGTTGAACCCTGACTGTGTTGTTTAACCTTTAAATTTCTGAACTGTAAGCAAACAGTGTAGATCCAGATCAGACACAATGTTCTGCAGCTCATGATCTGGGTCTGCACAGTTTGCCAAGCCCACAAGCCCAAACTATGGTTCCAGGCCAGATTCAATAGATAACCCTGTTACGCAACATGCTCACAGGGATAAAATTAACCCTTGTCCTGCTGAACTTGGATATGCCTTATCAATGAAACAATGTAGATCCAGATCAGATGGCTTCTGAAGAAGCCATCTGATCAGGATCTTCATTGTTTGCCATCCAGTTTATGAATTTGCTTCCGTAATTTGCATAAAGTAATCTGATTGGCTGTTAATCAGAAGTTGGTGTGACATATTTAAATATTCAGCAGGACAAGGGTTAAGTCTGGTTCACATAAGCAGTCTTCAATTAATAATCAAAACACTGACAGCACTGCTGGGTGTGTCCCGGAAAAATAGTCCTGAACTGGGACTTAGACTGTCAGGTTTTGACATTAACCCAAGATCGATGGACATTGTTGAGTGAAAAGCTGGTCAGGTCTTGTAAGGTCAGTGGCTGGCTGGACGAATGGTCCAGCTGAAAATCTGCCACCATAGTTATTAAAATCCACGTTTAACCTGGTTACCATGAAATGTTTCTCCTTTCAGTTTGTTGCTGCAGTTTATCTATGTAAATGAATAATAATAGAAATAATCTGATGACTGTAGAACTGATGCATCACTGTATCATTTCTTCGGTCCAGTTGAACTTAGATCAGGTCCAGTGCATCCCAAGAGCTACAGGACCACCGTGTCCAGTTATTTAAAAAGTTAATGTTGAACCCTGACTGTTTTGTTTGACCTTTAAATTTCTGGGGCCAGTTGTTCAAAGCATCGTTAGCTTAACGAGCTTGTTAGTGGTCATATTGTTAACTGTTCTAGCAAGTTTAATATTTAAATTTTTGGTATTTTTGCTGAAAAAATGTGAGCAGCTTTTGCAAATGCAAAAGCTGCTCACATTTTTTCAGCAAAAATATTAGCATATTTGCCATAATAAATGATCAAAGTTTTAACGAAATGTTAACTAACGACGTCGTTAGTTTTGAACAACTGGCCCCTGAACTGTAATTTAAGCAAACAGTGTAGACCCAGATCAGACACAATGTTCTGCAGCGTCTGATCTGGGTCTGCACAGTTTGCCAAGCCCACAAGCCCGAACTATGGTTCCAGGCCAGATTCAATAGATAACCCTGTTCACAACATGCTCACGGGGATAAAAGTAACATGGCTAATTTCTATAAATAACCATTGCCTGGATTTCCTACAAATCAGTGAAAGTCACATGCACCTTAGCACCAAAGAATTTCTATGCTTAGTAACTATGGGTTGATTGAAAAACAATTGATCCAAAACAGTGGAAAATAATCAACACTTCTGAGTACAACTCTGCTGTCCCACTTTTTGAGTTGATTGTTTGTCGCCATCCCAGTTACTGAGCACAGTAGCTTTATGTTGCTAATGTCCATGTGAGTGTCACTGATAAATATGAAATGGAGATACCTCTTTACAATAAGCCCCCGCCCATAGGGGCTTGAAGAAATATATAGGGTGCATGATGCTTCCACGCAGAGCTGAATCCGGCCCGCACACTAGTACTGGTAAACCGCTTAGAGGATCTAAGTCTGTCCAGGAACCGCGGTGCGAGGCGGACCGTCAATGCTAATGAACCCTATTGGTTTCATTGGGCGACAGGGCTTGAGATGTCATTTCATCTCATTGTCGGGTAAAAGTCCCACAAAATTGGAAGCAATGTCTCCAAAATGACCTTTACAGTGTTGACGGGGACGTTAAACCTCAAATCAAACAAACAAAACCTCTTTACAACCCCCTTATCTTGAGCTATGAATACTGTAGGCTTATTGTAGTAACTTTGCTTTCAAATTCAGTATTTTAAGTGAAATCCCAAAAGAAAGGGAGACAGGTGCACCTGTCAAAAGGATCAGCCCTGGAAACAGTCTTATTCACACTGCTATTAACCCACTTTTCTAGGCAGGTAACGTTTTTCAGGTTGCTGTGGTTCAATGTAGATTTATACCAAAATACAGTAGAACTTTGATGGCTTGAACACCGATGGCTCGTTTACCATGGATGCGTCGAACCCATTCTTGAGCCCCCTAGCGAAATCCTCTACATAAGAAATAGTGGCGGATCATTAAGGAGATTTTAGTTTTTTATCTTGCAAATGTATGCTGTGTGTACTCATTAGAATCGCCTCATCGAGGCGATTCTAATGAGTACACACAGCATATATTTTCATTATAGAACACCGAAAAGATGTCTAAAAGTATCTCATTATGCCTCCTGACAGTAACCTCAGTGGCTCGAACTACCCCTGTCTCGAACAGATTTTCGAGGTCCCAAAGGTGTTCTAGCCATTGAAGTTCGACTGTACCTTTAATTTGTTTCTATATAGGTCATTACATGTACATTGAGACATCTTCACCACGAAGACCTGGCGACAAAGCCCGACTAATCAGTAAAGTTTACCCGGCAGCTGACAATGATTGCCTCTCCTTCTGGTATCATATGTACGGGACAAGTATCGGTACCCTCAACGTTTACACAATGAGTTTCAACCGGCTCAGCAAAGCATTGTGGTCATTATATGGTAACCAGGGCCAGCTGTGGAAGAAAGCACAAGTTAACATCAAGCAATCAACAGTGTTTAATGTAAGTTTGTTTGTAAATTACGGTTATGATCCGATCCTAAGTATTGGGACAGATAGGCCTGAGCAAACAGTGCAGACCCAGATCAGACTGCTCCTGAAGGAGCAGTCTGATCAGGGTCTAAACTGTTTGCCATTCCATCTGCGCCTTTTGGACTCCTTGCTAAATCCTGAAACAAATTTTAGGAGAATTATAGCAAGTCCTCAAGGTGTCTGAATTTTTAGGATTTTTTTACCAGTTTTACAGTTAAGGCAAGTGGCTACATTTGGCATAGTTTCGTACATTTTTAAAAGGGATACAACTTTCTGACATCCCTTTAGCTTTTTGGTAACACAAACCCCTTCAAAAAGGGGGTTTACTTTTAAAGGAAAGAATTTGCTCCTGTTTAGCCAATTCTTTCTTTTTACCCAATAATTGTCATCTGCTCTGACTTCTGCTGGCCACTTTAAAAGTCATTGTTGCAAACAGTGTGGACCCAGATCAGACTGCTCCACTAGGAGCAGTCTGATCAGGGTCCACACTGTTTGCCTGTATGTAAAAATATGCTTGAAAAGTATGCAAGAAGATTCAGAAGACGACAAAAACAGACCGCATTTTAAGATGCAGTTTTCTTGGCAGATAAAGGGTTAAGAGTAAACCAGAATTGCTATAAAGTGTGAAAAAATATATTTTTGAAGTGTTGTCTTCCCTGAAGATGCATCCATTCTCTTGTAGAGTAAAGACATTCCTTTCACTTCAGTTTCTACAAAATTTAATATGAAATAGGCGATGCCTGAATGCATCACGTGAACAAGTCCGTGAAATGAAGACCCCCCCTAAACCCCACTCCATATAGAGAAAACTGGGGTTTACAGTGGTATACATTATTTTTCTTATTTCTGCTCCAAGACATAGATTATGGGTACTCGTGAGAACTGCCTCAATGAGGCAGTTCTCACGAGCACCCACAACCTATGTTCACACACAACCTATGTTTAAAGTATAAATAAGAAAAATATCATGGATTTTCATCAGAAAAGGAGTCATTTTGTAGATGTGAAAAAATGCACATTGTCGCACGGGTGAGTTATCATAATGGGCAACCAACAAATTTCATGATTGCAAGTGAAGACTGTCTCTTAAATATTGTTAAAAGAATGAAAGAAAACAACAACATAGACACTTTTTAAATGTACATGTATTGATCAAACTCCACTAAGAAATTAATGATGAAACTCAAACTTGCAAATCTGGCCCTGAGGTCATAAAACTTTTATCATGCTCAACTCAGCTGAGCATGAAACTTGTGGTGCTCATAAAAATTAAAATACTAAGAAGTTGGGCGATTTTTGGACGGGTTTTTTTTTAAAAAAATCCGTCCTTTGAAATAGCGATGTCCGGGCGGGCGGGCGTCCTGCGGGCGGGCGGGCGGGCGGGCGTCGTCCCAGGTTTACCTTTTGGTTAACCTTTTTTCAAAGTGATATTTTTCATCTATTCTGCAGCAGATTGTTTTAATATCAGGACTGATGCATAAGTGGAGGTACCGCTTTCATGTATTATCCATAAATGGCGCAAAAGACTAAAATTTTGGCGGAAATTGTCATTTTTCAAACCTGCGTTTTTCAGGTTTACCTTTTGGTTAACCTTTTTTCAAATGCCAGTGTAGTGGATAGAGTGCTGGACTACGGATCCTATTGTTGACTATGAATCTGAGGGGCGTGAGTTCAAACCCCGGTGGAGACATTTTTTTTTTTTTTCTGTTCTTTTTTTTTTCTGTTCTTTTTTTTTTCTTTCTTTTTTCATTCTTTTTTTTCTTTATTTTTCTTTTCTTCTCCATAAACACATATGAACAATTATTATCTTCCTCCCCTGATAGTTGCTAGTAATAATACATACATGCATGCACAGGCATGGAATTTTCTTTTTTTTTTTTTTTTTTTTTCGTTCTTTTTTTAGCTCACCTGAGCACGAAGTGCTCAAGGTGAGTTGATGTCCGTCGTCCGTCAACAATTTCTTTAAACGACATCTCCTCCTGGGATAATGGCCCGATTTCAAAATTATTTTACAGAAATGTTCATTAGGTGACCCTTTTTCAAAATTGCTAAAATCAGTGGCCACTAGAGCTAAAAATAGAGCTAAAAATAGAAAAAAACTTTATTTGTTTTTCTTCGTAAAACACATAAACAAATCACCCCCCCCCCACACACACACACACACACACACAAAAAGTTGTTACTGGGTTAGGATATTGCATTTGTTCTGTACATACATGCATACTTAGTTTTACATACATACCCTACCCACCCCACCCTACCCTAGCATACCCTACCTTACCCCACAACCCCACCCCACCCCCATCCCAAAACAACCCCAATCCACCCCCAACCCAACCCCATCCCACCACTCCCCACCTTACCCGACCTCACCCCATCCAACCCACCCAAGCCCACCCCACCCCACAACCCCACCACACCCCATCACACCCCACCCCACCACAAATTCCACCCCGTCCCACCCGACTCCTAACCCATTCCACCCCACCCTACCCCACACCAGCACACCCCACCCTACCCCACCCATGCCACCACCATCCTAACCATACTGAAAAAAAAAAACCCGTCCATAATGCCATTAGGCATTTTTCTTGTTCTTTCTCAGATAGCAGAGAATGTTATTTGACCTGCTCACAAATTTTAAAATGCCAACGATTTTTGGCATTTTAAAATTTGTGAGCAGGACAAATTTCATGCTCAAGTAAGTTGAGCATGAAAAAAGTTTTATAACCTCGGAGCCAGATCTTGGAGATGCTGGTATACGTGTATTGTTGGCTTACAATCTGGAAGGATGCAGAGTAGATTTGTTATTTTAACCTCTGTCTGTTGGTGTGTAGACACTACCCATCTAATGCCATTGGTTCCTTTCTGGTACTGTGCTTGACTACAATTCACTGACAACCTTGAATCCTATCTTGAAGAATAGGTCTATAGCTTTATGCATTTTCTGTCAAAATAAAGCTAGAATCAGTCATCAGGTATCAAGTAAAAGTTGCTGCACTATTTCCTTGGGACCATTTCTTTCTTTCTTTCTACTGATACTGCGTCTGTCGCATTTGACCATTACCGCAGGTGTACGTTACATACACTACAGGTTTTCAGGATTTGACCATTGATCAAATCTCAGCTGCACCCATATTTAGTGAGGGGAATACCCAGGCCAGGTTGCATTAGGACTTTCACTTTTACATTCCAAGCTTCTAAAGTAGACTTGTCCTTCTTTGAATCTTGTTTATAAGGGGTTTGGTCAAAATCATTAACAGAATGGTAAACAATGTAGATACTGACAAGATGGCTGGTTTGAGCCATCTCATCCTGATCTACACTAGTCGGATTTGTTTTTGTATCAGGCCTACGGGGTTGAAAGTGTTAATGAAGACTTTGAGTAAAATATATCTGGGTTCGTTTGTTCAAAGCATGGTTAGCTTAACAAGCTTGTTAGTTGTCAAAAATGTTAACTGTTCTAGCAAATACTATGCCTAATAATCTTGTTTTTTGCTGGGAAAATGTGAGTAGCTTTTGCATTTGCAAAAGCTACTCACATTATTTCAGCAAAAATATTATCATCTTTGCCATACGCGTAATAACTAACCAAATTTTTGACGATATGTTGACTAACGACATTGTTATTTCTGAACAACCAGACTCTGAACTTTGTGTTCTACTTGGCTGTGTAAACATTAGAACTTTAATTCACACAGGTTGTCTTTGAGGGGATAGTAGGCTCCAGTTTCCAAGGAGATATTGCCATTGACGACGTTTCTGTGACACCAGGAGCATGCCCAGGAATTGGATCATGTGACTTTGAGACTGACACCTGTGGCTGGATACAAAGGCGAGATGATGTTTTTGACTGGACCAGAAATCATGGACGTACCTTTTCAGGCAACACAGGACCCGCCGTAGATCATACACTGGGCACCACAACAGGCAAGATGGTTTCAGAAAGTTCAGAACATGCTTTAGTTTTCAGCATTAAAGACTTCTTAACCCTTGACCTGCTGAATATTTAAATATGCCACTACCACCATTGCTTTTCAACCAATCAGATTTCTTGATGCAAATTATTGCAACAAACTAATAAACTGAATGGCAAACAATGAAGATCCTGATCAGATGGCTTCTTCAGAAGCCATCTGATCTGGATCTACATTGTTTTACAGATAAGACATGTCCGGGCTCAGCAGGACAAGGATTGAAACTATATTTTAAATTTCCTACTAAACAAAAATCTTTTAGCTCACCTGTCACGTAGTGACAAGGTGAGCTTTTGTGATCACTTTTTGTCCGTCGTGCGTCCGTCCATCCGTGCGTCTGTGCGAGCGCATCCACGGGCACATGTTGGGTAGACATAAGTTGGGTACTTGCCGTTTATTCCGTTAGTGTCCGAAAAAGTAGCCAACAAATTTGATGGGACATGTTGGGTACTTGTGCAAATTTTAGCTGATTGTTGGGTACTTATAGGTGAAAAATTAACACTGTAGTACCCAACAAATGTCCATCTGTAAGAACGTGCATCCGTAAACAGTTTCAAATAAATATATCTCTAATACCCCATGGTCAATCTTGATCAAATTTCATGAGAAGCATCATCAGGTAGGAGGAAAGGCTGCATAAGGTTTTTGGGCTGATCAGATTGGAATTCTGGTTGCCATGGCAACATATAGCTCCCATAGACTTACAATGGGAAAAAATTAAAATATCTTCTTCTCTGAAACCACAGGGCCCAGAGCTTAGATATTTTGCATGTATTAACGGCCAGTGGTCACCTACATAATTCCTGCCATTTATGCCCCTGGGGTCCAAATTGGCCACGCCCTGGGGCCCCTTCGCTCCCATAGACTCATAATGGAACAAAAAGCTTCAAAAATCTTCTTCTCGGAAACCACAGGGCCCAGAGCTTAGATATTTAGCATGTAGCAATGGCAAGTGGTCACCTACATATTTCCTGCCAATCATGCCCCTGGGGTCCAAATTGGCCACACCCCCGGGCCCCTTAGCTCCCAAAGACTCATAATGAAAAAAAAGCTTCAAAAATCTTCTTCTCTGAAACCACAGGGCCCAGAGCTTAGATATTTAGCATGTAGCAACAGCCAGTGGTCACCTACATAATTCCTGCCAATCATGCCCCTGGGTTCCAAATGGGTGACGCCCCGGGGCCCCTTCGCTCCCATAGACTCATAATGGAACAAAAAGCTTCAAAAATCTTCTTCTCTGAAACCACAGGGCCCAGAGCTGAGATATTTGGCATGTAGCAACAGAAAGTGGTCACCTACATAATTCCTGCCAATCATGCCCCTGGGGTCCAAATTGGCCACACCCCGGGGCCCCTTAGCTCCCAAAGACTCATAACGAAAAAAAAGCTTCAAAAATCTTCTTCTCTAAAACCACAGGGCCCAGAGCTTAGATATTTAGCATGTAGCAACGGCCAGTGGTCACCTACATAATTCCTGCCAAGCATGCCCCTGGGTTCCAAATGGGTGACGCCCCGGGGCCCCTTCGCTCCCATAGACTCATAATGGAAAAAAGCTTCAAAAATCTTCTTCTCTGAAACCACAGGGCCCAGAGCTGAGATATTTGGCATGTAGCAACAGCAAGTGGTCACATACATTATTCCTGCCAATCATGCCCCTGGGGTCCAAATTGGCCACACCCCGGGGCCCCTTAGCTCCCAAAGACTCATAATGAAAAAAAAGCTTCAAAAATCTTCTTCTCTGAAACCACAGGGCCCAGAGCTTAGATATTTAGCATGTAGCAACAGCCAGTGGTCACCTACATAATTCCTGCCAATTATGCCCCTGGGTTCCAAATGGGTGACGCCCCGGGGCCCCTTCGCTCCCATAGACTCATAATGGAACAAAAAGCTTCAAAAATCTTCTTCTCGGAAACCACAGGGCCCAGAGCTGAGATATTTAGCAGGTAGCAACGGCAAGTGGTCACCTATATAATTCCTGCCAATCATGCCCATGGGGTTGAAACGGGCCACGCCCCGTGGCCCTTTAGCTCCTATAGACTCATAATGGAAAAAAGCTTCAAAAATCTTATTCTCTGAAACCACAGGGCCCAGAGCTGAGGTATTTGGCATGTAGCAACGGCAAGTGGTCACCTACATAAATCCTGCCAATCATGCCCCTAGGGTCCAAATGGGCCACGCCCCGGGGCCCCTTAGCTCACATAGACTCATAGTGGAAAAAAGCTTCTACTCAGAAACCACAGGGCCCAGAGCTTAGATATTTAGCATGTACCAATGGCAAGTGGTCACCTACATAATTCCTGCCAATCATGCCCCAGGGGTCCAAATGGGCCACGCGCAGGGGCCCGTTTGCTCCCATAGACTCATATTTAAAAAAAGCTTAAAAAATCTTCTTCTCTGAAACCACAGCACCCAGAGCTTAGATATTTAGCATGTAGCAACGGCAAGTGGTCACCTACATAATTCCTGCCAGTCATGCCCCTAGGGTCCAAAAGGGCCACGCCCGGGGCCCCTTAGCTCCTATAGGCTCATAATGGAAAAAAAAAAAAAACTTAAAAAATCTTCTTCTCTGAAACCACAGGGCCCAGAGCTGAGATATTTGGCATGTAGCAACGGCAAGTGGTCACCTACATAAATCCTGCCAATCATGCCCGTGGGGTCCAAATGGGCCACGCCCTGGGGCCCCTTAGCTCCCATAGACTCATAATGGAAAAAAGCTTCAAAATTATTCTTCTCTGAAACCACAGGGCCGAGAGCTTAGATATTTACCATGTAGCAATGACAAGTGGTCACCTACATAAATCCTGCCAATCATGCCCCTTGGGTCCAAATGGGCCACACCCTGGGACACCCTTAGCTCCCATAGACTCATAATGGAAAAAAAACTTCAAAAATCTTCTTCTCTGAAACCACAGGGCCCAGAGCTTAGATATTTAGCATGTAGCAACGGCAAGTGGTCACCTACATATTTCCTGCTAATCATGCCCCTGGGGTCCAAATGGGCCATGCCCTGGGGCCCCTTAGCTCCCATAGACTCATAATGGAAAAAAGCTTCAAAAATCTACTTCTCAGAAACTGTGAAGCACAGAACTTAGATATTTAGTATCTAGCAACATAAAATAGCCAACTACATAAATCCTGTTAACCCTGCCCCTGGGGTCAAAATTGGCCACGCCTGAGCTCATCACCTCCAATAGACTTATAATGGAAAAAAATTTAAAAAATCTTCTTCTATGAAACCATAAGGCCCAGAGCTTAGATTTTTAGTATGTAGCAATGTCAAGTGGCCACCTACATAAATCCTGCCAGTTATGCCCCTGGGATCCAAATTGGCCCCACCCCAGGGTTCTTTAGCTTCCATAGACTTACAATTGGAGAAACTTCAAAAATCTTCTTCTCTGAAACCACAGGGCCCTTATAATGAAAAAAAAAGAAAGAAAAAAACAACTTAAAATGGGGAAAAAAATCTTCAAAAATCTTCTTCTCTGAAACCATAAGTCCCAGAGCTTAGGTATTTAGCATGTAGCAATGTCGAGTGGTCGCCTACATGAATACTGCCAATCATGCCCCTGGGGTCCAAATCCTGTGGCCCCTTAACTCCAACAAACTTATAATGGAAA
Source organism: Lucinisca nassula (assembly GCA_963580285.1). Lineage (NCBI taxonomy): Eukaryota > Metazoa > Mollusca > Bivalvia > Lucinida > Lucinidae > Lucinisca > Lucinisca nassula. Next base: position 49,458,002 of record OY757021.1, read on the forward strand.
AAGCTTCAAACATCTTCTTTGAAACCATGAAGTACAGACCTTAGATATTTAGTATTTAGCAACACAAAATGGTCGCCTACATACACCTGCCAACCGTGCCCTTTGGCTCATTAGCTTCTATAGACTTATACTGGAAAAAACTTAAAAAAATCTTTTTCTCCAAAACCATAAGGCACAGATTTTGTTTGATTTGAGGTTTTACATCCCAACAACACTGTATAGGTCATTTTGGAGATGTCTCTTTCAATTTTGTGGGACTTTTACCAGACATTGAGATGAAATTACATCTCAAGCCCTGTCGCCCAATGAAACCAGTAGGGTTTGTAAGCATGGACACCGCTTTGCCTGAGCTTAGATATTTAGTATGTAGCAATGTCAAGTGGTCTCCTACACTAATGATTTTCTCGTAGACAGGTGAGCGATATAGGGCCATTGGGCCCTCTTGTTTTATATTGTTGATTTGAATTTTGAAAAGTTTGAGCACTTCTTGATTTGTAATAAGTTCATTCTTGGGAGTTGCTTTTTGGGTGGGTTTTTAGAAAATCATTCCATTAAAAAAGTGATGTCTGGTGGGAGTTTGGGGGTGGTGGTGGGGTTTGTCATCCAAGAGGTTTGCCTTTCTGTTTTGAATAATGCATCCATAATACCATTAGGCATAGTTCTTGTTCTCACTAAGCACATCACATGAACAAGTCCATGAAATGAACACCCCACTAAACCCCGCTTTACATATAGACAAAAACTGGGGTTTTAAGGGGGAATTCTTTATTTTTCTTATTTTTTCTTCAATACATAGGTTGTGGGTACTCGTTAGGACCACCTCAAATAGCACCCACAGCCTGTGTTTGCAGTATTTATAAGAAAAATATCCGAAATTTTCATCAGAAAAGTAGCCTTTTTTGGAGATGTGAAAAAATGCAATATTTTTCCTAATGACAAAGTAATGCTTGTTAAGTTCTGAACATAGTAGTAAATACTGTTACTTTTAACAGTTTCGGTAAATAATTTTCAGTGTAATAAAGTCATTACGAAAACACGCCTATATAAATACATTGTAACCTTTATCGCAGAAAAAATGGAAAATTTTAGATGAAACGTAATATTTTTCTTATTTCTGCTCAAAATATAGATTGTGGTTACTCGTTAGAACTGCCTCATCGAGGTGGTTCTAATGAGTACCCACAATCTATATTTTAGAGCAGAAATAAGAAAAATAAGGTTTACCCCTAGAAACCCCAGTTTTACTATATAAAAGTGGGGTTCAAGGGGGTCAAAATTATATAGGGGTGTTTTCGTGATGTTAAACACATTCTGATCTACTTAATAGCAATAACATTTAAAATAAAAATGCATTAACAAGTACACACAAATCCATGCATAACACTGTTCATTATAACACATTTTCCGATATATTACAGTTTTAAGGATGGATCCCTAAAATATGAAAAACATATGTAGATTATATAGAAAAATGACCATAAATGGACATTTTTTTTTTCTGTAAAAAGGATATTTTTTGGTTTGGCTGTGACACATTACGCAAACACACCTATATAAATACATTGCCACCTGTGTCGCCAAAAATAATGAAAATTTTAAGACGAAAAATTGTGGTATTTTTCTTATTGCTGCTCAAAATATAGATTGTCTGCACTCGTTGGAACCGCCTCATCGAGGCAGTTCTAACGAGTAGCCACAATCTATATTTGAGAGCAGAAATAAGAAAAATAAGGTTTACACCTGTAAACCCCAGTTTTACTATATAAAAGTGGGGTTCAAGGGGGTCAGAATTATGTAGGCGTGTTTTCGTGACATGGAGGTTTAATTTTGGATAGTGTTATAGAAAGGGTCTGATATATTTTCTTTTGCACTAAAAAATTTTTATATTACTTTCATATTTTGTTTACATAGAAAACTGTCACATGTAATTTTGCTATGTCACTATTATTAACCCTTATCCTGCTGAATATTCAATTTAGCCACACCCATTTCTGATTTTGAACCAATCAGATTACTTGGTGTAATTCATTTCTACAAATTCATAAACTGAATGTCAAACAGTGTAGCTCCTGATCAGATGGCTTCTCCAAAGCCATCTGATCTGGATCTACACTGTTTGCAAAGATAAGGGTTCTCATAAACAGCAGGATAAGAGTTAACCAGGTTATGAATTTTGAAATTTTGATTTCCACAGGTACTTACCTGTACATCGAGTCGAGCAGACCTCGTAAGCTAGGTGACAATGCTGTCTTGCAGTCCCAGGAAATCCCAATTCAGCCTAAGTATTGCTTTGTATTCTGGTACTTCATGCATGGTGCCAGTGTCGGTTCCCTGAACATCAGCTACCAGCTGCAGAATGATAACAATAAGAGACAGATATGGACAAAGAGTGGGGAACAGGGAGCCATCTGGAAACAGGCTTATGCAGAGATTAGTGTGATACCAAGTAGCTTCCATGTAAGTTTCAGGGGACATTTTATTGTTTGATCGCAGCCCCTTTATAATACAGTTTGTAACAACAGTATAACCCTCTGTATAACAATGGTATTTGTTCCCTCACACTTTGAAGTTGGAATCTTCCTCCTTATATATAGCAGGAGTCCATTTCAAAATTTAGGGGTGTCAGGTTGTGTTTTCTTCAAAATGTAGTTGGAACATCACGTGAATCACATTACGAGAACACACCTATATAATTTTGACCCCCTCATACCCCACTTTTATATAGTAAAACTGGGGTTTAGGGGGGTATACATTATTTTTCTTATTTCTGCTCAAAAACATAGATTGTGGGTACTCGATAGAACCGCCTCGTGGAGGGGGTTCTATCGAGTCCCCGCAATCTATGTTTTGAGCAGAAATAAGAAAAATATCACAATTTTTCATCTTAAAATTTCTAATTTTTGGCCAAAAAATGGGCAATGTATTTGTATAGGTGTGTTTTCGTAATGAGTCCATGAAATAAAACCGCACTTTATATGTTTTGAGGGGTAATCATTATAATCCTTAATTCTGCTTCAAGGAACTGCCTCATTGGAACTGCCTTAATGAGGCGGTTCTGCAAGCACCCAAAACCTATGTTTGGAGTATAAATAAGAAATATATCACAAATTTTCACCAGAAAAATTACCTTTTTTGAGGTTTAAAAAATGCTCAATATCACACGGATGTGTTGTTGTAATGAATGGCTGAACTAATGGCAAACAGTGTAGGCCCTGATCAGATGCTGCATTCTGCGGCGTCTGATCTGGGCCTGCACTGTTTGCCTGGGTGCCCGTTTTGGGTTGGTTTTCTGGTTCAAAATGGGTTAAATAGTATAAGAGGTAAAAATGTCATTTCCCTTAATTACTGTATAAAACAAACGTAAGAATATGTTAGAATTGCCTCGGAAACATTATTCTGACAAAGCGAAACATTTGTTTCTATGGAGGTGTACCTAACTGATATCCACAACATTTGTTTTGTTTTTTAGTATTAATTGAAATATTCTTGAACATCTCCAATGATTGGAGCTACGGACTCATTCTATTGAAAACTGTCATTATGAATACCTTCATTATTATATTAAATTTCAGTACAGTATAGCTCCAATATATCGCAGTCGCGCCGTTGATCCCATTTTTTTTTTCCCCTTAAAAATTCATAATTAAAAAAAAAATAGAGTTTTAAGTTGTTAAAATTTATTTAAAACCAGGTTAAACCAGGCCCCAACAGCGTTTGACTTTTCCCGGCCAGCGTCTGCTATTTGGCGCCAAAACATAACCATTCATGAGATCACAGAAAAGTCCGTTTTTATGATGCAAACATCTACCGTTAGATGTAGCTAATTGTCTGAGGAGGGATTCAATCATTTTCACATTGATTGTGGATTAAATTTTATGATTGGAAGATAAACGCCAATTAGAGACATAACTTGACCATATTTTCACACCTTATCGACACGCACCGCAGGATGGCAATTATATGACAGGGATTAACAATAGTGTCATACCCGTGGTAGACGTTAAATATTTTTTTTCCAACCGCTACTTTTAATGATTCTGAGATCTGGCAAGCCAAGGAAAACAACAAGAATTGCTTTAGCGCTTAGCGCTTATGGTAGTTGCACCCCTTGGCCGTCACCAACCAGGGGAACCCGCAAATCCAAAATGGCGTCCTGTTTTGACATTTTAGCAATCACATGTTTTCAGACGCAGATTTTCAGCTGTTCTCAAATGTAAGTTAATTGGTAGACACAGTCCCCTTTGTTTGTTTTGTCACTGAGTTATTCTGAACCTACTTTAATGGTAAAATACAGCCGATAGCATTACTGACAGCCATTAGTGTGGATTGATAAACGGTTCTCACCAAACTATCACCTCGACTTGTAATGGCATCTCGGCAAACTACCGCGACTTATATCGAGCTCCGACCACATCGCGGTTTTTGGGCTATGGTCCCCGACTACCGCGATATATTGGAGCTATACTGTACAAGTGGGTTGTCTGTATTGTGATTTTGGACATAACATAGTTGAGGGACCAATACCTGAAATATATAGAGAAAATATTCTTTCCTTTAAGAGTTGAACCCTATAGGCTTGGGGAGACAAATATACTTTTGCAGGAGTTACCTTCCCGGAAACTGTATTTATTTCCCTTAAGATAATGGGAATTACCTCCTATCTTGTATCTTTTTCTATTCATAGCTGCTGGTGGAAGCAAATGTAGGAAATGGTTACCAAGGTGATATAGCTGTGGATGACTTCAGACTTGATCCAAATGGATGTGCAGCAGGTATATATACCATTTTGTTATACCACAGGATGAAAGTTTTTTGCTTCTAACTTTTCAGATAGCAAACTGAGTTTTCAGATAGAAAATTTTCTACTTACTACTGTAATTTGGAAAACCTGGAGGGTGTAGTTTTTCTCTTGTTACATATACTCTGATTTCATCAGCTCGATATCAGTAAAGTATTCTTGAATGGGGGTGTAAAAATCATCATGACAAATATTTATGGAAATTTTCACACTGTCACTGTGTGTGGGTGTGTGTGTAGGTGTGTGTTTATTTATGCCCCACCATTCAAAAAAATGGCTGGGTATTTGTTATACCCTCCGAAGTTTGAGTGTCGGTCTGTCAGCGGCTTATAGTTTCATGTCCGCTCCATAACTCTGATACCGTTTGAGATATAGCTATGTAGATTACTATAAGATGATGTGCAGAAGGTATGAACCGTAACTTTGGGTTTTACTACTTTTGGAGTTGTTGCCCTTTGAACATTGAACATAGCAATTTTTATCATAGTTTCGTGTCTGCTCCATAACTTGGATACAATTTGAGATATTTCCATGAAACGTCACAGATATGTAGCAGACCATAATACGATATGCAGAACATATAAACCATAACTTTGATTTCCCTACTTTTGGAGTGATTTGCCCTTGAACATTGAACATAGCCATTATTATCATGTAGTCGGTTTGAAACACTATATCTCCTAAACCTAATTATTGATTCTAACCAAACTTGCACTAAGTTTCACAGATATGTAGAGCACCCTGACAGGATGTGCAGAACATATGAACCATAACTTTGATTTCCCTACTTTTGGAGTGATTTGCCCTTGAACATTGAACATAGCCATTTTTAGCTCGTCTGTTGTTTGAAAAAAAACTTTCGAGCTATTGTCATCACTCCGGTGTCTGCGTTGTCGTTGTCGTCGTCTGGCGTCGTCGTTCCAAAAAAACTTAACCTTGGCTATAACTTAAAAAGTATTAGACCTAGCCTCATGAAACTTCATACACACACTCATCATCACAAGAGCTACATTTTGACCAAGGACCATAACAACATTGTTGATTTGGGCTGAATTATCTCCCCTTTTCCAATTTTTTTCTGAAACACATTTTTTGCTCTCATTTTAATACTATTCACAACAGAGCCTTCAAACTTCACATGAATGTTCCTTGGGACAAGACCTTTTCAGTGATACCACACTTTTTGATCTGTGACCTTGAACTTTGACCTATTTTTTCGAAAATTTAACCGAAAACCTTAACCTTGACCATATTTCCAAAAGTATTTGGTCTACCTTCATGAAACTTCATACACATACTCACCATCACAAGAGCTACATTCCCTTCAAGTTTTATAACTCCATCTTGCAATTTGATTGAATTATCTCCCCTTTTCTCTCCGTTTTTTTAAATTGTTTTTGTCTCTTATTTCAATACTATTCACAACAGAGCCTTCCAACTTCACATGAATGTTCCTTGGGACAAGACCTTTTCAGTCATACCACGCTTTTTGACCTGTGACCTTGACCTTTGAACTTTGACCTATTTTTCTAAAAATTAACCAAAAAACTTAACCTTGACCATGTGAAGTTTGAAGGCTCTGTTGTGAATAGTATTAAAATGAGAGCAAAAAATGTGTTTCAGAAAAAAATTGGAAAAGGGGAGATAATTCAGCCAAAATCAACAATGTTGTTATGGTCCTTGGTCAAAATGTAGCTCATCCTGTGACCTTGACCTTTGAACTTTGACCTATTTTTTCAAAAAATTAACCAAAAACTTAACCTTGACCATATTTCCAGAAGTATTTGGCCTGCCTTCATGAAACTTCATACTCACACTCACCCATCATGTGACATGGAAAAACAGACGAGCATGGAGCCGCTTGCGGTGCTCTTGTTATCATGTAGTCTGTGCTTCAATCATGTAGTCTATTTGAAGCACTATATCTCCTTAACCTAATGATTGACTCTAACCAAACTTGCATGGTTACATCACTAGGATGGGGGAAAGCAGCCCTTAGGTTTTGATGACCTTGACCGTATTTTCAAGGGTACAGGCCCCCGAAAACTCAATTTTGGGCCAAAGATGGCTTGTCTGCACCCAATCTCATGTAAAACATCAATGAAATGTGGTCTAAATTGGTTTTGTTTTTGTTTGATTTGAGGTTTAACATCCCCGCCAACACTGTAAAGGTCATTTTGGAGATGACTTGCTTCCAATTTAGTGGGACTTTTACCCGACATTGCAATGAAATGACATCTCAAGCCCTGTTGCCCAATGAAACCAATAGGGTTTATAAGCATGGATGGACCGACTCGCACCGCTTTGCCTGGGCAGGCTTAGAACCTCTGAGTGGTTTACCAGTACTCGTGTGCGGGTCGGTTTCAGCTCTGACAGTGTGGAAGCATCATGAAGCCCATGAATTTCTTCAAGCCCCGATGGGCGGGGGCCTAGATCTAAATTGGTACAATCTATTATTGCAATTGGCCAAAGATTTGATTAGATTTAGAAGGCCTAAGACTTTATTTGAAAGGGCACAGGCCCCCAAAAACTGAAAATGAGAACTGTAATTCTGGTTTACTTTCTTTCGGAGCAATGGCTCATTGAACATTGAAAATAGTCATCTCAGTCATGTATTCTTGTCAACTTTATTAAGGGTTGATTAGATTTTAAAGGCCTTGACTTGATTTTAAAGGGCACAGGCCCCCAAAAATTGAAGCTGAGAATGGTAATTCTGGTTTACTTTCTTTTTGAGCCATGGCTCTTTGAACATAGAATTCCTGCCAACTTTATTAAGGGAAAGAGTAAAACATCCTTTTGAATTCCTTTTTGACTGCGATATTGCACTTGCTTGATGTAATTGTAGTAGATGGGCATCATGCTGTGCTTGTAGATATATTTATTTATTTTATTTTTTTGTTTTGTTTTCAGAAAACTTCAACAATCAATCATTCTCTTGTGGAGATTCCAGCAACACAAAGGTGAAACAAAGCCAAGTTTGTGATTTCAAACCTGATTGTCCAAATCAAGTGGACGAAAAAAATTGTGGTAAGTGCTTTTGTTTTTTTATTTCCGTAAAAATCCGAAAAATTCAGACACCTTGAGGACATGTTGTAATCTTCCTCAAAGTTTGACAAGTTTGTTTTGCAATTCAGCAGGGGAAGGGGTCCTAAAAGTGCAGACTTAGGGATGGACTGGCAAACAGTGTAGACCCTGATCAGACTTGAAGGGGCAGTCTGATCTGGGTCTGCACAGTTTGCTTCAAGGCCTGTCTGTCCCTATACTTAGGATCATTACACTACAAGTTTTACCGGCCCCGATAGCTCAGTTGGTAGAGTGTCCGCTCCGGGGAACGGGAGGTCTCAGGTTCGACCCAAGGCCGCGACATACCAAAGTCGTTAAGAATGGTACTAGCTGCTCCTCGCTTGGCACTCAGATTTACGGGGTAGAGCTAGGACTGGTCGACCCAGTGTCAGGATAATGTGACTGGGTGTGGTATCATGTAATGTGTCTGGGACATGATACTTCAGTGAAGCAGCACTATAAAAGTGAGCATTGAGCTCCCTGTCACAACCAGACACCGTCGTGATATGACTGAAAAATTGTTGAAACCGACATTTAACCTGAATTCACACACACACACTACAAGTTAACATATTTGTTATAAATAGCCCACATGCAATAATAAGCACACGCCAATACTTTATCAAGCAGTACACTGTATATTTGACATGAAGGTTGCAAAATTTTGTGGTGTGTAGGAGTTGAAACAGTGCTAAATTCTTTCAATTTCACTAACATATCAATTATTATACTTTTTGGGGGATAAAGAGTGATAGATTTTTGGCATATGTTTATTGTTAATGTTATCTTATTGTGTTTTAATATATGGGCCCCGTCAAGGTATTTTGGTACTTATCACCTATGGGAGCAGCGAAGGTTCAGGCGAGACTGCGCATCCGCGCAGTCTCGCCAGAACCATCACTGCTCTCTCATACAAGCAGTGAATCAAGAGGAACCTTCAGACAGAAAGCCATATCCCTGGCCCCTCTGAATGGCTGGGCATGCCCAGTTAAAATTTGTCATGACGGAATGCTCGAAGACACAAAGTCGCTTGGCGGGGCTCATATATGCTCCTTATACCACTTTGGACAAGTTTGATGCAACCTGAGATGAAGGAGCATTACATTTGCACCTGACTGTGCTTAACATAACAGCATGAATACAATCATGTGTACAAGTGACTGTTAAATAGTACAGTAGCATGTCCATGCAAAGCAATGTTAAGCATATTCCACTCAGAAAACTAGCAATATTTGTGACAGAAAATGATGACATTATAATGTTTCAGAACTTGTTACCATAAACCACTTGAATTTTGTAGGTTTTTAGCTCAACAGAGCCAAAGGCTCTGGGGGAGCTTATAGGATAGGTAGTTGTCTGTCGTCCTCTGTCGTCGTGTGACGTCAACACTTTCAAACGTCATCTCCTCTGAAACCACTGGGCTGATTGGGCCCAAATTTCATCTGTAGTATCCTTGGGCTGGGGGATTGAAAGCTTGTGTTTTTTATGAAAATCGATTCTTTAGTTTGGTTGCTATGGCAACTTAGACTTTCCATAGACTTATAATGGGGAAAATTGAAAAATGGCATTTTCTGCCAAGTCATTGCAGATGTTTTGACAAAACTTTCATAGAAATGTTCCTTAGGCAATCTACTATCTGCCATATGATTTTAGGCCTACTGCTCATTTCTATTGGTTGCCATGGAAACCAAAATAAAAAAATAGAAAAAAAAAAACTTAAAAAATCATCTCCTCAGAAACCGAATGCTCTATTAGGCTGAGAGTTTTTTTAAATATTCACCATATTTGCCTTTACAGGTTTTGTGTTTTTTATAAAATTTGGCACTTTAGTTTGGTTGCTATGGCAACTTAGATTTTCCATAGACTTACAATTGGGAAAATTGAAAAATGGCATTTGCTGCCAAGTTATTGCAGATATTTTGACAAAACTTTTATAGAAATGTTCCTTGAGTAAATGTCTCTCAGCCATATGCTTTAATGCCAACATGGGGGTCCCCCAGGTTAAGCCTGGGGCCATGCCCCACCCCCTCCACTTCATAAAAGGCCATATAATTCGGAAACCATCCAGATCCCCACCCCAAAACCATATATATTCTTGTTCCTTATGATAAGATGCATTCAGTAACACCAACCTGGGAGTCCCCCGGTACGTGCCGAGGTCATGCCCCAACCCCTCCATTCCATAAAAGGCCCAATCTTGGAAACCTTACAGATTACCACCCCTAAACCATATATATTCTTGTTCCTTATGCAAATATACATTCACTGACACCAACTTGGGGGGGGGGGGGGGGGGTCTCTCGCGGTGCGCCTGGGCCTTGCCCCACCCCTTCTTCTTAAGAAAAGGCCATATATCTCAGAAACCATTTACATCACCAACCCCAAAACCATATATATTCTTGTTCCTTATGATAAGACGCATTCAGTGACACCAACCCCCAGGTTGTGCCGGGGTGAAGCCCCACCCCCTCCATCTCATAAAAGACCCAATATCTTCGAAACTTTATAGATCCCCACCCCTAAACCCTATATATTCTTGTTCCTTATGAAGCGACTCATTCATTGACACCAACCTGGGGGTCTTCCCAGAATGGCTGGGGCCTTGCCCCACCCCCTCCACTTCACAAAAGGACATCTAACTCAGAAACCATTCAGATCCCCGCCCCAAAACCTTATATATTTTTGTTTCTTATGATATGACGCATTCATTGACACTAACCTGCGAGACCCCCAGGATGTGCCGGAGTTGTGCCCCAACCCTTCATTTCATTAAAGGCCCAATATCTTGGAAACCTTACAGATCCCCACCTCTAACCATATATATTGTTGTTCCTTATGATAAGACCCATTCATTGATGTCAACCTGGAGGTCTCCCAGGTCAAGCCAGGGCCTTGCCCCACCCCACCACTTCACAAAAGGCTATATATCTCAGAAACTGTTCAGAGCCCACCCCTAAACCATATATAATTATCTTCTTTGTGATAAGACACATTCAAATAACACTAGCTTGGGAGTCATCCGGACTGCCTGGGTCATGCCCCACTGCTTTACTTCATTAAAAGCCATATATCTCAGAAATCATTCAGATCCCCACCCATAAACTATAATATTCTTGTTCCTTTTGATAAGACTGGGGGTGACTTTGTGCTAGGGCAATGCACCCCGCCCTTCCACTTTAAAAGGCCATATATTTCAGAAACCATTCAAATCCCCACCCCATAATCATATATGTTCTTTTCCCTATCAATAGCACACCCACTTGGGGATGGCAGGGGCCATTCCTTTCCTCTCCAAGTCATAGAAGGGCCTCATATATCAGAAACCATTCAGATTTCCACCCATAAACCATATATATTCTTGGTCCTTATAGGGACAACAGTCCTGGGCTTTCCTGGGATCAACAGGACATGCCCCAACCCCTTCACCGCTTAAGAGGTCTTATAACTCTGGTATACAGATCCCCACTGCTACACCATATATATTCTTATTCCTCATGATAAGACGCATTTAGTGATACCAACCAGGGCTCCATTGGGTCCATGCCCTACACCATCTACTTAATAAAAGGCCTAATGTTTTAGATACTGAGTCCAGATGGATGCTCATTTGGATATAGGGGTTCATTTGGGAGACTTCATAATTGGTAGATTAAAATAATATCATGTTAAAATACATGGCTGTCATTGGGCAGTGCCCACCTGAGCTCTGGTGAGCATAGTGGCCCATGGGCCTCTTGTTTAATAACTGTTTGCAATAAAAATTAAGGCTTTGCAAGTACTGGAAAGTATCTGTCAATACTAAATTGGTTAAATGCAACAATTTACGGGAATTGGGAACATCTTCAGGGGAGGCAACTCCTGCAAATGTATTTTTGTCACCAATGTCAATAGGAGTCAACTTTTAAAGGAAAGAATTTTCTCCTGATAGTAGAAGACCAGAGGTGGAAAACTGTCAAAAAATAGCATTTAGGTGGGCACCCATTAATATAAAAATCTAACTACTTTTATCTCTTAGTACATTATTTGGGCAATATAAAACCAGATGTTGCATGAAATTTTAGTCTTGCAATCATGTTTTTTAAAAGCTGTTTCCATGGCAACCGTCCTATTTTGATCCAAATGACGGTATACATGATCAATTTAAAATATCTCGGCCCATACTCAAGATACAAAAATAAAAATGGTATCAGATTAAAGTTTATGCATTGCATTTTTATATTCATCTAAGATATGTAAATTTGCTCATTTGCATAATCATGAATATTCATGAAAACCTTGGAAAACGACATAAATTTGAGCCTGTTTGGTCAAAATATAGCCAAAATGAACATTCATTGTCAATAAAAGTTAGCAAACCCTTAAACACGGCATGAATACATGTTTCTTATTCATGTTAAATCAGATATTTCACATGATAAAGGCAGGTCAAAGTAAGTTTTGAGGTGCCACAAGGTGCAGCTGACAAAACAAAATGTCATAGCATAATTTGTATATCCGTCGTCAACACTTTCAAACGACATCTCCTCTGAAGCCACTGGGCCGACTGAGTCTAAATTTCATGTGTAGCAGCCTTGGGCTGGGGGACTGAAAGTTTGTGTTATTTATGAAAATCTGCTCATTAATTTGGTTGCTATGGCAACTTTGAGTTTCCAGAGACTTGTAATGGGGAAAATTAAAAAAAAATGACATTTGCTGCCAAGCCTCTGCAGATATTTTGACAACTTTCAAGAAATGTTCCTTAGGCAATCTACCATCTGCCATATGATTTTAGGCCACTGTTCATTTTTATTGGTTGCCATGGAAACCAAAACGCACAAAAATAGAAAAAAAAATCAAAAAAAAAAAAATCATCTCAGAACCATATACTCAATGAGGCTGACATTTTATGAACATATTGTTACATTTCACGCAAGCTAGAAAGAGTCTTCCCTATGAAATGTCCGTTCAGTTAATCATTAAGTTTTTCTTCTATAAGATTATGAGGAAGTGTAGTGTAAAGGGTGGGGAAATCATAAGTCACGAAATGTCTGCATTTCAATTTATTTAATACTTCATTTGAATTTTTTATAGATCAAAACAGATTTCTCCCTGATCTGTTAAAGACTTTGTCACAATATTAAATCACATGAAATCTGATGTCAGTAAAACATGAAGTGAATAATTTGGAAAGATATGTGGTGGTTCAAGAATTTGAATTTGCAATAAACCGTGCTTTCTATGGTCTTTTATGAAGTTTAGGCAACCAATATAAAGTAGGAAGCTTGTCTTGGTCTTCATAAACACAAACTGCAAACTTGGTGGCTGAATGACAAATGTGGTCATCAACTAAAGTCCTCTCTACAGCCTAAAGCTGTAGTTCATAGGCCTTAGTACCACAAAGTTCTTGCTGAAGAGTGTCAACATAGTGGAGCCGTTAAACAATGACCATGTTGTTAGCGGCCTTATCTGCTGGAGCCAAAACAAACTTTTATGAAATTCTTGAATACCTAGTTTAAGGTGACGTAACTCCACATCAGCTGCCCTCATCAAAGTGCGTGAAAAAGGCTTAGAAGCGATACAAGCTGCAGAGGCAAGCGGAGCTGACAAGATAGAAGTACCAAAGTCACAACCAGGAAAAAGTCTTGTGCAGTTTTATTAGGGCAAATCATTAGTAACTCGAGCAATGTGTTTCATTCAAGGTGTTTTTGTTTGATTTGAGGTTTAACGTCCCCGTCAACACTGTAAAGGTCATTTTGGAGACATTGCTTCCAATTTTGTGGGACTTTTACCCGACATTGAAATGAAATGACATCTCAAGCACTGCTGCCCAATGAAACCAATAGGTTTTATAAGCACTGACGGTCCGACACTCGCACCGCTTTGCCTAGGCAAGCTTAGATCCCCTAATCGGTTTACGAGTACTCGTGTGCAGATCGGTTTCAGCTCTGGGTGAAAACATGATGCAGCCCATCTATTTCTTCAAGCCCCCATGGACGGTGGCCGTCATTCATTCTAGGTGTAGACGAGAAGCATTCTCACATGAATGGTTAACTTATCCTCCATCACTCTTCAAACAAGATAAAGAGCTTAAAACAGGCTATGCTATGATAAAGTCAAACAAGTTTGAATTCCTCACCATTCTCCTGCGAAGAAGCACAACCACACTACCTACCGCTGTCAACGTTAGCTACCTCATATCTGATCGATGCAATGCAATTTGTCCAGTGATATACAAGAATGAAGGCTAAAAATTGCAAAGAACTGATAGAACAATACCATAACAAGATTCTGCAAAACAAACCACAAGGATGTATAAAAAGTGAATATAGTGGGTGACAGCTTCGATTTCAGTCAAACAGAGAGTCATAAAGAAGATTATAGGGAAAGAAGAGAGTCAAGATGGTGGAGAATTAATGCGAAAAATAAATGTAATAAAACTGTTTGTGCGTCAAAGATAAAGATGGATTAGATATCCCCGACTAGAACGAAATGATGAACAATGCAAATAACAATGCTAACCTATTGAGTTATTTTTCAAACAGTATCTGTAAAAATGCAGAAGAATTGATTCGTAAAGATATAATAGTGATCCTTGGCTGTTGCTTTGAGACAAGATTTAAAGCTGTAGCTGTGGTGAGAAATGGCAATATTGTATATATTGAGGCTTTGTCATGCGAGAAACATGAAGAAGCTGATAAAAGTATCATGGTACACATTGCCTTAATAGTTATACCCCCGGCATACGGAGTATGCCATGGGGGTATATAGTTTTCGTCTTTTCTGTGTGTGTGTGTGTGTGTGTGTGTGTGTGTGTAAACTTTTTTTTGTGTCAAAGATTTCTCAGGAACTACTATACCTAGAAACTTGAAATTTGGTACAAACAACATGCATAACTAGTTGTATTGTGGGAAAGAAAATTGGGGCTGTGGGGCCAGGTTCTTTAGAGTTATTCCCCTTTGTTATATTTGCTACTGAGATGTGCATTTTGTGACTTACCTTAAATTTTGTGTCAAAGATTTCTCAAGATCTACTGTACCTAGAAACTTGAAATTTGGTACAAGCAACATGCATAACTAGTTGTATTGTGGGAAAGAAAATTGGGGCTGTGGGGCCAGGTTCTTTAGAGTTATTCCCCTTTGTTATATTTGCTACTGAGATGTGTATTTTGTGAGTTACCTTAAATTTTGTGTCAAAGATTTCTCAGGAACTACTGTACCTAGAAACTTGAAATTTGGTACAAACAACATGCATAACTAGTTGTATTGTGGGAAAGAAAATTGGGGCTGTGGGGCCAGGTTCTTTAGAGTTATTCCCCTTTGTTATATTTTTATTTTGTGTCAAAGATTTCTCAATAACTACTGTACATAGAAACTTGAAATTTTGCAAACATGATCAGTATGACTAGTTGTATTGTGGGAAAGAAAATAAGGGCCAAGGGGTCAGGCCTTTTAGAGTTATTTCCCTTTGTAGTTCTTGTAAACAATTATTTTGTGTCAAAGATATCTCAGGAACTGCTTCACATAGAAACTTGAAATTTTGCACACATGATCAGTATGACTACTTGTATTGTGGGAAAGAAAATAAGGTCCAAGGGGTCAGGCCTTTTAGAGTTATTTCCCTTTGTAGTTCTTGCTGTTTAATAGTGTATATTTTTATTTTGTGTCAAAGATTTCTCAATAACTACTGTACATAGAAACTTGAAATTTTGCAAACATGATCAGTATGACTAGTTGTATTGTGGGAAAGAAAATAAGGGCCAAGGGGTCAGGCCTTTTAGAGTTATTTCCCTTTGTAGTTCTTGCTGTAGTGTATATTTTTATTATTTTGTGTCAAAGATTTCTCAATAACTACTGTACATTGAGACTTAAAATTTGGTAGCAACAACCAGTATGACTACTTGTATTGTGGGAAAGAAAAAAGGGGCCAAGGGACCAGGACCAGGGCTCTTGGAGTTATTTCCCTTTCTAATTCTTGCTATTTTAAAATGTAATTTTCCTCATAACTTCTGTACCGGTCTCAATATTTTCTTGTAGTGTATATTTTTATTTTGTGTCAAAGATTTCTCAATAACTACTGTACATAGAAACTTGAAATTTTGCAAACATGATCAGTATGACTAGTTGTATTGTGGGAAAGAAAATAAGGGCCAAGGGGTCAGGCCTTTTAGAGTTATTTCCCTTTGTAGTTCTTGCTGTTTAATAGTGTATATTTTTATTATTTTGTGTCAAAGATTTCTCAATAACTACTGTACATAGAGACTTAAAATTTGGTAGCAACAACCAGTATGACTACTTGTATGGAATGTGGCCTGTATATGCAAAGAACCTTTTGCTATTGCCATTTTCAACTCAGGTGATGGCACTGGCCGGGGGTATACGTGCCCCACTGGGCACTTTGTCTAGTTATTATATCAGATACAATAGGTTACAAACGAGCTGTGAGTTCTTGTACAGACACAGATGTTATTATTCTAGCAATTTACCATTTCTGTTTTCTCCCTCCTGAGGAACTTTGGATTTAGAGACATGACACTTACTTGCCAGTCCATGATCTTATAAAATCACTATCTGAAAAGTGCAAAAAATCCGCAAAGGACATTATGGATTCAATGCTTTGTACATATAGTTTAAGTAGGTGTGATACCACAAGCTACATTTTTCGAAAGGGAAAACGGAAGGCAGCAAATTATGCCTAAAGCTTGTTGGCTCATTTCCGAGCATGTCCAAGTTTGGACTTGCCAGTGATGGTAGATACCATCATTGACGAGGCCAGTCAGTTCATTGTCTCACTGTACGACAAAGATAGCTTTTGCAACCTGGACCTTCTGCGGCAGCATATATTTCCATCTCGGGCTGACCTCTGACTTATGCCACCAACAGAAGATGCCTTCGGGCAACATGTTCTACGATGTCTATAACAGCTGTTGGTATACCATCGAGCAACTTGAAGCAAACTTCAGCTGCTCCCACCAACCGAGTGTGGGCATACAGTGCTTGATGGAAGACTCTGTCCTGTGATGATGACAAAATCTACCAAATCCCATAATGTGAAAAATGTTGCTTGCAAATGTCTCAAAACAAGCTGTCTACAAAACTGTGCATGATTAGCTTTTTTGTCGGCTGCCTGTGCTTAGGAAGTGGACGACGACTCTGATCAGGATAATGATTATAATGCTTAAATGCTTGTAAATTAAGTTCAGCAATTCAGCATGTTAACATGCCTGTTTGTTAAAAACCGATGTACAACCAATTTAATTTAAGTAAAATGAGATATTCAAGGTTTAAAGGCGGTTCTTTTGTCGTGGTTTATTTTCGTTATGGCTTGTCTTTGAGTATGTGTATCGCTTATATTATTTTGTTTTGGATAGCCAATTTGTCATTTTGTGGAAAGTAACTGTACTTTTGTATTTCCGCTTGTGATGTTTCCATTAGGGTCTAGTTGTTTCATGTTTGTGTTTCTGTTCCTTGATGTCTCCGATCGGAGCTGTGGGTTAATTGTATCGATTCCTGATCATTGCCTTCACTTCTCTTTTAAATACTTGTGGTATTTCGTTTCTAATATATAGACTGTGGATACTCATAACAACTGCCACACTGGACCAGTTCTTATGATTTCCAACAATTGATATGCAGAAATAAGAAGCATAGTATCTCTTCCCACCACCTCTCGTTCAAGACATGTGTTGTCGGGTGTACACCTCTTGTGTTCGGAGCGCAATGCTCCATGCCAGTGAGGCATTGCCATTGACAAAGTCAAACCTCCAACGTCTTCAGCGGAATGACAGGGCAATGATCAGGCAGATCTGCAATGTCAAGCCACAGGACACTGACAGCATCAGGTCCAGTGAGCTACTTGAGCGTCTTGGCATTGAAGACCTGGACCTCATCCTGAAAGAGAGAAGGCTCCTCTGGTATGGACATTTGGAACGCACCAACGGTGCAGTCAAGACTGCCTGTTACATACATGTAGGTGTAAAGCGGAAGTCTGGAAAGCCCAAGATGACCTGGAAGTAGCTGACAGAAAGAAATTGCAGGGAATGGAAGCTCTCTGCTATCGATCCTCACGATAGACAAGCCTGGAGATCTGGTGTAAGATCTGCCATGCATGCAGCAAACCAGCTACCTGGAATGGGGCCTACTTATGTGGACGTTGCCCCTGTAACTGCACGTTAATAAAAAATCCGTTGATGATGTTGATGATGAGTATCATTATCATACAATGCTCTATACGCATGTTAACGTAATGTGGATTGCAGTTAAAAGAAAAATACGGAATAGCCATTCTTCTAGACATGTGCAGCTGATATTTAAATCAATCAGAAAGGCCCATACAATGCAAGCCCAGTGAAAAGCTATCATACTAAAAAGAATGTTTTTGATCATAAGTCAAGCCATGCCTGTCTATGTTTTTGGTTTTATTTCACATGCCTGTAGCAAGTTCTGTTCAATTAGCTGTCTGTATCAGCTTACTTTTGAGCATTTGTATCCCTCCTTGGTGACAATTCTGGTTGAGCTTTTACGAATTAAACATGAATTTGGCATAATTTACATTAAATAAAAATCAATATTTTGCATATCAGAATATCAAAAAGAGAGGCAATGCCTAAGCTTTAATTTGGTACCAATTTTCTTACTTTATCTGTAAAACTGACGGAGTTATTATCAATTAACTACATGTACCCCCATTTTATGCAATGTGGTTGTGTGTTGCCATGGAAACCGTTTGATAAAAGCACTTTTGCAAGACTTAAATTGAGTGCAACATCTGTTTTCATATTTCTAAAACATCAGTCTGGCTGGGGATATTGTCTAAACTTTTGTATCTTTCTGACCACCTGATGCCAAAATTTTGATCTCTAGGTCTTCTACTATGAGGAGCAAATTCTTTCCTTTAAGAGTAGACCCGTTTTTCAGGGTTTACAGCATACAGAAAAGCATACAGGAAGTCCCAAAAAATGTCTCCTTTTGAAAAATGGTAGAAAAATCTGTACAGGAAGTCCCGAAAGTTGTCCCCCTTTGAAAAATCTGCCATAGCTTCCCAGTCCCCTTAAGCCCAAGTTTAAGACCATTTGTACAGCCTACACTCAGAGACAGTAAACCCACAAGCTGTTTTGTACATTTTCAGGTAAATGTGACTTTGAGAAGAGTGGCTGTGGTTGGGGTGATGTTAGTACTGGTTCAGAGAAGTGGAGTGTCGGGGCTAATGTTCAGATGTCATCCATTATTCAAGGTGGTGGTCCGGCATTTGATCATACCCTAGGAAGTGCCCAAGGTAGGTGGCATGAAATTTATTTGGGCCCAGTTGTTCAAAGCATCATTAGCTTAATAGGCTCGTTAGTGGTCAAAATGTTAGCTTTTACAACATCTTCAATGTGTAACATTATGATAACTCACCCGTAGGACATTTTTCACATCTCCAAAATGACTACTTTTCTGATGAAAATCCTTGATATTTTTCTTACAAATGCTCATAACAGGTTGTGCGTGCTCGTTAGAACCGCCTCATTGAGGCAGTTCTAACGAGTACCCACAACCTATACCTTGGAGCAGAAATAAGAAAAATAATGAATACCCCCGTAAACCCCAGTTTTCTCTATATAAAGTGGGGTTTAGGGGGTGTTCATTTCATGTACTTGTTCACGTGATGACACTCTGCTATCTTTGCTGAAGTAATGGGAGTAGCTTTTGCATTTGCACATTTTTTCAGCAAAAAATATTTAAATGATCAGAGAAATAAGGGGTAATGCCATCATCAGTTTTAAGTAGTGGACCCTGATACATCACGAAAACACACCTATATAACTCTGATCCCTTTGAGCTCCACTTTTATATAATAAAACTGGGGTTTACAGGGGTAAACCTTATTTTTCTGGTTTCTGCTCTAAAATATAGATTGTGGGTACTCATTAGAACTGCCTCAAGCTCTAAAACATAGATTGTGGGTACTCGTTAGAACCACCTCGACAAGGCGTTTCTAATGTGCAGCCACAGTCTATATTTTATAACAAAAAAAAGAGAAAAATATCCCTATTTTTCATCTTAGAATTTTCGGGGCTTTTTTGCGGTAAAATTTACAATGTATTTTATTATACCCCCGGCATACGAAGTATGTCATGGGGGTATATAGTTTTTGTCTTTTCCGTCTGTCTGTCTGTCCGTAAACAATTATTTTGCGTCAAAGATATCTCAGGAACTGCTTCACATAGAAACTTGAAATTTTGCACACATGATCAGTATGACTACTTGTATTGTGGGAAAGAAAATAAGGGCCAAGGGGTCAGGCCTTTTAGAGTTATTTCCCTTTGTAGTTCTTGCTGTTTAATAGTGTATGTTTTTATTTTGTGTCAAAGATTTCTCAATAACTACTGTACATAGAAACTTGAAATTTTGCAAACATGATCAGTATGACTACTTGTATTGTGGGAAAGAAAATAAGGGCCAAGGGGTCAGGCCTTTTAGAGTTATTTCCCTTTGTAGTTCTTGTTTCAGCTGAGGTGATGGCACTGGCCAATTATTTTGTGTCAAAGATATCTCAGGAACTGCTTCACAGAGAAACTTGAAATTTTGCACACATGATCAGTATGACTACTTGTATTGTGGGAAAGAAAATAAGGGCCAAGGGGTCAGGCCTTTTAGAGTTATTTCCCTTTGTCGTTCTTGCTGTTTAATAGTGTATATTTTTATTTTGTGTCAAAGATTTCTCAATGACTACTGTACATAGAAACTTGAAATTCAGGCCTTTTAGAGTTATTTCCCTTTGTCGTTAGTGTATATTTTTATTTTGTGTCAAAGATTTCTCAATGACTACTGTACATAGAAACTTGAAATTTTGCAAACATGATCAGTATGACTAGTTGTATTGTGGGATAGAAAATAAGGTCCAAGGGGTCAGGCCTTTTAGAGTTATTTCCCTTTGTAGTTCTTGTTTCAGCTGAGGTAATGGCACTGGCCAATTATTTTGTGTCAAAGATATCTCAGGAACTGCTTCACATAGAAACTTGAAATTTTGCACACATGATCAGTATGACTACTTGTATTGTGGGAAAGAAAATAAGGGCCAAGGGGTCAGGCCTTTTAGAGTTATTTCCCTTTGTAGTTCTTGCTGTTTAATAGTGTATATTTTTATTTTGTGTCAAAGATTTCTCAATAACTACTGTACATAGAAACTTGAAATTTTGCAAACATGATCTGTATGACTAGTTGTATTGTGGGAAAGAAAATAAGGGCCAAAGGGTCAGGTCTTTTAGAGTTATTTCCTTTTGTAGTTCTTGTTTCAGCTGAGGTGATGGCACTGGCCAATTATTTTGTGTCAAAGATATCTCAGGAACTGCTTCACATTGAAACTTGAAATTTTGCACACATGATCAGTATGACTACTTGTATTGTGGGAAAGAAAATAAGGGCCAAGGGGTCAGGCCTTTTAGAGTTATTTCCCTTTGTAGTTCTTGCTGTTTAATAGTGTATATTTTTATTTTGTGTCAAAGATTTCTCAATTACTACTGTTCATAGAAACTTGAAATTTTGCAAACATGATCAGTATGACTAGTTGTATTGTGGGAAAGAAAATAAGGGCCAAGGGGTCAGGCCTTTTAGAGTTATTTTCCTTTGTAGTTCTTGTTTCAGCTGAGGTGATGGCACTGGCCAATTATTTTGTGTCAAAGATATCTCAGGAACTGCTTCACATAGAAACTTGAAATTTTGCACACATGATCAGTATGACTACTTGTATTGTGGGAAAGAAAATAAGGGCCAAGGGGTCAGGCCTTTTAGAGTTATTTCCCTTTGTCGTTCTTGCTGTTTAATAGTGTATATTTTTATTTTGTGTCAAAGATTTCTCAATGACTACTGTACATAGAAACTTGGAATTTTGCAAACATGATCAGTATGACTAGTTGTATTGTGGGATAGAAAATAAGGGTCAAGGGGTCAGGCCTTTTAGAGTTATTTCCCTTTGTAGTTCTTGTTTCAGCTGAGGTAATGGCACTGGCCAATTATTTTGTGTCAAAGATATCTCAGGAACTGCTTCTTATAGAAACTTGAAATTTTGCACACATGATCAGTATGACTACTTGTATTGTGGGAAAGAAAATAAGGGCCAAGGGGTCAGGCCTTTTAGAGTTATTTCCCTTTGTAGTTCTTGCTGTTTAATAGTGTATATTTTTATTTTGTGTCAAAGATTTCTCAATAACTACTGTACATAGAAACTTGAAATTTTGCAAACATGATCAGTATGACTAGTTGTATTGTGGGAAAGAAAATAAGGGCCAAAGGGTCAGGTCTTTTAGAGTTATTTCCCTTTGTGGTTCTTGTTTCAGCTGAGGTGATGGCACTGGCCAATTATTTTGTGTCAAAGATATCTCAGGAACTGCTTCACATAGAAACTTGAAATTTTGCACACATGATCAGTATGACTACTTGTATTGTGGGAAAGAAAATAAGGGCCAAGGGGTCAGGCCTTTTAGAGTTATTTCCCTTTGTAGTTCTTGCTGTTTAATAGTGTATATTTTTATTTTGTGTCAAAGATTTCTCAATAACTACTGTACATAGAAACTTGAAATTTTGCAAACATGATCAGTATGACTAGTTGTATTGTGGGAAAGAAAATAAGGGCCAAGGGGTCAGGCCTTTTAGAGTTATTTTCCTTTGTAGTTCTTGTTTCTGCTGAGGTGATGGCACTGGCCGGGGGTATACGTGCCCCACTGGGCACTTTTGTCTAGTTTATAATAGGCATGTTTTCATAATGATTGGATAATTAGCTTCCATATTTTTCAGTCCTTGTGGTTCGGGAGTGAACTAACTTCATGTATGATTCTTTTGCAAAGAGAAACTTACTGAAAGGGGGTTACTCCTAAAGGAAACTGTTTGCATCTGAGAAAATTAAAATATGATAGAAAAAAATCTTGTTTGTTTCATTTACTATAAACATGTGCCAGAGCTTCTATAATGCCTTCACTGAAACCCAGTTGGCCTCATTACGATAACACATCGGTGCGACATAGTGCATTTTTTCACATCTCCAAATTGGCTACTTTTATGATGAAAATCAGTGATATTTTTCTTATAAATACTGCAAACAAACATAGGTTGTGGGTGCTCGTTTGAACCGCCTCATTGAGGCGGTTGTGGGTGCTCGTTTGAACCGCCTCACTGAGGCGGTTCTAACGAGTACCCAAAACCTATGTTTTAGAGCAAGAATAAGAAAAATAATGTATACTCCCATAAACCCCAGTTTTCTCTACATAAAGTGGGGTGTAGGGGGTCTTTATTTCACGGACTTGTTCACGTGATGTCAAGCTCAGTCAGATTCGCATCTGATTGGTGATCAGTAGGTCCCTGGTTTGATCTTACGGGTTGGCAACATTGCTCAGCGGAGCTTGATCATTAATATTTTCTATGGTCATTCTCTTTTCCGTTGATTTAAGAAGAGCAGTTGTCAGTTTCTGACGAAAGAATGTGCTCCGTGCTGGTAAACCCCTAATGTATACACCTTAACAGGGAAAATTTGGTTAGGTTAACTGACCGACTTGGAATGACCTTGATGCTGTTGACTGGGCTGTTAAGGGGAATGGGAAAATCTGGCAGATTTTTGTGCCATTTTTCAAAGGGAGACAACTTTCGGGACTTCCTCTTCACGTTTCTATAGGCTCAGTCCCACTGAAAAAGGGGTCTACTCTTAAAGGGAACAATTTGCTTGAGGAGCAAATTCTTTCTTTTCAGAGTTGACCCCTAGAGATATGGGAGATAAAAACACTTTTTCAGGAGTTGCCTCCCCTGAAGGTGCTCTCATTCCCCTTAAACTCCAAACAAATAAATCCATATAACGAACATAACCCTGTTATTTAACACAGCCGTGTTATTTCCACTCAAAAATGTATGTATTGCATAGAAACTGATAGACAAATGGTTTTGGCCAGTTTTCCTGTATACATGTATATGAATTTTTATACTAGCTTTTTGGGAGGAACCCGCTTTGGACAGTTCAGTGCAGAAATTGATGCTATCATAAACATGTTGTATAATTGTAGGTCATTATGCCTATGTTGGTGGTGGTGCTCTGTCATATGGCAGCCAAGCTCTCCTACAGGGGCCTCAACTCCAGCCATCACCCTCCACATGTCAGCTGCAATTCTACTATCATATGCTTGGAACAGGTAAACTTAACTGTTATGCATAAGAATTTATTTTTCTGATTCCCACTTGCACCCCACTGTGACCTAATAGTGCTATAAATATCTTGTTAATCTTCTTATAGAAGATTCTAGAAAACCGATTGTAAACAACATGTTTACAAGGAAAAGTACTTCATAACCTTCCAGAAAGTTCAGGTTTGCATTATTTTTCAGAAAATTACCACATCTTATTCCACAGCCCTCTGGAATGTTCTAGAGAAATCTTAGGGTCTATAAAAGAGCTTGATTTTTCTCATTGAGTCAGACTTTGGAGTTTCAAGTTTGGGCTTAGAAGAAAAGTTATTTCTAAATTCTGTGTTGGATTGTTAAAGGATATTACTTTCCATTTTGGACTGTGAATTCTGTGGGATCAAGGAAAATAGATTCATTCAGGATATTTCATAACAGAGCTAAGTACATTTAATTTTCTTACTTCTACGGGTTAAAGTTAACTTGTAAATAAAGTTTGTTAAATTTTTCCAAAAGGCTTGTTTGCTTTTTCTTTCTGCTACGCCTGGCTCGTAACAGAAATTGGGGGCTCGTCCGGGATAAACCATTTTGAGCATTTTAAAACCGACATTTCATGTGACGGCAGGTAATTGTCATTTCTTGTCAAATATAGACTTGGCAGTTGCTTCACAGGCTATAGGCATATAGGGGATTGTCATTTCATGTGAATTGTCATTTCAGGTGAAATAGTACTTGTCATTTCATGTGAAATTCTCGTTGGGCTTGTCATTTCGAAAAAAAAAAAACTTTGTCAAATTAACCTCAATCTGTTTTTCCATAAATACTTTATAAAACAAACAAAAAGCAAACATGTCGTTTGATTTGAGAAGCTTTTTGGCTCAGCCTACTCAGGAGTTGTTTAATCTGGCCAAAAGGACAGATTTGCTAGAAATTGCTTCCCATTATGGGGTCACTGCTGTCAAAACAAGCATGAAGAAGCATGAAATTAAGAATATTTTGATACAGTTTTTTGTTGATGAAGAAAAAAAAAAAACTTTGTCAAATTAACCTCAATCTGTTTTTCCATAAATACTTTATAAAACAAACAAAAAGCAAACATGTCGTTTGATTTGAGAAGCTTTTTGGCTCAGCCTACTCAGGAGTTGTTTAATCTGGCCAAAAGGACAGATTTGCTAGAAATTGCTTCCCATTATGGGGTCACTGCTGTCAAAACAAGCATGAAGAAGCATGAAATTAAGAATATTTTGATACAGTTTTTTGTTGATGAAGAACTTTTCGATCCATCTGCTTTGTCTCTCATTATGGTTTCACATACTGAATTACAAATGAGACAAATTGAAATAGGAAGGCAAATTGAATTAGAAAAGTTAAGTTTAGAGATGGAAGAATGCATACAGAAAGAAAAAAATGAAAAGGAAGAAAAAGAAAGAGAAATGCAGAGACAAATGCAGATGGAAAGATTAGAAATGGAAGAAAGAGAGAAGGAAAAAGAAAGAGAAATGCAGAGACAAATGCAGTTGGAAAGATTAGAAATGGAGGAATGCCTTCAGAAAGAAAAATTCGAAAAAGAAGAGCGACTAGAAATAGAAAGAGAAAAATGGCATTTTCAATTAAAGATGAAGGAACTGGAACTCCAGGGTCAAGATAGGGTGAAACCTACCCCTGTTTTTGACTCTGGTAGTTACTTTGATGCCACAAAGCACATCAGATTAGTTCCGCCATTTCAGGAAAAAGAAGTAGATAAGTATTTTTGCATTTTGAAAAGGTTGCAGAAAATTTAAAATGGCCAAAAGAGCATTGGACCTTACTTTTGCAAAGCGTTGCTGTCGGAAAGGCTCGAGACATTTACACTCAGCTGACTGTCGAGCAAAGCTCAGACTATGATTTGGTTAAGGAGCTTATTCTTAAGGCATATGAGTTGGTCCCTGAAGCTTACAGGCAAAAATTTAGGAATTGTAAAAAAGAAATTTCCCAGATTCATGTAGAATTTGCTCGAACCAAAGAACAGTTATTTGATAGGTGGTGTTCTTCTAAAAAAATAGGCTCTAATCATGACAAACTTAGACAGCTTGTCCTTGTTGAAGAGTTCAAACGGTGCATAAATTCAGACATTAAGTCTTTTCTTGATGAGAGACAGGTTGAAACTTTGGAAGAAGCTTCTCGTTTGGCAGATGATTATGCTTTGACTCATAAAGTCTCATTTGTGAACAGGCCTTATCCTCGAAAACCTTATAATCCACAGACAGGTCCAAGATTCTATCCCAGTAATCCCTCTGGTAGTTATAGTCATACACCTAGTACTATGCCCAAACTTTCTGGTGAAAATAAAAGCCAGAATTCTTCCAAGCCTTCTGGTGAAAACAGAAGCCCAAATTTTTCCAAACCTTCTGGTGAAAACAAAGACCAGAATCCCTTATCTCAATCTCAAGTAGTTTGTTATTATTGTAAAAATACAGGTCATTTGATCTCTGAATGTTTAAAATTAAAGCGAAGAAAAGAAAGAGAAAGACAAGAGGAACTTAATCCTACAGGTTTGACTTCTATAAGGCCAAAACCACAGTCTGGTGTAAGGGAGGAAACTCTTTCTGATATCAAATTATCTGAGACTGATTCAGTTATTGAGATTTATGAACCATTCTTATCAGATGGTTTTGTGTCACTAAATGGTGACAATTATGCCCATCCTACCCCTATTAAAATCTTACGAGATACCAGAGCTTCTCAATCTCTTATTCTAGCAGATACTCTGCCTTTTTCTGAGAAGACTTCTTTGGGCCAAAGTGTCCTTATTCAGGGTGTGGAATGTGGATTTGTTAATGTTCCGCTTCATAACGTTTATTTGTCATCAGACTTGGTATCCGGTTCAGTGGCTGTTGGTATTAGACCTTCTTTACCTTTTAAAGGTGTTCATTTGTTGCTAGGCAATGACTTAGCTGGAGATAAGGTTGTGGTAAACCCACTTTTGACTACTAATCCTTGCATAGACCAACCGCCTGATCCCATTGAGCAGGAAATTCATGATCTTTATCCGTCTTGTGCAGTCACAAGGGCTATGGCACGTAAGGCCAAGCAAACTGATGGGAAACAGGATTTTGATTTCACTGATACCTTTTTGGGTCAGTCTTTTAATGACGAGATAACAAGGTCTCTGTCTTCAAGCCTGCCTGATAAGCAGACAGATTTTCATGAGAATAACTCATCTTTAGATTTAGGCCATGACAAAATATCCGGGTCTCAACTAGCTATAGAACAGCACAAGGATCCTGAAATTTCGCCTTTGTTTGAAAGGGCCTTAGATGAGCAGGAAGTATCTCAGGTCCCAGTCTGTTATTATGTCAAAAATGACATTCTTATGAGAAAATGGCATCCACCAGACGTCTCAGCAGAAGACGAGTGGACTGTCAACCACCAGATAGTGGTTCCACGGGTTTACCGTCCCGAAATATTAAACTTGGCACATGAAACTCCCATGTCAGGACATTTAGGTGTCAATTAAACCTATCACAAGATTCTTAATCATTTTTACTGGCCTTGGTTAAAATCAGATGTTTCTCAGCATTGTAGGTCCTGCCATACATGTCAAATGGTAGGAAAACCCAATCAGACTATACCCAAGGCTCATTTGCAGCCTATACCTGCTTTTGATGAACCTTTCAGTCGAATAATTATAGACTGTGTGGGTCCCTTGCCCAGAACAAAGTCTGGTTGTGAATATCTATTGACTATTATGTGTGCTTCCACACGTTTTCCTGAAGCCATTCCACTAAGAAATATCAAAACTAAGACAATCGTCAAGGCCTTAGTGAAGTTTTTCACATTTGTTGGTCTTCCCAAATCTATTCAGTCAGACCAAGGCTCAAATTTTATGTCTGGAATATTTCAACAAGTAATGCATGAACTTGGCATTGTACAGTATAAGTCATCAGCCTATCATCCTGAAAGTCAAGGCGCCCTTGAAAGATTCCATCAAACATTGAAAAACATGATAAGATCATATTGCTTTGACACAGAGAAGGATTGGGATGAAGGCATCCATCTCCTTTTATTTGCTGTTAGAGAATCTGTGCAAGAATCTATTGGCTTCAGTCCATTTGAATTAGTATTTGGTCATACTGTTTGTGGTCCTTTGAAACTTCTCAAAGAGAAATTTCTCTCCAATGATGACACCTCCCTGAATTTACTTCAGTATGTGTCTGATTTCAAAACTAGACTTTCAAAAGCTTGTGAGGCTGCTCGGACCAATCTTCAGTCAGCCCAAAGGAAAATGAAACAGCTATATGACATAGGGACAAAAGAAAGGAATTTTAAACCAGGTGATAAGGTACTAGCTCTTTTGCCTATTCCAGGAAAATCGTTGCAGGCCAGGTATTATGGTCCATACACTGTAGACAAAAAGATCAGTGACGTAAATTACATAATAAACACTCCTGGGAGGCGCAAGCTAAAGCAGCTATGTCATATTAACATGCTTAAGGAATACATAGATAGGGACAATACATCTTTAACATCAGTCAATCTAGTTAGCTCTGTTCCACTTAATTCATGTGACAATGACTGTGAGGATATTAATTCAGTGAAGTCGGATCCCACATCATCAAAACTTCAGAATTCTGACATTCTACGGAATCTTGACTAGAAACTGTCACATCAGTAGAGCCAAATCAGCGGAATGAACTGAAACAGCTGATTTTTTAATATGAACACTTATTTCCTGACATTCCAACACGGACAGACAAAATATTTCACGATGTGGACATAAATGGTTCTAAACCTGTAAAACAACACCCATACAGGATGAATCCCGTGAAACAAAAATATCTTAAAGAAGAAGTTCAGTATCTATTAGACAATGACTTTATTGAACCAAGCCAAAGTGAGTGGAGTTCTCCTTGTATTCTTGTACCAAAACCTGATGGGACATATCGTATGTGTACAGATTTTAGGAAAGTTAATTCCTTAAGTAAAACAGATAGCGTTCCTATTCCAAGAATGGATGACTGCATTGATAACATCGGGAATGCCAAATACATAATGAAATTCGACCTTCTGAAAGGATTTTGGCAAATTCCACTTACAGATAGAGCAAAGGAGGTTTTGGCATTCACAACACCAGACGGATTATTTAACTATAAAGTCATGCCATTTGGAACGAAAAACTCTCCGGCAACATTTCAGCGCTTAATAAACATGGTAATTGCGGGGCTGGAAGGCTGCAGTGCTTATATCGATGATGCTATCATATACAACGACCAGTGGAATCAACATCTTGGGACTATTCGAGCATTCTTTGATAGACTGAGTAATGCCAAATTGACAATCAATCTTGCTAAAAGTGAATTCTGCCATGCAAGTTTGACATTTCTAGGTCATGTTGTAGGTCAAGGTCATGTGAAACCCATTGATGTTAAAGTTGAGGCTATCTCAAATTTTCCCGTACCCACGTGCAAAAGACAGCTGATGCGATTTCTTGGTATGGCTGGTTATTACAGAAAGTTCTGTAATAATTTCTCTATAATTGCTGAGCCTTTGACAAATTTGCTCAGCAAAAGAACAAAATTCCATTGGAATGCAATATGCCAAAATGCTTTTGATAAACTTAAAGCCATACTCAAGAGTGAACCAGTTCTCTTAGCACCAAACTTTGAAAAGGAGTTTAAGCTAGCTGTAGATGCTAGTGACGTAGGTGCAGGTAGTGTTTTGTTGCAGGAAGATGAAAATGGTGTAGATCATCCAGTTTGCTACTTTTCCAAAAAGTTTAATAAGCATCAGAGAAATTACTCTACCATAGAGAAAGAGTGCTTGTCTCTGATTCTTGCTCTGCAACATTTCGAAGTTTATCTTACCCCAACTACTGCACCGATTGTTGTTTTCAGTGATCACACTCCACTGACTTTCATACATAAAATGAAAAACAAAAATCAGCGGTTGCTCAGGTGGAGTCTTATGCTACAAGAGTATAATTTAGACATAAGACATATCAGAGGGAGAGATAACATTATCCCTGATGCCCTTTCAAGAGCTTGAGCAGTGTCAGGAGTTGTGTTTTTCTTTCCTACTAAAGTGGATTGTAGATACATGTAATTTTATATGCTCTGCTCAATATTTTATTATTCTTAAAGCAAAAGAAAGCTTTATTACATAAATCTTTCTTTTCCTCGAAGAGGGGGAGTGTTATGCATAAGAATTTATTTTTCTGATTCCCACTTGCACCCCACTGTGACCTAATAGTGCTATAAATATCTTGTTAATCTTCTTATAGAAGATTCTAGAAAACTGATTGTAAACAACATGTTTACAAGGAAAAGTACTTCATAACCTTCCAGAAAGTTCAGGTTTGCATTATTTTTAGAAAATTACCTCATCTTATTCCACAGCCCTCTGGAATGTTCTAGAGAAATCTTAGGGTCTATAAAAGAGCTTGATTTTTCTCATTGAGTCAGACTTTGGAGTTTCAAGTTTGGGCTTAGAAGAAAAGTTATTTCTAAATTCTGTGTTGGATTGTTAAAGGATATTACTTTCCATTTTGGACTGTGAATTCTGTGGGATCAAGGAAAATAGATTCATTCAGGATATTTCATAACAGAGCTAAGTACATTTAATTTTCTAACTTCTACAGGTTAAAGTTAACTTGTAAATAAAGTTTGTTAAATTTTTCCAAAAGGCTTGTTTGCTTTTTCTTTCTGCTACGCCTGGCTCGTAACAGAAAAAAAGTGTGGATATATTAAAGGCATTTACTCTTGTAACAGTAGGACACACACATGCAGTGTGTTCATAATTGTTTTATTGCCCCTTATGATATTCTGTTTATAGACGGATCCAATGTTTTGACACATGACCTTGTTTACATTTCACTGCGCATGCGCCAATTACCTCCCTGTCGAGGTACTCTTTTATCTGGTTGGCAAAACATGACTGTTGCCGTACAGTGTCAATGAGAATTTCGAATATTTATCGTGTGATTAAACTCATTTCTTTTCCAAAAAATTAACTGATCCTTGTCAGTTTGTGTTTTTGAAGTAATAAATGATATAGAACCAGTCTCTTCTGACATTTTATCGCAAATTTTGTTGCCTAAAAAGCGTTATAAAACTACCCACCATCATGCCAAATCATAGTCGATGCCCTTTATTTAACGAACGGAAATAAGATTAAAGCATGTGTATTTTCTATCCAACTTTATACGAAAAAGAAGCAGTTTAATGTCAAAAATGGTTTGTGGCAAACAGTTTCGATAGAAAGACGATTTAACAAAGGTTATTACAGAATATAATTCGTGCTACTTCAACAGTAGAGTATGGACCCCGGAAGTTTTTTTGCCCACCAGATAAAACGAGGCTAATGACCTTTGACCTTGTGTGACATAGACTTTGGATGTGTCTATAGCAGATCAAAGGCAGCCCTTAATAGGATGATTAGTAACTCTTGTTGAATCCCTGACTGAGGCACTTAAGGGGAAAATCAATAATGTAAACTCTAGTCAACAGTTTTTCCATAAGGAGGCCTCTTACCTGTTGAAGACAGGACTTCTCTTCAGTCAGCTCTGTGGGCTACATAATATAATGTCATGAAATAATAGTCCTCAGTTATCAAGAACAAATGCCTTTAAGTGACTGATGTGAAAGAACCTTAATACTGGTGACCATTGATCACAAAACAAGCAAGCAAATGAACAGGTCATATTTAGTAGATCAGGGTCCAGTTGTTCAAAGCATCCTTAGCTTAAAGAGCTCGTTAGTGGTCAAAATGTTGACTGTTCTAGCAAAATATAAAATAAAGTGGTATTCTTGCTGAAAAAAGTTAGCAGCTAAAAGCTGCTCACATTTTTGTCTGTAACAATTATAGTAGATTTACCATATTAAATGATCAGGGGCCAGTTGTTCAAAACTAACGACTTTGTTAGTGAATGAATTGTTAAAACTTTGATCATTAAATATGGCAAATATGCTAGTAATTTTGCTGAAATTTTAGATATTGTACTTGCTAGAACAGTTAACAATATGACCACTAACAAGCTCGTTAAGCTAACGATGCTTTGAACAACTGGGCCCAGAAACTTAACGTGACATCATAAGTTGTGAACAACTTGACCCAGTTGTTCAGAACTTATGATGTCATTACTTAACATATCATTAAAATTTTTATTATCTAATTCAACAAATGTGTAAAAATCTCTGCTGAAAAAAATGTGAGCAGCTTTTGCATTTGCAAAAGCTACTCACATTTTTTCAACAAAGATACCACTGTATTAGATATTGTACTTACTAGAACAGTTAACAAATTGACCAATATAACAAGCTCGTTAAGCATACATTTCTTTAAAGTCCAGGCCCTACACCTCAACTTTAAGGGGAATCGGAACACCTGGCTGATTTTCCACCATTTTTCAAAGGGGGACAAGTTTCCGGACTTCCCATTCGCTTTCCTATAAGACCTGTCCCACTGAAAAAGGGTCTACTCTTAAAGGAAAGAATTTGCTCCTCAGGAGCAAATTCTTTCCTTTAAGAGTTGACCCCTTTTGACATGGGAGACAAAAATACTTTTGCAGGAGTTGCCACCCCTGAAGGTGTTCCCATTCCCATTAATTTTGTAAATATTACTTGAATTCGCTCTTGACCAATGAAATGTAATCTTATAATAACAATACAAGCATTTCAATAATTTTTTGTCTTCTGCTTAGGTATTGGTTACCTGCGAGTTGCAATCAGAGAAAACGGCAAAGAAACAGTCATATGGACCCAGGTGAGAGCTGCTGGGAACAAGTGGATCCAGGCCCAGGCTAGCATCGGCAGAGTTTCACGACCTTTCAGAGTAAGTTATTAACCCTTAAACTGCCAAGGAAATTTTTAGAGTAGACAGCAATTTTATTTTCTAAAGAAAAAGAAAAAAAATATTTTTCAGCTAAAATAAGGCTTGACATTTCTTGTGAATCATTTGTCTTGCAGACAATCAGCAGACAGCAGTTTTGTCTTCTAAATTATTTTTCAGATAAAATAAGGCTTGAAATTACATGTGAATCAGATTCACATGTAATGTCAAACCTTGTTTTCTGTGAAAAATTAGACACATATTTGAAAATGACATCTGCAAATGTTGTGATTAACAGCTTAAGGGTTAAACATGACATATTTATAACCATCTATACAAGGTAGATAACTTCTTGTTTCCTTTCATTACGAAAATACGCCTATTCAAATATATTTCTGCTCAAAACATAGGTTGTGGGTACTCTTTAGAACCATCTCATCAAAACAGATTTTTAGTACTCATTAGAACTGTCTCAGAACCGCCTCAGACTCGTTAGAACCCCCTCAGAACCACCTCAGGAGGCGGTTGTAACAAGTACCCACAACCTATGTTTTTGAATAGAAATAAAAAAAAATAATGTACACCCCTATAAACTGCAGTTTTACTATTAAGGGGTCGAAAGTATATAGGTGTGTTTTCGTGATTTCTGTATGCCAAGCCTACCTCAAAAGGAGGACACCCCTATAAACTGCAGTTTTACTATTAAGGGGTCGAAAGTATATAGGTGTGTTTTCGTGATTTCTGTATGCCAAGCCTACCTCAAAAGGAGGACACCCCTATAAACTGCAGTTTTACTATTAAGGGGTCGAAAGTATATAGGTGTGTTTTCGTGATTTCTGTATGCCAAGCCTACCTCAAAAGGAGGTCTTGGCATTGAAGGAAAGAATTATTGACCTTTCAGAATGAGTAATTATCCTTATAGAGCAACACAGAAAATATTAGTGGAGATGGCAATTTCATTAACTCAGCTGTTTTTCAAAGAACGACTTTCAAGCTATTGTAGTGGCATTTCACTGTATTTTTAACATGGTTTTAAGTTTATCAAGGATGAAACGATCATTAGGTGGCCATTCTATGCTTTCAGCTGTTGTTTGAGTCACACAGATCATTCAGTGTTCGGGGAGACATTGCCATTGATGACATTCAACTGAAGAATTGTAACTTTCCACGTAAGTATTGCACTCTGTCTCCATTTCTGAATGTTTACAAATCCCAGTACATTACATTCCCAGTACATTTACAGATAAGCCTTACAGTAAGCCACAAGGACAAAGTGAAGTTCATACTTCAAATGATTTTCATTGTTTATCTTGAAATACACATGTATGTTACCTGTATTTATTAGAATCCTGCCTCAGTGAGTACCCACAACATACCTTTATTTTATTTTAAAGAAAATAGAAAAAAATATCACTCATTACAAAAACACGCCGCCTGTTCACGTATATTGAAAATTTTACCACCCAAAAATGAATATTTTAAGGGGAATGGGAACACCTGGCAGATTTTTCTGCCATTGTCCAAAGTGAGACAACTATTGAGACTTCCTGTTCGCTTTTTAGCTCACCTGTCACGTAGTGACAAGGTGAGCTTTTGTGATCACTTTTCGTCCGTCGTCCGTCGTCAGTGCGTGCGTGTGTGCGTGCGTGTGTGTTTGTGTGTGTGTGTGCGTAAACTTTTTCTTCAAATGACATCTCCTCCTAAACCACTGATCGGATTTTGACCAAACTTCACAGGAATGATCCTTAGGTGGTCCCCTTTCAAAGTTGTTCAAATGGTTCCGGTCCATTGCACATCTAGGTCACAGGAGCTAAAAATAGTTTTTTTAAACAAAAACTTTAAAAATCTTCTTCTCTGAAACTGCAAGGCCCAGGTCTTCGATATTTGGTATGAAGCTTGATCTAATGGACCTCTACCAAGATTGTTCAAATTATAGCCCTGGGGGCCAAAATGCCCCCGCCCCAGGGGCCTTTGGTTTTACATGGGCTTATATAGGGAAAATCATTAAAAAATCTTCTTCTCTGAAACCACAAGGCCCAGGTCTTTAATATTTGGTGTGAAGCTTTACCTGGTGGACCTCTACTAAGATTGTTCAAATTATAGCCTTTGGGCCAAAAATGCCCCTGCCCCGAGGGCCTTTGGTTTTACATAGGCTTATACAGGGAAAATCTTTAAAAAATCTTCTTCTCTGAAACCGCAAGGCCCAGATCTTTGATATTTGGTGTGAAGCTTCATCTAGTGGACCTCTTTCAAGATTGTTCAAATTATAGCCCTGGGGGCCAAAATACCCCCGCCCCGGGGGCCTATGGTTTTACATAGGCTTATATAGGGAAAATCATTAAAAAATCTTCTTCTCTGAAACCACAAGGCTTAGGTCTTTAATATTTGGTGTGAAGCTTTACCTGGTAGACCTCTACTAAGATTGTTCAAATTATAGCCTTTGGGCCAAAAATGCCCCCGCCCTGAAGGCCTTTGGTTTTACATCTAGGCTTATACAGGGAAAATCTTTAAAAATCTTCTTCTCTGAAACCGCAAGGCCCAGATCTTTGGTATTTGGTGTGAAGCTTCATCTTGTGGACCTCTACCAAGATTGTTCAAATTATAGCCCTGGAGGGGGCCAAAATGCCCCCGCCCCGGGGGGCCTATGATTTAACATAGGCTTATATAGGGAAAATCATTAAAAAATCTTCTTCTCTGAAGCACTGGGGCCACAATGCCCCCGCACCAGGGGCCTATGGTTTAACATAGGCTTATATAGGGAAAATCATTTAAAAATCTTCTTCTCTTAAACCACAAGGCCCACGTCTTTAATTTTTTGTGTGAAGCTTCACCTGGTGGACCTCTACTAAGATTGTTCAAATTATAGCCTTTGGGCCAAAAATGCCCCCACCCCGGGGGCCTTTGGTTTTACATAGGCTTTTACAGGGAAAATCTTTAAAAATCTTCTTCTCTGAAACCGCAAGGCCCAGATCTTTGATATTTGGTGTGAAGCTTTATCTAGTGGAACTCTACCAAGATTGTTCAAATTATAGCCCTGGAGGGGGCCAAAATGCCCCCGCCCCGGGGGGCCTATGATTTAACATAGGCTTATATAGGGAAAATCATTAAAAAATCTTCTTCTCTGAAACAACAAGGCCCAGGTCTTAAATATTTGGTGTGAAGCTTAACTTGGTGGACCTTTACTAAGATTGTTCAAATTATACCCTTGGGGCTGTAAATGTCCCCGCCCCGGGGGCCTTTGGTTTAACATAGGCTGATACAGGGAAAATCTTTAAAAATCTTCTTCTCTGAAACCGCAAGGCCCAGATCTTTGGTATTTGGTGTGAAGCTTCATCTAGTGGACCTCTTTCAAGATTGTTCAAATTATAGCCCTGGGGCCAAAAATGCCCCCACCCCGGGACCCTTTGGTTTTTCATAGGCTTATAGTGGGAAAACCTTTAAAAATCTTCTTGTCTGAAACCAGAAGGCCCAGGTCTTTGATATTTGGTATAAAGCTTCATCTAGTGGACCATTACCGAGTTTGTTCAAATTATAGCCCTTGGGCCTAGAATGTACTGGAGACACTAATTCTCAGGTGAGCGATTTAGGGCCCTCTGGGCCCTCTTGTTAGCTCACCGTCACGTAGTGACAAGGTGAGCTTTTGGGATCACTTTTTGTCCGTCGTCCGTCGTGCGTCCGTGCGTGCGTGCGTCCGTGCGTGCGTGCGTGCGTGCGTAAACAATTTCTTCAAACGACATCTCCTCCTAAACCACTGATGGGATTTTGACCAAACTTCACAGGAATGATCCTTAGGTGGTCCCCTTTCAAAGTTGTTCAAATGGTTCCGGTCCGTTGCACATCTAGGTCACAGGACCCAAAAATAGATTTTTTTCACCAAAACTTAAAAAATCTTCTTCTCTGAAACCACAAGGCCCAGGTCTTTCATATTTGGTATGAAGCTTCATCTAGTGGACCCCTACCAAGATTGTTCAAATTATAGTGCTGGGGCACAAAATGCCCCCGCCCCGGGGCCCTTTGGTTTTACATAGGCTTATATATGGAAAATCTTTAAAAATCTTCTTCTCTGAAACCACAATGCCCAGGACTTTGATATTTAGTATGAAGCTTCATCTAATGGACCTCTACCAAGATTGTTCAAATTATAGTGCTGGGGCCAAAAATACCCCCGCTCCATGGCCCTTTGGTTTTACATAGACTTATATAGGGAAAATCTTTAAAAATCTTCATCTCTGAAACCACAAGGCCCAGGTCTTTGATATTTGGTATGAAGCTTCATCTAGTGAACCCCTACCAAGATTGTTCAAATTATAGTGCTGGGGCACAAAATGCCCCCGCCCCAGGGCCCTTTGATTTTTACATAGGCTTATATATGGAAAATCTTTAAAAATCTTCTTCTCTGAAACCACAAGGCCCAGGACTTTGATATTTAGTATGAAGCTTCATCTTATGGACCCCTACCAAGATTGTTCAAATTATAGTGCTGGGGCCAAAAATACCCCCGCTCCGGGGCCCTTTGGTTTTACATAGACTTATATAGGGAAAATCTTTATAAATCTTCTTCTCTGAAACCACAAGACCTAGGTCTTTGATATTTGGTATGAAGCTTTATCTATAGGACCCCTACCAAGATTGTTCAAATTATAGTGCTGGGGCCAAAAATGCCCCCTGCCCCGGGGCCCTTTGGTTTTACATAGGCTTATACAGGGATAATCTTTAAAAATCTTCTTCTCTGAAACTGCAAAGCCAAGGACTTTGATATTTGGTATGAAGCTTCATCTAATGGACCTCTACAAAGAATGTTCAAATTATAGCCCTTGGGCCAAAACTGCCCCCGCTCTGGGACCTTTGGTTTTACATAGACTTATATAGGGAAAATCTTTAAAAATCTTCTTCTCTGAAACCACATGGCCTAGTCCTTTGATATTTTGTGTGAAGCTTCATCTAGTGGAACTATATCAAGATTGTTCAAATTATAGCCCTGGGACCAAAAATGTCCCCGCTCTTGGGCCCTTTGGTTTTACATAGACTTATATAGCGAAAATCTTTAAAAATCTTCTTCTCTGAAACCACAAGGCCTAGGTCTTTGATATTTGGTGTGAAATTTCATCTAATGGACCTCTATCAAGATTGTTCAAATTATAGCCCTGGGGCCAAAAATGTCACCGCCCTGAGACCCTTTGGTTTAACATAGTCTTATAAAGGGAAATATTTAAAAATCTTCTTCTCTGAAACTGCAAGGCCCATGTCTTTGATATTTGGTATGAAGCTTCATCTATAGGACCTCTACCAAGATTGTTCCAAATTATAGCCTTGGGGCCACAAATGTTCCCAGCCTGGGACCCTTTGGTTTTACATAGACTTATACAGCCCAGATGCAAATTTGGTTTTACATAGGCTTATGTATGGAATATCTTTAAAAAGATCTTCTTCTCTGAAACCGCAAGGCCCAGTTCCTTGTTATCTGGTGTGTAGCTTCATCTCGACGACCTTTGCCAAGATTGTTCATATTATAGCCTTTATTGATGTTTGGTATGAAGCTTCACCTTTAAGACCTCCCTCAGCATTATGCACATTAAAGCCCTGGGGCCAATAATGACCCTCCCTGGGGCCCACTTGTTACACTATGGATTAGGTGAGCGATCCAGGGCCATCATGGCCCTCTTGTGTTTTATATTAGGATCACTTTTTGTCTGTCATCCGTGCGTAAACAATTTCTTCAAACGACATCTCCTCCTAAACCACTGATCGGATTTTGACCAAACTTCACAGGAATGATCCTTAGGTGGTCCCCTTTCAAAGTTGTTCAAATGGTTCCGGTCCATTGCACATATAGGTCACAGGAGCCAAAAATAGATTTTTTTCACCGAAAACTTAAAAAATCTTCTTCTCTGAAACCGCAAGGCCCAGGTCTTTGATATTTAGTATGAAGCTTCACATAGTGGACCCCTACCGAGATTGTTCAAATTATAGTGCTGGGGCCAAAAATGCCCCCACCCTGGGGCCCTTTGGTTTTACATGGGCTTATATAGGGAAAATCTTTGAAAATCTTCTTCTCTGAAACCACAAGGCCCAGGTCTTGTATATTTGGTACCAAGCTTCATCCAGTGGACCCCTACCAAGATTGTTCAAATTATAGTGCTGGGGCCAAAAATGCCTTCGCCCGGGGGTCCTTTGGTTTTACATGGGCTTATATAGGGAAAATCTTAAAAAATCTTCTTCTCTGAAACCACAAGGCCCAGGTCTTTGATATTTGGTATGAAGCTTCATCTGGTGGACTCCTACCAAGATTGTTCAAATTATAGTGCCTGGGGCCAAAGATGCCCCCGTCCCGAGGTCCCTTTGGTTTTACATAGGCTTATATAGGGAAAATCTTTAAAAATCTTCTTCTCTGAAACTGCAAGGCCCAAATTCTTTGATATTTGGTATGAAGCTTCATCTAGTGGACCCCTACCAAGATTGTTGAAATTATAGTGCCGAGGCCAAAAATGCCCCCGCCCCGGGGCCCTTTGGTTTTAGGTAGACTTATATAGGGAAAATCTTGAAAAATCTTCTTCTCTATAGCCACAAAGCTAGGTATTGTGATATTTGGAATGAAGCTTCAGCTAGTGGTCCTCTTCCAAGATTGTTCAAATTATAGCCCTGAGACCAAAAATGCCCCCGCCTGGTGGCCCTTTGGTTTTGCATAGACTTATATAGGGAAAATCTTTAAGAATCTTCTTCTATGAAACCACAAAGCCTAGGTCTTTGATATTTGGTGTGAAATTTCATCTAGTGGACCTCTATCAAGATTGTTCAAATTATAGCCTTGGGGCCAAAAATACCCCCACCCTGAGACCCTTTGGTTTTACATAGACTTATATAGGGAAATCTTTAAAAGTCTTTTCTGAAACTGCAAGGCCCAGGTCTTTGATATTTGGTGTGAAGCTTCATCTAGTGGACCTTTATAAAGATTGTTTAAATTATAGTCCTTAGGCCAAAAATGCCCCCGCCCGGGGGCCATTTGGTTTTACATAGGCTTATGTAGGGAATATCTTTACAAAAATCTTCTTCTCTGAAACCGCAAGGCTCAGGTCTTTGATATTTGGTGTGTTGCTTCATCTAGTGGACCTTTGCCAAGATTTTTCAAATTATTGCCTTTGTTGATATTTGGTTTGAAGCTTCACCTTTTTAGCCCTCTCTCAACATTATGCACATTATAACCCTAGGGTCAATAATGGCCCTCCCCAGGACCCACTTGTTACTCTATGGATCAGGTGAGCGATCCAGGGCCATCATGGCCCTCTTGTGTTTTATATTAGGATCACTTTTTGTCTGTCATCCGTGCGTAAACAATTTCTTCAAATGACATCTCCTCCTAAACCACTGATTGGATTTTGACCAAACTTCACAGGAATGATCCTTAGGTGGACCCCTTTCACAGTTGTTCAAATTGTTCTGGTCTGCTGCACATCTAGGTCACAGGAGCCAAAAATAGATTTTTTTCACAGAAAACTTAAAAAATCTTCTTCTCTGAAACCACAAGGCCCAGGTCTATGATATTGGGTATGAAGCTTCTTCTAGTGGACCCCTACCAAGATTGTTCAAATTATAGTGCTGGGGCCCAAAATGCCCCCGCCCCAGGGCCCTTTGGTTTTACAAAGGATTATATTGGGAAAATCTTTAAAAATCTTCTTCTCTGAAACCCCAAGGCCCAGGTCTTTGCTATTTGGTATGAAGCTTCATCTAGTGGACTCCTACCAAGATTGTTCAAATTATAGTGCTGGGGCCAAAAATGCCCCTGCCCCGGGACCCTTTGGTTTTACATGGGCTTATATAGGGAAAATCTTTAAAAATCTTCTTCTCTGAAACCGCAAGGCCCATATCTTTGATATTTGGTATGAGGCTTCATCTAGTCTATCCCTATCAAGATTGTTCAAATTATAGTGCTGGGGCCAAAAATGCCCCCACTTCGGGGCCTTTTGGTTTTACAGGGGCTTATATAGGGAAAATCTTTAAAAATCTTCTTCTCTGAAACCCCAAGGCCCAGGTCTTTGCTATTTGGTATGAAGCTTCATCTAGTGGACGCCTCCCAAGATCATTCAAATTATAGTGCTGGGCCCAAAAATGCCCCCCCCACCAGGGCCCTTTGGTTTTACTTTGGCTTATATAGGGAAAATTTTTAAAAATCTTCTTCTCTGAAACTGCAAGGCCCAGGTCCTTGCTATTTGGTATGAAACTTCATCTAGTGGACCCCTACCAAGATTGTTCAAATTATAGTGCAGGGGCCAAAAATGCCCCTGCCCTGGGGCCCTTTGGTTTTACATAGGCTTATATAAGGAAAATCTTTAAAAATTCTTCTTTACTGAAACCGCAAGGCCCAGGTCTTTGACATTTGGTGTGAAACTTCATCTTGTGGACCTATACCAAGATTGTTCAAATTATACCCCTTGGGCCAAAAATGCCCCCGCTCTGGGGCCCTTTGGTTTTCGATAGACTTATTTTGGGAAAATCTTTAAAAATCTTCTGTGAAACCACCAGGCCTAGGTCTTTGATATTTGGTGTGAAATTTCATCTAGTGGACCTCTATCAAGATGGTTCAAATTATAGCCCTGGGGGCCAAAATGCCTCGCCCTGAGACCCTTTGGTTTAACAAGACTTATTTAGGGAAATCTTTAAAAATCTTCTTCCCTGAAACTGCAATGCCCATGTCTTTGATATTTGGTATGGAGCTTTATCTAGTGGACCTCTACCAAGATTGTTCAAATTATAGCCCTCAGGCCACAAATGCCCCCGCCCCGGGGCCTTTGGGTTTTATATAGACTTATAT
Source organism: Lucinisca nassula (assembly GCA_963580285.1). Lineage (NCBI taxonomy): Eukaryota > Metazoa > Mollusca > Bivalvia > Lucinida > Lucinidae > Lucinisca > Lucinisca nassula. The sequence goes on from OY757021.1 coordinate 49,499,591, forward strand.
AGAGATAATCTTTGAAAATCTTCTTTCTTCTTCTCTGAAACAGCAAGGCCCAGGTCTTCGATATTTGGTGTGAAGCTTCATCTAGTGGACCTCTATCAAGATTTCTTAAATTATAGCCCTAAGGCCAAAAATGTCCCCGTGCCAGTACCCACTAGTTTTACATAGGCTTATATTATTGGAAAAAACTTTAAAAATGTTCTCTTCTGAAACCAGAAGACCCAGGTCTTTGATTTTTGGTGTGAAGCGTTGTCGAGTGGACCTCTACTGAGGTTGTTCAAATTATAGCCCAGGCACCAAAAGTTTCCCCGCACCACGGCCCGCTAGTTTTACATAGGCTAATATAGGGAAAACCTTTAAAAATTTTCTTTTCTGAAACCAGAAGGCCCAGATCTTTGATATTTGGTATGAAGCTTCATATAGTGGACCACTACAAAGTTTTTCAAATTATAGCCCTTGGGCCAAGAATGTACTAGATACACTGATACTCAGGTGAGCGATTCAGGGCCCTCTGGGCCCTCTTGTCTATAAGCCCTGTCCCATTGAAAAAGGGGTATACTCTTAAAGGAAAGAATTTCCTCTTCAGGAGCAAATTCATACCTTTAAGAGTTGACCCCTATTGCTCCTCTGGAGAAAATTCTTTCCTTTAAGAGTTGACCCCTATTGACATGGCAGACAAAAATATTTTTGCAATAGTTGCCTCCCCTGAAGTGTGCAATAGTTGCCTCCCCTGAAGTGTATCCATTCCCCTTAAAAAAGTCTGATTTTCTTCATATTCCTGCTCAAAACATAGACTGTGGGAACTCGTTAGAACTGGCTTAGTTAGGCAGTTCTAATGAGTACCCACAATCTTTGCTTTTGAGCAGAAATAAGAAGAAAATGTACACCCCTGTAAACCCCAGATCTACTATATAAAAGTAGGGTTTAAGGGGGTCAAACTTATATAGGCATGTTTTTGTGATGACAACGCCTTCTGACCTGGGGCTATGATTAACCATCAGTCTCTCAAACTACCCCTGCCTCAAACAAATTTTAACCCATAACATGCCAAACACAACAATTGTTGTCTGTTTTTTCATCTGCTGGTAACTTTAAAAAGTGATTTTGCACACAGTGTGGAGCAGTCTGATCTGGGTTACACTGTTTGCCTGTATGCAAAAATATGTTTGAAAAGTTTAAAAAAAGGATCGAGCAGACGACATAAACAGAGGACATTTTCTGATGCAGTTTTTTGCAGCGTCTTAACGGTTAATGGTCTTAAAGGTGTTCCAGCCATTAAAGTTTTACTGTAATGTCAAAAACCATGGTTCTCTTTAACCCATAACATGCTAATCACGACAATTGTCATCTGCTTGTTACTTTAAAAGTCATTTTTACAAACAGTGTGGACCCATAGCAGACTGCTCCTCTAGGAGCAGTCTGATTTGGGTCCACACAGGTTGCCTGAATGCAAAAGTATTTTTAAAAAGTTTGCAAAAAAAGTTTAGCAGACATCATAAGCAGACGACATTTTCAGATGTAGTTTTGCTCGGCATCTTAAGAGTTGATATGATTGGCAGTTGTTGTCATTATAATGTCTTAAGCACTACTGGCCACAAAATGTGCATTGTACTGGTTAACTGCCTAGAAAGAGCTAGAATCGGTCTCGTCAGCCATCTTAGAACACACAAACATTAACATTTCTAAAATATGATTAAGATTGGTTATTGTCAGTAAATACAGACAAACTATTACATTACATAAGCACTGTTCTACTGTTAGTTAAAAATGCATGTAAGCCTTCTCAGCCTTGACAGTATCTCTCATTATTATTATAACACACCCATGTGACATAGAAAATTCTTTCATGGCTCAAAAACAACCATTTTTCTGATAGTTTTTTCTTATACCTGCAAAAAATAGATTGCGAGTGCTCCTTAGAACTGCATCATACCCTGAAACTATGTTTTTGAGCCATAAAAAAGGAAAATACACCACAATCTCATTATAACACTTTTTGTTATAACACGGTTTTGAATAGACACGGTTTCAAGGTGGATCCCAGAAAATGTATTTTTAGGTTATATAGAAAAATGACCATAAATGGACATTTTTTCTGTATAATGTATACATTTTTGTTTGGATATAACACGGTTGTTTAACTAATACTGTTTCTTCTTTGGACCGCATTAATAGTGTTACGAGGACTGTTCAAAAATGAATGCAACTAAGCACATAAAAATGATTCCGTGATAGATTTCTATGAAAAATTTATTTTGTCCCCTCAAAGTATTCCCCTTTAACAGATATACAAACTTTCAGTCTTCTGATCCAATCTCCACCCCTGCCCATAGGGGCTTGTAGAAATATATGGGCTGCATGATGCTTCCATGCAGAGCTGAATCCGGCCCGCACACTAGTACTGGTAAACCGCTTAGAGGATCTAAGCCTGTCCAGGAACCGCGGTGCGAGGTGGACCGTCCATGCTAATAAACCCTATTGGTTTCATTGGGCGACAGGGCTTGAGATGTCATTTCATCTCAATGTCGGGTAAAAGTCCCACAAAATTGGGAGCAACGTCTCAAAAATGACCTTTACAGTGTTGACGGGGACGTTAAACCGCAAATCAAACAAATCTGATCCAATCATTGAATGCATTTTGGTAGTATTTTCGAGGTATACTATGAAGGCACTGGAATATTGCAGAACCGAGGTGTTTGCGCTGTACAAATTTTCGACCAGAAAGGTATTTTTTCAGCCGCGGGAACAAAAAAAAGTCACACTGGGCAAGGTCAGGGGAATACGGGGGTGGTGAGGGAGTTCAACAACCTTTTCCTGCTTCAGATAGTTTTGCACAACGAACGCCTTGTGCGATGACGCATTGTCATGTAGCAATCTGACATTGGCCAAACCAGTTGCGGGTTTTCGTTCTTTGAAATATTTCTTCAATTTTCGAAGAACTTTATTCTTGTAAAACTTCACATTTACAGATTTGCCTTTAGGCACAGCAACCTGAATAGCAGGGCCCTGATTTGAAAAGAATATGGCATACATTACCTTCTTGACACTCATGGTCCGCTTTGCAATACATGGTCTTTTTCAATACTTTGTTGCCCATATTTTGTTCTGAATCTTTCGTTTTGGCTCAAAAAAGTGAACCCATGTCTCGTCACCTGTGACGACATTAGCGAAAGACCGTGCATTGTAATTTGGAAACTTTTTAAGCAACTTGTTGGCGCACTGAACGCGTGTCTTTTTCTGCTCATCTGTCAACAGATGGGGAATCTATCTAGCACAGATCTTTCTCATTTTCAAATCCTGTTTCAGAATTGTATGAGCTGCTCCTAATGATTAATGCCAACCATACTAGCTATTTACCTCGTGGTGTATCTTGCATCGGTACAACTATTTCTTTCACTCTAGCAACCATCTTGGCAGATGTTGCTCTTTTCGGCGATGATCATGTGGTGCATCTTCTGTTGAGCATAGCCCACAGCTGAATTTCTTACACCAACGAAAAACTGTCGGAAAAGACATTTCATTATGCCCATAAACCGAACATATTTCATCAAAAATGTCTTTGCACCGTATACCAAGAATACAACGAATCTTAATATAGGACCGTATTTCAACGGCATACTCTGACCTTCTTCCAACCATGTTTTGTATTAGTATACAAGAGTAGACAGTGTTTATTGAATGATATACATGGCTAAAGTGCATGGATTTTAACAGGTTTGGTATCAATGTATAGGTAAAATGTTTTTCTACGCTGTGATATTTATTTCCAGGTGATTTTCGTATTAGTGCATGAGAAAACGTTCTACTTGCATTCATATTTGAACAGTCCTCGTATAAAGAGGTTGTGGTGTAATGTATATCCCTGTTTATCATATGACGTCGCGTCTGAGAGTGTAATAACACCATGTAATATTTTCGATAATCCACTAGTGGATTAAATATGCAAATTAGCTAGATACGTCCCGTAACGTTACATGTACGACGTCCTTAAGGAAGTCGCGTTTACTAAAGGCGGAATATTGAAATTTTTGTAAACAACCGCGAACAAAATGCATTTTAAATGTCATATGATAAATAGAATCTTGCATTCATGCTCATGTATTATTGAATTTATTAAACTCGTTGAGGAAAAGGGATAAAATGCTCGGCAAAGCCTCGCATTTTATCCCTTTTCCTCAACTTGTTTAATAAATTCAATAATACAACACTCATGTAAGATTCTCTATATATCCCACTTTTCTCTATTTAAGATGGAGTTTACAAGGGTGTTCATTACATGGACTTGTTATCTTGTTAAAGCAAAATATATATTGAATTTTTTGGAATGCCATCTTCAGATGTGCTCTTCAGATGGAGAAGCCTCCTTGGTGAAGTGGTTATGCTACTCCCCTTGTAAACCAGGGGTCGCCGGATCGATCCCAGGCTTCTCCAGACTTTTTGACGAGTCTTTAAATCGAGGTCCCATCTCCGTATGACATTAGCTGTTGGTGAGATGTAAAACTCAAACTCTTCAGATGGAATGCCATCTTCAGAAGACTCGAAACAGCCCGTTATACCGTATTTACCTTAATATTTGGACACCTCAACTCTTTACCATACTTGTCCTAAAATTTGATCAAGTACAACCTACTTCGCTATGTAGCCGAGATGGGTGGCAAACGGTGTAGACCCTGATGAGATGCTGCGTTCTGCGGCATTTCATCTGGGTCTACACTGTTTGCTCAGGCCTGTCCGTCCGAATACGTAAGGTAAACACAGTAGTCAGAATACAGCCTTCCTTCTCTGAATGAAGTTTGGAGTGAACAGGGATTTGTGTTATGCATAACAATGACTTTGATCGGACTGTGCAGATGCAGTCTGATCAGAGTCATTGCTTTGCACACATGTACAAAAAAACATTGCTTGTTTAATATGGCTCATTTATTGCTGAAAAAAATCTTGAAGCATGGAAAAGCTTGTGCTGAAGTTGAAATTGTTTCTCCTCGAACAGAAAAATGATCAGACTTGCAAGTTCATTTTCCATATTTCAGCCACCCAGCCATCTTGTAGCTCTTCACAGTTCCAGTGTAAGAGAGGGTCGTGTGTTCCTCTCACCAGTGTGTGTGACTTCAGTGATGACTGTGGTGATAACAGTGATGAAACTAACTGCGGTAAGTACTTTTGTCTTGTGATGGAATACCGATCTTTGAGGGGAAAAGACTTGTAACATTTATTATATTTTAACTATGGAGGATCCTTACTGTTGTATTCAGTCTGAAACTTTCATCAATTATAATTGTCAGAAAATCTGTGTGTCAAAGTGAGTGGTCGGTATATTGACAAAATGAAAAAAGCATTATACACATTCATTTCTTAGCTGATTTACATATGAATCCTATTGCAAATCTGTTTTTCTGAGAACTCTTCAATTATGGTTGAAGCAGTATAATTAAATAAAGACAACTATATAATTTGCAAGAACACATAATTAAATATTCCACAGATAACGGCCAAATTACTGTAAATAGCAAAGTGTGATTTTTCCGTTTTACACCATTTTCATGATTTTATTTGTGTCAGTATTTAAATTTACAGACTAAAATGTCTTTAAATTGACAGACAGTCTTTATTTATAGACTATCTTTAAGTAACACAACTTTCTTTGACCTGTTTAGTGATAAAAGTTTGAACAATACATTAACTAATGACATTGTTAGTTTTGAACAACTGGCCCAAAATTTTTTAATTGAAAATCAGATTTCAGGGGAATGGGAACACCTTCAGGAGAGGCAACTCCTGCAAAAGTATTTTTGTCTTCCATGTCAATAGGGGGTCAACTCTTAATGGAAAGACTTTGCGCCTGAGGAGCAAATTCTTTTCTTTAACAGTAGACCCCCTTTTTCTGTGGGACACGGCTTATAGAAAAGCGAGCAGAAAGTCCCGAAAGTTGTCTCCCTTTGAAAAATGGCCGAAAAATGTGCCAGGTGTTCCCATTCCCCTTAAAGGGAGGTAAATCTGTCAGAAAAGTGGTGGCTGTCCCACTTTTTAATTCTGTCTAAAAGGGGCTTATCTTAAAGGAATAAAAATTGCTCCCATCGGAAGCAAAGTTAGTGTCAATAATTAAATCTTTCTTACTGTTAGATTGGAATGACTACCCTTGAATGGCTTACCTAGGAATTTTTGTTTGTTTGTTGCTAGGTAACTATCCAGCCAGATGTAGCTTTGAGCAGAGCTTATGTGGTTGGCAGCAAGACAAGACAGATGACTTTGATTGGATAAGAGCCACAGACAAGACCACCTCTTATGGTACAGGACCTACAAGAGATCACACACAGGGCACAAGTTCAGGTAAGATTTTGATTGGACAAAAACATCGGGAACACCACAACCACTTTATAAAAATTGTTGGTGGGGTCTAAAACAGAAACTTTGTTTTGTTTTGTTTGTTTGATTTGAGGTTTAACGTCCCTGTCAACACTGTTTTGGTCATTTTGGAGATGTTGCTTCTAATTTTGTGCGACTTTTACCTGACATTTAGATGAAATGACATCTCAAGCCTTGATGCCCAATGAAACCAATAGGGTTTATAAGCATGGCCGTCCGAATCGCACTGCTTTGCCTGGGCAGGCTTAGATCCTCTAACTGTTTACTAGTACTCGTGTGCGGGTCGGTTTCAGCTCGGACAGCGTGGAAGCATCAATGTAGCCCATCTATTTCTTCAAGCCCTAGTTCAGGTAAGATTTTGATTGGGCAAAAACATGGAGAACACCACAACCTCTTTATAATATTTGTTGTTTGGGTCTCAAACAGAAACTTTGTAAGGTATGCAATTACGTTATATCAAAACAAAAAAATAAATGAATTACAGAGAAAAAAATTTTGGGACACATCTTTAACCTTTACCACTCGCTAGGCTAATTCAGCAGACGACAAAATGTTGATATTTTTTCTTATTTTTGCCAGAAAACAGGACTAGACATCTCATGTAAATTGTCTCCTGGAGACAATTGGAGACAATTTGCATGAGATGTCAAATCCTGTTTTCTGAGAAAATTAGAAAAATATTTAAAATGTTGTCTGCTGCAAAAAAAAAAAAAAAATACCCAGCATTGATTGTGTTAAAGCGCATTGTTACAATGAACAGTGTTTTGAAGAGGTTTATAAGGATTTGATATTTCAAGTTACATTCTGTGTAAAACTCTTATTTCACGTACTTGTTAGCGTGATGGATAATGTGTGTAAGTAGGGTTAGGGTGTTGATGGAAGATGAGAGGAGGACGGACAGCTTATACATTTTTGGGACACATATTTAATCAGTGTTATATCCAAAACCATGTTACCGTATTTTACCCTAAGTATTCAGACACCTCAACTCCTTACCATATAAACAAGTATAGTTTACTACCCAAAGTTGTGTCTGGAGGTGGCTGGATGAGGTGCAAACAGCGTAGACCCTGATGAGACGCCGTCACATCAGGGCCTACACTGTTTGCTCAGGCCTGTCTGTCCGAATACATAGAGTAAATACGGTATTAAGAACTATGTTATTTTTGGGATTCATAAGCTCGGCTGTTTTCAAAGAAAACGACAAAGTATTGTCATAGTTCTGGCATCGTCATCGTACAAAAACTTGGACATTTTTGTCTGCATCGTCGTCATGCAAAAACTTGGACATTTTGTAATATCTCTGTCATTACTGAACATATTTACTTGAAACTCAGACTAGTTGTTCATTATGAAAAGGGGCTGCAGCCGAGCGTTGGCACCTGCATGCGGTGCTCTTGTTTTAAATCTGTGTTTTATCCAAAACCATGTATTAAAGAACAGTGTTATAAAAAGGTGTTGCATTTTGTTTTAGGCTACTACCTGTACATAGAGTCATCCTACCCACGTAAGCAGGGTGATAAGGCTCGACTGATAAGTGGTACATTCCAGGCAACACCCAACCCAGGGTCATCACAACAGTGTACAGTAAGTCAGTTTTTGAGCATTGTCAAAAGAAAATTGTCTATGTAATGGTTTCTTTTGAGGTTTTACATCCCTGTCAACATTATTTAGGTCATTTTGGAGACATGGCTTCTGATTTTGTGGGACTTTTACCTGACATGAAGATGAAATGACATCTCAAGCCCTACCGCCATAGAAACTGCAGGCGTTTAAGGAGCGGTCTGACTGTCATCATTTTTCTTGGGCGGGCTTAGACCTAAGCAGTTTACCAGTACTCAAGTTTAGTTCATTTCAGCTCTGCCCAGAAGCACCATGCAGCCCAATCTATTTCTCCAAGCCCCCATGGGCGGGGGAGGAAATTGTCTATGTAGAGGGGCTCTTTGCGAAGACTCAAGTGAGTCTGCATACCCCATCATGTAGACATGCCTATATAATTCTGACCCACCTTGAATCCCACTTTTATATAGTAAACTGGGATCTACAGAGGTAAACTTTATTTTTCTGATTTCTGCTCTAAAACATTGATTGTGGGCACAAGTAAGCTATATTTTGAGCAGAAATACGAAAAAATGTAATTTTTCATCATGAAATTTTTTTTTTCCAGCGGTAAAATTTAAAATGCATTTGTAAAGGCCAGGGTCTTGTTGTTCAAAACAAATGACGCGTTAGTGAACGTATCATTTAAAACTTTGATAATTTAATCTGGCAAATATGCTAGTATTTTTGCTGAAAAAAAATGGGAGCAGCTTTTGCAAATGCTCGCATTTTTCCAGCAAAAATACCAAATTTTAGATATTGTACTTGCTGGTTCAGTTAACAATATTACCACAACGGAGCTTGTTAAGCTAATGATGCTTTGAACAACTGGCCCCTGGTTTTGTAATGCATTCAGCGTACACCATTCCCTGTCCACATTGTCAACCCATTTTATACTGAATGGAATCTTTCTCCTTGTATCATTACGACAACACATGCATGTCACATAATGTATTCTTTCATTTCTCCAAAATGACTAATTTTCTGATGAAAATTTGTGATATTTTTCTTATTTACACTCCAAACATATGTTGTGGCAGTTCTAACGAGTACCTACACCGTCTTAGAGTAGAAATAAGCAAAATAATAAATACCCCTGTAAACCCCAGTTTTCTCTATATGAAGTGAGGTTTAGAGGGGTATTTGTTTCACAGAATTGTTCACAAATGTCATGATGACAGCAGGGATCCATTTTGGAAATTTAGGGGTTTCAGGTTCAGTTTATTTTAGAAATTTATTTCAAGATGGTTGAACTTCCTGCAAACAGCGAAGATGCTGATCAGATGCATCATTCTGGGGCATCTGATCTGGGGAATGTGGCATCTGATCTGGACCTACACTGCTTTCCAGTGACCAGAAATTTGGAGATTTCCCATAAAAAAGGGGTGAAAGTTAGTAGGGTCAGCCATTAATGTACAGAAAGCTTGCTTAATATGGATGCAGGATTGCTATTACAGTAAAATTCTTATATTAAGACCACCTTGGGGACTGTTCAAAAGTGGTCCCTGACCAGAGGATAATGTAGGCAGAAAACACAAAGAAAACTTCAGTGTACCCTTCAAAATATAGCAAAATTAAAATTAGTCCTAATTTTAGATGGTCTTAATAGTGGAATTTCACTGTATTATATTCTGTTCTATTATTTTCAGTTCCGAATGTTTTACCATATGTTTGGTCCAAGCATAGGCAAGTTGACTGTGTACACTCGTAACACTGTCGGTGGCCCACTGAAACCAGTCTGGACCAAGAGTGGAAGTGTTGGAGACTTCTACGAAAGAACAGATATACAAATCTTCGAACAACAGAACTTCCAGGTTGGTTTTCAAGCAAAATACAAATAACTATGTTTTCCATGACAAGATTTAAAGCATTATACCGTAAAAATCTTAAAATTTCAGACACCTTTAAGACTTGCTGTAATTCTGCTAAAATATTAGCCCACTGTATACTAGTGGACTTTTCTATTGCTGTATGTTGGACAAGTCCATTTGTCATAAAAGGGGTGGTAGGCCTTTGTTTTTGTTTTTATTCTATTTTTGATGGTAAATTCTGTTTGCAAATAGTGAAAGCCCTGATCATAATCAGATGCCCTATTCTGCGGCATCTGCTCTGGGCCTGCACTGCTTGCCAAGGTACAACTATTGGGGTTTTCCGCATGCATTGAGATAACAAATTAGTCCAGCATGGAGTCCAAAAAGGGCAGGCAGAATGTCAGTGTAGACCCTGATCAGACTACTCCTTCAGGAAGAGTCTGATCTGGGTCTGCACTTTTTGCTTGGACCTTTCCGTCCCAGTACTTAGGACCATTATGGTACATTACAATACCGCACCTCATTACGAAAACACCCCTATACTAATACATTGTAAATTTTACCACTGAAAAAACTAAGGTTTACCCCTGTAAACCCCAGTTTTACTATATAAAAGTGGGGTTCAAGGGGGTCAGTATTATATAGGCGTGTTTTCATGATGTGGTGTCCTTTTGTATCTGTAGAATTACCATATGTCAGAAGAATTGCTTTTTAGCTCACCTGTCACGTAGTGACAAGGTGAGCTTTTGTGATCACATTTTGTCCGTCGTCCGTGCGTGCGTCCGTGCGTGCTTGCGTGCGTAAACAATTTCTTGTCCGCATGATAGCATCTTCATTTATGATTTGATTTTAACCAGACATGCACACAACTTGTACCACCATGAGATCTGGGTTCCTTTCTTGAACCAGCCATATCCCATCATGTGTTACAGAGTTACGGCCCCTGAAAGTGCAAAATTTGCCTATTTTGATCTTGTCTGCATGATAGCTGTTTCATTTATGAATTGATTTTAACTAAACTAGCACACAATTTGTACCACCACAAAATCTTGGTTCCTTTTTTGAACCAGCCATATCCCATCATGGGTGCCAGAGTTATGGCTCCTGAAAAGGCAAAAATTTCCTAATTTTTGTATTGTCTGCACAATAGCCGTTTCATTTATCATTTGATTTTAACCAAACTTACACACAATTTGTACCACCACGAGATCTTGGTTCCTTTCTTGAACCAGGCATATCACATCAAGGGTACTAGAGTTATGGCCCCTGAAAGGGCAAAAATTGGCTGTTTTGGTCTTGTCTGCATGATAGCTGTTTTGTTTATAATATAATTTTAACCAAAATTACACACAACCTGAAGCACCATAGGGTCTTGGTTCCTTTGTTGAACCACCCATATCCCATCATCTGTTCCAGAGTTATGGCCCCTGAAAGGGCACAAATTGCCTACTTTGGTCTTTTCTGTACAATAGCCGTTTCATTTATGATTTGATTTTAACCAAACTTGCACACAACTTAAACCACCATAAGATCTTGGTTCCTTTGTTCAAATTTGAATATGGGTCATGTCTAGTCAAAAATGAGGTCAGTAGGTCAAATCATAAAACATCCCTTGTGAACACTCTAGAGGCCGCATTTTAAGTCCAGTCATCATGAAACTTACTCAGAATGATTGCCTTGATGAAATCTTGGCCAAGTTTGAATATGAGTAATGTCAGGTCAAAAAGTAGGTCAGTAGGTCAAATCATGGAAAAACCTTGTGAGCACTCCAGGAGGCCAAAGTTTTGGTTTGATTGTCATCAATCTTGCTCAGAATGATCATCTTGACAATATCTCGGTCAAGTTCGAATATGGGTCATGTCGGGTCAAAAAGTAGGTCAGTAGGTCAAATCATAGAAAAACCTTGTGAACACTCTAGAGGCCACAGTTTTGGTCAGATCGTCATCAAACTTGCTCAGAATGATAATCTTAACAATATATGGGTCAAGTTCGAATATGGGTCATGTCAGGTCACAATGTAGGTCAGTAAGTCAAATCATAGAAAAACCTTGTGAATACACTAGAGGCCACAGTTTTGGTCCTATCATCATCAAACTTGCCCAGAATGATTATCTTGACAATATGTCGGTCAAGTTTGAATATAGGAAATGTCGGCTCAAAAAGTAGGTCAGTAGGTCAAATCAGAGTAAAACCTTGTGAACACACAAGTTTTGGTCCTATCATCATCAAACTTGTCCAGAATGATCATCTTGACAATGTCTCAGTCAAGTTCAAATATGGGTGTTGTCTGGTCAAAAATTAGGTCAGTAGGTCAAATCATAGAAAAACCTTGTGAACACACTAGAGGCCACAGGTTTGGTCCAATCATCATCAAACTTACTCAGAATGATCATCTTGATAATATCTTGGTCACGTTTGAATATGGGTCATGTCGGGTCACAAAGTAGGTCAGTAGGTCAAATCATAGAAAAACCTTGTGAATACACTGGAGGCCACAGTTTTGGTCCAATCAGCATCAAACATGCCCAGAATGATCATCTTGAAAATGTCTTGGTCAAGTTTGAATATGGGTCATGTTGGGTCAAAAAGTAGGTCAGTAGGTCAAATCGGAGAAAACCTTGTGAACACTCTAGAGCCTACCGTTATGCTCCGATCATCATCAAACTTGCCCAGAATGTTCATCTTGACAATATCAGTTTTGTCAGGTCAAAAAGTAGGTCAGTAGGTCAAATCATGGAAAATTCTTGTGGACACTCTAGTAGCAACATTTTCAGACTAAACTTCATGAAACTTGCTCAAAACAATCAACTCGACAAAATCTTAGTCAAGATCAAATATGGGTCATGTTTGGTCAAAAATAAGGTCGCAGGAAAACCTTGTGAACACACAAGAGGCCACATTTTAAGTCCATTCGTCATGAAACTTGCTCAGAATGATTGCCTTGATGAAATCTGGGTCAAATTCGAAAAAGGGTCCAGTCAAACAGCAGGTCAGTAGGTCAAATCATGGAAAAATCTTGTGAACACTGTAGCAGCCACATTTTGAGCCTGAACATCATGAAACTGGCTCCTAAAAAGCATCTTTACAAAATCTCAATCAAGTTCAAATATGGGTCATGTGTGGTCAAAAATGAGGTCAGTAGGTCAGGTCATAGAAAAATCTTGCAAAAACTCTAGATGCCACATTTTAAGTGCAATCTTCATTACATTTGCTCAGAATGATGCCTCTATGAAGTCTTGGTCAGGTTTGAATATGGGTCATGTCTGGCTAAAAAGTAGGTCAATAGGTCAAATAAAAAAAACTAAGTTTGTATAAACATGGACAATGACTGGATGTACCGTGTATAACAGAATAAAGGTCAGTGGTCCATAACTCATGGAGTTATGTCCCTTGGTAGGTGTTCAAAAATCAAAATGCTTTTTGCGCACTTTTATATTTTTGTTCCTATTTCAATGAAACTTATACCACACTTTGTCTCTAAGATAAGGTCCATAACCCTTGGATTTTTAAACATAAAAATTTTCCAGCTCTCATCTCATAGCCCTGTAGCAGAACTATAGTCAGATTATCTGACAGCTCTAGTTTTGATTAGTCATTCTTTTCAGTGATCTTCTTCTTCTTTTCAGGAGCTGGGTACACAGACCAGAAGATATTTTTCAACATTCTTTAAAATTCTGCACTTGCAGAATTGTACCCATTATTTGAAAATGATTGCATTTAACTAAATACACATCGTTCTGTCTTAATATTGATTACTAAGACATTATGATGTGGTAGTGGGTAAAACAGGTATTCCTGTACCGGGTAAGTGCCATTGGTAAAAGAGAAAATTTAATTTGTTAATTCTGTGAAAACAAAATAATTCTTTATATTTTGTTTGTTGCAACATCTGAAACAATTTTGTATGAAAGTTAATATTTTCTAAAACTTATAAATAGCATATGCTCACATAAAAAACTTTTATGGCAAAAATTATCAATGCACAAGTGGGTCTCTTCTTGGGATAATGCCTCCTTGCTGATCACGGTGTTTCCTTTGTATGATTGCAAATTGTGACTATTCAGTTTTGTTTCTTCATAAAACTACTATGTTTTTCTTTTCTTTTTTAGTATCGCCAAACAGATTTTCTATCTGAACATTCTTCTGTGAACAATTGTGTTTAACAATTATTAATATTCATAACTATTTTTACTGTACATTATAATTTTTGTGTTGGATTGAGGAATAAGGATGCCACGTTTGTTGAAGAAGTCTTTAAATCAAAGGAGAAAGGAAGACAGAGTTAGAAAGGAAAGAAGAAGACTTGAAGTATCAGATGTGGAATCTCCTGGTGTGGCAGCACAGATGGGTGTTATTGGTGTATCAGATGGGGGCCTAGCCCACCCTTTCCTTTCATCTGTTTCAGATGAAGGGCCATCTGTGTTTATGGGTGTTATTGGTTTATCAGATGGGGGTCTATCCCAGCCCACAAAAAAACCATCTGTGTTCATTGAAGAGTCACCTGAAATATGTCTGAAAATATGTCTGAAAATATGTCTGAAAATGTGTCTGATAATGTGTCTGAAAACTTGTTTGAAAACATGTCTGAATACTTGTCTGAAAATGTGTCTGAAAACTTGTCTGAAAACATGTCTGAATACTTGTCTGAAAACTTATATGAAAACAAGCCTGACGATCTTTCCAGTTATTGTTGCGAACCTTTTGAAAATGTTATAGAAAGTTCTTCAAATATCTGTATACATGAAACAAGGAGATCTTCTAATGTAAATTTAAGAGAACAGAACTGTTTGATGGATTCTAATAAGCCATTGTATAGTGCCATTCCAGCAAGTGAACAGGCTGAAAAAATGCTATGGAATCCTTCTAATGGTCCATTTAATTCTGTTAAATTTGAACTGGGATCTTTTCACCAAGGTTCTGAAATATTTAGCAATGAGTCCAGAGGATGTCAATGCACTGCAAATGCACTTTGTTCATTAATATATGCAGTGTACTCGGATATTTCTTGTAGTACAGATTTAGACAACATTCTTTTAGCTGGAGATTGTCTGTATGTTAAGATTATATGTGAATTAAAGGCTAAAGGTAAATTCAAAAGTAAGTTGCTCAACTTTGATGAACTTCCAAGATTAGTATCAATTTTAAACAAAGAAGTTGTTGTTAAAAAATCTGCTATTATGACAGGTCTTTGCACAGAACAGTTTGTCAATACCAGTTTACCTACTCTTCACCAAGCATTATACACTGCTTTACAATGTTCTTCAAATGTTTTGATAATGATAGGTTCAGTTTGTTCTGTGTTCAAGAGAGATTGCAAATATTTTATATTTGATTCACATTCTCATGGTTTCAATGGATTATCAGTTCCAGATGGAAAATCATTACTAGCTGCTTTCAGTTGTTTAGATGATCTAGTTACATTTCTATATGCTTTGTATGAAAGTATGATGATTTCCATTTCCACACAGTTCGAAATTCTTCCTATAGACTTTGACTTATCTGATCTTGAGCATAATTCAGCATTTGATATTGAAAATAGTGCAGAGTGTCATACTGGCACTCCACATGACTATGCTTGGAAATCTGTAACTTACAAGAGAAAGATGTCTGAAAGCCATATGAGGAATGTACATGCAGGAGAAGACTTTTTTGATGATACAAGTAGTGAAAGTCATGCAACCCTTATTGGCAAATACTTCAAGGATCAAAAACATAGACTTGAACAGAAGACTGGAAATAGCACAAAGGTAACAAAAAATCAAAAGATTAGGAACAAAGAAAAAACAAATAAGAAAAAAATTACAGACAGAAAAGAATATATGAGAGCTTATATGCAGAAACTGAGGCAGTGCTCTAACTTCAAAATAAAAGACAAAGAGTATACACTTCAATCTATGCAGAGTGCTAGACAATCTGAAGAATACCAAAAAAAGGATAGGGAATATACGCTTAAATCTATGAAGAGTGCTAGACAGTCTGAAGAATACAGAAAAAAGGATAGAGAATATACGCTTAAATCTATGCAGAGTGCTAGACAATCTGAAGAATACAGAAAAGAGGATAGAGAATATACGCTTAAATCTAAGCAGAGTGCTAGACAGTCTGAAGAATACAGAAAAAAGGATAAAGAATATACGCTTAAATCTATGCAGAGTGCTAGACAATCTGAAGAATACCAAAAAAAGGATAGAGAATATACGCTTAAATCGATGCAGAGTGCTAGACAGTCTGAAGCATACAGAAAAAAGGATAGAGAATATACGCTTAAATCTATGCAGAGTGCTAGACAGTCTGAAGAATACAGAAAAAAGGACAGAGAATATACGCTTAAATCTAAGCAGAGTGCTAGACAATCTGAAGAATACCAAAAAAAGGATAGAGAATATACGCTTAAATCTAAGCAGAGTGCTAGACAGTCTGAAGAATACAGAAAAAAGGATAGAGAATATACACTTAAATCTATGCAGAGTGCTAGACAATCTGAAGAAAACAGGAGAAAAGACTAAAGCTATGACAAAGGCATGTAAGAGAAGAGCTAGATTGATAGATGAATATAAAAGATGGGAAAGTGAAAAGAAACGAGAATATAGAAAAAGCCATGAATTCAAACAGAAAGACATTGATATACAAAATCGGTCAAAGAGGAAGGCAAGGTCAGATCCATATATATTAGAACAAGAAAGGGTTGCAAAACAACAATGGAGGTTAAATGAAAGAAACAAAAAAGTGAAAACATTACAGACTGTAAAAGAAAAGCTGCCAAGCGTAAAGATCCATCCTTTTCACAAAATGAAAAGATCAGCAGAAAGCGCAGAAATTGTGGTAGTGATATTGATGTTTGTATCGAAAAGTTTCACAAGAATATATCAGTTGGACCTGTCTATGTATGTAGTTGTTGTCAACAGACATGGTTTGAAGAGACTGTATCAAAAGCTAAAACATTTGTTTGTAAAGACAAGGAAAAATACTTAACAGGTGTGAAATCAGTCAATGAAGAAGAATGGATATGTTGCACATGCAAAGACAATATTAAATGTGGTAAAGTCCCAAAATTGTCTGTTTTAAATGGAATGAAGTGGCCACCAAAACCCAAAGAACTGGAGCTGTTTCCCCTTGAAGAACGCCTTATTGCTTTACGTATACCGTTCATGCAGATGCGAGAACTACCCAGAGGTCGCCAGTTATCAGTAAAAGGAAATGTTGTTAATGTACCTGTTGATATTCAACCAGTTGTAAATGCTTTGCCAAGACCGTTTGATGAAAATGTTACAGTTGCAGTGAAATTGAAGAAGAAGATGTCATTTAAGTCATATGTTTTCTCAGAAAATGTCCGACCATTCCATGTATTGTGTGCTTTGCACTGGCTATTGAGTGGTAGTGAATTGTACAAACATGCAAATGTTGAAATTGATCAGCAGTGGATAAAGAAAATCACAGATGAAAGCAATGAGACCCTTCATGCATTTTTGGAGTCACACAAAACACCTTGTTCAGAAACAAATGATGTTGGTTTTGATGATATTACTCATGATGAGAACCAAGCTGAGATTATACGTAATTTTTTCGAGTGGTGTACAGATGAATGTTCAAAATATGATATTGTTGATTTTGATGATGTTGTTAGTGAAATATGTGACAGTTGTTCAAGTGATCAGATTGATAATATTTCAAATGATAATACTTCTCATGTGGAAGAACTTTATGATTCAGATGCAGAAGAAATCACACAGGAAAATGTGGGAAATATTGATACACTATTGGATAATGCAGATCTTGAAAACAGAAACTCTACTTTCACATTTGCTCCTGGAGAAGGCCAGCGACCACTCAGTATATTTCAAGATGAAGATTCAGAATATCTTTGTTTTCCAACCATATTTTGTGGACAGAGGCGAATAGCTAATGATGACAGAGAAGTGCCTGTACATTATAGTGATATTGCAAAGTGGGAATTGAGAAGTCAGGATAGGCGGGCTGCTAACAGTGTACCCAATATATTTTTTAAACTGAAAAAAATACAAATGAAGCAATTGAACGATAAAGCAAACCTTGCTGTTAGAAGGTGTCAGACTGGAACAAATAAGATTACTGCTGTACAAGCAAGAAACTCAGAATGCATTGACAGTATTGTAAAAAATGATGAAGGTTACTATTTGTTTAAGCAGCTAAGAAATTCTCCTGCATATTTAGAATCTAGAAAAAAAGATGTTTATGCTATGATTAGACAGTTGGGTTTGCCAACTTGGTTCATGTCATTGTCCTCGGCTGATACAAGATGGATTGACCTTTTGAAAATGTTAGCCATCTTAAATAAAAATTTGAAATACACTGATGATCAAATTGAAAACTTGACTTGGGAACAAAAGATAAAACTTATTCAGTCAGATCCAGTCACTTGTTCCAGGTATTTTGAGCACAGAGTTAAAGATTTCATCAACACAGTTCTAAAGAGTGAACACGAACCTCTTGGAAAAGTTGTTGATTACTTTTTTAGAGTGGAATTTCAGCAACGTGGATCGCCACACATTCACATGATTGTATGGGTACAAAATGCCCCAAAATTCAATGTGGATTCGGATGCAGAGTTGGCTGTTTATGTGGATCAGTATCTGAAATGTTCTCTAGACAATCCAAACCTTGGTCGTTTAATAGAACTTCAAATTCACAAACATTCTAGAACGTGTAGAAAACGAGAAGATAAAATATGTCGATTTGGTTATCCTCTTCCACCTCTTTCCAAAACTATGGTCTTGCAGCCTCTGGAAACCGAAAAAGACAAGTATTATAAACTGTACCAAAACATACAGAAAACAATGAACAATAAGAAAGATGGATATGATATGTCTTATGAAGAATTTCTGAAAGATGTTGTCCAAATGAGTGAGAAAGAATACATTAAATGCATTAGAAGTTCCTTAAACTCTTCAAAAGTGTTTTTGAAAAGAAATCCGAGTGAGATCCGTGTAAATTTGTACAATGATAGTGTGTTAAAAGCATGGAAGGCAAACACTGACATTCAATTTGTGTTAGATCCATATGCTTGTGCTATGTATATAGTTTCATATATTAGTAAATCTCAAAGAGGGATGAGTAATTTGTTGCATGCAGCTGCAAAAGAAGCTAGGAATGGCAATATGGATCTCAAAAGACAAGTTAGACATATTGGAAATGTATTTTCAAACAGTGTTGAAGTAAGTGCACAAGAGGCAGTTTATCTGGTACTGCAAATGCCATTGACTAAAAGTTCAAGGAGTGTTGTCTTTATAAATACTTCACTTCCAAACCAGAGAGTACAGCTATTGAAACCAAGATCAGTGCTTGATGAATTGCCAGCAGACTCAACAGATGTAATGTCAGACAATAAAATTAAAAGATACTCAAAGCGCCCAAAACTTTTGGAAAATTATTGTTTAGCTGATTATGTGTCAGAGTTGGAAGTAATTTATCCTAATGGTCAGAATGACAATAAAGATGAGGAAGGGCAAGATTATGAGAAAGATGCAGAAATGTCAGATGAAGAAAGCTTTGGTGATGGTGAAACTGTTTTAACTTTAAAGAATGGCATAAAAATCAAACGATGTCGTAATTCTAAAATAATTAGGTATGTGAGATTCAATCGCAAAACAGATGAAGAGAACTACTATAGAGAGAAACTTTTACTTTTCCACCCATGGAGAAAGGAAGAGACTGACTTACTTGGAACATATAGAACATATAAAGAACACTATGAGTCTATCAAGCATGTGATAGATCATAAATGCTCAACTTATGAACATCATGCTGAAGAGTTGGAATTAGCAAGAGACTTGGCAGAAATGGAATATGATGCATTTGATGAAACTGCACCAAGTACACAACAAGTTGAAGGTGATGATGCTGAAATGGAACCAATTCAGTCAGAAGAATTTATATATTTTAATCCCGATAGACCTGAACATAGAGATTATGATATAGGGACTGAAATTGGCTGTTATGTTTCTGCACCCCAAATTGATGTAAATGAAAATATCCTGTCAGATATTGATTATAGAAAGCTCCTGCAGTGTTTAAATTGTAAACAAAAACAGTTTTACTATCATGTGATTCACTGGATTAAAACAAAGGATGCCCCTTTATATGCATTTCTTTCTGGTGGAGCTGGTGTTGGGAAAAGTCTAGTTATTAGAGCATTGTATCAGACTTTGTTTAGAATATTAAATTTGAAAGAAGGAGAAGATGTGGATCATACAAGGGTTCTTCTATGTGCATTTACAGGAAAAGCAGCATTTAATATTAATGGTTCTACCATCTCATCTGCATTTAAACAAAAGTATAAGCAGTCAGATCAAACATTAACTTGTGACAGTCTGAATACCTTTAGATCAAAGTACCGTGATTTGTCAGTTGTGATAATTGATGAAATTTCAATGGTTAGTAATTCTATGTTGAATTTTATTGATCAGAGACTTCAAGCATTGAAAGGAACAAGAACACCTTTTGGTGGTGTTAGCATTATTGCTGTTGGTGATCTTTACCAGTTAAAACCTGTGAGTGGTGATTGGATATTTAATGACATGAAACATGATGCGGCTGCTTTGTCACAAAATCTGTGGAAAGACTTATTTACTATGTTTGAATTAACAGAAATTATGAGACAGAAAGATGACCTTCAGTTTGCAGAATTGTTAAATAGATTAAGGACCAATTCCTTGACTGCTGAAGACAAGACTAGATTTAAGCAGTGTGAAATTACTACAAATGATGTTGAGTATCAGAAAAATGCACCTCACCTCTTTGCAGAAAACTATTTCATGCATGTTTTTAATAATGAAATTATAAGAAGTATGGCAACAGAAAAGGTTGAAATACCATGCATGGATAAATACGTTTCACCTAAGCTATCAAAAGAAAAGATAGACTGTGCCCTTAAGAACCTTAAGAATGTAACAGATTCAAACCAAACAGCAAGTTTACATTGCTCTTTAACAGTTGTTGTCGACATGCTTTATGATTTAACAATAAACATAAAAACAGAAGATGGACTAGCTAACGGAGCTTCATGTGTAGTTAAGTTTATTGAGTATAAACTACAAACCACACGACGCCCAAGCATAATTTGGGTTCAGTTTGATGACAAGAAAGCAGGAATGGAAACAAGAATCAAATACAGAAACAGGGGACTTTATCATAGTGGTATCGATGATATTTGGACACCAATTTTTGATGTCAACAGGTCATTTACATACAACAGAAAGACATTTCAGAGAATTCAGTTTCCTTTGCAACCTTCTGCAGGGCGTTCGGTACATAGAGCCCAGGGGAGTACCCTTGAAAGAGTTGTCATTGACTTATCGCAACGTAAAATCCGTAAAGTTCCACATTTACACTATGTTGCACTTAGCAGAGTAAGGTCGATAGAAAAGCTTCAGATCCTTAACTTTAATGAAAAAGCATTACAAGTTGATGATCAAGTTAAGTAGAAGTAAAACAAAGATCAGGAATTGATACAATTAACTTACTCCACCCATAAAAGACACCAAAGGGAAAGAAATACAAACATTAAGCGACCAGACCATAATGGAAACCCAAACAAAGGAAGGCCATAAGGACAGTTACTTTCCCACAAAATGGCCATATGGCCATCCAAAACCAAAAGACACAAGTGATACACACAGTAAGTAACAAACAACAACATAAATAAATCGCCACAGAAGAGCCGCCTTGGAACGGTCAGTGGAAGATTTCCACTGGGGGGCTTAAATCGATTTTACGTGGCCACAATCCTCGCCCTTACTTCCGTCGCGATTTAGACAAATAATTTGTTCAGTCCGCATGAAGGCCTCCTAACTCATCAGTGCAACATCTCCGTGAACACAAAAATCAAAGAACCACAGAGGTGAGACAACGGTGAGGACTCGACAGCAAGAAACCACTGAAATGCTGGAGCAAAAGAAAACCAACAGTTAGACTCCGATGAGCCCGACCAGAGACAGAGCATCAGGCACCAACCAACATTACCTTGAATTAGATCTCTCTAATTCTCAATAAGCCTTTACGTTGGAGCCGTCATAGAATCTGAGGCCTGACCCACCGGCGTGCAATTAAAGAGGGAAGCAAAGTTGCCAACCGTGATTGGGTTAACTACCATGCATGCAGTCTGTCGTATAATATCCATGTTGTACCCAATCTTTTTATATCGAAGAATGATTTTACGAAATTGGGTGCTGAAGTCATTGCGGTTATATATTTTTCTGAATTTATATGCTAAGTCACCATAAAATTCGGGTTCCGATAGACCTTGTTGCAGAAGAGATTTAAGTCCAATATTGAATTTTGAAATTAAATCAGAATGGCGTCTATAAAATTTTGAAAAGGCTTTGCGTAGTTTATGGTACCGATAACCCTGATTAAGGAGTTTAGCCGTTAATAATTTATTACGAGTGTTGAAGTCAGTTACATGACTACACACTCTAGCAAATCGAATTAATTGCGAAATATAAACGCCATAGGATGGCGCACGAGGAACATCACCATCCAAAAAAGGAAAATTTACAATCTCAAAATCAAAGTCATCGCGTTTATCATAAATTTTGCACGAAACAAATCCATCTACAATAGACAGATGTAAATCCAAAAACGGGGCCTCGGTATCAGAAGAATTTGCTTTATTTAACTGAAGTTCAAGGGGGTAAATCTGACTGATCAAACCATCAAAATAGGTATTATCAATATTTAATAAATCATCTAAATATCTTGAAGTAGAGCTAAAAGCTTCAATAATTTCAGATTGGTTATCAATGGAAAGCGACAAAATGAAGTCTCTTTCATAACAATACAAGAACAGATCAGCCACAAGAGGTGCGCAATTAGTACCCATCGGAATACCCACAATTTGTCTAAATAACTTAGTACCGAATCTAATATAAATATTGTCAAGTAGAAAGGTGAGGGCATCACACACTTTCTGACATGACCAAAGTGTATAATTCTTATGCTCTTTAGAAGTGAAAAATGCATTTCTGACATTACATGCAAGATAGAGAGAATCTTCTCTGTGAAAAGTCCATTCAATTAAATCATTAAGCTTTTCTTTTATAAGATTATGAGGAAGTGTAGTGTAAAGAGTGGAAAAATCGTAGGTAGACAGACTAGAAGCACGAAAATGTCTAGATTTCAATTTATTTAAAACCTCATTCGAATTTTTTATAGACCAAAACAGATTTCTTCCTGATCTTTCAAAGACTTTATCACAATATTTAATTACATGCGTTTTAATAGCAGTAAGACAGGAAGTTAATAATTTAGAAAGTTCAGTGGTAGTGCAAGAGCTAGAATTTGCAATAAACCGTGCTTTGTAAGGTTTTTTATGAAGTTTTGGTAACCAGTATAGCGTAGGAAGCTTGTCTTGGCCTTCGTTAACACACACAGCAAACTTGGTGGCTGAAAGACAAACATGTTTATCTACTATAACTCTCTCTTCAGCTAAAGGCTGAAGTTCATAGGCCATAGTACCACCAAGCTCCTGCTTAAGGGTGTTAACATAGTGGAGCCGTCACACAACGACGACGTTGTTAGCGGCCTTGTCTGCAGGGGCCAAAACAAACTTCTTATGAAATTCTTGAATACCTAGTTTAAGATGACGTAAAGACGTCTTGGGCTTAGGAGGTAATAAGTTAGTATTTTGAGAATAGAAAGAAATGCGTTTATTTACTAGTTTTAAAATGCTAAGTTTCCAGTCCTTAAGGGCTTTATGCTCAACATACTCTCGCTTACACCATCGATTACCGAATTCATTCAAGGAAGCAGCGATTTCATCTCTACATTTACTGAAATCAATTTTAGAAGGAAACCGATATTTCGGTCCTTTAGAAATTATATTCCTTATCCTAGAATCAGGAATAATTTTCAAATTGCCAGTAATTACATGACCAGCAACAGGATAGCAATACTTTGAGTTTTTACAATCACATGAATCAGGAGTATTAGTATCAATATCAAGATCTGAAACAAGTTTATTGAAATTAAAAATGATAGATCTAACAGGTTTGTTATATTTATAGCAAATTATATTTAAAGCTGAAATGCAGCGACTGCATGAAACAGCAATGCTTCAACTCTGCGATACTTCTTTAGAATTGATAGATCCAGTTTCACATTTCAAAGTTGCTTTCAATAATTGTAGATCCTTGAATCTTCATTTTGATGATATTAGACATGACAAAAATCTGTTGTCAACCCACGTATTTGGATTAGCAGAAACACGACTACACCAGCCTGATAATGATAGTGATTATGCAATACAAGGCTATTGTTTGATACGAAACGACCAGATTGGATACAATTCTTCCAAAAGACCTCCTCATGGATTAGCAGTTTATGCTAAAGATGATACCATTATAACACAGGATAGAAAGTATAGTTCAGATACATTGGAATTCATTATGATAACTGCCAGGCATGTCTCAATTGAAAGTCAGATAGTATTTTTGTATAAGTCACCTCAAATGTCTGACAGTAATCTTCTTTCTTGTCTGAACAAGGAACTCATTCCATATTTTACCCCATCAAAGCCATTGGTGATAATTGGAGATTTCAATATTGACATTTTGCTAAAACCTAACATCATTAAGAAATTAAGTGAAAGGTTTTCAAGCAAAATGCTAATAAATGAATGTACCACAGATCATATGACAATGCTTGATTTGATATTTTCGAATTTTGATTTATCAGATGTTGATGGTGCAGTTGGGACATGTGAGACATACTGGTCAGACCACAAAATAGTTTTTCTACACTTAAAATCCACATAATTCAACACATGTCACCCGCTCAGTTTTGAATGTATAATACCAACTTTTCAAATTAAGGTTGTTGTTTTTTACTCATTGTCTTGGTGAAATTGAAATGGAGGAATCTATTGGGCAGATCATTGTGTACTTCACTGTCTCGCTTTACAACTTGGAAATTGTATCACATGATTGTCAATGCTACTTTGAAGTGTACTCACCCGCCTAATACAATGCAGTACCTACCCCTTAAAGGTAGGTATTGCTGGTGGTTTGTGCATGATAAGGGTGGCCACCACTGACTGACATCAGGAAATGAAGAGCCTTGTAAAACCCCACATTATCTAGAGAAAAGTGGAGTTTACAGGGCTTTTTTCCCCATTTTCTCACTCAAAACATAGACTTTGTATGCTGTTGATGCTTTGTTTGTTTGTTTGTACAGGCTAGTCTGGCCCAGAAAGTATGTACACTCCATATTTTCCAGTTTTGCGGTGTATTCCTTGCTTCCAAAGGATAACCCTTTTATAGAACATATTTAAAGGCCCAGTCAACACTATTTAGGTCATTTTTGAGCCGGTCAGTTTACCTATCCACCCTTTTTTCCTGGGCAGGCTTATGCCTAAGCTGTCAACCAGTACAGTGCTCATTCTTTTGCCCGAAACTGACAACTCTCGAATCAGCGGAAGGGAGACAATGACTAGAGAAGATTTCATGATCAGTCTTCACGAAAGAATGTTGCTGGCGTCAGCAGGTATTGAACTCCCGTCCTCCTGATTACCAGTCAGACGCACATCTGACTGAGCTACTGAGGCTGGCATGTTATTGATGCATGTTTTGGTTTGGTTATATTAACCCATATACTCCTAGCCACCCTTTTATTGGACATGGGTAAATAGTGATTACCCAGATTAGCACCACAGAGTGTGGCATATGATCTGGTGTACAGTGTTTGCTCAAAGTACATGCATTGTTGACAACTTTCCTCCAAACCAACTTTACACCCCTATAATTGGAAATGGACCACCTCAAACTAATTTGGTGGGTGATTCCATTGTCGTATATGGGTTAATGGTAATTACTACTGGATTCAGTTAGGTGTATTGCAAAATAATTGTAAAGAGTATTAACCCTTATACGCTGTTCACAACAATCCTTAGCTTTGCAAACAATATAGATCCAGATGAAAAAGCCATCTGATCTGGATCTACACAGTTTGTCATTTAGTTTCGAAATTTGAATGAAAACAATATATCATATAATCAGATTGGCTGACAGTAAGAACTGGGCATGACTAATTTAAATATTCAGCAGGATATGGATTAATTTCTTTTCTTATACACAAGCTTTTGTTGCCTTCATATTAAACCTCTAACAAGACACTTTTTAAGGGAATATAGACTTGTACATTCTGTAGATTTGTCATGATATTTTTAATTCTGTCTAAAACATACTGTGAGTGAGTGAGTTTTAGTTTTATGTCCCACCAACAGCTAAGGTCATACGGAGACGGGACCTCGGTTTAAAGACTCATCCGAAAGTCTGGAGAAGCCTGGAATCGATCCTGCGATCTCTGGTTTGCAAGGCGAGTAGCGTAACCACTGCACCACGGAGGCTTCTAATAAAACATACTGTATTGTATTCTTATTTACGACTGTGTTTTGTCATGTGAATCTATTGTTCCTTATATGGAGAACAGGCTACCCCAGTATTTTGAATTCTGTCAAATAATATATTTTATTGTTTTCTTAATTGCAACAATATTTTGAAATGGAAATCCATTGTTACATGTAAAGGCTGAAATTAGATTTTCCTTAAAATGTTCCAAGTTACCATTTTCTAGATAATTGCAAGATCAGGAAAAGCTTTGTTGAAATTTAAGAGAATAAGTTGATGCATCTGTATTCTGTGGAAAGACTCACATTATTTTTACCTGTTCTTTATATCCGATTTTGTGCTCCTTAAGTTTCTATTTGGCATATATCACCTCATAGATTCCACACATCTTAATCTGTCTTATTTTATTCCTTATTCTCATATTTATGCCCACTGTATCAGAATTAATTCTTTGTGGCTTTTAGATAGATGTAAGAACCACAATGTTTATGGCAGAAAGGTAACTTAATCTATATAAGCCTCAAAGATACAGGTCAGACAAAACTTAGGAAACTTCAATGTGTGACTTTTTGATATGTAAACAGCTATATTTCAAGCCAGCTGTGTTTCTCATGTAAATTTTGTTATACCATGCAATACGATTGTTAACCACTGTGTCAAAAGGAGCTACAGATATTGATTTCTTTGTCAAATTATGACATCATCATGAACATAGAATTACAGCATAGATTCAACAAGTCTTGTGCACCACCATGCCCTTCAAGATTTCATCCTGAAGAGTTCACCTGGTTCAACGGATGTACAACTATATTGACAACCCTGGATCTATGAAGATATTTATATCACTCAGGTAAACAACCATGTCTTGCTTTTCATCACAGTTTGCCTTTCTTCAGTTTGTTATATTCCTTTCTAAACATCAGTAATGATTTTCTTGTACACAGATCAGCGACACAGGGCCATCTTCACAGGAATATTACGCAGTTGACTCCCTACCAAAATAGCTGAAATCTTTCTGCTCTGACGGACAAGATGGCTGCCATAGCTAAAAAATAGAAAAACATCTTCAAACGACAACCCCTCCTGTAACCTTGGGCCAATTTCATTCAAACTTCATAGGAGTTTTGCTTAGATGACCGTCTACCCCATAGCTAAAAATAGAAAAACATTGTAAATTTTCTTCAAACACGAACTCCTCCTAAACCTTGGGCCAGTTTTATTCAAACTTCACAGGAATGTTACATAGGTGACCCTATACCAAAATAACTATAATCATTCCACTCTGATGAACAAGAAGGCCCCTTTTCTTAAAATAGAAAAAATATTCACGCGTCAACTCCTGTACCCTTGGGCCAATTTCATTCAAACATCATAGGAGTGAGTGTTTGAGTTTAAGTCTTACCAACAGCTAGTGTCATACGGTGACAGGACCTCGGTTTAAAAAGACTCATCTGAAAGTCTGGAGAAGCCGGGATGGATCCCTGGTTTACAAGGCAAGAAACATGACCACTTCACCATGAAGGCTTCTAAATTTCATTGGAGTGTTTTGTAGATGACCCTCTAGGAAAATAGCATAAGCGATTAACAAATGGCTACAAGAGCTAAAAATAGAAAAAAAAAACATTGTAAATTTGCTTCTAAGGTGAACTCCTTCTAAACCCTTGGGCCAATTGGATGCAAATTTCACAGAAATATTGCCTAGGTGACTCCCTACCAAAATAGTGTAAACTCATTCTACTCTGATTAACAAGATGGCAGCCAGAGTTAAAAATAAAAAAAAAAATCTTCAAACGCCATTCCTCCAGTACCATTGGACCAATTTCGTTTAAACTTTGAAGTAATGTTGCTTAGATGACCCTCTACCAAAAAAGCTAAAACAATCCTGCTCAGATGTACAAAATGGCCACGGGAGCTAAAAATAGAAAAATATTGTAAATATGATTCAAACATGAACTCCTCCTAAAACCTTAGGCAAATTTGATTAAAACTTCACAGGAATGTTGCCTAGGTTACGCCCTACCAAATAAGCTAAAATCACTCTGCTGATGAACAAGATGGCCACCAGAGCTAAAAGTAGATTGTACTTGAGGCAGTGACACTCAGGTGAGCGAACCAGGGCCCTCTGGGCCCTCTTGTATATTTTTTGCTTGGACCTTTCCTTATTTTGGCTCTAAACATAGATTGCGGGTGTTCTTTAGAACTCCCTCAATGAGGCTAGTCTATTGAATACCAAGAATGTGTGATTTTGAGCAAATAAAAATAGATTGTGGGTGCTCTTTAGAACTGTCTTGTTGAAAAACATCACGAAAACATGCCTATATAGTTTTGACCCCCTTGAACCCCACTTTTATATAGTAAAAATGGGGTTTCTGGGGGTATACCTTATTTTTCTTATTTCTGCTTTAAAATATAGATTGTGGGTACTCGTTAGAACCGCCTCGATGAGGCGGTTGTAACGAGTGCCCACAATCTATATTTTGAGCATAAATAAGAAAAATATCGCAATTTTTCATCATAAAATTTTCATTTTTTTGGCTATAAAGGTGGCAATGTATTTGTATAGGCCTGTTTGCATAATGATCACTTCTTTTCTTGTAGATTCTGATTGAGGGTGTGGTTGGCAATGGTTACCAAGGTGACATAGCTATTGATGATCTCTCCATGACACCAGGCTGCAGACCTGCCACACGTAAGCAGTTAATTTTCTTCAGCAATTTGATGGAAATTGTATACACTCATTTATCATATATCATTCGCGTCTGAGAATGTAATAACGCCATATAATAAATTCAATAATCCATATTAAATATACAAATTACTTAGATACACCCTGTAACGTTACATGTACGACGTCCTTAACGATGTCGCATTTATTAACGTCTGAATATTGGCATTTCTGTTAAATAATCTTGAATAAAATGCGTTTTAAATGTCATATGATAAATAGAATCTTGCATTTGTGTTCAAGTATTATTGAATTTATTACATTTGTTGAGAAAAAGGGATAAAATGCTCGGCAAAGCCTCGCATTTTATCCTTTTCCTCAACTTGTTTAATAAATTCAATAATACATGAACACTCATGTAAGATCCTCTATATCTTTGTCTCTGTGATTTGGATATTTAGTATGATTCCGGTGTTCAGATTGGTTAGGGAGAAATTATATCCTTATCTCATCATATTAACAAGCCTCATTCAATTAAACCCCTTTTAAATTTTTTCTTAGAGGACAGTGGTGTTTACATGGATATGCATAATTTCTACTTCAAAATATTAAGTGTGGGTATGAGTACCAAAAATCTTTGTTAGCAGCATTTGTAACGAAAAATTACAGGTTTATCTTATGAGGCCATTCTAATGATACATTCAACATACACCACAACCTCTTTATAACACTATTGTTGGGGTCCAAAGCAGAAACCATGTTAGTTAAACAAATGTGTCATATCCAAACAAAAATGTGAAGATTATATAGAAAAATGACCATTTATGGTCATTTTTCTGTATAATCTTCACATTTTTGGGATCCATCTTGAAACCGTCTTATATTCAAAATCGTGTTATAACAAACTGTATTATAACAAACCTTTTTATAATAAAGTTGTGGTGTACATTTTCAAGATCAAAGAAGAAACTCTAACTAAATTATCATATTTCTTATCTAGAGCTCTGGAATCAATTCCTTTGGGACTCAAGAACCGGTGTTCAACTCAGCCATAGTGAGTGAACCACCAGTGTTCAGTGAGATCATTGTGGTGTCACTGTATTGTTCACATACAATTTTATTTTGATTACAGAGACCCTTCCAACTGGCACCCCTGGCCCACCAACCACCCCCAACCCCTGTGGAACTGGATTTAAATGTATCAGTGGTGGAGGTTGTCTTCCTAGCTCCAAAGTTTGTGACTTTGTAAGTCAGTGTCCGGACAAATCGGATGAGGCTAAATGTGGTATGTAACCTTTTGCTTCTCGGCGGAACGAAATTTTTTGATTCAGCTCATTAGAAAAGCGTACTTATGGTAAAGGAGATCAGCAGAGCCTCAGGCGAGCCTGCGCGTACGTGCAGTCTCGCCAGAGCCATTGCTACTCTCAGACATGCAGACCATACTTTTAGGTTCACTCAAGAAGTCATGCATGGAGCCATATTTGTCGGTTGTGAACACTTACATTTGAAGAACATATTAATTGGAAAATGCTGAGGGCCATTATTGAAATGGTAATTCTAACAAATGTCCACAACATTTACTTCTGTGTATACCGTAAAAATCCTAACAGTTCAAACACCTTGAAAACTTGCTGTAATTCTCCAGAAATTTCAACAAATTTGTTTCTTGATCCAGCAAGGAGTCTAAAAGGTGCAGACAAAATGGTAAACAGTGTAGACCTTGATCAGACTGCTCCAGATGGAGCAGTCTGATCTGGGTCTACGTTGTTTGCTTAGGCCTATCTGCCAATTACGGTAAGCCCAGTCTTGCCAGAGCCATTGCTGCTCAAATTCATATAGAGGTTTGTTCATGTACGAGCGATATCATACATGTAGCTATATTTGTTGGTTGCCCACACTTGCATTTATAGAACATATATCAGAGAATGCCAAGGGCCATTTTCTCATGGGCTTACAATTCACAAATTTCCACAACATTTATTTCTACTTATAAGCCCAGTCTTGCCAGAGACATGTAGAGGAGACTCAGAGGTCAGTTCATGCAAGAAGTCATACATCTAGCCAGATTAGTTGGCTGCACACTTTTGCATTTGAGGCTGCACACACTTGCATTTGAGGTTGCGCACACTTGCATTTGAGGTTGCGCACACTTGCATTTGAGGTTGCGCACACTTGCATTTGAGGTTGCGCACACTTGCATTTGAGGTTGCGCACACTTGCATTTGAAGAACATTAACCCATTGTATACTAGTGGAGTCTTCCATTGCTTTACATTGGACAAGTCCATTTGTCATATAAGGGGTGTCAGGCCTATTTTTTCGTTTTTGTTCTATTTTTAATGGAAAATTCTTTTAGCGAATAGTGCAGGCCCTGATTAGACACTGCAGAATGTCTGATCTGAACCTGCACTATTCGCCAAGGTACCCCTTTAGGGGTCGCCTGCATGTAATGTGTTAATTAGAAAATGCTATGGGCCATTTGTCTAATGGGGAGGTGGTTCTAACAAAAATCCATAACATTTGTTCTAGCAAATGTCCACAACATTTGTTCTAACAAATGTCCACAACATTTGTTTCTTGGAGTAATTAAATGAGAGAACAACCTTCTAGAATCTTTTGTAATATACCTTATTGGGATTCTTTATTGCAGACAATTCTATCCAATCACAACATTTGTCATCTGCTTTGTCGTCTGCCACTCACTTTAAAACTTACATTGTTGCTAACAGTGTGGACCCCAAACATACTGCTCCTAGGCAGTCTGATCAAGGTCCACACTGTTTGCCTGCAAACAGTAAGTTTGAAAAGTTTACAAGAAGATTCAGTAGACTACATAAACAAACATCATTATGAAAACATGCCTATACAAATACATTGTAAATTTTACTGCCGAAACACGACAGTTTTAAGATGAAAAATTATGATATTTTTTTTCTCAAAATATAGATTCTGGGCACCCATTAGAACCGCCTCATCGAGATGGTCCTGAACCGCCTCATCGAGGTGGTTCTAACGAGTACCCACAGTCTGTAATTTGGAGCAGAAATAAGAAAAATAAGGTTTACCCCTGTAAATCCCAGTTTTACTGCACAAAAGTGGGGTTCAAGGGGGTCATAAATATATAGGCGTATTTTGTTGATGTTTTAAGCTTCAGTTCCCCTTGGCAGCTTATGGGCCAAATTTTTAGGTATAAAGGCTTACATTATAATCATTGTTCTCTGAATTTCATTTGTGATTGTTACTTTTTTGTGTTTACATGTAATTGTTTTGTCACTCAAGGAACTTGTACGTTTGAGAGTGGCCAGTGTGGCTGGAATGATGTCAGCAGTGGACGCTACAACTTCAAGAGATTCCAGGGGTCATCTCCGGGGTCTGGTGGACCATCTGCGGACCATACTAAGAACACTGCAGCAGGTAGGGACTTAACACAGTAGTAGTTTAGGATTTAACACTGAAAATGCCGAGAAAAATCTACATCTGAAAATGTTGTCTGCTTATGTCATCTGCCGAATCTTCTTGCAAACTTTTTAAAATATTTTTGCATACAGGCAAATATGAACCTAGAGGAGCAGTCTGATCTGTGTTCACACTTTTGCAAAAATGAGTTTTTAAGTAACTGGCAGAAGACAAAGCAGACGACAGTTGTCATAATTGACATTTTATGGATTAACAAACTTGCCATAAATTGTTGGTACTGACACATTGAATCTTGTTTCAAGGCAATGATGGGTAAACCAACAGCAGACACTACTAAGAGTATTGCAGTATGTAGGGACTTGCATAATGCATGATTTTTATTTGTATATAACAATGTTGCTGTAAATTTTAAGTACACAATATAATGAGTATTTCTTAAGACTGTGGGAGAGAGTGAGTAGGAGGGGGGAAGAGTTGCTGTAGATCAGCTGCAGCTTTTTAACCCAATAAACCAGTACAAATATCTGTGCAAACAGCGTCAATCCAGATGACTCAAAATATGGTGTCTGATAAGGGTCTTCACTATTTGCTATTCTGTTAATGATTAAAAAACAGCTCATTGTAGGTAAAATACTTTCAAAGGGACTGCGAAACTCATGAAAAATCATTAATTTTGAAAACTTTTTCAGGTTACTACATGTTGGTGGAGGGAGCACAAGGGAATTTCTTCTCCAGGGCTCGCATGGAGACCCCAGTTCTAGGGGCCACGGGACCCAGCTGTCAACTGCAGTTTTACTACCACATGTTTGGTATAAAAGCAGGTAAGACTACTATATAACAATGTGGTTTAATTGGGGGTCAAGATTATATTGTCATGTTTTCGTGATGGACGGGTTAAAGGGGGTATTCATTATTTGCCCTATTTTTGCGCAAAAAAAAACAATGATTGTTAGGTACTTGTTACAACCACCTCATTGAGGGGTTCTGACAAGGACCAACAAGCTATTTTTTAACTAGAAATAAGAAAAAAATAGCAAATATTTTAAACAGGAGACTTACCATTTTAACACATGGGTTTGTTATTGTAATGTTTTATACACATCGCTATACGTTGAGCCAAGAAATTGGCTGGTTATTCAACAATCATTTTGTCAAACTTGATACAGTAGAACTTCGATGGCTCGAACAATGATGGCTCGTTTACCATGGATGAGTCGAATCCATTCTTGAGCCCATAGCGAAATCCTCTACATAAGAAATAGTGGAGGATAATTAAGAAGATTTTAGTCTTTTATCTTGCAAATGTAATGCTGTGTGTACTCATTAGAATCGCCTCGATGAGGCGATTCTAATGAGTACACACAGCATACATATTCATTATAGAAAACCGAAAAGATGTCTAAAAGTATCTCGTTATGCCTCCTGACAGTAACCTCAGTGGCTCGAACTCCCCCTGTCTTGAACAGATTTTCGAGGTCCCAAAGGTGTTCGAGCCATTGAAGTTCGACTGTAGATGAAAAATGATAGTCATACCTGGGGATCTGGTGTGAGATTTGCCATGCGTGCAGCAAGTCAGCTACCTCGAAGGGGGTCACTTATGTTGATGTTGCCCCTGTACCTGCATGTTAACCCTTATCATTTAAGCCACACCCATTTTTGTCTATCAACCAGTCAAATTACTTGATGTAATTTATTGCTACAAATTCATAAGCTGAATTCCAAACAGTGTAGATCCTGATCAGATGGCTTCTTCAGAAGCCATCTGATCTGGATCTACACTGTTTGCAAAGATAGGGGTTGTCGTTAACAGCAAGATAAGGGTTAATCATGCTGATGAAGAAGAAGAAATAGAACATTCAAAAGGTCTACACAGACTTTTTATTTTATTTCCAGGAAACATGAGAGTTCTGGTGGTTAATACCAAACAGCCGACACAGAAAACATACATTTGGAGTAAGAATGGTAACCAAGGCAACTCCTGGAAGATGGCCACGGTTGATGTTGGACAGTTACCAGCAGGATATAAGGTTGGTCCTTTTCCTGCTTCGTTGTTTTTTTGCTTGTATACTACATGTATATACAAACAAACTTTGAAAATATGATTTATAAATGCATGATTGTAGATGTGCAATAAAGCTATATATAGGTTGCTTCTTGGAAACAATTGACCTTTATATGCATAGCGACCCATTTTTGAGACATTGGCAAACAGTGTAAACCCAGATCAGATGCCGCTGATTGCGACATCAGATCTGAATCTACACTGCTTACTTAAAGTACATACATTTTTGTAAAACTGGAATTTGCAAGACTGTTCATCTAAAAAGTAACCTCAACCTATGTTTTGAGAAAAACTAAGAAAAATATCACAGAAAATAACCATTTCAGAGATATGAGAACTCCAAATCAAACTAAAAAAACTAATTTGAGCCAGTGCACAACAAAATCTACAATAAGTGCTGGGCGACCAGCGAAGACTCGGATGACCCTGCGCATCTGTGCAATCTGATCAGAGTCTTAGCTGTTCCCATGAGTCTTCTATAGCCTCTGGGCTATTCATAGGGCAACAAGGCAATGCTCCGACTAGGCTGACCGGACGAGCCGGCTGAACTGAGTCTTTGACCATAGCACAGGTCTTTTTGTAGGTTTTGTCATGCGCCAGCTTATTTTATAAAAAACTTCATTTCAGGTTCAGTTTGAAGCCCTGCCACCTACATCATCGTTCAGTGGAATAGCCAATTCTGACATGGCAATTGATGACGTCTCTTTTATAAACTGTGCTGCTACTGCTGTTACTAATGCTAGTAAGTTGAACTCTCCTTAGTAATTGTCCTGCTGAATATCTTAATATGCCACACCCACTACAGATTATCAACCAATCAGAATACTTGATGCAAATGACTGCAACAAATTCACAATCTGAATGGCAAACAGTGTAGATCCTGATCAGATGGCTTCATCAGAAGCCATCTGATCTGGATCTTCACTGTTTGCAAAAGTAGGGGTTGTCGTGATCAGCAGGATAAGGGTTAACCTTAAAATTGCCAAGCACAACTTCAGTTGGTATAATTTTTTTCAATATTTTCACTGATAAAAAGCAACAGTAAATGTCATAGGGAGATGGGACCTTGGTTTAAAGACTCATCCAAAGGTCTGCAGAAGACCGTGATCAATCCTAGGTCTCCTGGGGCCAGTTGTTCAAAACTTAGTTGTTTGTTAACGTATCATTAAAACTTTGATTGTTTAATATGGCAAATATGGTAACATTTTTGCTGAAAAAAATGTGAGCAGCTTTTCCAATTGCAAAAGCTGCTCACATTTTTTTTTCACAAAAATGCCAAATTTAAGATATTGAACTTGCTAGAACTATTAACAGTATGATTACTAATGAGCTTGTTAAGCTAACAAATGGGCTCTGGTTTACAAAGTGATTTGTATAACCACCATTGAGCTTCTCTGCTGATTTGTTAATAGCTCTTTAAAGTTGTGGTTGGAAGTCTTGCTTCATTTGAGTACCCACAACTTATGTCTAGGAGCAGAAATAAAAAAAATAGCCTATACCCCCATAAACCCCAGTTTTCTCCATATAAAGTGGGGTTTAGGGGGTGCTCATTTTTATGAACTTGTTCATGTGATGTACTATATCACTCCCTTTCTCTGGGAGACATTGCTTAGCAACCCTCTTGGGTTGACATGTGGTTAAACCCCAACACAACAATTAACCATGGTCTTTTGTTTGTTTGATTTGAGGTTTGATTTGAGCGCTGTCGCCCAATGAAACCAATAGGCTTTATAAGCATGGACGGTCTGACTGGCACCGCTTTGCATGGGCAGGCTTAGATCCTCTATTACCAGTACTCGTGTGTCGTCGGTTACAGCTCTGCGCGGGAGCATCATGCAGCCCATCTATTTCTTCAAGCCCTGATGGGTGGGGGCAGACAATTTATCATGGCTCCTAAGCAAACATTCATTTTAGAACAATGGTGTATACTGACATTGAAAACAGTTGTGAAAAAAACATTGAAAACAGTTGTGAAAAAACATTGAAAACAGTAGTGAAAATATATTGAAAACAGTTGTGAAAATGCATTGAAAACAGTTGTGAAAATACATTGAAAACAGTAGTGAAAACATTCAAAACAGTTGTGAAAATACATGGAAAACAGTAGTGACAGTTGTGAAAATACATTGAAAACAGTAGTGAAAATACATTGAAAACAGTAGTGAAAATACATTGAAAACAGTTGTGAAAATACATTGAAAACAGTAGTGAAAATACATTGAAAGCAGTAGTGGAAATACATTGAAAACAGTAGTGAAAATACATTGAAAACAGTAGTGATAATGATGAATGAACACAATGGGCATACATAACCCAAATACATATATACCCGGTGTCTAAAAAAAGACATTAGCAGTTAGTGTTGATCCAGATCAGGTGCCAAAGAATGCAGCATCTTATTTGGGTCTACACTGTTTGCTTGAACGACAATAATTTTTGTAAAACCTGCAACAAATGAAATGAAAAAGAGACTGTAAATTGGTAATACTTGTAACTCTGCCCAAAGCTGTTTCACTTAAAGGGAATAGGAACACCTTCAGGGGTGGCAACTCCTGCAAAAGTATTTTTGTCTCCAAGGGTCAACTCTTAAAGGAAAGAATTTGCTCCGGAGGAGCGAATTCTTTCCTTTTAGAGTAGACCCCTTTATCAGTGTGACAGGGCTTATAGAAAAGCGAACAAGAAGTCCCAAAAGTTGTATCCCTGTGAAAAATGGCAGAAAAATGGCAGAAAAATCTGCCAGGTGTTCCCATTCCCATTAAGATTCCCTGTGTCATATTTTTTGGTTAACTTATAAGACACCAAAAAAAATGCATCTGAAAATGGTATATGTTTATGTTATTTTGCTTTCAGCTGTCAACTGCACCTTTGAGAGTGGATTCTGCGGCTTCCACCAAGAGACGACGGATGATTTTGATTGGTCAAGAACTAATATCTCCTCCCCTACTGTTGGCACTGGACCAGACAGAGACCACACCACTGGATCAGGTATATGTACTTGTCTTGGGCTGCTGCTTGAAGATCTCTTTTGATTGGATGATAACATAGGTCTCTGCATCCCGCCAAATACTTAATTAAGCCACACCCTTTTGTGTCTTTGAACCAATTAGATTACTTGATGTAATTTATTCCAGCAAAATTTACAAACTGTATATCAAACAGTGTAGATCCTGATCAGATGGCTTCTCAATCTGGATCTACACTGTTTGCAAAGGTAGGGATTGTCGTGTTAAGTGGAATAAGGGTTAAAGGATTGGGCATCTCTTGAGCGGCATAAAGCAAAAATCTACCTTCGGGCGTGTGCATTAATTGAGCATAAATATAATGATTTAACGCTGCATATCTTTTCTGCCAGATGCACAGACTGACTGTTATAAATGCTGTGTACATATGTCCAATAATAACAGTTTAGCACTGTATGGAAAGTTTATTTCTTATATGAGTAGAAGAATAATATGTTGACGGTTAAAACACTACAACTGAACACGACAACCCATACCTTGAAAACTGTGTAGATCAAGAACAGATGGCTTCTGATCAGGTTCTACACTGTCATTGCAGTTTGTGAATCAAGCCAGTGCATTACGTGCAGTAATTTGATTTGTTGATAGTCTGAAATGGGTGTGGCTAAATAAATTGATTCAACAGGATAAAGTGCAATCTTTTATGTAAGTTACAAGCTTGCAGTTCTTGCCTACCTCATTACCATTAATCTTCAATGTCTAGACACCTTTGGGACCACATAAAATTGTTTGAAACGAGTAGTTTGAGCCACTGAGGGTCACAAGGAATGGTAGGAATATCTTTTTGGTATTATTTGAAATACAGGTATGTTGTTTGTTCTCCTTAGAATTGTCTCATTGTACACACAACCGATGCGTAAACTTCGGCTCATCACGTGAACAAGTCCGTGAAATGAACACCCCCTTACACCCCACTTTGTATAGAGAAACTGGGGTTTACGGGGGTAAACATTATTTTTCTTATTTTTACTCCAAGATATAGGTTGTGGGTACTCGTTAGAACCGCCTCAACGAGTCCCCACAACCTTTGTTTGCAGTATAAATAAGAAGAATGTTGTGAATTTTCATCAGAAAAGTAGCCATTTTGGAGATGTGAAAAATGAATTATGTCGCATGGATGTGTAAGCGTAATGAATCACTCCATAACTTAAAATGAAGCTTAGCTTCACTCCATGGATAAAATCCACAAAAATGATAATTCATTCCTTATAATTCCAACTTTTTGTCATAGAAATTTTAAAAATGTCTCCAAAATGGTAAGATTTTAGGAATTCTTCGGAAGCATAAGCATGAACTTACCAAAGGACACAATGGAATGATTATTCATTTAGAAGCTGCCATATTTGAAAGAAACCCAGGCGAAAAAAAAACGTCAAGTCTTTAAATTCAGTTTATTCATCTGCTAATATTTATGTTTTCGATAGTTTTACATCAAGCGGTTGACGTCGTCTACATACAACGACATAATGCGCTGGTTCTTGTCGTGCTCTTTGACGTCACATCATATTGCTACCTGCTGCTATGTGAGACCGATCTGCAATTCTTGCTCATGGAATTATCGGAGTGTAAAACTTTTATTTTAACTAATCAAATTGCTCGAAATGCACATAATGATAGAGTACCGGCCCCGATAGCTCAGTTGGTAGAGTGTCCGCTCCGGGGAACGGGAGGTCTCGGGTTCGATCCCGGGCCGCGACATACCAAAGTCGTTAAAAATGGTACTAGTTGCTCCTCGTTTGGCACTCAGATTTACGGGGTAGAGCTAGGACTGGTCGATCCAGTGTCAGGATAATGTGACTGGGTGTGGTGTCATGTAATGTGTCTGGGACATGATACCTCAGTGAGGCAGCACTATAAACGTGAGCATTGAGCTCCCTGTCGCAACCAGACACCGTCGTGATATGACTGAAAAATTGTTGAAAGCGACGTTAAACCCGAATTCACACACACACACACACACACATAATGATAGAGAACTTGAATTATATTCTCTCTCAATTGACCCAAATATATTACTATCTGCAGACATGGGAAATATTTCCTCGGGACTTAAGAGGAATGGGAACACCTGACAGATTTTTCCGCAAATTTTCAATGGGAGACAACTTTTGGGACTTCCTGTTCGCCTTTGTATACGCCCTTTTTCACTGAAAAAGGGGTCTACTCTTAAAGGAAAGAATTTGCTCCTTTCTGAGGCTTTTTTTTAGGAGCAAATTCTTTCCTTTAAGAGTTGACCCCTATTGACATAGGAGACAAAAATACTTTTGCAGGAGTTGCCTCCCCTGAAGGTGTTCCATTCCCCTTAAGAACATGTTTGTTACTTCTGTGGTACACAAGCCACCAGTATTCAATCCATCGAGGTTTTCCTGTACATTGCAACTGTACTTTTCAGGTTATTACATCTACATAGAGACCTCCTCCCCACGTCATCTGGGTCAGAGAGCTGCCCTTACATCAGGTATACAACAAGCCACTCCTGCTGCTGGCCAGTGCCTGTCATTCTGGTATCACATGTTTGGGGCTCACGTCAATTACTTGAATGTGTACATACAGACAGGTGCTGGAAACAGAACTATGATCTGGACTAGGGCCAAGACACAGGGCAATATTTGGAAGAATGCTCAAAGGACGGTGAAAAGTTCTGTTCCATACCAGGTGAGAACATTTGGCCTTTCAAAAGACTTATGACCCTTGCTTTAATAGCATTTTTGGCTCAATATCTTGAGAAAGAAATCATTGATTTGGATACAGATATGGCATGCATAGGGACAGTGACCAAAAGCTGTTACAGTCAATCTTCAATGGCTCGAACACCTCGAAAATCTGTTCGAGGCAGGGGTAGTTCGAGCCACTGAGAATTACTGCCAGGAGGCATGAGATACTTTTAGACATCGGTTCGATGTTCTCTGATGAAATATGTGCTGTGTGTACTCATTAGAATCGCCTCGATGAGGAGATTCTAATGAGTACACGCAGCATACATTTACAAAGATAAAAGACTAAAATCTCCTTATCCCCTACTATTTCTTATGTAGAGGATTTCCATAGTGGCTCAAGAACGGGTTCGACTCAGCCATGGTAAACGAGCCATCGGTGTTCGAGCCATCGAAGGTTTACTGAATATGGCATGCATAGTGATAGTGACTTAAAAGTTGTTACATGGTATTTTCATCAATTTTCAGTGGAGTCATAATCCCTGCTGGACAACAGATGTTTGTTTCTGTTAACTAACTTGAGACTGATGAGGTTCAAATCTTGCATTGCTATAATGACAAGATTTTCACAGCATTTTACCACCATTTTCAAAACATTTTTGGCGATTGCTTGAAGTCTGTGTGAGGACCTGACAAATCAATTGCCCAGTCACAATATGGCAGTCATGAGTAATGAAACTGAATGTATTAAAAAAAAATCTACATTCAAAAATGTATGGTATGCAATCAATGGAAAATTCTGTCACTCAGGATGAAAGCACTCCAGCCTTGTGACCCTCATGACAGATTTTTCTATCCACCCCATGCACACGTAGGATTCTTTCAGTCTTCAAACTTGTGCTCAGCAAAGACTAATTCAGGCTGCATACCCACTCAGTTGAACCTGCCTAACAGCATGACAAAACTTTTGGGTCCAAAAGCACATATAGCACACAGTGAAGACACTGACCAGTCTGCATGCATGATCTGAGTCTTTGCTGGGCATGTGTGCATGCGTGAAAATACATGTTTGCCTGAAATGGCTCCAATGAACTTCATCTGCCTATAGCAAATCAATACAAAAGAAACAAAGTGATAAATTAGAATGTTATGTTCCGCTAAGCCAGAATATGCTGTATCTTTGCAAGCAGTGTTGATACTGATCAGATGGCCTCGGTAGCTCTTTCAGATGCACGTCTGACTGGTGATCAGGAGGACATGGGGTCGACAACATTCTTTCATGGAGATTGATCATGGAATCTTTTCTGCAGTCATTCTCTCCCTTCCACAGATTCAAGAAGGGCAGTTGTCAGTTTCTGGCAAAAGAATGTGCACTGTACTAGTTAACCGATTATGTATAAGCCTGCCCAGAAAAGTGTGGATAGGTAAACTGACCGGCCCAAAAATGACCTAAAACAGTGTTGACTGAGAAAGTTTTGCCAGAATCAAATTTATGTGCTCCTCTAAATATAGTGGATAACACATCCCCCTGAGCTTGAATAGGTTCTGTCTTTGCAAATAGTGTAGAAACTGATCAGATGGCTTCATAAGAAGCCATCTGATCAGTATCTACACTGTTTCATGTTTAATTTGTGAATTTGTAGGAAAAAAATCATCATGTAATTTGATTTGTTTAAAGTCAGAAATGTGTACGGCTGAAATACGTTGTTTATTCATCAGGACAAGATGATGATGATTTTGTGTTTTGTTTGTTTGTTTCATTTGAGGTTTAACATCCCTGTCAACACTATATAGGTCATTTTGGAGATGTTGCTTCCAATTTTGCGGGACTTTTACCTGACATAGAGATGAAATGACATCTTAAGCCCTGCTGCCCAATGAAACCAATTGGGTTTATAAGCATGGACTGTCTTGACTTGTATCGCTTTGGCTGGGCAGGCTTAAATCCTCTAAGCGGTTTACCAGTACTCATGTGGGGTCAGTTTCAGCTGTGCTTGGAAGCATCTTGCTGCCCATTTATTTCTTCAAGCCCTGATGGGTGGGGGCCCGGTGAGTTCCTGTTTAACGACTGGTCAACCCTACAGTTACACAAAAGAGATAAATGAAATGACATTTTGGAAGAAATTAAATCTAATATGAGTTTTGTTTGATTACAGATTGTCTTTGAAGGGCATGTTGGCCAGAGCTGGCAAGGAGACATTGCTCTAGATGATGTTTCATTGGCCCTCTCTCCATGTACTACACCTCCTTGTAAGTCTGTTTTCTTAGGAATATATAAATAGTTAATTAAACATAACCTTGTATAAAAGTATTGCATGAAATGGATGTACCTGCCATATTTTCAAATATTCTTCAGAAAGAAGATACAAATATTAGATCTCTCACCTAATTGACCCCTTGTAAACCAGGGGTCACAGGATTGATCTCGAGCTTCTCCAGCCTTTCGGATGAGTCCCGTCTCTGTATGACCTTAGTTGTTGGTGGGGCGTAAAACGCATACACTCACTCACTCTCACCTAAGTGTGTTCAAGTTGGATATAACATGGTTCTTCGACTAACATGGTTTCTGCTTTGGACCCCATTCATAGTGTTATAAAGAGGTTGTGGTGTATTTCATAAATTTGATATATAGAGGATCTTACATGAGTGTCCATGTATTATTGAATTTATTAAACAGTTGAGAAAAAGGGATAAAATGCGAGGCTTTGCCGAGCATTAAAGCCTCGCATTTTATCCCTTTTTCTTAACTCGTTTAATAAATTCAATAATACATGAACACGAATGCAAGATTCTATTTATCATATGACATTTAAAACGCATTTTATTCACGATATTGTTTACAAAAATATAAATATTCGGCCATTAGTAAACGTGACGTCGTTAAGGACGTCATACATGTAACATTATGGGACGTATCTAGCTAATTTGCATATTTAATACACTAGTGGTTATCGAAAATATTACATGGCGTTATTACACTCTCAGACCCCACGTCATATGATAAAAAATGATCACTCATGATGTAGGATGCTCTATCTTTGAATAGTTTGAGACTTTTCAGTGGCACTAGTGTCTATTTCAGATTCATGTGACTTTGAGGCTGACATATGTGGTTGGAAACAAGATACAAAAACTGATCAGTTTGATTGGACAAGAGATAGAAATGGTACCACTTCCGCCTCCACAGGACCACACTTTGATCACACCACTAGTAGTCAGTATGGTGAGTATAATTATGTTCTGCCAGGATTTTGTTTTCAGAGGCTGAGTATTTTTAGCTCGTCTGTTTTTTGAAAAAAAAACTTTCGAGCTATTGTCATCACTCCGGCGTCTGCGTTGTCGTCAGGCGTCGTCTGGCGTCGTCGTTCCAAAAAAAACTTAACCTTGGCTATAACTTAAAAAGTATTAGACCTAGCCTCATGAAACTTCATACACACACTCATCATCACAAGAGCTACATTTTGACCAAGGACCATAACAACATTGTTGATTTTGGCTGAATTATCTCCCCTTTTCCAATTTTTTTCTGAAACACATTTTTTGCTCTCATTTTAATACTATTCACAACAGAGCCTTCAAACTTCACATGAATGTTCCTTGGGACAAGACCTTTTCAGTGATACCACACTTTTTGATCTGTGACCTTGACCTTTGAACTTTGACCTGTTTTTCGAAAATTTAGCCGAAAACCTTAACCTTGACCATATTTCCAAAAGTATTTGGCCTACCTTCATGAAACTTCATACACATACTCACCATCACAAGAGCTACATTCCCTACAAGTTTTATAACTCCATCCTGCAATTTGATTGCTCTTGTTTGACTTAGAACTTTGGTTTTCTAAAAGAAACTGCAGACGAGCGTTGGCACCCGCATGCGGTGCTCTTGTTAACTCTTGTCATGCTGTTCACGACAACCCATTTCTTTGGAAACAGTGTAGATCCAGATCAGATGGCTTCTGAAGAAGCCATCTGATCAGGATCTACACTATTTGGTATCCAGTTTATGAATTGGTAGCAATAAATTACATCAAGTAATTTGATTGGTTGATAGACAGAAATTGGTGTGGCTTAAATGAATATTCAGCAAGAGAAGGGTTAAGTTTTGCTTTTCTCAGCATTTCTGCTCTAAAATAAGCACCCACAAGTTATTTTGATTGGTTGATAATTGTGAGTGGGTGTGACATGTTTGAATATTCAGCATTTCAAGGGTTGAGGGGATTGGATACGCCTAACAGATTTTTCTGCCATTTTTTAAAGGTAGACAACTTTTTGGACTTTCTGTTCGCTTTTCTTTAAGCTCTGTCCCATGGAAAAAGGAATCTACTGTTGAAGGAATGAAGGAAGGGATATCAGCCTCGATAGCGCAGTGGTTAACCCG
This sequence comes from Lucinisca nassula, assembly GCA_963580285.1. Lineage (NCBI taxonomy): Eukaryota > Metazoa > Mollusca > Bivalvia > Lucinida > Lucinidae > Lucinisca > Lucinisca nassula. Next base: position 49,543,937 of record OY757021.1, read on the forward strand.
TTCGACTCATGATCGAGAGGTTGTGCGTTTGAATCCGGCCACGGTTATCAAGGTGTGTCCTTGGGCAAGACACGTTATAACACTGCTCCACTCCACCCAGGTGTAAATGGGTAGCAGTGGTGTAAACGCCACTGCCTCTCTCTCTCGCGTGTGTGTAAAAACACCCGGAATGAGAGTTTGTGAGCGATTCAATAAGCTTGAAGCTTTCATCACAATCAAACTAAAATAAATTAGTATAAACTAAGGAAAGGATCTTTCCTTTAAGAGAGTCAGAATTCCTTTTGCAGGAGTTGCCTCCCTTGATGGTGTATCCATTCCCCTTAAGTCAAAATATAACATTTTTGATGCAAGAAAATGATGTTACACCATCATACTTTAAAGAGTCTATGAGGGATGTCATAAAACTGTGGCTTTTTGGGTCAAGCTCTTCTGCCAAGTGATTTACAGTTCCTGTACATTGTGTATATTAGCTGTGTCAGAATAGCCAATATTGTTTGTATTCTTCTTTGTATAGGGTACTACTTGTACATTGAAGCCTCATCCCCTCGTCATCAAGGTGACCTAGCTCGTATCTCAACAAGGCAGTATCCGGCAACTACTGGTTCCATGTGTTTAACATTCTGGTACCACATGAATGGCAAGAATACTGGATCTTTGACAGTGTCCTTGCAAGACACAGCCGGGAAACATCAGGTTTGGCAGAGAACTGGGAACCAGGTGAACTTGTGGCTGTACAGTATGGTTACTCTTACACCATCGGGTGCCTATCAGGTAAGCTGTTTTGGATTTTTGAAATTTCCTTAGAGTGCCAGTCAGAATAGCTTAGCAGACAGCATTCTGCAGGTTTAATATGTGACCATTATCCTGCTGAATAATTAATATAGCCACACCCATTTCTGACTCTGAACCAATCACATAACTTGATTTAACCCTTCTCTTGCTGAATATTCATTTAAGCCACACCCATTTCTGTCTATCAACCAATCAAATTACTTGATGTAATTCATAAATTGAAGGCCAAACAGTGTAGATCCTGATCAGATGGCTTCTTCAGAAGCCATCTGATCCGGATCTACACTGTTTGCAAAGATAGGGGTTGTCATGAACAGCAAGATAAGGGTTAATTTATTCCTTCAAATTCACAAACTAAATGTTAAACAGTGTAGATCCTGATCATCTGATCTGGATCTACACTGTTTGGTGTAAACAATATTTATTAACCCTTGTCCTGCTGAATATTCATATATGCCACACCCACTACCGATTATCAACCAATCAGATTACCTGATGCAAATTATTGCAACAAATTCATTAACTGAATGACAAACAATGTGGATCTGAAGAAGCCATCTGATCTGGATCTTCATTGTTTGAAAGATAAGACATATCCGGGATCAGCAGGACAAGGGTTAACTTCTTCTGAATTACAAGTATACATTAACAAGTTGTATGAAAAAGTTCCACATGATTTGAAAACAAGCATAAATGCTTATACTAATCATTTCCCGTTTCTACACTGTTTCAAAAGTAGGGATTATGGTGACCAGCTTGATAAGGGTTAACCTTTATTTTCAGACACCTCAAAAGCTTCCCATACTTGTCCTAAAATTTGAACAAGCACAGCTTAATACTTATTCTTGTGTCTAAAAATAAGTAGAGAATGTGATGTCTACTATGTTCTGAATAAGGGATACTGCATCTGTTTCACAATACTGTTCAGTATAGGACTATCTTGGATATAACAGTTTAAATCTTCTCTTGCTGAATATTCATTTAAGCCACACCCATTTCTGTCTATCAACCAATCGAATTACATGATATAAGTTATTGCTACAAATTGACAAACTGAATGCCAAACAGTGTAGATCCTGATCAGATGGCTTCTTCAGAAGCCATCTGATCTGGATCTACACTGTTTGCAAAGATAGGGGTTGTCGTGAACAGCAAGATAAGGGTTAAAGATGGATCACATGGTTGTTTAACTATCATGGTTTCTGCTTATGTTTGTTTGTATTAGGTGTTTAACGGCCCAGTCAACATTATTTAGGTCATTTTTGAGCCAGTCAGTTAACCTATTCACACTTTTCCTGGGCAGGCTTATACGTAAGTGGTTAACCAGTACAGTGCACATTCTTTCGCCAGAAACTGACAACTGCCCTTCTTGAATCAGCTGAAGGGAGAGAATGACGGTGGAAAAGATTTCATGATCAATCTCTGCAAAAGAACGTTGCCAACCCCAACAGGTATTGAACCCACATCCTCCTGATCACTAGTCAAGACACGCATCCGACTTAGCTACAGAGGCTGGCGGTTTCTGCTTTTCACCCCAATAGTAGAGAAGTGTTGGATTTTTAGGGGAAACTGTGTTTTGCATTTCATTTTAATTTCATGATAAGTTGATAAGTACTAGATGATTCAAGTGAAATGACAAAATAGAAGTGGAGGCAATGATCAGGAATTGATACGATTAACCCACAACTCCCATCAGAGACACCAAAGGGAAAGAAACACAAACATGAAACAACAGACCCTAATGGAAACATCAATAGCGGAAAGCCAAAAGGACAGTTACTTTCCCACAAAATGGCCAATAGGCTATCCAAAATAAAATAATATAAGCGACACAAACACCCAAAGACAAACCATAACAAAAACAAACAGCTACAGAAGAACCACCCGGAATGGCAAGCAGAAACGAATTCCATCAGGATTTTTATGAAAAAAACAAACAGAAATGAGCAACAGAACTGAAATCAAATGTCCTTATAAAACATAAACATACCCCAACAGTTGGTTTATGTTAAATTCTTGCAGAGCATTGTAGGAGCAGTTTTGAAAAAGACAAGCGTATCATGAAGTAAAATGGGTCAAGTAAAGTAAATCCATTTTGAATACGTCTTCTTTCTCCAGGTTGTCTTTGAGGGTACAGTTGGCAATGGTTTCCAAGGTGATATTGCCATTGATGATGTGAAGATTCTACAGGGAAAATGCCCAGCCCCTGGCAACTGTAACTTTGAAGTTGATCTATGCGGCTGGCAGAATACAAATAACGACAATTTTGATTGGCTGAGAAGTGCTGGAGCTACTTTGTTGAGAAACACCGGACCATCAGTGGACCATACTACCAATTCAGATAGAGGTATACCATAAATCTTTTCATTACGTTAACAAACCCGTGCGACATGATGCATTTTTCACATCTCCAAAATGGCTACTTTTCTGATGAAAATCTGTCATATTTTTGTTATTTTTACTTCAAACATAGGTTGTTGGTGCTCGTTAGAACCGCCTCATTGAGGCAGTTCTAACGAGTACCCACAACCCATGTCTTAGAGCAGAAATAAGAAAAATAATGTATACCCCCGTAAACCCCAGTTTTCTCTATATAAATTGGGGTTTAGGGGGGTGTTCATTTAACGGACTTGTTCAGGTGATGTGCCCCTGTCAACCCAACTTCAAATAAAGACAAGTTAGGTTTACAGGGATGTACATTTTTTTCTTATTTTTGCACAAAAACATAGAGTATAGGTATTTGTTAGAGCCGCCTCATTTGGGTGGTTCTAACAAGCAGCCACAATATGTCATTTCAAAATTTAGGGGTGTCAGGTTGTGTTTTCTTCAAAATTGATTAGGAAAATGGCTGAACTTTTTCAAACAGTGTGAGCCCTGATAAGAGGCCATGTTCTGCGGCGTGCAGCGTCTGATCTGGGCCTGCACGGTTTGCCAGGATACCTGTTTTGGGGTTTCTGGTACTAAATGGTTTAATGATAGAATAATATAAGATTTAAACTGTTGTGTCTGTAGGAGGTGGCCACTGAGAGTTCCTAGTAATAGAACTAGGCCAGAAGACATAATGGAATAATATAGGTGTACATGTATCTTTCTTTCGATGAACTTTAGAATAAAGGTATGTTTTGTGTGTACACAACATACATTTTTGAGAGAGGAAAATAAGAACATCTCCCTTAATTATAATTCCTTACTATTTCAAGTCCGGAGCTGTGAGAAGAATTAATATTCTTGCACACCAGATAAGGAAATCCATAGTTTTAGCCTGGGATAGAAATTCTGTTCTAGCCCGGTGTTCTTACCCAAAATCGAATATTCTTGCGTGTTTGATAAATGCACTGGTTGAATACGACATCATATGCGCTGTCTTTAAGGTTGATGTAATAGCATGTTACGTGACGTCACTAAACATTTCTGTAGTGTCATCACAATATGGCGGGCGTCATTAATCGAAATGACTGCAGCATTAAAAAAAAAATAAAAAATCCGCACTAAGAAATAGAAGGTATGCAAAAAAAAGAATCCTATATGGGTGTGAGGGGTGGATAGAAAAATCCGTCCCTTGGGATCATTGTCCTGCATCACTCGGCAAGCCTCCTGATGCCGGACAGTGCCCCTTGGGACAGATTTTGACGATCAACCCCTCACACCTATATAAGATTCTTATATTCTATAGAAATTCCAGAGCGAGTTTAACTCAGTCATGCTAAACTAGCTATCATTGTTAGAGTTTGATTGTAATATATTATTGATACAGCTGCAGATAAGACGTTATTTTCGTTTGCAAAGTACTAATGTACATATTTCTTATTTATGCACGCAAACCTACCTTGTGGGTACTCATTAGAAGCACCTCTGTGAGGCACTTCTAATGAGTACCCACAACAAATGTTTTCATGCAGATTTTGATTGATTGGTGATTTAATGACACATTCAACCCTTGTGGGTCATTTTGTGTCCTCTGTCCAAAAGAAAGGAAGAAAAGAGACAGAAGAGATAGTAGAGGATATGAAAGTGGGGGACTGGGGAGAAAGAGGAAAATGAATGGAAGTATAGAAACTGAAGAAGTAATAACAATCCCCCTCCACCCTTGCCTGCTGTAAGGACAGCAGGCCTTGCTCAACTGTAAACCAATATCAGTTGGATGGCCCAGTGAGGCAAAATACACATCATCTTTGCCTCCCCATTCTCCCACAGTTTTAGTGCAGAATAAAAAAATAATATGTGGATACCCCCTTATTTGGAGCTATGAAAATGAGTGTATTCATTGCCATGGCTATTGATATTATTAAAAATGTATATTTTCATCCACAGGTTTCTACATGTTTGCCCAGGCTGTAGGTCATAATGCTGGTTCCAGAGCCTGGCTTTACAGTCAGTATTTCTCACCGACCCAGGCCACATGTCTCTCTTTCTGGTACTTCATGTATGGTACAAGTAAGTAAAATTTTATTGTTGTTCATGTATGAGGCAGGGCCCAGTTGTATACAGCTACTGAAGTTATTAATTAACCCTTTTTGTACCAAATGGTGACAGGTTGTGTTATCCCAAAATAGCTGAACTTCTTTGCACATAGTGTAGGCCCTGATCAGACACTGCATTCTGTGGCATCTGATCTGGGCCTGTACTGTTTGCCAGGGTACCTCTTTGGGGGTTTCAGGTACAAAATGGGTTAATTTGTTTGCAGTTTAACTTTATTTGCCAGAGAAGTCATGCAGACATTGTCTGTACAACTTACCAAATCAAAACACTGAGAGTTCTGGTGGGTGGATTTTTTCTGATTGAAGGCAAGGAAAATAGGCCTGGACTGAGATTTAAAATGTTTCGTTTTACCCTCAAATTCCAGTTGTTTTTTAAGCGAACCATGTAGACCCTGGTCAGACACCGCATTCTGCCAGCCTCATGATTCCAGTCTAGATTCTTTAGATAACCCTCTTATGCAACATTTTAACTACACAACGGATATTTTCTGTAAATGAAAGTTACCTGGCTTTTTGACAAATCAGTGATATAGTCATGAGGACTTAAGCACTGAAGAGCTGTAATGCTTAGTAGCTTTGGAATGATTGACAAACAATTGACCCAAACATGGCAGAACTTGTCCCATTCCCATTTATTACATTAAGAATTCCATAAAAATCCTTTTCATTTGGACACTTTGAAAACTTGCAGTAATTCTCCTAAAAAATTCAACAAATTTGTTTCTTGATCCAGCAAGAAGTCCAAAAGGTGCAGATGGAATGACAAACAGTGTAGATCCTGATCAGACTGCTCCTTCAGGAGCAGCCTGATCTGGGTCTGCGCTGTTTGTTTAGGCCTGTCTGTCCCAATACCTAGGATCATTACAGTAATATGGATGTTTTGTTGCGCTTTAAAACTAATACATTTTGTTTCAAACTTTTTTCAGATGTAGGAACACTACGAGTGTATCGGCCAACACCGAGAAATACCACACTGCTCCTCCAGATATCTGGTAACAAAGGAAACAGTTGGAAAAACCAGCAAGTCACAATCACAAGCGCAACTGCCTGGCAGGTAAGATTCTGTGTATTCTTAGGCAAGGAATGACAGGCAAAAACTTTGATTCCATCACAAAAACATGCCTATATAATTTTGACCCAATTGAACCCCACTTTTATACAGTAAAACTGGGGTTTTATAGGGGTTAAACCTTATTTTTCTTATTTCTGCTCAAAATATAGATTGAGGATGATCGTTAGAACCGTCTAATCGGGACAATTATTTTTCTTATTTCTGCTCTAGAATATAGATTGTGGCTACTCGTTAGAATTGTCTCAATCTATATTTTGAGCAGAAATAAGAAAAATGTGACAATTTTTCCTCTTAGAATGTTGTGTTTTCGGGGGTTAAGTCTACAATGTATTTGTATAGGCGTGTTTTTGTAATGCTCACACCAGACATGTCTTAGCATTACAAAAACACGTCTATACAAATACATTGTAACCTTTATCACCGAAAAAATGAGAATTTCAAGATGAAAACTTGGGATTTTTTTCTTATTTAGGCTCAAAATATAGATTGTGGGTACTCTTTAGTAACGCCTCATTGAGGCGGTTCTAACGAGTACCCACAATCTATATTTTGGAACGAAAATAAGAAAAATAAAGTATACCCCTGTAAACCCCAGTTTTACTATATAAAAGTGGGGTTCGAGGGGTTCAAACTTTTATAGGCGTGTTTTTGTGATGGAAAGTCTGCAGGTTCTGCTTACAATCATATTTTCTTCGGGTAATCCAGGGTTTGCTTTCCTTTTTCTCTGGGTTTTAGCCTCATTATGATACTACTTTCTGCAGACACTATGGAAGCTAAGATGATATTTCTCTGGGTACTCTGGTTTTCACACACCTCTGATTAACCATCAATTTGTTACAGGTGAAAAAATCTTGAAAGGGCCAGCAAACTGAAATAAAAAAAGAGATAAAATTGCTTTCCTTATATATAGGGCTGGCTAATCGGAGCTGAAAAGATAATCAATTATCAGTCCTGTCATTGCGATCGATAATCGATTAGTAATCGCTAAGGTTTTTGTCATGATTTTACCTGTCTGACTTTCTGTCTGAGCATGACTCCTACCATATGTTGCACTTTACCATATGTATATTTGAACAGACAGGCCTGAGCAAACAGTGTAGACCCAGATGAGACGCAGCATAATGCGGCGTCTCATCAGGGTCTGCGCTGTTGGCCACACATCCAGCTATTTTAAGCATGGCTTTGGGTAGTAAATTGTACCTATCAAGTAACCGATTAAAAGCAAATCAGAAATGATAATCATTTTTGTGGAATTTATCGATAGATTAATCGATTATACGATTAATCGTGTCAGCCTTACTTATATATAGATGTAAAGTGGTTGTAAAAACCAATGCATTATGAAAACACCCCTATTCAAATACATTGTAAACTTTACCTCCTAAAAAAAAAATGGAAACTTTTAGATGAAAAATTGTGATATTTTTCTTATTTCTGCTCCAAAATATATATTGTGGGTACTCATTAGAACCGCCATGATGAGGCGGTTCTAACGAGTAGCTGCAATCTATTTTTTTGAGCAGAAATAAGAAAAATTAGGGTAAAGTAAACCTCAGTTTTCCTATATAAAAGTGGGGTTCAAGGGGGTCAAAATTATATAGGCGTGTTTTTGTGATGGTACAAAAACATAAAAATCCATAAGAAAGGCTGGATAAGAAAGATTTTAACAGTTTAAAGATGGCTCACCAAAGTATATAGATTATTTAGAAAAATGACCATATAAATGGTCTGGGTCTGCACTGTTTCTTAGGCCTATCGGTCCCAATACTAAGATTCGTTACTGTAATATATTGATGTTTATGCAGTTTTACCCAGTTCCAAGGCAATCTTAATAAGTATGACAACATACCTTTTGATCGCCCCCGTCCATCGGGGCTTGTAGAAATAGATGGGCTGCATGATGCTTCCACGCAGAGCTGAAACTGACCACTCACGAGGACTGGTAAACCGCATAGAGGATGTAGGCCTGCCCATGCAAAGCGGTGCAACTCGGACCGTCCATGCTTATAAACCCTATTAGTTTCATTGGGCGTCAGGGCTTGAGATGTCATTTCATCTCAGTGTCGTGTAAAAGATCAACAAAAATGCAAGCAACATCTCCAAAATGACCTATACAGTGTTGAAGGGGACAATAAACCTCTAATCAAACAAATGAACATACCTTTTGATGGACGGCATCTGTCCATTGGGGCTGAAGAAATAAATGGGCTGCACGATGCTTCCACACAAAGCTGAATCCAACTGCACACGAGTACTGGTAAACCGCTTAGAGGATGTAGGCCTGCCAATGCAAAGCGGTGCGAGTCTGACCGTCCATGCTTATAAACCCTATTGGTTTCATTGGGCAACAGGGCTTGAGATGTCATTTCATCTCAGTGTCATGTAAAAGATCAACAAAAATGCAAGCAACATTTCCAAAATGACCTGTACAGTGTTGACGGGGGATGTTAAACCTCAATTCAAACAAACAAACATGACAACATACTTTTTAGCAACGTTATAAGATTTACTACTGACCTTCTTTCCACTGATTTAGTCATATCCTTTACAGCTGACAATCGATGCCCAAATAGGAAATGGGGTACGTGGAGACATTGCGATTGATGACATAACGCTGACCAAAGGAAGGTGCACTGGAGTTATTGCCCCTGTCACAACTATGGCACCAGTTACCAAACCGACACCAACTTATTGTGAGTAATCATTTTACATCTCCAAACCAGTTTATACTTCATGATCATTACAGCATAGTTAACTCATAAAACACCAATCATGACAATTGTTGCCTGCTTTGTCGTCTGCTGATTACCTTAAAAGTCATTTTTCAAACAGTATGGACCCAGATCAGACTGCTCCTCTAGGAGCAGTCTGATCTGGGTCTACACTGTTTGCGTGTATGAAAAAATATTTTTGATAAGTTTGTAAGAAAATTCAGCAGACGACATAAGCAGACGACATTTTCAGATGTTGTTTTCCTCGGCATCTTAAGGGTTAAGGCTATTTAGTGTTCAAAAGATAGCTTTCCGAAGTGTATAGATTATTAATGAAAATGACCATTCATGACCATTCATGACCTTTTTTCTGTTTTATCTGTATTCAGTCAAACTTCAAGGGTTCTAATGTTGTTGGGTCACTGGAAATGCAACATCTTATTGGTTTATGCAAATATTCTGGAATATACTGTGAAAACGCAACATCATCTAGTAACGATTGGCTGAAATTTGGTTTTACCTGGATGACAGCACTTGCATTGTTTGCACAGATAGTTTTAATCCTAATTCCACTGAACACAATAAGCATTAATCCGATTTTGTACAAAATGGAATCTTCCTCTTTATACATGGCACATATTCATTTCAAAATTAAAGGGTGTCTGGTTGTTTGTTCTTCGAAATTTATTTGGAAAATGGCTGAACTTTGCAAACAGTGTAGGCCCTGATCAGATGCCGCGGTCTGCGGCAACTGATCTGAGCCTACATTGTTTGCCATTTACCCTTTTTAGCTCACCTGTCACGTAGTGACGAGGTGAGCTTTTGGGATCACTTTTTGTCCGTCGTCCGTCGTGCGTGTGTGCGTAAACTTTTTCTTCAAATGACATCTCCTCCTAAACCACTGATCGGATTTTAACCAAACTTCACAGGAATGATCCTTTGGTGGTCCCCTTTCAAAATTGTTCAAATGGTTCTGGTCCATTGCACATCTAGGTCACAGGAGCTAAAAATAGATTTTTAAAATGAAAACTTTAAAAATCTTCTCTGAAACCGCAAGGCCCAGGTCTTCTATATTTGGTATGAAGCTTCATCTAGTGTACCTCTACCAAGATTGTTCAAATTATGGCCCTTGGGCCAGAAATGCCCCCGCCCCGGGGGCCTTTGGGTTTACATAGGCTTATATAGGGAAAATCTTTAAAAATCTTCTTCTCTGAAACCACAAGGCCCAGGTCTTTGATATTTGGTGTGAAGCTTCACCTAGTGGACCTCTACCAAGATTGTTCAAATTATAGCCCTAGGGCCAAAAATGCCCCCGCCCCGGGGGCCTTTTGTTTTACATAGGCTTATACAGGGAAAACCTTTAAAAATCTTCTTCTCTGAAACAGAAAGGCCCAGATCTTCGATATTTGGTATGAAGCTTCATCTAGTGGACCTCTACCAAGATTGTTCAAATTATGGCCCTTGGGCCAGAAATGCCCCCGCCCGGGGGGCCTTTGGGATTACATAGGCTTATATAGGGAAAATCTTTAAAAATTTTCTTCTCTGAAACCACAAGGCCCAGGTCTTTGAATGGTGTGAAGCTTCACCTAGTGGACCTTTCCCATGTTTGTTCAAATTATAGCCCTAGAGCCAAAAATGTCCCCGCCCTGGGGGCCTTTGGTTTTACATAGGCTTATACAGGGAAAATCTTTAAAAATCTTCTTCTCTGAAACCGCTAGGCTCAGATCTTTGATATTTGGTATGAAGCTTTATCTAGTGGACCTCTACGAAGATTGTTCAAATTAAAGCCCTAGGACCAAAAATGCTCCCACCCCGGGGGCCTTTGGGTTTACATAGGCTTATATAGGGAAAATCTTTAAAAATCTTCTTCTCTGACACCACAAGGCCCAGGTCTTCGATATTTGGTGTGAAGCTTGACCTAGTGGACCTCTACCAAGATTGTTCAAATTATAGCCCTAGGGCCAAAAATGCCCCCGCCCCGGTGGCCTATGGTATTACATAGGCTTATACAGGGATAATCTATAAAAATCTCCTTCTCTGAAACCACAAGGCCCAGGTCTTTGATATATGGTGTGAAGCTTCACCTAGTGGACCTCTCCCAAGTTTGTTCAAATTATAGCCCTAGAGCCAAAAATGTCCCCGCCCTGGGGGCCTTTGGTTTTACATAGGCTTATACAAGGAAAATCTTTAAAAATCTTCTTCTCTGAAACTGCAAGGCTCAGATCTTTGATATTTGGTGTTAAGCTTCATCTAGTGGACCTCTACCAAGATTGTTCAAATTAAAGCCCTGGGGCTAAAAATGCCCCCGCCCCGGGGGCCTTTGGTTTTACATAGGCTTATATAGGGAAAATCTTTAAATCGTCTTCTCTGAAACCGCAAGGCCCAGGTCTTTGATATTTGGTTTGAAGCTTCACCTAGTGAACCTCTACCAAGAGTGCACAAATTACAGCCCTGGGGCCAAAAATAACCCCGCCCTGGGCGCCTTTGGTTTTACATAGGCTTATACAGGGAAAATCTTTAAAAATCTTCTTCTCTGAAACCATAAGGCTCAGATTTTTTATATTTGGTGTGAAGCTTCATCTAGTGGACCTCTACCAAGATTGTTCAAATTATAGCCCTGGCCATCCCCGGGGCCCTTTGTTTTTCGTAGGCTTATAGGGAAAATAATTAAAAATCTTCTTCTCTGAAACCACAACGCTCAGGTCTTTGATATTTGGTATGAAGCTTCACCTAGTATAGCCCTTGGGCTAAGAATGTACTTGAGACACTGATTCTCAGGTGAGCGATTCAGGGCCCTCTGGGCCCTCTTGTGTTTTATATTAGGATCACTTTTTGTCTGTCATCCGTGCGTAAACAATTTATTCAAACGACATCTCCTCCTAAACCACTGATCGGATTTTAACAAAACTTCACAGGAATGATCCTTAGATGGTCCCCTTTCAAAGTTGTTCAAATCTAGGTCACAGGAGCTAAAAAAAGATTTTTTCTCTGAAAACTTAAAAAATCTTCTCTGAAACCGCAAGGCCCAGGTCTTTGGTATTTGGTATGAAGCTTCATCTAGTGGACTCCTACCAAGATTGTTCAAATTATAGTGCTGGGGCCAAAAATGCCCCAGCCCCGGGGCCCTTTGGTTTTACATGGGCTTATATAGGAAAATCTTCAAAAATGTTTTTCTCTGAAACCACAAGGCCCAGGTCTTTGATTTTTGGTATGAAATTTCATCTAGTGGCACCCTTCCAAGATTGTTCAAATTATAGTGCTGGGGCCATAAATGCCTCCGCCCCGGGGCCCTTTGGTTTTACATGGGCTTGTATAGGGAAAATATGTAAAAATCTTCTTCTCTGAAACCCAAAGGCCCAGGTCTTTGATATTTGATATGAAGCTTTATCTGGTGGACCCCTACCAAGATTGTTCAAATTATAGTGCTGGGGCCAAAAATGCCCCCACCCCAGGGCCCTTTTGTTTTACATGGGCTTATATAGGGAAAATGTTTAAAAATCTTCTTCTCTGAAACTGCAAGGCCCAGGTCTTTGCTATTTCGTATGAAGCTCCATCTAGTGGACTCCTACCAAGATTGTTCAAATTATAGTGGTGGGGCCAAAAAATCCCCCACCCCGGGGCCCTTTTGTTTTCCATAGGCTTATGTAGGGAAAATCTTTAAAAATCTTCTTCTCTGAAACTGCAAGGCCCAGGTCTTTGATATTTGGTATGAAGCTTCATCTTGTGGACCTCTAGCAAGATTGTTCAAATTATAGCCCTGGGGCCAAAAATACCCCTGCTCCGGGCCCTGTGTTTTTAAATAGACTTATATAGAGAAAATCTTAAAAATCTTCTTCTCTGAAACCACAAGGCCTAGGTCTTTGATATTTGGTATAAAGCTTCAGCTTGTGGACCTCTACCAAGATTGTTCAAATTATAGCCCTGAGGTCAAAAATGCCCCCGCCTTGGGGCCTTTGGTTTTACATAGACTTATAATGGGAAAATCTTTAAAAATCTTCTTCTGTGAAACCACAATGCCTAGGTCTTTGATATTTGGTGTGAGATTTCATCTGGTGGACCTCTATCAAGATTGTTCAAATTATAGCCCTGGGGCCAAAAATGTCCCCCGCCCTGAGACCCTTTGGTTTTACACAGACTTATATAGGGAAATCTTTAAAAATCTTCTTCTCTGAAACTGAAATGCCCATGTCTTTGATATTTGGTATGGAGCTTCATCTAGTGGACGATTATAGCCTTTGTTGATATTTGGTATGAAGCTTCACCTTATTAGACCTCCCTCAACATTATGCACATTGTAACCTTGGGGTCAATAATGGCCCTCCCCGGGGCCCACTTGTTACTCTATGGATCAGGTGAGCAATCCAGGGCCATCATGGCCCTCTTGTTTGGATTTCTGATACAAAATGGGTTAACCCTTCTCTTGCTCAATATTCATTTTAGCTACACCCATTTCTGATTTTGAACCAATCAGATAACTTGATGTAATTTATTCCTACAAATTCAGAAACTGAATGCCAAACAGTGTAGATCCTGGCTTCTGATCTGGATCTACACTGTTTCCAAAGAAAAGGGTTGTCGTGAACAGCATGACAAGAGTTAAAAATACTCAGCCTCTGAAAACAAAATCCTGGCAAAACATAATTATACGTCATGTAATAAATTCGATAATCCACTAGTGGATTAAATATGCAAATTAGTAAGATACGCCCCGTTACGTTATATGTAGGAAGTCTTTAACAACTTCGCATTTACTAATGGCGTAATATTGATATTTTTGTGCAGAAATCGTGAAATAGATAGGTTTTAAATGTCATATGATAAATAGAATCTTGCATTTGTGCTCATGTATTATTGAATTTATTAAACTCTTTGAGGAAAAGGCATAAAATGCTCGGCCAAGCCTTGCATTTTATCCCTTTTTCTCAACTCATTTAATAAATTCAATAATACATGAACACTCAAGTAAGATCCTCTATGTCAATAATTTATTAAACTTATTGAGAAAAAGGGATAAAATGCTCGGCAAAGCCTCACTATTTATCCATTTTCCTCAACTTGTTTAATAAATTCAGTAATACATGAGCACTCATGTAAGATCCTATATTTCTACAACAGCACCATCCCCCTACGACTGTAACTTTGAGCAGAACAACACCTGCAGCTGGACTCAAGACACAACAGATATGTTTGATTGGACGGTGCAACAAGGCAGGACGACGTCTTTTGGAACTGGACCAAGTTTTGACCACACTACACAGAGTTCATCAGGTAGGTAGCTACAATGGTCTATACACATAATACTTTTTTAATATTTTAATATGCTACACTCCACAGCAACTTCCAGCCTTTTGTGTTGCATGGTTTCTTTTTTACCATGGATTGAGGAGCATAAAGGAAAAAAAAAAGTGAAAATCCTGATCTGTGGATGGATGAAAAAGCAGCGTACAGAGGAAGATCACAGAGAGTGGAAGCTCTGGGCTATCCCAAACCAAAATTGCAAGCTTATTTTGCAAGCTTGCCGCAAGTCTGCGCACACTTCTTTTGCAAGCTTGCCGCAAGTACGCATTTGGAACCTTTTGGCAAGCTTGCGCATGCTTGTGGCAAGCTTGCGGCAAGCTTGCGGCAAGCTTGCTACATGCTTGTCTATGCAAGCTTGCGCAAGCATGCATAAGGAACCTTTTTGAAAGCTTGTGCAAGCTTGCTTATGCTTGTGGCAAGCTTGCGGCAAGCTTGCGGCAAGCTTGCTGCATGCTTGTCTGTGCAAGCTTGCGCAAGCATGCATATGGAACCTTTTTGAAAGCTTGTGCAAGCTTGTGCATGCTTGTGCAAGCTTGCGGAAGTTTGCGCATGCTTGTGCATTCTCGTCTTACCTGACTCTCCCTTGAAAAGAGCATGATAACACAAGTTTGCTATAAGCTTGCCCTACTGTTATTTGAACATAATTAAATTAAGTGTGACTGCTTAAATGCAGAGCTGAAACTGCAAAAACCATGTATGCCATGTGAAAAAAAAAAAAAAAAAAAAAAATCACAAAAACATGCCTATATAATTTTGACACTCTTAAAAAAGTTAAACCCCAATTTTATGTAGTAAAACTGGGGTTTACAGGGGTATGCATTATTTTCTTATTTCAGCTCAAGTACATGGATTGTGGGCACGTCTTAGAACCCACTCTGCGACGCAGTTCTAGGGAGGTCCCACAGTCTATGTCTTTTTTTTTTGTTTTTTCATTTTTTTTTTGGGGGGGGGGGGGGGGGGGGAAATTTCAATATATTTGAATAGGCAAGTTGTTGTAATGAGATAAGAGGTGATCGACCAACTGTAAGATCATGTAAAAGTTGGACACCAGAATAAAAAGTAATTGTGGTGTCTTTACCCTAAAATGTGAAGAAGGCTGCTTTGCAAAAAGGAAAGGCATATAAAGTGTAGCTGGAATGGCAAACAATGTAGACCCTGACCAGGTGTCTACTGAAATAGCAGTCTGATCTGGGTCTTTATATCTCTGTTCAAAACTACGATCCTTTACAAAGGTTTTGTTATTCAACTTTACAAAGTGCTTATAATCTACTGAAATAGTGAAAAACAACACCAACCTTATGTTCAAACCACTGAAATCTGTCATGACATTTCCATGCACTACAGGCATGTCTTTTTAGACTATTCCATTTACATGTAAAACACAAAAAACAGCACATGACTTTATGTATATTCCATAATTTAAATTCTCAAATGTCTTATACTGGCTGAGTGCTTCCTTACACACATGCTATAAAGGACTGAAATATTTGGTTCCAAAGCAATAAAGAGACTTCTGTTAATTTAAACCATCTTGAATCCATGGCAACAAATTCTTCTGGGAGTTGGTTACAAAGATCTCTCTTACCCATTCCAAGTTCTATGAAAGATTACAAAGATACTAAGTCCAAACTCATGTTTAAGAAGTTTAAGTATAAGCTTGCACTGGTGCATGCTTGCGCAAGCTTGCAGAAGCTTGCATTGATCTTAAAGTTTTCTACTTTTATGCCCGCATGCTTGCGCAAGCTTGCGGGTAGCTTGCTGCATTCTTAGATTGTATTAATAAGCATGTGCAAGCATGCAGCATGCTTGCCGTATGCTTGCGACAAGCCTGCATTTTGGTTTGGGATCGACCCCCATGATAGACGTACTTGGGGATCTGGTGTGAGATCTGCCATGCGTTCAGCAAGCCAGCTACCTGGAAGGGGGGCCCACTTACGTGGATGTTATCCCTGTACCTGCACGTTAATCAAAAATCTGATGATGATGATGATGATGATGATCTGTTTCAAAATATATATCTGGGTTCAGTAGGATGAGTGTTAAGATGGGAAATTTTCAAGAAAAGAAGAAGATACAGTAGATTTATACTCTATATATTCTTTTTATCCATTTAGGCATTGCAGAAATCATCACTCAGTGTCATTTCATACCCCTGTTGGTTTTTATTTTATAGCTCTTTCAATATTATTTCACTCATATCGAGCTGATAGTTAATCAGAGGTGGGCGAAAACCGGAGTACCACGAGAAAAACCACACGACCTTCCGTTGCAGACCTTGGCGTCTCACATGTGACCCAAGCAAGGCTCGAACCAACACCGGTGAGAGACCTAGTGATTAAGAATCAGCGTTCTTATCCACCAGGCCATGGAGGGCCGTTTAATGTAAGCAATTGACTCTTTCTTCCCTTAACTGATGGGACTCCCTTCCAGATTCAGTCTTTCCCGCAATAAAAATGCTGAAAATTGTATAGCTAGGGTTACCTCTCTGCTGAGAGCTACAGACTTATTTCAATGTAACAGTTCCTGATGAATGAATATTATTTAATCCAAATGTCTGGGCCACCAATGTTTTCCTTCCATTTTCAGGCCACTATATTTTCATCGAGGCATCATTCAGAAAACCAAATGATACAGCTAGGATAGTTAGCCAGAGTGTACAACTCAGCCCTGGAGGAAAATGTCTCAAATTCTGGTACCATATGTACGGCTCAGATGTCTACAAGCTGAATGTGTATGCCAGACAAGGTAAAAGGAACAGAACGTTTAGTGAAATATCATGTTAACATGTATGTGTGATGAAAACCCCCATAATAGAAATGAAGGCACTGATCAGGAATCAATACAATTAACCCACATCAGAGACACCAAAGGGAAAGAAGCACAGACATGAAACAAGTATACCCAAGTATACCCTAATGAAAACATCAATAGCGGAAAGCCAAAAGGACAGTCACTTTCCTACAAAATGGCCAATTGGCTAGCTAAAACATAATATAAGCTATACACACACTCAAAGACAAACCATAACAAAAATAAACAGCGACAGAAGAACCTCCTTGAAAATTGATTTTACATGGCCACAATCCTTGCCCTTATTTCCATCGCAATTTAGACAAATAATTTGTGCAGTCTGCATGAAGGCTTTATATAGAGAAAAGTGGGGTTTACATGGGTAAACAACATTATTCTTATTTCTGCTTCAAAACATAGGTTGTGGGTACTCTTCAAAACATAGGTTGTGGGTACTCTTCAAAACATAGGTTGTGGGTACTCATTAGAACCGCCTCAATGAGGCGGTTCTAACAAACACCCGTAACCTATGTATTAAGAAGAAATAAGAAAAAATATTACAAATTTTCAGCAAAAATTAACTGCTTGGAGATATGAAAGAATGCACTGTGTCACATGGGTGTGTTATTGTAATGCTTTAAAGACCGGTTAAAATTCAAACTAATTCTTCTTTGGAAAACATATTTAAGGGGAATGGATACACCTTTAGGCGAAGCAACTACAGCAAAAGTATTTTTGTCTTCCCTGTCAAAAGGGGTCAAGTCTTGAAGGAAAGAATTTTCTCGCAAATTCTTTCCTCTAAGAGTAGACCACTTTTTCAGTGGGATAGGGCTTATTCCGGACCCCGCCCATTGGGGCTTGAAGAAATAGATGGGCTGCATGATGCTTCCACACAGCTGAAACAAACCCGCACACGAGTACTGGTAAACTGCTTAGAGGATCTGTGCCTGCCCAGGCAAAGGGGTGCGAGTTGGACCTTCCATCCTTATAAACCCTATTGGTTTCATTGGGCAACAGGGCTTTCGATGTCATTTCATCTCAATGTCAGGTAAAAGTCCCACAAAATTGGAAGCAATGTCTCCAAAATGACCTTTACAGTGTTGACGGGGATGTTAAACCTCAAATCAAACAAACAGAAACAAAAGGTTACCATTTTCACTTTAAGAGGAATGGGTACACCGCCAGAGGAGACAACTCCTGCAAAAGAATTTTTGTCTCCCATGTCAATTGGGTTCAAAATTTAAAGGAAAGAATTTGCTCTTGAGGAGCAAATTTTTTCCTTTAAGAGTAGACCCTGAAGAGCAATTTTTTTTCTTTTAAGAGTAGACCCCTTTATCAGTGAAACAGGGCTTTTAGAAAAGCCAGCAGAAAGTCCCAAAAGTTGTCTCCGTTTGAAAATAGATGGAAAAATCTGCCAGGTGTTCCCATTCCCCTTAAAGAATCTTGATAAGGAGTAGTATAATGGGTGATAAGGTGCCTTTTTCCGTCAGTAAACCCAAGAAACGAGAAAACAAATGTTTCGGACACATGTTAGAATCGCCTTGGCGAGGCAATTCTGATAAGATAGACACCAAGGTGATTCTAACAAATATCCACAACATTTGTTTTCCTTAGAGTAACAAATTCAGTATTCTTGAATATCTTTATTAACCCCTCCCATCTTAACCCATAAGACGCCAATCACAACAATTGCTTTTTCGTCTGCCGGTTACTTTTAAAAGTCATTTTTGCAAACAATGTGGACCCAGATCAGACTGCTCCTGTAGGAGAAGTCTGATCTGGGTCCACACTGTTTGCCTGTATTAAAAATATTTCTAAAAAGTTTGCAAGAATATTCAGCAGACAACAAAGGCAGATGACATTTTCAGATGTAGTTTTTCTCGGCATCTTAAGGGTTAAGCTTAGGATTCTTTCAATTGAAGTGTTGTGTCGATATATCAAATATTGGTATAAAGAGGGTTGTCTGTAAATGAAATAATTATGTCTCCCCCGAAAAATTTTTTTTCGGAGAGACATATTGTTTTCCCCCCGGGCGTCTGTCTGTCCGTCTGTCCCTCTGTCTGTCTGTCACACATTCGTGTCCGCTCTGTAACTTGAAAACCGTTAGAGCTATCTTCACGAAACTTCGTATAAATATTAATCAGCATTAGACGACGTGCAGTGCGCAAGAACCATAACTCTCGCATTTATACTTTTTGAATTATCTCCCTTGGAAGTTTGTTGGTATGTATATATGTATGGGCAAATCCTGTCCGGTCAATAACTTTCTTATTTTTTGATGGATTTTAAAATTACTCGGCAGAAATATTAACAACCATAAGACGATGTGTGGTGCGCATGAGACAGGTCGGTACCTCAAAGGTCAAGGTCATACTTAGAGGTCAAAGGTAAAAAAAGGGGCCTTTTTTTCGTATTTGGTCAATAACTTTCCTATTTTGAGATGGATTTTAAAATTACTTGGCATAATTATTAACAACCATAAGACAATGTGTGGTGCGCATGAGGCAGGTCGGTTCCTCAAAGGTCAAGGTCATACTTAGAGGTCAAAGGTCAAAAAAGGGACCTTTTTTTCGTATTTGGTCAATAACTTTCTAATTTTGAGATGGATTTTAAAATTACTTGGCATAATTATTAACAATCATGAGACGATGTGTGGTGCACATGAGGCAGGTCGGTACCTCAAAGGTCAAGGTCATACTTAGAGGTCAAAGGTCAAAAAGTGGGCCTTTTTTTCGTATTTGGTCAATAACTTTCTTGTTTTGAGATGGATTTTGAAATCAAATGGCAGAAATGTGAACCAATATAAGGCGATGTGTTGCGCGCATGACCCAGGTTGGTACCTCAAAGGTCAAGGTCATACTTAGAGGTCAAAGTTAAAAAAAGGGGCCTTTTTTCGGGTTTTGTCAATAACTTGCCTATTTTTAAATAGAATTTGAAGTTACTTGGCAAACATGTTAACTATCATGGGAAGATTTGTTGCATGCATGATTCAGTTTGGTACCTAAAATGTCAAGGTCATACATAGAGGTCAAAGGTAAAAAAGGGGTCTTTTTTCGTGTTTGGTCAATAACTTTCTTATTTTGAGATGGATTTTGAAATTGCTAGGCAGAAATGTTAACCACCATGAGATGATGTGTTGCACGCATGACCCAGTTTAATACCTGAAAGGTCAAGGTCATACATAGAGGTTAAAGGTAAAAAAAGGGCATTTTTTGTGTTCTGTCAATAACTTTCTTATTATGCCCCCAACTTTGAAAAAGTTGGAGGGGCATATTGGTTCAGGTTCGTTCGTCCGTTCGTCCGTCAGTTACGCTTTTGATGCATAGCATAACTAAAGAACCGTGTATGCTAGGGTTTTGAAATTTCATATATGGATTCCTCATGGAAAATTAGCTTACGCATATTTTTTTTCTCGTCCGGATTATGCCCCCTTCAAGAGTTATTACCCTTTGAATTTTTTTTTTTTAATAAAATCTTGTCAGCAAGATATCTCAAAAACTATTGGAGCTAAAGCCTTGAAAGTTGGTGAATAGATTGTTGGTGATGAGTAGATGAACTGATTAACTTATGAAAAAATTCCAAAAAATACTTAGTGAGTTATGGCCCTTTGTCATTTTGGTAATTTGTGCCCATTGTAATGTATGCTAAAAGTGATGCATAGCATAACTTTAGAACCGTGTATGCTATAGTTTTGAAATTTCATATATGCATTTCTGATGGAAAATAAGCTGACGCGTATTTTTTTCTCGTCCGGATTATGCCCCTTTCAAGAGTTATTGCCCTTTGAAATTTTTTATGCCCCCGCCATTCGAAGAATGGTGGAAAGGGCATATAGCGTTGCCCATGTCCGTCCGTCCGTCCGTCTGTCCGTCCGTTCGTCCGTCCGTGCGTCCGTCCGTGCGTCCCGAAACTTAAACGCAGTCAATAACTTCCTTATTTCTTGATGGATTTTAAAATTACTTGGCAGAAATGTTAACCATCATGAGACGACGTGTCACGTGCAAAACCCAGGTCCGTACCTCCAAGGTCAAGGTCATACTTAGAGGTCAAAGGTCAAAAAAAGGGTCCGAAACTTAAACGCAGTCAATAACTTTCTTATTTCTGGATGGATTTTGAAATTACTTTGGAGAAATGTTAACCATCATGAGTCGATGTGTCACGTGCAAAACCCCGGTCCATACCTCCAAGGTCAAGGTCATACTTGGAGGTCAAAGGTAAAAAAAAGGGTCCGAAAACTTAAACGCAGTCAATAACTTTCTTATTTCTGGATGGATTTTGAAATTACTTTGTACAAATGTTAACCATCATGAGTCGATGTGTCACATGCAAAATCCAGGTCGGTACCTCCAAGGTCAAGGTCATACTTGGAGGTCAAAGGTAAAAAAAAATGGTCCGAAACTTAAACCCAGCCAATAACTTACTTATTTTTGGATGGATTTTGAAATTATTTTGAAGAAATGTTAACCATCATGAGACAATGTGTCACGTGCAAACCCAGATCCGTACCTCCAAGGTCATACTTGGAGGTCAAATGGCATAAAATGGGTCCAAAACTTAAACACTGTCAATAACTTTCTATGAATGAATACGAACATAGACATATTTTTGGGCGGGGGCATCCGTGTCCTATGGACGCATTTCTAGTTTAATAAAATCTTGACAGCAAGATATCTCAAAAACTATTGGAGCTAAAGGCTTGAAACATGGTGAATAGATTGTTGGTGATGAGCAGATGAATTGAATTAACTTTTGACAAAATTCCGAAAAATACTTTGTGAGTTATGGCCCTTTGTCATTTTGGTAATTTGTGCCCATTGTAATGTATGCTAAAAGTGATGCATAGCATAACTTTAGAACCGTGTATGCTAGGGTTTTGAAATTTCATATATGGATTCCTCATGAAAAATTAGCTGATGCGTATTTTTTTTCTCATCCGGATTATGCCCCTTTCAAGAGTTATTGCCCTTTGAAATTTTTTTAATAAAATCTTGTCAGCAAAATATCTCAAACACTATTGGAGCTAGACCCTTGAAAGTTGTTGAGTATATTGGTGGTGATGAGTATATGAACTGAGTAACTTTTGACAAAATTCCGAAAAATACTTTGCGAGTTATGGCCCTTTGTCATTTTGGTAATTTGTGCCCATTGTAATGAATGCTAAAAGTGATGCATAGCAGAACTTTAGAACTGTGTATGCTATGGTTTTGAAATTTAATATATGCATTCCTAATGGAAAATAAGCTGACGCGTATTTTTTTTCTCATCCGGATTATGCCCCTTTCAAGAGTTATTGCCCTTCGAATTTTTTTTAATAAAATCTTGTCAGCAAGATATCTCAAAAACTATTGGAGCTAGAGGCTTGAAAGTTGGACCATGAGTCATGTGCAAGACCTAGGTCCATACCTCCAATGTCAAGGTCATACCTAGAGGTCAAAGGTAAAAAAAAGGACAGTCAATAACTTCCTTATTCTTTGATGGATTATGAAATTACTTGGCAGAAATGTTAACCATCATGAGACGATGTGTTGTACTGCAAAGGTCAAGGCCATACTTAGAGGTCAATGTTAAAAAAGTGCTTTTTTTGTTTACGGCCAATAACTTCTTTATTTTTCTATGAACATTTTTAAAGTTACTATGCAGAAATGTTCATCTTCATTATATGATGTGTTGCACACAAGACCCAGCTCAATACCTCCAATGTCAA
Organism: Lucinisca nassula; assembly: GCA_963580285.1. Lineage (NCBI taxonomy): Eukaryota > Metazoa > Mollusca > Bivalvia > Lucinida > Lucinidae > Lucinisca > Lucinisca nassula. The sequence continues at coordinate 49,566,782 of OY757021.1, forward strand.
GGTTATACTTAGCAGTCAAAAACGGGGGAGACATCTGTGTTTTTGTAGAAAAACAAATTCTAGTATTATCAATTTTTCTGTCACTCAAAAAATAGGTAATAAGTCATTAGAAATGTAATAAAATATTTTTTTTTATGAGCAGGTAATAACCTGGGTAGTCCCCAGTGGACAAAGATGGGCACTCAAGGAAACCGGTGGAAGTATGGAAATATTTACATAACACCACAGACCCTTACCCCACGACAGACAACAGCTGTGAATGTCAACGTAAGTCTCTTTTTTGGTTGAGAAAAATAGCACACAACTTAACGAAATAACTGAATAAGTGCATCAGAATGGGGAAAACTTTTGAATACATGTTTACCACTTCAACTGGTCATAAGCTTTTAAGCTTGGCATTGGATGTTAACCCTTCTCTTGCTGAATATTCAGTTTAGCCACACCCATTTCTGACTTTGAACCAATCAGATTACTTCATGTAATTTATTCTTACAAATCCCTAAACTTCATGTCAAACAGTGTAGATCCTGATCAGATGGCTTCTTCAGAAGCCATCTGATCTGGATCTACACTGTTTGCAAAGATAGGGGTTGTCGTGAACAGCAAGATAAGGGTTAACCCTTAAGACACTGAGAAAAACTACATCTGAATATGTTGTCTGCTAATATCGTCTGCTGAATTTTTTGGCAAACTTTTGAAAATATTTTCGCATACAGGCAAACAGTGTGGGCCCAGATCATACTGCTCCTTTAGGAGCTGTCTGATCTGGGTCCACCCTGTTTGCAAAAAATTACTTTTAATTACTTTTAAGGTAACTGGCAGACGGCAAAGCAGACGACAATTGGTGTGATTGGCATTGGATGTTAATTTTGTGTAATGTTTTGACACAGCAATTGTTGCGGCTTAAGTGACACAAGGGTTAAAAATTGCAATGGGCTATAGTTCTTTTAACCATAAATGATCATTTTTCTATATAATCTATACATTTTTTGAAAATAACACAGTTGTTTAAGTAAAACAGTCTCTGCTTTTGACCCTATTAATAGTGTTATATAGAGGTTGTGGTGTATCACAGATTTTCATCAGAAAAGTAGACAATGTGGAGATGTGGAAAAATGAACTATATTGCACAGGTGTATTATCAAATGAGCCCCGCCAAGCGAATTTGGGTATTCGAGCATTCCGTCATGACAAACTTTAACTGCGCATGCCCGGCCATTCAAAGGGGCTAGGGATTTGGCTTTCTGTCTGAAGGTTCCTTTTGATTCACTGCTTGTATGAGCGAGCAGCGAAGGTTCTGGCGAGACTGCGCGGATGCGCAGGCTCGCCTGAACCTTCGCTGCTTGCATAGACGATAAGTACCAAAATCGCTTGGCGGGGCCCAAATGAACTTTTTTTTTCCATTTTCAGTTTGTTTTTGAAGGAGTTGTTGGTAGGAGTTACAAAGGTGACATTGCTCTTGATGATATCTCAGTGAATGACGGACTCTGTCCTCCTACAGGTAAATCTTCCATTACGAAAACATGCCTATAAAAATACATTGTAAACTTTACTGCGGAAAAATCTAAAATTTTATAATTAAAAATTGTGATATTTATTTGTCTTATTTCTTCTCAAAATATAGATTGTAGGTACTTGTTAAAACTGCATCATCCTATAGATTGTGGGTACTCATTAGAACCCCAAGGCAGTTCTAACGAGTGCCCACAATAGATATCTTAGAACAGAAATAAAAAAAATAAGGTTTACCCCTGTAAACCCCAGTTTTCTATTTAAAAGGGGGTTTAAGGAGGTCAAAATTATGATGAGTGGCTTTATCAGCTTCGGGACTTTGTTCTGGGCAGGGGTATTTCTAGCCACTGAGTATTAAAAATAGTTCCATAATATCCCCACGCTCGGGGTCTATTGTTGGCAATGGCGATATAACTGCATCGCGATGTAAGTCCTGACAACCACAATCCCCTTAAGATTCTCTCACTATATATAACATGAGCTTTTCAAGGGTGTCTGTTATACAGACTTATTAGCATGATGACATGATTGGTCAGATGACGGTTGAGAACAGGCAATTGCATTTGAACTTTGGTCTCATGTGAAACATTGTTTACCTTTTATGGGGAATGGGAACACCTGGCAGATTTTTCCGCCATTTTCCAAAGGGAGACAATTTTCAGGACTTTCTGTTCGCTTTTCTATGAACCCTGTCCCACTGAAAGAGGGGTCTACTCTTAAAGGAAAGAATTTGCTCCTCAGGAGCAAATGCTTTCCTTTCAGAGTTGACCCCTGTTGACATGGAAGACAAACTACGTTTGCAGGAGTTGCCTCCCCTGAAGATGTACCCACTCCCCTCAAGTGACAGAAATAAATGTTAATCTTATACACACATTTGCTGTCTTTCAGATGACTGTGACTTTGAAAATCCTACTCTTTGTGGCTACACACAAGATAAAACAGACAATTTTGATTGGACAAGAGATTACGGTGGTACAATAAGTCTTGGAACTGGGCCGTCCGTGGACCATACATACAAAACAAGATCAGGTAGGAATTTCTGTGGAATGGAATGTGTATCGTGTGTAACATGATGGGATAACGTCAAAAATTTGTGACAGTGTATTCTGTGATTTACTGTTGGAAATGCAATGTCATCATGTCACCTTGCTTCCCATTGGGTAGCCTTTGGTTTTACCCAGCTCACAGCGCTTGCCGCTATGAGCAAATTAGTACAATTTTTAACAAATCAACGGAATAAGTGCATTAGAGTGGGGATAATTGTTATATGGGAAGGTAAATCACAGGTCTTTCAGTCGCAAATTCTGTTTTACAGCTCCTGTGGGGCATCTCCGTAAAAAAAAATTTCTGACTCTAAAACAGGAGATTTACCTCCCCAAATGACAATTTTCAATACAATTATCACCTAAATGATCTAGTACAAAAATGCAATATCTGATACCCATTTAATTTTGCTGAGCAATGGCACCCGCATGCGTTGCTCTTGTTGCACTGTCCGCTTATTTGTGGGTTTGTGGGTTAGTCCGCACTTTTTAGGGCCCCGCAAATTTATTTGCGGGTACCTTGTAATTTGCAGGTGCCCTATAGTATACACCCTGTCTGTCCGTCTGTCTCTCCATCCGTCCACATTTTTAGCTCACCTGAGCCGAAGGCTCATGTGAGGTATTAGTATACCACGAGCCGGCGTCCGTCGTCGTCCGTCGTCCACACTTTCAAAGAAGTATATCTCCGGAACCAGTGGGCCAATCTTGATCAAATTTCATGTGAAGCATTATCAGGTAGGGGGAAAGGCTGCATACTGTTTTCGGGCAGATCGGATTGGAACTCTGGTTGCCATGGCAACAAATAGCTCCCATAGACTTAACATAGGAAAAAGTTTGTCATCACTCTAGCTCCGTCAATTTTTTTCTGATCGACTTCATTCTTGCAGATAACGAGGACAGGCATGAAATCTCGATCAAGTTCGATTTTGGGCTGGATCGGATTATTCACTCAGGAGTTACGTGCCCTTGAGCGTTCTTAACATAGGAAAAAGCTTGTCATCACTCTAGCTCCGTCAATTTTTTTCTGATCGACTTCATTCTTGCAGATAACGAGGACAGGCATGAAATCTCGATCAAGTTCGATTTTGGGCTGAATCGGATTATTCACTCAGGAGTTACGTGCCCTTGAGCGTTGAAAAAATTGCCTATTGACTTAACATGGGGAGAATGTTGTCATCACCGTAGCTGCTTCAATTATTTTCAGATTGGCTTTATTCTTGCAGATAACCAGCACAGCCATGAAATCTCGGTCAAGTTCGATAACTGGCAGGATCGGATCATTCACTTAGGAGTTACCTGCCCTTGTGTGTTTTTGCATTAGGGTTAATGGGAATTTCAAAAATGTATATCTTAAAGACTACTTGGCCAACTTTGATCAAATTTCATGTGTCGCATTATCGGGCAAGTGGAAAGGCTTCATTAGGTTTTCAGGCAGATCTGAGTGGAACTCTGGTTGCCATGGCAACATCTAGCTCCCATAGACTTCACATAGGAAAAAGCTTGTCATCACTCTAGCTCCGTCAATTTTTTTCTGATTGACTTCATTCTTGCAGATAACCAGTACAGGCATAAAATCTCGGTCAAGTTCGATTTTGGGCCGAATCGGATTATTTGCCTTGGAGTTACCTGCCCTTGAGCATAAAAAAATACGTTGTGACCACGATAGCAACTTTATTTTTATTCAGATCAGCTTCAAACTTGCAGGTAACGTGGACAGGCATAAAATCTCAGTTAAGTTCGAATCAGAATATTGACCTCGGAGTTACATGACCTTGAGCGACAAAAAATTTGCCCATAGACTTTACATAGGGAAAATGTTGTGACTACGATAGCGACTTGAATTTTTTTCAGATCAGCTTCAAACTTGCAGGTAACGAGGACAGACATAAAATCTCGGTTAAGTTCGATTTTGGGCCGAATTGGATTATTTGCCTTGGAGTTACCTGCCCTTGAGCATAAAAAAATACGTTGTGACCACGATAGCAACTTTATTTTTATTCATATCAGCTTCAAACTTGCAGGTAACGAGGACAGGCATAAAATCTCGGTTAAGTTCAATTTTGGGCCGAATCGGAATAATGACCTCGGAGTTACGTGACCTTGAGCGACAAAAAATTTGCCCATAGACTTAATTAGGGAAAATGTTGCGACTACGATAGCGACTTGAATTTTTTTCAGATCAGCTTCAAACTTGCAGGTAACGAGGACAGACATAAACTCTCGGTTAAGTTCGATTTTTGGCCGAATCGGAGTATTTGCCTTGGAGTTACCTGCCCTTGCGCATAAAAAAATACGTTCCACGATAGCAACTTTATTTTTATTCATATCAGCTTCAAACTTGCAGGTAACGAGGACAGGCATAAAATCTCGGTTAAGTTCGATTTTGGGCCGAATCGGAATATTGACCTCGGAGTTACGTGACCTTGAGAGACAAAAAAATTTGCCCATAGACTTAACGTAGGGAAAATGTTGTGACAAAAATAGTGACTTGAATTTTTAGCTCACCTGAGCCAAAGGCTCCAGTGAGCTGATAGTATACCAAGGCTCCGGAGTCCGTCGTCTGTCGTCCATCCATCCGTCGTCCACACTTTCAATGAAGCATATCTCAGAAGGCAGTCGACCAATCTTGTTTAAATTTTATGTGTAGCACCATTGGGCAAGGGGAAAGGCTGCATTAGGTTTTGGAGCTAGTCTGGTTCATTTGTTCCTTCATTCTTCTTTCTCTCCATATAGAGATAATAGACCAATGTTAAATTTTTAATCAAAGATTTCTCAGGAACTATAAAAGCTAGAAGCATCAAATTTGGTATTCAATAGAATAATGATGACTTATTTTGTGTAAGAGACATTGGGCTTTCTCAGCTTATTTGTTCATCTGTTCTTTCATTCTTCTTTCTCTCCATTTTGACCAATGTTAAATTTTCGTCAAAGATTTCTCAGGAACTATAGAAGCTAGAAGTCTCAAACTTGGAATGCAATGCAATAATGATGACTTATATCCTGTAAGGGTCAATGGGCTGGATTTTATTAGCAGATTTAGTAGTCAAGTCTGTGAATTGTTAAAACTTAAGTTCCTCAGGTGAGCGGTTTAGGCTCATTGAGCCTCTTGTTTATGATTTTACTTAATAACTTAAAAACCGTCAGATGCATCAACTTCTAACTTTAAATATAAGGTCACAATATCATTACACAATTTCATGGCAAGTTACGTAACTCTAGCTACAATACTCTCAGAGTTACGGCCCTTTGAAAAACTTATAAAAAGTGTCCACATTTTTCATGTTTTTTCTTCATAACTTACAAACCATTAAACCTATCAACTTCAAACTTTAAATATATGGTCTCATCATCATTACACAATTTTATGGCAAGTTACCTAACTGTAGCTTCAATACTCTCAGAGTTATGGCCCTTTTAAAAAACTTAAAAAAAAATTCTGCTTTTTCATGTTTTTATGCCCCCGGAATCTAAGATTCTGGGGGGCATATAGTTTTTGGTCTGTCCGTCTGTTTGTCTGTTTGTCTGTTTGTCCGTTTGTCCGTTTCTCCGTCTGCAAAAACTTTAACATTGGGCATAACTTTTGAATGGTAAGTGATACAGCTTTCATACTTCACATGTGCATTCCTTGTCACAAGACCTTTCAAGAGGTACCATAAATTTTGACCTCGTGACCTTCACCTTGAGATTTGACCTACTTTTGGCCTCATTTTTAAAAACTTTAACATTGGCCATAACTTTTGATTGGTAAGTGATAGAGCTTTCATATTTCACATGTGCATTCCTTGTCACAAGACCTTTCTATTGGTACTATAATTTTTGACCTCATGACCTTGACCTTGGCATATGACCTACTTTTTTAAAAACTTTAACATTGGCCATAACTTTTGATTGGTAAGTGATAGAGCTTTCATATTTCACATGTGCATTCCTTGTCACAAGACCTTTCTATTGGTACTATAATTTTTGACCTCATGACCTTGACCTTGGCATTTGACCTACTTTTTAAAAACTTTAATATAGTCCATAACTTTTGATTGGTAAGTGATAGAGCTTTCATATTTCACATGTGTATTCTTTCTCACAAGACCTTTCCAGTGGTACCATAATTTTTTACCTCGTGACCTTGTGGCCTCAACCATGACATAATTTAGTGATGGGGCTTTCATATTGCACAGGCGCTGTCCGGGGGCATCGGTGTTTCACAAACACATCTTGTTCTTAATAACTTGCATACCGTCAAACCTATCAACTTCAAACTTTAAATATATGGTCTCATTAGCTTTACATAATTTTATGACAAGTTACGTAACTGTAGTTTTAATACTCTCAGAGTTATGGCCCTTTGAAAAACTTAAAAATTCAGTGTTTTTGTCTTTTTTTTTTCATCTTTAATTTAAAATCTACAGATATTCAAATGAACTTCCTATAGAAACACTGTCAGCAGCATAAAACTAAACAAAGAGAGATTTTATGAAAGGGCTTGAAGAAATATACAGGCTGCATGATGCTTCCACGCAGAGCTGAATCCGACCCGCACACGAGTACTGGTAAACCACTTAGAGGATCTAAGCCTGCCCAGATAAAGCGGTGCGAGTTGGACGTCCTTGTTTATAAACCCTATTGGTTTCATTGGGCGGCAGGGCTTGAGATGTCATTTCATTTCAATGTCGGGGGAAAGTCCCACAAAATTGGAAGCAACATCACCAAAATGACCTTTGCAGTGTTGACAGGGAAGTTAAATCTCAAATCAAACAAACAACATACGATCAAAGATGTATGGATTTTATAGAAAAATGACCATACATGGTCATTTTTCTTTAAATTCTATACATTTTTGTTACGATATGACACAGCTTTTTAACAAACACAGTTTCTGCTTTTATCTCCCAACAATAATGATGTAAAGAAGCTTTGTGATTCTAAACAGATATCAGATTATATACACAAGTCAATAAAAATTATCTTTTATCATGTTCAGGATACTACATGTACATTGAGACATCAGCACCACGACGTACAGGAGACCGAGCTCGTCTCATCAGCCAGACCTACCCTCGGACCACTGGAAGATGCATGAACTTCGCTTATCATATGTTTGGATATGGTATTGGTACCTTGAATATATATATGAAGCGGCAGGGACAACTTCGGTCTCCTATCTGGACAAGGACTGGTAACCTAGGCAACAGATGGAACATTGGCCAGGTGACCTTGAACAGCAACTCCCCATTCCAGGTAGGTTTTTCTGTTCACCAGGTGAACAAGTCCATGTAATTCGCACTCTTGTAAATCCCACTTTATAGAGACAAATGGGATTGGCAAGGAAATACTTAATTTTCTTGTTTTTGTTCAAAATCCATGACTTTTGGTTCTTGTTAGAAATGCGTAAATGAGGCACTACAATGGAGCACACATAACCTATATTTGGAACATGAATAGTTTCAGTCAACCCTCTTTATACAACATTTGTTATAATGGTAAAGCTTGTTATAAGGACAATTTCAATGGAATGAATTCTTAGCTCAAGGCTTAGCCTTGGTTCCAGGCGGCGTGGGCTTCCCTCGGGTTGGAAACAACTAAATTGAATCCCTAGTTATGAAAGATTCTTGTAATCTAATACTCCAAGGGACAAATATTATAGATATTTATTAGAACAGAGGTGATTCTTACAAATGTCTATAACATTTGTTTCTTATAATAATGATGGGAAAAAGGTCTTTTATTACCTATCATACTCCTAACTGGGAGTCTTTGTAATGGGGAATTCTTTATAACGAGACAATAATAGGGAACAAATACTGTCATTATAGCGAGGCTCCTCTGTATTTCAAATTGTACCAGAAACAGAGCCATCTTTGGATAGATGGAAGAAAGCAAAATGCTTCCTTTCCTGTTGCTAAAGATGGTATTTTTCTGGCCATTTTTTTCTAGCCATTTTTTTCTGGCCATTCTTGGATACATGGAAGAAAGCAGTATGTTTTCTTCCATGTGTCTAAAAATGGAATTTTTCTGGGGAAATTTGAGATAATTTTCTAATATGATGGCATTTTCTGATGAAACTGAAGATCATTTACGGTACTTATTTATGCACAATATGTCTCAAATCTTTCACCAATATAAGTAATTGTCCAAAGATTAACCTATCTTGTACCAGAAACACCCCAAAAAAAGGTAGTTGGCAAAAAGTGCAGGCCCAGACAGAAACACCCCAAAAAAGGTAGTTGGCAAACAGTGCAGGCCCAGATCAGATGCCACAGAATGCGGCGTCTGATCAGGGCCTCCACTGTTTGCTAAAAGTTCAGTCATTTTCTAAATAAATTGTGATGAAAACACAACCTGACACCCCTAACTTTTGAAATAAAGTCCTGCTATATATAAGGAGGAAGATTCCATTTGGTACAAAAAAGGATGAAACAACAAATACCATGCCAGATAACTATACCACTAGCATTTACAAGAACTAAACTTAAATATGTTCATCATATGACGTCTTATTTAAGCATGTAATAACACCACTTATTCAATTTGGTTGTCCAATAGTGGATTGGATATGCAAATTAGTTAGATGTTGCACTTACAACCTCTTTAACAACATACATGTCACATTTATATAATGCTGGAATTTTGACATTTTTGTTGAAAAATTGGAAATAAATGCATTTTAAATGTCATATGATAAATAGAAGCTTGCAATTATACTCATATATTATCAAATTTATCAAACTCATTAAGGAAGCCTCGCATTTTACCCCCTTTTCCTCTACTCGTTTTATAAACTCAATAATACACGAACAATCATGTAAGATCTTCTATTTAATATTACGCATCACATGAACAAGTCCATGAAATGAACATCCCCTAAACCCCATTTTGTATGAGAAAACTGGGCCTTACGAGGGTATACATTATTTTCCTTATCTCTGCTTCAAGGCGTAAGTTGTGGGTTCTCGTTAGGACTGCATCAAGCAGGCTTTCTAACAAGTATCCACAACCTATGTTTGCAATATATATATTTGTGTTATTGTAAACTTTTGGTTGATTGTCTGCCAATCAACTTAAAGCTAATGATACTGAATTGTTTTTACTGCTTTTGTCCACATGATTACCAATGACCAATTAAACTCATCACGAAACCACGCCTATATAGTTTTGACCCCCTTGAACCCCACTTTTATATAGTAAAACTGGGGTTTGCAGGGGTAACCTTATTTTTCTAATTTCTGCTCTAAACTATAGATTGTGGGTACTCGTTAGAACCGCCTCATCGAGGGGGTTCTAAAAAGTACCCACAATCTATATTTTGAGCAGAAATAAGAAAAATATCACAATTTTTCTTAATAAAATTTTCATTTTCTTGCGATAAAGGTTACAATGTATTGGTATAGGCGTATTTTCATAATGATACTGCATACAAATTGGAAGTCATCCTATAATATTTAGAATTCCAGTGTAAAGCCTAATGTAAACCTATAGCAAACAATGTAGTTCATATTTCCATTACTGAGTCATATGATTTTCAGTGCCGTCAAATGATGTCGGTCTAAACCATGGTTATATCCAATCTGATAAGGCTTTAGCGACGTCAATCCTGATCCAATTTTTGTTGAAAAACAGTGTGTAAATGTTTTTCAGTTTTAAAGGTTTTCCCTATATGCATTTTTTCACCCAGTGATGAGGAGCAAAGAATGTAAATATAAGAAACAAACTTAATTATAGCCCTGCTTTGAAAAAGTGGGGGCTATATTGGATTTGTCTTGTCATTCTGTAATTCTGTAATTCCGTTATTGATGCTACCTCCAAAACCGTTTGCGATATTTTCATGAAACTTTACACAAATGTAAAGCACCATGGGGCAATGTGCAGAGTGCATGACCCAAGTCTGGGTTGCTTCGTAATGGAGTTATTGCCCTTGAAGATTGAAAAATAGCAATTTTAACCTTGTCTGCTCCATAACTCAAAAACCTTTCCAGGTATTTTCATGAAACTTCACACAAATGATAACATTATGGGTTGTTGCGCAGAGTGCATGAACCATAAGTCTTGCTTGCCTCTTTTTGAAGTTATTGCCTTGAAGATTGCAAAATAGCAATTTTAACCTTGTCTGTTCCATAACTCAAAAACCTTTTGAGGTATTTTCATGAAACTTCACACAAATGATAACATTATGGGTTGTTGCGCAGAGTGCATGAACCATAACTCTTGCTTGCCTCTTTTTGAAGTTATTGCCCTTTGAAGATTGCAAAATAGCAATTTTAACCTTGTCTGTTCCATAACTCAAAAACCTTTTGAGGTATTTTCATGAAACTTTACACAAATGTAAAGCACTATGAAATGATATGCAGAGTATATGAACCATATATCTGGATTCCATTTTTACCATGTTTACTTAGAGGCTCCTGTTTCTGATATGGTTAAGCGGGGCTGTTATTCAGACCCTCTGACAGTTCTAGTTTTTCTGCTCTTCATCATAGTATCGATGACAGTGGGTCGCTAGCAAAGTTTACACAAACCCCTTCAAGATTCATTCACTTTGCAGGCGACCCACTGCATTCATACTTTGATGAACAGCAGAAAAATAAAATTAATTTCTTAAATGACCAACAGACTGTTCCACCTAACAACACTATTCATTGTAAGTTTTATAACAATTTCCATACTTTAACCCTTATCCAGCTGTATAAATTAATTTAACCACACCCATTGACATTTCAAACAATCAAATTATTTCGTGTAATTTTATTCAGTCAAATTCACAAACCAATTAAATGTACAGTTATCTTTGTTAACACAGATTGTATTTGAGGGAATCAAGGGCCGTACAATCACTGGTGATATCGCCATTGATGACATCCAGATAAAAGACGGTGCCTGTTCTAAACCTGGATATTGCGGATTCGAGACAGATTATTGTACTTGGAGTAACGTGCAGGGATCTGATGACTTCGATTTCACGAGATTCCATGGTGCTACTACCAGTTCCTTCACTGGCCCTTCTCAAGATCACACATTGGGAACCTCGCAAGGTATATTTGCTATAAAAGTTTGTATACAGTATGAATCCTAAAAATTCAGACACCTGGAGGACTTGCTGTAATTCTCCTAAATTATTGACAAATTTGTTTCTTGATCCAGCAAGGCGTTCAAAAGGTGCAGACAAAATGGCAAACAGTGAAGACCCAGATCCGTCTGATCTGGGTCTGCACTGTTTGCCAATGTTTATCTGGCCCAGCCGGCCTCGGTAGCTGAGTCGGATGTGCGTCTTACTGGTGATCAGAAAGACACAGGTTTGATACCTGCCAGGGTCAGCAACATTCTTTCGTGGAGATTGATCATGAAATATTTTCTACGGTCATTCCTCCCTTCCGCTGTTTCAGTTTCTGGGGAAAGAATGTGCACTGTACTGGATAACTGCTTACGTATAAGCCTGCCCAGGAAAAGTGTGGATAAGTAAACTGACTGGTTCAAACATGACCTAAAATAGTGTTGACTGGACTGTCAAACAAAACTATCAATCCCAATACTCAGGATCATTACTTTATAAAGAACAGGAAGATATATTTAGCATCACATGAACAAGTTCGTGAAATGAGCACCCCCACTAAACCCTACTTTAAAAAGAGAAAACTGGGGTTTACGAGAGTACACATTATTTTTGCTCCAAGACATAGGTTGTGGGTACTTGTTAGAACAGCCTCATGCTGCGGTTCTAACATGTACCCACAGCCTATATTTGCAGCACAAATAAGAAAAAATATCAGGATTTTCATCAGAAAAGTAGATATTTTGGACATGTGATAAATGCACTATATTGCACGGATGTATTATCATAATTTATCATATGACATCCTGTCTGAGAGAGTATGAATGCCATGTAATATTTTCGATAATCAACTAGTGGATTAAATATGCAAATTAGCTAGATACGCCCTTTAACGTTACATGTATGACGTCCTTAAGGACGTCGCATTTACTTATGGCGGAATATTGACATTTTTGTAAACAAACATGAATAAAAAGCTCTTGAAATGTCATATGATAAATAGAATCTTAAACGAGCACACACATTTGACATCTTAAATTAAACGAGTTGAGGAAAAGGGATAAAATGCGAGGGCTCATGTATAATTGAATTTATTAAATGAGTTGAGGAAAAGGGATAAAATGCTTGGCAAAGCCTCGCATTTTATCCCTTTTCCACAACTCGTTTAATAAATTCAATAATACATGGAAACTCAAGTAAGATCCTCTATGTCTGCCTTGCAAATTTTGAATCTAGCTCCATGTGACAGCAGTGACGGTATCCATACAAGGTTGAATCGAAATGAGTTGATGCTTACAGAGATGACAGATAAAGTTTTGTTGGTTTGATTTGATGTTTAATGTCCCCGTCAACACTGTAAAGGTCATTTTGGAGGCGTTGCTTCCAATTTTACCCAACATTGAGATGAAATGGCATCTCAAGTCCTGCTGCCCAATGAAACCAATAGGGTTTATAAGCATGGACAGGCCGACTCGCACCACTTTGCCTGGGCATGCTTAGATTCTCTATGCGGTATACCAGTGCTTGTGTGCAGGTCGGTTTCAGCTCCACGTGGAAGCATCATGCAGCCCATATATTTCTTCAAGCCCTGATGGGCGGGGGCCAAAATGCTTGAAGAGATGATAGATAAAGATCCAAATTTTAAGTTCATCATGGGAGCATGCCTATGTAAAGCACCCCCTAAAACCACACTTTTATTCAATAAAACTGGGGCTTACCGGGATAAATATTATTTTTCTTATTTCTACTCAAAAACATAGATTGTGGGTACTCGCTAGAAGCCCCTTGTTGAGGCAGTTCTATTGACTACCTACAATCTATGTTTAGATCAGAAATATGAAAAACATGACAATTTTATATCCAAAACTTTTCATTTTTGTTGGCAAAATTTTCAATATATTAAATAGGCATGTTTTGGTAATGTAGCCATATACTGACAATGCTCTTATAGCTATGATAATCGGCCCCCGCCCATCGGGGCTTGAAGAAATATATGGGCTGCATGATGCTTCCACGCAGAGCTGAAACCGACCCGCACACGAGTACTGGTAAACAGCTTAGCGGATCTAAGCATGCCCAGGCAAAGCGGTGCGAGGCGGACCGTCCATGCTAATAAACCCTATTGGTTTCATTGGGCGACAAGGCTTGAGATGGGAAGCAACGTCTCCAAAACGACCTTTACAGTGTTGACGGGGACGTTAAACCTCAATTCAAACAAACAAACAAACAAATAGCTATGATAACATACCTGCACACACATTTGACATCTACAATGGTGTACAACATGTACATAGCTTTTGATGTTCAGCCTGCCTATCAGTGCACATTTTAAAAATTTGTTGCAGATTTTCCCAAAGAAATAATTTTACTCTATATCATTTGATTCTGTAAAGCAATTACTGAAACTGAAAGTGTTTTGAAGACTTCTTTATTTTCAAGAATACAACTCTGTGTACACCACAACCTCTTTATAACACTGTTGATTGGGCTCCAGAGCAGATACAATATTTGTGACCTTGCAAATTGTATTGATTATATAGAAAAATGACCTTCATGGTCATTTTTCTATATAATCAATACAATTTTTGGGATCCATCTTTGAACCTTATTATATCCAAAACTAAGCTTATGTGGCGTAGGTGTTATGAGTGTTGACACTTAAACTTTTACATTAGGTCCCCAACATTTGTAGGGTGAAGCCTTACTTGGTTCACATATGAGACACCATTGTCTGCAATGGATGGACAGGTGTTGGTTTTTTTTCCTGGGGAACTCCTGTTTTTTAGCCCAGCACTGATTATCAGCCAGCTCAGTACAAATGAAATAATCTTGAATGGGTTTTAAAACCAACATAAAAAATAAAACAAAATATACAAGAAAAATGTACAAAACTATGTATTATCAGTTACCCCCTATATGAATTGCATTGTAGTATATTGACCTGATAACGATATGCTACCTCAGGACAAGTGAGTTTTATCAGGTCAACGTAACATTGCACTTTTATCAACAAACCGAAGTACTGGAAAAATTACAAAGTCGTTATAGTTCCTGGGAAAAATGTAAAAATTAAAAATATCATAAAGGAAAAATATGGTCAGCTGATACTAAATATATCGATTTCAGAATGCTGGGATGCAGTGAGGACCATCGATAACTGATTGTAAATTGCTAATTTAAGATTGTACAAGGGAATAAACTGATAAATAGAATACCAGATTCATGTCATTTGATATCACGTAAATCAGGCTCGGCTTCGAGAATGCATGTAGAATCGCTCGGCAAGCCTCGCGATTCTACAAGTGTTCTGGAAACCTTGCTTAATAAACTGGATATCAAAATACACTCACCTGGTATTCTGTATATAATAGGCTGTGTTGTGAAGAGGTTTAGGGATACTAATGCACAGACATACTTAGTTTGTCTTTAATGCAAACTTGTTATTTTTTTCTGTATATTTTAGGCTACTATATCTACATTGAGTCTTCCATGCCTCGCAAAGTTGGAGACAAGGCACGCTTGAGGTCTGAAGTTTTCCCACCCACCACAGCATCCTGTCTAGCCTACTGGTACAACATGTATGGAGCAGATATAGGATCTCTGAATGTATACCAAGAATTAGTTTCCCTGATATCCAGTAGTAGTTATGGTTTTACCAAGCTCAAGTCTATAACAGGGAACCAGGGCCAAAAATGGCAGCTTGGCCAAATTCAGATTTCATCAACCAGGCCTTACTCTATTGTCATTGAAGGAACAGTCGGATCTGGTTACCAAGGAGATTTAGCCCTTGATGATATTTCTCTAACACCAGGACCTTGTCCAGTAACAACATCAACTCCACCCATGTTCAGCTGTGGCGGTACAACAGGCACTACAATAACAAATGGCAAGGTCTGTGATTTTAAACAGGATTGTCCAAATGGGGCCGATGAGGCAAATTGTGGAGCTTGTGACTTTGATAGAAGTTTATGTGGATTTTCCGATGTAAGCCAAGGTTCATTCCGCTGGCAGCGAGATAACAGAGGAACACCAACCAATAACACAGGACCTAACATTGACCACACACAGGGTAGTTCCTACGGATATTACATGTATGTTGATGCCAGTAATGGTCGTTATAATTCTCGTGCCAGTCTTCAGACACCGACCCTGCATCAAGCCTCATCAACATGTCAGTTTACATTCTGGTACCATATGTTAGGAAGATCTATTGGTAGATTGTCAGTTGCCACCAAAGTTGGCCCTGTTACGACACAAATATGGACCATCTCTGGCAACCAGGGAAATATATGGAAACAAGCTGTGGTTGATATTGGGCGTATCACTGTTCCATTCCAGGTTATTGTTCAAGCAAGCAGAAGCTTCTCCGTTGTTGGTGACATTGCCATTGATGATACTAACTTCACAAATTGTGCCCTTCCGCAGCCACAGGCTTCATGTTCCTCAACCCAACAACAATGCTCCAATGGTGCATGCGTTGATAAGTCACGCTTGTGTGATTTCACTGATGATTGCGGAGATGGAAGTGATGAACTGAGGTGTACGGGATACACTCGCTGTACTTTTGCGTCTTCCATCTGTTCATGGCAACAAGATAAAGGTGATCAGTTTAATTGGCTACGAGGAAGTGGATCTACTTCATCATATTACACTGGCCCTACAAGAGACCACACCACACGGTTAAGAACTGGTCATTACCTCTACATAGAGGCATCTTATCCAAGAAGAAGAGGGGACAGGGCAAGACTTCTCAGTCCAGTTTGGAGTCCAACATCATCACTCAGTAACTGCTACTTCACTTTCTACTATAACATGTATGGAAGCACAATGGGTTCATTAAACATATATTCAAGACAATCAGGCTCTTTAACAAAACTCTGGAGCAGGACAGGAAATCGAGGAAATATATGGTCCAGAGCTTCAATTCCTCTTAATTCCCAGCAGCCTTTCCAAATCATTATAGAGGGTGTTCGAGGGTCATCTTTATACAGTGATATTGGTCTTGATGATACGTCATTCAGCCCTGACTGCAAATTGTCTTCAGTTACACTCCCTACCCGGTTTACTGCACCAACATCACTTGGAACAACTCCCAGTCCAACATGTGGTGCAGGAAAATTCCAGTGTAAAACAAGTGGGAGATGTATTCCAACTACTAAACTCTGTGACCTTGCTGCAGATTGTGGTGATGGAAGTGATGAGATTAACTGCGGACCTTGCACCTTTGAAGCTGATCTCTGTAACTGGAATGATTTAAGTGCGGGAAGGTACAATTGGACAAGAAGTTTGGCTGGAAACAACAATGGACCTACTACAGATCATACGCTTAAAACAGGTCAAGGTCATTATGGATTTGTTGAGGGAACAAATGGGAATTTCTTCAGTCGGGCTATTCTATCAAGCCCAGCACTAGCACCCACTTCATCCTCCTGTGAGATGTATTTCTACTACAATATGAATGGACCACGCATTGGTACCTTGATGGTCAGAGCAAATGTTAATGGCACAATAACCACACTTTGGAGTAGATCTGGCTCCCAAGGAGCAGGTTGGAAAAAAGGTGTTGCTTACATTGGCAAGACCCTCGGAGCTCTAGGTCGAGGCCTTATGATGAGATTTGAAGTTCAGCCAAGCAGGGGTTTTGCTGCATCAAGCACTGCTGATGTCGCCATTGATGACATTTCTTTTGGCCATTGTAATCCCAATCAGCAACCACCAAAAGTAGCCTGTAATTTTGATACTGATTTCTGTGTTTGGCAGAACGCTGTAGATGACAAATTTGATTGGCTGAGAAAGAATGGTAGCACTCGGTCTCCTGGTACAGGGCCTCATGCTGACCACACATCAGGTCATGGATCATACATCTATATAGAAACATCTGCCCCTCGTCGTCCCGGTGATGTTGCTAGGTTAGACTCACCTATTCTCTCTCCAACACCAGCTTCAGGTCACTGTCTGTCCTTCTGGTACTATATGTTTGGCCCTGCCATTGGCCAGTTGAACATTTATTTACAAAACAACTTCAACAGATCCTTATTTTGGTCCAAGACTGGTCCTCAAGATGATAAATGGATTAAAGCAAGTAGGACTGTCCAGTCAAGCATAGACTATATCCTCACCATAGAAGGAATTGTGGGTAATGGTTTCCAAGGAGACATAGCAATTGATGACATTACTGTAGCCTCAGGACCATGTCCACCTGACCCAGCATGTGACTTCCAGTCTGGCTTCTGCTCTTGGACGCAATCAAAGAGTGACGACTTCGACTGGACGCGTAAGAAGAATGGAACTCTCTCAGCTGGTACTGGTCCACCATTTGATCACACTTTTGGCTCAGACACAGGTTACTATATCTATATTGAAACTTCAGCTCCAAGGAAACCTAATGACAGGGCAGTGTTGGTGAGCCCCTCTCTGGATGGGCAGAGTGTACGCTGCTTCAATTTCTGGTATCACATGTATGGACGGTCAATTGGGAGACTTATTATTCATCAGGTGGAGAATGGATCATCTCTTCCACGAACTCTCTGGATGAAAAGTGGTGATCAAGGTAACATGTGGCGACGGGGTTATGTAACTGTCACGCCTCATTCCAAACCATACACTATTCAGATAGAGGCCATGAAAGGATCCAGCTACACTGGAGATATTGCCATTGATGATGTGAAACTAGACACAGGAGTTTGTCCAAGACCCGGTTTCTGTGACTTTGAAAAAGATACATGTACATGGACCAATGCCCTTCAGGGAGATGACTTTGATTGGCTAAGAGATTATGGTGGAACGCCTAGTTACACGACTGGACCCATAGTGGACCACACTCTAAGTTCTTCTCAAGGCTACTACATGTACATTGAGACTTCTGGAAATGGCAGAAGAATGGGAGAGAAAGCTTGGTTAGTGAGTGATAACCAGCCACCAGCCTCAGCTGCCTGTCTTACATTCTGGTACAATATGAATGGGGCTGGTATTGGCTCATTGAATGTGTATACTCAACAAGGAACTGGACCAAAGGTTCAGAAATGGAGTTTGAGCGGAAATCAAGGGAATGTCTGGCGAAAGGCTCAAGTGAATGTCGCAAATCCAACTCAGTACACAGTCATATTTGAAGGTGTGAGAGGTGGCAACTACACTGGTGATATTGCTATAGATGATGTGAGTCTAATTTCTGGACACACTTGTGTTGGTATTCCTCAGACTTCGAGCACAGTTGCTCCAGTTTCAGGACCGGTAACAACTTCTTCATACCCACCAACTGTATTGGACTGTAACTTCGAAAATGGTCTGGCAAGATGGACACAAGACTCAACTGATCAGTTTAATTGGACTGTAACCTCTGGAACTACTTTGTCTCACGGCACTGGGCCATCATCTGATCACACTCTACAAAATACAGCTGGCCATTATGCCTACATAGAAGTATCTGGAAAAGCAGCCAATAGTACTGCAAGATTGATAAGCCCTTCAACATTCATAGGACCCACAGGACTCTGTTTCAAATTCTGGTTCAATATGTATGGTGCACATGTAAATAAGTTAAACATCTATGCTAAACAAGGGAGTGTTACTAATATTATCTGGACAAAGTCAGGAAATCGTGGGCTTGGATGGAGATATGGACAAGTTCAAGTAAACAAAGCAGGTACAACACAGCTTGTGATAGAAGGTGTTGCTGGAGTAAGATATGACGGAGATATAGCCATTGACGACTTGTCTTCCAATGTTGGTATTTGCCCGCCTGAAAAAACCTGTGATTTCGAAGGAGGCATGTGTGGATATATTCAAGATAGGTCCGATCAGTTTGATTGGTTACTGCACAGTGGCTCTACAGGATCATCCGGAACGGGACCACAAGCTGACCATACTGATGGTACCAGCACTGGACATTACCTCTACATCGAGTCATCATCACCAAACCATCCTGGATACAGGGCAAGAATAGACAGTCCTGTCTACCCGGCCACTTTAGGATCATGTGTGACATTCTGGTACAGTATGAATGGCAATCAGATTGGAACACTGAATGTGTACAGGAATGTTAATGGTCAAAGAGGCTCCCCAGTATGGACTTTAACTGGAAATCAAGGACTCAAGTGGAGAAAAGCACAAGCTACAATCATCAGTGCTACAACCTACAGAATAACTTTTGAAGGAATCATAGGATCTGGCTACCAAAGTGATATAGCTATAGATGATATTGATATTTCCAATGGAGCGTGCCCAAAACTAGGCTCATGTGACTTTGAAAAGGACATGTGCACTTGGACAAATGCAAATGCTGGAGATAATTTTGATTGGGAGCGAACTCAAGGAAGAACAGTGAGTTCTGGAACTGGACCAACTAATGACCACACCCTGAGAACACCATATGGTACATACCTCTACATAGAAGCATCTTATCCAAGGAAAACAGGGGATAAAGCTTGGTTGGTGTCGACCACCTTCCAGAATAATACAAATTACTGCATGTCCATGTGGTACAATATGAATGGTGCTGGAATGGGGACTCTGAATGTAAAAGTTTGGCCTTACAATACTGGTAATACACAGACACAAGTTTGGACAATGAGTGGAAATCAGGGCACTCAGTGGAAACAGATGCAGACAGACATCTCTGGCAAGGGAGCTAACTACAGAGTCGTGATTGAAGCAGTGAGAGGCCCCACTTTTAACAGCGATATTGCAATAGATGATATTGTGATGACACCAGGAACATGCTCAGGTGCTCCATTGACCACTCCTAGCACCTGTGCTTATCGCTGTGGTGGAGGTCCTAACGGAAAATGCATACCAAGCAACAAGGTTTGTGACTTTACTTATGACTGCCCAGGTGACAAAGGTGATGAAACAGGATGTGGTTATACATGTTCCTATGAAGACAATAGTTGTAAATGGAGTAATGTTGTCAATGGATCATTTAAATGGATGATTAACTCAGGAGCAACCCCTACGACTAACACTGGTCCAAGCACAGACCATACCACTCTCAGTCCTAATGGTCACTACATGTATGTTGATGCTTCAAATGGTAGATCCTTCTATAGAGCACAGTATCAGAGTCCAGTGCTCCAACAGGCTGCTGCCTCCTGCCAGATGGTGTTCTATTACCACATGTATGGAACTGGAATTGGAGAAATGAGAGTTTATTCACAGATTGGAACGAGAAAAACTCAACTTTTCTACATCAATGGTAACAAAGGAAATGCATGGAAGAAAGCTGTGGTTCCAATAGGTCGTATTCGAAGTCCATTCAAGATGTTGATTTCAGCTCGACGATTCTACAGTACTATTGGAGACATCGCCATTGATGACATATCATTCAGCCGATGTAATTTACCACAACCACGTACTAGTTGCCAGCCAAATCAGTTCCAGTGTGGAAACGGTGCTTGTATACTGAAGACCAGGGTCTGTGATTTGACAGATGACTGTGGGGATCTTTCGGATGAACGAAACATCACTTGTGCAGCATACCCTAGCTGCACTTTTGAAAGAGGAACTTGTTTCTGGAGTCAGTCAACCAGGGATGACTTTGACTGGACAAGAGCTGCTGGTCAGACGGGAACTATTGGGACAGGGCCATCACATGACCACACTCTGAATTCTGCTCTGGGACATTACCTTTACATTGAGACATCAAGGCCAAGAACTCAAGGACAAAAAGCCAGATTACTCAGTCCGTTTATGGTTGCAAATTCAACTTCACCATACTGTACTTTGAAATTCTACTATGAGATGTATGGTCCAGATGTGGCCACATTGAGTGTTTACTATAGGACTCAAGTTGATGGAGCACTCACACGACTCTGGGGTAGACGTGGACCAGTAGGAGATTACTTTGAAAGAGCTGAGATATCTATATTTAACAAATCACCTGTTCAGATTGTTATTGAAGGAACTGTGGGAAAGAGTTACCGTGGTGACATTGCTATTGACGATGTTACCATGACTCCAGCATGTGTGATGTGGCAAGGACCTGTGGTTACCAGTGGTGTTATCCTCCCAACCTCACCAAATCCATGTGGAGTTGGAAAATTCCAGTGTGCTAATAAGCAGCAGTGTATACCCCAAGCAAAGGTTTGTGATTTCATCAATTACTGTTCAGATGGATCAGATGAGGCTAACTGTGGACAATGCAACTTTGAATCTGGTCTCTGTGGTTGGCAAGACATGAGCAATGGTTTGTATGCCTGGGAGAGACATAATGGTACAACGCCATCACCTGTCTCAGGGCCTTCAGCTGACCATACATATGGGGCAAGCAAAACAGGAAATTACATGTTTGTCGATGCTGCAAAGGGTACTTTCACAGGAAGAGCTGATTTGGTTTCTCCCTTGTATGGTGCTCTAGGATCACAGTGTACTATGACTTTTGCATTCCACAAGAAAGGAGGTACGGGTGGATATATGCGTTTGTACATTCTACCACCAAATACTCCAGCCACCAGTCAGCAGGGCAGAATATTGCTTTGGTCAGCCAGTCCAGGTGATAATTGGCAGATGGCAAATGTGGGAATAAACAGAAGACAGCCCGGATATAGACTTGTCTTTGAAGCAATAAAGAGTAGCAATGCAGGAGATATGGCTATTGATGATGTCAAATTCCAAAATTGTCAACTTCCTACACAAGTAAATTGTTCTTCTAATCAGTTCACTTGTACAAACAAAGCTTGTGTTGACAATAGCTGGGTCTGTGATTGGACAGATGACTGTGGAGATAAATCAGATGAGGCCACCTGTTCAAAATATGTTGGCAGATGTAACTTTGAGACAGACATTTGTAACTGGATACAAGATGATAGCGATGCTTTCAACTGGTCATGGCAGTCAGGTGGCACAGCTACAATTGGGACAGGGCCCAGACTTGATCATACTTATGGCACACTAGCTGGTCACTATATCTATATTGAAACATCGTCACCAAGACGAAATGGTGATAAGGCAAGGCTGAAGAGTCCAGTCTTCCAGGCTACCACTGATGGATCATGCAGAATGAGATTCTTTTACCACATGTTTGGCGTAAACATAAATGCATTGAATATTTATCTGGAAACATTTGAAAGGGGTCCAATGATTTTGACATGGAATCTAACTAGACAACAAGCAGATGCATGGAGAAGAACGGATATTCCACTGGCTAACAGTGCACCATTCCGAGTGATAATTGAAGGAGTTGTGGGATCAGGATATAAAGGAGATATCGGAGTTGATGATATTTCATTCACACCAGGATGTCAGTTAATACCAGATGCTACCCTTCCAGCTGTGATGACAACTCCTTCTGCTGCATGTGGAGTAGGAAAACTGCCATGTAAAACAGGTGGACAATGCATTCCATCCAATGCCTTCTGCAACTTCAGAGCTGACTGTGCAGATGGTAGCGACGAAGCACGGTGCCCTACTCTAATTGACTTTGAACCTGGAAATCTACAATATTGGACAAATGATTTTGTTCAGAACAACTTCAACTGGAGTGTTGCTTCTGGTGGAAACCCAGCTGGACCATCTGCAGATCACACTAAAGCAACTTCAACTGGTAAATATGCAGTTGCAACAGGACAGGTTACACAGCTGACCAGAATGGTTGCAAGACTTGTAAGCCCCATCTATAACCAGGCAGGTAAAACATGTAACTTCACCTTCTGGTACTACCTTCATGGAAGAGAGTTCACAGCTATGACAGTTTACATACGAAGGGGAAGTTCTGAAAGCAGGATATGGAGGGTTGGCTCCACAACTATGTATACACAGCCAGATGCATGGCAGTATGCTGTAGTGTCACTGCCCATATGTGCTTCATCTTTCCAATTAATCATAGAAGCATCATCCTTTGGTGCATATGGAGTTACTCAAGGTAATGTTGCCATTGATGATCTACAGTTTCAAAATTGTGAATATCCAGCCCCGCCATCGACAAAATGCATGATGGGACAATTTACATGCGATAGTGGCCATTGTGTTCCAGAGACATTAAAGTGTGATTTCCAGTCTGACTGTTGCGATGGATCAGATGAGAAGCAGTCTGTCTGCTTATCTTACAACAAATGTGACTTGGAATATGGAATGTGTGGGTGGCAGAATTTGAAGAATGATCAGTTTGATTGGCAAAGACAACGCGGGCCAACATCATCTTATGGTACTGGGCCATCACAAGACCACACTTCTGGCTCTGCAGCCGGCTATTACTTATACATTGAATCATCTTCACCTAGGATACCAAATGACAAAGCCAGATTATCATTAAACCTCCCACAGTCAATTGGTATATGTGCAGTTCGGTTCTGGTATCACATGTATGGAAAAAATGTTGGTTCACTGAATGTATACATGAACACATTAGATCGTGGGTTAATAAAGAAATGGAGTTCCAATGGATCACAGGGAAATCAGTGGATGAGAGCATCTGTGACACTTAACAGCACTACACCATTCCAAGTGATAATTGAGGGTGTAATAGGAACTGGATACTCAGGAGATGTAGCCATTGACGATATTTCACTCACGCCAGGATGTGGTTTGCCATCTGGTTCAAAATTTACTTACCCTACTCGCCCAAGCATAGGGTCTACACCGAAACCTTGTCCAAACAATCAATACACTTGCAATAATGGTCAGTGTATTCCTGTTGTCAAAGCATGTGACGCCATTAACGATTGTTCAGATGGAAGTGATGAAACGCGTTGTCCAAAAGCTTGTGATTTTGAAAGTGGGATGTGTGGTTGGGGTGAAGTTATTGTAGATGGCTTTGATTGGACAAGAGCCAGTGGCGCTCAGGCTATTGCAGGAGGACAAACAAATATGGCTCCCCCTATTGATGATACACGTAAAACACAAAATGGATTCTTCCTTTATGTAAAGAATACAGCTGGTTCTCAGACACTTGGTAAAGTGGCACAAGTGTCCAGTCCGACATTATACTCAGCAAGTCCAAACTGTAAAGTTCAGTTTGCATATTATTTGAATGGACAAGATGTTGGACAGATGTACTTAGAAATGAATGAAGCTGGCTCCACTCCAATCCGTTTGTGGAACAGACTTGGCACTACTGGCAGCAGCTGGAAATCTGTCATTGTTGGAATCGGCAAGCGACAGCAATCATTCAACCTGGCCTTCTTGAAAACTTCAGGAAGGTATAATGGCCAGTCTGCAATTGATGATATCAAATTCTTAGACTGCGTTCCACCAAAACCACAAGCATCTTGTACCTCAAATCAGTTCCAGTGTTTAAATAAAGCATGCATTTCCAAACACAAGGTCTGTGACATGAACCAAGATTGTGGGGATTCAAGTGACGAAAAGAACTGTGCTTCATACAGAGAGACAAATTTTGAAAGTGGATTGGGTTCAGATTTAATGCAAGGTGTAAATGGAGTAGATGATGATTTTGATTGGACATTGGCATCTGTAGCTAGGAATGTGTCTTTCCCAGGCGCTCTGTTTGACCACACCTATGAGACGATGACCGGAAAGTACATCTATATTGATTCCACTCAACATGTTTACAACAGCCGAGCTTGGCTCAAGACTGGTGTGTTCAATCCAACAACAGGAAAAGATTGCCGAATGCGCTTCTACCTTTTCATGTATGGACAGAATGTCAACACTCTTAACGTTGGCTATAGGATATACAACGCAGGACCAATTACCAAACAACTGTACACAGTTTCCGGTGAACAAGGCCCCTATTGGCAGAGAATTGAACTGCCCCTTTCTGTTTCCCAGTCTTTCCAGGTCATTGTTGAAGCAAAAGCTGGGAACCAGGACACTGGTGGACTTGCTATTGATGATTTCTCACTAACTCCAGGCTGTGGGGTACCATCATCAGCCGCTTCACTTCCAAAACCACCAGTAACTCAGCCACCAAGCTCCACAACAACCAAGAAGCTTACCAGCAACTGTACAGCTAACCAGTTTACATGTGTTAGCGACTTGTCTTGTATCAGTTCTGTGAGGGTGTGTGACTTCAGAATGGATTGCAAAGACAACTCTGATGAGGCACACTGTGGTAGGTAGTCAGAACAAAAGTGATCTTCATAAAAACCTTCAAAAAGAAAAAGAAAACCGACATAAGCACCCAGTGTAAATGTCTTTTTTTTTTTTTTTTTTGAAAATAGAACTTGGCACTGTTCAAATGTTTCAATTGGAGACCTTTAAACCTTGTCCTGCTGATCCTTTGCAAACAGTGTAGAAGCCATCTGATCAGTATCTACACTATTTGACCTTCAGTTTGTATTTTTAGGAATATGTTACCTTAAATAAACTGATTGGTTTAAAATCTGGTTCTGTAGGTTTGGTTCATAATTAGGCTTTCCAGAATTCGGATGTGTTTTTAACCCTTATTCTGCTGAACATGACAACCCCAACCTTTGAAAACAGTGTAGATCAAGATCAGATGGCCTTTGATCAGGATCTACAAAGTTATGCACTTTGGGAATGGAATGAATACTTTGATTCCTTGATAGTCTGAAATTGGTGTGGCTAAATTAATTTGTTCAGCAGGATAAGGGTTAAACCAAAATTGCATCATGAAAACATGCCTATATAATTTTGACCCCTTTGAACCCCACTTTTATATAGTTAAACTGGGGGTTTTAGGGGAAACCTTATTTTTCTTATTTCTGCTCTAAAATATAGATTGTGGGTACTCGTTAGAACCGCATCGATGAGGCAGTTCTAACGAGTGCCCGCAATCTATATTTTGAGCAGAAATAAGGAAAATATCGCAATTTTTTATCCTAAAATTTTAGTTTTGTCTTCAAAAAAATTATACTGTGTTAGTATAGGCTTGTTTTCATAATGGTATCTTCATGTGACCTTCATAAAACTCAAACAAACAGTCAATCAACAATTTAATTCTCTAAAATATTTTCTGGGTCTTTCATAATTGAGTCTCATTTTCATAATTGATTGCCCATTAAAACATGTTCTACAAGCTAAGTCCTAGACCAGCGACTGCATCCAGCCAGCCTCTTCCCTTACTGTAAGATTCCTGAAATTTCGGACACCTCGAGGACTTGCTGTAATTCTTCTAAAATTTTAACAAAGCTTTAAGATCTAGCAAGGAGTCCAAAAACTGCACACAATATGGCAAACCGTGTAGACCCTGATCAGAATGCTCCTTCTTCACCAATTGCATGTTGTAGGTTTAGCGCTGTGTTGTCTCATATACTTTTAAGCAGCAATAGCATGAAACTAAAGCCTTCTCTTGACAGGAAATCTTCATCTAATTACAGAGAAGCTTCGATAAGTTTCTTTGTTTTGTTTGAGGTTTTACATCCCTGTCAACACTATAGGTCATTTTGGAGACGTTGCTTCCAATTTTGTGGGTCTTTTACTTGACAATGAGATGAAATTGTCGCCCAATGAAACCAATAGGGTTTATAAGCATGGACTGTCCGACTCACACCGATTTGCCTGGGCAGGCTTAGATCCTCTAAGTGGTTTACCAGTACTCTCGGCGGTCGGTTTCAGCTCTGCGTGGAAGCAACATGCAGCCCAACTATTTCTTCAGGCCCCGATGGGCGGGGCCAAGAGCTTCGATAAGTCGAACATGGATGGCTTGTTTACCATGGCTAAAGCATACTTATTCTTGAGTCCCTGACGAAATCATATTATAATTCCAGAAATTAAGGGGAATGGGAACACCTTCAAGGGAGGCAACTCCTGCAAAAGTATTTTTGACTCTCATGTCAATAGGGGTCAACTCTTAAAGGAAAGAATTTGCTCCTGAGGAGCAAATTCTTTCCTTTAAGAGTAGACCCCTATTTCAGTGGGACACAGCTTATGGAAAAGTGAACAGGAAGTTCCGAAAGTTGTCGCCCTTTGAAAAATGGCGGAAAAAATCTGGGTTCCCATATATACTTGATAATTTAATGAATTTTTTCTCATTTCACCTTTAAAGAAAGTTCATTTCTTTTTTGGATATAGAGAAAATGTATTTTGTGTGTTACATATCAAACAAATAGAAAAGACAAAAATCTGTGAAGAAAAAAAAATATGTATCATTTTTATTGTAATTTCTTTCTAGTGGCCGCAAAATGTGGTTTTGACAATCAGAACTCATGCGGATGGCTGATAAGTTCCATATCTGCTCCCAGACCAGATGAGTCATTTACTTGGAAACTAGTAACAGCTCAAGGTGCCACAGGTTCCATCCGAATGTACCTGCCAACTACAGATCACCAGGTAAATGCTTTGCGTAAAAGTAATTTGAATTAACAGAAGTTAACTGAAGGTATTGTGAAGTTTCCTGAAACACATTCATCAATCTGATACCTGAATCATTACGATATCACACCTGTGTTATACGGGCTTCTTTGTTTGTTTGTTTGTATTGGAATTTAACAACCCAGGCAACACTATTTTTGGTCACTTTTGAGCCCGTCAGTTTACCTATCCACACTTTTCCTGGGCAGGCTTATACATAAGCGGTTAACCAGTACAGTGCACATCCTTTTGCCAGAAACTGACAACTGCCCTTCTTGAATCAGCGGAAGGGAGAGAATTACCGTAGAAAAGATTTCATGATCAATCTCCTCAAAAGAATGTTGAAGACCCCGGCAGGTACCAAACCCCTGTCTTCCGGATCACCAGTCAGACGCGATCTGACTGGGATGACGAGGCTAGCACAGGCCTCCTTGGCCTAGTAGATAAGAGTGCTGACACTTAATCATTAGGTCACCAAGTTTCAAGTGGTTTTTCTGCAGGTACTTTGGTTTTTGCTCACCTCTGATTAACGATTAGCGATTAGCTCATTGAGTAAAATATTCTTGAAAGGGCCATAAAACCAAAACCAAAAAAAAAAAAAAACACCTTTGTGCTAAAGCTGTCTTGCAGATACACCACAACCTCATTATAACACTGTCTGTTATAACCCAGTTATGGATAAAACATGGTTTCCAGATGGGTCCCAAAAATGTACAGATTATATAGAAAAATGACCATAAATGGTCATTTTTCTATATAACTGTACCTTTTTGTTTGGATATAACACAGTTGTTTAACTTAGCATGGTTTCTGTTTTGGACATGAATAGTGTTATAAAGAGGTTGTGGTGTATTTTTCGGATAAAAATGTTTGATGTTCTCCTTATTTCTACTCCAGGCTGCTTGTGTTTGTTAGGTGGTTCTAATGAGTACCCACAATCTGTTTTGAAGCAAAAATAAGGAAAATAACACATACTGTAAAAATCCAAAAAATTTGGACACCTTGAGGACATGCTGTATTTCTTCTAAAATTTTAACAAATTTGTTTCACATACCAGCAAGGATTCCAAAATGTGCAGTTGGAATGACAAACAGTGTAGACCCTTCAGGAGCAGTCTAATCTCCATCTGCACTGTTTGCTTATGCCTGTTCGTCTCAAAACTTGGGATCTTTATGGTACTCCTTGTAAACCCCACTTTTCCCTGTATAAATTGGGGTTTATAAGGGTGTGCATTTCATGGATTTGTAAATGTGATTAACTCGATCTTACTTGGAAATCCATACAAGGGACATTGGCAAAAGGTGCAGACCAAGATCAGATGGTTTAATCATAGTTTCAGGTCATGAAGCATAATGGGGATCATTTTAATATCTATATGATCTTCTTTGAAATAAAGGTATGTTGTGTGGCCCCCACCCATTGGGGCTGGAAGAAATAGATGGGCTACATGATGCTTCCATGCAGATGAAACCGACCACACATGAGTACTGGAAAACGGCTTAGAGGAACTAAGCCTGCCCAGGCAAAGCGGTGCAAGTCAGCCCGTCCATGCATTTAAACTCTATTGGTTTAATTTGGCAGCAGGGTGAGATGTCATTTCATCTAAATGTCAGGTAAAAGTCCCACAAAATTGGAAGCAACATATTCAAAATGACCTCAAAGCAAACAAACAAAACAAAGAAATGTTAGCTTAACAAGCTTGTTGGCGGCCAAGTGTTAACTGTTTTAGCAAGTAAAATACCAAATACAGTGGTAAAAACATGGGCATATTGCCCACATTAAATGATCAAAGTTTCAACAATATGATAACTAACAGCATTGTTAGTTTTTAACAAATGGACGCTATAGATGATTTGCAATGTATTAAAGGCAATTGAAAATTTTACCAATACGACAACTGTAACCTGAACTTTTCATGCGCCAGTTGCTATGTATATCTTTCAGGGAACGCCACAAGGCTGGTATGCTTATGCAGCTAGCACTCAGGGTAGCTATCATGATACCACGTCACTGTATACACCAAAAGTAGGTGCTACAGGACCACAATGTAAGCTGAGATTCTACTATAATATGGCCGGCCCCAATGTTGACTCAATACATGTAGCAATATCGGCCAATGGCTTGCTATCACAGCTTTGGGCAGTGAGTGGTGGACATGGTATGGTATGGCGACAGGCACAAGTGTTTATCGGAGCAAGAACGTCGGCAATCATCAGTATTCAGGCTAGAAGAGGATCAAGTTATCAGGGAGCAATAGCAATAGACGATGTCCAGTTTATCGACTGTCAGCCACCATTGATAAGTCCAACAGCATGCCCCACCACCCAGTTTGCTTGTAAAAACAAGTACTGTATTGACAAAAGCAAGCAGTGTGACTATGCCAACGACTGTGGAGATGGAAGTGATGAATTTGTAAGTGAATAAATGTACAGAGAAATTCTGCTGTTAAGACCACCTAAAATGAAGGCTAATTCTGCTTTAAAAAGCTTATTTAGTAGGATGCAGTTATTCTTTCTTTGTGTTTTCTGCTTACAGCGTCCTCTAGTCATAGACCACCTTTGGGAATGTTCAAAAGTGGTCTTAAAGACCACTTTTGAACTGTCCCATTGTTGGTCTTAATAAAGGAAATTTACTGTATTCTAGAAATGAACATGCTTTTTTATCATTCATTGAAATATGAACAATATCTGGTTACAAACCATTTTTTTATAAATCCCGAACAGCATCAAGTTACAAGCAATGTTTTAGTGAATCCCAAAGACTGACCTAAGTGTAGATCCTGATCAGATCAGTTCTAAAATTGGGGCAAACGTTAATTAGCATGATTAAAGTTGAAAAAAACAAAACAATGAAACATTAACTCTTATCCTGCTGAAAACGACAACCCAGACTTTTGCAAACAGTGGGCTAGGTTTATTTGTTCAGGATACATTCTCAAAGAATGGTCCTATGGCAGAGAAGTAAAACTTCCTTCTGATTCATGAAGGGCTGTCATATATACAAGCCTGCCCACATTACGAAAACACACCTATTCAAATACATAGTAAATTTTACTGCCAAAAAAAATGAAATTTTTTAAATGAAAAATTGTGATATTTGTCTTAATTCTGCTCAAAATATACATTGTGGGTACATATTATCAAGGCAGTTCTAACCTGTACCCATAATTTATATATTTTAGAGCAGAAATAACAAAAAATAAGATCTTCCCCTGTAAACCCCGGTTTTACTTTATAAAGGGGTCAGAATAATATAGGCCTTGTTTTCATGATGAGGAAATAAGTTTTAGGTAAATTGACCAGCTGAACATCACCTAAGTAATGTTGACTGGGCCGTTAAAACTACACCAAATCAAACATGAAAGTAGTGAACATTAAAGTCTCATTTAATGTTTCTTATTCTTTATAACAGGCAACCCAATGTGACCAGAACTATAAAGGCAGATGTGACTTCTCCCATGGCATTTGTGACTTCTGGTCCAATGATATGGATGACAACTTTGATTGGACGCTGACTAAGGGCTCAACTCCTACTGCAGGCACTGGCCCTAGCACAGATCACACATCAAGAACAGACACTGGTAAACTTACATTTTACCACCAATTAACCTTTACCACTCTCTGGGCTGATTTAGCAGAAGACAAATTGTTGTCTTTTTTCTTATTTTTAGCTCACATGTCACGTGACGAGGTGAGCTTTTGGGATCACTTTTCGTCCGTTGTGCGTCCGTCCGTGCATCCGTCCATGCGTAAACAATTTCTTCAAACAACATCTCCTAAACCACTGATCGGATTTTGACCAAACTTCACAGGAATGATCCTTAGGTGGCCCCCTTTCAAAGTTGTTCAAATGGTTCCGGTCCGTTGCACATATGGGTCACAGGAGCCAAAAATAGATTTTTTTCACAGAAAACTTACAAAATCTTCTTCTCTGAAACCGCAAGGCCCAGGATTTGGATATTTGGTATGAAGCTTTATCTAGTGGACCCCTCACAAGATTGTTAAAATTATAGTGCTGGGGCCAAAAATGCCCTCGCACTGGGGCCCTTTGGTTTTACATGGGCTTATATAGGGAAAATCTTAAAAAAATATTCTTCTCTGAAACCGCAAGGCCCAGGATTTGGATATTTGGTATGAAGCTTCATCTAGTGGACCCCTCACAAGATTGTTAAAATTATAGTGCTGGGGCCAAAAATGCCCTCGCACTGGGGCCCTTTGGTTTTACATGGGCTTATATAGGGAAAATCTTAAAAAAATATTCTTCTCTGAAACCGCAAGGCCCAGGTCTTTGATATTTGGTATGAAGCTTCATCTAGTGGACCCCTACCAAGATTGTTCAAATTATAGTGCTGGGGCCAAAAATGCCCCCGACCCAGGGCCCTTTGGTTTTACATGGGCTTATATAGGGAAAATCTTTAAAAATCTTGTCTGAAACTGTAAGGCCCAGGTCTTTGATATTTGGTTTGAAGCTTCATCTAGTGGACCCCTACCAAGATTGTTCAAATTATAGCCCTGAGACCAAAAATGCCCCTGCCATGTGGCCCTTTAGTTTTACATAGACTTATATAGGGAAAATCTTTAAAAATCTTCTTCTCAGAAACCACAAGGCTTAGTCTTTGATATTTGTTATGAAGCTTCAGCTAGTGGACCTCTACAAAGATTGTTCAAATTATAGTGCTAGGGCCAAAAATGCCCTCACACTGGGGCCCTTTGGTTTTACATGGGCTTTTATAGGGAAAATCTTATAAAAATATTCTTCTCTGAAACCGCAAGGCCCAGGCCTTTGATATTTGGTATGAAGCTTCATCTTGTGGACCCCTACCAAGATTGTTCAAATTATAGTGCTGGGGCTAAAAATGCCCCCGCCCCAGGGCCCTTTGGTTTTACATGGGCTTATATAGGGAAAATCTTTAAAAATTTTGTCTGAAACCACAAGGCCCAGGTCTTTGATATTTGGTATGAAGCTTCATCTAGTGGTCCCCTACCAAGATTGTTCAAATTATAGCCCTGAGACCAAAAATGCCCCTGCCATGTGGCCCTTTAGTTTTACATAGACTTATATAGGGAAAATCTTTAAAAATCTTCTTCTCAGAAACCACAAGGCTTAGTCTTTGATATTTGTTATGAAGCTTCAGCTAGTGGACCTCTACAAATATTGTTCAAATTATAGCCCTGGGGCCAAAATGCCCCTGCTCCAGGGCCATTTGGTTTTACATAGACTAATATAGCGAAAATCTTGAAAAATCTTCTTTTCTGAAACCACAAGGCTTAGGTCTTTGATATTTGTTATGAAGCTTCAGCTATTGGACCTCTACCAAGATTGTTCAAATTATAGCCCTGAGAGCAAAAATGCCCCTACCACGTGGCCCTTTGGTTTTACATAGGCATATATAGGGAAAATCTTTAAAATCTTCTTCTCTGAAACCACAAGGCCTAGGTCTTTGATATTTGGTGTGAAATTTCATCTAGTGGACCTCTATCAAGATTGTTCAAATTATAGTGCTGGGTCCAAAAATGCCCCCGCCCGAGACCCTTTGGTTTTACATAGACTTATATAGGGAAATCTTTAAAAAATCTTCTTCTCTGAAACTGCAAGGCCATGGTCTTTGATATTTGGTATGGAGCTTCATCTAGTCGACCTCTACCAAGATTTTCAAATTATAGCCCTCGGGCCACAAATGACCCCGCCCCGGGGCCCTTTGGTTTTACATATACTTATACAGAGATAATCTTTGAAAATCTTATTCTCTGAAACAGCAAGGCCCAGGTCTTTGATATTTGGTGTGCAGCTTCATCTAGTAGACCTTTGCCAAGATTGTTCAAATTATAGCCTTTGTTTATATTTGGTATGAAGCTTCACCTTTTTAGACCTCCCTCAACATTATGCACATTGTAACCCTGGGGTCAATAATGGCCCTCCCCGGGGCCCACTTGTTACTCTATGGATCAGGTGAGCGATCCAGGGCCATCATGGCCCTCTTGTTCCCAGATAACAGGACTTGATATCTCATGCAAGACTCTGGAGAAAATTTGTATGAAATGTCAAATTCACATTACGATAACATGTCTGTGCAACACAGTGCATTCTTTCATATCTCCAAAACGGTTAATTTTCGGATGATAATTCATAATATTTCTCTTATTTCTACTTAAAACATAGGTTGTGGGTGCTCGCTAGAACCGCCTCAATGAGGCCGTTCTAACGAGCACCCACAACCTATGACTTTGAACAGAAATAAGAAAAATATTGTATACCCCCTAAACCCCAGTTTTCTCCATATAAAGTGGGGTTTAATGGGGTCTTCATTACATGGACTTGTTTAAGAAAAATATTTCAAAATGTCATCTGCTGTGAAAAAAAAAAACAGAATGCAGAGCGTTAAAGCTTTGCATGCTGGGTAATTTTCATGTTTTTTGTCATCTGTGGATTTGTATAAAAAGTTTTTTTTTTTTGTTTGTTTTTTGTTGTTGTTGTTTTATTTTTTTCAAAAAAAACTTTCAGGAACAATTTCAATTTTTTTTTTCTTAGTTTTCAAAACAAAGAGAAGGCTTGACATTTCATGTGAATCGTCTGCTGGACCAGGTGCAGATGATTCACATGTAATGTCAAGCATTCTTTCTGCTGGGGCAGATGATTTACATGAAATGTCCAGCCTTTTTTCTCTGTAAAAAATATATAGTTTTTTGTGTGCTGTAGAACATCACTCTAACAAGTCCGTGAAATGTACACCCCCTTACATACCACTTTATATAGAGAAAACTGGGGTTTAGTTGGGTATACATTATTTTTCTTATTTCTGCTCCAGTACATAGGTTGTGGGTACTCGTTAGAACCGCCTCAATGAGGCGGTTCTAACGAGCACCCACAACCTATGTTTTGAGTAAAAATAAGAAAAATCCCACGGTTTTTCATCAGAAAAGTAGCCATTTTGGAGATGTGAAAAAATGCACTATGTCGCATGGGTGTGTTATCGTAATGATTTCCCATGGCACTTAGGGGTTAGATAGAAAGAATTTCATGGAGGGAGCAAGTTCCGGTCTTTATGGTTGGCCTCTGTATTTTGGGATAATAAAAGATATTGAAAAGTAATCTGCCTATAATTTGTTAAATTTCCTTTCACACTTGCATTATGTATTTTAACCAATTTTAGACAGGCAACACCAAAATGGGTACATTTGCAAGCAGTGCAGACCTAGCTCAGATGTCAGAGGATGCTTTGTCTGATCAGGACCCTCACTGTTTTGAACAAAGCTCAACCATTTTCTTTTAACTGTTTTCTATTGAAATTCTTCAGCAGTAAAATCCTATTTTAAGAGGAATCGATACACCTTTAGAGGAGGCAACTCCTGCAAAAGTATTTTGTCTCCCATATCAATAGGGATCAACTCCTAAAAAAAAACATTTGCTCCTGAGGAGTAAATTCTTTCCTTTAAGAGTAGACCCCTTTTTCAGTGGGACAAGGCTTACAGAAAAGCGAACAGGAAGTCCCGAAAGTTGTCTCCCTTTGTAAAAATGGTGGGAAAATCAGCCAGGTCTTCCCATTCCCTGATAAACAGATAGTTACATTTGTGGTCATTTCAGATGAAATTTGTCAAGCTTGCATCACGAAAATGCCTATATAATTTTGACCCCCTCCAACCCCACTTTTATATAGAAAAACTGGGGTTTCCGGGGGTATTCCTTATTTGTCTTATTTCTGCTCTAAAATATAGATTGTGGGTACTCGTTAGAACCGCCTCATTGAGGCGGTTCTAACGAGTACCCACAATCTATATTTTGAGCAGAAATAAGAAACTTAATCCACAGCTCCCAGTACTTTCCTTTGATGTTGGCAGTACTAATAAATTTCGATAAATGTATTGTTATCATGTACTGATATCATGTACTGATATCATGTACAGTTTTGAATGGACCAATCAGCTGAGCTACAATTAAAATGGGAAGGGGCTTCTAGCTCTGCATGACAAAATTAACATTGTGGGATTTCCTTAAAATAGCCTCGCCAAGGTTATTCGAATGAGTACCCACATTTAAAATAGCTTCTACTTAATGGCAAACAGTGCAGACCCTGATCAGACTGCTCCTTCTGATCTTAAAATGGGAAGGGGCTTCTAGCTCTGCATGACAAAATTAACATTGTGGGTATTCATTCAAATAGGCTCGCCAAGGTTATTTGAATAAGTACCCACATTTAAAATAGTTTTTACTTAATGGCAAACAGTGCAGACCCTGATCAGACTGCTCCTGCTGATCTTAAAATGGGAAGGGGCTTCTAGCTCTGCATGACAAAATTAACATTGTGGGTATTCATTCAAATAGCCTCGCCAAGGTTATTTGAATGAGTACCCTTATTTAAAATAGCCTTTACTTAATGGCAAACAGTGCAGACCCTGATCAGACTGCTCCTTCTGATCTTAAAATGGGAAGGGGCTTCTAGCTCTGCATGACAAAATTAACATTGTGGGTATTCATTAAAATTGCCTCGCCGAGGTTATTTGAATGAGTACCCACATTTAAAATAGCTTTTGCCGAATCTGTGCAGACCCTGATTAGACTGCTCCTTTAGATTAAGTTTCTCCAATTCTCCATAAAATCAAATTGTAGGTACTCGCTAGAACCCCCTCATCTAGGCAAGTCCAACGAGTACCCACATGTTGTTGTGGGATGACGCAATTCAAATGAGTACCCACAACATACCTTTTTATGGAGAAAAAATATCCCTGAATTAATTATCACAAAATACACTCCCATTTACTGGTGCCAAACATTTTATGAAACATTTGCATGCAGCAAAAGCACACATCTGAGTTCAAAGTAAGTCCTTTCACTTGAAGGTTCAGCATTAAAATGCCCCAGTGATAAACATCAGGTTAAAAAAGCATGATCACATAACCTGTGGTCAGTTGGATTCAGACCAATCAAATCCAATTGAATATTAATGAAGCAGAGAAGCTGACAGGGTCCTTTCAGACAGGACAATCCATTTTCCAGACGGGGTAAATCAGGTCAAATAAAAGAAATTGAAATAAACAGTAAATAAAACAAATATGCTTTAATAGGTTTTATCTATTACCTTTAAGTGGAAGTTACAATAAGCTGTGGATTAAAACAGATATATCAAATTGTTTTTGAGAAATATTGGTAAATATTTGTACTGATTGACATCTGTACAGGATAATTAGACTCGCCCTGGCGGGCTCGTCAAATTATCCTGTACAGATACCAATCAGTACAAATATTTACCAATATTTCACAAAAACAATGGATATATCTATTACATATCACACTTTTTCATCTTAAAATTTTCATTTTTTCGTCGATATAGGTGGTAATGTATTTGTATAGGCGTGTTTGCGTAATGGCTTAAAGCTTGTTTCATAAATTTCATATGAACTGACCTCTGGTGTAAGATCCACTATACTCAGCGTGGTGAGGCTCAACCCATTTTGTACCCATTACGCAAACACGCCTATACAAATACATTATCACCTATATCGCCGAAAAAATGAAAATTTTAAGATGAAAAGTTTTGATATTTTTCTTATTTCTGCTCAAAATATAGATTGTGGGCACTCGCTAGAACCGCCTCATCGAGGCGGTTCTAACGAGTGCCCACAATCTATAATTTAGAGCAGAAATAAGAAAAATAAGGTATACCCCCGGTAACCCCAGTTTTACTATATAAAAGTTGGGTTCAAGGGGGTCAAAATTATATAGGCGTGTTTTCGTGATGGGAAACCCCTAAAGGGGTAATTGGCAAACAGAGCAGTGTCTGATCAGGGCCTACACTGTTTGCAAAAAGTCAAGCCAATTTTCAAACAAATTTTGAAGAAAACACAACCTGTCACCCCTAAATTTTGAAATGGACTCCTGTGATTTTACTCTGCGATAGAAATTTATGTTCTGACCCTGGTGTTCCGACCTGAAATCAAATATAATCAAGTGTTTGATAAATGCACTGGTTGAATACAACCTCGTATGGGCCGTTGTTAAGGTTGACCTCACAGCACGTTATGGGACGTCACTAAACATTCCTGCAGTGTCAACACAATATTGCGGACATTGGTAACCGAAGTGACTGCAGCATTGAAATTCCGCACTAAGAAATGGAAGGTGTGCAAGAAAAAGAATCCAATATGGATGTAAGGGGTGGATAGAAAAATCCGTCCCTCGGAATCACTGTCCGGCATCACTCGGCAAGCCTCGTGATGCCGGACAGTGACCCTTTGGACAGATTTTCTATCCACCCCTCATACCCATATAAGATTCTTATATACTCACACGGTGAGGCTTAACCCATTTTGTAGCGGAAACCCCTAAAGGGGTAATTGGCAAACAGTGCAGTGTCTGATCAGGGCCTACACTGTTAGCAAAAAGTCAAGCCAATTTCCAAACAAATTTTGAAGAAAACACAACCTGTCACCCCTTAATTTTGAAATGGACTCCTGCTATAAACAGACCAGCTACCGGTAATAACCCATATTTTTTTTTTCTCCGCGGTAATTGGCTTTTTTTTCTCGGAGAACAAGCGAGAAATGTCTCCGAGAAGAAAAAAATTTCGCGTTTCAGAGCGGTTAATTTCACCGCGAACGCCGCGAAATTTCGCCGCCAACATCGCTTTTTCTCGGAGAAAGCCAATTAGTACAGGTGAAGACGTTCACGGTGTTTTTCTGCGAAATCTGCCTATACCTACATGTATATTTGTTCATGTGCATGTATTTTTTTTTCATGCATTAAAATTTGGTACACAAAGTTTGAAGCATATGACGAAATGCATCGTAAAGTATGATTTTGATCCGGTTGGAATCATAATGATTTTCATCTTATGCACTTTACAACGCAATATGAACATGATGAATGTTTTCTGTGTTCCTTTTTAGCTCACCAGAGCCGAAGGCTCCGGGGGAGCTTATAGGATAGGCAGTTGTCCGTCGTCGTCGTTGTCGTCGTCTGGCGTCGTCGTCGTCGTCTGGCGTTAACATTTTCAAACGACATCTCCTCTGAAGCCACTGGGCCGATTGAGTCCAAATTTCATCTGTAGCATCCTTGGGCTGGGGGATTGAAAGTTTGTGTTTTTTATGAAAATTGGCCCATTAGTTTGGTTGCTATAGCAACTTAGAGCTCCCATAGACTTATAATGGGGAAAATTGAAAAATGGCATGTACTGCCAAGCCTCTGCAGATATTTTCACAAAACTTTCATAGAAATGTTCCATAGGCAATCTACTATCTGCCATATGATTTTAGGCCTTCTGCTCATTTTTATTGGTTGCCATGGAAACCAAAATGCAAAAAATAGACAAAAAAATACTTAAAAAATCATCTTCTCAGAAACCATATGCTCTAGGATGCTGAGACTTTATGAAAATATTCACCATATTTGCCTTTACAGGTTTTGTGTTTTTTATGAAATTTGGCCTTTTAGTTTTGTTGCTATGGCAACTTAGAGTTTCCATTGACTTATAATGGGGAAAACTGAAAAATGGCATTTACTGCCAAGTGATTGCAGATATTTTGACAAAACTTACATAGACATGTTCCTTGAGTAAACTTTTCTCAGCCATATGCTTTTGTCAACCTGGGGGTCCCCTAGGTTGTGCCGGGCCATGCCCCGCCCCCTCCACTTTATAAAATGCCTTATATCTCTGAAACCTTACAGATCCCAACCCCTAAACCATATATATTCTTGTTCCTTATGATAAGATGCATTAAGTGACACCAACCTGGTGGTCCCCCTGGGATGTGCCGGGGACAAGCCCAGCCCCCTCTATTTCATAAAATGCCATTTATCTCAGAAACCATTCAGATCCCCACCCCTTAACTATATATATTCTTGTTCCTGATGCTAAGATGCATTAAGTGACACCAACCTGGGGGTCCACCGGGATGTGCCGGGGACATGCCCCACCCCCTCCACTTCATAAAATGCCATTTATCTCAGAAACCATTGAGATCCCCACACCTAAACCATATATATTCTTGTTCCTTATGATAAGATGGACTCAGTGACACCAACCTGGGGGTCCCCCGGGATGTGCCGGGGCCATGCCCCACCCCCTCCACTTCATAAAAGGCCCAATATCCCAGTAACCTTACAGATCCCCACCCCTAAACCATATATATTCTCGTTCCTTATGATAAGGTGTATTCCGTGACACCAACTTGGGGGTCCCCCGAGATGTGCGGGGGCCATGCCCAACCCCCTCCACTTCATAAAAGGCTAAATATTCCAGAAACGTTACAGATCCCCACCCCAAAACCATATATATTCTTGTTCCTTATGATAAGACACATTCAGTGACACCAACCTAGGGGTCACCCAGGGTGGGCCCGGGCCATACTCCACCCCTCGACTTAACAAAAGACCATATATCTGAGAAACTGTTCAGAGCCCACCCCTAAACCATATGCATTCTTGTTCCTTATGATAACACACATTCAGTGACAACAGTCTGGGTCTTCTCCTAGGATGTGGCGGGGCTTATGCCCCACCCCCTCCCCTTCGTAAAGGCTGAATATCTCAGAAACCTTTCAGATCCCCACCCCTAAACCATTTAAATTCTTGTTTCTTATGATAAGACGCATTCAGTGATACCAACCTAAGGGTCTCCCTGGCTGCACGGGGGCTATGCCCGACCCCTCCACTTCATAAAAGGCCCAATATCTCAGAAACTGTTCAGATCCCCACCCCTAAACCATATAAATTCTTGTTCCTTATGATAAGATGCATTCAGTGATAACAACATAAGGATCTCCCAGGCCACACCAGGGCTATGCCCCATCCCTCCACTTCATAAAAGGTGATATATCTTGGAAACCCTTCAGATCCCCACCCCAAAAACATGTATATTCTTGTTTCTTATGATAAGATGCATTCAGTGACACCAATCTGGGGGTCCCCTATGATGTGTCCGGGCTATGCCCCACCCCCTCCACTTCCTAATAGGCCCAATATCGCAGAAACCGTTCAGATCCCCACCCCTATAGCATATTAATTCTTTTTCCTTATGATAAGATGCATTCAGTGATACCAACCTAAGGGTCTCCCGGGCCACACGGGGGCTGGGCCCAACAACTCCACTTCATAAAAGGTGATATGTCTCGGAAACCATTCAGATCCCCACCCCGAAACCATATATATTCTTGTTTGTTATAATAAGACGCATTCACTGAAACCAACCTGGGGGTCCCCTGGGATGTGCCCGGGCCATGCCCAACCCCCTCCACTTCGTAAAAGGCTCAATATCTTAGAAACCATTCAGAACCCCCACCCCTAAACCATATATATTCTTGTTCCTTATGATGAGACAAATTCAGTGATACCAACCTAGGGGTCTCTGGGGGTGTGCTGGGGCCATGCCCCACCCTTCCACTTCGTAAAATGCCATATATCTCAGAAACTGTTCAGATCCCCACCCCTAAAATATGTATATTTGTGTTCCCTATAATAAGACTCATTCACTCACATCAACGTGGGTTCTCTATGTGCTAGGGCAACATGCTGATGCCTTGGCCCACCCCTCCACTTCATAAAAGGCCATATATCTCAGACACCATTAAGATCCCCACCTCATAATCATATATATTCTTGTTTCTTATGATTAGACACATTCAGTCACACCAACTTGGTGGTCCACAGGGGCCATTCCTCCCTTCATCATTTCATAAGAGGGCCACATATCTTGGAAACTGTTCATATCCCCACCCCTTAACAATATATTTTCTTGATCCTTATTATAAGACACATTCAGCGACAACAATCTTGGCTTTCCTGGGGTCTGCCAGGGCCATGCTCCAACCCCTCCGCAGCTTAAAAAGGCCTTATATCTCAGGAACAGTACACATCCCAACCCCTAAACCATATATATTCTTGTGCCTTATGATAAGTTGGATTCAGTGATACCAGCCTGGGCTCTGTTGGGTCCATGTCTCATCCCTCCAGTCCTCTTCATAAAAGGCCTAATATTTCAGATACAGAGTCCACATGGGTGCTCATTTGGAAATGGGCATTTGTTTGGGAGACTTTATAATCAATACATTAAAACCTGAAACCATACATGGCTGCCAGTGGGCAGTGCCTGCCTGAGCTCTGGTGAGCATTGTGGCCCATGGGCCTCTTGTTTACTGTTGTGTAAACGCTTCATAAATTGAAAACTGTTGATTTTCTATCGGTTCACCATATTGGGAGTACTTTATTTTTTTCTCAAGTAAATACTTTAGAAAAATCAAACTCAATGTATATAATAACGGGGATCCTGCTTGTACTTGTATGTGTGGGCGCTGATCTCACTCTACATTTCGGTTGATCTTTTTCTTACACTGCGAGTAATTAAACATCACTGATGCTTACACTTAAGCTCATATGTTGCCCGAGTGAGAGATCTAATGTTTAAGAGTAGGCCACGGAGGCCCGCTTGTGTTTCTTGCCTTTACAATTCAATTTTGCTCATACATGTACATTAATCCATTTCAGATTGGAAACCCCTAAATGGTGCAGGCCCAGTTCAAACGCCGCAGAACCCTGCGTTGATCAGGGCCTACACTGTTTGCAAAATGTTCGGCCATTTTCCTAATTTTGAAGAAAACACAACCTGAAGCCCTAAATTTTGAAATGGACGCATGCTATATATAAGGAGGAAGATTCCATTTGGTACAAAAAGGGTTAATATGGGGAAATTGCGCGGCAAGCATTCCAAGGCTGCATATGTCTGATCTCTAACTTGGAGCAGAACTACAAAATTCTCCAAGATAATCAGCAAGTTTGTACAGACATGCAACCTGGGTATCGTGTTGAGTCTACTGTTCACCCTGAACGTAACCGGTCCCCGTGTCCTAATGGGTAAGAGCGCTGACTCTTAACCCATTCAGTACCAGAAACCCCTAAAGGGGTACCTTGGCAAACAGTGCAGGCCCAGATCAGACACCGCAGAACGCGGCGTCTGATCAGGGCCTACACTGTTTTCAAAACGTTAAGCCATTTCCCGAACTAAATTTTTAAGAAAAAAAAAACATCCTGACACCCCTAAGTTTCAAAATGGATTCCTGTATATATAAGGAGGAAGATTCCATTTGGTACAAAAGGGTTAATCATAGGGCCATTATGTCTCTCTTCTGTGGTTTGCGCCTCGCTCGGGCCAATTACATGTAGTTGGTAACGAGTACCCACATCCTATATTGGACGCCTAGGAACAGATTAAGGAAAATGTATACCTTGTAAACTCCAGTTCTCTCTATACATGTATTTGTGCATGTAAAATGGTGAAAAGTGGTTCATTCATTAGTACATGGACTTTATTAACATGTTGATGCACCACCTGTTGGCTCCAACTGGGAGTATTTATTAGTTAGGGGTGGGTGAGGGGTTGGGGAAGTAGACTT
The DNA here is from genome assembly GCA_963580285.1 of Lucinisca nassula. Taxonomy (NCBI): domain Eukaryota; kingdom Metazoa; phylum Mollusca; class Bivalvia; order Lucinida; family Lucinidae; genus Lucinisca; species Lucinisca nassula. The sequence continues at coordinate 49,609,960 of OY757021.1, forward strand.
GGTAGCGCAAATAGTGGGTGCGAATGCAAAGTAGCATGTCCTTTTACACGTGCCTGCATGAAGCATGGCCCGATATAGGTGTCTGGTTTTTCGTCCGTTAGTTCGCGACATAGACCTAGCCTGCGGTGGAATTCATGTGTTCCTCGTTAACTGATCACTAACTTTGCATTCAAAGCACCGCTTGCTGTGCCAATTTGACAATTTGTTATCATAAATAAATGAGGCGAATCTGAGCTTTTGGTTTTGTTTGTTTGAGGTTTTACGTACCCGTCAACACTGTAAACGTAATTTTGGAGACGTCGCTTCCAATTTTGTGGGACTTTTACCATACATTGAGATGAAATGACATCTCAAGCCCTGCCACCCCATGAAACCAACAGGGTTTATAAGCATTGACGGTCCGACTCGCACCACCTTGCCTGGGCAGGCTTAGATCCTGTAAGCGGTTTACCATTACTTGCATGCGGGTCGGTTTCAGCTCTGCGTGGAAGCATCATGCAGCCCATCTAATTCATCAAGCTGAGCTTTTGGTAAATGTCACACATCATTATGGTGTAAATAAGCTACATGTACGACTCATTATGAGAACTCTCCTATTCAAATATATTGTAAAATTTTACTACTAAAAACGGAAAATTTTCGGATAAAAATTCTGGCATTTTTTCATATTTCTGCTCAAGATTTTGGGTACACTTTAAAATGACTCGACGAGGCGGTTCTAACGAGAACCCACCATCTATGTGAGCAGAAATTAGATAAATAATGTATACCCCTGTAAACCCCAGTTAAAAGTGGGATTTAAGCAGGTAACAAATAAATAGGCGTATTTTCGTGATGTGAATAAAAGTTGTCATGAAACTTTTAAAAAATAAATTACTAAACGGAATTTTTAGTAACATGAAAGAATATTTGATTATGATTGAACAATGACTACAATTTGCCTTCGTTTACAAAAACAACGCCAAACAAACGAAGAAATAATAATGAGCCGAAAATTTCACGTAAGCCCAGTTGTATATTTCTCTCCGCGAAATGCCGGTGATTTCATATTCAATAAAAGCAATCGGTCAAATTTTCGTCAAGAATCTCCGAGAATTTTTTCTCCGCGATTTTATCTTTTCTCGCTGTTTAGGGGAGAAAACAGCCGATTTTGCGTTAGGCTGTTTCTCCGCAAAACAAAAAATATGGGTTATTACCGGTAGCTGGTCTGTATAAGGTAGAAGATTCCATTTGGTACAAAAACGGTTAACGTTTACATGTTTGGATTGCAGGAGGCTACCTGTACATCAACAGTGCACCACCAAGAGTGAAGGGAGATATGGCGAGATTATCATCAATGACAATACAAGGAAGTTCACAGAACTGTGTGGTAAGGATACTAAGCTGTCTTTGAAAGAATTTACATTATGAAAACACGCCTATTCAAATATACAGTCGAACTTCGATGGCTCAAACCACTTTGGGGCCATGGAACTTTGTTTGGGACAGCGGTAGTTCGAGCCACAGAGGGATACTATTAGTGCCATACCATGAGGCATAATGGAGATAATTATGGATATATTTTTTCGCTGTTCTGTATTATAAATGTACGTTGTGTGTACTCAATAGAATGGCCTCATCGAGGCGATTCTAATGAGTACACACAGCATACATTTGCAAGATAAATGAAGAAAATCTTCCTAAATTACCCCTATATCGTATTCGAAGAAATTCCCCGTGGACTCAAGAACGGGTTCGACTCATCCATGGTAAACGAGCCATCGGAGTTCGAGCCATCAAAGTTTTACTGTATTAGAAATTTTACCACCAAAAAAAAACTGAAAAATTTTCCAATAAAAATTCTGATAGTTTTAATATTTCTGCTCAAAAAACACATTTTACTCATTAGAATCGCCTTGCCAAGGCCGTTCTAATGGGTACCAACAAGCCATCACGTTAACAAGTCTGTGTAATTGGCACCCCACTAAACCCCATTTTATATGGAGAAACTGGGGTTTACGGAAATAAACATTATTTTTCTTATTTCTGCTCCAAGACATAGGTTGTGGGTTCTCGTTAGAACCACCTCAATGAGGCGGTTCTAACAAGCACCCACAACTTATGTTTGCAGTATAAATAAGAAAAATATCACAGATTTTCATCAGGAAAGTAGCCATTTTTGAGATGTGAAAAATGCACTATGTCACACTGATGTGTTATCGTAATGCTATGTTTTTAAGCAGAAATGGGAAAATAATGTATACCCCAATTTTGCTCTATAAAAGTAGGGTTTTAGGGGGTCAAAATTATATAGGCATGTTTTTGTGATGTTAAAGAAAAATCCAGAGTGACCCAAATCACAATACAGGACCCACCCTTGGCACCGGGTGGATGAATCGCGAAAAAAATGCCTGTATAATTCTGACCCCCTTGAACCCCACTTTTATATAGCAAAACTGTGGTTTATGGGGGTAAACCTTATTTTTTACTTATTTCTGCTCTGAAATATAGTTTGTGGGTGCTCATTAGAACCGCCTCTAGAACCGGTTCTAACGTGTACCCTCAATCTATGTTTTGAACAGAAATAAGAAAAATATCACAATTTTTCATCTGAAAATTTTCGTTCTTTTGGGCGGTAAAATTTACAATGTTTTTGTGTAGGCATGTTTTTGTAATGGATAAAACTCACAGGGAATGAACACAACAACATGTGTATAACATATTGAACAATCACCCCTCAGAACACTGTGTCTAAATAGGGCTTCAACAGTTTCAAAAGAAATTCAGCCAATTCCAAAATAAATTTCTAAGAATTACTCGGCCTGACAGCCCTTAATCCATAACATGCCAATCACGACAACTGTCGTCTGCTTTGATGTCTGCTTGAAACTTAAAAGTCTCTCTTTTTTTTTTCCAAACAGTGTGGACCCAGCTCAGACTGCTCCTGTAGGAGCAGTCTGATCAGGGTCTACACTGTTATTATGTATGCAAAAAACTGTTTTGAAAAGTTTGCAAGAATATGCAGCAGACAACATAAGCAGACAACATTTCCAGATGGTTTTTCATGGCATCTTAAGGGTAAATTTCAAAAAGGACTTGTGATGTATGTATATATAAGACAGAGAATTAAATTTACCCAAAAAAGGTTAAGTAAGAGCTGTGGAAATAGTATTATAAAGAGGTTGTGCATTTTCAGCCATTTTCAAAAGGTGTCTTTTTTTATTTGAACTTCAGTTAAGTGAGCCCTCTCAGAACAAGGATAAACTCTTAAAGGAAAGAATTTGCTCCTAAGGAGCAAATTCTTTCCTTTAAGAGTAGAACCTTTATTTCTAAAGGAAACCAAAAAATAATTTTGACAGCCCCTGAATGTGTATCTGTTACCCTTATTATTATTTTTTTTTCAGCTGAGATTGTGGTACCATATGTGGGGCTCGGATATTGGTTACCTGACCGTACTGAAGCGGTATGACTACACTGCAGCAGGCCTGGTACCAGTCGGGCAGTCACTGCAGGGAGATCATGGCAATGACTGGAACCTAGGAACATTTCCCCTGTCGAATGCTAACGGTGATAACAGAAACTTCAAGGTATATATGTCTAATATACTCTCATGCCATTCACAGTAAAAATCCTAAAATTTCAGATACCTTGAGGATTTGCTGTAATTCTTTTAAAATTTTATCAAATTTGTTTCAGGATCCAGCAAGGAGTCCAAAAAGTGAAGACAGATTGGCAAAGAGTGTAGACCCAGATCAGACTGCACCAGGAGCAGTCTGATCTGGGTCTGCACTGTTTGCTTAGGCATGTCAGTCCCACTATATCGGATCATTTCAGTATATGTGGGTTGAGTTGATCAAATGAAGTTTTGTTCTGTTCTGTTCAGTAAAAAATGTAATATGTAGTTTTGCCAGTCATAATGTAAAAAGAGGGCTGCCTTTACCTGCAGAGCAATCATATAGAGGCATGTTACAGGCCTCATATTTTTCAGGCATTTGCAGGATTTCATGCTTTTAGAGCTTGATTTTTTTCTTGATTTCAGGCTTTTAGATTATGATTTTTGCGTATATAGTCTGTTTAAAAAACTATTTAACCCTTATTTCTGACTATACGTCAACCAAATTACTTTATATTTTCACAAACTCCATTACAAACAGTGTACATCCTGATCAGATGGCTTCTTCTGTTTGCAAAGGTAATGTAGTTGTGTCTTGTTCACCAGGATAAGGGTTGAAGCTGCAAAATCGGGCCTTTCAGGCATGGAAAAGCGTGGTCAGTATGAGGCCTGATGTTAAAAGAACGAAAGCCTTTTCAGCATACAAATGTGGATATGAAAAGCATACAGTCCGTTCCGTATTTAGCCATTGTCTAAGAGATAATCAAAATGTGTTGGCCGCTAATGAGAAATTACTGCTTAATACCCGTTGCCCTCACCCATCGGGGCTTGAAGAAATATATGGGTGGCACGATGCTTCCACGCAGAGCTAAATCCGACCCGCACATGAGTACTGGTAAACCGCTTAGAGTATCTAGGCCTGCCCAGGCAATGCGGTGCGAGTCAGACCGTCCATGCTTATAAACCGTATTGGTTTCATTGGGGGACAGGGCTTGAGGTGTCAGTTCATCTCAATGTCGGGTAAAAGTCCCACAAAATTGGAAGCAACGTCTCCAAAATGACCTTGACAGTGTTGACTGGGAGGTTAAACCTCAAATCAAACAAACAAACAAACTGCTTAATACCCTTGAATGCATTTGTCTTTTTTGTTCCCCAGCGTTAGTCAAAGGGGACTATAGTAATTGTTTTGTCCATCCGTCCGTTTTTTGTCCGTAGACACAATCTTGTCTCCGCAGCTCCTCCTACAGTTTTCAAGGGATTTTGATGAAACTTTCCAGTTATTGTTCCCATGACCTTAAGATGATCATATTTTATCAAGGTCATGCTCGGCTAAATTTTGACAGAGTTACATGTATGGCCCTTTGTCACTTTTAGCCGTTTTATCATCACAAGTACATGTCTCCGCAACTTTTCCTACAGTTTTCAAGGGATTTTTATGAAACTTTCCAGTTTTTTTGTTTCCATGACCTAAAGATGATCATATTTCATTGATGTCATGCTCAACTGATTTTTACCAGAGTTATGGCCCTTTGTCAGTTTTAGCCATTTTTACCAACAGAAATTCTCATTTCTGCAACTCCCAAAACACGGTTTACGGCATATTTATTATAGACATGTTCCACATACTGACATTTCAAACCTCGGGGGACACTTGGCCTATGGCTTTTTATTAAGAACTGAATTGCACAGAACAGGTTGCTTATTCAATACAGGTGACACTATGACAGGTTTTGCTGTATATGGCGATTAGGTACAGACGTGAGCATTCAAAAATGATGAAAGCTTCAAAGATATAATGCCAAGACCATAACAAGTGTGTGCGGCAAGGTGCATTATTTCACATCTCCAAAAAAAGATAATTTTCTGATGAAAATTTGTTGTATTATTCTTATTTATACTCAAAACATGGGTTGAAACTACTCGTTAGAACCCCCTCAAGGAGATGGTTCTAATGAGTACCTGCAGCCTATGTCCTCAAGCAGTAATAAGAAAAATAAAGTATACCCCTGTAAATCCCAGTTTTCTCCATTTAAAGTGGGGTTTAAGGTGGTTTTCCCTACACAGATGTGTAAATGTGATTTGAATTTAATCTAAATGTTCTAAAACAAGCAAGTTTTGAAAAATCCAGAACCACATATGCCCTGGAAAATCTCATGCATTTTATTGACATGTAAACCATATGTTTTTTTTTTGTTTTTTTTTTTCCTAGATTGAGATTCAAGCCAGTGTTGGTGGAGGAATACACAATGACATTGCTATTGATGACCTGTCCTTGACACCAGGCTGTCAAGTTGGAGGTAAGTCTTAGATTGAGATTCAAGCCAGTGTTGGTGGAGGAATACACAATGACATTGCTATTGATGACCTGTCCTTGACACCGGGCTGTCAAGTTGGAGGTAAGTCCTAGATTGAGATTCAAGCCAGCGTTGGTGGAGGAATACACAATGACATTGCAATTGATGACCTGTCCTTGACACCAGGCTGTCAAGTTGGAGGTAAGTCTTAGATTGAGATTCAAGCCAGTGTTGGTGGAGGAATACACAATGACATTGCTATTGATGACCTGTCCTTGACACCAGGCTGTCAAGTTGGAGGTAAGTCCTAGATTGAGATTCAAGCCAGCGTTGGTGGAGGAATACACAATGACATTGCTATTGATGACCTGTCCTTGACACCAGGCTGTCAAGTTGGAGGTAAGTCCTAGATTGAGATTCAAGCCAGCGTTGGTGGAGGAATACACAATGACATTGCTATTGATGACCTGTCCTTGACACCAGGCTGTCAAGTTGGAGGTAAGTCCTAGATTGAGATTCAAGCCAGCGTTGGTGGAGGAATACACAATGACATTGCTATTGATGACCTGTCCTTGACACCAGGCTGTCAAGTTGGAGGTATCTCCTTTACATTCATTCATAGCACAATGACAAAGTGAAAATAACATTTTCTTGAAGAAAAAAAACAAACATATTGGACAAACAGAAAAGAGTCAGCTCTGCCAACCTACAATCGAATTCATCAGAATAGCAAAAATGTTTTAGCACTTTCATTATGTATAAATATCTTTGTTATATTTTTAGTTATAAATTTCTTTCTTTCTTTTTTTATGCCCCCGCCATTTGAAGAATGGTGGAAAGGGCATATAGCGTTGCCCCTGTCCGTCCGTCCATCCGTGCGTCCGAAACTTAAACGCAGTCAATAACTTTCTTATTTCTGGATGGATTTTGAAATTACTTTGTAGAAATTTTAACCATCATGAGACGATGTGTCACGTACCTCCAAGGTCAAGGTCATTCTTAGAGGTCAAAGGTCAAAAAAAGGGTCTGAAACTTAAACCCAGTCAATAACTTACTTATTTCTTGATGGATTTTGAAATTACTTTGAAGAAATGTTAACCATCATAAGACAATGTGTCGTGTGCAAACCCAGATCCGTACCTCCAAGGTCAAGGTCATACTTAGAGGTCAAAGGTAAAAAAAAATGGTCCGAAACTTAAATGCAGTCAATAACTTTCTTATCTCTGGATGGATTTTGTAGTTACTTGGCAGAAATGTTGGCCATCATGAGACAATCTGCCTCACACAAAACTAAGGTCCTTACCTCCTAGGTAAAGGTCATACTTAGAGGTCAAATGTGAGAAAACGGTTCAAAACTTAAAGACGGTCAATAAGGCGGGGGCATCAATGTCCTATGGACGCATTTCTAGTCTCTCTCCCTTTCAATGTTGTTTCCAGTAAAAAGTTCATTCAGTGAAATTCATTTTTTTTTTTTTTTTTTTTCTTTTCAGTACTGTCGTTATTTCCTTATGTATTAGGACAGACAGTCCTGAGTAAACAGTGTAGACCCTGATGAGATGCTGCAGAATGCGACATCTCGTCAGGGTCTATACTGTTTGCCACTCATCCAGCTACCTCCAGACACAATATCGGGTACCATACTTGTTCAAGTTGTAGAATAAGTATGATAATGAGTTAAGTTGTCCTAATACAAGGGCTGGCTAATCGGAGCTGAAAAGATAATCGATTATCAGTCATGTCATTGCCATTGATAATCGTTTAGTAATCGCTAAGGTTTTTGTTTTAATTTTATCTCTGGCTTTCTATCTGAGCTTGACTCTTACCATATGTTGCACTTTTCCATATGTACATTTTAACAGACAGGCTTGAGCAAACAGTGTAGACCCAGATGAGATGCCGCAGAATGCGGCATCTCATCAGGGTCTACACTGTTTGCCACTCATTCAGCTATTTTAGGCATAACTTTGGATAGTAAATTATACCTATCAACTAATCAATTGAAAGCAAATCAGAAATGATAATCATTTTTGTTTTGTTTGTTTGATTTGAGGTTTAACGTCCCGGTCAACACTGTAAAGGTCATTTTGGAGACGTTGCTTCCAATTTTGTGGGACTTTTACCCAACATTGAGATGAAATGACATCGCAAGCCCTGCCGCCCAATGAAGCCAATAGGGTTTATTAGCATGGACGGTCCGCCTCGCACCGCGGTTCCTGGAAGGTTTAGATCCTCTAAGCGGTTTACCAGTACTAGTGCACGGGTCGGATTCAGCTCTGTGAGGAAGCATCATGCAGCCCATATATTTCTTGAAGCCCCTATGGGCGGGGGCTTTAATCATTTTTGTGGAATTTATCCATCGATTAATCGATTATACAATTTATTGTGTCAGGCTTACCTAATATCAAGAGTAACTATGGTAGTTTGAGCTGCTTAACCCATAAAATGCCAATCACGACAATTGTTGTTCACTTTGCTGTCTGCCGGTTACCTTAAAAGTATTTTTTTTTGGCAAACAGAGTGAACTCAGATCAGACTGCTCCTGTAGGAGCAGTCTGATCTGGGACGAAACTGTTTGCCTGTATGCAAAAATATTTTTATAAAAAAAGTTTAAAAAAAAATCCAGCAGACCACATAAGCAGACGACATTTTCAGATGTAGTTTTTCTTGGCGTCTTAAGGGTTTAGTGAGGCCATTCTGAAAAGCACCCACAATTTAGGCACAGAAATAAGAAAAAAAAATACAAAGTTTACCTAAAAAGTCTGTTTTAGACCAACAAAAGACACAATCATACCACACAGATGGATTCACCTTATTTGCATTATCTGCTGGTTCCTAGTCTGAAGGTTATCAGTGTTGGAAAAACAGGTAACCAGACCCCCCTGACCTTGAAAGGTCAGGGGGGTCTGGTTACCTGTTTTTCCAATATTGACAATGTGCAAGCTGGGAGCCAGCAAATAATGCAAATATGGTGAATTATCGTAATATTTTTATGTGCTTGTTTCACTTTAGGTGCCATATCAGGTGTTCCAACACGTCGTCCCACAACACCGGGAGTCTGTGGAATAGGGAAAATACATTGCAACACAACCACAAAGTGCTACACTTTCCGAGAGCAGTGTGACTTTATTGATGCATGTGGAGATAACTCTGATGAAGCAACCTGTGGTAAGCACATGCTGTACAGTAGAACTTCGATGGCTCGAACACCGCTGGCTCATTTACCATGGCTGAGTCGAACCCTTTCTTGCGTCCCTAGGGAATTTCACTGCATAAGAAATAGTAAGGGGAAAATTTAGGCTATTTTCGTTCCTTATCTTGCAAATGTAAGCTGTGTGTACTCATTAGAATCGCCTCAACGAGGCGATTCTAATGAGTACACGCAGCATACATTTATATTATAGAAAACCGAAAAGAAGCCCCAAACTATCTCCTTTACGCCTCCTGGAAGTAACCCTCAGTGGCTCAAACTACCCCTGTCTCGAACAGAATTTCTTGGTCCCAAAGGTGTTCGAGCCATCGAAGTCTGACTGTATTTACTGTCTTGAAAATTATTTACCTTGCGCTTATGGTTTCGCTTTTGCTCAGAAAACAACCCTTGAGATGCCAATTACAACAATGGTCATCTGCTTGTTACTTTAAAGGTCATGGTTTCAAACACTGTCGAGATCTGTGTCCACACTGTTTGCCTGTATGCAAAAATATTTCAAAATTTGTAAGAAAATTCAGCAGTAGATAAAAAGCAGAACATTTTAAATTTCTTGACCGCTCAAGAAATGAAGTGGAGACATTTTATTTTCTTTTCATTATTTGTTTTTTATTCTGTGGGTACTCATGTTATTGCCCATTTCATGTTAATGATCAGAGATCAAAAGTTCAAAGCTACTGCAATTTGGTTAAACTGTTGATCGCTTCAATAGCTCAGTGAATACCGTGTTCAGGTTACGATCAAGAGGTCGCGAGTTCGAATCCCACCACCAGAGGTGAGATGTGTCCTAGGGCAAGACACGTAATGCAAAGGCTCCACTCCATCCAGATGTAAATGTATAGCAGTGGTGTAAAAATGGTGGTCTTACTGAGACTGTCTCCCACGCGTGATATCATCCGGAATGATTGTTCAAAAGCGAATCAAATAAGCTTGAAGCTTTCATTGCAATCAAACTAAAATAAATTAGTACTAACTAACTTAAACTTCAAAATTTACCGTATAAATCCTAAAAATTCAGACACCTTGAGGACTTGATGTAATTTTCCTTAATATTTAACAAATTTTTTTCACGATCGTGCAAGGGGTCAAAAAGGAGCAAACAAATGGCAAACATTGTAGACCCTGATCAGACTGCTTCTGAACAGTCTGATCTGGGTCTGCACTGTTAGCTTAGGCCTATCTGTCCCAATACTTAGTATAATTGCGATAATGTGTGCTATTTTTGCTTAAAAAATGTATGAATCTTTTTTCAAATCTCTCTTTTATCTAAATCTTATAATGTTGTGTTAATTTCATCATCACATGGTGTTGTCAACGTCAAGTTTATTAGGGCCCCGCACTGAAAGTGTGGGTGCCCTATAGTAATCACTCTGTCCGTCCGTCCGTCCGTCTGTCTGTCTGTCTGTCTGTCTGTCTGTCCGTCTGTCCGTCCACAAATTTTTTTATCCTCCATAACTTTCTTATTCCTGGATGGATTTAAATATTACTTGCCAGAAATGTTAACCATAATGTGATGGAGTGTTGCGCGCAAGACTCAGGTCCGTACCTCAAAGGTCAAGGTCATACTTAGAGGTTAAAGGTCAAAAAAGGGTCTTTCCTGTGTCCAATTAATAACTTTGTTATTATTATTCCTGGATGGCAGAAATGTTAACCATAATGTGATGGAGTGTTGCGCGCAAGACTCAGGTCCGTACCTCAAAGGTCAAGGTCATACTTAGAGGTTAAAGGTCAAAAAAGGGTCTTTCTTGTGTCCAATTAATAACTTTGTTATTATTCCTGGATGGATTTAAATATTACTTGGCAGAAATGTTAACCATAATGTGGCCCCGCACTGAAAGTGTGGGTGCCCTATAGTAATCACTCTGTCCGTCCATCTGTCTGTCTGTCCGTCTGTCCGTCCACAAAATTTTTTTATCCTCCATAACTTTCTTATTAGGGCCCCGCACTGAAAGTGTGGGTGCCCTATAGTAATCACTCTGTCCGTCCATCTGTCTGTCTGTCCGTCCGTCTGTCCGTCCACAAATTTTTTCCTACTCCTCTGATAGCGCTGCCGGGGCCCTAGTCAGTTTCACTGACAGCTCTAGTTTTGTTTTGGTTTGTTCGTTTTGTGGGCATATTGTCACTTTTAAAACAATAAAACTTCACATTGCATTTTGTTTTTCAGGAACAAGCTGTGATTTTGAATCTGGTACCATGTGTGGCTGGAAGAACTCGATTAAAGACAACACTGACTGGGGAGTACAGACTGGAGCTGGTCAGACGAGCGGGCCGGGTCCAAATGTCGACCACACAAAGAACAATGCAAATGGTAAGCACGGGGAAGCCTCTGTATAACACTGTTTATAAACCCCTTTCACCCCTGAATGTTTGAAAGGGACTCTTCCATTTATGAATTTAGATATTGTATCCATTTCGAAAACATACATTGTAAACTTTACCGCTGAAAAAAGACAATTTTAACATGAAAAATTGTAATATTTTTCTTTTTTCTGCTCAAAATATAGAATGTGAGTACTCGTTAGAACCGCCTCGATGAGGCGGTTCTAACGAGTACCCACAATCTATATTTTAGAGCAAAAATAAGAAAAATAAGGTTCACCCCTGTAAACCCCAGTTTTGCTATATAAAATTGGGGTTCAAGGGGGTCGGAATTATATAGGTATGTTTTCATGATGCAAGGGGCCAGTTGTTCAAAGCATCGTTATCTTATCAAGTTCGTTAGTGGTTTAATTGTTAACTTTGTAGCTAGTACAATATCTAATATAGTGTTATTTTTGCTGAAAAAAAATGAGAGCAGCTGCTCACATTTTTCAGGCAAAAATATTTAGTAATAATAATAATAAGTCTTTAGTTCAAGAGGGTAACACAATTAAAACAATAACTAATCTCCCTTGTGGCCCTCATATTTACAAATTTTACAAAGAACAAGGTACTGCATTTACCGCATGTATTTGGACAGACAGGCCTGCACAAACAGCTAAGTCCCAGATGAGAAGCCGCAGAATAGCATATTTGCCATATAAAATGATCAAAGTTTTAAGGATATGTTAACTAACGACGTCGTTAGTTAACAACAACTGGCCCTTGGTTGCCAAAAGGAGTTTTAGCAGAGATCACTCACAGACCAGCAAGTAGAGTAGATCCTGATAAGGCTGCTCATTATGAGTGACACTTTAGCCCTTTCAACCCTGTACACAAAAACAAATGCCTATGCCAACAGTTTAGGTCCTTCTGCATTTGCCAAAAAATGAGCAGCTTTTGCAAATGCATAGGATCTACACTGTTGGCATAGGTATTTGTTTTTGTGTACAGGGTTGAAAGGGCTAACAAGTCATTTTATCAAACTAAAGTTAAACACCCAATCAAATTGTTCGAAAAGATTTTGAGACATAGATACTAGGATTTGTGCTCGAAAAGCTGTTAACACCCTGTTAACTTTCACAATACTGAACATTTTTATATACCACTCTCATCCCTACTTATCAACCATTTCAATTTATACCAGGGAATCAGATGCTGAATGGAACATTTCAATTTATACCATGGATTCAGAAGCTGAATGGAAAACAGTATATACCTTGATCAGCTGGCTTCAGCTGATCTGGATCTATGCTGTTTTCGAAAAAGGATATATACGGGTTCAGTAGGGTGAGGGTCAAGAAATGCATTGGCTAGGTATCTATGTCATTCATAGATTATTTGATGTTAAATGGTATTACAGACCACATTGCCTCCCTTAAATTATGTGCCTTGGTAGATTAAGCATAGGTATAGGTTATATGTTTTAGCTGATATGTTTATCAGCACTGTCTGACAACTGCGCCAGCACGTTGACTCTTTGGCTCAGTGGTTTGACCACTGGATTTTCACCCTTACTGCGGCCCAGGTTCGAATCCCACCATAGTGGGGATTTTACATCAGCTTTACTTCTTTCCTTTGTTACGGCTTTCATGTCGTAACATAATTTTCTCGCATAAAAAGAAGGTTACCAAAAGACTTAGAGTCAACAGTGTTGGTGGGATTTCTTCTGACAATGGCAAAATAGCTCAAGTGTGTGCATTGATTGACAAATGAGCTGGGGCACAGCATTTCCTACAACTTACATGTATGCACAGCAAAGAATCAGATCAGCCTGAGCATCCATATAGTCTAACCAGATACTTCTCTTGCTGCATGAAGGAGCATTAGGCCCTTAGCGAACCTTAGAGCGCACAATGAAGACTCTGATCAGACTGCGTGGAAGCCCAGGCTGATCTGAGTCTTCACTGGGTGCACATGTGTTATTGTAGGTTTTGTTGTGCACTGGCTCAAATCACAGTTTGTTGGTCAGTTGTAAGGAGGCAAATCACTCATGCTACGCCCCCTACTTTTGATTTGATCTACTTTATAACTCGCCTTTAAACTTTGATTTATTACTCAGTAGAGCTGATCTATTTATTTAATTATACCCCCACAAATGAAATTTGGGGGGTATACCCCCACAAATGAAATTTGGGGGGGTATATAGGAGTGAGCTTGTCGGTCTGTCTGTCGGTCGGTCGGTCGGTCTGTTGACTTGGTTTCCAGACGATAACTCAAAAAGCGCTTCACCAATTTTTATAATTTTTGGTACACTGATGTAACATCATAAAATACAGGTCAAGTTCGATTTCCACTACAATTCGTCAATTTTCGACATAGTTATGGCCCCTTTCAAGTGAAATAATTGCAAAATGCGCTGATGTACTATCAAGGCACTTTGCAAAATGCGCTGATGTACTATCAAGGCAGTTTTTGTGGGGGTATTCATCACCTTTAGTGATAGCTCTAGTTTAATCTTCTTTACAGGTCATTATCTGATAGTCCAGAACAGTCCGCAGGCAAAAACTGGAGACACAGCCATCCTTGAGAGTAGCCTTTATTACGAGTCTAGCGCCAGCTGCGTCCTCAATTTCTGGTACAATACGTATGCCTCCGCCGGAACTAAAGTGAACATCCTCGCCAAATCAGCCCAAGACCGTCTTACTACTTTATGGACACTGACGGCGAATACCAGCATGGCGTGGCAAACTGCCTCAGTAAAAGTCGGCGCCTACAGAAACTTCGCTTTTGTGTTTGAAGTTGTGTTCCCAAGTGGATCTGTTGGCACGGTTGCTGTTGACGATATCAGCTTCTCAAAGTGTGCACCAAGTAGGTGAAAATAGGACAATAAAACATTTTTATTATGGACTCCAACATCATCTTGACCCAGTTGTTCAAAAACTAATGATGTCGTTAGGTAACATTTCGTTAAAACTTTGATCATTTAATTTGGCAGATATTCTGATATTTTTGCTGAAAAATGAGGGCAGCTTTTGCATTTGCAAAAGCTGCTCTCATTTTTTCAGCAAAAAGAATACAATTAGGAGTTGGACGTGCCAGAATAGATAATAATTTTACCACTAATGAGCTCATTAAGCTAACATTGCTTTGAACAAGTGGAACACAAAATTGGAAGCAACACCTCTAAAATGACCTTTACAGCGTTGATGGGGACGTTAAACTTCAAATCAAACAAAACAATTAGACCCTGATCTGTATCCTGTGGAGTCTCAATTCTAGAAAAGGTGGAGTAATTGAGAATTAATTGATTGTTTAATGTTTAACAACACTTCAGCCCTTGTGGGTCATTTTGTGTCGTCCTATACATTTTGACCTATACAGTGTTGACGGGAATGTTAAACCTTAAACAAAGGCCCCGTTCAGACACCATGTTCTGCAGCATCTGATCTGAGCTTGCCAATGTCCTAGTACATGAGCCCAGTAGATGTAACAATAAACAGTCGACATGTATATACAGTATGAAGTCATAATTGCTTTAATATTGCTTATAAAGTGGCTCATTTGTGCAGTTACCACAAAAATGTCGTTAAAAAGAAATTGTTCCCAAGGAATCGCAGCTTAGACTCCTTTGTTATTGTATACCTGTCGTTCATTTTCTGAGGAAGACGATTTGTCATAACATCAAAAATTGAATTTGCCTTGTCATAATTGCCTCCTGTTTCAGGCAGCAAGTACAGCAATGATCCTAAGTATTGGGACAGACAGGCCTAAGCAAACAGGGCAGACCCAGATCCTGAAGGAGCAGTCTGATCAGGATCTACACTGTTTGCCATTCCATCTGCAAATTTTGGACCCTTTGCTGGATCATGAAACAAATGTTAAAATTTTAGGAGCTTTGCAACAAGTTCTCAAGGTGTCTAAACTTTTAGGATTTTTTGCGGTAACATGTTTAAGCCAGCCTCTATTCACATCCAGAAAAGGACAGATTCAATAAAACTCAGCTGTATTAATTAAGCAACCACCTGTTGTAAGGGGCCCCCTGCCATTAGGGCTTGAAGAAATAGATGGGCTGCATGATGCTTCCGCGCAGAGCTGAAACCCACTGCACACAAGTACTGGTAAACTGCTTAGAGGATCTAATCCTGCCCTGGCAAAGTGGTGCGAGTCGGACTGTCCATGCTTATAAACCCTATTGGTTTCATTGAGCAACAGAGTTTGAGATGTCATTTCATCTCAGTGTTGGGTAAAAGTCCCACAAAATTGGAAGCAATGTCTCTAATTTAAAAATGACCTGTACAATGTTGACGGGGCTGTTAAACATCAAATCAAACAAACAAAAACCTGTTGTAAGACATCTGTCTCTTTATAATATACGCTTATTTTATCTACAGCTTCAGAAGTTGCCAACTGCGGCCCGACACAGTTCATGTGTAACAACCACCAAGAATGTATTGACAGGAAGTATCGTTGTGACAGAAATGCTGACTGCAAGGATAGCACGGATGAAGATAACTGCAGTAGGTTTCTTATTATTAATTCTTATCTTCCTTTTAATTTTATTTTGATACACCTGGGGCCTTGTAGCTTAATGAGCTCGTTAGTGGTCAAATTGTAAACTGTTCCATCATGCGCAATAGCTAATATGCTGTTTTTTGCTGGTAAAATGTGAGTCGCAAAATGCAAAAGCGACTCGCATTTTATTAGCAAAAATACAAGTATTTTAAGTAAGGCTGACACGATTAATCGTATAATCGATTAATCGATCGATTAATTCCACAAAAATGATTATCATTGCTGATTTGCTTTTAATTGATTACTTGATAGGTACAATTTACTACCCAAAGTTATGCCTAAAATAGCTGGATGAGTGGCAAACAGTGCAGACCCTGATGAGACGCCGCATTATGCGGCGTCTCATCTGGGTCTACACTGTTTGGTCAGGCCTGTCTGTTCAGATATACACTGTAGAGTCGTTATAACGCTGATGCTTATAACGCGGAAATCGTTATAACGCTGTTGGTCTGTGGCTCCCGTTTTTTTTTTTACGTTTTTTCCCAGTTTTGAAAGTTTGGTTGAAAATTTTGCCCTTTTTTTTTTTTGCGGAACTCGGCAGTCAAAACATCGTCGGCCATGATAAAACGTGTATACTCGCCGATTTACTCAAGCTGTCAACACTTATCAAACTGTGAATATTCGCCTAAGGCATTAAAAATAAGCTGGACAAGGTGTGAAATTAAATTGACACCTGTATATGCTAAGCATTTTTCCCGCCAAAACAGAGCAATGCAGACGCTGTTTTCACTGTGCATCTGCATGCGGTAAATCCTTGGGGCCGTTTGTTGGGGGGGGGGGGGGGGGGGAAATCGTTATAACGCTGTTGGTCTGTCGCTCCATTTTTTTGCTTTTGTCCGCCAGTTTTGAAAATGGTCAATTTTTTTTTCCCCATTTTTCCGCCGAACTCGGCAGTCAAAATACCATCAGCCAAGGCAATACCTGTATTCTTGCTTATTTACTCAAGTTGTCAACACTATTAAAGTGTGAATACTCGCCTATGGCTTATTGATAAGACGGCAATTAACTGTGTGGTAAGGTGTGAAAACTAGGTAATCAAGGTATTTGTAACTGTTTGTCTCAATTAATCCCTTTGTAATTGTCACTTGCACACGCTAAATATTTTTCCCGCCAAAACAAAGCATAGCAGACGGGGTTTTATTTATTTTTTTGATATTTATTTATTATTCACTAGATAAAAACAAAGAAACGGAAATCAAGCAAGGTACAACAATAAACATTCATAATCCCCATGTTAAACTTGGTTCGCCTACATTAATAGCCCCTCTTTCAAGCTAACCTTTCGGAATTGTCAAGTTGCATTTTACTTCACTATTTAGTGATACCTTCTTGAGACCGGAGGAGGTAAATAAAAATGGCGGCCAGAGATACAGAAACGAAAGTAGAGTAATAAATAAATTCAGCAATGGTTTGAATGAAAAGCTAAATGACCACTAGAAGTATAGAATCAGTTTATTATTTAATCTATATAACTATATAATTTATAAAATACATGCAGTATGTAATATTCATAATAAACTGGCAGAAACAGTAGCCATGCATGCTGAAAAAGTGGGTGGGGTAACAATATAACGCTATATTTTCGGGATCAATATAGCGCTGTATCACATATAACGCGGTCGACGTCGATGGATCCCGATGACAGCGTTATAACGACGCTACAGTGTACATATGCTAAAGTGCAACATATGGGTAGAGTCATGCTTAGACAGGAAGCCAGACAGGTAAAATTATGACAAAAACCTTAGCGATTACTAATCGATTATCTATCGCAATGACAGGGCTGATAATCTTTTCAGCTCCGATTAGCCAGCCCTAATTTTAGGTATTGTACTTGCTAAAACAGTTAAAATTTAGATAGCTAACAAGCTTGTTAGGCAAACAATGCTTTGATCAACAGGTCCCTGGTTTACTCTTAACAGAAACAATTGGCAAACAGGCATTTATAGAAGTTTTTGTCTTCGGATTACTTGCAACAAAAAAGATCAGGTTCACATGTTTCTTTAAAGAATGTCAAAAATCTTTAACAATGTGAGAACAAATAATTTAACTTAAAAACGTATGTCTTGGAGAGTTATACAATTTGCTGACTTTGGACTTATTTGAAATCAGTAAATATAATCAATCAAGTGGTGAACGTCCAGAGAACTGTATGGTTAAAGTGTGAATTCCTTAATCATTTCAGTTCCCAATCCTGGTGACTGCAACTTTGATGGCTCCAATTCACTGTCCAAATGCAAATGGACACAAAGAACAGATGATGATTTTGATTGGTCAGTTAGTGCTTCCCGTGTGAACCCAGGAACAGGAGCAGATGCAGATCATCAAGGTCAACAAAATGGTAAGTTTATTATACCCCCGGCATACGAAGTATGTCAGGGGGTATATAGTTTTCGTCTTTCCGTCCGTTCGTTGGTTCGTTCGTATGTTCGTTTGTTCGTTCGTACGTTCGTTCGCTCGTTCGTCAACCTTTATGTCAAAGTTTTGCGTTAAACCTTTTTGATTGCTCATATCTCTGTAACCACAGGTTGGATTCTCTTCATATTTGGTACAGGATATCTCTATAGCATTACCTTTCATATGGAATATCTAAGCCCCTGGGTGGGTTGTCTGTCTGTCCGTCTGTCTGTTCATCTACTTTTACGTCATAGTTTTGTGTTAAACCTTTTTCATTGCTGATATCTCTGTAACCACATGTTAGATTCTCTTCATGTTTGGTACAGGGTATCTCAATAGCATTACCTTTCATATGGAATATCTAAGCCCCTGGGTGGGCTGTCTGTCTGTCTGTTCATCTAATTTTACTTCAAAGTTTTGTGTTAAACCTTTTTCATTGCTGATATCTCTGTAACCACATGTTAGATTCTCTTCATGTTTTGTAAAGGATATCTCTATAGCATTACCTTTCATATGGAATATCTAAGCCCCTGGGTCAAGCCCCTTGGTGGGTGTCTGTCTGTCTGTTCATCTAATTTTACGTCAAAGTTTTGTGTTAAACCTTTTTCATTGCTGATATCTCTGCATCCACATGTTAGATTCTCTAAGGATATCACTATAGCATTACCTTTCATATGGAATATCTAAGCCTCTGGGTCAAGCCCCTGGGCGGCTGACTGTCTGTCCATTCATCTACTTGTGCGTCAAAGTTTTGTGTTAAACCTTTTTCATGGCTGATATCTCTGTATCCACATGTTAGATTCTCTTCATGTTTGATAAATGATTTCATGATGCATGTCGCTTCCCCCACCCATGGTGAACTTGACCTCAAGGTCACGGACTTAGAAATTTTACATTTGGTTAAAGTTTTATGTCAAAGTTTATAGATGCCTGTATGTTCTATTTGATGCCCTCACTCCCTTGGTCCATTTAGAAATTTTATGTTTGGTTTAGCTTTTACAAGCACATTTATAGATTCTTATAGCTTCTTGACTTCATTCATATTACATACAAGCTCGAAAGATATATCAGAGGTTGGCGCTGGCCGGGGGTATACGTGACCCACTGGTCACTTTCTCTAGTTTTTTTTTAAAACTTATAGACTATTCTGTGCTAAATACAGGGTGCAGTGGAACTTTTATAACTCAAACATGGATTGCTCGATTACCATGTAATTCAAACTCTCTCTTAAGTCCAATAGCTCTAGATATCCACCATATACAGTCAACCTTTTTTACACCTACATTCGTTATAACAGCAGTTTGAATGGAGTGACTACTTAGCTAAAGGATTAACCTCGGGTCCAAGCGGCTTTAAGGGCTTCAATCGGGTTGGAAATGCACAATTCGAGTCCATAGTCATGAAATTGATACTCCAAGAAACAAATGTTTCAGATATTTGTTAGAATCACCTCACCGAAACATTTGTTTCTTTGAGTAATAATGGAGAAAAGGCCTTTTATTACCTATCATACTCCTAACTGGGATTTTTAGAACGGAAAAAATCATTATAACGGCATAATGATAGGGAACAAATACTGTAACTGTTGTTATAATGCATGTCCTCTGTATATTGGTGTTTCAGGAAGATGGTATGATGTATGTACTCATTAGAATTAAAATTGCCCCAATGAGGCAATTGTAATGAGTACATACATGATACAACATACTTTTATTTTATGGAAGATGCTTGATATATTCTTTAGGGCTCCCAACTATGCATTATAACCTGGCATTCTAATTTAATCTCAGTAATTTGAACTACCCAATCAGAATTTATGTTTCCAAAGTTATTCAAGTAATCATCTACAAATTATTGAAGTTCCACTGTAGAGTTTTGCAAAAGTATTTGTCTCCCATTTTAACAGGGGAAAGAATGGAAAGAATTTGCTCCTCATTGCTCCTGAGGAGCAAATTCTTTCCTTTGAAAGTTGACCCCTTTTTCCATGTGACAAAGTTTATAGAAAAGCCAACAGGATGTCACGAAAGTTGTCACCCTTCGAAAAATGGCGGAAAAATCTGCAAGTTTTACCTATTCCCCTTAAATGGATCGAAAGTGATGACTTGTTAGAGCCGACCTCGGTAGCTCAGTCGGATACGCGTCTAACTGGTGATCAGGAGGATGTGGGTTCGATACCTGCCGGCTTCGGCAACATTCTATCATGGAGATTGATCATGAAATCTTTTCTATAGTCATTCTCTCACTTCCGCTGATTCAAGAAGGGCAGTTGTCAGTTTCTGGCAAAAGAATGTGCAGTGTACTGGTTAACTGCTTACGTTTAAGCCTGCCCAGGAAAAGCGTGGATAGGTAAACTGACCAAAAAAATTACCTAAAATAGTGTTGCCTGGCAGTTAAACTCCAATACAAACAAACAAAGTGATGACTTGTTAACTATGGCTGTTTTGAACTTATTCTTTGGTCCTTAAGAATTTCCCATAACTGTAGATATTAATATATTCAGAATAATTTAGGAAGAATTTTCTTAATTTATCTTGAAAATGTATGTTGTGTGTACTCATTAGAATTGCCTCGATGAGGCAACTCTAACCAGTACACACAACATTCCTTTGTTTTAAAGGAAATATCCTTGTTTGCCTCCTCACCTGGGGCTACGATTAATTCTCAGTGTGTCAAACAACCCCTGGCTCGAACAAATTTTGTTGTCCCTAAGGTGTACTACCGATTGAAGTTTGCTTGAAGAAATATATGGACTGCATGATGCTTCCACACAGAGCTGAAACCGACCCACACACAAGTACTGGTAAACCGCTTAGAGGATCTAAGCCTGCCCAGGTAAAGCGGTGCAAGTCGGCCCGTCCATGCTTATAAACCCTATTGGTCTTATTGGGCGGCAGGGCTTGAGAAGTCATTTCATCTCAATGTCGGGTAAAAGTCCCACAAATTGGAAGCAACTTCTCCAAAATGACCTTTACAGTGTTGACGGGGACGTTAAACCTCAAATCAAACAAACAAAAACCCCTGGCTGGAACAAATTTTGTGGTCCCTAAGGTGTACTACCCATTGAAGTTCAACCCATTTAGTACTGGAAACCCCAAAAAGGGTACCAGGGCAAACGGTGCAGGCCCAGATCAGACGCCACAGAATGCGGCGTCTGATCAGGGCCTACACTGTTTGCAAAAAGTTCAGCCATTTTCCGAATAAATTTTGAAGAAAACACAACCCGACACCCCTAAATTTGAAATGGACTCCTGCTATATATAAGGAGGAAGATTCCATTTGGTACAAAAAGGGTTAATTGTGTGATGTTCTTGAAATTTAAGGGTAAGTGGATACAGTTCTGTAAACTCATATGTTCAAAACTAAAAAAGTTATTAGTTAACGCTATGTTAAAAACTCAGCCTTACCATTAACAAACATCACGTGAACAAGTCGGTGAAATGAACACCCCTCTAAACCCCACTTTATATAGAGAAAACTGGGATTTATGGGGGTATACATTATTTTTCTTATTTATTCTCGAAGACATAGGTTGTGGGTCCTCGTTAGAACTGCCTCATTGAGGCGGTTCTAACGAGCACCCACAACCTATGTTGTCAGTAAAAATAAGAAAAATGTCACAGATTTTTATCAGAAAAGTAGCCATTTAGGAGATGTGAAAAAATGTACTATGTAGCATGGGTGTGTTATCGTAATGAGACGCCAAGGTCTGCAACTGATGGCCAGGTGGTTTTCACTGGATACTTGGGTTCTTGCCCAACTCTGATTACCGATCGGCTCGATATGATTGAAATAATCTTGAAAGGGCTGTAAAACTGAAAAAACAAAACAAAAAAAAAACATGCATACAGTTCTATTATATCCTCCAAACCCATGTTAAAGAAAGAGCAATGCTAAATATTTCTAGCATTTTCATCAATCAATTTTTAATCAATCATCAGTTGTTTTGCCTTAGCTAATGATCGACCCACAAAATTTAACTGAATACAATCACTATTTTTCTTCCATATATTTCGATAGGTTATTTCCTAACAACAAACAGCCTTCAGAACAAACCAGGTGACATTGCTGACATACAGACTCAGATGTTCCCTGGCAGTCGGGGTGTCTGCTATGTACGTTTCTTCTACTACATGTTCGGATCACAACATATTGGGCCACTCAGGGTAAGCCAGACTTCAAATTTATGGTACTTTCATACAAACAGCTTCGCTGGTTATGACTGTTAACCTCGGTCCCTGCTCATCAGGGCTTGAAGAAATAGATTGGGCTGCATGATGCTTCCACGCAGAGGTGAAACTGACTGCACGCACATGAGTACAGGTTAACTGCTTTGAGGCTCTAAGCCTGCCCAGTAAAAGTGGTGTGAGTTGGACCGTCCATGCACTTAAACCCTATTGGTTTCATTGGGCGGCAGGGCTTGGGATACCATTTCATGTCAATGTCGGGTAAAAGTCCCACAAAAGTGGAAGCAACGTCTCCAAAATGACCTATACTGTTTTGACAGGGACGTTTAACCTCCAATCAATCAATCAATATGACTGTTAACCCTTGACACTCTCTAGGCTAATTCTGCAGACGACAAATTGTTTTTGTTTTTTTTTTCTTCTTTTTTTTTCCAGAAAACAGGATTTTACATCTCATGCAAATTGTCTCGATAGGAGACAATTTACATGGAATGTCAAATCCTGTTTTCAAGGAAAAGTAAAAAAAAAATTAAAATATCGTCTGCAGACAAAATTACCCAGCATCCAGATTTACCATTTACAGCTGACCTGAGCCGAAGGCTCCGGGGGAGCTATTGTGATCGGTCACCGTCCGTCGTCGTCCTCCGGATGTCTGTCCACAATTCCTTTAAACGACATCTTCTCCTAAACCACTGAATAGATTTTGACAAAACTTGGCAGAAATGATCTTTGGGTGATACTCTCTCAAAGTTGTTCAAAGAATTCCATTCCGTGCAGAACTCTGGTTGCCATGGCAACAAAAGAGGAAAAAAAAACATTTAAAAATCTTCTTGTCTGAAACCAGAAGGCCCAGGTCTTTGATATTTGGTATGAAGCTTCATCTAGTGGACCTCTACCAAGATTGTTCAAATTATTGCCCTGGGGCCAAAATGGCCCCGCCCTGGGGCCGACTGGTTTTACATAGGCTTATATAGGGAAAACCTTTAAAAATCTTCTTATCTGGAACCAGAAGGCCCAGGTCTTTGATTGTTCAAATTATAGCCCTTGGGCCAAAAATGCCCCCGCACCAGGGCCTACTGGTTTTACATAGGCTTTATATAAGGAAAACCTTTAAAAATCTTCTTGTCTGAAACCAGAAGCTCAAGGTCTTTGATATTTGGTTTGAAGCTTCATCTAGTGGACCTCTACCAAGATTGTTCAAATTATAGCCCTGGGGCCAAAAATGCCCCCCATCAGGGCCTACTGGTTTTACATAGGCTTACATAGGGAAAACCTTTAAAAATCTTCTTGTCTGAAACCAGAAGACCCAGGTCTTTGATATGTGGTATGAAGCTTTATCTAGTGGACCTCTACCAAGATTGTTCAAATTATAGCCCTGGAGCCAAAAATGCCCCCGCACCAGGGCCCACTGGTTTTACATAGGCTTATATAGGGAAAACATTTAAAAATCTTCTTTTCTGAAACCAGAAGACCCATGTCTTTGATATTTGGTATGAATCTTCATCTAGTGGACCTCTACCAAGATTGTTCAAATTATTGCCCTGGGGCCAAAAACGCCCCCGCACCAGGGCCCCCTGCTTTTAGATTAGGCTTATATAAGGAAAACCTTTAAAATCTTCTTGTCTGAAACCAGAAGGCCCAGGTCTTTGATATTTTGTATGAAGCTTCATCTAGTGGACCTCTACCAAGATTGTTCAAATTAAAGCCCTGGGGCCAAAAATGCCCCCGCACCAGGGCCTACTGGTTTTACATAGGCTTTATATAGGGAAAACCTTTAAAAATCTTCTTGTCTGAAACCAGAAGCTCAAGGTCTTTGATATTTGGTTTGAAGCTTCATCTAGTTGACCTCTACCAAGATTGTTCAAATTATAGCCCTGGGGCCAAAAATGCCCCGGCACCAGGGCCCACTGGTTTTACATAGGCCTACATAGGAAAAACCTTTAAAAATCTTCTTGTCTCAAAACCAGAAGACCCAGGTCTTTGATATTTGGTATGAAGCTTTATCTAGTGGACCTCTACCAAGATTGTTCAAATTATGGCCCTGTAGCCAAAAATGCCCCCACACCAGGGCCCACTGGTTTTACATAGGCTTATATAGGGAAAATTTTTAAAAATCTTCTTGTCTGAAACCAGAAGACCCATATCTTTGATATTTTGTATGAGTCTTCATCTAGTGGACCTCTACCAAGATTGTTCAAATTATAGCCCGCGGGCCAAAAACACCCCCGCACCAGGGCCCCCTGCTTTTACATAGGCTTATATAGGAAAAACCTTTAAAAATCTTCGTTTGAAACCAGAAGGCCCAGGTCTTTGATATTTGGTATGAAGCTTCATCTAGTGGAACTCTACCAAGATTGTTCAAATTATAGCCCTGGAGCCAAAAATGTCCCCGCACCAGGGCTGACTGGTTTTACATAGGCATATATAGGAAAAACCTTTAAAAACCTTTTTGTTTGAAACCAGGAGGCCCAGGTCTTTGATGTTTGGTATGAAGCTTCATCTAGTGGACCTCTACCAAGATTGTTCAAATTATGAGCCCTGGGGCCAAAAAATGTCCATGCACCAGGGCCCCCTAGTTTTACAAAGGCATTTTTGGGAAACCTTTAAAAAACTTCTTGTCTGAAACCAGAAGACCCAGGTCTTTGATATTTGGTATGAAGCTTCATCTAGTGGACCTCTACCATGATTGTTTACCCCATCACGGGGCCCACTGGTCTTACATAGGGAAACTTTTAGAAATCTTCTTGTCTGAAACCAGAAGGCCCAGGACTTTGATATTTGTTATTAAGTTTCATTTAGTGGACCTGTACCAAAATTGGCCAAAAATTGCCCTGCCCTGACACCCACATATAAATCTCTTAGCTCAGGTGAGCGATATAGGACCATCATGGTCCTCTTGTTATAGTGTTATTTTCAAGGAAAGAAAGGCTTGATCTTGTGTCTGCATCATCTTTGTGGAAAGAATGAAACAGAAAGAAAGAATGAATGGCTTGATAAATTGCCTGAGGTTTACCCCTGCAAACCCCAGTTTTACTATATAAAACTGGGGTTTGAGGGGGTCAAAATTATATAGGTGTGTTTCCATGATGATCATTTGGTGGAAAGAATTGTCTGAATCATTTTGTGGAAAAAAGAAAGCAAAGAAAGAGAAAGAAAGCTTTATATTTTTAAGGAAAGAAAGAAATAGAAAGTGAGTGAGTGTTCGAGTTTTACGTCCCACCAACAGCTAAGGTCACAGTAACGGAGATGGGACCTCGGTTTAAAGACTCATCCAAAAGTCTGGAGAAGCCCGGGATCAATCCTGCGACCCCTGGTTTACAAGGCGAGTAGCGTAACCACTACACCACAGAGGCTTCTAAAGAAATAGATGGAAAAAAGAAATTGAAAGAAACAACTGCAGTTATTTATATAAAATGCTTCATTTATTTTAGGTATATACCCTTAATGTACAAGGAGAAAAGAATTTGATGTGGACATTTAGTGGCAATAAAGGCCAGCAGTGGAACTACGCAAATGTCCTTGTCGGCGACAATTTGAACTTCTCGGTCGTGTTTGAAGCTACTGTGGGAGACCAGGGAACTTCTGACATCGCCATTGATGATGTCACATTAACACCAGAATGTGCAACAGGAAGTAAGTTCACAGTTGTTAACCCATTTTGTACCGGAAACCCCAAAGTGGGTACCTTGGCAAACAGTGCAGGCCCAGATGAGACGCCGTAGAATGCGGCGTCTCATCTTGGCCTGCACTATTTGCAGAAATTCCGAAACTTAAACACAGTCAATAACTTCCTTATTTCTTGATGGATTTTGAAATTACTTTGTAGAAATCTTAACCATCATCATGTGCAAAACCCAAGTCCGTACCTCCAAGGTCAAGGTCATACTTAGAGGTCAAAGGTAAAAAATAGGGTCTGAAACTTAAACGCAGTCAATTACTTGCTTATTTCTGGATGGATTTTGAAATTACTTTGTAGAAATGTTAACCATCATGAGACAATGTGTCACGTCCAAAACCGAGGTCAGTACCTCCAAGGTCAAGGTCATACTTAGAGGCCAAAGGTCAAAAAAGGGGTCCGAAGCTTAAATGCAGTCAATAACTTCCTTATTTCTGGAAGGATTTTGAAATTACTTGGCAGAAATGTTGGCCATCATGAGACAATCTGCCTCACACCAAACTAAGGTCAAGGTCAAACTTAGAGGTCAAATGTGAAAAAAAGGGTCCAAAACTTAAACACCGTCAATAACTTTCTATGGATTAATACAAACATAGTTGTATTTTCAGGCGGGGGCATCCCATTTCTAGTTTTTCACATATCCTTTTTGTTGCGCCTGCTATTAGCATGGGCGCCTGGTTTTCCATTTGTCCGTTCGTTCATCTGTTTGTCAAGGCGTCAACATTTGCGACCACCCTAGCGTTCACCAAATAGTCAAGTTTATTTCTCAAGAACTATAAACTCTTAGAGGTATTACACCATTTATGAGGTACACCAAAACCTCTTTGTTACACTGTTATTGGGGTCCAATGCAGAAACCATGTTTATAGTTAAACAATGTTATATCAAAACAATATAATTATAGATTATATAGAACGTGACCATTTATGGTCATTTTTTGTCACGCCTGCTATTAGCATGGCACGGTTTTCCTTCCGTTCGTTCATCCGTTCATTCGTTTGTCAAGGCGTTAACATTTGCGACCACCCTGGTGTTCACCCTAATGGTCAAGTTTATTTCTCTAGAACTATAAGAGCTTCATTAATGATACTTGGTAAAAGCTTGTATCTGGGGATGGCAACTTAAATGCAAGCATCCCTTTTTGGACCTCGACCTACATTTTATGGTTCAATGACTTTGTAAAATATTGCGACCACCCTAGCGTTCACCCTAATGGTCAAGTTTATTTCTCAAGAACTATAAGAGCTTCATCAATGATATTTGGTACAAACTTGAATCTGGGGATCGCAACTTAAATGCAAGTATCCATATTTGACCTTGACCTACATTTCATGGTTCACCAACTTTGTAAAATATTGCGACCACCCTAGCGTTCACCCAAATGATCAAGTTAATTTCTCAAGAACTATAAGAGCTTTATTAATAATACTTGGTACAAACTTGTATCTGGGGGTTGCAAGTTAAATGCAAGCATCCTTAATTGACTTGACCTACATTTTATGGTTCACTGACTTTGTAAAATATTGCAGCCACCCTAGTGTTCACCCAAATGGTAAAGTTAATTTCTCAAGAACTAGAGGAGCTTCATTAATGATACTTGGTACAAACTTGTATCTGGAGATGGAAGTTTAAATGCAAGCATCCATATTTGACCTTGACCTACATTTTATGGTTTATGACTTTATAAAATATTGCAACCACCCTAGCATTCACCCTAATGGTTAAGTTCATTTCTCAAGAATTATTACAGCTTAATTAATGATACTTAGTACAAGCTTGCATTTAAGAATGGCAACTTTTAAGCAAGCATCTATGTTTGACCTTGGCCTAGATGTCATGTTTCGGTGACTTTGCACCCCCACAGGCGTGACATAGCCTTCGGCGGAATTCTTGTTTTATAATCTACACATTTTGGGATCCATCTTTAGCCTGTGTTATAAAGTATATATAGAAATAAAGACCTATGCTAGGTGGGGGAATCGTATCTATAAACCCTAATCTATACATATTTTGGATCTCTATACCATGCTATATCCAAAATCATGTTTTAACAAATTTACGTGTAAAAAGGTTGTGCTGTATTTTGGTATTGTTATAATATTCACTGTTTGTCTTCACAGAGAATGCTACTGCAGCAACTAGGCCCATATGTAATGCTCAGACAGAGTTCTACTGTAAACCAAGACATCAGTGTCTGCCGAACACGTGGAAGTGTGACGGTGTTGTAGACTGTGCTGATTATTCTGACGAGCCCCCGACTTGTCCCCATTCTTCAACCACAAGTACCTCTACAACAAGTAAGTACCGTTTGTTTGTTTGATTTGAGGTTTAACATCCCCGTCAACACTGTATAGGTCAATTTGGAGACGTTGCTTCCATTTTTGTGGGACTTTTACCCGACATTGAGATGAAATGACATCTCAAGCCCTGTCGCCCAATGAAACCAACGGTCAAACTTGCACCGCTTTGCCTGGGCAGGCTTAGATCCTCTAAGTGGTTTTCCAGTACTCGTGTGTGGTCGGTTTCAGCTCTGCATGGAAGCATCATGCAGCCCCCCCTATTTCTTCAAGCCCCGATGGGCGGGGGGCAGTAGTAAGTACCGGTATGATCCTAAGTATTGGGACAGACAGGCCTAGCAAATGGTGCAGACCCAGATCAGACTGCTCCTTCAGGAGCAGTCTGATCAAAGGAGCAGTCTGATCTGGGTCTGCACCATTTGCCATTGTGTCTCCACTTTTTGGACTTCTTGCTGGATCGTGAAACAAACTTTTCGTAAGACTTACAGGAAGTCCTGAAGGTGTCCGAATTTTTTGGATTTCTACAGTCTACCCTTGTTTTGCCGAAAATGACAGCCCCTATCTTGTGCAAACAGTGTTGATCAAGATCAGATGCAGTCAAGCTTCAATGGCTTGATTACTTTTGGGACCACGAAAGGGGTTGATTTGAGCCCCCAGGTGGTGTTCTTTTTCACTGGCCATTCCAGAGTGTTCTTCTGTCGAAGTTTGTTTTGTTGTGGTTTGTCTTTGAGTGTGTGTGCCGCTTATGTCATTATAGCCCCGCTTGAAAAGTGGGGCTATATTGGATTTGCCCTGTCATTCCGTAATTCTGTAATTCCGTAATTCTGTAATTCTGTAATTCCGTAATTCCGTTATTCCGTTATTTTTTCGTCACAGTTTTCCCCGAAACTAAGAGAGCTAGAAAACTAAAACTTTGTATACACGTGGACAATGGGTGCCTCCACGGACCTTACCGAAATTATGACCAAGGGCCCATAACTCTTGGAGTTATCTCCCCTGATAGGTTTTTTTAAATGAAAATGTTTGGTCACAGTTTTCTCAGGAACGAAAGAAGCTAGAAAGCTCAAACTTTGCATAAATGTGGACAATGGGTGGATATAGGGAGCTTACCAAAATAATGGCCAAGGGCCCATAACTGTTGGAGTTATCTCTCCTGATAGGTTTTTTAAATAAATGAAAATATAGGTTTTTTTTAAATGAAAATGTTTGGTCACAGTTTTCTCAGGAACTAAAGAAGCTAGTTCATAACTGTTTTCTCTGCAGCTTAAATAACTTTCTTCTCTGACAGCGCTGAAGCGGGGCTATAGTCAGATCCTCTGACAGCTCTAGTTTTGTTTTGGATGGCCAATCGGCCGTTGTGTGGGAGGGTGGCTGTCCTTTTGGCTTTCCACCATTGATATGTCCATTAGGGTCTTGTTAAGACATAAGACATAAGACAATAAGACAAATTTTATTTAAAGTCGGAGAAAGTATATAACAGTACAACATTAGCTATGTATAGCTATTTACCGACTTACAAAATAAAGACATGCACATATTAAATGAATATCACAGTATCACATTTACATTATTTCATTTAGCAAAATTTCATGTTATTTCATGTTTGAGTTTCTTTCCCTTTGGTGTCTCTGATAGGAGCTCTTGGTTAATTGTATCGATTCCTGATCATTGCCTTCACTTCTGTTTTGATTTTAGCATTTTACTTCATTTTACTTCATAGTCAGAAGATTTGTAACACAGCTTTAGAGTTAATCTATAAGATGCCAATCACAAAAATGTTGTCTGCTTTGTCGTCTGCTGGTAACTTTAAAAGTTGTTTTTGCAAACAGTGTGGACCCAGATCAGACTGCTCTTGTAGGAGCAGTCTGATCAGGGTCCACACTGTTTGCCTGTATGTAAAATTTTGTTTGAAAGTGTTGCAAGAAGATACAGAGACGACATTTTCAGACGCAGTTTTTCATGGCATCTTAAGGGTTCAGAGATAATCTTCTACTATTGACCGCTCTTGGCATGTGAGATAGGGCTGGCTAATCGGAGCTGAAAAGATAATCGATTATCACTCCTGTCATTGTGCGATTAGTAATCACCAAAGATTTTGTCATAATTTCACCTGTCTGGCTTTCTGTCTGAGCATGACTCATACCATATGCTATACTTTGCCATATGTATTTGAACAGACAGGCCTGAGCAAACAGTGAAGACCCAGACGAGACTCCGCAGAACGCGGCGTCTCGTCTGGGTCTGCACTATTTGCCACTCGTATAGCTATTTTAGGCACAGTTTTGGGTAGTAAAATGTACTTATCGAATAATCGATTGCAAGCAAATCAGTAATGATAATCGTTGTTGTGGCATTTATCGATCAAATAATCGATTAACCTATTAATCGTGCCAGCCTTAATGGGAGACAAAAATAATTTTGCAGGAGTTGCCTCCCCTGAAGGTATTCCCATACCCCTTAATACAGAGTATCCACAATACAGTTCATCACGAAAACAAGCCTACATAATTATGACCCCCTTGAACCCCACTTTTATATAGTAAAACTGGGGTTTGCAGGGGTAAACCTTATTTTTCTTATTTCTGCTCTGAGATATAGATTGTTGGTACTCGTAAGAACCACCTCAATGAGGCGGTTCTAACTAGTACCCACAATCTATATTTTGAGCAGAAATAAGAAAAATATCACAATTTTTCATCTGAAAATGTTCATTTTTTTTCGATGATCAATGTGTTAATGTATTTGTATAGGTTTTTTAATGAAAAAATAAGTTAAATGAATCTTTTACTCCCCATGTCTTCAGCTAGTATATTACCAAATAAGTTAACCCTTAAAATGCCATGAAAAACTGCATCTGAAAATGCCATCTGCTTATGTCGTCACTGTTTGCCTATGTGCAAAAATAGGCAAACAGTGTCGATCCAGGTCTGACTACTTCTCTAGGAGCAGTCTGATCTGGGTCCACTCTAATTGGAAAAAATAACAAGCAGATGGGGACAAAGCAAACGACAATTGTCGTGATTGGCATTTTATGGGTTTAACTTATGCCAATCTCAAAGGTGGAATAGCCTACTTCAGAAACACAGGGGTGAAAAAATTTACCATTTATTTTGTTTTTCCTTTGGCAGCTCGTCCATTATTACCCTCAGGATACACCTACCCATCAACAACATCTCCGCCTTCAACCTCGAGTCCGTCATCAACCTCTACTAGGACGCCTAAGACCCTCCCAAGCACAACTCACCTCATAACTGCGGGTCCTCAGAATTGTCCTCGGGGCCTGTTCCAGTGTGGTGGGAAGCAGTGTATACCAGGGGTGTTGCAGTGTGATGGTGTCCCAGATTGTCAGGATCAAAGTGATGAAGCTTCAAACTGCAGTGAGTACCCCAATTTTCCATGCCTGTTTTTAACATGACACAATGTAGTGATCCAGTTACCTATTCATTTGTTTGTTTGTGTATTAGCTTACCTGAGCACACATCATGTGAACAAGTCCGGGAAATGAAGACCCCCAATACCCCGCTTTATATAGAGAAAACTGGGGTTTACGGGGGTAAACATTATTTTTCTTATTTTTTTTCCAAGACATAGGTTGTGGGTACACGTAAGAACTGCCTCAATGAGGTGGTTTTAACGAGCACCCACAAACCATGTTTGCAGTATTTATAAGCAAAATATAATGTATTTTCATCAGAAAAGTAGCCATTTCGGAGATGTGAAAAAATGCACTATGTTGCACGGGTGTGTTATCGTAATGCAAGGTGCTAAAGGTAAGCTATTGTGATCAGTATGACATTTTTGTGTCCGTCGGTCAACAATTTCTTCAAATGACATCTCCTCCTCATTACCATAACACACCCGTATGGCAAATTGCATTTTTTCACATCTCCAAGTGGCAACTTTCCTGATACTTTTCTTATTTATACTGCAAATATAGGTTGTGGGTGCTCGTTAGAACCGCCTCAATGAGGCGGTTCTAACGAGTACCCACAACCTATGTCTTGGTGGAGAAATAAGAAAAATGTATAACCCATTAAGCCCAGTTTCTCTATATAAAGTGGGGTTTAGCGGGGTGTTCATTTCACAGACTTGTTCATGTGATGAAAATCATTGAGCCAATTTCAAAAGATTTTCATGCACCAAAATTGCTAAAATGGTTCCACTCCATTGAACAAAATGGCCACCAGAGCTAAAATTAGAAAAACTAATAAACAACATCTACAAAGCCAATTCCACATTTTCAAAATAATGTTACAGAAATGCTCCTCTTATGGCCCTGTACCAAAATTGCTAACATGGTTCAGCTCCACTAAACACGATGGTCACCAGAGCTAAAAATAGAAAATAATCTTTGAATGACATTTACTCTCTAACCAATGGCTTGATTTCAAAATAATTTCACAGTAATGTTCATCTCATGGCTCTGTACCAAATTGCTAAAATTGTTTCATTCTGCTGAACAAGATGGATGCCAAAGCTAAAATTAGAAGAAAAAAAAATCTTCAAACAACATCTCCTCTCAAGCCATTTGCTCAATTTGAAAATAATTTGACAGAAATGCTTCACTTCGCACCAAAGTTGCTTAAGTTGTTCCTCTCCACTTAACAAGATCATTGGGCATGAGAGCTAAAAATGAAAAACACCTTCAATTCAAGCCAATGGCTGGATTTCAATTTCTTGCACACCAGATAAGGAAATCCATAGTTTTAGCTTGGGATAGAAATTCTGTTCTAATCCTGTTGGTTTTACCCAGGAACAGGGTAAAAATCGAATATTCTCGCATGTTTGAATACGACCTCATATGCGTCGATGTTAAGGTTGATGTCACAGCATGTTATGTGACGTCACTAAACATCACTGAAATGTCATCACGTGAACAAGTCCGTAAAATAAAGACCCCCCCCTAAACCCCACTTTAAATAGAGAAAACTGGGGTTTACGGGGGTAAACATTATTAGGGCCCCGCACTGAAAGTGTGGGTGCCCTATAGTAATCACTCTGTCCGTCCGTCTGTCTGTCTGTCCGTCTGTCGTCCACAAATTTCTGATAGCAATGCCGGGGCCCTAGTCAGTTTCACTGACAGCTCTAGTTTTCCTTATTTCTGCTCCAAGACATAGGTTGTGGGTA
Source organism: Lucinisca nassula (assembly GCA_963580285.1). Taxonomy (NCBI): domain Eukaryota; kingdom Metazoa; phylum Mollusca; class Bivalvia; order Lucinida; family Lucinidae; genus Lucinisca; species Lucinisca nassula. The sequence continues at coordinate 49,643,605 of OY757021.1, forward strand.
CTCGTTAGAATCGCCTCAATGAGGCGGTTCTAACGAGCACCCAAAACCTATGTTTGGAGTACAAATAAGAAAAGTATCACAAATTTTCATATTACCATTTTTGAGGTTTGAAAAATGCACTATATCACCCGGATGTGTTATCGTAATGTCTTCACAGTATGGCGGACTTCGACTGCAGTATTAAAAAGCTATGCTCCGAAATGGAAGGTATGCAAGGAAAAGAATCCTACATGGATGTGAGGAGTGGATGGAAAAATCCCTCCCTCGGGATCACTGTCCGGCATCACTCTGCAACCCCTCACACCCATGTAAAATTCTTATAATATTCTCACCAAAAAAAATTCTGTCATGGCCCTGTACAGAAATAGCTAAAAAGGTTTCAGTGAACTAAACAAGATGGCCCCAGACCTAAGAATAGAAAATATTTTCAAATGACCTACCTCTCAAGTGGACAATTTGATTCAAAATCATTTTGCAGAAGTGTTCCGCTCATAACCCTTTACCAAACTTGCTAATGGTTTCACTGATTCCACTCCTTTAAACAAGATGGCTGTTACTCCTTAGAACAAAAAACTTAACTCGCTACCAAAAACATAACTTGCTACCAAAAACATAACTTGCTACCAAAAACTTAACTCGCTACCAAAAACTTAACTCGCTACCAAAAACTTAACTCGCTACCAAAAACATAACTCGCTACCAAAAACATAACTTGCTACCAAAAACTTAACTCGCTACCAAAAACTTAACTCGCTACCAAAAACATAACTTGCTACCAAAAACATAACTTGCTACCAAAAACTTAACTCGCTACCAAAAACATAACTTGCTACCAAAAACTTAACTCGCTACCAAAAACTTAACTCGCTACCAAAAACATAACTTGCTACCAAAAACATAACTTGCTACCAAAAACATAACTTGCTACCAAAATTGCTAAAATGGCTCTGCTCCACTTTATGGTTTGCTTGAAAGTCGTAACAAAGGAATAAAGTATAGCTGATATAATTTCGACCCCCTTAAACCCCACTTTTATATAGTAAAACGTGTTTACAGGTCTATACCTTATTTTTCTTATTTCTGCTCTAAAATATAGATTGTGGGTACTTGTTAGAACCACCTCGATGGGGCGGTTCTAACATATACCCACAATCTATATTTTGAGCGGAAATAAGAAAAATATCACAATTTTTCATCTTAAAAGTTTAATTCTTCGGCAGAAAAATTTACATTGTATTTGTATAGGTATGTTTTTGTAATGAGTGGTGGGATTTGAACCTGGGCCACCCTATTGCTCTAACTTTTAATTTTTAACCTGTTGTTCACTACAACCCCTATCTTTGTGAACAATGTAGATTCAGATCAGAAGCCATCTGATCAGGATCTACACTGACATTCAGTTTGTGAATTTTTAGGAATAAATTACATCGAGTAATCTTATTGGTTCAAAGTCACAACCACTGAGCCATGGCCAGAGAGTTGACGCCCTGACACAGTTGTCAGAGTGGTTATAAACCGATAAACTGTGCATTATCTACCAAGGTAGATAATTGGAGGATGGAGATGCCGCCCGTAACAATGGGTAATAATTCCAATTCTCCATCACTATGTTCATTTCAAACGATTTGATTGGTTGAAATAAAAGTTTTAAATTTTGATAAAATCCATGAACAAGAATCTCAGATCTGTTTCACATAGTGACAGGTGGTAATATAACATGACCTCAAAGAGCACGTTTAGAACCTGTGCGTTATGTCATTGTTTATGAAGCGGTATGAACAACGTTCGATTAAAAGATGGAAAACTTGAAACCGTAAATGTTAGGAGACAAATAAACTGAATTTAAAGACTTGATTTTTTTCTGCTTGGGTTTCTTTTAAAGATGGCAGCTTCCAATTGAATAGTCATTCTGCCTTGGCCATTGGTAAGTGCATTCTACTAGTGGATTAAATATGCAAATAAACTAGATACGTCCCGTAACGTTACATGTACGGCGTCCTTAACGATGTCGCGTTTTCTAATGGCGGAATATTGATATTTTTGTACACACTCGTGAATAAAATGCATTTTAAAAGTCTATTATAAATAGAATCTTGCATTCATGCTCATATATTATTCAATTTATTAAACTCGTTGGGGAAAAGGGATAAAATGCGAGGCTTTGCCTCAACTCGTTTAATAAATTCAATAATACATGAACACTCATGTAAGATCCTCTATATAATCTCCGGCGAAACACTCACAAACGTCAGGCTTCATACAGTTTGCGAGTGATTCGTCGGAGTTTACACATCGGTAAAATCCACAAAAATGAAATTCATTCCTATAGTATTTTCTTTTGATAAAAATATACAATTTTCTTGTCCTCAATGAGGCTGTTTTATGTATGAAATAGCACTAGTGATCTGCCATGACAGGAAAGTATTTTGCTGCTATTTTTGATATGAGACACAGATATTTTTTAACCCTTTTTGAACCAAATGGAATCTTCCACCTTATATATAGCAAGAGTCCATTTCAAAATTTAGGGGTGTCAGGTTGTGTTTTCTTCAAAAACTGCTTGCATTTGGAAATGGGCTGAAAATTTTGCAAACTGTGTAGGCCCTGATCGGACTCCGCATTCTGTGGCATCTGATCTAGGCCTACACTGTTTGCCAACTACCAGTGTTGGGGTTTCCCATACAAAATGGGTTAAAAGAACTGCTACAGGGCAGTCCCTTAAAAACACTATGTTCGGGATGCATAGAACAGGACCAGGTTAGATGTGAACTGTATTATAAAGGGGTATTTTTATATAGAAATTATAGTAAAATGACAATTTGGGAGACAAAATCTTGCCATGTTATAACCCAAACCATGTTATAATGAGTGGAGTACTAAAGGGACAGAAGTGTATCCTGAAATTGTATCTGATCACTTAACATTATGATAGCATACCCATGCGAAACAGTGCCTTTTTTCACATCTCCAAAAATTTTTTATTGATGAAAATCTGTGAAATTTTTCTTATTTATACTGTAAACATAGGTTATGGGTGCTCGTTAGAACCGCCTCATTGAGGTAACGAGCACCCATAACCTATGCTTTGGAGCAGAAATAAGAAATATAAATGTATACCCCCGTAAACCCAAGTTTTTCTCTATATAAAGTGGGGTGTATGGGGGTCTGCATTTCACGGACTTGTTGACATGATGAGTTATTGTACTTTGTTTGCAGAGAAATGCAAGCCAAACTACATCTACTGTAACCGCCAGAGGAGGTGTATTAACAATTCTACACGCTGTGACACAAAGGATGACTGCGGAGATGGATGGGACGAGTCGTTGTGTATTCCAGGTATACATTTCAAACTGTCAGTAACTCATTGTAATCAAGTGGACTCTTCCATTGCTATATGTTGAACAAGTCCATTTGTCATATAAGGGGTGTCAGGCCTATCTTTCATACCTGTGATGCCTCCCTCATCATGAGGGAGACTCCTTCATTTTGTTGCAAATTTTTGCCCAATTTGTGCTAAATTTTAATAAAATTTTGGAGTCTCCCTCATTTGAACTGAGAATTTCCCTATATAGTCTTCACATCTCCCTCATCACAATGGCAAATCTCCCGCATACAGTTAAAAGAATCATCACAGGTATGATCTTTTTGTTTTTATTCATTTTTTGAGGGAAAACTCTAGTAAATAGTGTAGACCCTGATCAGACGCCGCATTATGCGGCGTCTGATCTGGGCCTGCACCGTTTTCCAAGGTAGCCCTTTAGGGGTTTCTCATATACAGTGGGTTAATGTTTATCATCCTGTATAAATTAATTAAGCCACACCCACTGCTGTCTGTCAACCAATCAAATTACTTGATATATTTGTTCAGTTCACAAACTGCAAGACAAATAGTGTAGATCCTGATCGGGTGGTCATGTATGCACTTTGATGCAGTGGTAAAGCATCAGATTTGAGATCGAGAGGTAGCTGGTTTGATCCCTGCAAGCATCAAAATGTTGTTTCCTTGAGCAAGACACTTTATCCACATTGCTGAGTACTGGTACCTACCAAGGAAAAGATGGCCACATGGAAGATTAGTACTAGTGTACTCTATAAATAAGGTTGATTATTTATTATTATCATTATAATTATTATTCTAAAAATATCCACAACATTTGTTTCTTGAAGTAATTAAGGGGAATGGATACACCCTCAGGGGATGCAACTCCTGCAAAAGTATTTTTGTCCCCCATGTCAATAGGGTTCAATTCTTAAAGGAAAGAATTTGCTCCCCAGGAGCAAATTCTTTCCTTTAAGAGTAGACCCCTTTTTCAGTGGGACAGGGCTTATAGAAAAGCATACAGGAAGTCCCAAAAGTTATCTCCCTTTGAAAAATGGCGTAAAAATGATACTTCTCTTTATTGGTTTCTTTATGTATATCAGCAATTTCTTTATAATGTCAAACAGATTATAGGGAAAAGATATTGTCATTGTAACTAGAGTACTGTGTATTTGTTTGTTTAAATTGGGGTTTAACGTCCCCGTCAACACTATTTAGGTCATTTTGGAGACATGCTTCCAATTTTGTGGGACTTTTACCCGACATTGAGATGAAATGACATCTCAAGCCCTGCCACCCAATGAAACCAGAAGGCTTATATGCATTGAAGGATCTGGCTCACACTGCTTTGCCTGTGAAGGTTGATTAGTCCTTCTAAGCTGTTTACCAGTACTCGTGTGTGATCAGATTTAGCTCTGCATGGAAGCATCATGCAGCCCAATCTATTTCTCCAAGCTCCGATGGGCGGGGCCGCTCAGTACTGTGTATTAACTCTTCTGTTGTACTTTTTTCAGTTTGCATAGATAATTTCTGTCAGAATGGTGGCACATGTGTTCCTGGAGCCAGTCCTCCAGTTTGCAGGTATGTGGAGCTACACGCAATGCTTAGACAATGAGATGATTATCACAACAGACTTAACCCTTATCTTGCTGTTCACGACAACCCTTTTCTTTGCAAACAGTGTAGATCCAGATCAGATGGCTTCTGAAGAAGCCATCTGATCAGAATCTACACTGTTTGACATTCAGTTTATGAATTTGTAGGAATAAATTACATCAAGTAATCTGATTGGTTCAAAGTCAGAAATGGGTGTGGCTAAATTGAATATTTAGCAAGAGAAGGGTTAACTAGAGCCACATAGGACCACAAATGAGATCACAAGCAGATCAGATCTACTTGCACATTTACATGAACTGATCAGTCTCCATATGAGCCCCGCCAAGCGAATTTGTGTCTTCGAGCATTCTGTCATGACAAATTTTAACTGTGCATGCCCAGCCATTCAGAGGGGCCAGGGATATGGCTTTCTGTCTGAAGGTTCCTCTTGATTCACTGCTTGTATGAGCGAGCAGCAAAGGTTCTGGCGAGACTGCGTGGATGCGCAGGCTCGCCTGAACCTTCGCTGCTCGCATAGGCGATAAGTACCAAAATCGCTTGACGGGGCCCATTTGGTATTGAATGGCATCTCCCATCTTATATATACCAGGAGTTTAAATGGAAATTTTAGGGTGTAAGATTGAAATATATTTTGAAATTCATTTAGAAAAAATGGCTGATTTTTTTTTTTTTTTTTTTTTTTTTTTGCAAGCAGTGATGGCCCTGATTAGATACCACATTCTGCAAAATTTGATCTGGGCCTGCACGGTTTCCCATTGACCTTTTTTGAGTCTCTTGTCAAAACTGGTTTAATGCATAAGGCATCTGCATCAAAATAGAGGATCTTACATCTGGCAAGTTTCATAAAGTTCACATGAAATGACTACGCGTGTAAGATTCCATTTATCATACAGTCAAATCTCAATTATCGGACCCCAGTTTATTCAGATTTCCTGTCCAATCCAGCCAAAAATGTCAGTCTGTTGAATTCATCCATATACCACAATGTTAAAATCTCCTGCTTACTCTGGACACTACACATTCCGAATTCCGACCTACTTTTCCAGCTGGTTCCAAGGAGTACCCACAACCTATGTCTTGGATCAGAAATAAGTAAAATAATGTATACCACTGGTAAATCCAGTTACCCCTGGTAACCCCAGTTTTCTCTATATAAATTGGGGTTTACAGGGGACTTGTTAACAGGGTGAAAGACTAAGATCTGCCTGTGCAACTAACCAGAATCTTCGCTTGTTTCTCTTTTTATTGCACACCAGACAAGGAAATCCGCGATTTTACCCTGGGATAGAAATTTATGTTCGACCCTGGTGTTCCGACCCCAAATCGAATATAATCGCGTGTTTGATAAATGCACTGGTTGATTATGACCTTGTGTGCGCCGTCGTTAAGGTTGACGTCATGCATGATCCGTGACATCACTTTACATTCCTGCAGTGTCAACACAATATGGCAGACGTTGGTAACCGAAGTGACTGCTGCATTAAAAATCCGCGCTAAAAAATGGAAGGTATGCAAGAAAAAGAATCCAATAAGGGTGTGAGGGGTGGATAGAAAAATCCGTCCCTCGGGATCACTGTCCGGCATCACTCGGCAAGCCTCGTGATGCCGGACAGTGTCCCTCGGGACGGATTTTTCCATCCACCCCTCACACCCATATAAGATTCTTATATTATTACCCCAGCAACTACACCACAACCTTTTTATAACACTATTGGTTGGGTCCAAAACAAAAACCATGTTACACGCTCGTAGTTTAACAACTATATAAAAATGTATATATTATATAGAAAAATGACCCTTTTTTGTCGCACCTGCTTTAGCAGGAAGACACAGGCGTGCATGTAACCATCCGGTTGTCCGTCCGTCTTTCTGTCAACATTTTACACTGGGTGTCTTGTCATCGCAACTCCTCCTACAGTTTCATACTGATTATTTTGAAACTTTGTGTGTGTTTTTGCCATTGAATGAGGATGCGCATGTGGTTTGGACTTTATTTTCGGATAAATTTTTGTCACTTTTTCCACATTGTGAACTTAGTCATTTTCAACCTTCAATTGATATGTGATAGGTACCTCTTGTCATCGCAACTCCTCTTGCAGTTTTATACCGATCATTTTGAAACTTTGCATGTGCTTTTGCCATGGTATGAGGATGTGCATGTGGTTTCGACATAATTCTCAGAATATTTTTTCACCCTTCTTGAATCAGCGGATGGGAGAGAATGACCATAGAAAAGATTTCATGATCAATCGAGACTTAGACTGTTTCATTTAACCCTTACATTCCTGTACTTTAAGCAAACAGTGTAGACCCTGATCAGACGCTGCTTTCTGTGGCATATGATCTTGGTCTGCACTGTTTGCCAAACCCAACACACAAGTCCAGTCAAGACCAATTCTACAGCAGCCTTTTTGACCTCACGATAGCTGCTTAAAATAACCGCTACATGGATTTCACACAAATCAGTGATAGTCACATGGGCATCAGCAAGGTAAAGCTACTGTTCTTAGTAACTTGGTCGATTGACAATCACCCGGAAAAAGAGAATTTTTTTAACGCCATCTACTAGTTGTGATTGACACTATGAGTTAATCCTTAAGACGGTGAGAAGAACTACTACTACTGAAAATGTCGTCTGCTTATGTCGTCTGCTGAATCTTTTTGCAAACTGTTTAAAAATATTTTTGCATACAGGCAAACAGTGTGGGCCCAGATCAGACAAACAATGTGGGCCCAGATCAGACTGAGCAATCTGATCTGGGTCCATACTGTTCGCAAAAAAATTGCTTTTAAGGTAAGCGGCAGACGGCAAAGCAGACGACAACTGTCGTGATTGGCATTTTATGGGTTGATATACCGGTATGTATGTCATTACAATGAATATTTTCACATATATCATTGCAGTTGTCCAACAGGGTACACAGGAATACGATGTCAGTACAAAAGACTAAATGCACCGCCTCCAACGCCAAAAGCACAGAAAAGCAGTAAGTTTATTTATATACAGAATCTCTTCCTTTTGCTTTGCGTTACAAGTCCAGTTCTTTTGCAAGATAAAAAGAATCGGTGCACGTCATTTCGTCGAAAACCACATGGTCGAATGCACCATTTGGTCGAATGTAACGTTTGGTCGAAAAAAAAAATATATTGAAATGGGACAATTTGTCGAATTTTTTTTAAGAAATGCGACACTTGGTCGAATTTATTTTTACCCTGATCTGAGCTCAGCGTGATAAGATGTTATTGGCTCGCTCGATTATTATTTTTTATTATTTTTATAACAATGAGTCGGTCAGTACTGAATAAATTGAACCTGGTAAGCTGAACACAGTTTTACAAGTAAATTTATTCATCTTGTTAGGTTATTTCGCTCACATGCACGTGTATTTATACATTTTGTTTGTAAAATAGGAAATGCACAAAGCTTTTTGAAGTGGATTCATAAGTTCAAAATTGGAATTTTGAAACAGGAATATGGCAGAAAGTTCGCCAGTTCCAGAATTTTATATGAGCAATCATGGTGGTAAAATATAGCATACAAAGGATTCCAGTATGGTAAAGATACAGAAATGGAGAACAATATCTACTGGAAATGTCAAGACAGACCTTGTTCGGGGAGAGTGATAACACCGGCTGTAGAGCCAGTACAAGTTTTAAAGGAAATCCCTCATAACATACACGTAGCTGAAATCGAAATTTGACGAAATTTCGACCAAATGTCAATTCGACGATTTTTTTCGACGAAAATTCGACCAAATATTGGTTCGACGAAATGTACTTTTTGACGCAAAAGTACATTCGACCAAGTGGTTTTCGACGAAATGTCATGGAAGCAAAAAGAATTACTGTTCTCCACTTTTAGCTGAATCTCTGTTCATTTTTCACCAGTCACGATTTTAGGAAATATTAACCTGGAAACTTACAAGTTTACATGAAAGTTTGTATTCTTTCTTTTTTGACCAAGTATATATTTAAACTCTCAGTATTTCAATTCTTGATAAATCAAACAAAATCTGCCAATCTCTAGGTCTTTGCATCACGATAACATATCCTTGAGACTTTGTGCATTTTTTTCATATCTTAAAAACGGACATGTTTCTGATGAAATTTTTTTATTTATTTTTTTTATTTTCACTCCAAACATAGGTTGTGTGTGCTCGTTAGAACCGCCTCAATGAGTACCCACAACCTATGTCTTGGAGCAGAAATACGAAAAATAATGTATACCCCCATAAACCCCAGTTGTCTACATTATGCAGGCCTCATATTTTTTAGGCATATGCAGGATTTCAGGCTTTTAGATCTTGATTTTTTTCTTGATTTTTCATGATTTCAGGCTTTTTAGATTTTGATTTTTCCTCCTATATTCTGTTTAAAATGACTATTTAACGCTTATCCTTCTGAATAAAATTATTTAGCTACACCCATTTCTGACTATTCACCAATCAAATTACTTGTTATAATGTATTTGTTCAAATCAGAAACGGCATTACAAACAGTGTAGCTCCTGATCAGATGGCTTCTTCAAAAACCATCTGATCTGGATCTACACTGTTTGCAAAGACAGTGTAGCTCCTGATCAGATGGCTTCTTCAAAAGCCATCTGATCTGGATCTACACTGTTTGCAAAGGTAATGGTTGCTGTGTTCAGCAGGATGAGGGTTAAGGCTGCAAAATCAGTATGAGGCCTGATTATGGGTTTAGAGGGGTGCTCTTTTCACAGACTTGTTCAAGTGATGGATTATCTAGATTCTTCGCACAACTTTTTTTTTCAGTTTTTTTTTACCTGACTGTTACAATTTCAAAAAACATGTAAGGAGATAAAATAACTTGTCAGCTGGCTAGTTAGCACTTTTTTATTTAACACATGTTGTGGTGTATTACTATGAAACACCCATGCGACATACTGCATATTTTTCACATCTCCAAAGTGGCTATTTTTCTGATAAAAATCCAAGTAAAATCCAAGAGGAGCAGTCTGATTTGGGTCCACACAGTTTGCAAAAATGACTTTTAAATTATCCGGCAGCCAACAAAGCAGATGACATTTGTCATGATTGGCATCTTATGGTTTAACCTGATGGTGAAGGCCCTGTTCAAACACCATGCTCTTCGGTATTTGACTTTTTGGGCCTGCATGTTTTCAAGAGTCTCATTTTGGGAGTTTGCGTATAAAATAGGTTAAAGACAGAGGAGCACAGAATATAAAACGTTAGGTTTCGCTCCACTGTGGGTTTGATTCTCGCTTGGGTCTCATGTGTGAAGCCAAATACTGCAAGAGGATGTCATGTGGTTTTTCTGCGGGTACTGTGGTTTTCCTCCACTACTGATTAAAGGGCAGCTCTATGACACCCGCCCAACGGGGCTTGAAGAAATAGATGGGCTGCATGATGCTTCCACTGAGAGCTGAAATCCGACCGCACACAAGTACAGGACCTAAGCCTGCCCAGATAGAGGCTCTAAGCCTGCCCAGGTAAAGCGGTGCGAGTCCATGCTTATAAACCCTATTGGTTTCACTGGGGGACAGGGCTTGAGATGTCATTCCATCTCAATGTCGGGTAAAAGTCCCGCAAAATTGGAAGCAACATCTCCAAAATGACCTATACAGTGTTGACGGGGAAGTTAAACCTCAAATCAAATTAAAAAAAAAATAATAAAGAACAGCTTAATGTAAGCAGAATCATCTTGAAAGGGCCTTGAATGGTAAACCCCAAATTAAAAAAATTTTGTTTGTTTGATTTGAGGTTTAACGTCCCCATCAACACTGTAAAGGTCATTTTGGAGATGTAGTAGCTTCCAATTTTGTGGGACTTTTACCCGACATTGAGATGAAATGACATCTCAAGCCCTGTCGCCCAATGAAACCAATAGGGTTTATAAGCATGGATGGGCCGACTCGCATCGCTTTGCCTGGGCAGGCTTAGATCCTCTAAGCAGTTTACCAGTACTCGTGTGCGGGACAGATTCAGCTCTGCGTGAAAGCATCATGCAGCCCATATAATTATACCCCCGGCATACGAGGTATGCAATGGGGGTATATAGTTTTTAGCTCACCTGTCACGTAGTGACAAGGTGAGCTTTTGGGATCACTTTTTGTCCGTCGTGCGTCCGTGCGTGCGTGCGTCCGTGCGTCCGTGCGTCCGTAAACTTTTCTTCAAACGACATCTCCTCCTAAACCACTGATCGGATTTTGACCAAACTTCACAGGAATGATCCTTAGGTGGTCCCCTTTCAAAGTTGTTCAAATGGTTCCGGTCCATTGCACATGTAGGTCACAGGAGCCAAAAATAGATTTTTTTCACCGAAAACTTAAAAAATCTTCTTCTCTGAAACCGCAAGGCCCAGGTCTTTGATATTTGGTATGAAGCTTCATCTAGTGGACCCCTACCAAGATTGTTCAAATTATAGTGCTGGAGCCAAAAATGCCCCCGCACGGGGGCCTTTTGGTTTTGCATGGGCTTATATGGGGAAAATCTTTAAAAATCTTCTTCTCTAAAACCGCAAGGCCCAGATCTTTGATATTTGGTATGAAGCTTCATCTAGTGGACCCCTACCAAGATTGTTCAAATTATAGTGCTGGAGCTAAAAATGCCCCCGCACGGGGGCCCTTTGGTTTTACATAGGCTTATATAGGGAAAATCTTGAAAAATCTTCTTCTCTGAAACCGCAAGGCCCAGGTCTTTGATATTTGGTATTAAGCTTCATCTAGTGGACCCCTACCAAGATTGTTCAAATTATAGTGCTGGGGCCAAAAATGCCCCCGCACAGGGGCCCTTTGGTTTTACATGGGCTTATATAGGGAAAATCTTTAAAAATCTTCTTCTCTGAAACCGCAAGGCCCAGATCTTTGATATTTGGTATGAAGCTTCATCTAGTGGACCCCTACCAAGATTGTTCAAATTATAGTGCTGGAGGTAAAAATGCCCCCGCACGGGGGCCCTTTGGTTTTACATGGGCTTATATAGGGAAAATCTTGAAAAATCTTCTTCTCTGAAACCGCAAGGCCCAGGTCTTTGATATTTGGTATGAAGCTTCATCTAGTGGACCCCTACCAAGATTGTTCAAATTATAGTGCTGGAGCTAAAAATGCCCCCGCACGGGGGCCCTTTGGTTTTACATGGGCTTATATAGGGAAAATCTTTAAAAATCTTCTTCTCTGAAACCTCAAGGCCCAGGTCTTTGATATTTGGTATGAAGCTTCATCTAGTGGACCCCTACCAAGATTGTTCAAATTATAGTGCTGGAGCTAAAAATGCCCCCTGCACGGGGGCTCTTTGGTTTTACATAGGCTTATATAGGGAAAATCTTGAAAAATCTTCTTCTCTGAAACCGCAAGGCCCAGGTCTTTGATATTTGGTATGAATCTTCATCTAGTAGACCCCTACCAAGATTGTTCAAATTATAGTGCTGGGGCCAAAAATGCCCCCGCACCAGGGCCCTTTTGTTTTACATAGGCTTATATAGGGAAAATCTTGAAAAATCTTCTTCTCTGAAACTGCAAGGCCCAGGTCTTTGATATTTGGTATGAAGCTTCATCTTGTGGACCTCTACCAAGACTGTTCAAATTATAGCCCTGGGGCCAAAAATGCCCCCGCTCCGGGGCCCTTTGGTTTTACATAGACTTATATAGGGAAAATCTTGAAAAATCTTCTTCTCTGAAACCACAAGGCTTAGGTCTTCCATATTTGTTATGACGCTTCAGCTAGTGGACCTCTATAAAGATTGTTCAAATTATAGGCCTGAGACCAAAAATGCCCCCGCCATGTGGCCCTTTGGTTTTACATAGACTTATATAGGGAAAATCTTTAAAAATCATCTTCTCTGAAACACAAGGCTTAGGTCTTTGATATTTGTTATGAAGCTTCAGCTAGTGGACCTCTACCAAGATTGTTCAAATTATAGCCCTGGGGCCAAAAATGCCCCCGCTCCGGGGCCCTTTGGTTTTACATAGACTTATATAGGGAAAATCTTGTTTTACATAGACTTCTATATGCTGGGTAAACCATTAAAATCTTCTTTTCTGAAACCAGAAAGCCCAGGTCTTTCATATTAGATATGAAGCTTCATCTTGTGGACCTCTACCAAGATTGTTCAAATTTTAGCCCTTGGGCCAAAATTGACCCTGCCCGGGGCCCACTTGTTATGCTTTGGATCAGGTGAGCGAACCAGGGCCCTCTGGGCCCTCTTGTTGTCTTTTCCGTCTGTCTGTGTGTCCGTAAACAATTATTTTGTGTCAAAGATATCTCAGGAACTGCTTCACATAGAAACTTGAAATTTTGCACACATGATCAGTATGACTACTTGTATTGTGGGAAAGAAAATAAGGGCCAAGGGGTCAGGCCTTTTAGAGTTATTTCCCTTTGTAGTTCTCGTTTCAGCTGAGGCGATGGCCCTGGCCGGGGGTATACGTGCCCCACTGGGCACTTTGTCTAGTTCTTCAAGCCCCGATGGGCGCCAAATTAAAAAAGAAAAAAAAAAAAAGAGAGAGAAAACAATGTTATGTACTTGTCCTAAGTATCAGGACAAATAGGCTAAAGCAAATAGTGCAGACCCAGATCAGACTGCTCCTGTAGGAGCAGTCTGATTACAGGAGCAGTCTGATCAGGGTCTACACTGTTTGTTATTCTGTCAGCACATTTTGTTCTCTTTGCTGGATCCTGAAACTGGGATAATTACAGCAAGTCCTTAATATGTCTGAATTTTTAGGCTTTTTATGGTATATAGAGGTTATATCTATATTGTTCTTTCAGATGGCTGGAAGGCTGGGGTTGGTGTCTCTGTGGCTCTTGTTGGGGTGATTGCCATTGTTGTTGCTGTCTTCTTCATCCTGAAACGTTACAATATTAAACCAAGGTATGTCCTGTTTTTAGTGAGTTCAGTTTAATTTTTTTTTACTTCAGTTAAAGTTCGAACAATTTGACCCGAGACCGACTTTTATGCAAGGAATAAATTAGCCAATGTTATCGCCTAATGCATCGGCTTTTGTAAACTTCTCGTGACTTTTCGGCATCTCGTGAATAGCGACCTATTTACCGACCTCTATGTTTTGTATAACAATATCACCATCTTCGGGAAACGACGAAGATAAATACATGCATTCAGTCCGGTGTGAAATTATGCTAATAGAGTTCACCAGTCTCAGGTCAAATAGTTCGAACTATACACCCGGAAGATCACATAATCACATGAGATCTTATGTTGTGGAGAAAATTTTAACTGGAGAAACCTCTGATATTGGATGGCCAACCACTACTCCTAGCCCCTTGTAACGTGCAAACCAGGGGCCAGTTGTTCAAAACTAGCGATGTCGTTAGTTAATATATCTTTAAAACTTTGATCATTTAATTTGGCAAATATGCTAATATTTTTGCTGAAAAAATGAGAGCAGCTTTTGCAAATGCAAAAGCTGCTCTCATTTTTTCAGCAAAAATAACACTATAGTTGCTAGAGCAGTTAACAATTTGACCTTTAACAAGCTCGTTAAGCTAACAATGCTTTGACCAACTGGACCCAGGACTGTTTGTTATAATATGGTTAATGGGCCATTTGTTCAAAACTAACAATGTTGTTAGTAAAGTATCTTTAGAACTTTGATCATTTCATTTGGCAAATATGCTAATATTTTTGCTGAAAAAATGAGAGCAGCTTTAGCAATTTTTCGGCAAAAATAATTAATACTTTAATAGCAATTGGAGTTGATAGATCCGTAATTAATTTCACTACTAATGACTCGTTATGCTAACAATGCATTGAATAACTGGACCATATGTGGATATAACACAGGTTAAAGAAGGATCCAAACTTATATAGATTCTATAAATGGTAATTTCCTATATAATCTATATACATGGAGTGTATGTAATACACCGTCTGTGTCCCCTCCGGGGGTTAAGGCGAAACCGGAAGAAGAAGACATGTATAGTAAAATTCCTCAATTAAGACCACCTTTGGGACTGTTCAAAAGTGGTCTTTAATACAACTTTTGAACAGTTCCAAATGTGGACTCTGATCAGAGGACACTGTGTGCAGAAAACACAAAGAATAACTGAAACTTTGTTTGTTTGTATTGGAGTTTAATGGCCCTGTCAACACTATTTGAGAACATTTTTGAGCCAGTCAGTTTACCTGTACACACTTTTCCTGTGCAGGCTTATAGGTAAGCAGTTAACTAGTACAGTGCACATTCTTTCGCCAGAAACTGACAGCTGCCCTTCTTGAATCAGCGGAATAGAGAGAATGATAGTAGATAAGATTTCATGATCAATATCCACGAAAGAATGTTGCTGACCCTGGCAGGTATCGAACCCGCGACTTCTTAATCACAAGTCAGACTTGCATCCGACTGAGCTACCGAGGCCAGCGAACTGAAACTTCGTAAATAAGCCTTTTAAAGAATTTGTCTGAATTTTTGGTTGTCTTAACCCTTATCTTGCTGTTCCATCAACCCCTATCTTTGCAAACAGTGTAGATCCAGATCAGATGGCTTCTGAAGAAGCCATCTGATCAGGATCTACACTGTTTTGCATTCTGTTTATGAATTTGTAGCAATAAATTACATCAAGTAATTTGATTGGTTGATAGACAGAAATGGGTGTGGCTTAAATGAATTTTCAGCAAGATAAGGGTTAATAGCTGAATTTTACTGTATTTCTGCTTGTATATAACTCTGTTGTTTAACTTACACAGTTTCAACCTTAAACCCCAATGATAGTGTTATAAAGATTTTGAGATATACTTTTCAGTATAGTGGAGCGTTGTGGTGCGGTGGTAAAGCATCGGATTTGAGATCGAGAGGTAGCCGGTTCGATCCCCTCAAGCACTAAGTGTTGTTTCCTTGAGCAAGAGACTTTATCCACATTGCTTAGTACTGGTTCCTACCCAGGAAAAGAGGGCCACATGGAAGATTAGTCCTAGTACTAAATGTGTTACCCTCTTTCTAAGGTTGATTATTAATATTTATTATTTTATTCAGACGGCTGTTAAGCTCCAAAATATTTTCATCACAATGTACAGCAAAACATGTCTTTTTCAGTTTGCCAAATCTGTCCATACGCAGGAGACTACACAGTCCAGATGAAGGCCTAAGTAATCCTGTTTATGATGGCTATGGATCAGAAGATGTTACCACTGATGTAAGTTTTTTTTTTTTTCTCTGAAAACAATAGTACGGTAATGATCCTAAGGTTTGGGACATATAGGCCTAAGCAAACTGTGGAAACCCAGATCAGACTGAAGGAGCAGTCTGATCAGGGTCTACACTGTTTGCCATTCTGTCTGCACCTTTCGGACTCCTTGTTGGATCATGAAACAAGTTGTTAAAATTTTACGAGAATAAAAGCGTCCAAATCTTCAGGATTTTTGTGGTAGTCAAACTTCAGTAACTTGAATATCTTTGGAACCATGGACATAATTCTAGATAGGGGTAGTTCCAACTAATGAGGGTTAATCTTTGCACCAGGCCTTGAAGAATATAAGAATCTTATATGGGTGTGAGGGGTGGATGGAAAAATACGTCCCATGGGTCACTGTCCGGTATCACGAGGCAACATACTTTTTTTAGGGGTATGCAAGATATACATAATTTTCTGCTCATAATATAGATAATAACCCACAACCTTGTTATAACAGGGTTCATTATAACACTGTTTTGGATATAACACCGTTTCAAGATGGATCCCAAAAATATATAGATTATATATAAAAATGACCATAAATAAGCATTTTTCTATATAATCTATACATTTTTGTTTGGATATAACGCGGTTGTTTAACTTACATGGTTTCTGCTTTGGATCCCATCAATAGTGTTATAAAGAGGTTGTTGTGTAGTTACTCATTTGAACTGGGTGAGACAGTTCTAATGAATACCCACAATCTGTGTTTGGCACATAAACATCATACGACAGACATCCCTGTAAAACCCAGTATATATAGAAAAAGATGTGATGTACAGTGGCACACAGTATTTTATTTGTTCTTTCCCAAAATCATAGATTATGGGTACTTGATAGAACTGCCTTATTGAGACAGTTCTAACACAGTTCTAACAAGCACCCAAAACCTGTTAGAAGCAGAATTAAGAAGATTGTCACAACTGTCAACTTATGAGCCATGAGAGGAGCCATGAGAGTAATCACCTTATTACATGGGTATGTTTTGACTACTGTGAAAAAAAAATATATTGTATTAAACATTTTCTGCTGAAGCCATTGAAGATAGTTATAGCTCATACAGAAGTTTGTCCTGTTATTGTTTCTGGGGTATCTTATCAGAGTGCAGTAAAATTTTTACTTTCAGACCACGTATAGGACTGTTCATAAGTGGTCTTTCAGACCACTTTTGAATTGTCTCAAAAGTGGTCTCTTTCCAATGGTCACTGGTTGTAGATAAGACATAGAATGATTAACTGAAACATTTTAACCCATTGTATGCGGGGAAACCCCTAAAGGGGTATCTTGGCAAACAGTGCAGGCCCAGATCAGACACGGCGTCTGATCAGGGCCTGCACTATTTTTCTAACAGAATTTTCCATAAACAATAGCATAAAAATGAACCGTGTATAACAAATGGACTTGTCCAACATATAGCGATGGAAGAGTCCACTAGCATACAATAGGTTAATTATGCTTTTAAAAGCTGAATGAGTCTAAATTTTAGCTGGTCTTATTCATGCTTTTCGCTGTACAGTTCAACCTGTATTAAGCAAGCACCTAAGGGATATCCAAAATGTGCTTGTTTAAGACAGGTGCTTGCTTAATACAGGTGAAATTTAATACATTTGCCTTTTTGGCAACCATATTCATGCTTGTTTAAGACAGGGTGCTTGCTTAACAGAGGTGGCCACTAAGACAGGTTTTACTGTATTTACGTTTACCCTTGTCATGCTGAATATTTTAATCTGCCACACCCACTATCCATTAATATCAACCAATCAGATTACTTCGTACATCTTATTGCAAAAAAGTCACAATCTGAATGATAAACAATGTAGATCCTGATCAGATGGCTTTTTTGAGAAGCCATCTGACCTGGATCTACATTGTTTGAAAGGGAAGGCATATCCGGGCTCAGCAGGTTACAATTGCGCATACATGTACATGTATATATTAATGTATTCTCTTTGTTTTCCAGTTTCAGATGAGTAGTATGGACACCGGGGTAAGTTTTACCTGATATTGTGCTATCTCACTCCTAAAAGGAGTAGAACGGCCCCCGCCCATCGGGGCTTGAAGAAATATATGGGCTGCATGATGCTTCCACACAGAGCTGAATCTGACCCACACGTGAGTACTGGTAAATCGCTTAGAGGATCTAAGCCTGCCCAGGCAAAGCAGTTTGAGTGTCAGACCCTCCATGCTTATAAACCCTATTGGTTTCATTGGGCGACAGGGTTTGAGATGTCATTTAATCTCAATGTCGGGTAAAAGTCCCTCAAAATTGGAAGCAATGTCTCAAAAATGACCTTTACAGTGTTGGCGGGGACGTTAAACCTCAAATCAAACAAACAAAAGTAGAAAAATGTAATCTAACATCAATGAAGTCAGAAAAATCCAGACCACAGAGTTAAAGGAAAAAGTTTGAAACAAGGTTTTACCGAGTTTCCGACTTTAACCTTTGATTTTAGAGTTTGGATTTCTCGGCATCAGGTTAACCCATTGTATACTGGTGGACTCTTCCATTGCTATATGTTGGACAAGTCCATTTGTGATATAAGGGGTGTCAGACCTATTTTTTTTCATTTTCATTCAATTTTTGACAGAAAATTATGTTAGGAAACAGTGCAGGCCCTGATCAGACGCCACATTCTGCGGCGTCTGATCTGGGCCTGCGCTGTTGCCAAGGTATCCCTTTAGGGGTTTACCGCATGCAATGGTTTAACAAGTCTGTGTAATGAACACCATCTGAACCCCAGTGTAATGAACACCATATGAACGCCATTTTATACAGATAAAACTGGGGTTTATGGGGGCAAACATTATTTTCCTTATTTTTGCTCAAAGAATAGATTGTTGGTACTCGTTAGAAGCACCTCATTGAGGTTGTTCTAATGAGCACCAACAATCTATATTTGGACTGGAAACAAGAAAAATATTGAACATTTTCATCTGAAAAAAAAACACAAGTTCTTGAACTAAGAAAACCACCATCATTAGCACACAGGTGTGTTAGGGTAATACCGTAATAGTCTGAACATCACGTGAACAAGTCCATGAAATGGAGACCCCCCTAAACCCCACTTTATATAGAGAAAACTGGGGTTTACAGGGGTATACATTATTTTTCATATTTTTGCTCCAAAACATAGGTTGTGGGTACTCGTTAGAACCGCTTCGATGAGGCGGTTCTAACGAGCACCCATAACCTATGTTTGCAGTATCTATAAGAAACATATCACGGATTATCATCAGAAAAGTAACTATTTTGGAGATGTGAAAAATGCACTTTATCGCACATGCGTGTTATCGTGATGGTATTGAAGGCGGTACACAGGGATGTTCTTTTTAAGTCCTACCATTCGCTGACTATACAGGGCCGTGTACCCAAGGACTGGTCTCATTTGGTCAGTTTATATCGACGAGATACCACTCTAAAAGAAACAAGAAAAGCAGCTTTTGGAAAATTGACAAATCGCTGAAAGAGCAGTGATCCAATATTTGAATAAAAAGGTTTAACACCTAAGTATATCCATAATGATATGGTAGCAATACTAGGGAAAGATGCCCCTTCATATGCTACAGTGAAAAGGTGGGTGGCGGAAAAAAGTTTTATAACCTTAGGGCCTGACATATCACAAAGGACACAATTCTCCTGAATGTGGTTAGGTATTGCATATTTCAATCAAAGCACTGACAGCACCAGTCTCTGAGTTAAGGTGGAGCCATGGCCCTGAATATGAACTTATGCCCTTAAATGCCTGTACTTTAAGGGAACAGTGTAGACCCTGATCAGATATCACAGTCTGGGACTTCTGATCTGGGTAGCCAGTGTTTGTTTGTTTGTTTGAGTTGAGGTTTAATGTCCCCTTCAACACTATTTAGGTCATTTTGAAGACATTGCTTCCAATTTTGTGGGACTTTTGCCTGACATTGAAATGAGATCCCAAGCCCTGCCACCCATTGAAACCAAAAGGCCCATATGCACTTGACGTTCTGCCTCACACCACTTTGTCTGGGCAGGCTTAGTTCTTCTAAGTGGTTTACCAGAACTCATGAGTGGTCATTTTTGAACTCTGCCTGAAAGCATAATGCAGCCGAATCTGTTTCCGCAAAATAGAAGTGAAGGCAATGATCAGGAATTGATACAATTAACCCACAGCTCCCATCAGTGACAGCAAAGGGAAAGAAACACAGACATGAAATAACTAGACCCTAATGGGAACCTCATGCCCCCGCCCATCGGGGCTTGAAGAAATAGATGGGCTGCACGATGCTTCCATGCAGAGCTGAAACTGACCCACGGATAAGTACTGGTAAACCACTCAGAGGTTCTAAGCCTGCCCAGGCAAAGCGCTGTGAGTTGGACCGTCCATGCTTATAAGCCCTATTGGTTTCATTGGGCAACAGGGATTGAGATGTCATTTCATCTCAATGTCGCATAAAAGTCCCACAAAATTGGAAGCAACGTCTCCAAAATGACCTATACAGTGTTGACGGGGATGTTAAACCTCAAATCAAACAAAACAATAATTGGAAACCTCAATAGCGGAAAGACAAAAGGACAGTTAATGCCAATTGGCTATCCAAAACAAAATAATATAAGCGTTAAACACTCAAAAGACAAACCATAGCAAAAAAAATAGACAGCAACAGAAGAACCGGCGTGCAATTAAAGAGGGAAACAAAGTTGTCAGCCATGATTGGGTTAACTACCATGCATGCATTCTGTCGTATGCAAGCCCAGATGATTTGTTTGTTTGATTTTAAGTTTAACCTCCCCATCAACACTGTAAACTGTCATTTTGGAGACTTTGTGGGACTTTTACCCGACATTGAGAGGTTTCAGCTCTGCGTGGAAGCACCATGCAGCCCATCTATTTCTTCAAGCCCCAATGGGCAGGGGCTAGCAAGCCCAGATGAGCATTGTTGATGTTTGCCAGTGTAGCATCCATGTTTTATAGATAATCCTCTTTACACAACATTCTGACATCACAGCAACAAAAAAGCATGGCTGTAAATAACCATTATCTGGATTTCATATGAAAGTTGTATATAGAGGATCTTACATGAGTGTTCATGTATTATTGAATTAATTAAACAAGTTGAGGAAAAGGGATAAAATGCGAGGCTTTGCCGAGCATTTTATCCATTTTTCTCAACGAGTTTAATAAATTCAATAATGCATGAGCATGAATGCAAGATTCTCTTTATCATATGAAATTTAAAACGCATTTTATTCACGATTGTTTAAAAAAATGTCAACATTCCTCCTTTAGAAAATGCGATGTCGTTAAGGACAGTGTACAGGTAATGTGACGGGACGTACCTAACTAATTTGCATATTTAATCCACCAGTGGATTATCGAATTTATTACATGGGATAATTAAATACTCAGACGCGACGTCATATGATAAACGGGGTTATATTTATTTAGCTTCGATTTAGCTTTTTGGTCAGTGATAGTCACATTGACATCCCTTTTTATATAGATAAACAGTCAACTAAAAAGGGAGTCCTATTTGAAACTGGCTTGGGTCTTTTTTGTGTCGTTTAGAATACTCTAAGCTTCATATTGTAGCTACTTATAAGACAAAAATAAAAAAAAAACAGAAGATAAATCTCAGTATAAATCACAAGGGGATCGGGCATAAAATGGTTTCTTGGATAATGTGCTTTCTTAGATTCTTTTCTATTGTCAATTGCTTGGAATGTTAAGTGCACAAACAAGCGGAGGCGGTTCTAACGAGCACCCAAAAACCTATGTTTGCAGTAGAAATAAGAAAAATATCACTGATTAAAAGTGTTTGTTTGTTTGATTTGAGGTTTACCGTCCCCATCAACACTGTAAAGGTCATTTTGGAGACATTGCTTCCAATTTTGTGGGACTTTTACCCGACATTGAGATGAAATGTCATCTCAAGCCCTGTCGCCAAATGAAACCAATAGGGTTTATAAGCATGGACTCGTGCGCACCACTTTGCCTGGGCAGGCTTAGATCCTCTAAGCGGTTAACCAGTACTCGTGTGCGGGTCGGATTCAGCTCTGCGTGTAAGCATCATGCAGCCCATATATTTCTTCAAGCCCCGATGGGCGGGGGCAGTAAGTAATAGGTGATTTTCATTGAAATGTAGTGAAAAATGCACTATGTCGCATGGGTGTGTTATTGAAATGGCATGGCTTAATTCTCCTTTAAACCCATCAATAGTGTTATAAAGATGTTAAGGTGGCTACCAGTATGTATATTTGTATTACAAAAACACGCCTATACAAATATATTGTAAATTTTACCACCAAAAAAGGAAAATTTTAAGGAAAAATTTCGATATTTTTCTTATTTTTGCTCAAAACATAGATTGTGGGTACTCGTTAGAACCGCCTCGACGAGGCGATTCTAACGAGTATCCATAATCTATGTTTGGAGCAGAAATAAGAAAAATAATATATACCCCTGCAAACTCCAGTTTTACTATATATATAAAAGTGGGGTTTAAGGGAGTCAAATTTATATAGGTGTGTTTTCGTGATGGATATAGCATATTTCTGTTATCATTTTATGCATGCTTCTATATTTCAGGGAGCTACGTCGATAGAAAATCCTCTCTACTCTGATGCTTGAAAAGTGGGAAACTCAACTTAACAACTCTACATGTAAATTTAAACAACTTGACAAAAAAAGAAGATTTTTTATACAAAGAGAAAAGCAAAGCTGTTGAGAACCACTGGATAGACCAATACATTTTATACAAAGACGGATACAAAGTCCAAAGACAATTACAGTGTACATATACAAACAAATACAAAAAACTGACTTTATACAAAGACATTTACCAGTGAAAATGAGCATTTTTCAAAATACTTTTTGTTGTTTGTAGGTTTGCATCTTTTGGATAATGCTTCCTACAAAGAGATGAGATTTTTAATTTGCCTTCTTCGAGTCATAGCCAAAGTGTGTATTTAATCAGATTTTGGTCGATTTTTTTTTCAAATACAAAATATTTACAAATCAAATATTTTCAACTTTGCTCTGAAATATGTTTGTGTGCCAAAAATGACATGACAATGGCGATAGAGAAAAAATGCATTAGGATATCACACAGATGAGTTAATGCTCTAAAATTACTTGTTCTGAAAATTTCTAACATTTTCTTAATGTTTAATTCCAACAGAGATGAATGAGATTTTAACATGAGATTACGAGTGCCAAAACCGACTTTAGTTGTAAATATATATTGAGTAGAAATATAATATCAAATACTGTTTCTGTATGGATACAATATTGCTCCATTTCTACTGCAGGGTTTCTACTTTTATATGTCAGTGCATATTAGATAACTAGATACTGTGTGTCGGTGTGTGTGCATGCATGCATGCGTGCAGGGATGTTGTTTCCATTTTTTAAGCTTAGTGTTACCATTGTCTCAGTTGCTCAATCAGAAGAATGGTGTATTAAATGTGCAATTTAAAGAATTCTTTCCTTGTTCAAGGATGGTGCAATATGTAATAAAACTTTTTTTTTTACAAAATTACTGCAGGATATATTTTATACAAATCTTGTTGTTATTATTTCAAACATTGTTTGAGTTGTTAAAGTAAATACAATCAGCATATATTTTCATAGTTTTGTGGTTTTCTCCATACCCTATTACAGTTGGATTTCCGGATTGTCTGAAACAAAGATTCTTACACATTTTAACCCTTCTCTTGCTGAATATGCATTTTAGCCACACCCATCTCTGACTTTGAACCAATCAGATTACTTGATGTAATTTATTCCTGCAAATTCATAAACTGAATGTCAAACAGTGTAGATCTGGATCTACACTGTTTCCAGAGATAGGGGTTGTCGTGAACAGCAGGATAAGAGTTATTATATAGAGGATCTAACATGAGTGTTCATGTATTATTGAATTTATTAAACAAGTTGAGGGAAATGGATAAAATGCTTGGCTGCCGAGCATTTTATCCATTTTCCTCAACGAGTTTGATAAATTCAATCATACATGAGCGCAAATGCAAGATTCTATTTATCATATGACATTTAAAACATATATAATTCATGATTTTTGTACAAAAATGTCAATATTCCACCATTAGTAAATGGGACATCGTTAAGGACGTCGTACATATAATTATGGAGTATATCTAACTACAGTAAATTCGAATTGTATTTGAAAGGTTTCCGGTTTCAGCGGTTGATCGCTGAAGATGATGTATCGATTAGCGAACCGCCTCTTGTTTTTTACTGGCTACCTATGTACCACCCTAATTTGTTCTTAGAGAGCTGCTGAAGTCACGCTAAGGTCAGCTGTTCGGTGTAAATTTCAACATGTTGAAGTTGTGCAGATTTAAAAGTTTGGACCCAACAGGTCTCCTGTGGGCACGCAAAAATCCGCCCAAATCTTTTACGGATGAGTTCTCAGTAACCGTCGAGTCGAGCAATTAAGCGACAATTTTTTGTTTTTATTTATTTATTTTCTGCCAACAGTGGCCAGCTCTAAAAGAAAAGAATTTACTCCTGAGGAGCAAATTCTTTCCTTTAAGAGTAGATACCTTTTGTCGTGGGGCAGAGCTTATAGAAAAGCAAACAGGAAGTTCCGAAAGTCGTCCCCTTTTGAAAAAAATGGTGGAAAATGCCAGGTGTTGACATTCCCCTCAAGAAACAAATATTTTTCCTTTTCTGCAAGATTTCATGCGACCAATAACAGACTTTAATATTTCTGCTTTTCTGTCAGTTTATTTGTTTGTTTGCTTTGAGGTTTATCATCCAATTTTGTGGGAATTTTACTCGGACTTTGAGATAAAATGACATCTCCATCCCTGCCGCCCAGTGAAACCAATAGGGTTTTTATGCTTCTCTTCGTTGATACGAACCATAAAAACACACCTATATAATTTTGACCGCCTACCACCCCTCCCCAACGAAAACTTGACTCAACATTGGAACAGCGTTTTCAATTCTTTCTTTCTGCTATCGGTCGAATCAGCATCGGAGCGTTTTCAATTCTAGTGTGATCGGTCACTGACGCTCCAGGTTTGCAGGATGAAAACATACACAGTAATTAGAGATCTTTAACCTGCACAGAATGGGCCTCCCTGCACATGCGCCTTCCTGCACGTGCAGTGGGTCCCCAGTTAATGTCCCGATGCGGAGGACGATGCACTTTGTGGCATTCACCCGGAGCATGTTTGGACACCGTAGTTTTATTACCGCTGCCGGGAATCAAACCGGGAGCCTCTAGCATCATAGGCAAGTGCACTAACCATTGAGCTACCACGCTCGATTCAATGTCGAGTGCCTGCTCGGCCACTCTAATACTTGTATATACAGGTGTTCATGCATTGATTCTCGTTTTGGCCCCCGCCCATCGGGGCTTGAAGAAATAGATGGGATGCATGATGCTTCCACGCAGAGCTGAAAACGACCCGCACACGAGTACTGGTAAACCGATTAGAGGGTCTAAGCCTGCCCAGGAAAAGCGGTGCGAGTCCATGCTCATAAACCCTATTGGTTTCATTGGGCGGCAGGGATTGAGATGTCATTTCATCTCAATGTCGGGTAAAAGTCCCACCAAATTGGAAGCAACGTCTCCAAAATGACCTATACAGTGTTGACGGGGACGTTAAACCTCAAATCAAACAAACCAAAAACAAATCTTTCTCGTTTCTGTACCAACACTGTGACTGCAGGTTACGTACACGGATCAGCCTCAAGGTTTTAATGAGTATCCACAGTCTGTTTTGAGCAGAATATAGAATATATATATTTATGTTAAACCTTCTAAAAAGAAAAAGACTTCTCAACTTTTCATATGATAAATTGTGATATTTGTCTTATTTCTGCTAAAAACATAGATTGTGGGTGCTCGTTAGAACCGCCTCAGTGTCCACAATTATGTTTTTGAGCAGAACTAAGAAAACGATGTATACCCTTTTAAACCCCACTTTTCTCTACATAAAGTGGGGTTTTCCAGAGTGTTCATTACATGGACTTGTTAACGTGATGACGCAAAATGTAGTAATTCCTACATTTTGCGTCGGTGCTCAACGAAAAAAAACAAACAAAAAAAACAACAAAAAAAAAAACAACGCAAAACATAGAAACAACTACATTTTGCGTCGATGTAAAAAAAAAAAAAAAAAAAAAACAGCGTCCACGCAAAATGTAGAATTACATTTTGCATTGTGACAAGGCTACCATCCTATAATTTCCCCGCGAGCTTTGCTCAGCGGAGCTTAAGATACACCGAACAGTCGTAATACATGGAAAACATATTCAACAAAACCTTCTCTTTTATTTATGATTATCTTTCATGATTTGTGACATTTTTCTTATTTTTACTTAAAACATAAATTGCAAGTATTCATTATAAACTCATCAGCACAGATTATGGGTTTTCGTTACGGAACCACCTGAATGAATGTTTCTGCTCAAAACGGGACCGCTTAAGCATAGGTTATCAGCGAGTACCCACAATCAGTGGTTTTAGACAGAACAAAGAACAATATTAAGATATTGTACACCTCTGCAAACCACACTTTTCTCTTTATAAGGTGGGGTTTACCGGGAAGTTCATTATATGGGCTTGTTAACATGATATATCCCAGTCCGACGCTTTTGCATTCACGATCTATAACAGTCAAGCTTATTGTGATTCGGGAAAATTAGCGTAGGTTTGTGGGTAGACCTGTTAAATATTGTCAGGACCCGAGTCTGTTTCCAATTAACGTCGAGCCAGCAGGGTAGAAAGGGCTAATGAACAGTTAAAATTTAAGACGCTCTTATGTCGAGTTATCTGCGGTCCAATATTTAGAGGCAGAGCTACGGCTGAAATGTAATTCATTGGTTAAGTGTGACAGCGGAGATGGTGGTTTTTCTCACTTGATTGTTTACCTGACAGCTGTAGACGATTGGGTTTCCGATCGATAAGATAGCAAACCTTTCGGACTCGAATAAAAACCACTGTAATTTGCATATTTAATCCACTTGTGGATTACTGAATTTATTAGATGATGTTATTACATTCTCAGATGCAACCTTATATGATAAATGAGATTTATACAACTGCCCTCATTAATTTCATGAAAGATTCTATTTATCATAGAATAATTTTATATTGGATTTTATAACTTAACCTTTTACCACTCAGGGATTTTGTGAATTTCGCTGATTTTCACAGTGTTGCACCTAACAGCAACTTCAACTAGCCATTGTTTCATAATGGATGGTCTGTTTTACACCAAACTAGGTATGAATGTTCAATGGCCAGTAGCCTTTCAAATGCAACATTTCATGACTTGCCCATTGTTGACATGGTAAAGAGGGGGCATCTCAAAGTTGGCAAAAAGTGTGTTTTCACATGAATTTTTGACCACATTTTAATCTTCACACAGCTGTCAAGGCAACAATTAAGGTGTTTGGCACTGGCCATTTTCACTGTTTGCAGCATGTTTTATCAGCATCAATTTTTAGGCATTTTTGACCCCAGACACCCTCAGATATAAATTTTAGCGGCCGCTTGGGCCATACGCCCAAAATGTTTCGGGATGTGAGGGGGACGTTGACCCCCCCCCCCCCTCCCCTTCAATCCCCCCCCCCCCCCCGAATATTTCTAGTGGGGAGGCGCACGAAAAACAGGTCACTTTTTGGCCCAACAAATCCTAAAGCAAACATAACTATCCAGGGGTAAAAAATGCAGATTTTAGGTGCTTCTGGGGCTTAAAAGGGGGGGGGGGTGCAGACACGTAAAACACATATCTGAGTGGGAAAGGGTTAATTGAAATCTGGGAACATACTGAATTTTAGTCTAAAATGCATTAATTATATCTGTAATATTGTTTCTTGCAATGAAATGATGAAAAAACATTATTTTGGTCAGTTGGGATTTTCTTCATTAACCCTTTACCACTCGGGGATTTTGTGAATTTCGCTGATTTTCACAGTGTTGCACCTGACAGAAACTTCAACTAGCCATTGTTTCATAATGGATGGTCTGTTTTACACCAAACTCGGTACGAATGTTCATTGGGCAGTAGCCTTTCAATTGCAACCTTTCATGACTTGATCATTGTTGTTATGGTAAAGAGGGGGCATCTCAAAGTTGGCAAAAAGTGTGTTTTCGCATAAATTTTTGACCACATTTTAATCTTCACACAGCTGTCATGGCAACAATTAAGGTGTTTGGCACTGGCCATTTACACTGTTTGCAGCATGTTTTATCAGCATCAATTTTCAGCCATTTTTGACCCCAGACACCCTCAGATATAAATTTTAGCGCCCGCTTGGGCCATACGCCCAAAATTTTTCGGGATGTGAGAGGGGGGGGGGGATTTCAAAATCCATCTAAAAATAAGAAAGTTATTGACAGAACACAAAAAGACCCCCTTTTTACCTTTAACCTCTATGTATGACCTTGACATTAGAGGTATCAAACTGAATCATGCATGCAACACATCGTCTCATGATAGTTAACATTTTTGCCAAGTAACTTCAAATTCTATCTAAAAATAAGCAAGTAATTGACAAAACCCGAAAAAAGGCCCCTTTTTTACCTTTGACCTCTAAGTATGACTTTGACCTTTGAGGTACCAACCTGGGTCATGCACGCAACACATCGTCTTATATTGGTTAACATTTCTGCCATGTGATTTCAAAATCCATCTCAAAATAAGAAAGTTATTGACCAAACACGAAAAAAAGCCCCTTTTTTACTTTTGACCTTTAAGTATGACCTTCACCTTTGAGGTACAGACCTGACTCATGCGCACCACACATCGTCTCATGGCTATTAATATTTCTGCCAAGTAATTTTAAAATCCATCTGAAAATAAGAAAGTTATTGACCGGACACGATTTGCCCATACATATATACATACCGACAAACTTCAAAGGGAGATAATTCCAAAGTATATATGCGAGAGTTATAGTTCTTGCGCACTGCACGTCGTCTAATGCTGATTAATATTTATATGAAGTTTCGTGAAGATAGCTCGAATGTTTTTTTTTTTTTTTTAGTTATTGAGCGGACATGATTGTGTGACAGACGGACAGACAGACGCCCGGGGGAAAAACAATATGTCTCTCTGAAAAAAAAAAAAATCGGGGGAGACATAATTAGTGATATCACATAATAATTATTGATATCACAAAATCGATTTTGTGATATCACAAAATCGATTTTGTGACATCACAAAATCGATTTAGTGCTAGCAAATATAGGGGATTTATAGAAAAACGGCACCTCATACAGAAGCACCTAAAATCTGCATTTCTACCCCTGGATAGTTATGTTTGCTTTAGGATTTGTTGGGCAAAAAAGTGACCTGTTTTTTCGTGCGCCTCCCCACTAGAAATATTCGGGGGGATTGAAGGGGACTAGACCCAGGTCGGTACCTCCAAGATCAAGGTCATACAAGGTCAGAGGTAAAAAAAGTTGTTTTTTTTTGTGTCCAGTCAATATCTTTTTTTTATTTCCGGATGGACTTTTTAAAGTAACAATGCAGAAATGTTCACCATCATTAGACCATGAGTCATGTGCAAGACCAAGGTCTATACCTCCAATGTCAAGGTCATACCTAGAGGTCAAAGGTAAAAAAGGGACAGTCAATAACTTCCTTTTTCTTTGATGGATTATGAAATTACTTGGCAGAAATGTTAACCATCATGAGCCAATGTGTTGTACCTCAAAGGTCAAGGCCATACTTAGAGGTCAAAGGTAAAAAAGGGCTTTTTTTGTGTATGGCCAATAACTTTTTTATTTCTCTTTGAACATTTTTAAAGTTACTTTGCAGAAATGTTCATCTTCATTACATGATGTGTTGCACACAAGACCCAGCTCAATACCTCCAATGTCAAGGTCATACTTAGAGGTCAAAAACGGGGGAGACATCTGTGTTTTTGTAGAAAAACAAATTCTAGTTATTTTGTGATATCACCAAATCTATTTTTTGATATCACAAAATCGATTTTGTGATATCAAAAAGTAACACTGAATTTGTGATATCACACAATCAATTTAGTGATATCACTAAATTGAATTTGTGATATCACAAAATTGGCATCATTTTGTGATATCATTAATTCTATTCTCGGTCAAGTTAGAATATGGATCATGGCAGGTAAAAAAGTAGATCAAATCAAAGAAAAACCTTGTGAACACTCTAGAGGCCAAAGTTTTGGGCCGATTGCAATCAAACTTGCTCAGAATAATCATCTCGACAATAACTCTGTCAAGTTCCAATATGGGTTATGCCGGGTCAAAAAGCAGGGTAGTAGGTCAATCATAGAAAAACCTTGTGAACACTCTAGGGGCCACAGTTTTGTCCGATCGTCATCAATCTTGCTCAGAATGATCGTCTTGACAATATCTGGGACAAGTTCGAATATGGGACATGTCGGGCCACAAAGTAGGTCAGATCATAGAAAAACCTTGTGAACACACTAGAGGCCACAGTTTTTGGTCCAATCATCATCAAACTTGCCCAGAATGATCATCTTGACAATGTCTCAATCAAGTTCAAATATGGGTCATGTTGGGTCAAAAAGTAGGTCAGTAGGTCAAATCAGAGAAAAACCTTCTGAACACACTAGAGGCCACAGTTCAGGTTCAATCATCATAAAACTTGCACAGAATGATCATCTTGACAATATTACTGTCAAGTTCAACTACGGGTCATGTCGGGTCATAAAGTAGGGCAGTAGGTCAAATCATAGAAAAACCTTGAGAACACACTAGAGGCCACAGGTTTGGTCCAATCATCATCAAACTTGGTCAGAATGAGCATCTTGATAATATCTTGGTCACATTCGAATATGGGTCATGTCGGGTCACAATGTAGGTTGGTAGGTCAAATCATAGAAAAACCTTGTGAATACACAAGAGGCCACAGTTTTGGTCCAATCATCATCAAACTTGCCCAGAATGATCATCTTGACAATGTCTGTCAAGTTCGAATATGGGTCATGTTGGGTCAAAAAGTAGGTCAGTAGGTCAAATCTGAGAAAAATCTTCTGAACACACTAGAGGCCACAGTTCAGGTTCAAACATCATAAAACTTGGCCAGAATGATCATATTGACAATTTCTCTGTCAAGTTCAAATACGGGTCATGTCGGGTCATAAAGTAGGTCAGTAGGTCAAATCATAGAAAAACCTTGTGAACACACTAGAGGCCACAGGTTTGGTCCAATCATCATCAAACTTGCTCAGAATGAGCATCTTGATAATATCTTGGTCACGTTCGAATATGGGTCTTGTCGGGTAACAATGTAGCTTGGTAGGCCAAATCATAGAAAAACCTTGTGAACACACTAGAGGCCACAGTTTTGGTCCGATCATCATCAAACTTGCTCAGAATGATAGTCTTGACAATATCTCGGTCAAGTTTGAATATGGGTCATGTCAGTCAAAAAGTAGGTCAGTAGGTCAAATCGTAGAAAAACCTTCTGAACACACTAGAGGCCACAGGTTTGGTCCAATCATCATCAAACTTGGTCAGAATGAGCATCTTGATAATATCTTGGTCACATTCGCATATGGGTCATGTCGGGTCACAATGTAGGTTGGTAGGTCAAATCATAGAAAAACCTTGTGAATACACTAGAGGCCACAGTTTTGGTCCAATCATCATCAAACATGCCCAGAATGATCATCTTGACAATGTCTCAGTCAAGTTCGAATATGGGTCATGTTGGGTCAAAAAGTAGGTCAAATCAGAGATAAACCTTCTGAACACATTAGAGGCCACAGTTCAGGTTCAATCATCATAAAACTTGGCCAGAATGATCATCTTGACAATATCTCTGTCAAGTTCAAATACGGGTCATGTCGGGTCATAAAGTAGGTCAGTAGGTCAAATCATAGAAAAAACCTTGTGAACACACTAGAGGCCACAGGTTTGGTCCAATCATCATCAAACTTGCTCAGAATGAGCATCTTGATAATATCTTGGTCACGTTCGAATATGGGTCATGTCGGGTAACAATGTAGGTTGGTAGGCCAAATCATAGAAAAACCTTATGAACACACTAGAGGCCACAGTTTTGGTCCGATCATCATCAAACTTGCTCAGAATAATAGTCTTGATAATATCTCGGTCAAGTTTGAATATGGGTCATGTCAGTCAAAAAGTAGGTCAGCTGGTCAAATCGTAGAAAAACCTTCTGAACACACTAGAGGCCACAGTTTTGGTCCGATCGTCATAAAACTTGCCAAGAATGATCATCTTGACAATATCAAAGGTCAAGTTCGAATACGGGTCATGTCGGGTCATAAAGTAGGTCAGTAGGTCAAATCATAGAAAAACCTTGTGAACACACTAGAGGCCACATTTTGGTCGAATCATCATCAAACTTGCCCAGAATGATCATCTTGACAATGTCTCGATCAAGTTCGAATATGGGTCATGTTGGGTCAAAAGTAGGTCAGTAGGTCAAATCAGAGAAAAACCTTCTGAACACACTAGAGGCCACAGTTCAGGTTCAATCATCATAAAACTTGCCCAGAATGATCATCTTGACAATATTACTGTCAAGTTCAAATACGGGTCATGTCGGGTCATAAAGTAGGGCAGTAGGTCAAATCATAGAAAAACCTTGTGAACACACTAGAGGCCACAGGTTTGGTCCAATCGTCATCAAACTTGGTCAGAATGAGCATCTTGATAATATCTTGGTCACATTCGAATATGGGTCATGTCGGGTCACAATGTAGGTTGGTAGGTCAAATCATAGAAAAACCTTGTGAATACACTAGAGGCCACAGTTTTGGTCCAATCATCATCAAACTTGCCCAGAATGATCATCTTGACAATGTCTCAGTCAACTTCGAATATGGGTCATGTTGGGTCAAAAAGTAGGTCAAATCAGAGAAAAACCTTCTGAACACACTAGAGGCCACAGTTCAGGTTCAATCATCATAAAACTTGGCCAGAATGATCATCTTGACAATATCTCTGTCAAGTTCAAATACGGGTCATGTCGGGTCATAAAGTAGGTCAGCAGGTAAAATCATAGAAAAACCTTGTGAACACACTAGAGGCCACAGGTTTGGTCCAATCATCATCAAAGTTGCTCAGAATGAGCATCTTGACAATATCTTGGTCACGTTCGAATATGGGTCATGTCGGGTAACAATGTAGGTTGGTAGGCCAAATCATAGAAAAACTATGTGAACACACTAGAGGCCACAGTTTTGGTCCGATCATCATCAAACTTGCTCAGATTGATAGTCTTGACAATATCTCGGTCAAGTTTGAATACGGGTCATGTCAGTCAAAAAGTAGGTCAGTAGGTCAAATCGTAGAAAAACCTTCTGAACACACTAGAGACCACAGTTTAGGTTCGATCGTCATAAAACTTGCCCAGAATGATCATCTTGACAATATCTCGGTCAAGTTCGAATACGGGTCATGTCGGGTCATAAA
Source organism: Lucinisca nassula (assembly GCA_963580285.1). Taxonomy (NCBI): domain Eukaryota; kingdom Metazoa; phylum Mollusca; class Bivalvia; order Lucinida; family Lucinidae; genus Lucinisca; species Lucinisca nassula. Next base: position 49,677,118 of record OY757021.1, read on the forward strand.
GTAGGTCAGTAGGTCAAATCATAGAAAAACCTTGTGAACACACTAGAGGCCACAGTTTTGGTCCAATCATCATCAAACTTGCCCAGAATGATCTTCTTGACAATGTCTCAGTCAAGTTCGAATATGAATCATGTTGGGTCAAAAAGTAGGTCAGTAGGTCAAATCAGAGAAAAACCTTCTGAACACACTAGAGGCCACAGTTTTGGTCCAATCATCATCAAACTTGCCCAGAATGATCATCTTGACAATATCTCGGTCAAGTTCGAATACGGGTCATGTCGGGTCATAAAGTAGGTCAGTAGGTCAAATCATAGAAAAACCTTGTGAACACACTGGAGGCCACAGTGTTGGTCCGATCATCATCGAACTTGCCCAGAATGATCATCTTGACAATATCTCAGTCAAGTTCGAATATGGGTTTTGTCTGGTCAATAAGTAGGTCAGTAGGTCAAATCAGAGAAAAACCCTCTGAACACACTTGAGGCCACAGTTTTGGCCCGATCATCATCAAACTTGCTCAAAATGATCATTTGACCATGTCTCGGTTAATTTCGAATATGGGTCATGTCTGGTCAATAAGAAGGTCAGTAGGTCAGATTGTTGAAAAACCTTGTGAACACACTATAGATCCCAGTTTTGGTCCGATCATCATCAAACTTGCTCAGAATTATCATCTTGACAATATCTGGGTCAATTTTGAATATGGGTCATGCCGGGTCAAAAATTAGGCCAGCAGGTCAAATCATAGAAAAACCTTGTGAACACACTAGAGGCCACAGTTTTGGTTCGACCATCATCGAACTTGCCCAAAATGATCATCTTGACAATATCTCAGTCAAGTTCGAATACGGGTCATGTCTGGTCAAAAAGTAGGTCAGTAGGTCAAATCATAGAAAAACCCTCTGAACACACTTGAGGCCACAGTTTTGGTCCGATCATCATCAAACTTGCTCAAAATGATCATTTGACCATGTCTCGGTTAATTTCCAATATGGGTCATGTCTAGTCAATAAGAAGGTCAGAAGGTCAGATTGTTGAAAAACCTTGTGAACACACTAAAGGTCCCAGTTTTGGTCCGATCATCATCAAACTTGCTCAGAATTATCATCCTGACAATATCTGGGTCAAGTTTGAATATGGGTGATGTCGGGTCAAAAAGTAGGCCAGCAGGTCAATATGTTCTATACAATGGTTATCCTTTGGAAGCAAGGAATACACCACAGAACTGAAAAATATGGAGTGTATATGTTTTCTGGGCCAGACTAGCTAGTTTCGGCCAATTAGGCCTCATCAGTGACCCTCAGATATTTTCAAAATTCAACAATGGAATCAATGATCCCAAAGGACCAAAGATTTGATTACCAAAGATTGGTAGGTTAATCATCGAAAAACGTTTTGAACACTCTAAGAGGCCACAGTTTTAGTCAAATCACCATTTAACTTGCTCAGAATGATCATCTGGACAATATCTCAGTTAAGTTCGAAAATGGGTCATGTCAAATCAAAAAGTAGATTGGTAGGTTAATTTGTCATAACTTTTGAACCGTTTGAGATAGAGCCTTCATATTTGGCATATATGTTCCTTGTGACTATAGGTTCCTTGTGACAAGGGCTTCCCATTCATATAAAGATTTGACCTGTGACCTTGACCTGTGACCTACTTTATCATAACTTTTGAACCATATGAGATAGAGCCTTCATAATTGGCATGTATGTTCCTTGTGACAAGGTTTTCTCAACCATTCAAAACTTTTGACCCATGACCATGACCTACTTTGTCATAACTTTTGAAGCATTTGAGATACAGCCTTCATATTTGGCAATTAGCTGTTGGAATATTAATGGTTTGGAGTGCAACATAAATGGTATTAAATATGTTCTATAAAAGGAAAATCCTTTGGAAGCAGGGAGTACACCACAGAACTAGAAAATATGGAGTGTGCATGTTTTCTGGGCCAGACTAGCTAGTTTCGGCCAATTAGGCCTCATCAGTGACTCTCAGATATATTCAAAATTCACAATGGAATCAATGATCCCAAAGGACAAGAAAATATAATCTACACTAAAACTAATAAGTTACATGATCAAGAATTTATTAGTTATCTTAAATCAGATTTGATAGGATTGATTGAAACTCAAGCCAATCCTAACACAGACATTTCTCTTGAAGGTTATTATGTTTTCGTAAAGATAGACCAAGGAATAAGAATGCATGGAAAGCATCTGGAGGTATAGCGGTGTTAGTTAAAGAATCTTTAAGGCAAGCTATTAAGTTTGATATTTCATCAGATAGTGATGTTATATGGATCAGGCTACAGAAACAATTTACTAATCTTAGTTGTGACATATTCTTAGCATTTGTATATCTACCGCCTTGTAATTCAGTTATGGAAAAGTAAATGGAACAGAAATCTTACAAAAAGTTGAAAAGCATATTGAATATTTTTCATGCAAGGGGAAAGTAGTTGTAATAGGGGATTTCAAGACAAGATTAGGTAACAGCCCTGATGTTTTAATTAAGGAAGATGACCCATTTATACCTTTGCCTCATGATAATTTATATGGATCTATTCTTGAACGCGTGTCTTGTGATTCGAAAAACGCAAACCAGCAGGGTAAGTGGCTTATCGATATATCTACAGATAATCAACTTTATCTACTGAATGGCCGTACACTAGGAGATTTTAGAGGCAGGTTTACCTGTCATACCTCAAGAGGTAGTAGTGTTGTTGACTATTTTGTAGCTAGTAGATCTTTATCAAATAATATTTTTAATATGAATGTGCATGACATAACTCTTTTCTCAGACCATTGTATGTTGACGATGCAGTTGAAAATTAATAATGATATTATATTAGCAGAACATTCTTATAATAATGAGACAAGCTCTAACTGCAAACATTTACCAGATAAATTCGTATGGTCTGATGAAGCAAAAGTTCATTTTCAGGAAGCATTTCTTGCACCGGAGATACAGAATAAACTGAATATTATCAATAAGCTTGTTCTTGAAGAATGATTCTAGCTTTAATGGCAAGAAATACTTAAATGACAATGATTCAAGGCAGAGATATAGTGAGAATGGTAGAGGATATTCTGGGAATAAACATTATGAGGAATTTGATCAATACTGTTGTTTATTCAGTGACTTCAGGCCCATTGAAATGAATATACTTATTCAGGAGATTTCTATTATTAGGGAAATATTATTGGGGAAATATGTTAATATCTAGAAAGTACTACATTTTTTAAAAAATAATTCATTTAATTTACAATTTATATTAATTTGTTTGATCTTCATATCACCCTAGTCTTACTTTTTGAAAATTGATAATGAAAATGGTTAATATAAACTCAAAGCAAGTAATGTCAATTAGCTGTTGGAATATTCATGGTTTGGAGTGCAACATGAATGGTATTAAATATGTTCTATAAAATGATTATCCTTTGGAAGCAAGGAATACACCACAGAACTGAAAAATATGGAGTGTGAATGTTTTCTGGGCCAGACTAGCTAGTTTCGGCCAATTAGGCATAATCAGTGACCCTCAGATATTTTCAAAATTCACAATGGAATCAATGATCCCAAAGGACAAGAAAATATAATCTAAACTAAAACTAATAAGTTACATGATCAAGAATTTATTAGTTATCTTAAATCAGATTTGATAGGATTGATTGAAACTCAAGCCAATCCTAACACAGACATTTCTCTTGAAGGTTATTATGTTTTTCGTAAAGATAGACCAAAGAATAAGAATGCAGGGAAAGCATCTGGAGGTATAGCGGTGTTAGTTAAAGAATCTTTAAGGCAAGCTATTAAGTTTGATATTTTATCAGATAGTGATGTTATATGGATCAGGCTACAGAAACAATTTACTAATCTTAGTTGTGACATATTCTTAGCATTTGTATATCTACCGCCTTGTAATTCAAGTTATGGAAAAGTAAATGGTACAGAAATCTTACAAAAAGTTGAAAAGCATTTTGAATATTTTTCATGCAAGGGGAAAGTAATTGTAATAGGGGATTTCACTGCAAGATTAGGTAACAGCCCTGATGTTTTAATAAAGGAAGATGACCCATTTATACCATTGCCTCATGATGATTTATATGGATTTATTCTTGAACGCGTGTCTTGTGATTCGAAAACTGCAAACCAGCAGGGTAAGTGGCTTATCGATATGTGTACAGATAATCAACTTTATCTACTGAATGGCCGTACACTAGGAGATTTTAGAGGCAGGTTTACCTGTCAAACCTCTAGAGGTAGTAGTGCTGTTGACTATTTTGTAGCTAGTAGATCTTTATTAAATAATATTTTTAATATGAATGTGCATGACATAACTCTTTTCTCAGACCATTGTTTGTTGACGATGCAGTTGAAAATTAATAATGATATTATATTAGCAGAACATTCTTATAATAATGAAACAAGCTCTAACTGCAAACATTTACCAGATAAATTCGTATGGTCTGATGAAGCAAAATTTCATTTTCAGAAAGCATTTCTTGCACCGGAGATACAGAATAAACTGAATATTATCAATAAGCTTGTTCTTGAAGAAGATAATTTTCAAGTCCAGTCATTTGTAGATCAACACTCAGATATAATAATTATTGCTGGGAATAAATCATTTAAAAGACGATCATTTAAGACGAAAAGGAAGAATCTTGGGAAAGTACGTAAAAACTGGTATGATCAAGATTGTAAAGGTTTATTAAGAGAGGTTAAAACTGCAAAAAATGCTTTTAACAGAAATCATTTCAATAACGCATTGCGTGTTAAATATTATACTAGATTTCGAGAATACAAAAGGTTAGTGAAATATAAAAAGAGAAAGTATAAGGAGAACCTTATTGATATACTAGGGACAGCAATGGATAATAATCCTCAAGCGGCATGGAAAATTATAAATGAGTTGAAAAGTGACTCCTTACCTGCGGATAAGGCTGAAAAAAAAAAAAACAGAATGGTACACACATTTTTGTGATTTACTACACTCTGAAAGTTGTAAAGTTGATTCAGCAAGGAAAAGGGAAATTAATGAGGAACTGTGTCATCTATGGAACCTAGTGTGTTAGATTATTTAATTATTGTAAAAAACTAAAAAAAATAATAAATCTAGTGCATTTGACATGATAAGTAATGAAATGATCAAAACAGCTTTTCCTGTTATAAAATAGACTGTACTTGACGTATCCAATAAAATTTAAAAAACGGGTCAGTTTCCTGCTTCTTGGACAGAAGGCATTATTGTACCCATACATAAACAAGATAGTTATACAAATCCTGGTAATTACAGGGGCATAACTATCAATAGCTGCTTTGGAAAATTGTTTTGTCATGTTCTCAATACCAGAATATCTTCTTTTTTAGAAAATAGGTATTTTCTTGTTCGAGAGCAGGCAGGGTTTAGAAAGAACTTCAGAACTAATGATCAAATTTTCATTCTTAAAACTATTGTGGATAAGTACATTCAGAAAAAGAGAAAAGAAAATAAACTGTTTGCTTGTTTTATTGATTTGAAAAAAGCATTTGACACTGTATGGCATAATGGCTTGTTATTTAAATTACAAAGAGCAGGTATTAATGGTAACATGTATCATTTGATAAAATCAATGTATAGTGGTTCTTTTTCTCAAGTCAAATATAAAAATCTTTTAACTGATCCAATAAACATAACCCAAGGAGTGCATCAGGGAAATGTACTTAAACTCCGTTCAGAAAATCTGAATCGTCGATTTTCTCGTTTCTTTCTTATATTACTCATTTTAGACCATACATCACTATGGGAAAGTTTTAGACCTCACCCTCCGCCAATTTCTCCAGCAAGTCGTATGCCTCTGCGACAGTCCGAAAAGGCTGTGATTATTTGGAGAAAATTGCAAAACAAAGAGATGGGTGCATAGACTAAGTCCATTTGACGATGATTGTCAGGTAAAATAATAAATATTCAAATCCATGTGACGCACTTTATAAATAGATAAGCAATTGCGACAGACCTTATATTCGAGTGGCTAGATAGAGGTTCACTAGGAACGGGGAGTCACTAGCCCGATGTGCTGTCAGCAGTCGTCAAAAAGAATTATACCGATATCAGATGTGGTGTCACAGCTAATGATTTTTCCATGGAGTGATCGTGCAAATTAAACATAGACGCCCTTGTAATGTACAAGAGCAGTGACCACTTCTATATATGGTTTAAAAGAGTCTGTCGAACCTGTCAGAATGTCTTAGTCTGTGAAACAAAATACAGATTTTGCAATTTTCTCCAAATAATCACAGCCTTTCCTAGCTGTCGCAGAGGCATATGACTTGCTGGAGAAATCGGCGGAGGGTGAGGTCTAAAACTTTCCCATAGTGATGTATGGGCTTAAATGAGTATTAAAAGCGAGAAACGAAAAATCGATGATTCAGATTTTCTGAACGGACTTTAGTCCATTGTTATTTAATATATTTATTAATGATATTGGCGAGGATTTATCATCTGAAGATGCGCCTGTGTTGAGTGATACTAAAGTTAGCCATTTGCTATATGCGGATGACTTAGTCTTTTTATCAACGTCAGAAACAGGGTTGCAAACAAATCTAAATAGAGTGTATGCTTTTTGCATGAATTGGGGATTGAAAATTATTAACATAGAAAAATAATAAATAATGGTTTTCTCTAAAACAGGCCGTTTATCTATGGATAAGTTTCAGTTTGTCATTGGCGGGGAAGATTTGGAGTATGCAAGTCAATATAAATATCTTGGTGTGAATTTCTCCAATACTGTCAAGTTTTCAGTTGCCGACCGTCGGTCGGTGTGCGCTCGGAGAGGGGTGTGCTGTGTTTGCCGGGTCTTGTCCATCATCCGTTTCGGTTTCAAAACTTTGGGGTTGAGACACACTGATGAAGATTAAATATCAGAAAGGCCTCTGTGTCACTAAATTAGGTATAGTTACGCCTTAATTGCTGAAAGGAATTTGAGCCTTAAAGCTATTAAAGCATTATTTTCAATTAAACAAGGTATTTTTGATAAAGCATTAAAACTCTCATCTGTTTTACACATTTTTGAATGTCTTGTAAAACCAATTGCATTATATGGCAGTGAAGTCTGGTCGATATATAAGCCATGCTTTCATAATAAATCATTAGATGAATTGTTTGAATTGTCTTTGAAGAATAATAGTGAATTTGATAATGTGCACATGAAATTTTGTAAACATATTCTTGGGGTACATTCAAAAGCGTGTAATTTGGGTGTTCTCAGTGAACTTGTCCAGATGCCTATGATAATAACCACTTTGACAAGTTTTATAAATTTTTGGTTACATATTATCAATTCAAATACTGATTCACTCCTTTCTAAGGCCTACATCGAGCAATTAAATAGAACAAACGATTGTAGCCGATGGATGCAGTTTGTTAAAAATATACCACATGACTTAGGATTTTTTCATGTTTGGGATAATCATGGCACTTTTAATTCTTATGGACTTCTTAATGCCATTAAAGACAAGTTAAGAGAAAGATTTATTTCATTTTGGGAGAAGCGAATGATTGAACAGGAAGGGGTTAGGAAACTTCGTACATATAAGACTTTGAAACTTAAATTCGGCATGGAATCTTACCTACAAATTGTAAATGACTTAAATATAAGAAAATGTATTTCATCGTTTCGGATAAGTGCACATAGACATCGCATTGAACAAGGGAGATATAAGGGTGAAAAACCAGAGGAAAGATTATGTGACAAATGTAAAGTTATAGATAATGAAGTTCATTTCTTGTGTCAGTGCAAGAAATACGAAACCTTCAGGAAAATAATGTATGATGAAATTAACAATGATCCTCTTATATTATATTCAGATCCTAATTCAACCTTTTTCAGTTTAATGACAAGTCATGATGTGCTTATTTTGAAAGCTGTAGGTAAATTCATTCAGGCTTGTTCATTAACATAACATTACATTGTTACACTTTGTTAAGCTCCAAACCATCAATTGTCCAATTTCTGATAAAGTTTGTGGTGTGCATGTTTGTTTTTTTTGTTGTTGTTGTTTGTTTTTTTTGTTGTTGTTGTTTTTTTTTTTTTTTTTTTTTGGTGTTGTTGTCTTTATGTATTGATGTTGCTTGTTTGCCTATAACTCACTCAGTGGGTATATCTGAGCAATAAACATTATTCTATTCTATTCTATTCTATTCTATAAATACCTTTAATAATTTTAGAGATATAGAGTGTGACGGATGGATGGTCGGACGGACGGACAAAGCGGCGACTATATGTCTCCCCCTTCGGGGAGCATAAAAAGCGATTTCATATCAAATAAACCTATCCATTTCTACAAAATGAGCCTTTTAACCAGACGCAGCTCAGGGTCAGTCTGACAAAAAAACTAGCCAGAAATAGCTACAGGCATGTCCCATCCCCCCCCCCGCCCCAGGTATTAGACTTCAAGCCTTGCCGTGGCCCTGGGGGCTCAATTCCCACTGGGCACATTGCCGCTGTGGTCGCTGTGCCCAGTGGCAGTGGGAAGTACTGAAGGAAGTACCACCCGTTTGCCGTGGGTGGCGTCCTGTAAGCCGGAAGAAGGGATTTTGGAGGTTGAGGGTTACCTGAGGTGGCGGTGCTTCAGGTATCCAACACGCCTCCTTGGCCTGGCTTTTCGGACTCGTTGGCTGGGGGGGGGGGGAATATAAAACCCGGGAGTAACGGCCGGGAGCCGGGAGTAAAATCCGGGAGTAAATTTTGCCAATCGAATAAAGGTACTAAAAATCACATATCTGGATGAAATTTGAACCAAATGTAAAATATAGACTTTTCTTTGAAATGCATATAAGTGTTAACATTATGAAAATGTACTTTTCAAGATATGAACCGAAATATACGGCCAAGTCTCAAAATGTTCGACCGTCAGTAACTTTTGCGATATTGACGATATCAAGCATTTTGCAAAATATGTTCAGTCTGGGGTTTCTACAAGAATAACTTTATGTATTATCAATTCAAAACATATCAGAGATTGAGAAAATGAAAAATTAAAGTTATTTTATTGCTCCGCCTAGTAAATAATTGACCCGGGAGAAGGCGGAAGTAATTTCTGGGTTGAAATCGGCGTTTATTTACCTTATTCTCGGCCTTATTGCTTCTATCACATACATTGTATTTCTTAAACGTTTGTCAGAAGAAAAGCTGAGATTCAGCATGGAGTACATGTATTTATTTACCTGTCATATCGGAACTCGACACACATCCAAACCCCCAACCCAACTCCCGCCCTGCTCCTGCGCCTATGATTTAAGAGGTGTTTGATTATGTGACCGGGAACATTTATATTTGGCGCTATTTGTTTTATGGTCGTATAATGGTAGAAACGATGACACAAATTAACCCCGCAGTCTGATCAGTGCCTTTGCTATTAGCTGTCAGGGTAGTAAGACTACGTTTAATAAATACAATATGTATGTGATAAAGGCAATAACGCCAATATACGCCGATTTCAACCCAGAAATTACTCCCGGCCTACTCCCGGGTTAATTACTTTCTTCACGGAGCGATGAAATAACTTTAATTTTACATTTTTCTAATCTTTGATACGCTTTTAATTGATAATACACAAACTTATTCTTGTAGCAATCCCAGACTGAACATATTTTGCAAAATGCTTGACATCGTCAATACCGCAAAAAGCTACTCCTGGGCGAAAATTTTGCGATATGGTCATATATTTCGGTTCATATCTTGAAAAGTTCTCAATTGTAAATATAAAACTTATATGCATTTCAAAATGGAGTCTATATTCTACTTTTGATCCAAATTTCATCCAGATATGTTAATGTTTAGGAAGTATCTAGAGTGCCGGTACCGGCATCCTAGACTCTGAGGCTAGAGTGCCGGGTCCGGCACTCTAGACCCGGCACTCTAGACTCGGTGCTAAAGTGACGGACCCGGCACTCTGGCCATTCCTATGTGGCCAGGCTAGAGTGCCGGTAATTCCCGGTAATACAATACTTGATAGCTATATTCCGCCAGAGAGCATCGTACTAAGGACGTATTAAAGATCGAAAACATTTACCTGACATAATATCTAAAATTATCAACCATACTGGAGGAGAGAATACTCCACATGGTACGTATATCAACAACTGCAATTCCGCCTCAAGGGCGAACGCTTCACATGATTTTGAAACTGTGTATATCAACAACTGCTAAAATTGGACACTAGCAACTCGCAATGTTATGGTTATTAATATTATTATTTGTATTATTATTATTCGTTTGTAAGTATGAGATACCAAATTGTGCAGGCTTTAAAATCACTGATGCATTTGGTAATTAACTTGATTGATAATATTGATCAATTCAATGAGTTCACTTTTCGATTTTTTTTTTTTTTTTTTACCTTGGTGAAGTCTTTAAGCCATCGTGAGGCAATGGCAGCAGAACTTTTTTCGCGACAGCATTAAGTAAGTTTAAATGATTGATTTTTTGTTTTGTGGAGATATCTGAAATGTGTGATGCGTTGGCGGTGATAATGTAGGACAATAGGATCTTTAAACTTTTAAGATGTCTTTCAGGTCGTTCGACCACTCAGTAAGGTTACAGGTTGTTTGTAGCACACCATAATTATTTTTACAACCGCGACAAACACTGGTTTCAATTTCAATTATGTTATGTATAGACAATAATATGCAAGATAATAATGATAATAATAAAATTATTTCAAATTAACGTTATTGCATTCTTTCTTTCCATGAAGACATTATAATAATGAGTCGCGTCGTGAGAAAACCGGTTAATTGCATATGCGAACTACAGTGGCTTAGATCAGGCTGCGCATCCGTGTAGTTCACAGACTAACATGACGTGTCAGAGAAATAATGTCCGTTTTATCTCGATTCTAGGTGGTAGATGATGGAAATAACAAAGAATTAATATATTACCGACACCCTAGCCGGCCCAACAGTTGTTGATTTACACAGTTTCAAAATCATGTGAAGTATTCTCCCTAGGGGCGGTTTTGCAGTTGTTGATATACTTAGTATAGGTACCATTTGGAGTAGTCTCTCCTCCAATATGATGATCAATGGTTTCTTTCTTTAATTGACGTCCTTAGTATGGTGCTCTTTTGTGGATTATAACTATCAAATATTGTATTACCGGGTATTACCGGACTGGCCACATAGGAATGGCTAGAGTGACGGGTCCGTCACTTTAGCCACCGAGTAGAATCCGTGACGTTTCGGCCCTGAGTCGTTTCGGCCTGGGTCGTTCCGGCCTAAGTTTGGACCTGGGTCGTTTCGGCCCATTTCGGTGGGTTGTTTCGGCCCTGGGTCGTTTCGGCCTGGGTCGTTTCGGCCCGATTTTATTAGATAGCAATTTGTCACTTTAGCCATGGTTATGATAGTCCAAATAAAGTGTTTTCATTATTGAAATTTATTCAGCAGGATAACGGTCTAAGAAATAAAACTATATACTTTTCTTTCTACAATGATTGAATTTGATAACACAATCAACAGGCAAAATCACATACATACATTCATACATACATACATACATACATACATACATACATACATACATACATACCTACATACATATATCGCCACCCCACCCCCGCCCGCGGCCCCGCGCATCGGGGCTTGACGAAATAGTCGGGCTGCATGAAGCTTCTATGCAAGGCTGAAACAGACCGCACACGAATACCGGTAAATCGCTTAGAGGATCTAAGCCTGCACAGGCAGAACGTTGCGAGTTGGCCAGCCCATGTTTATAAACCCTATTGGTTTCATTGGGCGAGAGGGATTGAGACGTCATTTCATCTCAATGTCGGGTAAAAGTCCCGCAAAATTGGAAGCAACGTCTCCAAAATGACCTATACAGTGTTGATGGGGACGTTAAACCTCAAATCAAACAAACAAATCTCTCTCGTCTATCAGGGCTTGGAATATAGATTGGGTTGCATGATGCTTTCACGCAGGGTTGAAACCGATCGCACATGAATACACAATAATAATAATAAAAAATAAATAAATAAAAAAAATTATATTAAATAATAATTAAAATACCTGTTCCACAAAGGCGATGCTGCCACCGGTCACAAACGTCACACGTAACGGCATGGCGTCGGCCATTACTTCCTTGTCACATGAGATGTACAATTCAGTCATTTTGAAATTTACTTAGACAATCGTCATAAGCGATTTCAAAGGTAAGTGATGGGGTGGTGTTTCGGAGCACCTTATATAGATTGGTTGCCGACATTTAAAAGACTTCGGTGAAACAAATTTTAAAGCATATCAATCATAACATATTTTTTTATATATATATAAATTTACAGAACCGCCATTTCCCGACGGACTCAAAGGGCTACTAATTAAAGACGCTCGCATTTAACGTGTGTTTTCAAACTGTTACGTTAACGTAATTACACCGCCACATAGTTGATCACTTATAAACAAAAATAAGGGGATTAGCTAACTCCATCAGAAGTGATTAGCGGGTGATTGATTAACGGGCCATTATCATGTGATGATATAATTACTTCTTAAAAAGTCAAGAACTTTAAAGTCTGTAAATAAATAAATATATAACAGTTAGGGTGTCATGATGGCTGCAGAAGGTTTATAGTTTTGGAGACCATGATTAGACTGCACACTACTGTCGCGCAGGATTGCCCTGAGTCTTTCATTGTCGGGTAATGACAAAATTATATAGGCGTGTTTTCGTCATGTTGTATGTCGCTGTGTCTGCAGAATGTTCCAAAAAAATTTGGAAGATTTGTGAAGTTCGTCTCAATGGTATGATTAGACTGCACGCAAGCGCACAATGGTCTACTTCACGTGCCACATACAGACATACATGATACGCATCCATTCTAAGGTGTTTTCTTTTCTAAATAGCCCTGGGACGGCAAAAGGCTTCAGCGGTTAGCAGATACTGATCACACGGCACTGCAGGATGATCAATATTTACTAGTATCAGTGACACGTACATTTTGAGAACAGCATGCGAAAAATTTGCGAAATGTAGCCTTATTATTTAATATGATCAGCCTCCATCTGTCGTTATGATACCTTCAAATACTTAATAACCTAAAAATCTGTTCATTGTGATCGGAGTCTACGCAGTTTGAAAAAGCCCTCTTTTTTCTGAGCTATTTATATCTGAACGCTGTAATTATTTTATATGATCAGCCTGCAACTGATACCTTCAAAGACCTTTTAATCAATAAAAAGTAGAAGTAAAACAAAGATCAGGAATTGATACAATTAACTTACTCCATCCATAAAAGACACCAAAGGGAAAGAAATACAAACATTAAGCGACCAGACCATAATGGAAACCTAAACAAAGGAAGGCCATATGGACAGTTACTTTCCCACAAAATGGCCATATGGCCATCCAAAATTAAAAGACACAAGTGATACACACAGTAAGTAACAAACAACAACATAAATAAATCGCCACAGAAGAGCCGCCTTGGAACGGTCAGTGGAAGATTTCCACTGGGGGGCTTAAATCGATTTTACGTGGCCACAATCCTCGCCCTTACTTCCGTCGCGATTTAGACAAATAATTTGTTCAGTCCGCATGAAGGCCTCCTAACTCATCAGTGCAACATCTCCGTGAACACAGAAATCAAAGAACCACAGAGGTGAGACAACGGTGAGGACTCGACAGCAAGAAACCACTGAAATGCTGGAGCAAAAGAAAACCAACAGTTAGACTCCGATGAGCCCGACCAGAGACAGAGCATCAGGCACCAACCAACATTATCTCTTTAATTTTCAATAAGCCTTTACGTTGGAGCCGTCATAGAATCTGAGGCCTGACCCACCGGCGTGCAATTAAAGAGGGAAGCAAAGTTGCCAACCGTGATTGGGTTAACTACCATGCATGCAGTCTGTCGTATAATATCCATGTTGTACCCAATCTTTTTATATCGAAGAATGATTTTACGAAATTGGGTGTTGAAGTCATTGCGGTTATATATTTTTTCTGAATTTATATACTAAGTCACCATAAAATTCGGGTTCCGATAGACCTTGTTGCAGAAGAGATTTAAGTCTGTTCATTGTGGTTAGAATCTACACAGTTTGAAAAAGAAAGCAATCTTTTTTCTGACCTATTAAAGTGTTAACGAGCGAAGATAGCAAAAGCACAGGCTCATCTTCGACAAACAAAATATATGTACATACACGCCTACGGAACGATAGAATGCGTAACCATTGGGTAAGAACATGAAGCAATTAGAGCGACATCCGGTGAGGAATTAGATCGCTAAAAAAGGTAAAGAAACTGTGCATTTTCTGTGTTTCATAAGTTATATAATTTTTACGAGGAAGTTATTTAAAAAACGGGGAATTACATTCAGGAGCCCATTGATATCGGCATCTTTGGAGTAAATACCAAATCCCGTACTTCACACATTTTGGCTAAATTTAGTTTCTCCTGCTGAAGGTGAACTCAAGCCTTAGAAAACGAGTGGTTTTTCGAGGTGTTTGTTGCCTTTTATTTATTACTGCGCTTTGCTACAAGTTCAGCGTATTAACATGCACACACAATAAACATATATGGTTATATGTGTTGTGGATATTTTGCTTGTCAATGCAGCACAAGCGAGAAATCACCACAGAAAAGGTCGAAAATGGTTGGTTACGCATTAGATCTATAGAAATGATAACAAAACTTGCAACTATAAAGCGGATCTATTTTCATCTCCACGGCCCCAGAATCACCCGCACCTTGTTCTACGGAACCATTTTTAGCAAACCTAATAAGCAGTGCGCTATTGATTCGATAATGACATAGTATTTTATGGAAACATTTTCAGTCTCCATAATCATAGTACCGAATGATTTTCACTGACTTTTACGCTGTGTTTGTTTTATCAATGGTCCGGTAATTGCCTGAAATGAAATAAAACAGGTTTTGGAGTTTTAATTTCTGCGAAGAACTCCTCATCGATTTCTGCACAGGTCAGTGTCGAGTCGCAGGTCACATTCCTTGCCGTTTCAGGATTTCTGATATTTATCTTTTGCAGGATTTTAGTAGGGGATCTTGATATTGAAAATATATATGAATATATATATATATATATATATATATATATATATATATATATATATATATATATATGAATGAAAACTAACAAAAATGTCCCGAAACAAGATAATTATATGTAAAAAGTAAACAACATTAGCACATGGACTGTTTTATAGTATCTTTATTATTGCCAACCGGTTTCAGATCTTCAGGACAATAATGGCGTCAAACTATCCTTATAAAAATTTAAAAACGTCAATAAAGTATCGTTCTTTGGTCAGCCTAGCTGAAACATCATGTTTATGAAATTTATAAAACGGAAACATTGAAAACTTAGGTTCCGTTTTACAACAATTGTCTATATGTGCGCTTACTGGCATTTGTCTTGTTGATGGATCTCTTATTTGTTGATCATGCACTGTTTTTCTATTTCTTAATTTGTCACCTGTTTGGCCTATGTAATATTCATTACACCCGTTACACACCAATACATACAAAACGTTTTGCACAGTACAATTCATATCTTCTTTTACGTGAAAGGTTTTTTGTTTTAATTGTAAGGATGATCCCTCAATAATATTTTTACATAGGCCGCACCTTGGCTCATTGCATTTGCTAACGCAAGGTTGAGCCCTGTTTTCGCGAAATTCCGAATTTATTAAGATACGGCGTAGATTCGGAAGTTGGCGTTTGCCTTTTATGATTTTTGTGGTTTCCACAATATTTTTCATTCTTTCATCATTATTGAAAATGTTCATATTAGTTTTTAATATGCCAAATACTTCTCTGTTTTTGGGGTTAAATGTGGAAATAAAAGGTGTTATGTTTTCTACTATATCTGTTTGTGTATTTAATAGAGTGTTTCTAGGTATTTGCATGGCCTTAGAAATGCCTGTTTTAATAACATCCCAGGGATATTTTCTGCTTATAAGAATGGTTGCCAGTTCTTGTAGGCGTGTTTTCAGTATGCTTAAATCGGAAACAATAGTGCAAATTCGACGAGCTAGTGTGAATGGTATGTTAGTTTTTGTGGGTTTAGGGTGACAAGATTTGAAATTTAGATATTGTTTTGAGTCTGTGGTCTTAAAATAAATATCAGTTATTATAGAAGTCCCATTTTTAATCACCATCACATCCAGAAATGGAAGTTTTTCAATACTTTGTTGCATTTTAAATTGTATATCTGCATGTAATGTGTATAACACAGTTTTAAAATAGACAAAGTCAGACATAGATCTCTCCCAAAACATGAAACAGTCATCTAAATATCGTTTCCATTCTTTCCTTATATATTTTGCGAAGGTTTCATCCTTTTCCGTCTTAATCTTTTCGTACATTTTTTCTTCCAAAAACCCTAGAACAAGTGTTGCATAGGTAGGGGCAACTTTTGTCCCCATTGCCGTGCCTTTTGTTTGCTTAAAATAATCTTTGTTGAATGAAAAAATGTTGTTTTCTAATATTATTTTTAATGCTTCAATGATAAATGTTTTATTGTAGCGATCTGCTATTAATTCGGGATATTTATCCAACCAAAATGAAATGGCTTCTAAGCCCAAATCATGTGGGATGTTTGAATAGAGACTGACAATGTCAAAAGAAATCAGGCGAGTATTTTCTGACACCTTTTTAGGTATAGAATTGAGAAAGTGTATGTCATCTCTCAGATAGCTTTCTACCTTTGTAAGAAATGGTTTAAGTAAAATATCCAGTAAACTACTGAGATGGCTTGTTTCACAACGTGGTCCAGCCACTATAGGTCTAAACTGTAAGTCATCTGGGTTTAGTTCTTCAATATATTCAGACTTATGTTTGTTGCAAGAATCCTGGATAATTTTACTCTTATGTATTTTTGGTAGACCATAGAAAGTACTAGTCTTACAATCGAATTTGAGTAAAAAATCAATCTCATTCTTTGTTAAAACCTTGTGGTCTTTAGTTAGATTATTTATTTTAGAAAATATTTCCTTCATGTTACTGTCTGGGACTGATTGATAATAATTTTCATCTGTTAAAATTTCTAATATTTTCCCTTTATAAAAATCAGTATTCATAATGACAATGCCACCACCTTTGTCTGCTTCTTTAATAACAATAGAATCATCTTGTGCCAAGGATTTTATAGCATTTCTTTGATCTAGAGTTATATTATGTATAATGTGTTTATTCTCTTTAGAAACCAAGGAACACAATGTTTTTGTCGTTGCGGCATATGTATCTAAAGTTTCATTTCTCCCACTGGGAGGAGTGAAATTTGATTTATTTTTTACGAGTGAGACATTGTTATTCTCTACACCGTTGAAATATTCAAGTAATCTGATTTTCCTTACAAACTCAGTTACATCTTCATTGACTTCGTAGGAATTATTTTTTTCTGGTGTGGGTGTAAATTTGAGACCCATCAACAAGACACTTTTTTCTACTTCATTTAGTTTGCGATTTGACAGGTTGTATATTTTTGTAAATGTTTTACCTGTTTCAGCTAGGTTACCCTCATCTATATTCTGTTTTTCCAATTGCGGTCCGCCGCTAAAAAAGAATTCGGAGTGTCTGGCATTTCGTCTTCATCAATTAACCAGTCTGAATTGTTTGACCTGTTATTGAAATTTCTCCTTCTTCTTCCACTATGGTTGGTCCTTGCATTATTCTGCTGAAGAAGTTGATTTATCACGGATAGAAAATCAAAGCTTCCATTATTTTGTTCGTTTGCAACTCCTAATGGTGTGAAACTGTGTTGCTGTTGTCTGATCTTTCGGCCGTTCGGGGGAGAACCTCTGTTTTGTTGTCCGTTTAGAACGTTTCGTCTGTTGGGAACACCATTGTGTGTGAAATTTCTGTTTGGATGCCTGTTATTCTGCTGTGTTATCGGCGGCAGTGTGGAACCTACGGCTTCGGAATACGTTTTAACGAAATTTTCGTTTTGTTTTCCTTTTTTGAAAAAAGGATTTGAATGTTCGTATATCTTTAAAAAGTCCTCTTCGTATGATTTGAGCCATTTTTCATTGTTTGCCCACCTTTTGTGTGAGATCTCTTCGTTTCTCTGAACATTTACCCGCCATTGTTCGAACAGGAAATCTGCTTTTGGGCCTGAACATTTTGAAGAAATGATGTCTGACATCTCTTTATCGATTTTCCGGTACCGCTCAATACATGCATCTGTTTTTAATTTTTCCATCTCTATTTCAGTTCTAAACTCGTGTAAAATTGCTCTTTCCCTAAGAGCTCTTTGTTCCTCGTTCTCGTTTTTTATTTCAAATTTTTGGATTTTTCTTGGTATCACTAACCCTGGATTAGCGGAGATCCATTTTTCGTGGAAGCCGAGATTACCACTATTTCTCACATATCCCCAATAAGCATCTTTTCTTGCCTTTAGCTTCTTTTCCCATAGTGTCGCAATACTTGATTTCATACGCATCGCATCATCTTCAATACAACTGAGGCTTTCTTCTTCCATTCTTTCTAACGATCTGCTAGTGTTAATGCAGTTAGCATTTGTTTTTCTCCTGATTTCATCTTCAATATATTTCATTACATTCGGCAGTCCCGCAATGGCCGTCTCTGCGTTTCCCGGTGTTATGTTTTGATTTGTCCCTTTCATAACATCGGATAAATCATTTATGGCTTTTAAAATTAAAGAAAGTTTAGTACTTATCTCATCAAGTTGTTTGCTTTCAGCTGGATTGTGTAAAATCGACGATGTAGAATTTGACGGCGAACTTTCGCTGCTACTTTCTTCCCTTTTTGTCCTTTTATTCATTCTACCCATGGCTGCTGTCCTTTGTTCCAGGAAAATATGTATGAAAACTAACAAAAATGTCCCGAAACAAGATAATTATATGTAAAAAGTAAACAACATTAGCACATGGACTGTTTTATAGTATCTTTATTATTGCCAACCGGTTTCAGATCTTCAGGACAATAATGGCGTCAAACTATCTTATAAAAATTTAAAAACGTCAATAAAGTATCGTTCTTTGGTCAGCCTAGCTGAAACATCATGTTTATGAAATTTATAAAACGGAAACATTGAAAACTTAGGTTCCGTTTTACAACAATTGTCTATATGTGCGCTTACTGGCATTTGTCTTGTTGATGGATCTCTTATTTGTTGATCATGCACTGTTTTTCTATTTCTTAATTTGTCACCTGTTTGGCCTATGTAATATTCATTACACCCGTTACACACCAATACATACAAAACGTTTTGCACAGTACAATTCATATCTTCTTTTACGTGAAAGGTTTTTTGTTTTAATTGTAAGGATGATCCCTCAATAATATTTTTACATAGGCCGCACCTTGGCTCATTGCATTTGCTAACGCAAGGTTGAGCCCTGTTTTCGCGAAATTCCGAATTTATTAAGATACGGCGTAGATTCGGAAGTTGGCGTTTGCCTTTTATGATTTTTGTGGTTTCCACAATATTTTTCATTCTTTCATCATTATTGAAAATGTTCATATTAGTTTTTAATATGCCAAATACTTCTCTGTTTTTGGGGTTAAATGTGGAAATAAAAGGTGTTATGTTTTCTACTATATCTGTTTGTGTATTTAATAGAGTGTTTCTAGGTATTTGCATGGCCTTAGAAATGCCTGTTTTAATAACATCCCAGGGATATTTTCTGCTTATAAGAATGGTTGCCAGTTCTTGTAGGCGTGTTTTCAGTATGCTTAAATCGGAAACAATAGTGCAAATTCGACGAGCTAGTGTGAATGGTATGTTAGTTTTTGTGGGTTTAGGGTGACAAGATTTGAAATTTAGATATTGTTTTGAGTCTGTGGTCTTAAAATAAATATCAGTTATTATAGAAGTCCCATTTTTAATCACCATCACATCCAGAAATGGAAGTTTTTCAATACTTTGTTGCATTTTAAATTGTATATCTGCATGTAATGTGTATAACACAGTTTTAAAATAGACAAAGTCAGACATAGATCTCTCCCAAAACATGAAACAGTCATCTAAATATCGTTTCCATTCTTTCCTTATATATTTTGCGAAGGTTTCATCCTTTTCCGTCTTAATCTTTTCGTACATTTTTTCTTCCAAAAACCCTAGAACAAGTGTTGCATAGGTAGGGGCAACTTTTGTCCCCATTGCCGTGCCTTTTGTTTGCTTAAAATAATCTTTGTTGAATGAAAAAATGTTGTTTTCTAATATTATTTTTAATGCTTCAATGATAAATGTTTTATTGTAGCGATCTGCTATTAATTCGGGATATTTATCCAACCAAAATGAAATGGCTTCTAAGCCCAAATCATGTGGGATGTTTGAATAGAGACTGACAATGTCAAAAGAAAAAAAAAATAATATTAGAAAACAACATTTTTTCATTCAACAAAGATTATTTTAAGCAAACAAAAGGCACGGCAATGGGGACAAAAGTTGCCCCTACCTATGCAACACTTGTTCTAGGGTTTTTGGAAGAAAAAATGTACGAAAAGATTAAGACGGAAAAGGATGAAACCTTCGCAAAATATATAAGGAAAGAATGGAAACGATATTTAGATGACTGTTTCATGTTTTGGGAGAGATCTATGTCTGACTTTGTCTATTTTAAAACTGTGTTATACACATTACATGCAGATATACAATTTAAAATGCAACAAAGTATTGAAAAACTTCCATTTCTGGATGTGATGGTGATTAAAAATGGGACTTCTATAATAACTGATATTTATTTTAAGACCACAGACTCAAAACAATATCTAAATTTCAAATCTTGTCACCCTAAACCCACAAAAACTAACATACCATTCACACTAGCTCGTCGAATTTGCACTATTGTTTCCGATTTAAGCATACTGAAAACACGCCTACAAGAACTGGCAACCATTCTTATAAGCAGAAAATATCCCTGGGATGTTATTAAAACAGGCATTTCTAAGGCCATGCAAATACCTAGAAACACTCTATTAAATACACAAACAGATATAGTAGAAAACATAACACCTTTTATTTCCACATTTAACCCCAAAAACAGAGAAGTATTTGGCATATTAAAAACTAATATGAACATTTTCAATAATGATGAAAGAATGAAAAATATTGTGGAAACCACAAAAATCATAAAAGGCAAACGCCAACTTCCGAATCTACGCCGTATCTTAATAAATTCGGAATTTCGCGAAAACAGGGCTCAACCTTGCGTTAGCAAATGCAATGAGCCAAGGTGCGGCCTATGTAAAAATATTATTGAGGGATCATCCTTACAATTAAAACAAAAAACCTTTCACGTAAAAGAAGATATGAATTGTACTGTGCAAAACGTTTTGTATGTATTGGTGTGTAACGGGTGTAATGAATATTACATAGGCCAAACAGGTAACAAATTAAGAAATAGAAAAACAGTGCATGATCAACAAATAAGAGATCCATCAACAAGACAAATGCCAGTAAGCGCACATATAGACAATTGTTGTAAAACGGAACCTAAGTTTTCAATGTTTCCGTTTTATAAATTTCATAAACATGATGTTTCAGCTAGGCTGACCAAAGAACGATACTTTATTGACGTTTTTAAATTTTTATAAGATAGTTTGACGCCATTATTGTCCTGAAGATCTGAAACCGGTTGGCAATAATAAAGATACTATAAAACAGTCCATGTGCTAATGTTGTTTACTTTTTACATATATATATATATATATATATATATATATATATATATATATATATATATATATATATATATATATATATATATATATATATATATATATATATATATATTTTTGTATTGCAGAGCGGTTACTCATGTACCCCTTACGATACCGGAACATGGATACCGGAAATACCGTAGATTAGTATGCGCCCTGAAAAAAAAAAATCTCAAAATGGCGCACGCACGGCAAAATTTTATTCAGTTTTTCTCACGGGACAAGGTTAATGTAAATAACAGAGAAGTTGATGATAGATTTGAACTTATCATGTATCCCTTCTTTTCTCCTCCCATCTGGATCACTATCTATTTAATGTGAATGAAATCTTAACTGTCTGATAGATAGAAGAGTGAAGGCAAGCTGTCAATCCCTGTCATAACAAAAGCAGGAAGTGGAACTCCCAACTTTACTTCCTATTTCGTTTTCTTTTCTTTCTTTCTACTTCTACTGTGATCGGTCACTTCAGACCATTACTCATAGGTGTATATTACATACATACCAGGTTTGCAGGATGAAAGCCTACACAGTAATCATGTTATATTACGGTAGGGTCAGACGTTTAAGACCCTTACTGCAAGAACTGACATTTATATAGAATCCTTCCCCAGAACCATTAGAGATTGGAATGCCCTTCCCGATTTGATTATTTGGACAGCTGAAGGTGCTGATGACTGCGTAACTAAGTTTACCTCTAGTTAGAGCAAGGGACTAACTTCCCATATCACTGGTCCTGGAATATGAATGTCATTTGATGTGTCACCAGTAACAATTCTGATTTCACCTGCACAGGGCATGACTGCCTGAACAGGGGCCTCCAGTTAACGTCCCGATCCGAAAGACGGTGCACTTGATGACATTCATCCCTGCAAATGACATTCATGATGCCAATGTTCGGACACTGAAATCATAATCAGAATTGTTACTGGTGACATGTCAAATGTTGCCCCCGCCCATCAGGGCTTGAAGAAATAGATGGGCTGCATGATGCTTCCACGCAGAGCTGAAACCTACCCGCACACGAGTACTGTTAAACCGCTTAGAGGATGTAAGTCTGCCCAGGCAATGTGGTGCGAGTCGGCACGTCCATGCTAATAAACCCCATTGGTTTCATTGGCGGCAGGGCTTGAGATGTCATTCATCTCAATTTTGGGTAAAAGTCCCACAAAATTGGAAGCAACGTCTCCAAAATTACCTTTACAGTATTGACGGGGACGTAAAACCTCAAATCAAACAAACTAAGAATCCTAAAAATTTGGACACCTTGAGGAGTTGCTATAATTCTCCTAAAATCTTAAGAATTTTGTTTAATGATCCAGCAAGGAGTCTAAAAGGTGTAGATGGAACGGCAAACATTGTATACCCTGATCAGGCTGCTCCTTCAGGAGCAGTCTGATCTGGGTTTGCACTCTTTGCTTAGGCCTGCCTGTCTTAATACTTTGGATCATTACGGTAGTCAGTCTGGTCAGTTGCTCTTTGAAAAGCCCAAACTACAAAAGGCACAGTGCAGACTCTTATCGGATGTGAGGCTGTGCACAGGTAGCACAGGTCAATTTGAAGGTTTTGATGTGTACGTGTATCTGATCAAACTACACATGGGCAGTGTGTTTGTGAATTCGGGTTTAACATTGCTTTCAACAATTTTTCAGTCATATCATGACGGTGTCTGGTTGCGACAGGGAGCTCAATGCTAACTTTTATAGTGCTGCCTCAGTTAGCATGAAAGGTCCGCCTCGCACCATGGTTCCTGGACAGGCTTAGATCCTATTGTTAGGGTAGATGCATACCGGTAGGTTGGTCAGTCTTTGTTGGACACACATGGTTCATTGTTTTGTCATGGACCAGCTCATTTTACCCTTGTCCTGTTTTGTTTGTTTGATTTGAGGTTAAAGTCCCCGACAACACAATTTAGGTAATTTTGGAGATGTTGCTCCGAATTTTGTGGGACTTTTACCAGACATTGAGATGAACAGTCCCTGTCGCCCAATGAAACCAATAGGGTTTATAAGCATGCAGCAATTTTCCTGCGCAGGCTCAAACCTCCTCAGCGGATTGTCAGTACTCAAATGCAGTCGGTATCAGCTCTTTGTGGAAGGATCGTGCAGCCCAATCTATTTCTCCAAGCCCTGGTGGGGGGGGGGGTGGCCTTGTCCTGTTGAATAAATTAATTTATAATAATAATTATCAACCTTATTTATAGAGGATAACACATTTAGTACTTATACTAATTTTCCATGTGGCCCGCTTTTCCTCAGAAGGAACCAGTACTAAGCAATATGGATAAAGTATCTTGCTCAAGGAAACAACACTTGGCTCTTGGGGGGATCGAACTGGCTACTTCTTGATCTCAAATCTTATGCTTTACCACAGCGCTCTACTTTATTTACACATGCCCATGCTTACTATCAGGCAATCAAATTAGTTGCTTTAATGTATTTGTTCAGTTCACAAACTACATGACAAACAGTGTAGATCCTGATCAGAAGCCATCTGATCCAGATCAACTCTGTTTGCAAAGTCAGGGATTGTCGTGAACAGCAGCAAAAGATTTAACACTTGTCCTGCTGAGCCCCGTTATGCCTTATCTTTCAAAAAATGTAGATCCAGATCAGATGACTTCTGAAGAAGCCATCTGATCAGGATCTACATTGTTTGTCATTCAGATTGTGAATTTGTTGCAAAACTTGCATCATGATTGGTTGATAATCAGAAGTGGGTGTGGCAGATTAAAATATTCAGCAGGACAAGGCTTAAGATCATTCATTTTTGTTTCCAGACGTTCCGTCCAAAGAAGAAATTTGATCCAGGGACATTGAAGTTCAACCTTCACAAGCAAGCAAATGCCTCATTGAATTCTGGGATAGATCTTAAAGAAGTAGTAAAGCTTCCTCCGGGAGAAGATTTAAATGACTGGGTCGCAGTTCATGGTAATTCTGTTTATACACCGGCACACGGCAACCTCTTTGTAAAACTTTTGTTGTGGTGTTTGCTAACCCTTTGTATACCAGTAGACTCTTCCATTGCTATATGTTGGACATGTCCATTTGTAATATATTTGTCATATCTAGGAGCAGTCTGATCTTGGTCCACACTGTTTGTCTGTTTGCAATAATATTTTTAAAAAAGTTTTTAATGACATAAGCAGACGACATTTTCAGATGTAGTTTTTCTCTGCGTTTTAAGGGATAATACAGATATACAGATAGCTTAGGTCATCTGCCTACTTTGCCTGGACACATGGGCCCAGTTGTTCAAAGCAGAGTAATTGATAAGGGTTGTATCGTCGTAAATACGACTCTAAAATCGAGCAAATACGACTAGAAATGAAGAAACAGTCATACCAAATACGACCGTCAAATTGGCGTTACGCCAAGGTCGTTCCATTGCAGTCGTATCGGCAATGGAAAAACTAAAACAAAAAATAAACGTGACGCCTGACAAAAACCAATCGAAATCGCGGTAATTTTCGCCGCATCATAGTCTTCAACAAAAACTGTTCGAATCTTCAAGAACGATTCAAAATTCATCCATTCATGAATGATGGCATTTGTTTTAATTACGCTGAAACCCTTCAACCTTACCTTTTGACGATCATAGATTGAGCTTATATTTAATCCGTCTCAAGTTATGACAACTATCAACATAATTAGGAAACCGATTATTGATGCGTGATTAGATAATGGTATTTATTATCTAAGGGAAAGCCGCCTGCATTATTAACTTTTTAACAATGCCTGAAGCATGAACAGTAACTTTATGACAAGTGTGCATAAAAATACGATCCTGAATATTGTTAGGCAACCACATTGACTTCTACAGAGTGTCATCTTCGAGAAAAAAATTGGGTTCGACAGATCTACAGATTCACATTGTCATGTAGTTAGGTTTTAAATATCAAAACAGATGCGCAGACGATTAAAAGTTAAGTTTGTGGAGAACGTGACAAAGTTTCTCTGGAAAAACTCAAGAAAAAAAATCAAATGCATGGCTATTTCTACTTTATTCACAATATTTGCGTTATTTGCTGGCTCCCAGCTTGCACATTGTCAATTATAGAAAAACAGGTAACCAGACCGACCAGACCTTGAAAGGATAGGGGGGTCTGGTTACCTGTACTTCCAACACTTATAATCTTCAGACTAGGAACCAGCAGATAATGCAAATAAGGTGAATACCACAAGCTCAGCAAACCTCCTTGAGCCAAGGTTACTAAAAATAGCTCAATGGCATATTCAGTGTCAGAGAGCTAACTGTGGTGACTCATTCTGCTGGTCAGTGTAGCTTGTGCTAACATTGTCGTCAATGCACGTCTGAGAAAGAACCACCGCTGCACTGCCGTGTTCCGTATACATTTGACCGAAATTATATTTATTGAGTCACAATGGCAGGATTAACCTGTAATACTTGGGTACTCATATATCTAATAATTATTTGTGAATCACAGGTGGTCAGGTCAGCATGCAGTGCATGCTTATTTACCGCTATCTATCAAGTAGCCGATTAAATTAACACCCTAAGATGTCTCGCCGGCATCTTTGAACATTAAGCAGAATGACTGACAGCGCGTCATGAAAGAACGCAAACACAGCAACTGGGACGGACTGTTTAGCTTTCACAGATGCGCTTGCTGATCTGATTCTTCACTGGTCGCACATGTTATTGTATTTTTGCTGGGCGCTGAATTTCTTGCCTTTTACCAATCGCATGCAGTTGCTACAATTAGTGGAGATTTTCCCTCGCCTTTGAACGTGTAGCACTTTAGGCCGCTGCGGACCCAAAACATGGGTTTGAAAACGTTTTGATGACAGTATGAGCTGTGTGACGGCAGAAGACTCCGACCAGCCTGCACAGTCTGATCAAAATGAGCCTTCAATAGCGTCTGGGAAATTCCAAAAACACAGACGAAGAATTCGACAACATTGGCTGGATTTACATTCTTAAGAAGAAAAAGTAATTTCTCATTTTTGCTGTCCGCCAGCTTATTAACATGAAAATGTATATCGGTATGTTACGATGATAGAATATGTGTTTAACGCTTTTTACATATGGCCATTGCATTGTCTGAAATTCCTATAAGTGCACTTAGCAGCCATCCTGTGATGACAGATGAAGATACGACCCTAGTTTCGAATTTAGGAGTACCGATGCTCTCAAAGAATCACAGGATACGCCTATAGTCTTTGGTTGAAGGAGTAACAGTACTCCTCGGGCAAAAGCTTATCAATAACACTGTCAAAGCATCTTTGTTTAACGAGCTCATTAGAAATTGTTAACTGTTCTGGGAAGAACATTAACTTATATATTGATGTTTTTGCTAAAAGAAATGAGAACAGAAACTGCTTACAAACTTTTAGCAAAAATATTAACACATTTGTCATATTAAATGATCAAAGTTTTAACAATATGTTCACTCACAGCATCGTTAGTTTTGAACAGCTGGCCCCAGGATGCAAAAAAATTTATTGAAACCCCTGTTTCACTGTGTTTCACTGTCTAGATATCTTCCACCAGCTTTTACGTCTTACTTTATTTTTCAGTTGTGGATTTCTTCAACAGAATCAATTTGTTATATGGCACTATATGTGAATACTGTACAGAACAGACATGTCCCACAATGTCAGGAGGTCCCAAGTAGGTATAAACCATAACAGGTTTTAAAGTTTAACCTTTTTAGCTCACCTGTCACGTAGTGACAAGGTGAGCTTTTGTGATCACTTTTTGTCCGTCGTGCGTGCGTGCGTCCGTAAACAATTTTAAATAAGTATATCTCTAATACCCCATGGTCAATTTTGATCAAATTTCATGAGAAGCATCATCAGGTAGGGGGAAAGGCTGATTAAGGTTTTTTGGCTGATCAGATTGGAATTCTGGTTGCCATGGCAACATATAGCTCCCATAGACTTACAATGGGAAAAAATTAAAATATCTTCTTCTCTGAAACCACAGGGCCCAGAGCTTAGATATTTAGCATGGATTAACGGCCAGTGGTCACCTACATAATTCCTGCCAATCATGCCCCTGGGTCCCAAATGGGGGACGCCCCGGGGCCCCTTCGCTCCCATAGACTCATAATGGAACAAAAAGCTTCAAAAATCTTCTTCTCCGAAACCACAGGGCCCAGAGCTTAGATAAATAGCATGTAGCAACGGCAAGTGGTCACCTACATAATTCTTGCCAATCATGCCCCTGGGGTCCAAACGGGCCACGCCCCGGGGCCCTTTAGCTCCTATAGACACATAATGGAAAAAAAGCTAAAAAAAATCTTCTTCTCTGAAACCAAAGGGCCCAGAGCTGAGATATTTGGCATGTAGCAACAGCAAGTGGTCACTTACATAATTCCTGCCAATCATGCCCCTGGGGTCCATATTGGCCACACCCCGGGGCCCCTTAGCTCCCATAGACTGATAATGGAAAAAAAGCTTCAAAAATCTTCTTCTCTGAAACCACAGGGCCCAGAGCTTAGATATTTGGCATGTAGCAACGGCCAGTGGTCACCTACATAATTCCTGCCAATCATGTCCCCGGGTTCCAAATGGGTGACGCCCCGGGTCCCCTTTGCCCCCATAGACTCATAATGGAACAAAAAGCTTCAAAAATCTTCTTCTCGGAAACCACAGGGCCCAAAGCTTAGATATTTAGCATGTAGCAACGGCAAGTGGTCACCTACATAATTCCTGCCAATCATGCCCCTGGGGTCCAAACGGGCCACGTCCCGGGGCCCTTTAGCTCCTATAGACTCATAATGGAAAAATGCTTAAAAAATCTTCTTCTCTGAAACCACAGGGCCCAGAGCTGAGGTATTTGGCATGTAGCAATGGCAAGTGGCCACCTACATAAATCCTGCCAATCATGCCCCTAGGGTCCAAATGGGCCAAGCCCTGGGGCCCCTTAGCTCCAATAGACCCATAATGGAAAAAAAAAGCTTCAAAAATCTTCTTCTCTGAAACCACAGGGCCCAGAGTTTAGATATTTAGCATATAGCAACGGCAATTGGTCACCTACATAAATCCTGCCAATCATGCCCCTGGGTTCCAAATGGGCCACGCCCCGGGACCCCTTTGCTCCCATAGACTCATAATGGAAAAAAGCTTAAAAAATCATCTCCTCTGAAACCACAGCGCCCAGAGCTTAGATATTTAGCAGGTAGCAATGGGGAGTGGTCACCTACATAATTCCTGCCAATCATGTCCCTGGGGTCCAAAAGGGCCATGCCCCGTGGCCCCTTAGCTCCTATAGACTCATAATGAAAAAAAAAGCTTCAAAAATCTTCTTCTCTGAAACCACAGGGCCCAGAGCTTAGATATTTAGCATGTAGCAATGGCAAGTGGTCACCTACATAATTCCTGTCAATCATGCCCCTTGGGTCCAAATGGGCCAAGCCCTGGGGCCCCTTAGCTCCCATAGACTCATAATGGAAAAAAGCTTCAAAAATCTTCTTCTCTGAAACCACAGAGCCCGGAGCTTAGATATTTAGCATGTAGCAATGACATGTGGTCACCTACATAAATCTTGCCAATCATACCCCTGGGGTCCAAATGGGCCACACCCTGGGACCCCCTTAGCTCCAATAGACTCATAAAGGAAAAAAACTTAAAAAAATCTTCTTCTCTGAAACCACAGCACCCAGAGCTTAGATATTTAGCATGTAGCAACGACAAGTAGTCACCTTCATATTTCCTGCTAATCATGCCCCTGGGGTCCAAATGGGCCAGGCCCTGGGGCCCCTTAGCTCCCAATAGACTCATAATGGAAAAAAGCTTCAAAAATCTTCTTCTCAGAAACTGTGAAGCACATAACTTAGATATTTAGTATCTAGCAACATATTAATAGCCAGCTACATTAATCCTGCTGACCCTGCCCCTGGGGTCAAAGTTGGCCTCACCCGAACTCATCACCTCCAATAGACTTATAATGGAAAAAAACTTAAAAAATCTTCTTCTCTGAAACCATAAGGCCCAGAGCTTAGATTTTTAGTATGTAGCAACGTCAAGTGACCATGGCCCCTACATAAATCCTGCCAGTTATGCCCCTGGGATCCAAATTGGCCCCACCCCAGGGCTCTTTAGCTTCCATAGACTTACAATTGGAGAAACTTCAAAAATCTTCTTCTCTGAAACACAGGGCCCTTATAATGAAAAAAAAAAAAAAAAAAAAAAGAAAAAAATTAAAATGGGGAAAAAAAAAATCTTCAAAAATCTTTTTCTGAAACCATAAGTCCCAGAGCTTAGGTATTTAGCATGTAGCAATGTCGAGTGGTCGCCTACATGAATCCTGCCAATCATGCCACTGGGGTCCAAATCCTGGGGCCCCTAAACTCCAACATCTTCTTTGAAACCATGAAGTACAGACCTTAGATATTTAGTATATAGCAACACAAAATGGTCGCCTACATAAATCCTGCCAACTGTGCCCTTTGGGTGAAAATTGGTCAAGCCCCAGGGCTCATTAGCTCCTATAGACTTATACTGGAAAAAACTTAAAAAAGTCTTTTTCTCCAAAACCATAAGGCACAGATTTTGTTTGATTTGAGGTTTTACATCCCCGTAAACACTGTATAGTTCATTTTGGAGATGCCTCTTCCAATTTTGTGGGACTTTTACCAGACATTGAGATAAAATTACATCTCAAGCCCTGTCGCCCAATGAAACCAGCAGGGTTTATAAGCATGGACACCGCTTTGCCTGAGCTTAGATATTTAGTATGTAGCAATGTCAAGTGGTCTCCTACACTAATGATTTTCTGGTACACAGGTGAGCGATATAGGGCCATTGGGCCCTCTTGTTTCATGTAAACATACATATTTAGGCTTTCTCAAAGGCACGAAAATCTTTATACGACATTTCATGTTGAAAGAAACAGAAGTTCCCAGGGAAAAACCACCAACCTTTTACAGCAGATGTCTACCCTGTCATATGTTTGTGCCAGGAATTTGACCTTACCTCAGGGATGAGAATTTTCCTCTTTTCAGAGGATTTCCTCTTTTTTTTTGGTTGAAATTTATACTGAATTAAAAAATATCAGTCTTGCTCTTTTAAGGCCAAATACAGTCGAACTTCAATGGCTCGAACACCTTTGGTACCTCAAAAATCTGTTCGAGACAGGGGTAGTTCAAGCCACTGAGGTTACTGTCAGGAGGCATAACGAGATACTTTTAGACATCTTTTCGGTGTTCTATAATGAAAATATATGCTGTGTGTACACAAAGCATACATTTGCAAGATAGAAGACTAAAATATCCTTAATTATCCCCCACTATTTCTTATGTAGAGGATTTCGCTAGGGGCTCAAGAATGGGTTTGACACATCCATGGTAAACGAGCCATCGGTGTTCGAGCCATCGAAGTTCTACTGTATGATGTATTTTGAATGTGGTATAGGCATTTTCTCTCATTTGAATGGATTTCCTCTCTTTTGTACATTCTCTGTTCTCATCCCTGTTACCTGCAGCTGTGAAAAGCAAGGGGCACTATATACCCCAACACAATATTCTAGGCCCCATAGCATGCTCCCATTGTTTTCATTTCAATGAAGAAGAAAAAACAAACCAAAAAATAAATTAATAAAAACATTTTTTGCAATATTTAGTAAGTGAGAGAATGTTTCTGACTGATGGGTTGTGTACTCTTGAAGGAAAGAATTTTCTCCCTAGGAGAAACATGGAAACATTTCACATTGTATTCTCTGCCATTTTTTGCACAAAGACAACTTTTCGTGACTAAATGGCCCTTCTGCAATCCAAGCCACTCTTAAAATGTTTTCTTTTCTTAAAGGAAAGAATTTGCTCCTTGCTCTTAAAGGAAAGAATTTGCACCACTTAAAGAGTAGATCCCCTTTGAGAAGGAGTGCAGATATATTTATAAGAGTTTTCTGCCCTGAAAGTATATTCATTCCCCTTAGGGAGAATAGGAACACCTTCAGGAGAGGCAACTCCTGCAAAAGTATTTTTGTCTCGCAGGTCAATAAGGGTCTACTCTTAACGGAAAGAATTTGCTCCTTTCGGTTAAGAGAAGACCCCGTTTTCAGAGGGACATGACTTATAGAAAAGCAAACAGGAAGTTCCAAAAATTGTCTCCCTTTGAAAAAATGGCGGAAAATCTTGAAAGGGCCAAAAATCAGGCCTCACCCCCAATAATCCTTGTTAGGCCACACCCCTTATATGAAGCTATTCCCTATGTTGTTTTTATTGTCGTGCCTGCTATTAGCATGGCGCGATATAGGCGCCCGGTTTTCCGTTTGTCAAGGCGTCAACATTTGCGACCACCCTAGCGTTCACCCTGAGGTTCAAGTTTATTTCTCAAGAACTATAAGAGCTTCATTAATGATACTTGGTACAAACTTGTATCTGGGGATGACAACTTACATGCAAGCATCCATATTTGACCTTGACCTACACTTCAAGGTTCACTGACTTTGTAAAATATTGGGACCACCCTAGCGTTCACCCTGAGGTTCAAGTTTATTTCTTAAGAACTATAAGAGCATTAATGATACTTGGTACAAGCTTGTATCTGGGGATGACAACTTACATGCAAGCATCCATATTTGACCTTGACCTATATTTCATTGTTCACTGACTTGGTAAAATATTGTGACCACCCTAGCGTTCACCCTAATGGTCAAGTTTATTTCTCAAGAACTATAGGAGCTACATTAATGATACTTGGTACAAGCTTGCATTTAAGAATGGAAACTTTTGTGCAAGCATCTATGTTTGACCTTGACCTACATATCATGGTTGGGAGACTTTGCGCCCCCACAGGCGCGACATAGCCTTCGGCGGAATTCTTGTTTAATCAGCCCCCGCCCATCGGGGCTTGAAGAAATATATGGACTGCATGATGCTTCCACGCAGAGCTGAATCCGACCAAACACGAGTACTGGTAAATCGCTTGGGAGGATCGAAGCCTGCCCAAGCAAAGCGGTGTGAGTGTCAGACCATCCATGCTTATAAACCCTATTGGTTTCATTGGGCGACAGGGCATGAGATGTCATTTCATCTCAATTTCGGGTAAAAGTCCCACAAAATTGGAAGCAACGTCTCCAAAATGACCTTTACAGTGTTAACAGGGACATTAAACTGCAAGTCAAACAATCAAAGCATTACTCGGTTACTCCTCTTGGGATTAATGAAATTATATTGTCATGTCTTGGTTATCTTTTCAGATATGAGTATCATTGGCAGGACGGGAACCACTACAAGAAACCAACACAGTTACCTGCCCCGCAGTATATCACATTACTAATGGAGTGGGTGGAGTCACAGATAAATGATGAAAATATATTTCCTGTGAAAGTTGGTAAGTAATACCGCTATAAACATATCTGACATCTTTAAAGTCTTACTCAACTTTTTGTTTCAGAGGTAGTTACATTTAACAAGAGACACACTAGCCCTTAACCCTTATCCTGCTGAATATTCAATTTAGCCACACCCATGTCTGACTTTGAACCAATCAGATTTCTTGATGTAATTTATTCTTACAGATTCATAAACTGCATGACAAACAGTGTAGATCCTGATCAGATGGCTTCTTTAGAAGCCATCTGATCTGGATCTACACTGTTTGCAAAGATAGGGGTTGTCATGAACAGCAAGATAAAGGTTAAGACTCCAAGCACGTCAATTTTTGTCTGCTTAGTTGTCTGCTGGAAATTGTTGTGAACCGTACGACCCCAGACATGCAAAATTGGGTTTGAAATATTTGCAAGAGCTTGCCAAGAAGATGCAGTAGATGACATAAAAAGGCTGAAGCAGTTTTTCTTGGCATCTTTAAAAGGGTTAATTTGTAATACATGTAATTTATTGCAATTTGTGAGCCTCAAAATGGATTGAGACATTGTTAAACGGCAACTCATCAATTCCTTTGTTAAAGTTATCAAGCATTAAGGGGATTGAGTACTTTTCCAGGGGAGGCATTCTTTCAAAAAGACCCCCGCCCGTCGGGGCTTGAAGAAAAAGATGGGCTGGATGATGCTTCCACGCAGAGCTGAAACCGACCAGCACACAGTAACTGGTAAACCTCTTAGAGTATCTAAGCCTGCCCAGGCAAAGCCGTGCGAATCGGCCCGTCCATGCTAATAAACCCTATTGGTTCCATTGGATGGCAGGGCTTGAGATGTCATTTCATCTCAAGGTTGGGTAAAAGTCCCACAAAATTGGAAGCAACATCTCCAAAATGACCTTTACAGTGTTGACGGCGACATTAAACTTCAAGTCAAACAAACAAACATTCTTTCAAAAATAATATTTTCTTTTGTCAATACATATCTACTCTTTAAAGGTAGAAATGGCTCTTAAATGAAAGGCCGACATGGGTAGCTCAGTTGTATACATGTCTGACTGGTGATTAGGAGGTCATAGGTAATATACCAGTCGGGTTGGCAACATTCTTCTGTGAAGCCTATTCTATGGCCTCTTCCCCTTTCACTGAATTCAAGAAGGACCATTGTTGGTTTCTGATGAAAGAAGGGCACATTGCTGGTTATATGCTGATGTATAAGCCTGTCCAGGAAAAGTGTTGTTTCATCAACTGACCAGCTTGGCATGACCTTTGTTGTGTTGAATAGGCCTTTAGCTCCATTATGAAAGACATAGCATACCCTGCACATCGGGGCTTGAAGAAATAGACGGACTGCATGATGCTTCCACGCAGAGCTGAAACCTACCGCACATGAGGACTGGTAAACCACTTAGAGGATCTAAGCCAGCCCAGGCAAAGCGGTCCGAGTCGGACCGTCCATGCTTATAAGCCCTATTGGTTTCATTGGGCTACAGGGCTTGAGATGTCATTTCATCTCAGTGTCGGGTAAAAGTCCCACAAAATTGGAAGCAACGTCTCCAAAATGACCTATACAGTGTTGACAGGGACGTTAAATCTCAAATCAAACAAACAAACAAACAAATGAAAGACATAGCAACCCATAAGGTGCGTATTTTGTGATTATTGAAGGATAGTTTTCCTTATTTCTTCATATAAACCTATGGTGTGGGTATTCATTAGAACTGCTTCGTGGAGGCGGTTCTAATAAAAACCCACAACATAGGTTTTTATGGAGAATTGACAAAAACTAACCTTCAGCTATCACAAATACCAACCTGCTATGGAAAGAATATAGTGTACTTGGCTCTACTCATAAAAAGGAAGAATTTGCTTCTTTGGGGGCTTTGAGAGTGGACCCCATGTTTTGGGACGATCTCGATTCAGGTAGTTTTGAGTGTGAGTGTTTGAATTTTACGTCCCACCAACAGCTAAGGTCATACAGAGACGGCCAGGGCTTTTCCCATTCTATTTTTAGAACTGGAAGTATGTCACGAAAAAAGCTCCTACAAGGTACACTCTAGTCAAGTTTATAGTAAACTATTGATTATTCTCCAAGGAGGTCCCTTACCTGTTGAAGACAGGACTTCTCTTCAGTCAGCACTGAGGGCTATATAATATTATGTAATGCAATGATGGTCCGCAATAATCAATAATAAATGCCTTTAAAGGCATTTATTCTTATTTCATTGGATAATATTATGTAGCCCTCAGCGCTGACTGAAGAGAAGTCCTCTCTCTTCAACAGGTAAGAGGCCTCCATGGGGAAAATCAATAGTTTACTATCTGTTGCCTAGTGTGATTTTCCCTTTAAGCACCTCAGTCAGAGGATTCAACAACAGCTTCTAATCACCCTAGTGAGGGATGCCTTTTATCTGTAGACAGTATACTACAAGAGGCAATAAAACATATGCATGTATGAATACGCGGTGTGTGCTACTGTAACTGCCTTTAAGAAGCTTTTACTTATTCTTTTTTCAGGTGTACCTTTTCCGAGGGATTTTATAAAGACAACAGTAAAGAAGATTTTAACCAGATTGTTTCGAGTTTTTGTTCATGTTTATATCCATCATTTTGATAAATTGGTCGCTATTGGGGCTGTAAGTACATTTTACTGTCTAATATACGAGATCAGTGTCTAGATAGTGCTGTGTTATGTCAGTCGCCTGTCACTGTGGCCTTGGTTAATTTTCTGGCATTGATTTGTGGCAGGGCTGTTGTCTGTGGTCTATACTGGGTGCTGAGGGCTTTAGATAAATTTTTTTCCCAAAAAGTACAGTTACAGTACTCGCTCATTTTGAAGAAAAAGGGGAAACGAGAAATTTTAAGTACTGATACAGGAACCAAAAAAGCTTCATTTTTCAGTATCAACGCATTGTTTCATTGGGGTAATTTGTGGCCAGGCTTACTGCTTGTTTTGTAACAGACTGTTACTTATTAAACATAGCTCAAGATAAGGCGGTTTTTTCATCATAAAAGTACTGATAATTTTCTTATTTCTGCACGAAAACGTATGTTGTGGGTACTCATTAGAAGCGCCTCGATGAGGCGCTTCTAATAAGTACCCACAACATATGTTTACATGCAGAAATAAGAAAAATAATATTTGGATACCCTCTCTTACCTGTAGCTATGACTGACATAGTCATTTGAATAAGAGTGAGTGTTTGAGTTTTACGTACCACCAACAGCTAAGGTCATACGGAGACGGGACCTCGGTTTAAAGACTCATCCGAAAGTCTGGAGAAGCCAGGGATCGATCCTGCGACCCCTGGTTTACAAGGCGAGTAGCTTAACCACTACACCACTATATTTGAATAAGAAAGCCATACATAAAAATGAACAGCCTCTTCCAAGCACATTTTGGGGTTATTCTCTTGGAGGATAGCAGGGTTTTATTGTCTGAATTTTGTGGTCAAATAGGTTTGGAAGTGAAAAATAAAGTAATTAAAAGTATAGTTTCACTTTTTTGCCCACGGCCCCGTCCATGCTTATAAACCCTATTGGTTCCATTGGGTGGCAGGGCTTGAGATGTCATTTCATCTCACTGTCGGGTAAAAGTCCCACAAAATTGGAAGCAACATCTCCAAAATGACCTTTACAGTGTTGACGGGAACGTTAAACCTCAAATTAAACAAACAAACAAAACTTTATTGCCTAAAATACTGTGTGATGTCTTACACATACCACTTTGCCATGCCATTTAAAGCAATACTCTGTCTGCCAATGTACCTAATTCATCTAGCTGCTGAACAATCATATGAACCTGAAAGGTGGAAAATTCTGTAGACTTTGGCAGATAAACTCTAATGAAGTTGTTTCCAGCCCTTCTCCTTGCAGGCCGTTTCGGAGATCATGCTTTCTGGAGCTTCTTTCTGTGTTGAATTTGTCGTAACAATTCTAATCCAGATGGTTTACACCCTTTTCTAGAGTCCAATTAAAGACAAGACAACAAGGATTACGCCGTTTTCTGATGATTAAACCAATCGGCTTACGCTGCATCGGAAATATTTTTCAGTACGGTTCACTCATTGACCAATACAAAGGGACTCTACTCATTTCATTTGGCTATCCTTTACGGCATCCCGACATTGTATAAAAACCTTACGCTTTCAAAAAATATTAAATACATAATGCTAATTCTGTTTTTCATACCTGATACAAGCCAGATTTGTAAAAGTCCCTCAAAATTGGAAGCAGCGTCTCCAAAATGACCTTTACAGTGTTGACGGGGACGTTAAACCTCAAATCAAACAAACAAAGGCCAGATTTGAAAAAATGGCATATCCTGCCAAATTTTTTCTTAATTTATGCAGTATGCAGCCTTATCTAAAGCCCTCGGAGCTCTGTTTTTTTTTCACCACATATAACCACAATATGCCAACACACATGATTTCTGAAGCTGAAGAACATATTTAGAGCTTGCTGTATAATCCAAGAAGTACTAGACCATATCCTCTTTATAAAACTATCGTTTGAGTCCAAAGTGGAAACCATGTAAGACCATAAAAATCCTAAAAACCAGGCCTCATATTTTTCATGCATTTGCAGGATTTCAGGCTTTTAAAGCTTGAATTTTTTCTTGATTTCAGGCTTTAAGATTCTGATTTTTAGCGTATATAGTCTGTTTAAAAAACTATT
Organism: Lucinisca nassula; assembly: GCA_963580285.1. NCBI lineage: Eukaryota > Metazoa > Mollusca > Bivalvia > Lucinida > Lucinidae > Lucinisca > Lucinisca nassula. Next base: position 49,714,770 of record OY757021.1, read on the forward strand.
TAACTCTTATTTCTGACTATAAGTCAACCAAATTACTTGATATTTTCACAAACTCCATTACAAACAGTGTAGATCCTGATCAGATGGCTTCTTCAGAAGCCATCTGATCAGGATCTACACTGTTTGTAAAGGTAATGTAGTTGTGTCTTGTTCAGCAGGATAAGGGTTGAAGCTGCAAAATTGGGCCTTTCAGGCATGGAAAAGCGTGGTCAGTATGAGGCCTGAAAAATTCGGACACCTTGAGAACTTGGCTGTAATTCTAAAGTTTTAATAAATTTGTAACTTGTTAGATGATCCAGCAAGGAGTCCAAAAAGTGTGGACAGAATGGCAAACAGTGTAGACTGTGATCAGACTGCTCCTTCAGTTTGCTCATATTATACAGAAAAATGAATATTTAAGGAGAGTTTACTGTATAATCATTACATTTTAGGATCCATCTTTGAACCATGTTATGTACTCTACAACCTCTTTATAACACTGTTAAAGGGGTCCAAACCAGAAACTGTGTTAGATAAACAACCGTGTTATATCCAAACAAAAATGTATAGATTATACAGAAAAATGACCGTTTATGGTCATTTTTTAGCTCTGACACCTGTCACGTAGTGACAAGGTGAGCTTTTGGGATCACTTTTTGTCCGTCGTGGGTCCGTGTGTGCATCCGTAAACTTTTCTTCAAACGACATCTCCTCCTAAACCACTGATCGGATTTTGACAAAACTTCACAGGAATGATCCTTAGGTGGTCCCCTTTCAAAGTTGTTCAAATGGTTCCAGTCTGTTGCACATATAGGTCACAGTAGCCAAAAATAGATTTTTTTCACAGAAAACTTAAAAAATCTTCTTCTCTGAAACCGCAAGGCCCAGATCTTTGATATTTGGTATGAAGCTTCATCTAGTGGACCCCTACCAAGATTGTTCAAATTATAGTGCTGGGGCCAAAAATGCCCCCGCACCAGGGCCTTTCGGTTTTACATGGGCTTATATAGGGAAAATCTTTAAAAATCTTCTTCTCTGAAACTGCAAGGCCCAGGTCTTTGATATTTGGTATGAAGCTTCATCTAGTGGACCCCTACCAAGAGTGTTCAAATTATAGTGCTGGAGCTAAAAATGCCCCCGCACGGGGGCCCTTTGGTTTTACATGGGCTTATATAGGGAAAATCTTGAAAAATCTTCTTCTCTGAAACCGCAAGGCCCAGGTCTTTGATATTTGGTATGAAGCTTCATCTAGTGGACCCCTACCAAGATTGTTCAAATTATAGTGCTGGGGCCAAAAATGCCCCTGCACCGGGGCCCTTTGGTTTTACATGGGCTTATAAAGGTAAAATCTTTAAAATTTTAATCTTCCTCTCTGAAACCACAAGGCCCAGGTCTTTGAAATTGGTATGAAGCTTCATCTAGTGGACCCCTACCAAGATTGTTCAAATTATAGTGCTGGGGCCAAAAATGCCCCCGCACCGGGATCCTTTGGTTTTACATGGGCTTATATAGGGAAAATCTTTAAAAATCTTCTTCTCTGAAACCGCAAGGCCCAGGTCTTTGATATTTGGTATGAAGCTTCATCTAGTGGACCCCTACCAAGATTGTTCAAATTATAGTGCTGGGGCCAAAAATGCCCCCGCACCGAGGCCCTTTGGTTTTACATAGACTAATATAGGGAAAATCTTTAAAAATCTTCTTCTCTGAAACCGCAAGGCCCAGGTCTTTGATATTTGGTATGAAGCTTCATCTAGTGGACCCCTACCAAGATTGTTCAAATTATAGCCCTGGGGCCAAAAATACCCCCACGCCTGGGCCCTTTGGTTTTACATAGACTTATATAGGGAAAATATTGAAAAATCTTCTTCTCTGAAACCACAAGGCTTAGGTCTTCGATATTTGTTATGAAGCTTCAGCTAGTGGACCTCTATAAAGATTGTTTAAATTATAGCGCTGAGACCAAAAATGCCCCCGCCATGTGGCCCTTTGGTTTTACATAGACTTATATAGGGAAAATCTTTAAAAATCATCTTTGAAACATAAGGCTTAGGTCTTTTATATTTGTTATGAAGCTTCAGCTAGTGGACCTCTACCAAGATTGTTCAAATTATAGCCATGGGGCCGAAAAATGCCCCCGCTCCGGGGTCCTTTGGTTTTACATAGACTTATATTAGGGAAAATCTTGTTTTACATAGACTTCTATATACAGGGTAAACCTTTAAAATCTTGTTCTTTGAAACCACAAAGCCCAGGTCTTTCATATTCGATATGAAGCTTCATCTTGTGGACCTCTACCAAGATTGTTCAAATTATAGCCCTGTGGCCAAAAATGACCCTGCCAGGGGCCCACTTGTTATACATTGGATCAGGTGAGCGAACCAGGGCCCTCTGGGCCCTCTTGTTTTTTATGCCCCAGCCATTTGAAGAATGGTGGAAAGGCAATATAGCGTTGCCCCTGTCCGTCCATCCGTCTGTCTGTCCGGGCAAACATGTCAGGTTAGGGGCTAGTGTCCGGATTGGAAAACAATAGAAAATGATTGAAAATGATTGGTAAATAATAGATTTATTCCATAAATAAAAGGTTTAGGAGGTTAGTCCCTAAACCAAACAAAAGAAAATAACAAAAGAAATAGCCCTTGAATCGACATGTTGGAACGGACGTTCGTCCGTCCATCCGTCTGTGCGTGCGCCCGAAACTTAAACGCAGTCAGTAACTTCCTTATTTATTGATGGATTTTAACCATCATGAGATGATGTGTCGCGTGCAAAACCCAGGTCCGTACCTCCAAGGTCATACTTAGAGTTCAAAGGTAAAAAAAAGGGTCCGAAACTTAAACGCAGTCAATAACTTTCTTATTTCTGGATGGATTTTGTAAATTACTTTGTAGAAATGTTAACCATCATGAGCCGATGCGTCATGTGCAAAATCCAGGTCCGTACCTCCAAGGTCAAGGTCATACTTGGAGGTCAAAGGTCAAAAAAAGGGTCCTAAACTTAAAGTCAGTCAAGTCAATAACTTACTTATTTCTGTATGGATTTAGACATTACTTTGAAGAAATGTTAACCATCATGAGACGATGTGTCACGTGCAAACCCAGATCCGTACATCCAAGGTCATGGTCATACTTAGAGGTCAAAGATGAAAAAAATGGTCTGAAACTTAAACACAGTCAAAACTTTCTTATCTCTGGATGGATTTTGAAATTACTTGGCGGAAATGTTGGCCATCAATAGACAATCTGCCTCACACAAAACCAAGGTCCTTACCTCCAAGGTCAAGGTCATACTTCTGAGCATCAAATTTGATAAAAGGGTCCAAAACTTAAACACGGTCAATAACTTTCTATGGATGAATACGAACATAGACATATTTTCAGGCGGGGGCATCCGTGTCCTATGGACGCATTTCTAGTTTTCTATATAATCTATACATTTCTGGGATCCATCTTGAAACCATGTTATCTCCAAACTGTGTTATAACAAACCGTGTTATAATGAGGTTGTGGTGTATGTCTAAATGAACCTTGATATAATGATGAAAGGGTGAGCTTTAACTTTTAACGGGAATTGATATACCTGGTACGTTTTTCGACCATTTTTTACAAGGGAGATAACTGTTGGTACTCCTGGTACACTCTCTATAAACTCAACTCTGTGAAAAGCCATGTTAACAAGTTCATTTCGCAATAGAGGAACTTCGGTTTAGAGGGATATATATTGTTTTTCTTATTTCTGTTTCAAGACATGTTGGCACTGTTTATAACCACCTCAGTTAACCGTGGTTCTCTCCAATATGATTGGACAATGGTGAAGTTATGACCTCAACAGTGCTCTTCCGCTGTTACAGTCGAACTTCAGTGGCTCGAACACCTTTGGGACCTCGAAAATCTGTTCGAGACTGGGGTAGTTCGAGCCACTGAGGTTACTGTCAGGAGGCATAACGAGATACTTTTAGACATCTTTTTGGTGTTCTATAATGAAAATGTATGCTGTGTGTACTCATTAGAATCGCCTCATCGGGGCGATTCCAATGAGTACACACAGCATACATTTGCAAGGTAAAAAAAAATATCCTAAATTTTATCCTCCCTATTTCTTATGTAGAGAAATTCCTTAGGGACTCAAGAACGGGTTCGACTCAGCCATGGTAAATGAGCCATCGGTGTTCAAGTCATCAAAGTTCTACTGTACTCGGAAAAAACTGCATGAAATTCTTTTCTTGTTTCAATTTTAACCCCCAAAACAGAATTTTTCGTCACATAGTTGATGGAAAGTAATGTAAATGTTAGTAATAAAGTTAACTTATTTAACATTCATTGAAGTTTTTGGTTTGCCTGGGCAGGCTTAGATCATCTAAGCAGTTTACCAGTACTTGTGTGCATGTTGGTTTCAGCTCCGCTTGAAAGCATCATGCAGCCCATCTATTTCTTTAAGCCCCGATGGACATTCATTGAAGTATGAATAGCATTGGTCCAAAGCAGAGTAAGTGAGCCCCTTCAGGGGTAAGTGAACCCCTTCAGGGTTCACTTAATTGAAAGGTTTTACTTAACCCTTGACCTGCTGAATATTTATATATGCCAAACCCGCTACATTATCAACCAATCAGATTACTTGATGCAAATTATTGCAACAAATTCACAATCTGAATGGCAAACAATGTAGATCCTGATCAGATGGCTTCATCATTGTTTGGAAAATAAGGCATAACCGGGCTCAGCTGGACAAGGGTTAATATTTGCTCGGGACCTCATGTTATATATACTTCAGTGAAGGTTAGAAAACAACAATCATGTCTTATGGGGAATGGGAACACCTTCAGGGGAGGCAACACGTTCAAAAGTATTTTTGTCTCCCATGTCAATAGAGGTCAACCCTTAAAGGAAAGAATTTGCTCCTCAGGAGCAAATTCTTTCCTTTAAGAGTAGACCCCTTTTTCCAGGGGGCAGACTTTATAGAAAAGCGAACAGAAAGTCCCAAAAGTTGCCTCCCTTTTGGAAATGGCGGAAAAATCTGCAAGGTGTATCTATTCCCCAAAGTGAAGAACGTAAGTCAAAGAATGCTAACAAAGCAATACGTAAGGTTGATATTTTGTGATAACTGAAGGATAGTTTTCGTCAATTCTCCATAAAGACCTATGTTGTTGTATTCATTAGAACCGCCTCGATGAGGCGGTTCTAATGAATACCCACAACATAGGTTTATATGCAGAAATAAGAAAATTTATCCTTCATTAACCCTTTTTGTACCAAATAGAATCTTCCTCCATATATATTGCAGGAGTCCATTTCAAAATTTAGGGGTGTCAGGTTGTGTTTTCTTCAAAATTTGTCTGGAAATAGCTGAATTTCTCGCAAAGAGTGTAGGCCCTGATCAGACGCCGCGTTCTGCGGCGTCTGATCTGGACCTGCACTCTTTGCCAACTACCCATTTAGGGGTTTCCGGTACTAAATGGGTTAATCACAAAATATGCACCTTAGCTGTTGCTATGATGCTATTAGGACCTTTTTAGGTCATAGGTCAGCCTAATTACACAGCTTCCAGAGAGATGAATCCCTCAAAAATTCCCTCATAACATGACAAAACTACATTCTAACACTGGCTGCCTATATAGCCAATGGTTATATCAGGTGATATACTGAGTGACGAATCACTAGGCGAAAAAGTGTGACACAAAGAGCCGCCATTTTCTGACATTTTGGGACGTCATCAATTGTTTCCTTGACTTTAGACGGAGAACATCTTTTTTCACGAATAAATTATGTTACAAAAACGGGAACTGCATATGTTACAGTCAAATATGTTGGCAGGATTTCTTCAAACAATGGCAGAATGTTGAGAGAATATGAAGGAAACAACAACATTTAGTCGATATTCAATGTGTTAGAATCAAAATAGATCAGCTTTATTGCATGATTTGTTGAGTAATATCTCACAGTTTGTCGGTCAATGATAAGTAGATAAATCACTCGTGCAAAGTGCTCGCAGTTTGATCTACCTTGCAACTGACCTCCAAACAGTGATATATTACACAACAAATCACTGCTAGAGCTGATCTCTTTCTTAACTCTTCTCTTGCTGAATATTAAGTTTAGCCACACCCATTTCTAACTTTGAACCAATCAGATTACTTGATGTAATTTATTCCTACAAAATCATAAACTGAATGTCAAACAGTGTAGATCCTGATCAGAGAAGCCATCTGATCTGGATCTACACTGTTTGCAAAGAAAAGGGTTGTCATGAACAGCAGGATAAGAGTTAAATAAGACCAGTGAAACTCGCGAGGACTCGCATCAACCTGCACATCCATTCGGTATGTTTGTTTGTTTGTTTGATTTGAGGTTTAACGTCCCCATCAACACTGTAAATGTCATTTTGGAGATGTTGCTTATAATTTTGTGGGACTTTTACCCGACATTGAGATGAAATGACATCTCAAGCCCTGCTGCCCAATGAAACCAATAGGGTTTATAAGCATGGACAGGCCGACTCGCACCGCTTTTTCTGGGCAGGCTTAGATCCTCTAAGCGGTTTACCAGTACTCGTGTGCAGGTTGGTTTCAGCTCTGCGTGGAAGCATCATGCAGCTCATCTATTTCTTCAAGCCCCGATAGGCGAGGGCCACCATTTAGTATGACAATGTGTTTTTGTTCATCTCTCTGGATAGTTCAGTCTGTGGAAGGTTCACGCGACCAGCAAAGACTGATCAGACTTTACGGACGTACTTGCTGATCTGAGTTGTCGCTGGCGACATAAGTCCTACTGTATATTTTGACATGTGCTGGCATTAATAATTTAATATAGGTCAGATCATATGGCGTTATGCATTGCTTTATTTAAAAATGTACTTAATGATGCTAGTACCCTGCACTGTGACGGCAAAACTAGTACCATTTAAACATTTTAATGGTTGGTTGATTTGAGGTTTAACGTCCCCATCAACACTGTAAAGGTCATTTTGGAGACATTGCTTCCAATTTTGTGGGACTTTTACCTGACATTGAGATGAAATGACAATGTCGGGTAAAAGTCCCACAAAATTGGAAGCAACGTCTCCAAAATGACCTTTACAGTCAGTTGAAAGTTGTATATTCATAGTATTGAAGACAGAATTCTTTTGGTCTGAAATGGACAAGATTGTATGTAAATATACATGTATGCAGTATTCCTCTGTCTCCCTGGGGCCAGTTTTTCAAAACTAACGTTGTTTTTAGTTAACATATTGTTAAAACTTTGATCATTTAATATGGCAAATATGCTAGCTAATATTTTTGCTGAAAAAAAATTGAGTGAGTGAATGTTCGAGTTTTACGTCCCACCAACAGCTGAAGTCATACAGAGACTGAACCTCAGTTTAAAGACTCATCCGAAAGTCTGGAGAAGCCCGAGATAGATCCTGCCACCCCAGGTTTACAAGGCGAGTAGCATAACCACTACACCATGGAGGCTTCTGAAAAAAATGTGAGCAGCTTCTGCTCTTTTTTTTCAGCAAAAATACCAAAGTTTTAGATATTGTACTTGCTAGAACAGTAAACAATATGACCACTAACGAGCTCGTTAACCCTTTTTGTAACAGAAACCCAAAAAGGGGTAATTGGCAAACAGTGTAGGCCCAGATCAGACCCCGCAGAATGCGGCGTCTGATCAGGGCCTACACTGTTTGCAAAAAGTTAAGACATTTTCCAAATAGATTTTGAAGAAATCACAACATGAGACCCCTAAATTTTGAAATGGACTCCTGCTATATATAAGGAGGAAGATTCTATTGAGTACAAAATGGTTAAGCTAATGAGGCTTGGAACAACTGGCCCTGGTTAGTGGCAGCTCCCAGTTAGTGGTAAATGCCTAAGTCTAATGGTAGAGTTCAAATTGATTTTGTTTCAGGAGGCCCATGTTAACACCTGTTACAAACATTTCTATTACTTCGTCTCAGAATACAGTCTTGTCGATAAAAAAGAACTTGAGCCTTTGGTAAGTTAATATACGAAGTGTACAAGTCTTAAAACATTGAGATAAATAATGTGTCCCCAACCTGGTACAGTAAAAATTCGGACACCTTGAGGACTTGCTGTAAGTCTCCTAAAATTTAAACAAATTTGTTTCATGCTCTAGCAAGGAGCTCAAAAAGTGCAGAGTGAATGGAAAACAGTGTTGATCCTGATCAGACTGCAGTCTGAACTGAGTCTGCACTGTTTGCTTAGGCCAATGTGTCTCCATACTTAGGATCATTATGGTATATTTATAATCTTAGTGCCTTTTTAGATAAGTCCTACAGTTTACCCTTCTGGAGTTATGGAGCAATCTAGAGAAGATGACAATGCAATTTTTACACATTTTTTCAGAGAAAAAAGGCTTGAAATTTCAAGCGAATTGTTTGCCCACATAACGAACCATTAGTTCTTTGGGTTATCTGGTTGTGATGTTATGACATCATTGATGGTGTTCCTACTGGAAAAATTGTGTGTATCCATTTTCCTGCTTAAATTTTATCCCTCAGATAGTCCACCAAATTCTATGTGTGCACTTGAGCTGTATATTTAACATATCTAGTGTTTATCTATTGGATGACTAGCAAAGAGAACATGAACCTTTTTAGGCTTAGTTTACCTTGAATGCAACCTATGTTGGTAATAGTTCTTCTGTCATTACTGACTAAGACTAATCTTAATGTGACACAAGTCTATGTTTCCTCACCGATTTACATGGCTTTGCATCCATGAGATCTCGGACGAGTTCCATCATCGTCAAAATCTGACGCATATCATGGGAGTTACAGCCCTTGGTTCATCAAAACAATGCTGAAATTAGCCATTTCCGGACTCTACAGTCTTTTTTTTCCAACCTAAATATATCCCCTGCAAACGAGGTTTTGGGGTGGGGGGATGGGTATACTGGATTCAGCTTTCCAGTCTGTGTTTACTCATCAATTTCCACCAAACTTCAAACATGGCTATCCATCTATGAGACCTTGGTAGAGGCTGATCATTATCAAAATCCAACACGTATCATGGAAGTTACTACCCTTTGTTCTTCAAATAATGCTGAAATTAGCTGTTTCCGGTTTCAACAGACTTATTCTCCAACCGGTTTCAACCAAGCTTCATACATGTTCCATTAGACCTCAGACGAGTTCAATCAACTTCAAAATCTGACGGGTATCATGGGAGTTACGGCCCTTTGTTCTTCAAATAGTGCTGAAATTAGCCTCTTCCGGACTCTAGAGTTGATGTTTCCTAACCAATTTCAACCAAACTTGATGCATGGCTTTTGCATTCATGAGACCTTGTGTGATTTTGATCATCGTCAATATCAGAAGTGTATCATGGGAGTTATGGCCCTTTGTTCTTCCAATGTGCTGAAATGAACACTTTCCAGGCTCTACAATCAATGTTCCCCAACTGATTTCAAACTAACTTCATACATAGCTTTGCATTCATGAGACCTCAGAAAATCCGACCAGCATCAAAATCTGACAAGTATCATGGGAGTTACAGTCCTTAGTTCTAAAAGTAATGCTGAAAGTAGCCGTTTCCGAACTCTACAGCCATGTTTCCCAACTGATTTCAACCAAACTTCATACATGGCTTTGCATCCATGAGATCTCGCAGGAGTTCAGTCATCGCCTAATTCCGACACATATCACTGTAGTTATGGCCCTTTGTTCTTCAAATAATGATGAAATTAGCCTTTTCCGGGCTCTGCAGTCTGTGTTTACCTACCGATTTCCACCAAACTGACACATGGCATTGCATCCATGAGACCACACGAGTTCGATCATCGTCAAAATCTTACATGTGACATAGAAGTTATGGCCCTTTGTTCTTCAAATAATGCTGAAATTAGTCGTTTCCGGACTCTACAGTCTGTGTTTACCTACCAATTTCCACCAAAATTGATACATTGAGACCTCGCACAAGTTAGGTCATCGTCAAAATCTGATGCATATCATGGATGTAATGGCCCATTGTTCATGAAATAATATACATGTTCCTCAATTGCTCAAAAATGCTTCAATGTCACTGGCTCATGGCTGTGGGTACATATATTTTAGACGTTCTTCAACAACAGCTCAATTTAGTTCAACCAAACTTTATAGATGGCTTTGCATCCATGAGATCTCACAGGAATTAGATCATTGTCAAAATCTAACGCATATCACAGAAGTTAAGACCCTTTGTTCCTAAAATAATTATACCCCCGGCATACGGTTTTTGCTATGGGGGTATAAAGTTTTTGTCCTGCCGTTCGTCCGTCTGTCCGTGTTTCCGTCCTTCCGTCCGTTAACATTTTGGTTTAAGTTTTGCGATAAAGTTTTCTAAGAGGTTGGATCTTCTGAACCCTTTAACAGATTTAGTTGATACTTACACTGAAGTTACATACTGGTCTAAAGATTTTATTGATGCATGTTCCAACCCCCCCCCCCCCCCCCACACACACACACACACAGTGACCTTGAGGTCAAGGTCACAAACTTAGAAATTTTACATCTTGGTTAAAGTTTTGCGTTAAAGTTTCTAAGAGGTTGTATCTTCTGAACCCTTTGATAGAGTTAGTTGATACTTACGCTGAAGTTACATACTGGTCTAAAGATTTCATTGATGCATGTCCCACCCCCCACAATGACCTTGAGGTCAAGGTCACAGACTTAGAAATTTTACGTTTGGTTAAAGTTTTATGACAAAGTTTATAGATGCCTTTATGTTCTAAACTCTAAGACAAATTCAGTTGATACTTGCATCAATGTTGCATACCAGTCCAAAGATTTTGAGATGCATGTCGCTTCCCCACTCACAGTGACCTAGACTTCAGGGTCATGGACTTAGAAAGTTTACATTTGGTTAAAGTTTTATGACAAAGTTTATAGATGCCTGTTACATACTGTTCTAAACTCTAAGACAAATTCAGTTGATACTTGCTTCAATGTTGCATACCAGTTCAAAGATTTCATTGATGCATACCCCTCCCTGCTGCTTCAGTAACATTGATGCCCCCACCGCTTCAGTAACTTTGATGCTCTCACTCCCTTGGTCCATTTAGAAAGATTTGTTTGGTTTAGATTTTATAAGCACATTATAGATTCTTCTAGCTTCTTGACTTCTTATTCATGTTACATACAGGCTCTAAAGATATATCAGAGGGTGGCACTGGCCGGGGGTATACGTGACCGACGGGTCGCTTTCTCTAGTTCTGAAATTAGCCGTTTTCAGACTCTACAGTCTATGTTTCTCAACCGATTTCAACCAAACTTCATAGATGGCTTTGCATCCATAAGACCTTAAAAGAGTATGATTATTGTCAAAATTGGACACTCAACACGGCAGTTATGGCCCTATGTTCTTCTAATACATGTAATGCTAAAATTAGCGGTTTCTAGACTCTACAGTCTGTGTTTACCTACCAATTTCCACCAAACTTGATACATGGCATTACATCCATGGGACCTTGGACGAGTTCCATCATTGTCAAAACTAGGCGCGTATCATGGGAGTTATGGCCCTTTAATCTTCAAATAATGCTGAAATTAGCTGTTTCTTGATGACAGGTATGTTAAACCTCAAATCGAACAAACAAACTCTACAGTCTGTGTTTACTTACCGATTTTCACCAAATTTGATACATGGCTTTACACCCAAGAGACCGCTCACTAATTCGATCATCATCAAAATCCAACGCATATCAGGGGAGTTACGGCCCTCTGTAGGTGAAATTTATACATGTTCCTCATTTTCTCAAAAATGCTTGATTGCAATTCAATTTATTGTCACTTGGAGGAATGTATTTTCATCGCTTTTTAAACGACAGCTCAACCTAGTTTTGTTCTAAGATGGTTGGTGAGACACATGTTAGCTTTAAACTGCGTGTTGCAGATTGAGCTAGACAGCTCTGAGGAAGAAAGCTCCGTTGGTGATGCCTTAGCCCTGGCTTTTGTGCTCAGCACATTTCTTCATGGCTTTGCTGATTCTTTGTACTTCATATTCCTCATCACTCCTAATGGGGCCTTGCCATTTATTGCTCTGCTTTGTTGGTTCCCATGAATATTGGAATGTTGAAATCCTTGATGGAGGCTTTAGTGGTGTCCTTGAATTACTTCTTCATACCACCAAGGGAGCATTTTCCCACCTGTACAGTCAAACCTGTTTTAACCCATTGTATACTGGTGGACTCATCTGTTGCTATATGTTGGACAAGTCCATTTGTTATATAAGGGATGTCAGGTCTATTTTTTTTGTTTCTATTTTTGATAGAAAATCTGGTGAATAGCAAATAGTGCAGACCCTGATCAGGTTCCACATTCTGCGGCATCTAGAAAGCAGTGTCTGATCCTGGCCTGCACTGTTGGCCAAGGTACCCCTTTAGGGGTTTCCCGCATGCAATGGATTAAGCAAGCACCTTAGGGATCATGTTTCATAGAGGATTTTCTTTGACAAATATTCATCAGGCATTCTGGCAATATGTCCTATCCATCTTATCTGTACCACTGTCCGAGTATTCACACTCTGCAATCCTGTCATGCAAGGTTAGTAACCTGAATTAAAAAAAAATGAAAAAAAAAAAAAGTTTTCTAAGGCTCAAGACAATATCTATTCTTCACTGGAAACCTATTCTTTTCTTAACTCTTATCATGCTGTTCACAACAACCCTTATCTTTGGAACCGGCCCCGATAGCTCAATTGGTAGAGTGTCCGCTCCGGGGAACAGGAGGTCACGGGTTCGATCATGGGGCGGTACATAAACAAAGTCGTTAAAAATGGTACTAGCTGCTCCTCGCTTGGCACTCAGATTTACGGGGTAGAGCTAGGACTGGTCGACCCAGTGTCAGGATAATGTGACTGGGTGTGGTATCATGTAATGTGTCTGGGACATGATACTTCAGTGAGGCAGCACTATAAAAGTGAGCATTGAGCTCCCTGTCGCAACCAGACACCGTCGTGATATGACTGAAAAATTGTTGAAAGCAACGTTAAACCCGAATTCACACACACTCTTATCTTTGGAAACAATGTAGATCCAGATCAGATGGCTTCTGAAGAAGCCATCTGATCAGGATCTACACTGTTTGACATTAATTTTATGGCATTGTAAGAATAAATTTCGTCAAGTAATCTGATTGGTTCAAAGTCAGAAATGGGTGTGGCTAAACTGAATATTCAGCAGGATAAGGGTGAACACCTGTTAGCTCTTTTTGTACTGAATGGAATCTTCCACCTTAAAATGGCAGGAGTCCATTTAAGGGGTACCAGGCCCCGAGGTTGTAAAACTTTTTTCATGCTCAACTCACTTGAGCATGAAATTTGTCCTGCTCACAAATTTTAAAATGCCAACAATTGCTGGCATTTTAAAATTTGTGAGCATGAAAAATAACAATCTCTGCTATCTGAGAAAGAAAAATCACTCAACTTCTTAGTATTGTAATTTTTCTGAGCACCACAAAGTTTCATGGTCAGCTGAGTTGAGCATGAAAAATATAACCTCGGGCCCAGGTTGAGTTGACTTGAGAAAATGTTTTAAAAAATGGCTGAATGTTTTGCAAACAGTGAAGGCCCTGATCAGATCTGATGCTAGGTCTCATCTTGGCTTGCACTGTTTGCCAGTGACACATTTTGGGGGTTCCCATATAGATACTGGAATAAGTAGCTTGCAACTGTTTTTAGGTTTTCCAGTTCTATAAATATTTAAATGAGTATGGTTTATTAATAGAGTATTTTCCCTGGAAAACTTTTCCTCCTGGGAAACCACTTGTTTTGACAAGATATAGCACATATTAACTTTCTATCTGTGCTATTGTACATGTATGTTAATATTTTATCAATGAATCACTGTTCATGATTTAAATAACGGCAGAGTTCAAGAAAATCTTGACCCGAAAAACCTATCCCTATCTTGTAAACCATTTGTAAAACATCTATTGTTAAACCAAATTACACTTTTTGAGTCCATCATATGTCAATCAACCCAAAGTTATAAACAGAAAAATTCATATATTAAGACCACCTTTGGGACTGTTCAAAAAAGGTCTTTAAGACCACTTTTGAACAGTCCCAAAGATGGTCTCTGAGCAGAGGACACTGTATGCTGAAAACACAAAGACAAAACAACTGAAACTTTCTAAATAAGCTTTTTAAAGCAGAATTAGACTCAATTTATGGTGGTCATAACAGCGGAATTTTACTGTACATAGAACAGCACTTATACTGCTGATGTTCATGTGACGACCACTGACCAATACACTTAAGGGGAATAGGAACAACTTCAGGGGAGGCAACTCCTGCAAAAGTATTTTTGTCCCCCATGTCAATAGGGGTTAACTCTTAAAGGAAACAATTTGCTCCTGAGGTGGCTGTCTAGCAAAATAGCTAAAATCGTTCTGCTCTGATGAACAAGATGGCCTCCAGAGCTAAAAATAGGAAGATCTTTAAATGACAACTGCTGTACCCTTTGACGGGCCTCCGTGGCCTAGTGGTTAAGAGCACTGACTCTTGATCATTAGGTCTCTCACCGCTGTGGTTCGAGCCTCGCTCGGGTCATATGTGAGACACCAAGTTCTGCAACGGAAGGTCAGGTGGTTTTTCTCCAGGTACTCCGGTTTTCGCCACCTCTGATTAACGATCGGCTTGATATGAGTGAAATAATCTTAAAAGGGCCATAAAACCAAAACCAAAAACCTGTACCCTTGGGCCAATGCCGTTCAAACTTCATAGGAATGTTGCTTAGGTGACCCTCTAGGATGTGCAAAATGGCCGCCAGAGCTAAAATAGAAAAATATTGTAAATTTGCTTCAAATGCGAACTCCTCTTAAGCCCTTGTGCCAATTTGATTCTATCTTCACAGGAATGTTGCCTATGTGGCTCCCTACCAAAATAGCTAAAATTGTTCTGCTCTGATAATCAAGCTGGCCATTAGAGCTAAAAATAGAAAAAATCTTCAAATGTCAACTCCTCCTACATCTTGGGCCTGTTTCATTCAAACTTCATTTGACTGTTGCATAGGTGACCCTCTAGGAAAGTAGCTAAAACTGTTCCGCTCCAATGAGTAAAATGGCCACTAAAGCTAAAACTAGAAAAATGTCAACAATTTGCTTTAAATGCGAACTTATCCTAAACCCTTGAGCCATTTTGATTCAAACTTCACAGGAATGTTGCTTAGGTGACCCTCTACCAAAATAGCAAATCTATTCTGCTATGGTGAGCAAAAGGCCCACCAGAGCTAAAAATAGGAAAACGTAAATTTGCTTCAAATGTGAACTCCTCCTAAACCCTTGTGCCAGTTTGATTCAAATTCACGGTGGCTCCCTATCAAAATAGCTAAAATCTTTCCATTACACTGAAAAAGATGGCCACCAGAGCTAAAATAGAAAAATATTTAAATGACAACTCGTCCTGTACCTTTCGCCCAATTTCATTTAAGCTTCATAGTAATGTTGCTTAAGAAACCCCAGGCATGAGACTTCAGATTTTTGGCAGATTTCAGATTGTTTGGTTTTCAAATTTTTTTGCCATTCAGATTGTGAATTTGTTGCAATAATTTGCATCAAGTAATCTGAGTGGCTGATAATCAGTAGTGGGTGTGGCAGATTAAAATATTCAGCAGGACAAGGGTTAAATGCAAACTCTTCCTAAACACATGGGTCAGTTTGATTCAAGCTTCACAGAAATGTTGCCTAAGTGGCTCCCTACGAAAATTAGCTAAAATTGTTCTGCTGCGAAGAACAACATGGCTGTCAGAGCTAAAATTAGAAAAAAAAGTCTTTAAACAAAAACTCCTCCTATACCCTTGCCTAATTTCAGTCCAATTTCATAGGAATGTTGCTTGGATTACCCTCTACCAAAATAGCTAAATGGATTGGGCTCGGATGATCAAAATGGCCACCAGATCTAAAAATAGACAAACCTTTAAAGGCATTTATTCTTGATTATTGAGGACTATCATGTCATTACATAATATTATGTAGCCCTCAGTGCTGACTAAAGAGAAGTCTCTGTCTGCAACAGGTAAGGGGCCTCCTTGGGGAAAATCAATAATTGACTAACTGTTAACTAGAGTGTACCTTATTGATTTTCACCTTTTGTGCCTCAGTCAGGGGATTCAACAGGAGCTACTAATCACCCTATTAAAGGCCGCCTTTGATCTGCTATAGACAGTATATCACAGGGGGCAATAAAACAATTATGAACACACGGTGTATCCTACTGTCTAAGAATAAATGCCTTTAAGCAACAACTACTATACCCATTGGCCAATTTCATTCAAACTTCATGGGAATGTTGCTTAGGTGATCATCTACCAAAATAGTTGAAACAGTTCTGTTCTAATAAACAAAATGGCTGACACAGCTTAACATAGAAACTCTTAAGCCAGTTTTATTCAAACTTTGAAAGAATGTTGCCCAGGTGATCATCTATCTAAGTGCAACAGTTATGCTTCATGGAATGGCTGTCACCCACATGACTTTAAAAAGCTATGTGACATCTTAAAATCTGGTGAATGATTCAGGACCATCTTGGCTCTCTTGTCTATAATGACAAAACTTGTAACAATGGTAATTTCATTGTAACGAGTTGGAAGGGCTAACAGAGATTTTTTTGACTATTGTATAGTTCGAACAAATTGACCTCTTTTAACATTATTTCACACCCAACTGAATTCATGTATTTGCCGTCTCCCGAAAATGGGGATATTGTTATTCAATACATGGAGGTCGGTAAATGGGTCGCAATTCACTTGATACCGAAAATTCACGAGAAGTTTACAAAAGCCGACGTATTAGGCGATAACATTGACAAATCTATTCCATGCATAAAGGTCAATCTTATGTCAAATTGTTCGAACATTAATAACTACTCCAAAACACAAATGTTGTGGAAATTTGTTGGAATGGCCTCGGCGAGGAGATAGGCCTAAGCAAACAGTGCAGACCCAGATCATAAACGAGCAGTCTGATCTACCATTCCATTGCACCTTTTGGACTCCTCGCTGGATCAAGAAACAGACTTGTTAAAGTTTTAGGAAAATAACCGCAAGTCCTCAAGGGGTCCAAATTTTTAGGATTTTTATGGTACTCCTTTGATTCTTTATAGCAGAAAAACGGTAAGGCCATCCTTAAAAAATTCTTGGTTTGCTGTGCTCCTACCTACCCACTCAGATTGCCCCTACCAAAAAATTTTATTACCATTCTGAGGAATTTTTTTTTTTTTTTTTTTTTGAAATCCTGATAAAACTCAAATTTAACACACTAAGCCAAATTTCAAGAAGATGACATTCTTGTTCTGACATTTCTTTTTTTCCAGGGAAAATCAGGCTTGACATTTCATTTGAATGGTCTGCCTACCAGACCATTCAATTGAAATTTCAAGCCTGATTTTCTCTGAAAAATCAGAAAATAAGTATTTGAAATGATGTTTCTGGTTGTTGCATGGTGCTTTAAGGGTCAGATATCTTTTTAGATCTTAAAAAAAAAAGACCTACCTTCCTACCCACCTCACATATGATGGGTAGGAGCACAGCAAGCAAAAATTTTTTTGAGGATGGCCTAAAGTGTAAAGGGAAAAAAAAACTGTCATTATAAAGGTTTGCTCTGTTGAGGATAAGGATTTTGGACAGGAGGAATTTTTTTCATAAAATATGTTTAAGGAGTGATCTATAAATACAGTAGAACTTCAATGGCTCGAACACCTTTGGGATCATGAAAATCTGTTCGAGACAGGGATAGTTCGAGCCACTGAGGGTTACCGCCATGAAGCATAATAGCCTTAATTTTGGGACATCTTTTCGGTGTTCTATAACAAAAATTTATGCTGTGTGTACTCATTAGAATTGCCTCATAGAGGCGATATGCTGTATGTACTCATTAGAATCGCCTCATAGAGGCGATTCTAATGAGTACACACAGCTTACATTTACAAGAGAATAGGAAAAAAATTCCTTAATTACCCTCCTTTTTGCTTATGTGGAGAAATTCCCTCGGGACTCAAGAACGGGTTCGACTCAGCCATGGTCAATGAGCCATCAGTGTTCGAGCCATCGAAGTTTTACTGTAGCTTCAACTACTGTACATATAGCTAAAGATAGTTTTGACCCTTGAAAACCCATTTTACCCTGGAAAATCCTTTCTACCCTGGGTAGCCTTTTCTTTTCACAAAATATAAATAACAATTACTCCATATACCATACTGTAAAAATCTTAAAAATTTGGACCGCTTGAGGACTTGCTGTAATTCACCTAAATTTTAACTTGTTTTACAATCCTGTAAGGAGTCAAAAGGTGCAACCATATTGGTAAACAGTGTAGACCCTGATCAGACTGCTCCTTCAGGAGCAGTCTGATCTGGGTCTGCACTGTTTGCTTATGCCTATATGTCCCAATACTTAGCATCATTGCAGCCTGAGCAAACAATGAAGATCCAGATGAGATACCACAGAACATGGTGTCGGACTCTGATCAGGGTCTACATTGTTTGCCACTCATCCAGCCATTTGTTTATACAAAACTTAGGTAGTATATTGTACTTGTTCATATTTGAGAACAGTAGGTGTCCAAATATTTAGCGTAAATATGATATTGTAGCCTTGATTTTTTTTTTGACAGTAGGATATTAAGATTGTGAAAAAATGCAAAACTCAGTCTGATCAAGCAAAAATTTGTCTTTGCGAATGATTAAAGCTGGTGTACATTAATTTTTTAATTTTCAAAAACAGAAAAAACTCAGTTTAATGCGAAAAAGACTGCTGGTCTTGTTAGTGCTTGAAGGGATAATCTGTAGTGTCCACCCCCCTCCCCCCCTCCCCCACCTAAAGGACTTGCAGCAGGGTGTTGCAGTCTGCTGCCCTTCTGGCCCACCGTGCCACTCCTTTTGTTGGTGTGAAATCTTTTTTAAGTAGATAATCTACAAAAATAACTTACTATATATAAAGGAAGCTTTTTGACTACCATGATAGGCTACAGCATGCTTTTAAGGGGAATGTGTACACCTTCAGGGGAGGCAACTCCTTTGAGAGTATTTTTGTTATACCCGCTTTTTCGAAGAAAAATCAGGTATATTGTTTTCGTACCACACTTCAGTCCGGCGTCAGTCCGTCCGTCTGTCCGTCCGTCACGTTTCTTGTAAATGGATCTCCTCTGCAACCACTGAAGTTACACTTTTGAAACTTTGCATGTGGATAGTACATGGAATGTAGATGGCAGTGGGCAACTTTTTGGTGACCTTGACCTCAACATGACCCTAATGTCAAAGGTCAAAAATTATGATTTGCCATATCTCCTTAACTATTGGAGTTACACTTCTGAAACTTTGCTTATTGGATGGTCTTTGGAATATAGAATATGTCAGGTTACTTTTGGTGTGACCTTGACCCCAAGATCAAAGGTAAAAATGTATGATTTTGCCATATCTTCTAAACTATTAGAGTTACACTTCTGAAACGTTCGTTATTGGATGGCCCTTGGAATATAGAATTAATCTGGATACTTTTGGTGTGACCTTGACCTTAACATGACCCCAAGGTCAAAGGTCAAAAATTATGATTTGCCATATCTCTTAAAGTATTAGAGTTACACTTCTGAAACTTTGCTTATTGGATGGTCCTTGGAATATAGAATATGTCGGGTTACTTTTGGTGTGACCTTGACCCCAAGGTCAAAGGTCAAAAAGTATGATTTTGCCATATCTTCTAAACTGTTAGAGTTACACTTCTGAAACTTTAGTTATTGGATGGCCCTTGGAATATAGAATAAATTTGGACCCTTTTGGTGTGACCTTGACCACAACATGACCCCAAGGTCAAAGGTCAAAAGTTATGATTTGCCATATCTCCTAAACTATTGGAGTTACACTTTTGAAACTTTGCTTATCGGATGGTCCTTGGAATATAGAATAAGTTCGGCTACTTTTGGTGTGACCTCGACCCCAGGTCAAAGGTCAAAAAGTATGACTTGCCATATCTTCTAAACTATTAGAGTTACACTTCTGAAACTTGGTTATTTGATGGCTGTTGAAATATAGAATAAATTGGGATACTTTGGGTGGACCTCAACATAACCCCAAGGTCAAAGGTCAAAAAGTATGACTTTGCCATATCTTCTAAACTATAAGAGTTACACTTCTGAAACTTTGCTTATCAGTTAGAATGTTCTTTACAACTTTTTTTAACTTACATGTAGTTTTTGCTAGCTAATACATAGTCATTAGTGTTACTCATAGAGAAAGCGGGTATTTGCCATGGTATACCATCCACTGCTGATCTAGTTTTTTGATTGATATGAGGTTTAACATCCCCGTCAGCACTGGAAAGATCATTTTGGAGACATTGCTTCCAATCTTGTGGGACTTTTACCAGACATTGAGATGGAATGACATCTCAAGCCCTGCCGCCCATGAAACCAATAGGGTTGATAAGTATGGATGGGTTGACTCACACAGCTTTGCCTGGGCAGGCTTAGATCCCCTAGGCGGGTTACCAGTACTTGTGTGCGGGTCGGTTTCAGCTCTGCGTGGAAGCATCATGCAGCCCATATATTTCTTCAAGCCCCGATGGGTAGGGGCATAAAGTTTTTTTGTACCCCATTTCAATAGGGGTAAACTCTTAAAGGAAAGAATTTGCTCCTGAGGAGCAAATTCTTTCCTTTAAGAGTAAACCCCTTTTTCAGTGGGACAGGGCTTATAGAAAAGCGAACAGGAAGTCCCGAAAGGTGTCTCCCTTTGAAAAATGGCAGAAAAATCTGCCAGGTGTTCCAATTCCCCTTAAGTATTGGTTAAATGGAATATGAATCCTTTAAGCGGTGCAAGTCCGACCGTTCATGCTTATAAACCCTATTTGTTTCATTGGCCGGCAGGGCTTGAGAAGTCATTTCATCTCAATGTCTGGTAAAAGTCCCACAAAACTGGAAGCAGACGTCTCCAAAATGACCTTTACAGTGTTGACGGGGACGTTAAACTTCAAATCAAACAAACAAACTATACAAAAAGTTGGGCTCTACTCTTAAAGGAAAGAATTTGCTCCTCAGGAGCAAATTCTTTCCTTTAAGAGTAGAGCCATTTTGGTAAGGGAGGCAAAATAGTTATGAAAGAGCCCTTTTCTGAATCAGCACCCTGCCCTTTCTGAAGCTTGGGGAGGCACTACTGAAGATATATCATAAGGCATGAGCACCCCCGCCCATCAGGGCCTGAAGAAATAGATTGGGCTGCACGGTGCTTCCGCGCAGAGCTGAAACCGACCAAACTTGAGTACTGGTAAACCACTTAGAGTAACTAAGCCTGCCCAGGCAACGCGGTGCGAGTCGGACCGTCCATGCTTATAAACCCTATTGGTTTCATTGTGCGGTAGGGCTTGATATGTCATTTCATCTCAATGTCGGGTAAAAGTCCCACAAAATCGGAAGCAACGTCTCCAAAATGACCTTAATAGTGTTGAAGGGGATGTAAAACCTCAACTCAAACAAACAAACAAAATCATTAGGCATGTTTTAGCGTGATACTGTCAACTTCCTTTTTAACTACTGTACTTTCCACATCAAGTACATGTACATTGTAGCTAATTTTAAAAACTTCCTTATTTGGTAACCGTATTATTAATGAAATACAGTGCGCAGTTGTACAGTAAGGTCATTCATGTACGGAAGTCCTTGACTTCTGAACTAATTGTTTTGGTAATATATTTGTTATTGGCTCAAATAACATTGTAGAAGTTCTATAAAAAAAGGGTGAATCATCTGCCCAGCAGACCATTCTCATGTAATGTCAAGCCTTTTTTGCTCTGAAAAATAAGAAGATTGTGCTTTGAAAATGTCATCTGCTTGTTGTGATAAACTCTTGAAGTGTTACTCACCAGTGTCCTGTATTGCTAACTTATTAGCCTATTTCATCATCACTCTAGTCAAGTGCGTGAGTGTATATACCGTAATGATCTTAAGTATTGGGACAGACCAGCGTAAGCAAACAGTGCAGACCCATATCAGACTGCTCCTGAAGGAGCAGTCTGATCAGGATCTACAGTGTTTGCCATTCTGTCTGTACCTTTTGGACTCCATACTGGATAGTGAAACAAATTTGTTAACATTTTAGGAGTATTACAAGTCCTCAAGGTGTCCGAATTTTTAGGATTTTTACAGTAAAGACTATTGCATCAGCTTGCAATATTATTATTCAGACAGACAAGCTTGAGCAAATACTCACTTTGTAGACCCAGAGTGGCATCTCATCAGGGTCTACACTGTTTGCCACTCATCTAACTATTTTCAGACACAATGTCCGGTAGTAAATTGTACCAGTTCAAATTGTACTAGTTCAAATTCCCGGCCCCCACCCATCTGGGCTTGAAAAAATAGATAGGTAGCATGATGCTTCCACGTAGAGCTGAAACCGATCAGCACACGGGTACTGGTAATCCAAGCCTGCCCAGGCAAAGTGGTGGGAGTTGGACCATCCATGCTTATAAACTGTTTTGGTTTCATTGGGTGACAGGGCTTGAGAAGTCATTTCATCTCAATGCCCGGTAAAAGCCCTACAAAATTGGAAGCAAAGTCTCCAGAATGACCTATACGGTGTTGACAGGGACGTTAAACCTCGATTCAAACAAACAAAAACTTGTTCAAATTTAACCCTTATCTTGCTGTTCACGACAACCCCTATCTTTGAAAACAGTGTAGATCCAGATCAGATGGCTACTGAAGAAGCCATCTGATCAGGATCTACACTGTTTGGCATTCAGTTTATGAATTTGTAGCAATAAATTACATCAAGTAATTTGATTGGTTGATAGACAGAAATGGGTGTGGCTTAAATGAATATTCAGCAAGATGAGGGTTAAGAATAATATCTATCTATCTATCTACTGATACTGCGTTGGTCATATTTGACCATTACCGCAGGTGTACATTACATACACTCCAGGTTTTGCAGGATGAAAGCCTACACAGTAATCATGTAACTATGGTAGGGATCTTTAACCTGCACAGGGGATTGTTCTCCCTGCACAGGGGGCCTCCAGTTAACATCCCGATCCGAAGGACAGTGCACTTTATGACATTCATCCCTGCAAATGATGCCAATGGAGCGTGTTCGGACACCGAATTTTTATCGCCCCTGCCGGGGATCGAACCCGGGACCTCTAGCATCAGAGGCAATTTCACTAACCACTGAGCTATCACGCTCCACATAAGAGTATGGTAAGAAGTAAGTGTCCGAATATTTAGCATAAATGGGATAGTCATTGTTATTGTCCTGCTGAGATTTAGAGAGTTGCACAATATAAACCCTATCCTGCTGCATAATTTAAGCCACTCCCATTGCACAAATTACCTAATATAAAATATTTGTGGAATTCACAAACTGCATGACAAACAGTGTAGATCCTGATCAGATGGCTTCTTTAAGAAGCCATCTGATCAGGATCTACACTGTTTGCAAAGATAGGGGTTGTCATGAACAGTGGGTCGATCTACACTGTTTGCAAAGATAGGGGTTGTCATGAACAGTGGGATAAGGGTTAAAAGGCTGTTCAAGCTGCAGCAAAGGAAAAGGAGCCATTGGAGATGCACTCAGGGCAACCTGAAATCAGCATGCATACTCCCTTTTTTTCTCTGTCATTGGACCCATAGGCAAACAGTTTATACCCTTGTGATATGCTGCATTCTTCAGCCTCTAAGATAGGTTGCATTGTTTGCTCAGGCCTGTCTGTCTGACGTACACATAGTATCTGGGCCCCCCTCCCATCGGGGCTTGGAGAAATAGATTGGGCTGCATGGTGCTTCCAGGCAAAGCTGAAACCGACCAAAAATGAGCTCTGGTAAACTGTTTAGAAGGTCTAAGCCTGCCCAGGCAAAGTGGTGCGAGCTGGACCGTGCATGCATATAAACCATGTTGGTTTAATTGGGTGATAGGGCTTGAGATGTCATTTCATCTCATTGTGTGTAGAAGTGGCATAAAATTGGAAGCAATGTCTCCAAAATGACATATAGTGTTGATGGGGATGTTTAACCTCAATTCAAACAGACCAGCCAAAGTATTCCATGTCATTGGATCACTTGGTATGTGAAGGCTCTGATCAGACTGCATAGATGTAAAGGCTGATCTGAGTCTTTACCGAGTTCACATGTCAAAAAAAACATATTTTACTCCGCAAGGCTCCTTTTATCATTGTTTAACCCTTTTTGTACCAAATGGAATCTTCCTCCTTATATATAGCAGGAGTCCATTTAAAAATTTAGGGGTGTCAGGTTGTGTTTTCATCAAAATCTTTTTGAAAACTGGCTGAACTTTTAGCAAACAGTGTAGGCCCTGATCAGACGCCGCAGAATGCGGCGTCTGATCTGGAACTGCACTGTTTGCCAGGGTACCCGTTTTGGGGTTTCTGGTACTAAATGGGTTATTCAATTTATAAGGGAAAAACGCAAATGAGACAGTGGGGGGAAAAGTGCAAATCCAGATCAGCTGCTGAATAAAGCGTCATATGATCAGGGTCTTTACTGTATGGATAAAGTTCAGCCATTTTTATGCCCCCGCATCGAATGATGCCGGGGGCATATAGTTTTTCGGTTTTCCATACATGCGACCATGGGTACTTGAGTAAGTGTGTACGTGTGTAACAATGAACGTCAGTTTGTACGAATGTGTGTAGGTTAGTAATCCTGTTAGACTCGGGTTAAGGTAGAACCTGAACTCATATTTTCCAAACTATGCGTTGGATTTTGTTCATATTTGGTACGATGATAGATATAGGTCCAAAGTTTTATAAAGCAATACCCCTCAGGGTCAAGGTCAGGGACTTGGAATTTTTTAATGTTAAAGACTCAGGTTAAGTTATATGTACCAGGTAGAACCTTACTCTTTAAGAGCTCATGCCTTCCAAACCAATTGATTGTTTGGTTCATATTTGGTATAATGATAGATATAGTTCCAAAGTTTTATTCAGCAATACCCCCACCCATACCTTAGAAGCCTCCGTGGTGCAGTGGTTACGCTACTCGCCTTGTAAACCAGGGATCGCAGGATCGATCCCGGGCTTCTCCAGACTTTCGGATGAGTCTTTAAACCGAGGTCCCGTCTCCGTATGACCTTAGCTGTTGGCGGGACGTTAAACTAAAACTCACTCACTCACTCACCCCCACCCAAACCTATGGCCTTAAGGTCAAGGACTTAGAAATGTTTAATGTTTAAGACCCAGGTTAAGCTGTTTGTACCCGGTGGAACTTGAGCTAATACATGTATGTTTCAAACCATGTAATGAATTTAGTTCATATTTGTTAAGCTGATAGATATAGATCCAAAGTTTTATTCAGCAATACCCCACCCATACCCATGACCTCAAGGTCAAGGTCACACTTAGAAATTTTTAATGTTTAAGACTCATTTTAAGGTATTTGTACCAGGTAGAACTTGAACTTTTATGATTCATTTGGTTCATATTTGGTTTGATGATAGACACAGGTCCAAAGTTTTATTCAGTAATACCCCCACTCATGCCTTTGACTTTAAGGTCAAGGTCTCAGACTTAGAAAATTTTAACATTATTATTTTAAGAGTTCATATTTGGAAAACCATATGATGGATTGGGTTTATGTTTGGTATGATAATAGATACAGGTTCAATATGACATACAGCAATACCCCACATATATGCGCAAGACCTCAAGGATCACAGGAAGAATTTGTTTTAATTTAAAGTATGTTAAGAGCTTATATATTCCAAAGCATATAATGGATTTACTTCATATGTGGTATGGTGATAGTTACAGGTCCAAAGTTTTATTCAGCCATACCACCACCCCTGATGTCAAGGTCAAGGTCACAGACTTGGAGATTTTTGATGTTCAAGATTTTTAGAGCTCATATTTTCCAAACCATATAATGGATTTGCTTCATATTTGGAATGATGATAGATACAGGTCTAAAGTTTCATCCAATCATTACCCTGCCCTTGCCTCAGAACCTCAAAGTCAAGGTCACAGACTTAGAAATTTTGAATGATAAAGTTTTAAAAGCTCATATTTTCCTAACCATTTGATGGATAGGTTTGATATTTGGTATGATTATAGTTATTTTTTTCAAAGGCTGAATCGGCAATATCCCCACCTATGCCAATGACCTCAAGGACACCTTTCTAGGTGAGTTATGCTGTGACAGCTGTTGTTACAACATTATTGTTTGGGGGTGAGGTGGCCTCTGGGTGGGGGCATCTGTGTTATATTGACAAATTTCTAGTTTCTTACAAAGATTCTAATAATATCAAGCTGACACCGCAAAACTTGATATATATAGTGAGAAATACATTATTTTCTTCAAAATGGGTTAAATGTATTGGGTACACCACAAACTCTATATAACACTGTTGTTGAGTCCAAAGCAGTGTTTTTATATTGGAGTTTAATGGCCCAGTCAACACTATTTTAGGTCATTTTTGAGCCATTTGGTTTACCTGCCCGCACTATTCCCATAAGTGGTTAACCAATACAGTGAACATTCTTTCATCAGAAACTGACAACTGCCCTTCTTGAATCAACAGAAGGGAGAGAATGACCGTAGAAAAGATTTCATGATCAATCTTCATGAAAGAATGTTGCCGATCCCGGCAGGTAGCGAACCAACAACTGTGTTATATCAAAACAAAAATTAGAAAAAATTATGGTAATAGTAATCTGGTTTTCTGTTGTTCAAAAAAAAAAAAATAAAAAATATGTATAGATTTACATAGGAAAATTATGGCAATATGTAACCCTAGCATTCACCCTTATGTAAGAATCCATTTCTCAAGAACTAATGATACTTGGTACAAACTTGCATCCAGGAATAGCACTATTAATGTAAGCATCAGTAACATCGCTTTCAACAATTTTTCAGTCATATCATGACGGTGTCTGGTTGTGACAGGGAGCTCAATGCTCACTCTTATAGTGCTGCCTCACTGAAGTATCATATCCCAGACACATTACATGATACCACACCCAGTCACATTATCCTGACACTGGGTCGACCAGTCCTAGCTCTACCCCTTAAATCTGAGTGCCAAGCTGGGAGCAGCTAGTACCATATTTAACGACTTTGGTATGTTGCGGCATGGGATCGAACCCGTGACCTCCTGTTCCCCGGAGCGGACACTCTACCAACTGAGCTATCGGAACCGGTCCTTATATATCAGAAGCCTTACAGATCCCCACCCCTAAACCATATATATTCTTGTTCCTTATGATAAGATGCATTAAGTGACACCAACCTGGGGGTCCTCTGGGATGTGCCGGGGACATGCTCCGACCACTCCACTTCATAAAAGGCCATTTATCTAGGAAACCATTCAGATTCCCACCCCTAAACCATATATATTCTTGTTCCTTATGATAAGACGCATTAAGTGACACAAACCTGTGGGTCCATCGGGATGTGCTGGGGACATGCCCCACCCCCTCCACTTCATAAAATGCCATTTATCTCAGAAACCATTGAGCTCCCCACCCCTAAACCATATGTATTCTCTTTCCTTATGATAAGTTGCATTCAGTGACACCAACTTGGGGGTCCCTCGGGATGTGCCAGGGCCATGCCCAACCCCCTCCACTTCATAAAAGGCCAAATATTCTAGAAACCTTACAGATCCCCACCCCTAAACCATATATATTCTTGTTCCTTATGATAATACACATTCAGTGACACCAACCTAGGGATCACCCAGGGCGCGCGCAGGCCATGCTCCACCCCTTGACTTCACAAATGACCATATATCTGGGAAACTGTTCAGAGCCCCACCCCTAAACCATATATATTCTTGTTCCTTATGATAAGACACAATCAGTGACACCAGCATGCGGGTCCCCCAGGGGTGCCACCATGCCCCACCCCTTTACTTCATTAAAATCCATATATCTCAGAAACCGTTCAGATCCCCACCCCTTAACCACATATATTCTTGTTCCTTATGATAAGACTCCACTTCAGAATAGGCCATACATCTCAGAAACCATTCAAATTCCCATCCTACATCCTATAATCGCATATATTCTTGTTCATTGTTATTAGATACATTCAGTCACCGCATCTTGGGGGGTCCGCAGGGGCTATTTCTCTCCCTGCCACTTCATAAAAGGGCCTCATATCTCAGAAACCATTCAGATCCCCACCGTTTAACCATATATACTTTACAAGGTTGTGTTTTTACGGGCCTCTGTGGCCTAGTGGATAAGAGCTGATTCTTCATCATTAGGGCTCAGTCACGGCTGTGGTTTGAGCCTCGCTCAGGTCACATGTGAGACGCCAAGTTCTGCAATGGAAGATCAGGTGGTTTTTCTCCGGGTGCTCTGGTTTTCGCCCACCTCTGATTAATGATCGGCTTTATATGAGTGAAATAATCTTGAAAGGGCGGGCCGTATAACCAAAACCAAAAAAAAAAAAAAATATAAAAAAAATAACAAGGGATACCCATTTATTTATTTAGATTACAGTACTACATGTATGAAAAGTACCTTACAACATGATGAGTCTGTTAATATTAACGGTTTTTGTACCAAATGGAATCTTCCTAGTCCATTTCGAAATTTAGGGTTGTCAGGTTGTGCTTTCTTCAAAATTTGTTTGGAAAATGGCTTTACTTTTTGCAAACCGTGTAGGCATCGTTCTGCAGCATCTGATCTGGGCCTGCACTGTTTGCCAGGGTACCCGTGTTAGAAATATATTTTTCGTACTTGTAAGAATCATCCCATATACAGTGAAATATATTTTTTCTACTATAAGAATCATCCCATATACAGTGAAATATATTTTTCCTACTTGTAAGTATCATCCCATATACAGTGAAATATATTTTTCGTACTTGTACTTGGATCATCCCATATGAATTTAAGACCACCTAAAATTTGGACTAATTCTGGTTTAAAAAGCTTATTTAGAAGGGTGCACTTATTCTTTCTTTGTGTTTTCTGTAAACAGTGTCTTCTGGTCAGGGACAACCCTTAAAGACCACTTTTGAACAGTCCCAATGGTGGTCTTAATATAGGAATTTTTCTGTATGTTTAAATGCAGATAGGTGGATGAGTAAAACCCATCCCAAAATTATTCTTATAGTTTCTACTTCGGTAGCTCGGTCGGATGTGTGTCTGACAGGT
Source organism: Lucinisca nassula (assembly GCA_963580285.1). Taxonomy (NCBI): domain Eukaryota; kingdom Metazoa; phylum Mollusca; class Bivalvia; order Lucinida; family Lucinidae; genus Lucinisca; species Lucinisca nassula. The sequence continues at coordinate 49,743,827 of OY757021.1, forward strand.
GATCAGGAGGATGCAGGTTAGATATCTGCAGGGGTCCGCAACATTCTTTTGTGGAGATTGATAACGAAAACTTTCCTACGGTCATTCTCTTCCTTTCACTGTTTCAAGAAGGGCAGTTATCAGTTTCTAGCGAAAGAATGTGCACTGTACTGGATAAGCCTGCCCTTGAAAGTGTGAATAGGTAAACTTACCGGCTCAAAAATTACCTAAAATAGTGTTGACTGGGCCGTAAAACTCCAATACTAACAAACAAACAAATCTGTTTAATTTGAGCTCTCTGGTTCGGGTTTCCCATATACCATCATGGTTTCCCTTTTTTCCAACTAATTTGGCACTTATCCAGGTCATTTTAGTTTCTAAAGAAATAGAATGAAAAAAAAAAAAAAAAAAAATAACAACTACAAAAGCAATATGAACCTGAACACTGGATTGTCCATATTTAGGTTTAAGTTTAGAATTGCTCATGATTTCCAGACCATCCAATGGATTTTGGTTCATGTTTGGTATGATGATAGAATGATGTAGGTCCAAAGTTCTATTTAGGAATGCTCGTTTCCATGCACATGACCTCAAGGTCATGGACTTAGAAAGTATGTTAATGTTTTTTCAGAGCTCATATTTTCCAAACCATACACCAGCTTTGGTTCATATTTTGTATGATGATAGATTTAGGTCCAAAGTTTAATTCAACACTACCACACCAATGATCTCAAGGTCAAGGTCACAGACTTAGAAATTTTTAATTTTGGAGTTTTTTTTATTAGCTCACCAGAGCCGAAGGCTTCGGCTCCGGGGGAGCTTATAGGATAGGCATTTGTCCGTCGTCGTCGTCGGCGGCGTCTGCGTCGTCGTCAACACTTTCAAACGACATCTCCTCTGAAGCCACTGGGCCGATTGAGTCCAAATTTCATCTGTAGCATCCTTGGGCTGGGGGATTGAAAGTTTGTGTTTTTTATGAAAATTGGCCCATTAGTTTGGTTGCTATAGCAACTTAGAGCTCCCATAGACTTATAATGGGGAAAATTGAAAAATGGCATTAACTGCCAAGCCTTTGCAGATATTGGAACAAAACTTTCATAGAAATGTTTCTTAAGCAATCTAGTATCTACCATATGATTTTAGGCCTACTGCTCAATTTTAATGGTTGCCATGGAAACCAAAATGCAAAAAATAGAAAAAAAAATCATCTCCTCAGAAACCGTATGCTCTATGAGGCTGAAAGTTTATGGAAATATTCACCATATTTGCCTTTACAGGTTTTGTGTTTTTTATGAAATTCGGCTCTTTAGTTTGGTTGCTATGGCAACTTAGATTTTCCATAGACTTATAATGGGGAAAATTGAAAAATGGCATTAACTACAAAGCCTTTGCAGATATTTTGACAAAACTTTCATAGAAATGTTCCTTTAGTAAACTTCTCTCAGCCATATGCTTTTATGTCAACCTGGGGGTCCAGTAGGTTGTGCCGGGGCCATGCCCCGCCCCCAGTACTTCATAAAATGACTTATATCTCAGAAACCTTACAGATCCCCACCCCTAAACCATATATATTCTTGTTCCTATTGATAAGACGCATTCAGTGATACCAACCTGGAGGTCCTCCGGGATGTGCCGAGGCCATGCCCCACCCCCTCCACTCAATAAAAGGCCCAATATCTCGGAAACCATTCAGATCCCCACCCCTGAACCCTATATACTCTTGTTCCTTATGATAAGACGCATTCAGTGACATCAAACTGGGGGTCCCCCGGGATGCGCCGGGGCCATGTCCCGCCCCTGCATTTCATAAAAGGCCCAATATCTCGGAAACCTTACAGATCCCCACCCCTAAACCATATATATTCTTGCTCCTTATGATAAGACGCATTCATTGACCCCAAATTAGGGGTCTTCCGGTGTGCGCCGGAGCCCTGCCCCATCCCTTCACTTCACAAAAGGCCATATATCTCAGAAACTGTTAAGATCCCCACCCCTAAACCATATATGTTCTTGTTCATTATGATGAGACACATTCAGTGACACCAACCTGGGGGTCCCCAGGGATGTGCTGGGGCCATGCCCCACCCCCTCCATATCATAATATCACAATATCTCGGAAACCTTACAGATCCCCACCCCTAAACCATATATATTCTTGTACCTTATGATAAGACACTTTCATTGACACCAACCTGGGGGTCTCCCTGGGCCTTGCCCCACCCCTGCACTTCACAAAAGGCCTTATATCTCAGAAACTGTTCAGAGCCCCACCCCTAAACCATATATATTCATCTTCCTTATGATAAGGCACATTCATTGACACCAGCTTGTGAGTCCCCGGGGCATGCCTGGGCCTTGTTCCACCACTTGACTTCATTAAAAGCCACATATCTCAGAAATAGTTCAGATCCCCACCCCTAAACCATATATATTCTTGTTCCTTATGATAAGACTCATTCAGTCACACCAACTTGGGGGTCTCTTTGTGCTGAGGCAATGTGCCCTGCCCTTCCACTTCATAAAAGGCCATATATTTCAGAAACCATTCAAATCCCCACCCCATATTCATATATGTTCTTGTTCCTTATTATTAGCACACCTACTGTAGGGGTGTCCACAGGGGCCAGTCCTCTCCTTTCCACTTCATGAAAGGATATCTTGGAAACCGTTCAGATTCCCACCCCTAAACCATATATATACTTGGTCCTTATGATGAGACACATTTAGGGACAACAATCTTGGGCTTTCCTGGGAATGACAGGGCATGCTCCAACCCCTCCACTTATATCTCCAGCCATGCAGATCCCCACTGCTAAACCATATACATTCTTGTTCTTTGTGATAAGACACATTTAGTGATACCAACCAGGGCTCCATTGGGTCCATGCCCCACCCCTTCTACTTCATAAAAGGCCTAATGTTTCATATACTGAGTCCACATTGATGCTCATTTGGATATGGGGGTTCATTTGGCAGATTAAAATGGTATCATGTTAAAATACATGGCTGCAATTTGGCAGTGCCCACCTGAGCTCTGGTGAGCATAGTGGCCCATGGGCCTCTTGTTAGCTTATATTTTCCAAACCATAATGGTCGATTACATATTCTTATTCCAGGATAGTGCACATTCTTTCATCCAGGACAGGTATGATTAGGTAAACTGACTGGCTCAATGTGATTGATTGATTGTTTTGGGTTTATCAACCAATGTAGGTCATTTTGTGTTGTCTTCCAGAGTTCTAAATAATAATAATATAAAAGTGAGGGACAGAGGAAATTGAATGGAAGTGTAGAAACAGAAGAAAAAACAACATTTCCCCCTCTGCCCTTACCTGCTGCAAGGATAGTAGGCCTTGTCTAACTGTGATGCTCTCCCCCCCCCCCCCCCACACACACACACACACACACACACACACACCATACCCATGATCTCAAGGTCAAGATCACAGACTTAGAAATTTTTAATTTTGGAGTTTTTTTTTTATTAGCTTATATTTTCCAAACCATAATGGTTGATTACATATTCTTATTCCAGTATAGGGCACATTCTTTCATCCAGGACAGGTATGATTAGGTAAACTGACTGGTTCAATGTGACTGATTGATTGTTTTGGGTTTATCAACCAATGTAGGTCATTTTGTGTCGTCTCCCAGAGAAATAATAATAATATGAAAGTGAAGGACAGAGGAGAAAGAGGAAATTGAATGGAAGTGTAGAAACAGAAGAAATAACAACATTCCCCCTCTACCCTTACCTGCTGCAAGGACAGTAGGCCTTGTCTAACTGTGAGCCAATATAAGTTGGATGTCCCCACCCCTAACTGTATCAATATGATCTAAACAGTGTTGACTGGGCTGTTTAACTCACAACAAACAAACAGTGTAGATTTAGTTGTTACAAATTGGGTTTGTTTGGGCGAGGCAAAGGTGTTGTGTATCTTGTGTCACTGAATGAGCCTTTCTGGCCTAGTGGGTAGGAGCACTGACTCTCAATCATTAAGTGTCTCCCCGCTGTGATTCATGCTTTACATGTGAGACACCAAATTATGCTTTCTCTGGATACTCCGGTTTTCGCCCACCTCTGATTAATGATTGACTAAATTTAAGCGAAATAATCTTCAAAGGGTCGTAAAACCAACCCCTCACCACCAAGAAAAATAAAAATCTTGTGTTACTGGGTGTCCAAATGATATGGGCTTATTGTTAATCCTTATCTTGCTGAATATTCATTTAAGCCACACCCATTTCTGTCTATCAACCAATCAAATTACTTGATGTAATTTATTGCTACAGATTCATAAACTGAATGCCAAACAGTGTAGATCCTGATCAGATGGCTTCTTCAGAAGCCATCTGATCTGGATCTACACTGTTTGCAAAGGTAAGGGTTGTCGTGAACAGCAAGATAAGGGTTAACAGGGCCTGCTGTCCTTGAAGAAGGTTAGGGTAAAGGTGGGAATGTTGCTATTTCTTCAATTTCAACACTTTCATTAATTTTACTCTTTGCTTTCATCTCTTTTACTCTCTCTTCTGTCTCTTATCCTCCTTTCTCAAGGAGATGACAGAAAATGACCCACAAGCTTTGGTGTGTCAGTAAACCCCAAAAAGTCAATCGGTAACACATTGCTTGCAGGTCTCATATTTTCAGGCATATGCAGGATTTCAGGCTTTTAGATCTTGCTTTTTTAGCTCACCTGTCACGTAGTGACAAGGTGAGCTTTTGGGATCACTTTTTGTCCGTCGTCCTCCGTGCGTGCGTGCGTCCGTAAACTTTTCTTCAAACGACATCTCCTAAACCACTGATCGTATTTTGACCAAACTTCACAGGAATGATCCTTAGGTGGTCCCCTTTCAAAGTTGTTCAAATGGTTCCGGTCCGTTGCACATATAGGTCACAGTAGCCAAAAATAGATTTTTTTCACCGCAAACTTAAAAAATCTTCTTCTCTGAAACCGCAAGGCCCAGGTCTTTGATATTTGGTATGAAGCTTCATCTAGTGGACCTCTACCAAGATTGTTCAAATTATAGTGCTGGGGCCAAAAATGCCCCCGCACGGGGGCCCTTTGGTTTTACATGGGCTTATATAGGGAAAATCTTTAAAAATCTTCTTCTCTGAAACCGCAAGGCCCAGGTCTTTGATATTTGGTATGAAGCTTCATCTAGTGGACCCCTACCAAGATTGTTCAAATTATAGTGCTGGAGCTAAAATTGCCCCCGCAAGGGGGCCCTTTGGTTTTACATGGGCTTATATAGGGAAAATCTTGAAAAATCTTCTTCTCTGAAACCGCAAGGCCCAGGTCTTTGATATTTGGTATGAAGCTTCATCTAGTGGACCTCTACCAAGATTGTTCAAATTATAGTGCTGGGGCCAAAAATGCCCCCGCACAGGGGCCCTTTGGTTTTACATGGGCTTATATAGGGAAAATCTTTAAAAATCTTCTCTGAAACCGCAAGTTCCAGGTCTTTGATATTTGGTATGAAGCTTCATCTAGTGGACCCCTACCAAGATTGTTCAAATTATAGTGCTGGAGCTAAAAATGCCCCCGCACGGGGGCCCTTTGGTTTTACATGGGCTTATATAGGGAAAATCTTGAAAAATCTTCTTCTCTGAAACCGCAAGGCCCAGGTCTTTGATATTTGGTATGAAGCTTCATCTAGTGGACCCCTACCAAGATTGTTCAAATTATAGTGCTGGGGCCAAAAATGCCCCCGCACCGGGGCCCTTTGGTTTTACATGGGCTTAGAAAGGGAAAATCTTTAAAAATCTTCTTCTCTGAAACCGCAAGGCCCAGGTCTTTGATATTTGGTATGAAGCTTCATCTAGTGGACCCCTACCAAGATTGTTCAAATTATAGTGCTGGAGCTAAAAATGCCCCCCACACGGGGGCCCTTTGGTTTTGCATGGGCTTATATAGGGAAAATCTTTAAAAATCTTCTTCTCTGAAACCGCAAGGCCCAGGTCTTTGATATTTGGTATGAAGCTTCATCTAGTGGCACCCTGCCAAGATTATTCAAATTATAGTGCTGGGGCCAAAAATGCCCCTGCACCAGGGCCCTTTTGTTTTCTTGAAAAATCTTCTTCTCTGAAACTGCAAGGCCCAGGTCTTTGATATTTGGTATGAAGCTTCATCTTGTGGAACTCTACCAAGATTGTTCAAATTATAGCCCTGGGGCGAAAAATGCCCCCGCTCGGGGGCCCTTTGGTTTTACATAGATGTATATAGGGAAAATCTTGAAAAATCTTCTTCTTTGAAACCACAAGGCTTAGGTCTTCGATATTTGTTATGAAGCTTCAGCTAGTGGACCTCTATAAAGATTGTTCAAATTATAGCCCTGAGACCAAAAATGCCTCCGCCATGTGGCCCTTTGGTTTTACATAGACTTATATAGGGAAAATCTTTAAAAATCATCTTCTCTGAAACACAAGGCTAAGGTCTTTGATATTTGTTATGAAGCTTCAGCTAGTGGACCTCTACCAAGATTTTTCAAATTATAGCCCTGGGGCCAAAAATGCCCCTGCTCCGGGGCCCTTTGGTTTAACATAGACTTATATAGGGAAAATCTTGTTTTACATAGACTTCTATATGCAGGGTAAACCTTTAAAATCTTCTTCTCTGAAACCAGAAAGCCCAGGTCTTTCATATTCGATATGAAGCTTCATCTTGTGGACCTCTACCAAGATTGTTCAAATTATAGCCCTGGGGCCAAAATTGACCCTGCCCGGGGCCCACTTGTTATACATTGGATCAGGTGAGCGAACCAGGGCCCTCTGGTCTTGATTTTTCAGGATTTCAGGCTTTTTAGATTTTGATTTTTCCTCCTATATTCTGTTTAAAATGACTATTTAACGCTTATCCTTCTGAATAAAATAATTTAGCTACACCCATTTCTGACTATTCACCAATCAAATAACTTGATATAATGTATTTGTTCTTTGTTCAAACCAGAAACTGCATTACAAACAGTGTAGCTCCTGATCAGATGGCTTCTTCAGAAGCCATCTGATCTGGATCTACACTGTTTGCAAAGGTAATGTAATGGTTGCTGTGTTCAGCAGGCTGAGGGTTAAGGCTGCAAAATCAGGTCTTTCAGGCATGGAAACGCTTGATAAGTATGAGGCCTGTGCTTGTCATTAATTTTTGTTAAAGTGAATTGATGACGTTATGCTATACATTTCAGCATGCTTGATTGCTGGATACATATTTGTTAATGTTAATTGATGATAATATATATATCTATTTCAGCGTGAAATGACAGAGAAAATCTGCCACTAGTTGGAAGTGGTTCGGGGACACCTCACTCTACTCATCAGCTGTACAGACTCAGAATGAGAAATTTTAACACACAGACACTCTTAGAAGACAATCAAAAAGACCTCTTTTGTTAGAGTCTGTGAACCAGTACTTAAGGGGAATGGATAGCCCCTCAGGGGAGGGTATTACTTCAAAAATATTTTTCTCTTTATAAGGGGTCTACTCTTAAAGGAAAGAATTTGCTCCTGAGGAGCAAATTCTTTCCTTTAAGGGTAGACCCCATTTACACAGGGACGTGATCGACAGGAAAGCGTAAAGCGTACAGGAAGTTCAAAAGATTATCTCCCTTGTAAAACAACATATGGGAGAAATGTACCAGGGGCCAGTTGTTCAAAGCTTAACTAGCTCATTGTAGGTCAAACTGTTAACTGTTCTAGCAAGTACTATGTCTAATACAGTCAAACCTGTCTTAGTGGCCACCTCTATTAAGCAAGCAACCTGTCTTAAGCAAGCAGGCATTCAGTTCCCGAAAAAGAAAAATGCATTAAAATTCACCTGTGTTAAGCAAGCACCTGCCTTAAGCAAGCACTTTTTGAATATCCCATAGGTGCTTGCTTAATACAGGTTGGACTGTATAGTGTTATTTCTGCTGAAAAATGAGAGCAGCTTTTGCAAAACTGTTAGCATACTTGCCATATTAAAAGATCCAAAGTTTTAACTGTTAACTACATATATATGTTATCTAGTAACATCATTCGGTTTGAGCTACTGGACCTAGGTGTAATAATTCTCACTAATCTATGTATTCCCTGACGAGAGGATCTGATTGTCTGTGACTTTGTTTTTCTGACTAGCATAGAACAAATTGTGATGAATAGAATTGTTTTTTATCACTGTGTGTGTGGATAAAGCTCATAGAGCTTTACGATAACAGACCTGTGTGACATAGTACAGTTTTTCACATCTCCATAATAGCTACTTTTCTAATGAAAATCTGTGATATTTCTTTCATTTATACTGCAAACAGGTAGTGGGTGCTTGTTAAAACCACATACCCACAACCTATGTCTTGGAGCAGAAATAAGAAAAATAATGTATAGCCCCATAAACCCCGGTTTTCTCAACAAAAAGTGGTGGTGGTGGGGGTCTTCTTTCCACGGACTTGTTAACCTGATGTTAAAGGTGCATTATTGAGCTAAAGGTGCATTATTGAGCTATCTGGAAAAAATGCTTCCAAAAATAAAATACATATAGCCGGTATTTTTCTTTAAAACAATACAAATGAATGCATTTTATGCAAAAATGCGAACAATTATGATGACAGGTAAACGAGTTTGACTGGGATTCCCTAACTAGGTTTTGAACACTAGTTAGATCTATTTTTAGTTCGTGACAAAAATAGAATCCCCATATATGACGTTATGCGACGTTCATTTTTGGCCTTGTTTGCTTAGGCCATGCCTGAATCGGAAGAAAATATGACGCTGAATACCATGCCATAAGTAACGACACTCAGAGACGATACTGTCGCCATGTATGTGTAAAGTGACATATTTATTTTTAGAACAGAAATTCCGAACACATGTTCAGAGCGAAGGGTAAACACGAATGAAAACGACCATTTTCACAAAGTTCTGAAGCTGTATTTGGCTCCAAAAGTGTACACATGACAAAGGAGTATGCATTGAAGATAAAAAACAGAAAAAAAAATTTGAGACCCGGTAGCTCAATAATGCACCTTTAAAGGGAGACATTTTTCATCTTCTAGGGTCAGTTGTTCGAATCTGACAATGTCATTAGTTAACATATCGTTAAAACTTTGATCAGCAAATATGATAAATGTATTGACATCTTCACTGAAAAATGTGGGCAGCTTTTGCAAATGCAAAAACTGCTCACATTTTTCAGCAAAGTAGGTATTTTACTTTACTAGAACAGTTTACAATATGACCACTAATGAGCTTGCTTTGAACAACAGCACCTGGTTGAAATTATGTGAACAAGTCCAATGTTATAAACTCCCCTGTAAGCCCCACTTTATATAGAGAAAACTGGGGTCACAGAGGTATACAGTGTTTTTCTTATTTCTGCTTCAAGACATTGGTTATGAGTACTTGTGAGAAATGCCTCAATGGGGTGATTCTAATGAGCACCCACAGGGTACTTGTTAGATCCGCCTAAATGAGGTGATTGTAACTAGCACCCACAACCCATATTTGGAGTATTAATAAGAAAAATAGCACACGTTTTCATTAGAAAATATAACCTTTTCAGTGTTACATGTATGAAAGAATTCTCTTTGTCATATTTGGATGTGTTCTCGTATTTTTGCCCACTCCAAAAAAGGCTCCCGCCCATAGGGGCTTGAAGAAATATATGGGCTGCATGATGCTTCCACGCAGAGCTGAATCCGTCCTGCACACTAGTACTGGTAAACCGCTTGGAGGATCTAAGCCTGTCCAGGAACTGCGGTGCAAGGCGGACCGTCCATGCTAATAAACTCTATTGGTTTCATTGGGCGACAGGGCTTGAGATGTAATTTCATCTCAATGTCAGGTAAAAGTCCCACAAAATTGGAAGCAACGTCTCCAAAATGTCCTTTACAGTGTTGACGGGGACGTTAAACCTCAAATCAAACAAACAATATGGGAGATGGGGGCGGGGATTCTGTCTTTTAAGAGTAGCCACATACTGTTATGGTAGTCAAAAACATTTTTGAAGAAGTTGTCTCTAATCATTTGTACTAAGAAAGCATACCAAAATTGCATTTTATAACTGTTAATGGCATCCAAAGCAGGAATCTTGTTTATCCATATTGTACCGGAAACCCCAAAATGGGTACCAGGGCAAACAGTGCAGGCCCAGATCAGACGCTGCAGAATGCGGCATCTGGTCAGGGCCTACATTGTTTGCTAAAAGTTCAGCCATTTTCCAAATCAATTTTGAAGAAAAAACAGCCTGATATCCCTAAATTTTGAAATGTACTCCTGGTACAGTAGAATTTCGATGGCTCAAACACCGATGGCTCGTTTCCCATGGCTCGGTCGAACTCGTACTTGAGCCCCTAGGGAAATCCTCAAGATAAGAAATGGTTGGGGATGATTTAGAAGATTTTAGTCTTTTATCTGGCAAATGTGTGCTGTGTGTACTCATTAGAATCGCCTCGGTGAGGCAATTCTAATGAGTACACACAGCAAACATTTTCATTATCTAACATCGAAAGATGTTCAAAAGTATCTGGTTATGCCTCTTTGCAGTGACCTTCAGTGGCTCGAACTACCGCTGTCTCGAATAAAATTTCATGGTCCCAAAGGGGTTTGAGCCATCGAAGTTTGACTGTATACATAAGGAGGAAGATTCCATTTGGTACAAAAAAGGTTAAACAAGCATGTTATATCCAAACAAAAATGTCTAGTTTTCTCTATATAAACTGGGAGGGGGCTTGTTGGCCTGATGTGGATGCTATAGAAGGATTATGTGACCCACAAAGAGTGATCAGCCTGCCCAGATGCTCAGGCTGATCTGAGTCTTCCAAGGTTGCACTGGTCTTATTTTAAGTTTTGTTTTGGCCTGACTCACTTCTGTCTGTTTTAAACTTAGTCACTTTGTGTACATGGCATGTTTGTTTGAAAAATTTTCAGCTGGTATTCTTGAAACTGATTACAGTAAAACTTTGATGGCTCGAACACCCATGGCTCGTTTACCATGAGTCAAACCCGTTTTTGAGTCCCTAGGGTAGTCTTCTACATAAGAAGTAGTGTGGGATAATTAAGGAGACTTTCGACTTTTATCTTGCAAATATATGCTGTGTGTACTCATTAGAATCACCTCAATGAGGTGATTCTAACGAGTACACACAATATACATTTTTATTATAGAACACAGAAAAGATGTCCCAAAATTAACACCCTTATGCCTCCTGGCAGTATCCCTCAGTGGCTCGAACTAGCCCTGTCTTGAACAGATTTTGTGATCCCAAAGGTGTTTGAGCCATTGAAGTTTGACTACCTTAAAAATCCTAAAAATTCGGACACCTTGAGGACTATTCTTCTAAAATTAAAAAAAAAAAAAAATTCACGATCCAGCAAGGAGTGTGTGTGATTTGAGTTTTATGTCCCGACCTCAGTTTAGAGACCCATCCGGAAGTCTTGAGAAGCCAGGAATTTAACCCACAAGCCCTGGTATATGAGTCAAGTAACTTATCAACCAAACCACAGAGGCTCACCAAATGGCAAACAGTGTAGACCCTGATCAGACTGCTCCATCTGGGTCTGAACTGTTTGCTTAGGCCTATCTGTCCCACTACTTAGGATCATTAGGGTAATGCAACAGAACATGCTATGTTACACACAAACACCACACACGTGTGGAAGCATGCATGCATATAAATTTGTACCATTGGCTTCTGATTTTGTCTACTTAACCCTTTTTCTTCCTTCTTGTATGAACAGGAAGTCCATTTAAAAATTTAGGGGTGTCACAGTCAGGCTGTGTTCCCTTCAAAAGGGCTTAACCTTTTTGCAAACAGTGTGGACCCTGATCAGACGCCACATTCTGCGTCGTCTGATCAGGGCCTGCAATGTTTTGCAAATTACCCGTTTTAGGGTTTCTGGTACAAATTGGGTCATTACATCAACCAGTTTTACATATTCTTAAAGCTCGTAACCTAACAAGTTATTGACTGCGTTTAAGTTCTTTACTTGCTTAATACATGTATGCTAAAACTTCTCTGAAAAATATAAATCGGTTGTTGTCACAATAGTGAATAGCACTGAATATCAAAATATTTTGCCAGCCTTAGGCCTCCGCCCATCAGGGCTTGGAGAAATAGATTGGGCTGCATGGTGCTTCCACGCAGAGCTGAATCTGACCACACACGAGTCCTGGTAAACTGCTTAGAAGGACTAAGCCTGCCCAGGCAAAGCGGTGTAAGTCAGATCGTTCAATGCATATAAGCTTTCCAGTTTCATTGGGCGGCAGGGTTTGAGATGTCATTTCAACTCAATGTTGGGTAAAAGTCCCACAAAATTGGAAGCAATGTCTCCCCTAAATAGTGTTGACGGGGGATTGTAAAACCCGATTCAAACAAACAGACCAAGTGGCCAAGATCATTACGTGTGTGAGTTTTATGCCCCATCAACAGCTAAGGTTATATGGAGACAGGATCTTGGTTTAAAGACTCATCCCAAAGTCTGAAGAAGCTCTGGATCGAACCCACGGCCCCTGGTTTATGAGGCGAGTAGCATAACCACTGCACCACGAAGGCTTCTGCATGATCAGTATGTCATGTTATAAAGTCTGTATATCTATTACACTCCTGTAAACCACAGTTATATACAGAAGGTTTGGCTGTAACCCACCCCCCTCCCCATTAGGGCTTGAAGAAATTGATGAGCTGCATGATGCTTCCATACAGAGCTGAAACCGACCACACAGGAGTGCTGGTAAACTGGTTAGAGGATGTAAGCCAGCCCATGCAAAGCAGTGCGAGTCGGACTGTCCATGCTTATAAGCCCTATTGGTTCATCGGGCAACAGGGCTTGAGATTTCATTTAATCTAAGTGTCGGGTAAAAGTCCCACAAAATTGGAAGCAGCATCTCCAAAATGACCTATACAGTGTTGGCTGGGACGTCAACCAAACAAAATAAAACTAGTGGATTCTTCCATTGCTATATATTGGACAAGTGATTAAGTGATTCAAATCAAACAAACAAACAAAATAGAAGGTTTTGGACACGTAGCCTCACCAGCCTGAAGTTGTTGTAATTGAGTCAGATCTAGTAAAAAGCAATTATCTGGTGACAAAATTACTACCCATTGCCGATGAGTTGAAATGGAAGATAAAGACTGAAAATATTGAGGATATTGATAATGATAATGATAAATGGAACTGAGATTATTAGTTTATTCTGTCAAACTTTCCCTTTTGTTTATAGAAATCCCACATTCTTTCTATTATGTGTTTCTGCTTCTGTCAAATTACGGTAACACACCTGGGTTCTAAAAAGGCGTCAGTCATATCGCCAGAACACGCATTTTTTCGAAGAAAATTTGTGATATTTTTCTTATTTATACTCAAAACATAGATTGTGGGTGCTCGTTAGAACCGCCTCAATGAGGCGGTTCTAACGAGTACCAAGAATCTATGTCTTGGAACAGAAATAAGAAAAATAATGTATACCCCTGTAAACCCCAATTTTCTCTATATAATGTGGGTGTAGAGGGGTGTTGGTTGGTTGGTTGATTTGAGGTTTAACGTCCCCGTCAACACTGTAAAGGTCATTTTGGAGACGTTGCTTCCAATTTTGTGGGACTTTTACCCGACATTGAGATGAAATGACATCTCAAGCCCTGTCGCCCAATGAAACCAATAGGGTTTATTAGCATGGACGGTCCGCCTCGCACCGCGGTTCCTGAACAGGCTTAGATCCTCTAAGTGGTTTACCAGTACTAGTGTGCCGGCCGGATTCAGCTCTGCGTGGAAGCATCATGCAGCCCATATATTTCTTCAAGCCCCTATGGGCGGGGGCCAAGTAGAGGGGTGTTCATTACATGGTTTGTTACTGTGATTATTCCAGCTGTAAGAGTCTGGTTTTCCGTAAGTTTGTTCATTTATCAATCTGTCAATGATTGCTTCAACCATAGCACCAGCCTGTATGTTCAAGTCAATTTTTCAAGTGCTACAATCATAGGCGGAAAATTGCCTTCAGCGAAATCCTTGTTTGATTTCATAGGCAACCCTTATAGTTTTATTTTAGCTGCATGTAAGGAATAAGGGCTCACAGCAGTTGCAGACGTCTGAAGGACAGTCATAGCCCCAGGTAAGAGGGGTATTTAAATACTATTCTTATTATTTTTGCATAAAAACATACGTTGTGGGTACTCATTAGAAGCGCCTCAAAGAGGCGCTTCTAATGAGTAACAACAACATATGTTGTGTGCAGAAATAGGAAAATCATCAGTTCTTTTTGGATGAAAAATGTGCCTTACCTGGAACTATAAAGAATTCAAAACTTTACTATTGCTGAAGTTTACCATGATAACAGGTACCTGGGCTTCAGTGGGAAAATACAACTCTGGGTAGCTGGGTAGAATTTGGTTTGGTTGGTGTTAAATGGCCCAGTCTTGACTATTTACAACATTATTTAGGCCATATTGAGCTGATCAGTTTAGGTAACTACACTTTTTCTTTACAGTGCACTGGCCTCCGTGGCCAAGTGGATAAGAGGGCTGAATCTTAATCATTTGGTCTGTCACTGCTATGGTTTGAGCTTGGCTTGGGTCATATGTAAAACACCAAGTTCTGCAACAAGGTCAGGTGGTTTTTCTCTGGGTACTCTGATTAACGATCAATTTGATATGAGTGAAATAATCTTGAAAGGGCCTGTAAAACCGAAACCAAAAAAAAAAAAAAATAAAAATAAAAACTTTGCAGTGGACAGACGTTTGCCAGTATTAACCCTTGTCCTGCTGAGCCTGGATAGGCCTTATCTTTGAAACAATGTAGATCCAGATCAGATGGCTTCTGAAGAAGCCATCTGATCAGGATCTTCATTGTTTGCCATCCAGTTTATGAATTTGTTGCAATAATTTGCATCAAGTAATCTGATTGGTTGATAATCAGTAGTTGGTGTGACATATTTAAATATTCAGCAGGACAGGGGTTAAACTGATAACTGCCCTTAATGAATCAGAAAATGACTTTAGAAACTATTTCATGGTCAGTCTCTACAAAAGAATGTTGCCAACCAGCAGGTGTCTAGAACTCGTCATGCCTGATAACCAGTCAGACACACATGCGCTAACGAGGCATGCACCTGGGTAGCAAATCTCCACAATGGCAGTTCCAGCCCTACTTTCCTGTCTTAGAATGCTCAAAATAGGTATTTTGTCTTAATTGTTAATATTATTATTGGAGTAGATACATACATATACATATATTGGTTTATTTGGTCTTGAGGGGAATGGATACACCTCTAGGGATGAAAACTCTTGCAACAATATATGTTTCCAGTGTCATTAGGGGTCTATTCTTAAAGGGAAGAATTTCCCCCCGAAAGGAGCAAATTCTTTCCTTTAACAATAGACCCCTTGGGAGCAAATGTTCCTTTTAGAGAAGACTACAGTACTTTTTATGAGGTTAACAGTTTACTCCAAAGCTTACAGGAAGTCCTGATAATTTCCCCCCCCATGTTAAAAAAGGCAGAAAATGTGACGGGGTCTGTCCATTGCCCTTAATATCCCTTTTCCTGTTATAATGCCGAGTGTTGCTGTTTTATCCGTAAAATATGTCTAGTCGTTCTGTACTGTACTAATCTGTTACATGTACATGTATATATGATGTAAAACTTATTTTCATTGCTAATTGTTTTATCTTGCCTCAGTCTACAGAAGTACAGTAAAATTCGTATATTAAGACCACCTTTGGGACTGTTCAAAAGTGGTCTTAAGACCACTTTTGAACAGTCCCAAAGATGGTCTATCGCTAAAGAAAACAAAAAGAACTACTTCAGAATACATGATGATGAGCAAGTATGAAACTGTTCACAGAAATGGGGACAGCCTCAAATCTTTTGCTTTAATTTTTTTCTTATTTTCATGGCAACAAACTTAAATTTTATCTTGCCAAATGACAATTTTTAAGATTATTTTGGAAGCAGATGCAATGACCTTTGATATTAAACACTTGATTTTGCCATAAATTTGCAAATTATGATAACACACCCGTGCGACAAAGTGCATTTTTTTCACATCTCAAACATGGCTACTCTGATGAAAATCTGTGATATTTTTCTTATTTATATTGCAAACATAGGTTGTGGGTGCACATTAGAACCACCTCATTGAGGCAGTTCTAACGAGTACCCATAACCTATGTATTGGAGTAGAAATTAGAGAAATAATGTATACCCCCGTAAACCCCAGTTTTTATGCCCCCGCCATTCGAAGAATGGTGGAAAGGGCATATAGCGTTGCCCCTGTCCGTCCGTCCGTTCGTCCGTGCGTCCGTCCGTGCGTCCGTCCTTGCGTCCGTCCGTCCGTCCGTGCGTCCGAAACCTAAACGCAGTCAATAACTTCCTTATTTCTTGATGGATTTTAAAATTACTCGGCAGAAATGTTAACCATCATGAAACGACGTGTCACGTGCAAAACCCAGGTCCGTACCACCAAGGTCAAGGTCATACTTAGAGGTCAAAGGTCAAAAAAAGGGTCCGAAACTTAAACGCAGTCAATAACTTTCTTATTTCTGGATGGATTTTGAAATTATTTTGGAGAAATGTTAACCATCATGAGTCGATGTGTCACCTGCAAAACCCAGGTCCGTACCTCCAAGGTCAAGGTCATACTCGGAGGTCAAAGGTCAAAAAAAGGGTCCGAAACTTAAACGCAGTCAATAACTTTCTTATTTCTGGATGGATTTTGAAATTACTATGTAGAAATGTTAACCATCATCAGTCGATGTGTCACATGCAAAATCCAGGTCCGTACCTCCAAGGTCAAGGTCATACTTGGAGGTCAAAGGTCATAAAATGGGTCCTAAACTTAAACGCAGCCAATAACTTACTTATTTTTGGATGGATTTTGAAATAATTTTGAAGAAATGTTAACCATCATGAGACAACGTGTCACGTGCAAACCCAGATCCGTACCTCCAAGGTCATACTTGGAGGTCAAATGGCATAAAAAGGGTCCAAAACTTAAACACTGTCAATAACTTTCTATGGATGAATACGAACATCTACATATTTTCGGGCGGGGGCATCCGTGTCCTATGGACGCATTTCTAGTCTCTATATAAGTTCGGGTATAGGGGGTTGTTCATTTCACAGACTTGTTCATGTGATGAAAAAATGGGTTTTTGCCATAAATTTGTGAACAATAGAGGTACAGATCAGACAGTGCAGATGCGCTGTACAGACAGTGCAGATGCACTGTACAGACAGTGCAGATGCACTGTCTGACAGTGCAGATGCACTCTCTGATCTGCTGCTTGGGTAGTTTCTAGTTTTGCTAGTCATTGTGGCTAAATAGGCTGGTTTGTCTTTCCTGGGGACAGTTGTTCAAAACTAATGACCTCGTTAGTCAACATATCGCTGAAACTTTGATCATTTAACAGTGGAAATATACTGACATTTATGCTGAAAAAAATGTGAGTAGCTTTTGTATTCACTTTTTTTTCAGGAGAAATACACCCCAACCTCTTTATAACACGTTAGTTAAACAACCATGTTATATCCAAACAAAAATGTATAGATAATATAGAAAAATGACCATAAATGGTCATTTTTCTATATAATCTATTCATTTTTGGGATCCATCTTGAAACTGTGTTTTATAACGAACTGTGTTATAACGAGGTTGTGGTGTACCAGAATTTTAGATATTGTACTTGCTAGAACAGTGTTAACATATTGACCATTAACGAGCTCATCAGGCTAACTGGGTCCAGTTCTTCAAAACTAATGACATCGTTAGTCAGAAAATCATAAAAAACTTTGATCATTTAACATGGCAGATATACTGAGATTTATGCTGAAAAAAGTGTGTGTAGCTTTTGCATTTACAAAAGCTGCTCACATTTTTTCAGCAAAAACACCAGAATTTTAGATATTTTACTTATTAGAACAGTTAGCATTTTGACCCGTAATTAGCGTGTTAGGCTAACAATAATTTGAACAAGGGGCCAGTTGTTCAAAACTAACAACATCGTTAGTTAACATATCGTTAAAACTTTGATCATTTATTATGGCAAATATGCTAATATTTTGCAAAAGCTGCTCACATTTTTCAGCAAAAATACCATAATTTTAGATACTGTACTTGCTAGAAGAGTTAACAATATGACCACTAACGAGCTCGTTAAGCTAACGAGGCTTTGAACAACTGGCCCTGGACCCTGGTTTTAAACCGGGAAGGCAGGTTTACTCCTGATGATACTTATACAGTTAAACCTGTCATAGTGGCCACCTTTATTAAGCAAGCAACCTGTCTTAAGCAAGCATGCTTTTGTTGGTTCCAAAAAAAGGCAATAACATTAAAATACACCTGTTTTAAGCAAGCACCTGTCTTATGCAAGCATTTTTTGGTTGTCCCTTAGGTGCTTGCTTAATACAGGTTGTACTGATACTGTTTTTCAAGACAGGCATGAATCTAGAAATAATTTTTGGAAAGATATTGTGATACCGTATTTACCGTAAATATTCGGACACCTCAACATGTTACCAAAGTTGTTCTAAAATTTAAACCATTACAATTTACTGCTGTTTTGTCTAGAAATAGCTGAATTCTGTGGCATCTCATCTGGGCTAACACTGTTTGCTCAGGCCTATCTGTCCAAATACGTAGCGTATACACAATATTTTTCTTATCATTACGAAAGCACGCCTATACAAATACATTGTAAATTTTACCACTGAAAAAATGAAAATTTTAAGATGAAAAATTGTGATATTTTTCTAATTTCTGCTAAAAATAGAGATTGTGGGTACACGTTGTAACCACCTCATCGAGGCAGTTCTAGCAAGTACCCACAATCTATACTTTTGAGCAGAAAAAAGAAAAAAATATAGCAAATTTTACCCCTGCAAACCCCAGTTTTACTATATAAAAGGGGTTCAAGGGGGTCAAAATTATATAGGCGTAATTTCGTGATGAAATGCTTACCCACTCTATGTTTTGGAGCAAGAATAAGTAAAACTGTATTTACCCCATGTAATTCCACTATACTCACACTATTATATAATAAAGCAGGGCTTTTCTGAGTATTTACTTAACAGACTTAAGGGGAATGGGAACACCTTCAGGGGAGGCAACTGCTGCAAAAGTATTTTTGTCTCCCATGTCAATAGGGGTAAACTCTTAAAGGAAAAAATTTGCTCCTGAGGAGCAAATTCTTTCCTTCAAGAGTTGACCCCTTTTTCAGTGGGACAGAACTTATAGAAAAACGAACAGGAAGTCCCGAAAGTTGTCTCCCTTTGAAAAATTGCAGACAAGTCTTCCAGGTGTTCCCATTCCCTTTAAAGACTAAGAAAGTGATGTACAGTCGAACTTCATTGGCTTGAACACCTTTGGGACCTCGAAAATCTTTTCGAGACAGAGGTAGTTCGAGCCACTGAGGTTACTGTCAGGAGGCATAACGAGATACTTTTACACATCTTTTCAGTGTTCGATAATGAATATGTATACTGTGTGTACTCATTAGAATTGCCTCATCGAGGCGATTCTAATGAGTACACACAGCATACATTTGCAAGATAAAAGACTAAAATCTTCTTAATTATCCTCCACTATTTCTTATGTAGAGGATTTCGCTATGGGCTCAAGAATGGGTTGGACACATCCATGGTAAACTAGCCATCGGTGTTCGAGCCATCGGCGTTCGACTGTATCTCCTAATATTGTCATGCTGTTCTTATGAGACATGTAGTTTTGATTGTTAATATACTATAGTATGATTGTGCTAAATTTGATAAGAGCTTAAATTCTTGTCTTCCAGTGTACTTAAGCATGTGCACATGAAAACTTACAACTTACTTGCTGCCAGTGACAAAGACGGCCTTTGTCCAACCTCATCAGCTTCTTCACTGCATCACAAGTCTGTAATGGGCCTCCGTGGCCCAATAGATAAGAGCGCTGACTCTGAATCATTAGGTCTTGCCGCTGTGGTTCAAGCCCTGCTCCAGTTCCATGTGAGGCGCCATGTTTTGCAATGGAAGGTCAGGTGTTTTTTGCCCACCTCTGGCTGGTAATAAGTGAAATAATCTTGAAAAAAAAAAAAAACAAAAAAACAAGCCTGTGTAATGAATTTCCTGTTCTCCCCAGTTTATATACAAGGTTTGTAAGTGTATCCATTATTTGCCTTATACGCCTATGCATATTTGAAACAAAGTGCATTCTTTCATACCTTCACAATCTTTTTTTCTGATAAAATTTGTGATATTTTCTTATTTTTACTCCAAACATCGATTGTTAAGTGCTCGTTAGAACTGCTTCATTCAGGTGATTCTACCTATGTCTTGTTCCAGAAATAAGAAAAATAATGTAACCCCAGTTTCCAAAATGACCTAAATAGTGTTGATGGGGACATTAAGCCTCAAGTCTAAAAAAAAACAAACACCTGTTTTCTTTATTATATAAAGTGGGGTCTAGAGGGCTGTTCATTACATGGACTTGTTGGTGTGTGTTCAAAAACATTGATTGTGGGTATTGGTTAGAAATGCCTCAAGGAGGCAGTTCTAACAAGCATTCACAATCTCTGGAGCAGAAAAAAGGGAAAATATATAACAAATGTTTGTCTGGCGCCAGTTGTTCAAAGCATTGTTAGCTTAACAAGCTCATTAGAGCCGGCCTCGGTAGCTCAATCAGATGCGCATCTGACAGGTGATCAGGAGGACGTGGGTTCGATACGTGCCGGGGTCGGCAACATTCTTTCGTGGAGATTGATCATGAAATCTTTCTCTCCCTTCTGCTGATTCAAGAAGGGCAGTTGTCTATTTCTGGAAAAGTGTGGATAGGTAAACTAACCGGCTCAAAAATGACCTAAATAGAAATAAAATCGAGTCTGCTTTTTTCATTTATT
The DNA here is from genome assembly GCA_963580285.1 of Lucinisca nassula. Taxonomy (NCBI): domain Eukaryota; kingdom Metazoa; phylum Mollusca; class Bivalvia; order Lucinida; family Lucinidae; genus Lucinisca; species Lucinisca nassula. Next base: position 49,764,639 of record OY757021.1, read on the forward strand.
TGATGTATTCCTTGCTTCCAAAGGATCTAACTTCAGAACTTATTTATTTTCACTGTAGCTGGTGTTGTGCCGTGTGGTGGCCGTAAAACGTCTCTTCGTACATCATCGTTTTGCAGATTATATTTTTTGGTCCTTTGGGATTATTGAGTTCATTTGGTATCATTTTGAAAATAGCACAGTTCTGCTTAAGCCGGTGCTAGAGGGCGTGGCCGGTGTTGCACATTTCAGTACTGGTCATGAACAGACTCAATAAAACTGAGTCTGCTATTTTCGTTTATTTGGTGTATTCCTTGCTTCCAAAGGATCTAACTTCAGAACTTATTGACTGGGCCATTAAACTCCAATACAAACAAACAAACAAAACAAAACAAGCTCATTAGAATAGTGGTCAAAATGTCAACTGTTCTAGCAAGTACAATATCTTATACAGATATTTTTGATGTAAAAATGTGAGTAGCTTTTGCATTTTTACATCAAAAATATTGACATTTGCAACAGCTACTCACATTTTTACATCAAAAATATTAACATTTGCAACAGCTACTCACATTTTTACATAAAAAATATTCACATTTGCAAAAGCTACTCACATTTTTACATCAAGAATATTGACATTTGCAAAAGCTACTCACATTTTTACATCAAAAATATTGACATTTGCAAAAGCTACTCACATTTTTACATCAAAAATATTGACATGATTGCCACATGAAATGATCAAAGTTTAACGATGTGTTATGAAATATATCGTTAGTTTTTAACAACTGGACCCTGATGAATTCTAGTTCTATAGATATGAATGACATGTTGCATACAGGTGTTTTGTCATCCCGATAACAAGTCCGTGAAACGAAGACCCCCCCCCCCCCCCCAATCCGTGTTTATATAGAAAAAGTGGGGTTTACGGGGGCATACATTCTGTCTTATTTTTCCTCAAAAACATAGATTGGGGTACTCGTTAGAACCGCCTCATTGAGGAGGAGGTTCTAACGAGCACCCACAATCTTCAATGAGGCGGTTTTAACAAGCACCCACAATCTATGTTTAAAGCAGAAATAATAAAGATGTTATCATTTTTTACCTAATATCTGTCATTTAACGGCCTTTGTGGCCTAGTGGTTAAGAGCGCTGACTCTTGATCATTAAGTCTCTTAACGCTGTGGTTCAAGCCTCTCTTGGGTCATATGTGAGACACCAAGTTCTGCAAAGGAAGGTCAGGTGATTTTTCTCCGGGTACTTCGGTTTTCGCCCACCACTGATTAATGATCGGCTTGATATAAGTGAAATAATCTTGAAAGGGCCGTAAAACCAAAAAAAAAAATCTGTCATTTCTGACACCATGTTAGACGCCATTCTTTCTCACGGACATGTTTTCCTAATGGTGATAATGGTTTTGTATGGTGATGCAGCAGAATCCATTTGCGAAGACTGATGAGGCTGTGCAGGATCACAGGCTGATCGGAGTATTCACTGGTTGCATCTCGGACCCATTATGCACGGACTAGTAACTGACTTGAGTTGCCAAAATATGTTATGTCTTGGTCATACAGCCATTTGAATTAATTATAGTCAATGAAAATTAATGAAAATTAATTTTGTCAGTAATTAAACGTTAGTTGTCAATTTTGACAGAATGGGGTCGAAAAATTTTAATTTTGCATTGATTAAAACTGAGCTTAAAGTCTCTAAATTTTATGAATTTATGCTAAATGTGCAGAAAATACCTATATTAAGTCTGTAGGTTTCTCGTCAAAGTTAACAAAAAAAATGTTAAATTTTTCATTAAAATAATATTTCTTTTCTACTAGCGATAAATGCAAATATTGCTTTTTAAAGTAAAATGATGCAATTTTGTTGAAATAAGGGATATCTGTAGCAATGAAACTGTCTTGCAAAACATTTTTAACCCTTATCTTGGTGTTCACGACAACCCTTTCCTTTGCAAACAGTGTAGATCCAGATCAGATGGCTTCTGGAGAAGCCATCTGATCAGGATCTACACTGTTTCGCATTTAGTTTATGAATTTGTAGGAATAAACTACATCAAGTAATTTTATTGGTAGATTGGCAGAAATGGGTGTGGCTTAAATGAATATTCAGCAAGATAAGGGTTAAATGTGCAGAAAATACCTATTAGAGGTGCCTAGGTTTATCATCAAAGTTTACAAAAAACTGTTAAATTTTTCATTAAAATAATATTACTTTTCTACAAACAGTAAATGCAACTATTGCTTTTTAAAGTAAAACTAGAATCGTGCAGTCGATGGCAAGCCATCGCATATCCCCACGCTTCCCTGCGGGCCCTACCTCCTGGGCCATCACCTAGGGGTGTTTGACCCGAGGGTAGAAATTTCGATTGTGATGTATTCTACTCATCATGCCGTTTGATTTAATATGCTACACGACCATGTTCTGAAAACTTTGATTTTTTTATCCCCAAGGTGCCCCATCCCTGGCCCTACTGCCAGGGGTAGGATCAAAATTCTGAAAGTGTTATGCACTCCCCAAACCAAAGTTTTATCAGTTCCCAAAGTTTCAAGTTTCTATCTATAACGGTCTAGGAGGAGTTATCCGGAAACAGTAATGTATGTGGGTGAAGGTGTCAAAATCAGATTTTGACCTCTGGTGACCTCAAAATTGACCCCAGGGGTCAAATTTTGGTTGTAATGTTTTCTACTCGTCATGCCGTTTGCTTTGATATATTACACGACCATGTTCTGGAAATTTTGATTTTTGACCCCCGCGGGCCCCACCCCCTGGGCCCACAAGTAGGGGTGTGATCAAAATTCCGAAAGTGTCATGCACTCCCCAGACCAAAGATCTATCAGTTCCCAAAGTTTCAAGTTTCTATCTATAACCGTCTAGGAGGAGTTATCCGGTAAAGGAGTCAAAATCAGTTTTGACCTCTGGTGACCTCAAAATTGACCCCAGGGGTCAAAATTTTGGTTGTAATGTTTTCTACTCATCATGCCGTTCGCTTTGATATATTACACGACCATGTTCTGGAAATTTTGATTATTGACCCCCGCGGGCCCCACCCCCTGGGCCCACCCGTAAGGGTGTGATCAAAATTCCGAAAGTGTCATGCACTCCTCAGACCAAGGATCTATCAGTTCCCAAAGTTTCAAGTTTCTATCTATAACCGTCTAGGAGGAGTTATCCGGTAAGACGGACGGATGGACGTACGGACGACGAATCCCATTACAATATCCCCACTTTTTCTTTGAAAAGCGTGGGGATAATAATGCAATTTTGTTGAAATAAGGGATATCTATAGCAATGAAACTGTCTTAGTCTGAGCCACACTCATCCACGACCGCACTTTCCGATCATCACATGAATAAGTCTATGAAATGAATACCCCAATAAACCCCACTTTAAACAGAAAAAAACTGCGGTTTACGGGGGTATACATTATTTTTTTTTATTTTTGCTCCAAGACATAGGTTGTGGGTACTCGTTAGGCGGTTCTTACGAGCACCCACAACCTATGTTTACAGTATAAATAAGAACAATATCACTGATTTTCATCAGAATAGAAGCCATTTTGGAGATGTGAAAAAATGCACTATGTCGCACGGGTGTGTTATCTTAATGAATGGCATCACTTACAGTGTACTTACTAGTCCGTGCATATTGGGTCCAAGAGGTTGCATGTCAAATTGTATCTTCTTGTGTGCACAGGCTGTTATGTCTTCATATACCAGATAATATTTCTCATGAAAATATAGCTATTTTACATGTCTTTGGTCTTGATTTGACTCCTATCTAAATAAATGTTTGTTAGTTTGTTTGATTTGAGGTTTAACCCTTATCTTGCTGTTCACGACGACCCTTATCTTTGCAAACAGTGTAGATCCAGATCAGATGGCTTCTGAAGAAGCCATCTGATCAGGATCTACACTGTTTGGCATTCAGTTTATGAATTTGTAGCAATAAATTACATCAAGTAATTTGATTGGTTGATAGACAGAAATGGGTGTGGCTTGAACGAATATTCAGCAAGACCAGGGGTGGAAGTAAACATGTATGTATTGTATGTATTCAGATAAACAGGCATGAGCTAACAGTTTAGGCCTAATCAGGCTCTTCACTGTTTGCCCACTCTTACAGCTAATTTAAGACACAACATTCGATGGTAATTTGTACGTGTTCAAATGTCAGAACAAGTATGGTATGGAGTTGAGAGCATACCTGTGATACCTCCCTCATCAGGAGGGAGACTCCCTCATTCTGATGTTTATTTTTTCTCAATTTATGCTAAATTTTAGCCCTTATCCTGCTGAATATTCAGTTTAGCCACACCCATTTCTGACTTTGAACCAATCAGATTACTTGGTGTACTTTATTCCTATAAATTCATAAACTGAATGTCAAACAGTGTAGATGCTGATCAGATGGCTTCTTCAGAAGATAGGGGTTGTCGTGAACACCAGGATAAGAGTTAGTAAAATTTTGGAGTCTCCCTCATTCGAACTGAGAATTTCTCTATACATGTATATTCTTTACATCTCCCTTACCACAATGGCAAAACTCCCTCATACAGTTAAAAAAATTATTACAGGTATGTGAGGGGAAAATTTGGTATTGAAGGCAAACAAGCAAAAATATCTGTGCCTACCCGGTACTTTTACACAGTGGAAACAAAGAATCAATCTGTATACCAAATCAGTCAGCCCACTTCCCTATACGCATGAAGAGAATAGACCCAACATCGGGAGATAAATTGGTCTTGTTCCATTATAGAACAAGTATGGTAAGGAATTAAGATGATTGTCGGAATAGTTACATGGTAGGAAACCATGGTTAGGGTAAAGAATAAATACAAGAACTGCATCAGGTGCTGTGCACTCAGCAAAGACCCATATACAGTAAAATTTCTATATCAAGACCACCTTTGGGACTGTTCAAACAAAGCAAAACCCATTTCTTATCTAGAAACTGGTAAAATGGACCTAAGCTAACAATGTAGACCCAGGTCAGATTTTACATAATATGGAATATGATCAAGGTCTTCAATGTTCACCAGCCAGATTATTCATGAAAATCATAATCATCATCACCAGAATTTTTATGTGCATGTACAGGGGCTACATCCACATAAGTGGGGTCCCCTTCCCGGTAGCAGACTTGCTGCACTCATGTCAGATCTCAAACCATCTCCAGGTGTGTCTATATCATGAGGGTTGATAGCAAAGAGTTTCCTCTTTCTGTGATCTCTGTAGGTCATTATTGGCCCAGTAGGCCCACACTTTTCATCCACCTGCATGTCGCATGCTGTCTTGACAGCACCATTGGAGCATTCCGCCTCCGTACCAGCAGAGCCTTCTCTCCTTCAGGATGAGGTCCAGGTCCTCAATGCCAAGCTGCCCCTTGGACCTGATGATGACGGTGTCTTGGCGCTTGACATGGCAGATCTGTCTGATCATTGCCCTGTCATTCTTCTGCACACGTTGGATGTTGGCTTTAAATTTGTCATTGGCATGGAGCAGTGCATAGAGGCACAAGACCACAAATCCACGTCTTGAACAAGAAGTGGCGAGAAGAGATGCAGTAAAACTCCTCTAATTGTGGAGCAGCCACCCCTCTTTAGCAGCCACAATAATTCATCCCAAAGCATTTTACTACATGAATATATTTTACCTCTGCTCAGCAGCCACCTCTCTCCAGCCAGCAACCACCTTACCAAAATCTAAATTCCCTCTATTAAACAGCCAGAGTTAACTCAATAGCAAAAAATCAGATATAGAAATAGTAATTTTTCTTCTTGTGTATTTATTTCAAAATTTATTTTCCCGATAATTACCATTGTGATACCTTTGTTATAAGCAAGTGATAGAAACATAAATGATGAGGAGGTTTCAGATGACACCTCTTCATCATTTATTAGCTCACCTGTCATGTAATGACAAGGTGAGCTTTTGGGATCACTTTTCGTCCGTTGTCTGCGTGCGTGCGTCCATGCGTCAGTAAACAATTTCTTCAAACGACATCTCCTAAACCACTGATCAGATTTTGACCAAACTTCACAGGATAATCCTTAGGTGGTCCCCTTTCAAAGTTGTTCAAATGGTTCCGGTCCGTTGCACAGGAGCCAAAAATATATTTTTTTTCACAGAAAACTTAAAAAATCTTCTTCTCTGAAACCACAAGGCCCAGGTCTTTGATATATGGTATGAAGCTTTATCTAGTGGACCACTACCAAGATTGTTCAAATTATAGTGCTGGGGCCAAAAATGCCCCCGCCCCAAGGCCCTTTGGTTTTACATGGACTTATATAGGGAAAATCTTTAAAAATCTTCTTCTCTGAAACCGCAAGGCCCAGGTCTTTGCTATTTGGTATGAAGCTTCATCTAGTGGACCCCTACCAAGGTTGTTCAAATTATAGTGCTGGGGCCAAAAATGCCCCCGCCCCAGGGCCCTTTGGTTTTACATAGGCTTATATAGGGAAAATCTTTAAAAAACTTCTTCTCTGAAACCGCAAGGCCCAGGTCTTTGATATTTGGTATGAAGCTTCATCTTGTGGACCTATACCAAGATTATTCAAAATATATCCCTGGGGCCAAAAATGCCCCCGCTCCGGGGCCCTTTGGTTTTACATAGACTTACAGTATATAGGGAAAATCTTTAAAAATCTTCTTCTCTGAAACCACAAGGCCCAGGTCTTTGATATTTGGTATGAAGCTTCATGTTCAAATTATAGCACTGAGACCAAAAATGTCCCCACTCCGGGGTCCTTTGGTTTTACATAGACTTATATAGGGAAAATATTAAAAAATCTTCTTCTCTGAAACCGCATGGTATATAGGGAAAATCTGTAAAAATCTTCTTCTCGCAATCACAAGGCCTAGGTCTTTGATATTGGATATGAAGCTTCATCTAGTGGACCACCATCAAGATTGTTCAAATTATTGCCCTGAAACCAATAATGCCCCCGCTTTGGGGCCCTTCTGCTTTACATTGACTTATATAGGGAAAATCTTAAAAAATCTTCTATTGCGAAACCACAAGGCCTAGATCTTTGATATTTGGTGTGAAATTTCATCTAGTGGACCTCTATCAAGATTGTGCAAATTATAGCCCTGGGGCCAAAAATGTCGCCGCCCCGAGACCCTTTGGTTTTACATAGGAAATCTTTAAAAATCTTCATCGCTGAAACTGCAAGGCCCAGGTCTTTGATATTTGGTATGGAGCGTCATCTAGTAGACCTCTACCAAGATTGTTCAAATTATAGCCCTGGGGTGGGGGCATTTGTGGCCCCAGGGCTATAATTTGAACAATCTTGGTATTTGCCATTTGGTTTTGCATAGGCTTATGTAGGGAATATCTTTAAAAAAATCTTATTCTCTGAAACCGCAAGGCCCAGGTCTTTGATATTTGGTGTGTAGCTTCATCTAGTGGACCTTTGCCAAGATTGTTCAAATTATAGCCTTTGTTGTTGTTTGGTATGAAGCTTCACCTTTTATACCTCCCTCATCATTATGCACATTAAAGCCCTGGGGCCAATAATGGCCCTCCCTGTGGCCCACTTGTTGCACTATGGATCAGGTGAGCAATCCAGGGCCATCATGGCCCTCTTGTTTTTCTTTTAGTACATCCATGTTGAGCTGTCTTCAGTAATCACCATTTTATGTCTGCTCATAACAATCCATACATCATCCCATACATTTCCCTCTGCTGAACATAGCCTTCTTCTGAGAGGTAGCATTCTTAACCATATCAATGGAGAATACACTGTAACCGGTAGCAGCTCCTTGAACCGCTTCCAGGATGTTTTCAGTGATGTGGTCAAAAGATCAGCCATCGGCAGGTGAGAGCATGTCTCCATGGTAAACGGAAGCTACCTCCTCCAGCTTGTCAGCTTTCTTCTGTGGTCTGCCGTCTATTGGGTGTGCAGTTCCCTGACACTGTGTCCACCTGTAATCAGGGTCCTCTGTCAAGCACTTGAGCCCGCTGCATTTCTTGTGCACCCAGAGTTTGGGGCCATTGCAAAAGATGCTGTTCCTGCCCTCTCGAGTGTGACATAGGGCGCATGGGAACTCACCCGAAACTGTGCAGGAGGTCAAGGCCCATACCACAGATCATGATCTTCGTCATTCCTGCATTTACTCTTAGCCCTTCTTCTCTGTTGCTTCTTTCCACGTTAGGAGCCTTTTTACACATTCTTTGAGTGACTTAGCTATGATTACGAGGTTATAGGCATAGAGGTCATCCCAGGGACTCCAGAGCGGAACTCACTTGACACGGATGAAAAGCAGCAGGCTGAGTACTGAGCCTTGAACACAGACATTCACTTCAAACTCTTCACTGTAACCAACATGGCATACATCCCCTGGGTCAGTCGCACAAGCCACTTGTCTACTCAAAGTTTTCTCAGTGCCCTCCAGATGACCTTCCAAGGCACTCGATCAAACACCATCTTCAGGTCTACAAAAGCCATGTAGTGTCTTGTTGGCAGCCAACTCTTGCAGCTGCCTGATAACAAAGATTGCATCTGTTGTGCCTCAGTCTGGGACGAAGCCAAACTGGGTACCATCAATTGACACAAACTGTCTGATGAGGCCATCCACAATCCTCTTTATGACTTCCATGACCTGCTTAGACAGCTTGAGACCACAGTAGTTTACCCTGTCCAATAAACCCCCTTGCCCTTGAGGAGACAATGAAACTCACAGCTGCGAGGTCACTGATCGTCGAGGCGCCCATGCCATCCACTGCTCATGTCATCACGATTTTTGAACTTGTTATCACCGTAGCCCCTTCAGTTTTGATAGGAACTTTCTGAAACTTTTATGTAAGGTGGCTGGGGATAAAACCTCGAATGAGTTTGAATTCCAGCCAAGTCGGCCCATTTATCATAGAGTTATGTCCCTTTGATTGCTGAAAAATGCCGATTTTTGACCTTGTCATCACCGTAGCCCCTTCAGTTTTGATCGGATCTTTCAGAAACTTATATGTAAGGTGGCTTGGGTTAAAAACTCAGATGAGTTTGAATACCCGCCAAGTCGGCCCATTTATCATAGAGTTACTTCCCATTTATTGCTGAAACTGCCAATTTTTTACCTTGTCATCGCCGCAGCCCCTTCAATTTTGATCGGATCTTTCTGAAACTTACATGTAAAGTGGCTGCGGATAAAACCTCGGATAAGTTCGAAAAGCGGCCAAGTCGGCCCATTTATCATTGAGTTACGTCCCTTTGATTGCTGAAAATGCCGATTTTTTTACCTTGTCACCACCGTAGCCCCTTCAGTTTTGATCAGATCTTTCTGAAACTTAAATGTAAGGTGGCGTGGCTGGGGATCAAATCTCGGATGAGTTCGAAAACCGACCAAGTCGGCCCATTTATCTTAGAGTAACGTCCCTTTGATTGCTGAAAAAGCTGATTTTTAACTTGTCATCACCGTAGCCCTTTCAGTTTTGATCGAATCTTTCTGAAACTTGTATGTAAAGTTGCTGGGGATAAAATCTCGGATGAGTTCGAATACCGGCTAAGGTGGTCTATTTATCATAGAGTTAGGTCCCTTTGATTGCTGAAAATGTTGATTTTTGACCTTGTCATCACTGTAGCCCCTTCAGTTTTGATCGGATCTTTCTGAAACTTATATGTAAGGTGGCTGGGGATAAAACCTCGGATGAGTTCAAAAACCGGCCAAGTCGCCCCATTTACTATATAGTTATGTCCCTTTGATGTCTGAAAATGTCGATTTTTGACCTTGTCATCACCGTAGCCCCTTCAGTTTTGATCAGATCTTTCTGAAACTTATTTGTAAGGTGACTGGGGATAAAACCTAGGATGAGTTCGAATACCGACCATGTTGGTCCATTTATCATAGATTTACGTCCCTTTGATTGCTGAAAATGCTGATTTTTGACCTTGTCATCTCCATATCCTTTCAGTTTTGATCGGATCTTTCTGAAACTTATATGTATGGTGGCTGGGGATAAATCTTGGATGAGTTTGAAAGCAGGCCAAGTTAGCCTATTTATTGTAGAGTTATGTCCCTTTGATGGCTGAAAATGCCAATTTTTGACCTTGTCATCACCGTAGCGCCTTCAGTTTTGATCGGATCTTTCTGAAACTTATATGTAAGGTGGCTGGGAATAAAACCTTGGATGAGTTTGAATACTGGCCAAGTCGGCACATTTATCATAGAGTTACGTGCCTTTGATTGCTTAAAAATGCCTATTTTCGACCTTGTTAGCACTGCTGCCTCTTCAGTTTTGATCGGATCTTCATGAAACTTACAAACAAATAAGTCAGGCAGAAAAGCTCGGAGGAGTTTGAAAACTTGTGAGGTTTGCCTATTTGTCACAGAGTAACATCACTTTGATTGCAGCAGTTAATTGCTTATTTTTGAACTTGTAATCACCATAGCCCCATCAGTTTATATCCGATCTTCTTAGCAAGTCAGGAATAAAAGCTTGAATGAGTTTGAAAACTGGTGAGGTCAGCCTATTTATCATAGAGTTACATTCTACTTGATTTGCAGAAAATGCTTACCCTGTCATCACCATGTCCTTCCATTAATCCTTCAGTAAAGGTTGGCACTTCCTGAAACTTTGAATCTGTTAGCTTGGTCCTCTTGTTTGATGTTATTTTTAAAAGGGGAAAGATGGGGAAAACCAAACTAAGAATAAATTAACTTGCATTTGGTGACCGGATGACATGTTATAAGGTATAATAAAATTCACAAAGTATCAGAGTTGTGTCGATATAGATTTGTGCTGCAGTAGCCCATTGAAGATTTTACTGGTATGAAACTAAATAAAATAAAACTTTCAAAGCTCTGATGAAACTTTGAAAACAGTGTGGACCCAGATCACACTGCCAGTGTTTCCCGCAGACTGAAATTAGGGCAGGGTGCTACTCCAAAAAAGGGCATTTTTGCAACGCGGCACTGCATATCAAAAGGGCACACCTTACACACACTCTTGCCAAAGAGGGCAAGGCAGGAGGAGTCTTGCACCCCTTTTAGGGGATGGGGATGGGGCCTTTAGAATTGGGAAAATTATTGACATTTTGACTGAAATTTGGAAAATGTACTACAAACACTGAAAGGTTTTCTTTAATGGCATTGTTATTTGAAGAGCAGGCCTATTATGCCAGACAGCAGACTGTGGAATAAACAACAGGGATACACCTTAACCAGCCACAGGGCCCAAACTCTCAACTGTTTGGGATCGGGATCAATATTCAAGGGCCCGTAAATGGTTAGGTAAGATTATTATACTTGATAGACACTTCCTGATGGTGACTGCAGTAAAAATTTTATCCAAAAAATTTAAACTAGGGTAATTCTACTATGAATACAAAACATGTGGTAACTATGAATATCATTCTTCATGTGGAGCATGATAGCTCAGTGGTTAGTGCACTTGCCTCTGATGCAAGAGGACCCGAGTTCAATCCCCGGCACCGTTGATAAAATTTCGGTGTCCGTACAAACGCTCCATTGGCTTCATTTGCAGGGATGAATGTTAAGTGCACCGTCCTTCGTATCGGGACGTTAACTGGAGGCCCCCTGTGCAGGGAGACCCATCCCTGGGCAGGTTAAAGAACCCTACCGTAATCACATGACTCCTGAGTAGGCTTTCATCCTGCAAAACTGGAGTGTATGTACATAACATGCCCCTTCTGTGTCCCCTCCTAGGGTTAAAGCGAAATCGGAAGATATAGATAGAAGTACTTGGGCCTCCTTACATTCATTCAAGTTCATACAAGACAAAAAACACAGAACAAAAACGATTATTACACAGAATGATTGTAGTTTTAAAGTTTTTGGTCCATTTTGCCCTTCCTCTAAACGTTATGACATTTTTGGTTACTGCTACCTTAATAAAAGCGTAGTGACGGACCTGAAGGAGGACAATCATTTCTGTGCATCTGGCGACTTTGTTCTGAAGCAAAACTTTAATACTTTTCTTCAAATTGTCAAAAAATCATCATTTATTATATCTCCCCTTTCATATATGTAAGGGGAGCTATATTGTTTTCACTTTGCCATTTTCTGTCATAAGACGTTTTTTTAGCTCAAAATTGAGCCGAACTGCTATACCTATCCATATAATGCTTATATCAAATTGTGAGTATTGATCTGGAATAGAACCGATTACAACAAAATGTTTCACTTTGTGGATAATTATCCAGTAATTAACGATAAACTGCTTCATTTAATTAACATTGAGCCGGTGAAATTGCTGCGGATTGTATTAGTAGGCGGGAACCAAACCATCGGTTTCCGAATTGACTCAGATCTATAAATAGCTCACGAGTCTTGCTTCGTTCATGTTCCCTACTTTCCGTTAGGCTAGTCGTAGAGGTTTCGATTCCTTCCGTCTGCGTCCGGTTGACGGCGGGCGCGGTCGAATGATTTACCGAGTATAAATATAGAATCGATTCGAGAGCGCGTATTTCACTTCTCCTTCAGCCTTCGAAGAGAGAACACGTCTCACTCCAGAGAAAATCATCAAGAATGGAAGATTATCGTCTACCAGCTCCACTCATCAGCTTATTGAAGTCCAGTAAGCTCACTGGAAATCCAGATTTCGATGTGAGCATGCGCTCAGATCACATTGAGGTCAAGCTCGTCTGGAAGTTGCGGCAGCCGTCACAGCCCAGAAAGAAGAAACCACAGAAAGCTTCGACCTCAAAGGCAAAGTCTCAGCCACCCCAGACCAGAAAAGAACCAGCGGAGTCGACTCCAAGGACTCCGACGCCAGCCAAGAGAACGCCGCCGCCACCACAGCAGCAGCCGACTCGACGCAGATCACCGGTGATACCAACAAGCCCCGAGCCTGCGACATCACCTCCACCGTCTCCGTCACCTCCCAGCTCACCACAGCCTATGGAAGCCGAGAGTGTGACCTTCCCACACGTTCCAGGGAGTTTCACCGCCACAACAGGCAGAGAATGCACAGACAAGTACAAGATGATGGATGCGCGCTACTCCAGCGACCAGAAAGTCTGCATTGTGACACTCCAGCACAAAAGAAAGCCTCAACAAGACGACTGTTACGGGGTACTAGACCTAACAGCCAAGCACTTCACAATCTACAAGGGCTACGACAGTAAACACTTCTCGCAAGAGGCCATCGACGAGATCGAGGAGTGTTATTCCAACAGCCCTCAAGGACGGCATGCAGAGCTGATCAAGCAGACCAAAGCCTACGTGAAACAAGCTGACTGCAGGTACTTCGCTCCAGAGTAGGCTAGCCGTCCGAATAACTTACACCGCCTGGGAATGCAAAAACAACTTGTAAATCGCCCGTGGATCGATCCCAGCGCGGCCCCTGGAGAGAGCATCTGACCTACTTAGCTCTCGAGCAAGATGTCTGAGTCACGATTGATAGCCGGAATTGGCAAAGACTCAACATCAATCTACATGCTCACTTTTAGAATCGGCGTTTCAAAATTCGAAAACAAACAGTGCCTCTTTCTTTTACCTGGATTATGCACCGACTCGGCCGGGCCTGGTGAAGTTGCACGTTGAACTTTACCGCGCATGGAGCCCACCCCAGAGGCACTGTCGAAACTTAGTCTTGTTGAAGTTGGCGACACAGCCCTTTTACAGGACCTTTTTTCTGCTTTGACCTGGTTCAGACATGTTGACACGCAAAAAATTAAGCTCAAGCAGACGAATAGGACTTACGATAGAGGACTTACGCTAGACTAGGACGGACGGGGTTGGAGCCGAGCGGTGACCTACTTACTTCTCGGTAACGAGAAATAAGTGGGTCAACGCACGGCTACGGTGTTGTGCCAGCATGGATTCGTTCCCTGGGACCTCCACCAACCGACGACCCTCGACAAGGGGAAACTGGAAACAAACAAACAAAAGAGCGCGTATTTGAGACGATATTCTTTGTCTGACTTCTGAAGGGTTAACATCTCTTCAGTTGATTGGAAGTGTTAATCTAGGATAATTACCATAATATTCTCTTCACTCTGACGTCACAGGAAGAAATAACGGTGCCGGGATTTTGTAGTCAAGTGGAAAGCTTCTGCAGTTAATAGCTTTGGTCGGCTGGTGATCGAACTACTAAAATGTCAGTGATCTTGAAAAGGAGACATAGAGAGATTTTATGGAAAATATTATACATTGAACTTTTATTTGTCATTGGATTAAGTAATTGCAGAGGTAAGTGGAATATTTTCTCACTCGTTTGCATCACGGAGTGAGTGCGTGATTCTTTGAATTTTACGTCTCACCAACAGCTAAGGTCATAAGGAGACGGGACCTCGGTTTAAAGACTCATCCGAAAGTCTGGAGAAGCCCGGGATCGATCCTGCGACCCCTGGTTTACAAGGCGAGTACTGCATAACCACTACACCACGGAGGCTTCTATTTGCATCACGGAAACATGCCTATATAATTTTGACTCCCTTGAACCCCAGACTTATATAGTAAAACTGGGGTTTGCGGGGGTAAACCTTATTTTCTTATTTCTTGTCTAACATAGATTGTGGGTACTCGTTAGATGGGGCGGTTCTAACGAGTGCCCACAATCTATATTTGGAGCACAAATAAGAAAAATATCACAATTTTTCATCTTAAATTTTCATTTTTTTTGGCGATAAAGGTTACAATGTATTTGTATAGGCATGTTTTCGTAATGTATTTCCTGTGTTCACCGAACACTATCCAGTAAACGGTTTTTATAGCAGTCCTTTTCTTTTTTGTTTTAACTTTACAGTGCTGTGTAAAGAAGGCTATATGTAAACGGTAGCTCAGTCGGATGCGCGTCTGACTGGTGATCAGGAGGACACGGGTTCGATTCAAGAAGGACAGTAGTTAGTGTCTTGTGAAAGAATGTTTACTGCACTGCTTAACCGCTTAGTAAATGTATTGATAGGTAAACTGAACGGCTCAAAAATGACCAAGAATAGTCTTGACTTGGCCGTTAAACTCAAATACAAACAACTCTGTAAAACCTATACGTGGATGTTGGCATTGAATACTGCGGCGTCTTATTTGGTTCTACATTGTTTGCTTAAATCAGGAATTCAGGTATTCACATTATAAATTTAAGCCGTATTTCGTGCCAAACACGACAGGGTGTTCCCCACTCCCTTAAGGGAGTTCAGGGACCTAAATTGAAGCTGTCTCCAGAAGCGACTACTGGCATTCTTAGACCATTCTTGGGTGGTTTGGTGAGGCGATGGTGCCCTTGCAGCAGGGCAGGCGGGGGGGGGGGGGATGTTATTTCTTCTGTTTCTACACTAACGCTTTTTAGCTCACCTGTCACGTAGTGACGAGGTGAGCTTTTGTGATCACTTTTTGTCCGTCGTCCGTCGTGTGTGCGTGCGTGCGTGTGTGCGTAAACTTTTCTTCAAACAACATCTCCTCCTAAACCACTGATCGGATTTTGACCAAACTTCACAGGAATGATCCTTAGGTGGTCCCCTTTCAAAGTTGTTCAAATGGTTCCGGTCTGTTGCACATCTAGGTCACAGGAGCTAAAAATAGATTTTTTAAATGAAAACTTTAAAAATCTTCTTCTCTGAAACCGCAAGGCCCAGGTCTTCGATATTTGGTATGAAGCTTCATCTAGTGGACCTCTACCAAGATTGTTCAAATTTAAGTCCTGGGTCGAAAATTGTCCCCGCCCCGGGGTCCTTTGGTTTTACATGGGCTTATATAGGGAAAATCTTTAAAAATCTTCTTCTCTGAAACCGCAAGGCCCAGGTCTTTGATATTTGGTGTGAAGCTTCACCTAGTGGACCCCTACCAAGATTGTTCAAATAATAGCCCTGGGGACAGAAATGCCCCCGCCCCGGGGGCCTTTGGTTTTACATATGCTTATATAGGGAACATCTTTAAAAATCTTCTTCTCTGGAACCGCAAGGCCCAGATCTTGGATATTTGGTATGAAGCTTCATCTAATGGACCTCTTTCAAGATTGTTCAAATTATAGCCCTGGGGCCAAAAATGCCCCCACCCCAGAGGCCTATGGATTTACATAGGCTTATATAGGGAAAATCTTTAAAAATCTTCTTCTCTGAAACCGCAAGGCCCAGGTCTTTGGTATTTTGTGTGAAGCTTCACCTGGTGGATCTCTACCAAGATTGTTCAAATTATAGCCCTGGGGCCATAAATGCCACCGCCCCGGGGCCCTTTGGTTTTACTTGGGCTTATATAGGGAAAATCTGTAAAAATCTCCTTCTCTGAAACCGGAAGGCCGAGGTCTTTGATATTTGATATGAAGCTTCATCTAGTGGACCCCTACCAAGATTGTTCAAATTATTTTGCTTGGGCCAAAAATGCCCCCGCCCCGGGGCCCTTTGGTTTTACATGGGCTTATATAGGGAAAATCTTCTTCTCTGAAACTGCAAGGCCCAGGTCTTTGCTATTTGGTATGAAGCTTCATCTAGTGGACCCCCACCAAGATTGTTCAAATTATAGTGCTGGGGCCAAAAATGCCCCCTCCCCTGGGCCCTTTGGTTTTACTTAGGCTATGTAGGGAAAATCTTTAAACATCTTCTCTGAAACTGCAAGGCCAAGGTCTTTGATATTTGGTATGAAGCTTCATCTGGTGGACCTCTACCAAGATTGTTCAAATTATAGCCCTGGGACCAAAATGCTCCCCCCCCCCAACCTACCCCCTCCGGGGCCCTTTGGTTTTACATAGACTTATAAAGGGAAAATCTTGAAAAATCTTCTTCTCTGAAACCACAAGGCCTAGGTCTTTGATATTTGGTATGGAGCTTCAGCTAGTGGACCTTTACCAAGATTGTTCAAATTATAGCCCTGAGGCCAAAAATGCCCCCGCCTCGGGGCCCTTTGGTTTTACATAGACTTATATAGGGAAAATCTTTAAAAAATTTTCTTCTGTGAAACCACAAGGCCTAGATCTTCGATATTTGGTGTGAAATTTCATCTAGTGGACCTCTATCAAGATTGTTCAAATTATAGCCCTTGGGCCCAAAATGCCCCCGCCCCAAGACCCTTTGGTTTTACATAGACTTATATACGAAAATCTTTAAAAATCTTCTTCTCTGAAACTGCAAGACCCATGTCTTTGATATTTGGTATGGAGCTTCATCTAGTGGACAATCAAGCCTTTATTGATATTTGGTATGAAGCTTCACCTTTTTAGACCTCCCTCAACATTATACACATTATAACCTTGGGGTCAATAATGGCCCTCCCCAGGGCCCACTTGTTACTCTATGGATCAGGTGAGCGATCCAGGGCCATCATGGCCCTCTTGTTTAGCTCACCAGAGCCGAAGGCTCCGGGGGAGCTTATAGGATAGGCAGTTGTCCGTCGTCGTCTGCGTCGTCTGTGTCGTCTGCGTCTGCGTCAACATTTTCAAACGACATCTCCTCTGAAGCCACTGGGCCGATTCAGCCCAAATTTCATCTGTAGCATCCTTGGGCAGGGGGATCGAAAGTTTGTGTTTTTAATGAAAATCGGCTCATTAGTTTGGTTGCTATGGCAACTTAGAGTTTCCATAGACTTATAATGGGGAAAATAGAAAAATGGCATTTACTGCCAAGCCTCTGCAGATATTTTGACAAAACTTTCATAGAAATGTTCCATAGGTAATCTACCATCTGCCGTATGATTTTAGGCCTTCTGCTCATTTTTATTGGTTACCATGGAAACCAAAATGCAAAAAAATAGACAAAAAAAAAATACTTAAAAATCATCTCCTCAGAAACCATATGCTCTAGGAGGCTGAGACTTTATGAAAATATTCACCATATTTGCCTTTACAGGTTTTGTGTTTTTTTTTTTATGAAATTTGGCCTTTTAGTTTTGTTGCTATGGCAACTTAGAGTTTCCATTGACTTATAATGGGGAAAACTGAAAAATGGCATTCACTGCCAAGTCATTGCAGATATTTCGACAAAATGCTCCCCCCCCCCCCAACCTACCCCCTCCGGGGCCCTTTGGTTTTACATAGACTTATAAAGGGAAAATCTTGAAAAATCTTCTTCTCTGAAACCACAAGGCCTAGGTCTTTGATATTTGGTATGGAGCTTCAGCTAGTGGACCTTTACCAAGATTGTTCAAATTATAGCCCTGAGGCCAAAAATGCCCCCGCCTCGGGGCCCTTTGGTTTTACATAGACTTATATAGGGAAGATCTTTAAAAATTTTCTTCTGTGAAACCACAAGGCCTAGGTCTTCGATATTTGGTGTGAAATTTCATCTAGTGGACCTCTATCAAGATTGTTCAAATTATAGCCCTTGGGCCCAAAATGCCCCCGCCCCAAGACCCTTTGGTTTTACATAGACTTATATACGAAAATCTTTAAAAATCTTCTTCTCTGAAACTGCAAGACCCATGTCTTTGATATTTGGTATGGAGCTTCATCTAGTGGACAATCAAGCCTTTATTGATATTTGGTATGAAGCTTCACCTTTTTAGACCTCCCTCAACATTATACACATTATAACCTTGGGGTCAATAATGGCCCTCCCCAGGGCCCACTTGTTACTCTATGGATCAGGTGAGCGATCCAGGGCCATCATGGCCCTCTTGTTTAGCTCACCAGAGCCGAAGGCTCCGGGGGAGCTTATAGGATAGGCAGTTGTCCGTCGTCGTCTGCGTCGTCTGTGTCGTCTGCGTCTGCGTCAACATTTTCAAACGACATCTCCTCTGAAGCCACTGGGCCGATTCAGCCCAAATTTCATCTGTAGCATCCTTGGGCAGGGGGATCGAAAGTTTGTGTTTTTAATGAAAATCGGCTCATTAGTTTGGTTGCTATGGCAACTTAGAGTTTCCATAGACTTATAATGGGGAAAATAGAAAAATGGCATTTACTGCCAAGCCTCTGCAGATATTTTGACAAAACTTTCATAGAAATGTTCCATAGGTAATCTACCATCTGCCGTATGATTTTAGGCCTTCTGCTCATTTTTATTGGTTACCATGGAAACCAAAATGCAAAAAAATAGACAAAAAAAAAATACTTAAAAATCATCTCCTCAGAAACCATATGCTCTAGGAGGCTGAGACTTTATGAAAATATTCACCATATTTGCCTTTACAGGTTTTGTGTTTTTTTTTTATGAAATTTGGCCTTTTAGTTTTGTTGCTATGGCAACTTAGAGTTTCCATTGACTTATAATGGGGAAAACTGAAAAATGGCATTCACTGCCAAGTCATTGCAGATATTTCGACAAAATGCTCCCCCCCCCCCCCCCAACCTACCCCCTCCGGGGCCCTTTGGTTTTACATAGACTTATAAAGGGAAAATCTTGAAAAATCTTCTTCTCTGAAACCACAAGGCCTAGGTCTTTGATATTTGGTATGGAGCTTCAGCTAGTGGACCTTTACCAAGATTGTTCAAATTATAGCCCTGAGGCCAAAAATGCCCCCGCCTCGGGGCCCTTTGGTTTTACATAGACTTATATAGGGAAGATCTTTAAAAATTTTCTTCTGTGAAACCACAAGGCCTAGGTCTTCGATATTTGGTGTGAAATTTCATCTAGTGGACCTCTATCAAGATTGTTCAAATTATAGCCCTTGGGCCCAAAATGCCCCCGCCCCAAGACCCTTTGGTTTTACATAGACTTATATACGAAAATCTTTAAAAATCTTCTTCTCTGAAACTGCAAGACCCATGTCTTTGATATTTGGTATGGAGCTTCATCTAGTGGACAATCAAGCCTTTATTGATATTTGGTATGAAGCTTCACCTTTTTAGACCTCCCTCAACATTATACACATTATAACCTTGGGGTCAATAATGGCCCTCCCCAGGGCCCACTTGTTACTCTATGGATCAGGTGAGCGATCCAGGGCCATCATGGCCCTCTTGTTTAGCTCACCAGAGCCGAAGGCTCCGGGGGAGCTTATAGGATAGGCAGTTGTCCGTCGTCGTCTGCGTCGTCTGTGTCGTCTGCGTCTGCGTCAACATTTTCAAACGACATCTCCTCTGAAGCCACTGGGCCGATTCAGCCCAAATTTCATCTGTAGCATCCTTGGGCAGGGGGATCGAAAGTTTGTGTTTTTAATGAAAATCGGCTCATTAGTTTGGTTGCTATGGCAACTTAGAGTTTCCATAGACTTATAATGGGGAAAATAGAAAAATGGCATTTACTGCCAAGCCTCTGCAGATATTTTGACAAAACTTTCATAGAAATGTTCCATAGGTAATCTACCATCTGCCGTATGATTTTAGGCCTTCTGCTCATTTTTATTGGTTACCATGGAAACCAAAATGCAAAAAAATAGACAAAAAAAAAATACTTAAAAATCATCTCCTCAGAAACCATATGCTCTAGGAGGCTGAGACTTTATGAAAATATTCACCATATTTGCCTTTACAGGTTTTGTGTTTTTTTTTTATGAAATTTGGCCTTTTAGTTTTGTTGCTATGGCAACTTAGAGTTTCCATTGACTTATAATGGGGAAAACTGAAAAATGGCATTCACTGCCAAGTCATTGCAGATATTTCGACAAAATGCTCCCCCCCCCCCCCCAACCTACCCCCTCCGGGGCCCTTTGGTTTTACATAGACTTATAAAGGGAAAATCTTGAAAAATCTTCTTCTCTGAAACCACAAGGCCTAGGTCTTTGATATTTGGTATGGAGCTTCAGCTAGTGGACCTTTACCAAGATTGTTCAAATTATAGCCCTGAGGCCAAAAATGCCCCCGCCTCGGGGCCCTTTGGTTTTACATAGACTTATATAGGGAAGATCTTTAAAAATTTTCTTCTGTGAAACCACAAGGCCTAGGTCTTCGATATTTGGTGTGAAATTTCATCTAGTGGACCTCTATCAAGATTGTTCAAATTATAGCCCTTGGGCCCAAAATGCCCCCGCCCCAAGACCCTTTGGTTTTACATAGACTTATATACGAAAATCTTTAAAAATCTTCTTCTCTGAAACTGCAAGACCCATGTCTTTGATATTTGGTATGGAGCTTCATCTAGTGGACAATCAAGCCTTTATTGATATTTGGTATGAAGCTTCACCTTTTTAGACCTCCCTCAACATTATACACATTATAACCTTGGGGTCAATAATGGCCCTCCCCAGGGCCCACTTGTTACTCTATGGATCAGGTGAGCGATCCAGGGCCATCATGGCCCTCTTGTTTAGCTCACCAGAGCCGAAGGCTCCGGGGGAGCTTATAGGATAGGCAGTTGTCCGTCGTCGTCTGTGTCGTCTGCGTCAACATTTTCAAACGACATCTCCTCTGAAGCCACTGGGCCGATTCAGCCCAAATTTCATCTGTAGCATCCTTGGGTAGGGGGATCGAAAGTTTGTGTTTTTAATGAAAATCGGCTCATTAGTTTGGTTGCTATGGCAACTTAAAGTTTCCATAGACTTATAATGGGGAAAATAGAAAAATGGCATTTACTGCCAAGCCTCTGCAGATATTTTGACAAAACTTTCATAGAAATGTTCCATAGGTAATCTACCATCTGCCGTATGATTTTAGGCCTTCTGCTCATTTTTATTGGTTACCATGGAAACCAAAATGCAAAAAAATAGACAAAAAAAAAATACTTAAAAATCATCTCCTCAGAAACCATATGCTCTAGGAGGCTGAGACTTTATGAAAATATTCACCATATTTGCCTTTACAGGTTTTGTGTTTTTTTTTTTATGAAATTTGGCCTTTTAGTTTTGTTGCTATGGCAACTTAGAGTTTCCATTGACTTATAATGGGGAAAACTGAAAAATGGCATTCACTGCCAAGTCATTGCAGATATTTTGACAAAATTACATAAACATGTTCCTTGTGTAAACTTCTCTCAGTCATATACTTTTATGTCAACCTGGGGGTCCCCTAGGTTATGCCGGGGCCATGCCCCGCCCCCTCCACTTCATAAAATGCCTTATATCTCAGAAACCTCACAGATCCCAACCCCTAAACCATATATATTCTTGTTCCTTATGATAAGATGCATTAAGTGACACCAACCTGGGGGTCCCCCGGGATTTGCCGGGGACATGCCCTGCCCCCTCTATTTCATAAAATGGCATTTATCTCAGAAACCATTCAGATCCCCACCCCTAAACTATATATATTCTTGTTCCTTATGCTAAGATGCATTAAGTGACATCAACCTGGGGGTCCCCCGGGATGTGCCGGGGACATGCCCCACCCCCTCCACTTCATAAAATGCCATATATCTCAGAAACCATACAGATCTCTACCCCTAAACTATATATATTCTTGTTCCTTATGCTAAGATGCATTAAGTGACACCAACCTGGGGGTCCCCCGGGATGTGCCGGGACCATGCCCAACCCAATCCACTTCATAAAAGGCCAAATATTCCAGAACCCTTACAGATCCCCTGCCCTAAACCATATATATTATTGTTCCTTATGATAAGACACATTCAGTGACACCAACCTAGGGGTCACCCAGGGTGCTCCCGGGCCATGCTTCACCCCTTGACTTCACAAAAGACCATATATCTGAGAAACTGCTCAGAGCCCTACCCCTAAACCATATATATTCTTGTTCCTTATGATAAGACGCAATCAGTGACACCAGCATGCGGGTCCACCCATGGTTCCATGGGCCATGCCCCACCCCTTTACTTCATTAAAATCCATATATCTCAGAAACCATACAGATCCCCACCCCTAAACAATATATATTCTTTTTCCTTATGATAAGTTGCATTAAGTGACACCAACCTGGGGGTCCCAAGGGATATGCCGGGGATATGCCCTGACCCCTCCACTTCATAAAAGGCCATTTATCTCAGAAACCATTCAGATCCCCACCCCTAAACCATATATATACTTGTTTCTTATGATAAGACGCATTAAGTGACACCAACCTGTGGATCCCCCGGGATGTGCCGGGGACAAGCCCCACCCCTTTCACTTCATAAAATGCCATTTATCTCAGAAACCATTGAGATCCCCACCCCTAAACCATATATATTCTCATTCCTTACGATAAGTTGCATTCAGTGACACCAAATTTCGGGTCCCCTAGGATGTGCCAACCCCCTCCTCTTCGTAAAAGGCCCAATGTTCCAGAAACCTTACAGATACCCACCCCTAAACCATATACATTCCTGTTCTTTATGATAAGACACATTCAGTGACACCAACTTAGGGGTCACCCAGTGTGTGCCCGGGCCATGCTCCACCCCTTGACTTCACAAAAGACCATATATCTGAGAAACTGTTCAGAGCCCCACCCCTAAGCCATATATATTCTTGTTCCTTATGATAACACGCAATTAGTGACACCAGCATGCAGGTCCCCCCCCCCCCCGGGGTGCCACAGGCCATGCCCCACCCCTTTACTTCATTAAAATCCATATATCTCAGAAACCGTTCAGATCCCCACCCCTAAACCATATATATTCTTGTTCCTTATGATAAGACGCAATCAGTGACACCAGCATGCAGGTCCTCCCAGGGTGCCACAGGCCATGCCCCGCCCCTTTACTTCATTAAAATCCATATATCTCAGAAACCGTTCAGATCCCCACCCCTTAACCATATTTATTCTTGTTCCTTATGATAAGACTCAACTTCATAATAGGCCATATATCTCAGAAACCATTCAAATCCCCATCCTATAATCACATATATTCTTGTTCATTGTTATTAGACACATTCAGTCACCCCCATCTTTGGGGGTCCGCAGGGGCCATTTCTCTCCCTGCCACTTCATAAAAGTGCCTCATATCTCAGAAACCATTCAGATCCCCACCGTTTAACCGTATATACTCTTGGTCCTTATGATTAGACTTATTCATTGACAACAATCTTGGGCTTTTCTGGGATCTGCCATGCCCGATTCCCTCCATTGCTTAAAAGGCCTTATACTCAGGAACCATACATATTCCCACTGATAAACCATATATTTCTTTGTTCCTTTTGATAAGACGCATTTAGTAACACCAACCAGGGCTCCATTTAGTCCATGCCCCGATCTCTCTATAAAACACCTAATATTTCAGATACAGTCCACGTGGGTACTCATTTGGGCATGGGGTTTGTTTGGGAGACTTTATAATTGGTATAATAAAATCATATCATGTTATAATACATGGCTGCCATTGGGCAGTGTCCACCTGAGCTCTGGTTTATGAACTTTGGCTCTTTGGTTTGTTTGCTGTGCCAAGTTATGAGTTTCCATTGTCCTATAATGGGGAAATTGAAAAATGACATTAATGCCTTTCAAGATATTTTGTCACACTTCCATAGAAATGTTCCTTTAATAATATTCTTTTTGGCCTATTTGTTGCCACAGATGGGAAATTGTCAATTGTCATCTGTTGTCCTGCAACAACACATTCAAGCGACATCGAATCTAAAGCCACGAGGCTTATTGGGTCCAAATTTTATCTGTAGCATCCTAGGGCACAGGGCTTCCATGGTTAATTAAAATACATTGCTGCCAGTGGGCAGTGGCCCCCTGAGCTCTGGTGAGCATTGTGGCCCATGGGCCTCTGGTTTCGTGTTTCTCTCCTTTGTCGCTTTCATCTTTCTTCTATCTCTTTCTCTTTAGAAGCCTCCGTGGTGCAGTGGTTACGCTACTCGCCTTGTAAACCAGGGATCGCAGGATCGATCCCGGGCTTCTCCAGACTTTCGGATGAGTCTATAAACCGAGGTCCCGTCTCCGTATGACCTTAGCTGTTGGTGGGACGTAAAACTCAAACACCCACTCACTCTATCTCTTTCTCTTTTCTACCTTTCTCTTGAAGGCGACACAAAATGACACACAAACAAATACAGCATCCAAAGAACAACAATATTCCAGGCGGTTTAGTCGCGGTGAAAATTTTCGCTAACACTTTAACTATCCATAAAGTACACAGCGAAAACACCACTGACTGCAAAGGCTGATCTGTGTCTTCGCTGGGCGCACATGTTAATTGTAACCTTTGCTGTAACAAAAAACACATCGGAAAATGTCGACTGAATCTTTTTGCGAACTTTTAGAAATATTTTTTTGCACACAGGCAAGAAGTTTGGACCCAGATCAGACTGATCTGGGCTTACAATGTTTGCAAAAATGAGTTTTGAAGTAAATGGAAGACGACAAAGCAGACGACAATTGTCGTGATTGGCGTGTTATGGGTTAATGATAGTTTGATTTGAAGTTTTAAGTCCCCGACAACACTAGATTTAGGTAGTTTTATTTTACCGACATTGAGATGAAATGAGCCCTACCGCCTTAACCCTTGTCCTGCTGAATATTCATATATGCCACATCCACTACCGATTACAACCAATCAGATTACTTGATTTAAATTATTGCAACAAATTCACAATCTGAATGGCAAACAATGTAGATCCTGATCAGATGGCTTCGTCAGAAGCCATCTGATCTGGATCTCCATTGTTTGGAAAATAAGGCATATCCGGGCTCAGCAGGACAAGGGTTAACAAGCCACTAGGGTTTATATGCATGGACGGTCCGACTCGAACCACATTGCCTGGGCAGGCTAAAACCATCTTAGCGGTTTACCAGTACTCCTGTTCCGTCCGCTTCACCTCTGCATGGAGTTTCGATGCTGCCCAATCTATTTCTCAAAGCCCCAATGGGCGGGTGCATACACATGCCTAGCGGCCCTTTTTTGGGACATTGACAATCCATCAGAACGCGGCGTCTGATCTGAGTCTGCACTGCTACTACGTATTTTAGCTCACCTGTCACGTAGTGACGAGGTGAGCTTTTGGGATCACTTTTTCAAGTTCGTCCGTCGTGCGTCCGTGCGTGTATGCGTAAACAATTTTACAAACAACATCTCCTCCTAAACCACTGATCGGATTTTGATCAAACTTCACCGGAATGATCCTTAGGTGGTCCCCTTTCAAAGTTGTTCAAATGGTTCCAGTCTGTTGTACATCTAGGTCACAGAAGCTAAAAATAGATTTTTCAAATGAAAACTTTAAAAATCTTCTTCTCTGAAACCGGAAGGCCCAGTTCTTTAACATTTGGTATGAAGCTTCATCTAGTGGACCTCTACCAAGATTGTTGAAATTATAGCCCTGGGGCCAAAAATGCCCCCGCCCTGGGGCCCTTTGGCTTTACATAGACTTATATAGGGAAAATCTTAAAAAATCTTCTTCTCTGAAACCGCAAGGCCAAGGTCTTTGATATTTGGTATGAAGCTTCATCTAGTGGACCTCTAGCAAGATTGTTAAAATTATAGCCCTGGGGCCAAAAATGCCCCGCCCCGGGGCCCTTTGCTTTTACATAGACTTATATAGGGAAAATCTTTAAAAATCTTCTTCTCTGAAACTGCAAGGCCCAGGTTCTTGATATTTGGTATGAAGCTTCATCTAGTTGACCTCTACCAAGATTGTTCAAATTGTAGCCCTGGGGCAAAAAATGCCCCCGCTCCGGGGGCCCTTTGGTTTTACATAGACTTATATAGGGAAAATCTTTAAAAAATCTTCTACTCTGAAACCGCAAGGCCCAGGTCTTTGATATTTGGTATGAAACTTCATCTAGTGGACCTCTACCAAGATTGTTAAAATTATAGCCCTGGGGCCAAAAATGCCCCGCCCCGGGGCCCTTTGCTTTTACATAGACTTATATAGGGAAAATCTTTAAAAATCTTCTTCTCTGAAACCGCAAGGCCAAGGTCTTTGATATTTGGTATGAAGCTTCATCTAGTGGACCTCTAGCAAAAATTTTCAAGTTATAGCGCTCGGGCCAAAAATGCCCCCGACCCGGGGCCCTTGGGTTTTACATAGGCTTATAAAGGGAAAATCTTTGTAACTCTTCTTCTCTGAAACCAGAAGGCCCAGGTCTTTGATATTTGGTGTGAAGCTTCATCTAGTGGACCTCTACCAAGATTGTTCAAATTATATCCCTGGGGCCAAAAATGCCCCCGCCCCAGGGCCCTTTGGTTTTACATAGACTTATATAGGGAAAATCTTTATAAATCTTCTTCTCTGAAACCACAAGGCCCAGGTCTTTGATATTTGGTGTGAAGCTTCATCTAGTAAACCTCTACCAAGATTGTTCAAATTATATCCCTGGGGCCAAAAATGCCCCCGCCCCGGGGCCCTTTGGTTTTACATAGACTTATATAGGGAAAATCTTTATAAATCTTCTTCTCAGAAACCCCAAGTAGTTGGTGTGAAGCTTCATCTAGTGGACCTCTACCAAAATTTTATAGCCCTGTGGCCAAAAATGCCCCCGATTTGGGGCCCTTTGGTTTAACATAGGCTTTTGTTGGGAATATCTTTAAAAAATCTCTTCTCTGAGACCGCAAGGCCATGATCTTTGATATTTGGTGTGTAGCTTTATTTTGTGGACCTTTGCCAAGATTGTTCTAATTATAGCCCTTGAACCAAAACTGCCCCCACCGTTGGACCCTTTGGTTTTACATTGACTTATAAAGGGAAAATCTTTTATTCTTGTCTGAAAACAGAAGGTTCAAATTATATCCCTGGGGCCAAAAATGCCCCGCCCCGGGGCCCTTTGGTTTTACATAGACTTATATAGGGAAAATCTTTATAAATCTTCTTCTGAAACCACAAGGCCCAGGTCTTTGATATTTGGTACGAAGCTTCGTCTAGTGGACCTCTATCAAGATTATTCAAAGTATACCCCTGGGGCCAAAAATGCCCCCTTCCCCGATTGACTTATACTGGGAAAATCTATATTAATCTTCTTGTCTGAAACCAAAAGGCTCAGTTCTTTGTCATTTGGTATGAAGCTTTGTCTAGTGGACCGTGACCAAGATTGATCAAATTATAGCCCTGTGGCCCAAAATGGCTCCGCCCCGGGGCCCACTGGTTTTACATATACTTATATAGGGAAAACCTTTAAAAATCTTGTCTGAACCTAGAAGGCTCAGGTCTTTGTTATTCAGTATGAAGCTTTGTCGAGTTGACCTCTACCAAGATTGTTCCAGTTATAGCCCTGAGCCCAAAAATGGGCCCACCCGATGCCCACTGGTTTTACATAGACTTATGTCGGGAAAACCTTTGAAAATCTTCTTGTTGGAAATCAGAAGTCCAAGGTCTTTTATATTTGGTATGAAGTCTTGCGGATTTCCACCAAGATTGTTCAAATTATAGCCCTGGGGCCAAAAATGGCCATGCCCGGGACCTGCAGGTTTTATATAGACTAATGTAAGGAAAACTTTTAAAAATCTTCTTTTCTGAAACTAGCTTCACCTTTTAGAACACTACCAAGATTATGCAAATTATAGCCATGGGGTTAATAATGGCTCTCCCCGTGGCCCACTTGTTACCCTATGGATCAGGTGAGCGACCCAGGGCCATCATGGCCCTCTTGTTTTTGTAAAACTTACCACACACTAAACAAATCTTGGAAAGGAATAACTCTAAACTCATTAGATGGAATATTCTATTTTCATATATGAGTTAAAACTAGGTATCATGAACTATTGCACACGGCACTTATCAAGCGATCAATATTCACCACATTAAAAAAAAAAAAGCTAAAAAAAAAAAAAAGTGTCTGCGAGTACGATAGCAACATATAACATGGTTATTAAAATCTGTCCTTTTATTGATGATGTTGTGCTGAAACTTGTTTATTTCGCCCCACCCCGACACACACTCGCGCACACCTCCTCGACCAACAGGTTCGGGAGATATAGCAGCGGGAGATATTGAGATATATGCGTTCGTCTGTCGGTCCGCCTGGAGAAATCTTCCATACTTTTTAGCTCACCTGTCACGAAGTGACAAGTTGAGCTTTTGTGATCTGGCCCCCGCCCAAAGGGGCTTGAAGAAATATATGGGCTGCATGATGCTTCCACGCAGAGCTGAATCCGGCCCGCACACTAGTACTAGTAAACCGCTTAGAGGATCTAAGCCTGTCCAGGAACCGCGGTGCGAGGCGGACCGTCCATGCTAATGAACCCTATTGGTTTCATTGGGCGACAGGGCTTGAGATGTCATTTCATCTCAATGTCGGGTAAAAGTCCCACAAAATTGGAAGCAACGTCTCCAAAATGACATTTACAGTGTTGACGGGGACGTTAAACCTCAAATCAAACAAACAAACAAAAATAAAAGCCTTTGTGATCACATTTTGTCCATCGTGCGTGCGTCCGAAAACAATTTCAAATGAGTATATCTCTAATACCTCATGACCAATCTTGATCAAATTTCATGAGAAGCATCATCAGGTAGGGGGAAAGGGGGCATAAGGTCTTTGGGGTGATCGGAACGGAATTCTGGTTGCCATGGCAACATATATTAGCTCCCATAGACTTACAATGGGAAATCTTTAAAACCACAGGGCCAAGAGCTTAGATATTTAGCGTGTAGCAACGTCAAGTGGTCACCTACATAAATCCTGCCAATCATGCCCCTGGGATCCAAATTGGTCACACCCCGGGGTCCCATAGACTTATAATAGAAAAAAAAATCAAAAATCTTCTTCTCTGAAATCATGAAGCACGGTGCTTAGATATTTAGTATGCAGCAACATAAAATAGTCACCTACATAAATCCTGCTAACCATACCGCTGGGGCCAAAACTGGCCACGCCCCGGGGCTCATCAGTTCCCATAGACTAATAAGGGGAAAACTTAAAAAAAATCCTCTTCTCTGAAACCACAGGGCTTAGATATTTAGCAAGTAGCAAAGACAAGTGGTCACCTACATAAATCCTGCCAATCATGCCCAAAATTGGTCACGCCCCAGGGCCCTTTAGCTCTCATAGACTCTCGTAGACAGCCTACCTATGGATTTTTTTTAGAATGCAACCTGATTAGAGAGCCTAATTACTTCTCCTTTAATCATTAATGGAAAAAAACCTTTAAAAATCTTCTTCTCTGATACTATGAAGCACAGAGCTTAGATATTTAGTATCTAGTGAGTGAGTGTTTGAGTTTTACATCCCACCAACAGCTAAGGTCATACGGAGACGGGACCTCGGTTTAAAGACTCATCCAAAAGTCTGGAGAAGCCCGGGATCGAGCCTGCGATCCCTGGTTTACATATTTAGTGTCAAATA
Organism: Lucinisca nassula; assembly: GCA_963580285.1. Classification (NCBI taxonomy): domain Eukaryota; kingdom Metazoa; phylum Mollusca; class Bivalvia; order Lucinida; family Lucinidae; genus Lucinisca; species Lucinisca nassula. Next base: position 49,794,540 of record OY757021.1, read on the forward strand.
ACACAAAATAGTCACCTACATAAATCATGCCAACCCTGTCCATGGGGTCAAATTGGCCACGCCAGAGCTCATCAGCTCCCATTGACTTATAATGAAAAAAAACTTCAAAACTTTTCTTCCCTGAAACCATAAAGCCCTGAGCTTAGATATTTAGTATGTAGCAACGTCAAGTGGCCACCTATATAAATTCTGCCAATTATGCCCCTGGGATCCAAATTGGCCACATCCCAGGGCTCTTCAGCTCCCATAGACTTACAATTGGCAACGGCAAGTGGTCACCTACATGAATCCTGCAAATCATGTCCCAAACTGGCCACGCCCAAGGGCCCCTTAGCTCCCATAGACTCATAATGAAAAACAAAACTTCAAAAATCTTCTTCTCTGAAACCATAAGGCCCAGAGCTTAGATATTTAGCAAGTAGCAATGGCAAGTGGTCACCTACATAAATCCTGCCAATCATGCCCAAAATTGGTCACGCCCCAGGGCCCCTTAGCTCTCATAGACTCATTAATGGAAAAAAAAACTTCAAAAATCTTCTACTCTGATACTATGAAGCACAGTGCGTAGATATTTAGTATACGTATCTAGTAACATAAAATAGTCACCTACATAAATCATGCCGACCCTGTCCCTGGGGTCAAAATTGGCCACGCCAGAGCTCATCAGCTCCCACTGACTTATCATGAAAAAAAAAAAAACTTCAAAAAATAACTTCTCTGAAACCATAAAGCCCAGAGCTTAGATATTTAGTATGTAGCAACGTCAAGTGGCCACCTACATAAATCCTGTCAATTATGCCCCTGGGATCCAAATTGGCTACACCCCAGGGCTCTTCAGCTCCCATAGACTTACAATTGGAAAATCTTCAAAAATCTTCTCTGAAACCACAGGGCCCAGAGCTTAAATATATAGCATGTATGAACGTCAGGTGGTCACCAACCATGCCCATGGGGTCCAAATCGGCCAAATCCTCTGGCCCCTTAACTCCAATAAACTTATAATGAAAAACAAAAAGCTTCAAAAAATCTTCTTCTCTGAAATCATGAAGTACAGACCTTAGTATATAGCAACATAAAATGGTCACCTACATAAATCCTGCCAACCATGCCCTTTGGGTCTAAATTGGCCACGCCCCAGGGCTCATTAGCTCCTTTAGACTTATAACTGGAAAGAACTTCAAAAATGTTTTTCTCCGAAACAATTAGGCCCAGAGCTTAGTATGTAGCAATGTCAAGTGGTTTCCTACACTAATGAATTTCTGGTACACAGGCGAGATATATAGGGCCATTGGACCCTTTTGTTTTCACGATTTGAAAGTCATTGTCATAACTGGGGAACACAAACCGAGTTTCTCAGACTTACTGTTTAAGAGCGCATGTCTTGTAGGCAAAAGGTCATATTTTGGATTGGGGATTCTTTACGACGGAACAGAAAATCCAGGTTCTACGGGCCTTATAATTCGTACTTTTTAAACGTCCATATACTTAGAGGCAAAAGTAAGTTTACGGGTTACGGAATGCCGATTTGCGTCCCAATGCCTCCTTTTCTACATACATATGAGGCATCATAAATAAGAACAATCACTTCCGCATAATTTGCAGCAATTAAAAGCTAATGAAATTGCGTCACTTGAAATGGACAGGGGTTCTGGTCCAATATTTTGTCTTGAGTACTTTAAACATGTGTTTCGAATAAGAGTTTTTCAATAAATGATTTTTCATGGAACAAATTCAAAGAAGGGCAACTGATTGGCAAGATGGCAAGAATATGTCGCATATTCGGAAATTAAACACAAGGTAAAGTGCAACATCTTTTGTCCAAGAAAACGGCATATTCACCTTTTACGTCCTCCCTTTGGTAAGATGCATTATGTTTCCAGCATTATTTGCTGGCTCCCAGCTTGCACAATGTCAATATTGGAAAAATAGGTAACCAGACCCCCCCCCTGACCTTTCAAGGTCAGGGGGGTCTGGTTACCTGTTTTTTCCAACACTGATAACCTTCAGACTAGGAACCAGCAGATAATGCAAATAAGCTGAATGGGATTCGTATTGAAAATTAACTTTCCATTGTGCAATTTTACAAGGTTTACTATGAAGTAAGCATCAAGATGCCGAGCAAAACAAAAATTATGCGAAAGTTTCGAATGAATATCCCTTACACGATTTGATAAAAAGACTCATTTAATTCACTATGATTTTAATTGAAAGGGAGATAATCCGGAACAGGCAAAAAATCCAATTGAGTTTGAAATTGTTTGTTTTGGTTAAATGGCAAAGTAATGATGGAGTCTTATCGATTAACATTCGTATATACATGACTTCTGCGGTGTGCATAGATTTTAATGTCATGTACAACACGAGATATTGGAAATATTGATTTTCAATTAAGGGCAATAACTCCATCATGGATGACTGCAACTGGAAGAGTTTTTACAAACTTAGACGATTGGGAAAACCGGACATAGGAATATTTTATTACAGACAGCAATACAAGATCCGGTATTCCAAATCAAAAACCACGGGGGTAATACCATTTTCTATACCTGTGTTGTCGACCGAGCCGGTACCGTGTAAAGCTGCTGTCGACCGAGAAATACGGTTTTCGACCGAGCAGTACGGATGTCGACAGAGGAGGGTCTTCGATTTTGGTGCACTTGGAGAGGCGAAAACGTTAGTTTAAACATTTACAAACGATGTCGGTGTTTTAAAGAGACAAGCTGTTAATTGTCTGTTCACTTATAGAGGGTCTTGAGTCTGAAAAACACTATAAAATACCGGTTCTTTCGAGAAAAAAAAAATGAGTTTTCACAGAATATCATTAATCTAATGCTTCATGAAAAGTAGTAAAGCAATAAAACACCATATATATTTTATCTACCATTTACGCTTCAACAACAACGTGGGTTTGACATAATTCATGCACTCTAGGAGTTTTTATAGACCTTTGAAAAATGTCGGGATACGGATGTCGATTATTAGAAATACGACCGTCGATGGTAACCTAGTCTGATTGATACGGCTGTCGACGAAACATAAAAAACTACATTTCATGTACTGCTGTTAAAATACATGATTTATTCTATGATTATTACTGAAATCTGCACTATTAGGCAGATTTCACTGGGAGCCATGAAGAAAAACGTATGTTTTGTGCGAACTGGTGTCTTAAAGTCGCAACAATCACCAAGAATAACTCCATCCTTAACTCTCCCATATTTAGTTTACACAACAGGCTACAAGGCTGGTCACACTGATGTAAACACTTGAACATGTAAAAATGCCAAATCAGATTGAAATTAAACTGCAAAAAAATGTCGTAAACCTGTGCAAATGCTCTTGAAGAATGATGTCGGAAAGATCACAGGCGCTTGAAGTTTAAATGCTTAAAAATTTCAAATTTGTTTGAAAGGGCCATAACGAAATTGAATATTGACTATTCATGTTTAGTTGTTTTTTGTTGTTGTTGTTGTTGTTTTGTTGATATTGTTTTTGGTTTTACGGCTCTTTCAAGATTATTTCACTCATATGGAGCCGATCGTTAATCAGAGGTGGGCGAAAACCGGAATAACCGGAGAAAAATCACCTGATCTTCCGTTGCAGAACTTGGCGTCTCATATGAGACCCGAGCGAGGCTCGAACCACAGCGGTGAGAGACCTAATGATCAAGAGCCAGCGCTCTTAACCACTAGGCCACGGAGGCCCGTTGTTTAGGTTTTGAGCACAGAACTTCAAGCGCATGTGCAGAGACGAATATTTCTCAACAATTGCCATGACAAACAGCAGGGTTGATCAGCAGACATTACGAAAACATGCCTATTAAAATAAATTGAAAATTTTACCCTAAAAAAATGAAAATTTTCAGAAAAAAAAAGATCTGATACTTTTTATATTTCTGCTCAAAAATAGCTTGTGTGAACGCGCGGTTCTAACAAGTACCCAAGATCTATGTATAGTCAGCGACAATCGACCCACCAGTACTCTTAGTGCTTTGATTTTTGCATTTGTTATGTGTGCGCAAGTGCATATTTACGTAAAGGGGGTATAAATGGTTAACATTGAGCAGAAATCGACCGTAAGTAGTGGTAAACCGCTTAGTGGGTCTTAGCCTGCCCAGGCAAAGTGGTGCGAGTTGGACCGTCAGTGCATATAATGACTGTTTATCTCAATGTCGGGTAAAAGTCCCACAATATTGAAAGCAGCGTCTCCAAAATGACCCAAATAGTGTTGACGGGAACGTTAAACCTCCCTCAAACAAACAAACATAACCAAATAACTGTACCGACATGTTAAAATAGTTCATCAGTTGTCTATGTTGATATTAGAAAAGACTTTTTGTCATTCCTAACGGGGATGACATGTTGGTTTTCACGGGGCAATGTACGGCCCCCGCCCATAGGGGCTTGAAGAAATATATGGGCTGCATGATGCTTCCACGCAGAGCTGAATCCGGCCCGCACACTAGTACTGGTAAACCGCTTAGAGGATCTAAGCCTGTCCAGGAACCGCGGTGCGAGGCGGACCGTCCGTGCTAATAAACCCTATTGGTTTCATTGGGCGACAGGGCTAGAGATGTCATTTCATCTCAATGTCGGGTAAAAGTCCCACGAAATTGGAAGCAACGTCTCCCAAATGACCTTTACAGTGTTGACGGGGACGTTAAACCTCAAATCAAACAAACACTGGGCAATGTCTTGACATGTCCCGTGCTTAGCTGTATTTGAAACAAAAGTCACCTATCAGCGGTAATATGGTTTCTAATAAGTTGTTTGGAATTGTGGGTATACAAATGCTGACGGGTGGTCAATGTCAGTATGGTCGTCGTGTTTTCCTCACCAGATGCAGTTTTGCAGCGAGTGTCGGACCCTGGATACGTAACACAACGCAGAACTGTTCAAGACCGCTGTATCCTATAACTTGTCTACGGGTATAAAAATCAAAAATGAGTTCCTTTAAGAGCAATGAAAACATTCATAAGAAAGAAGATGGGTCATACTACGTAGTTTCGGCTAATAAAGCCTCATCAGTGACCCTGTAATGATCCGGCAAAGAAAGCCAGAGGAAACATACTGCAATTTATCGAATTTCGAATAGGCCGTCGATTCAAAGACTGATATAAATCAAAATGGGGTCCAAATATTTAAAAACCTGTCTAGAATATGAGTCTAAACCAATAATTAATTTCTGATTTCTCAGGCTTTCTAAGATTTTTTAAAAAAAGCGACACGTGTATATTTAAACGTAATCGGCATAATATGATTTAATAGAGAAGAAGAAGAAGAAGAATAAGAAGAAGAAAAAAGAAAAAAGAAAACAGTATACCTTGCCACACACCTGCGTTACTGTCACCAGCGACACTTCCAATATGTCTAGGGATGGCTATGTTGAACCGTAAATTTCTCATTTCGTAAATTTCACACCCAAATTTACAGATGGTCAATTTCGAAAAAATTTGATGTCTGAATTTTCTGACGTATACAGAATTGGTAAGTATTCGTCACACCTGGGAAAAACTAGTGCGACTTTTTATTGGGTGTGAAGAATTGGTATCAATTCCTCACACATGTGAAGAATTCGTTGACAATGACCACACCGGTTACCGCAGTACAACGAACGCGACAGAGTACAACGAACGCTACAGAAATTATGACGTCACAGCAGTATTTTCGGTAAGAAAAAGGTTTATTGCAGCCCAAATCCTAATCTTTTTGGGTGGTTATTTTGCATAGCTGCAGACTAATGGTATTACCATTTACTCATGCAGTTGCAGAGAATTCTGTTCATTATAAACGAAAACACAAACATTTTGCTTTCGTCTAGTGTGTTTTCACCAACCCCAGCATACTTCGATCAATGTTTTCTGACAGTAACACATCTTTTGTCACATGATTTTGTGATTTATATGTAATTGCGATTTCAGAGCTTCCATTGATGCATTTGCTTGTGCCCCAGTTCTTGTCAATACCCACTGAATCCGTGGATGGTTCACTGGTGGATTTTTTATTAGGGTACAACTTACCACGGGTTTTGATACACCATAACGCGGTTAGTCAGCACAATTTGGGTACAACAAACACGGGTTATAATCTTCATAAATTGAAATATTTGTTTGAAATGGGGTTAAATGTGCCCTTCAACACTATTTAGGTCATTTTGGAGACGTTGCTTGCAATTTTGTGGGACTTTTACCCGACATTGAGATGAAATGACATCTCAAGCCCTGCCGCCCAATGAAACCAGAAGGCTTATATGCATTGGACGATCTGGCTCACATCGCTTTGCCCGGCAAGGCTGCTCTGTCTCTGGTCGGGCTCATCGGAGTCTAACTGTTGGTTTTCTTTTGCTCCAGCATTTCAGTGGTTTCTTGCTGTCGAGTCCTCACCGTTGTCTCACCTCTGTGGTTCTTTGATATTTGTGTTCACGGAGATGTTGCACTGATGAGTTAGGAGGCCTTCATGCGGACTGAACAAATTATTTGTCTAAATCACGACGGAAGTAAGGGCGAGGATTGTGGCCACGTAAAATCGATTTAAGCCCCCCCCCCCCCCCCCCCCCCAGTGGAAATCTTCCACTGACCGTTCCAAGGCGGCTCTTCTGTGGCGATTTATTTATGTTGTTGTTTGTTACTTACTGTGTGTATCACTTGTGTCTTTTAATTTTGGATGGCCATATGGCCATTTTGTGGGAAAGTAACTGTCCTTATGGCCTTCCTTTGTTTAGGTTTCCATTATGGTCTGGTCGCTTAATGTTTGTATTTCTTTCCCTTTGGTGTCTTTTATGGGTGGAGTAAGTTAATTGTATCAATTCCTGATCTTTGTTTTACTTCTACTTAGTCCTTCTAAGCGGTTTACCAGTACTCGTTTGTGGCCAGATTCAGCTCTGCGTGGAAGCACCATGCAGCCAAATTTATTTCTCCAAGCCCCGGTGGGCGGGGGCGAAATAAATTCAAATAAAACTCTTTAATCCGCCAGCGAAGGCATGATACATGATGCTGTTTTCAATTCAAAAAACGATCCATTTTGCTGTTACATACTCTTTAATGCCTTTTTATTTCTCATTATGATCTCCGAACTTATACACGTACGAATTTAAAGGGTTGGGTAACAACCTTGGACAAAGGGGGCGGTTGAACACATTTATGCTGGCTTTCCAGAACGTTTTTACCACATCCTCTACTTATGAACAACTGAAACCCAACGTATTTAGTTTCGGCATTGGTGGGGAGGGGAGACTCTTGAATTTATAGATCCATTTCTTTGCTACTGAAAATAATAAGTTTTTGTAAATGGCATGGACCCAATATGAGTTAACGGCGAGTATATATGGAGTGTGTTCCAGTTTTGTCTGGGTCCCGAATGGGACTGTTCTTAGTCCACTGTTATACTCCCTGCATATTAATCATATTTCCAACGACATTGACTCAGAAATAAGACTGTTCGCAGACGACTGCAGAGGACTTACGTAAACTTCGGAACCAAATGGATAGACTCGGATGCTGGGCATGAAAATGTGGCATGACATCATGCGAACAAGTCCCGTGAAAGGAACATCCCTTACTTTACATAGAGAAAACTGGGATTTAAGGGGATATACATACTATTTTATTATATCTGCTATAAGACATAGGTTGTGGGTACACGTTAGAACCGCCTCCTTGAGACGGTTCTAACGAGCACCCACAACCTATGCTTGTAGTATAAATAAGAAAGATATCATGGATTTTCATCAGAGAAGTAGCCATTTAGGAGATGTGAAAAAATACACTATGTCGTACGGGTGTCTTACCGGAATGAGTGTTTAATGCAATACATTAAGCAGATAACTAGGCAGAGAACAAAAAAATGAGGTGCATTAGAACTCCTTGAGTATTATTTCACATGATTTTCGGCCTCCCAGAAATTCGAGGGCGAATCTCAATGTGGATGGGGAGAATGGCATAGGGTATATGTATATAGCACACTTGTACTGCCTTTCGATACAAGCCGGCTTTTATATCAACGTGGTAGATTTGCTTATCAATCCGGCGGCCCGGGTTCGAACCACGACCGGGCCAAAGATGAGTAGCATTTTGGTCGCCTGTTACACAGTGTCAGTAAAAATGTCATTAATGTCCACGAAGAACAAAACTGGACCGAAAACGGCACCCTGTGAGACACTAGACAAAATATCAGCCCAATCCTAAGTTTCGCTGTTAGGTTCGGCAATAGTATACATGGTGTTGGGGTCATCTGGATGACCAGCATCGCTAAACTCAAACTCAGCCATAATGTATCTTTCTGAAATAAAAAATATTAGACTCTTACTGTGGTATTCTTGCGACATGAATGTCGTAACAATGGAGAGAAGTATAGTTGTAAAAAGGGGGGAATAATCGCCTATGGTGAGATTCGAACCTGGGACGATCTGGAAAAATCAACTGCTCTAAGCACTAAGCCAAAGAGTTAACTGTCTTCCTCAGTTGTCTTCCGCATAATCAACCAAGGGAGATATAATGTAGGCTTCGTGCATCGGACCGTAACACCTCACCCCTTTTTTCCAAGTCCGTATGTTGACGCGAGGTCATTTTTGCGAAAAAAAAATCAAATCCCGGGCCAGTCAACATCTACCGACATGACAGCCATAATGAAGGAATGGAGCATAGCTAAAAAAAAAAAAAAAAAAAAAAGTAATCGACTCTGTGCCAAAGAGTCGTACCCATGACGCAGTTGTCATTGGTTATAAATCTGTAGGCCACGGAAGATAATTCAGGATTAGAAGTTGTGGGCCGTAACAATATCAGGGGCGTAGCTGGAAGAAAATCATTTGTACGCAAACCAAAGAAAATGCTAAAAATAATAGCTCCGTTTACCGATGGGGACCACTCTTACAGGAACGAATTTGCTCCAATCAGGGAGCAAATTCTTTCCTGTAAGTGCGGTCCCCGTGGGAGAGGAGGAAACTATGCTAGCTAATAAATAGTGTTGCGTATATCCTACACAAATACAACTTTTCTTCTTCTTCTTCTTCTTCATCATTTTCTTCTTTTTTTTTATTCTTCCTCTTCTTCTCTCTGCTTCTTTTTTTTCTTCATCTTCCTCTTCTTTTTCTTCTACGTCTATTTTTTGGCTGCCCCCGCCCATAGGGGCTTGAAGAAATATATGGGCTGCATGATGCTTCCACGCAGAGTTGAAACTGACCCGCACACTAGTACTGGTAAACCGCTTATAGGATCTAAGCATGTCCAGGAACCGCGGTGCGAGGCGGACCGTACATTAAACAGCCCAGCGAAACACTATTTAGGTCACATCGAGTCAGTCAGTTTACCTTGAAGGCTTATAAAACCAACACAGTGTATATTCTTACGCCAGAATTTGACAACTGCCCTTCCTAAGTCAGTGAAAGGGAGAAAATGACCGTTTGTGTATTTTGTCCCAGCAACCCGCTAAGGTTATACAGAGAGTGGGCCCCAGTTTAACGACTCGTCAGAAAGTTTGGAGAAGCCAAAAATCGAACCCAGGACTCCTGGTTTATGAGGTGAGTAAAACAGAATGATTACCAAAGAGAACATTTCATGGCACACCCATTTCAGATTCTTTTTCTTGCTTTACTTCAATCTTAAACCGTAGAGTTTGAATATGCGGTCACTTCGACTGCTAACGTCTATTGTGACGTTTAGCGACGTCGCATTACGGACAGCGTACACGACTTTCTAAACAAATAGCGTACATCAGACACCCTTTGAGTTAAACACCTCAGAATTCTCGACTTCAATACCATCCCTTCGTAGAAACCCCGGGTAGAATAAAAGTTTCTATTCCAGGGTACAATCTAGGATTTCCTCGTCTGGTGTGCTAGAACTTGCATATGGGGCTAGTCTTTCGTTGCTGCTTTCAGCGATCAGACTATGTGCTTGCGCAACTTCTTTACTCACAAATTATTTTGCAGATTCTTGTGGTTGCACTGTGAGTGTTGTCTCATTGAAGTTGGTTTTGCTCAGTATAGCTCATTGTTGGCTATTTGAACGGTCCCTCTGTTTTTTATATTGTTTACATGTACAGTTTTTTCTTTGGCCCCATCCACCGCTGCTTGGGGAAATAAACGGGCTGCATGATACTTCCACACAGAGCTGAACCCCGTCGCACAGGACTACTGGTTAACCACTTAGAAGGTCTTACTCTTCCCAGGCAGAGTGGTGCGAGTCCGACCGTTCCTTCATATACCCTATTATTCTCCTTAGGTGGTAGGTTTGAGATGTCGTTAATTCTCAATGACGGATAAAAAGAATTGCAAAATTGGAAATAATTCCAAAATGACCTTAATAGTGTTGACAGAGACGTCAAACCTCAATTCAAACAAACAAACAGGTTATTTTGTTTGTGACATTTTTTATGGATGATAGCGACTGTGTATTGTGCATCTATTGTAAAAAGTTGTCTCCATGTCATAAACACACCTTACAACCCAAAACATTTTTTTTTGTTGTTTTAGGAATGGCCAAGCGTACACTGTACATGTTGTAATTTTTCAACTAAAGGACAAATATATATCGTTCCTCTTGGCTATTTCTTGAAAAATGGCGCTTATAATGGGTAAAAACGTCCAAATACGGTTTTCCATATCCGTGTTTGTTGTTCCATTTGTTCCGTGTTTAGTGTACTCAAACACAACACATGATCCGTGGTAAGGTGTACCCGTGTTTCAAGGTAGTGAGCCAAGAAAAATCGGTACGATTCTGATTTAAACTATTTTTTTATGAATTATTAAAAATGGTATACTTACTTCGATGACTAGAGACATGAAAAACTCAAGAATGCTCGTGTATATGTCATTTATTTTTGATTGATATACCCTTAAAACTTGAAGTTTTGTTTTTCTACGTATTTTGGCCTAATTTGTGGCTTTGTTTTCACTTCTCTGAACGTGTCATAGCTTAAAATTTGGAAAGACAACAAAAACACAATCTGTTGTCATCCCAAAACCAACAGAAAAACGTAAATCGTGATATGTTTGACAAAATAAAGGAAACATAGTACTCACACTTTCCTCCCGTCAAAGAAAAACAGTAGCGTTTGTTGTACTCAGTCGCGTCACGTTGTACCGCGGTAATTAGAAGCCTCGGTGGTGCAGTGGTTACGCTACTCGCCTTGTAAACCAGGGATCGCAGGATCGATCCCGGGCTTCTCCAGACTTTCGGATGAGTCTTTAAACCGAGGTCCCGTCTCCGTATGACCTTAGCTGTTGGTGGGACGTAAAACTAAAACTCACTCACTCACTGTACCGCGGTAACCGATGTGATGACTGACGTGTAAAGAAATGGTAAATATTCGTCACCCCTGTGACCTGTGTTTACGGGGTGTGGAGAATTTGTACCAATTACTATTACACGTGTCTTACATGTAAAGAACTGGTACCGATTCCTCACACATAAGAAGAATTGGTACCAATTTCTCACAAAAGAGTATAATTTATACCAATACTTCACACATGTGGGGAATTGTTACCAAATCCACACAGAAGCCTCCGTGGTGTAGTGGTTACTGTACTAGCCTTGTAAACTAGGGGTCGGGGGATCGATCCCGGGCTTCTCCAGACTTTCGGATGAGTCTTAAAACCGAGGTCCCGTCTCCATATGACCTTAGTTGTTGGTGGCCGTAAAACTCAAACACTCACTCACTCACCAAATCCACACACATGTGAAGAATCTCAATTAGTTGGCTACAAACTTTCACTGGCTGCAATAGTTTCTGAAAAATTAATTATTTTAATTTTTCCTATAGAAAAGGATAGGTTGTAAAATTTGACCGTGTCTGGAGATAGGTTCGGGATAATCCTAAGATCATCATTTGAACAAATTATGATGTGCTGGAGTCATATCTGTTACATACAAAGTTTCTTGACTGGTCCTAGAGAAGCTATTCAATGGTTTAACTGTAGAAGGGTGTGGAAGCCATCTTGGTCATGTGACCCAGATGCCGCGAATAAACTAGCGTTCCCTCTACCCAAAGAGGTTCAAAACATATTGGCTTTGATTGGCCAATCGGTTTTCAGACATTACGAAAACACGATTGACTATTTAATCCGTATTAATAGATATCCATAAATCGAATTATGGATATATGGATATCCATAAATCAGCCGAATAATGGATATCCATAATTCGAATTATGGATATCCATAAATCGAATTATGGATATCCATAATTCGATTAATGGATATCATTAATTCAGATCGAATTATGGATATCCATAATTCGAAATATGGATATCCTTAATTCGATTTATGGATATCCATTTTTCCTCTGATTTATGGATATCCATAATTCGACCAAAGCTTTTGGTTTAATGATTTCTCCCTAAAACACGTGATTGTTTATTGTAAAAATCTTCAAAATCTTCAAGGTCTTCATCATCGTTGGAAGATGATGGTCGATCAAAGGGACCTATCTGCCGTGCAGCCTTTTCAGCCCGTAAGGCTTCCAAAGCAACGGGCGGCATACGCTGAACGCCCGCCATGTGTGCAGTTAAATATCGGAACCAGCCGTAAGATCTGGAACTTCCGGCCAACGCATCCGGTTCCTCTGGAATCACCTCTATGAGGACTGCGCACCTAATCGGACGTAAGATTATAATGATCCAAACAGGCAATCCGTGCATGCTTTCTGGAGAAAAATGCACATGGTCGTTATATAGAGTATTAACATATATCCATATAACACTCTATTTGACGGCCCCTGCCCATCGGGACTTGAAGAAATAGATGGGCTGCATGATGCTTCCACGCAGAGCTGAAACCGACCCGCACACGAGTACTGGTTAACCGCTTAGAGGATCTAAGCCTGTCCAGGCAAAGCGGTACGAGTCGGCCCGTCCATGTTAATAAACCCGTTTGGTTCATTTGGACGGCAGGGCTTGAGATGTCATTTCATCTCAAGGTCGGGTAAAAGTCCCACAAAATTGGAAGCAACGTCCCTAAAATGACCTGTACAGAGTTGACGGGGACGTTAAACCTTAAATCAAACAAGCAAATACTCTACTTGAGTAGTATGGAGGACCAAGCAGATTCAGATATATCTCCTGGCCCCCGCCCATTGGGGCTTGGAGAAATAGATTTGGCTGCATGAGCTGAGAGTACTGGTAAATCGTTTAGAAGGTCTAACTCTGTCCAAACAAAGTCGTGCGAGTCAAAGGGCGACAGGGATTAAGATATTTGTTTGTTTGTTTGTATTTGAGTTTAACGGCACAGTCAACACTAATTTAGGTCATTTTTGAGCCGGTCAGTTTACCTATCCACACTTTTCCTGGGCAGGCTTATACGTAAGTAGTTAACCAGTACAGTGCACATTCTTTCGCCAGAAACTGTCAACTGCCCTTCTTTAATCAGCGGAATGGAGAGAATGACTGTAGAAAATATTTCATGATCAATCTCCACGAAAGAATGTTGCCGACCCCGGCAGGTATCGAACCCGCTTCCTCCTGATCACCAGTCAGACGCTCATCGAACTGAGCTACCGAAGCCGGCGGGATTGAGATGTCATTTAATCTCAATTAAGGCTTATGACCAACATAACTGGAACCAACGTCTCCAAAATGCCCTAAATAACATTGAAGTGGACGTTAAACCTCAAATCAAACAAAACATATCTCTCCCACACCATAGGCCACCACTAGGCCTACCCGGCATTACCTCCACCTCCATCCCGGCTTTTATCACACACCTAAATCGGAAATCTGACGCGAATAGTCGAGTTGTATTTTTTTTTTTTTTGCAAAGGGAGCAGTCATTTTTCATTAGGTTTATTTGCAGTAGAGAATTATGGATATCCATAATTCGATTTATGGATATCCATAAATCAGCCGAATAATGGATATCCATAATTCGAATTAAGGATATCCATAATTCGATTAATGGATATCCATAATTCGATCTAAATTAATGATATCCATAAATTGATTTATGGATATCCATAATTCGATTTATGGATATCCATAATTTGATTTATGGATATCCATAAATCAGCTGAATAATGGATATCCATAATACGATTTATAGATATCAATAAATCGAATAATGGATATCCATTATTCGATTTATGTATATCATTAATTCACATCGATTAATGGATATCCATAATTCGAATTATGGATATCCATATTTCTAATTATGGATATCCATAAATAATTATGGATATCCAGAAAAACGGAATAAATAGTAAAACGGCGCCCCATAAACACGCCTCTCAATATGAAACTTTTCGCATGTAAATACTGAATTTTGCTTATTTCCGCTCTAAACATAGATGGAGGGCACTCGTTAGAATAGCCCCGACGAGGCGGTTCTAACGAATACCCACAATCTGTTTTTGCTGAAATTAGAAAAATAATATATACGCCTGTAAACCCCAGTTTTACTATATAAAACTGCGGTTTACGGGGGTCAATATAACATAGGCGTGTTTTCGTGATGGATGAGATGTTTGCAGAATGTGAATGGACGACGACGGATGCCGGGGCATATGTATACTCACTTGCTGAGCTTGCGGCTAGGGTGAGCTAAAAACCTAATGACCAATCTCATTGGTGACGGGCCTCCGTGGTTAAGAGCGCTGACTCTTGATCATTAGGTCTCTCACCGCTGTGGTTCGAGCCTCGCTCGGGTCGCATGTGAGATGCCAAGTTCTGCAACGAAAGGTCGGGTGGTTTTTCTCCGGGTACTCAGGTTTTCGCCCACAAACTTGGAAGAGGCGTCTCCAAAATGACCTTTACAGTGTTGACGGGGACGTTAAACCTCAATTCAAACAAACAAAACAAATCAACGATAGTTTATTATCAATCAGCCATTTCAAACAAACAAACAAAGCCTGACGAAGAATGCAACAGTTATTTTATTGTTTAACTGGGGTTAATTTCCAGTAAATCTGTCCCTTACACTCTCGTTGAATCATCGACATCCGTACCCAGTAACGTCGACAACTGTACCCCGCCAACTTTCACTTCATCGACAGTCGTATCGATGAAACTATAAACAGTTCCACAGATGCATATAAAGACATGTTGACACACAAATAAAAGGTTATGGCGTATGTTAAGGTATATGCAAATGTCAACCAGACACGTGAGCTAAAATTTCCGGTTGTTTATAATGTCGACAAGTTTCTAGAAAAGCAACTCATAATGTTCCAAATTATATGAATAATCATAAAATATGCTTATTAAAAAGTGTATTTCTGTTTTTAGAAGAAAAAATAATAAATTACTTTATTAGAAAATTACCTTTCAAAATGGTCAATTTTTGAACATCGGTTTCTCCATTGTCCGTCCTCGGAAACATTCAGTTTTTACATTAACCTAATGTATATTCCATGTCCTAGCAAGGACGAGAAGTAGTTTTTCCAAAAACTTCCACACTAACAATATATCCATTCTTTTAAACACCCATCGAACGGTCATTTTGACAGCCATTACTGTATACATGGTTGGTAAATTCTCCAGGTAAAACAGGGGTATAAACATGCTAATCGTGGGTAAAAATATCCTGCACAACGGATTTAATTCTAACTATTTTTATGCCTAGATCATGATTTCCCTATATTCTTCCGTTAAGTTGGTAAATATTATTATGCATTAAATAAATACAAGAGGGGAAAATTGTTTGATTTGTCCAAAAGCCATAATAACGATTTGACAGAATTTTTATTATCGCTACGCTTATTTACCCCAGTGCTAAATTTAATCCGTGCGTCATACTGTGTACATGGATGACAAAGTATAGTGAACTCTACCTGTTGATAGGGGTTCTATCGGCATGGATATAATGTTATAATGCCAGTTTTTGGAAAAATCACGTCTCGTCGTTGCTAGTACACACACTAAAGTATATTTTGGTGTAAAAATGGTATATTTCTAATGAAGGACAATGGAGAAACATACGTTCAAAAATGGACCATTTTTAAATGTAATTTTCTTACAAAGTGAATATTTATTTTTTCTTCCAACAACAAAAATACATTTTTTAATATGCATGTTTTATATTTATTCTTTTAATTTGGAACATCATTGGTTGTTTTTCTAGAAATATGTCAACATGCTAAACACCCATAAATTTTAGCCCACGTGCCAGGAAGACATTTTCATAGTCCTTAATGATGTATCTGCATCATTTCGTCCTCGATATTCCATGTCACTGAATATGAGCCACGCATTTCCCAGGAACTACTTATTTTATTGGCTTGCAGCGACGGCTGCAAGCCAGTTAGATTGGAAAAGTGGTTCCGGTTTTAGACTTCTCTTTCTATGTGATTTTGGATCCTCAGGTGTTAGTTTTAAAACAAAAATCAGAAATACAGTCAGCTTTTTCCGGTGTTCTGGTTCCATCACCCTATAGCTCAATAGCTTTCGCATATTTTAATAGAATACAGGGTACCAGTTTAGTGAGAGATGGTATAGTGACAGAGCTATCGTTTCTGTGCGAAAGTTTAACTAAACACCGAAGCGAATTTATCCACTAGGCCACGGTCTACCCAGCACTACCGTCAATACAGTTTACCTGACCACATTCATAAATAATCTGTGTAGCATTCAACAATTCACTCGAAGGTCAAAACTCGATGGGTTTTGTTGAAATTTTTAAGGGTAGAATCCTGACGTCAGACGTGTTAACTAGAGTAAAATAGCCCCCCCCCCCCTCCCACAGACCCCCCCCCCCCCACACACACACACACATCAACATTTTCCTACTCCTCTGATAGCGCTGCCGGGGCGCTAGTTAGTTTCACTGACAACTCCTAATTATTTTTTTCTTTAAAAGTAGACCCCTTTTTCAGAGGGTCTTCTAATAAAGGGAAGAATAATAGAATAAAAACGCAAAAATAGCCCACATCCCGCAGACCCCCCCCCAACACACACACACACACACACACACACACACACACACACACACACACACACACACACACACACACATCAACATTTTCCTACTCCTCTGATAGCGCTGCCGGGGCGCTTGTCAGTTTCCCTGACAGCTCTAGTTATATTGAAGGTACTGTCAATAATAAATGAACAAAGTTTACGGCGTACTGACAGTCAATTGGTCCAGTTTTTATCAAGATTAAGATTCACCTTAAATAGCTTTATACTGTTTATTTCTTTTTAGACTTTCAGATAAAAACTGTTAACATTGGTAACATTGTTTACTTTGGTTGTCTCTTGTTTATAATATTTTTATACTTTGCTAATAAAAGATGTTAACATTTAATGTCTCTTCCTCCTTCGTCTTATACTCCCTTGTATGTATATTTGTGTCGTCACCTAACAATTACATGTTTACTGGCCACATGACATGAATGTATACCCAGTATGTATGGAAGACCGCCAACGTGGTCCAGTGATTAAGGTCGCTGACTTGTAATCACTGGAGGGTCCAGGGTTCGAGCCCCGCTACCGGCCATGATCGTTTATGTAAGAACATTTGGTAGTTTGTGTCGGAGGATCGGAGTCAAGTACTGGTACTTTCCAGGATGGTTAGGATACTACCCGCCTGTATATGACTGAAAGATTGTTGAACGGGCGTAAAACCAAGCAAAACAAACAGTATGTATGATGTGTTCTACCACATTATTGTCTCTCATAAATCTGTTAAGGACATTTATTTTGTTTTGTTTGTCCATTTCTACTTGTCAAATCGCATATCGTCCATGCTCCATAAGTTCATTGTTCCTCCTGTCTGTCTGTTAACAATGTCTTCTTCCAACTACTATTCAGATACTACTGAGCAAATTTCAATAAAACAGGGTCATCACAATGATCCCTTACTATCATAGTTGGACAAAAGTGAGAATGTGATCATTGGGTCACATGTCAATGCCTCAGTTACCTTAACATTGAAATATTTCTTCCAATAAATGTCAGGGTAGTGCCACATAGAACATTGACACCTCATGGGTTTGTCAATTCCAATGTGTAGATAAACCATATATTGCCTTTGAGTACACTGCATGAAAAGTCTATGTCCCATTAACAAGGACAGTGCAATTTGCTTCCTCACCAGTACTTTCATCTACATCAACTCGTACATCCATGTGGCGGCAATATGGCTACATTTACACCAGGAACAGTACCCTTTAAACCAGGCAAGCCTTTCCTTTTAAAAGGAACCTTTATATATTTTCCCGTTTAACTCCGCTCAGCGTCAAAACAGGCTATTAGTCAGACTTCCAAAACACTTGAAACAACAGCAAACTATTTCACAAACGATTTGACACCACAAAAATGGACAGGCATACACAAAAATAACACATTTACAGCGAATTTATCGACTACCCTACTCTGTCGACATCTGTACTGCTCGGTCGAAAATTGTATTTCTCGGTCATCAGCAGCTTTACACAGTACCGGCTCGGTCGACAACACAGGTATAGAAAATGGTATTACCCCCGTGAAAACTGTATACTTTTTATTGCCTCTGAGTATTGAAAAAAAAAAAAAAAACAACAACATTAGATGGATTTTGTTAGTGTTGACAATTGTAGGCCTATATAATAAACAAACTCTGGTATAATGTTATATCATATGAAATTTAAGCGCATTAATTTTTAGCTCACCTGACCGAAGGTCATGGTGAGCTTTTGTGACTGTGAGATGTCCGGCGTCGTCGTTCGTCGTGCGTCGTTCTTCGTGCGTCGTGCGTGCGTAAACTTTTCTTGTTAACACTCTAGAGGCCACAGTTTTGATCCAATCATCATCAAACTTGGTCAGAATGATCATCATGACAATATCTCGGACAAGTTCGAATATGTGTCATGTCGGGTCAAAAAGTAGGTCAGTACGTCAAATCATAGAAAAACCTTGTTAACACTCTAGAGGCCACAGTTTTGGTCAACTCATCATCAAACTTGCATCTCTACAATATCTAGGTCAAATTCGAATATAGGTCATGTGGGGTCAAAAGTAGTTCAAATCATAGAAAAACCTTGTTTACACTCTAGAGACTGCAATTTTAGTCTAATTATCATCAAACTTGCTCAGAATGATCATCTTGACAATATCTAGGTCAAATTCGAATATGGGTCATGTGGGGTCAAAAAGTATTTCATTGTGTTAAATCATAGAAAAACCTTGTGAACACTCTAGAGGCCACAGTTTTAGTGCAATCATCATCAGACTTGCTCAGAATTGTCCTCTTTTTGTAATACCTTGGTCAGGAGGGGTATTTTATTTGACAGAAAATGCTGTTAGCAAACAGTGCAGACCCTGATCAGATGCCACATTCTGGACGTCTGATCTGGGCCTATGCTGTTTGCCAGGCTACCCCTTCAGGGTTTTCCCGCCTTTTAGGGGTTATTATAATTTTAAACAAAAGGGGTTATCATAACTTTAAACAAATATCCTGTATGAAAATACAGTATGTCAAGCAATTCAGACTTTCAGGGTGTTTGGATCATGGTCAAAGTTATTTTGGCTATTTCAGAGCCCTACCTCTAAGCCATATATATTCTTGTTCCTTATGTTAAGGCGCAATCAGTGACACCAGCATGCCCCCACCTCCCCCCCCCCCTGTGGTGCCACGGGCCATGCCCCACCCCTTTACTTCATTAAAAGCCATATATCTCAGAAACCGGTCAGATCCCCACCCCTTAACCATATATATTCATAATACTTCCCCACTTCATAATAGGCCATATATCTCAGAAACTTTTCAAATCCCCACCACATAATCACATATATTCTTGTTCATTGTTATTAGACACATTCAGTCACCCCATTTTGTGGGGTCTGCAGGGGCCATTTCTCTCCCATCCACTTCATAAAAGGGCCTCATATCTCAGAAACTGTTCAGCATTAGGTTGCAACAATCTTGGGCTTTTCTGTAATCCACCATGCCCGAATCCCTCCACTGCTTGAAAGGCCTTACATCTCAGGAGCCATACATATCCCACCGCTAAACCATATATATATGTCTCTGTTCTTTTTTTATAAGACACATTTAGTGACACCAACCAGGGCTCAATTGGGTTCATGCCCCACCCTCTCTACTGTATAAAACACCTAATATTTCAGATACAGTCCACATGAGTGCTCATTTGGGAATGGGGTTTGTTTGGGAGACTTTATATTTGGTAGATTAAAATCATACCATGTTAAAATACGTGTCTGCCATTGGGCAGTGCCCGTCTGAGCTCCGGTTTATGAAATTTGGCTCTTTGGTTTGTTTGCTATGGCAAGTTAAGAGTTTCCATTGACTTCTAATGGGGGAAAATTGAAAAATGACATTTATGCCTTTCAAGATATTTTGTCAAACTTGCATAGAAATGTTCCTTACATAATGTTCTTTTAGGCCTATTGGTTGCCACAGATGGGAAATTGTCAGTTGTCATCTGTTGTCCTGCAACAACACATTCAAGCGACATCAGACCTCTGAAGCCACTAGGCCGATTGGGTCCAAATTTTATCTGAAGCATCCTTGGGCGCAGGGCTTCCATGGTAAATAAAATACTTTGCTGCCAGTCGGCAGTGCCCCCTGAGCTCTGGTGAGCATAGTGGCCCATGGGCCTCTTGTTTTTGTTTAAGGCATTTTTTAAAAAAGATTTTTCACTTTTCATACATGAAAAAGTAAGTCACAGATTGCTACCTATCAAGCCCAATTTAGACGTTTTGACATCAAGACTTTGTTTTGGCCGAAGGTTGTCTGTCATCAGCTCAGGCGAGACTGTGCATATACCCAGGCTTGCCTATGAGGGGTTAGGATAAGTTTCCTTCCCTCAGTTTATAAAATTATCGTAAAGGAGATATTTAAAAGAGATTTTAGAAGTCAAATACAGTATGCAAATGAGGATTTCTAGCTCCAGATAAGGAGCAATGCTGTGGATAATTTGAGAAATTGTCATACCTCTTATATTGAAAAAAAAACAACAACAACACACACACACACACACACACACACACACATACACACACACACACACACACACACACACACACACAAGAGGGTCATGATGGCCCTGGATCGCTCATCAGAGTCCAAGATGTTTCCTAGCTTATGGAAACAAGTCCCCAAGCCGAGGTCAATTTTATCGTTAAAGCTGACTACAGGTCAAGGTCAAAGTCACAAGTAAAATAATTTTGCATGAGTGGGAAGCCCTTGCCACGAGAGACTATACTCAAAATATGAAGACTATCTAGTATAAACATATTTTATTGCAACTATTACATACATATGTGTGCAATGGGGTTGGGTCACAAGTTCTCTCAACATTAGAAGACTATCTGAAACGGTTTTAAAGATATAGTAAGTCACATGTCAAGGTTACATGTCAATTTCTTTGTGTGCGAGAGGAAACCCTTGTCACAAGAAACATACATGCCAAATATGAGGGCTCCAGCTGCAATGGTTTAAAAGTAATGACAAAGTAGGTAACTGGTCAAGGTCACAGATTAATTTTTGTACACGTGAGAAGCTCTTGTCACAAGGAACTTACGTGCCAAATATGAAGGGTCTGTCTCATAAGGTTTAAAAGTTATGATAAACACAGGTCAAGCTCACAGGCCAAAATTTTTGTATGGGTTGGAAGCTCTTGTCACAAGTAATCTACATGGCAAATATGAAGGTTCTATCCCGCACACTAGTACTGGTAAACCTCTTAGCGGATCTAAGCCTGTCCAGGAACCACGGTGCGAGGCGAACCGTCCATGCTAATAAACCCTATTGGTTTCATTGGGCGACAGGGCTTGAGATGTCATTTCATCTCAATGTCGGGTAAAATTCCCACACAATTGGAAGCAACGTCTCCAAAATGACCTTTACAGTGTTGAGGGGGACGTTTAACCTCAAATCAAACAAAACAAGCAAATCTATCTCAAACGATCGAAAGGTTATGAAAAAAGGTCACAGATCAAGGCCAAGGTCAAAATTTAATGTGAGTGGGAAGCCCTCGTCACAAATCAAATGTCAAGGTCACATGTTAAAATTTCAGTATGGGTGGGAGGCCCTTGTCACAAGGAACAAACCTGCAAAATACGAAGGCTCTATCTCAAATGGTTTAAAAATTATGATATAGTAGGTCACATGTCAAGGTTAAGGTCACAGGTCAATTTTTTGTATGAATGAGGAGCTCTTGTTACAAGGAGCCTACAGCCCAAATATGAAGGCTCTATCTCAAATGGTTAAACAAGAATGACAATGTATGCAAAAGGTCAAGGACACAGGTCAAAAGGAACTTACATGCCAAATATGAAGGCTTTATGTCGAATTGTTCAAAAGTTATGACAGAATAGGTCAAAGAACAAGGTCACAGGTCAAAATTTTTATATTGGTGGGGAGCCCTTGTCACAAGGAACATATATGCCAAATATAAAGGACCTATATCAAACGGTTCAAAAGTTATGATTAAGTAGGTCACATGTCAAGGTCACAGGCGAATATTTTGTATGAATGAGAATCCCTTGTCACAAGGAACCTACATGCCAAATATGAAGGCTCTATCTTAAATGGTTCAAAAGTAATGACAAAGTAGATCACAGGTCAAGATCATAGGTCTGTTGTTTGTATGGGCTGGAAGTCCATGTCACAAGGAACATACATGCCAAATATGAAGGCTCTATCTCAAATAGTTAAAAATTTATGATAAAGTAGGTCACATGTCAATGTCAAGGTCACAAGTATTTTTTCGTATGAATAGGAAGCCCTTGTCACCAGGAACCTACATGCCAAATATGAAGGCTCTGTCTCAGTTGCTTCACAATTATGACAAAGTAGGTCAAAGGTCAACGTCATAGGTCAAAGTTTTGTTTGGGTCGGAATACCTTGTCATAAGAAACATACATGCCAAATATATAGGCTCTATCTCAAATGATTAAAGAATGGGATAAAATAGGTCATATGTCAAGGTCACAGGTCAATTTTTGTATATGTTTTTCGAAACCTTTATCAAAGGAACACACATGCCAAATAGGAAGAATCTACCTCAAACGGTCCAAAAGTTTTGACAAAATGACTTACTGATCTACTTTTTGATTTGACATGACCCACATTCGAACTTAACCAGATATTATCAAACAAAATTTATCAAAACTGGACCAAAACTGTGGCTGCAAGAGTGATCACAAGCTTTTTCTGTGATTTGGCCTACTGACATACTTTTTGACCCGACATGACCCGTACTCGAACTTTAGCGAGATATTGTCAAGATGATTATTCTGAGCAAGTTTGATGATGACTGGACCAAAAGTGTGGCTTCTAGAGTTTTCACAAGGTATCTCAATGATTTGACCTGCTGACCTACTTTTTGATTCGACATGACCCAGTTTACAACTTGACCGAGATTTTGTCAAGATGATCATTCTGGGCAAGTTTTATGATGATTGGAACAAACCGTGGCCTCTAGAGTGCTCACAAGTTTTTTGTATAATTTGACCTACTGCTCTACTTTTTGACCCGGCGTGACCCATATTCGAACCTGCTCGAGATATTGTCAAAATGATTAGTCTGAGCAAATTTGATGATGGTCGGTCTAAAACTGTGGACTGTACAGATGAGAAAATGACTGAGATCAGCCGGCAGGCTGCAGAGATATAACTGATGAAAGGTGCTGACCGACCGACGACGGATCGAAGACTATACTATAAGCTCCCCTGGAGCCTTCGGCTCAGGTGAGCTAAAAAAGATGGGTGTGAGATTAGTCTCGTTCACATTCACTATTTTCTCACAATGCTTATTCCTGTTATGAGCTAGGATCTTTTAATTTAAGCTCCTTGCCAGTAACTGTTCGATGGAAAACCCGGTTTCTGTCAGTCACACTTCCTTCTATTCACCTGTTTGTAACATAAACAGGAAGTATTATGTTACAGGGTCGGGCGTCCGTCCGACTGCCTGTGCCTAAACTAAACTCCTCCTGCAGTTTAAATCCAACCAAGCTTAACTTTGATTATAAGTGAGACCATGATATTAAGCAGCGGTTACAGTCTATCACTTGCGCATATTATTGGCAGTGAAGAGATCTTTAAACGTTTTGTTTCCAGCTGACTCTAGTTTATACCCAATCAAGCTGAAACTTGATTTACACACTTGTGGACATAAAACCGTTCCAATTTTGATGGGCTTCATTTCTCTTTGATTTGAAACACCACTCAATATTGCCGGCCTCGGTAGCTCAGTTGGATGCACGTCTGACTGGTGATTAGGAGGACGCGGGTTCGATACATGCCGGGGTCGGCAACATTCTTTCATGGAGATTGATCATGAAGTCTTTTCTATGGTCATTTTTTTCCTTCCGCTGATTCAAGAAGGGCAGTTGATAGTTTCTGGCGAAAGAATGTGCACTGTACTGGTTAACCGCTTACGTATAAGCCTGCCAAGGAAAGGTGTTGATAGGTTATCTGATCGGTTCAAAAATAACCTAGAATAGTGTTGACTGGGCCGTTAAACTCCAATATAAACAAGCAAATCATTCAATATAACCCAACATCCTGTCAACTGCCAGACAGAGATAAAATCAAAACACAAAATGTGTACATTTCATTGCAGACTCCTGCACTGTCCAATCAAAATACATCTCAAATGCCAATCAGAAAGTGTTTGCCAAAATGAAACCAATTAATTACTTTACCTAGTTTTAGAAATCTATGATGAATGACATTAGCTTGTCAAACTAACTTGATGCAAAGAGATTCATTGAAAGGTACTTCATAGGAGTTTTGTATCTACAGGTGTAGTTTGATCCTATTGTATTTTTGTTACTTTTCCTTTGTGGTTCGTTTCCGGCTAGCTCCTGCAGTTTACATCCAATCAAACTGAATCTTGATTTATAGTTAGACCATTTTCAAGTTATGCCAACCCCTCCCAACAACTCCCTTGAAAATTCTGTTAGTTTTTCCTTGGCGGTTAGTTTCCGGTTAACTCCTCACCTATGGAGCATATATACGATTAGATGATATGTAAGCAGATAATATGGCCAAGTTTGGGAGAGTATTTTGAAATGTAACGATTTTATTGTAGTTTTTTATACAATTTCCATATATGCACCTTATTTGCATTATCTGCTGGTTCCTAGTCTGAAGGTTATCAGTGTTGGAAAAACAGGTAACCAGACCCCCCTGACCTTTCAAGGTCAGGGGGGTCTGGTTACCTGTTTTTCCATTACAATGTGCAAGCTGGGAGCCAGCAAATAATGCAAATATGGTGAATACACTGCTTGTCTTATCGTTTGTGATTTAAAATGAGTACAATATATCTAGCAATTTGACTGGTTAACAGTCAGATATGGATGTGATTAAAATAATTATTCAGCAGGATACGGTCCAAGAAATATGGTTTAAAATGGTTCACCACAGAACAGCATGCCTCGGTAGCTAAGTTGGATGGGCGTCTGACGGTCATCAGGATCGAGGTCCTAGTTGAGATAACTCTCCGATCCGTAACGTCCCAGATAGCAGAAATGTTGGCCCAACGTTTGGCCAACAGCGTTGGCCAGTTGTTTTCCTTTCATGAAGATTGATCATCTAAATATATTTAAGACCATTTTCAAGTTATGCCAACCCCTCCCAACAACTCCCTTGAAAATTCTATTAGTTTTTCCTTGGCGGTTAGTTTCCGGTTAACTCCTCACCTATGGAGCATATATACGATTAGATGATATGTAAGCAGATAATATGGCCAAGTTTGGGAGAGTATTTTGAATTGTAACGATTTTATTGTAGTTTTTTTTTATACAAATTCCATAGATGCACATTATTTGCATTATCTGCTGGTTCCTAGTCTGAAGGTTATCAGTGTTGGAAAAACAGGTAACCAGACCCCCCCCTGACCTTTCAAGGTCAGGGGGGTCTGGTTACCTGTTTTTCCATTACAATGTGCAAGCTGGGAGCCAGCAAATAATGCAAATATGGTGAATACACTGCTTGTCTTATCGTTTGTGATTTAAAATGAGTACAATACATCTAGCAATTTGACTGGTTAACAGTCAGATATGGATGTGATTAAAATAATTATTCAGCAGGATACGGTCCAAGAAATATGGTTTAAAATGGTTCACCACAGAACAGCATGCCTCGGTAGCTAAGTTGGATGGGCGTCTGACGGTCATCAGGATCGAGGTCCTAGTTGAGATAACTCTCCGATCCGTAACGTCCCAGACAGCAGAAATGTTGGCCCAACGTTTGGCCAACAGCGTTGGCCAGTTGTTTTCCTTTCATGAAGATTGATCATCTAAATATATTTAAGAGTAATCATTTTCCTTCTGCTCATCCAAGAAGGGCAGCTGTCAGTTTTTGACAAAAAATGCACTGTACTTATTAACAGCAGTTTTTGACAATACGTATTATTGAAATATTTTAAAGATGAAAAACAACTTGTATTAATTGAAAGACAATTAAAGGCTGTATAATCCCTTAAAGGGGTTAATTTTTTCCTAAAAATGTTGTGCACGGCTGGCACATTAACATTTGGTGTTAAATGTTGCCGCAAAGTAGTAATTTACCTTCAAATACCGACCAAAAAAAAAAAAAAAATCAGCCGCCAAAACTATTCAATTAATAAATTAAGATATTAGCGGAGAAACTATTTGGTTGGTAACTTTAAAATTTACAAGATAAAAAGTAACGACTTTGAAAAAAAAAAAAAAAAAAAAAGCAACAAAAACATCAGTGTCCAGTTGTTCAAAGCCTCGTTAGCTTAACAAGCTCGTTAGTGGTCAAATTGTTAACTGTTCTATTAAGTACAATATCTAAAAATTTGTTATTTTTGCTGAAAAAAATGTGAGTAGCTTTCGCATAGGCAAAAGCTACTCACATTTTTTCAGCAAAATTTTTAGTATATTTGCCATATTAACTGGTCAAAGTTTTAACGGTTCGTTAACTAACGACATCTTTGGTTTTGAACAACTGGCCCATGGTTAGTAAGTCCGTGTAGTGGACATCCCTCTGAAACCCAAACTATGTGTGAACTAGTATTAAAATATCCAATAACTTTCATAACACAACAAAAGCATGATATTTGGAAGATTTGATGTTTCAGAAATCGTTTATTTTCGGATCAGAATTTTACAATAGGGTTATACATAGAACATGAAAAATCGCTCTCAAATGAAAAAATGGCTAAAGTGTTTAAAAATTTCGGATGTAAATTTCCATTAGCAACTGCTAACACAATTTTAAGGAACACATCCTTAAATAATGATATTATTTATATTACAGTTTGTTGTCGGTTATGAAAATTTGTTCAGTTTCGGTTGTTTCCGGTAAAAGTTTGTTTTAAGTTTTCCCATATACCGCTCAAGAACCGTTTGGGCTAGGTCCTTGAATTTTGCAGCCTGTGAGGAACTAATGTGAAAATAATCTGATTAACTTCTGGTGAAATTTTATGAAAATTTGACCAAATTATGCCCCTGCGTGGACTTGGACATTTTGGCATTGGAAAAGCCTGAAAGCAAAATATATCAAGAGCCGTTGAACTTTTGCAGGCTCTTTGGAAAAAAATGTGCAGATGACCTGATTGAATTTGAGTGTGATTTCATGAAAACTTTTGACCAAATATTGCCTATTGCACCTTTTTGGATCATTGATTCCATTGTTGAATTTTGAAAATATTTAGGTGGCACTGGTGAGGCCTAATTGGCCGAAACTAGATAATCTGGCTCAGAAAACATGTACACTTTATATTTTCCAGTCCTGTGGTGTATTCCTTTGCTTCCAAAGGATAACCCTTTTATAGAACATATTTGGCGTCACTACAGCTGGTGTGTGGGAATGTGTGGCGGCCGTAAAAAGTCTCCCTACCCTTCATCATAGTGTAGTTTATATTTTCTTGTCCTTTTGGCTCATTGATTCCATTGTGGAATTTTGAAAATATTTAAGGGTCACTGATGATGCCTAATTGGTCTAAACTAGCTAGTATGGCCCAGAAAACATGTACACTCCATATTTTTCACTTCTGTGGTGTATTCCTTGCTTCCAAAGGATAACCCTTTTATAGAACATATTTAACTTCACTACAGCTGGTGTGTGGGAATGTGTGGCGGCGGTTACACGTCTCCCTGCCCTACATCATAGTGTAGTTTATACATGTTTTTTCTTGTCCTTTGGGATCATTGATTCCATTGTTGAATTTTGAAAATATTTAAGGGTCACTGATGATGCCTAATTGGCCGAAACTAGCTAGTCTGGCCCAGAAAACATGTGCGATTCATATTTTCCAGTTCTGTGGTGTATTCCTTTCTTCCAAAGGATAACCCTTTCTAGAAGATATTTATATTATATATGGGTTTTATGGGTTTTTACACAGGAAAAAAAAGCTTGTATGCAAAATATTTCAAGAACACCATGTCTTTGCTCCGATCAAAAACGGACACTGCTACCACAATGTATACAAAATAGCAACATTATGTTATTGCCGATAGCAGAGCACTGGGGCTAGAGCACTTGCAATGGACGTTTATTGCTTGATAAACATTTATATCTACGTTAAGAAACTGAATATGTATACATTCGTTTGCGGACTTCTCTTGCCCACATCTGAAAGCTCACGACGTCCAGGAAAAACAGCTTAGCTGAAAACCTGTGTCCAAAAACTGTTCTGTGGCTTTGTAGGTGGAGTGTGTTGGACTTCACTCTATACTACTCGTTATCTCAAACTATGACATCTCAAAGAATGGCTTAGGTCAAATATAACACATGTTAGTTATGCAATATATTACTAAGATTTCACTCCTTTTATCATAAAATATTATTATCTCAAACCATATATTCCAGTCATTTAGGGTTTGAGATAACGAGTCGACTGTACATTACTTATTTTAATAGGTAAAGAAACTTGAATTTCGTGTTGACTGTTCGAAGTGCTCGCTAGAACTGACGAAACATCTTTCAATTCCCTCAATCGTTCACAATTCTAATCATTTGATTTGCCGTTACTGTCCATCACTGACCATAACAAGTTATAAGTAGTTTAGGTCGTAGTACCAAAGCGTTAATCCAAAATCGTTAATCCATAGACAAAAAGGCAAATATCAATGTTCGGATCAACAGACATGGACTCCAGAAGAGTGTAATCAGGCGTCCGCGGATATTAAGCATTACTTGGTAAGCAAGCTTCGCCCACCATGCCCATCGACCCGAACGAAGAAATGGTGTAAATGCCGGGAAGGGTATGTCCGAGATTTTGGAAGTCTTCCTATGGCTTTCCATTGGCAAACATATCAGAAATAATTTTGGAAATGGCCACATTGTACGGATCCACAAAATCATGGTGCCTCCCATAAAACTTCTTTAGTGTTGATACCAGTTTGGTTTTTTGATACCCCTGGCATAACAACCTGGTAGTGAGCACCTTCCCACGTTCCATAAAGTCCTGATACTTTGAAAAGGCTCTAACATAACGGATTAACTGTACTGGTGCAGACGGGATATTACTGCTCAGGAAGGGAAAGTTAACAACGGGAAAATTGATGTCATCTCGTTTATCGTACATCCTAGTAGTAAGCTTCCAGTTGTCAATATAGAGATAACAATCCAAGTATGAGGAGGAGGTTACAGTCTCTGTTGTTTCCTTAGTTTCAAGTTCACGTGGATAGATGAATTCCAAGTACTCTGCAAATTTAGCATTTTTCAGAGACAATAAATCATCTATATATCTGCAGGTGAAATTGAATTGTTGTGCAAGGCGTTTCTTGCCTGCTCTGAGGAGACCTTGTACAAACTCCGCCTTATACGAATATAAGAACTAGTCGGCAAGCAACGGTGCACAATTAGTACCATTGGTATGCCAATTGTTTGTTGAAATAAAAGGCCACTGAACTCCACGAAAATATTGTCGATTTGATATTCCAGCATCCTAATGACATCTGCATCAGTGTACTTTTGTGGTGCATCATAGTGATCTCGAACGAAGTATGTGTCTTTGTAGCCAAGGACAACATACTGGTAGCGACGGTTACCATTCTTGTGGAAAAAAAAATGATTTATGATTTCGTTGAGTTTAGATTTCAATTTATCATGAGGAATAGTTGTGTAGAGCGTTGAGAAATCGAAAGATTTTATGCTGTTTACTGAGAGAAAAGACTGTGACTGAAGATGTTCTAGAAGCTCTTTGGAGTTTTTCAAGATCCACATCTGATTCACACCACTCCCGGCATATGCAGTGTCACAATATTTCTGAAGGCCATCTTTAACTGCAGTAAGGATTCGTGTTAGGATCTGTGAAAGAGGCTGGGTTGAGCACTTAGCTGAACCCGCGATATATCTCTGCTTGTACGGATTCTTGTGAAGCTTAGGAATCCAGCTTTGGAAGTTCCATATCTTCCTCTGGGAGGGAAATTCCAAACGAAAGCATCACCGATTGGTGGTTTCGCAGAATTTCATCTTTGGACAAAGAAGAAAGATTATATGTTGGGTTGCCTGTCATAGTGCTCAAACCAAGCTCTTCTTTTAAGCAGTTTATATAGTGTGTTTTGCAAACTAACACAATATTGTTAGATGCCTTGTCAGCTTGAACAACGACAAACTTCTGATGGATTTCAGCTAACTCAGCAGCAACATCTGGATTATCAAACACCGAATAATGTCGGCGAGACATGGTTCTGCTGAATACTGTTATACGTCTGTTTACCAAGGCCATTAACAGATTTTACCCATTCGGAGAGGGTGTCAACCTCCACATCCTCTTTCCTAGCCCAGCGCCGTGCATACTCTTCAACAGAATCCAAAAATAATTTGGAATTCTGTTTCCAAGTAAAAGACTTTGGTTCCCTGTATTTGGGGCCTTTTGAAAGAATGTCTCGAAGTTTGTCATTTCTAACAATATTGAGGTCTCCTGTAATGATGTGACCTGCTGGATTGTAACAAAAATCTGAGACATTACATGAACATTCGGAGGGGTTTTGGGCAATGGTCTCGGCATCTAGACCTTGCAGCACGGTTTTGTAATTGAATATTTTGGGTGCAATTGGAGTAGAATAACTGTAGGAAATAATTGGTGGGCTCTTGTTTTTGAAATAAGCTGGTACGTTTGAAGTCACTGTTTTATTGTTCAGAATATTGCCAATGTTAACGGCGTCAAGACCTTTATTTCTGAATTCAAGCTTCAGAAAGTCACGAGGTGGAGTCTCTTCTGGAGAAACTGTTTGTACTAGCTTGCACAACCGAAACATAGCAACATCCGCAATAATAGCAACCAGCTTATATTCAGGAGAGTTTGGATCGAGCGTGTTCACATCCAAAGCTTCTTTCTGCAAAGAGCGAAGTTTAGTAACCGGCAGTTGATACAGTTTGGTACGAATATGATGAAGTCCTAAAGGTTGCTGGACGTGTGGAAGGAGATTGTCGAATGTCACATCAGCATGAAAATTCGGGCGGTTATAGTGCCGATGTCCATGACTTCTACGTCGTTGAGAGCTGCCAAAGAGCCTCATCACAATGACCTAGCTGCATCCAGGGCTGGTAAGATTTCCTACAGAGTCTATCTTGTCATTGCAACCGTAGGCTGCTGCAGTGCCTAATTCTCTAATCCAGAACTCCTCACGTTTTCTACCAAGTGGTGTGCTCAAGCTGGGATTATTAGTAGGGCGGTATATTTTTTTCCAATATTCTTACCCTGAAGGACAAACTAGAATGATCTGCTAGATTGAAATGTTGGTATGACAACTGATTGCCTCCATTATTCACTTCATATCTGTGACCAGACATGCTAGTACGCAGTTGTCCTTTTGTTTCACCTACGTATATCAGTCCGCAAAGTGAACACTCCACTCCATAGACAACATTTGAGGACTTACAGTTGAGATCGTCACAGCTCCGTGTGTGGTATGTTTTATTAGTGAGTCCACTAGTAAACTTTGTATCCGTGATCAAAATTTTACAAGTTTTACAATTTTTTGAATTGCATGATGTTATATTGCAATGTGGCTCACTGTCAT
The DNA here is from genome assembly GCA_963580285.1 of Lucinisca nassula. Classification (NCBI taxonomy): domain Eukaryota; kingdom Metazoa; phylum Mollusca; class Bivalvia; order Lucinida; family Lucinidae; genus Lucinisca; species Lucinisca nassula. The sequence continues at coordinate 49,826,413 of OY757021.1, forward strand.
CAAATTTCAAAATATCACGTAATTTAACTGTACAGTTTTTGATCTGTTTGTAAACATCACCATCACGGTACCAAAGGGATTTGTCATCAGACTGTAAGTATGCCATTTCTTGTATATCTTTCAGCAGTATTTTAGGGGCACCTAATCGGGCTGCAGATCCCATGCCCTTGGAACCTGCAGGAAATGTATGTTCGGGTTGACTTGTCACGGAAGCAACTTTTGATATTCGGGACCTTTTTATAGTGGGCGTCGTCCCAGCCACTATCTTATCTATGTATTTGTGTCTGACCATGTTTAAAATACTAGGTTGACGGTGCCCTCGGGGACGGACAGACCATCCACCAGGCAGAGACACCAGCCTAGTGGTGAAAAGTAGTTTAGGTCGAAGTACCAAAGCGTTAATCCAAAATCGTTAATCCATAGACAAAAGGGCAAAAATCAATGTTCGGATTAACAGACATGGACTCCAGAAGAGTGTAATCAGGCGTCCGCGGATATTAAGCATTACTTGGTAAGCAAGCTTCGCCCACCATGCCAAGAAAAAACTATACTCAAAAACAGGACTTTTCCGCTACATTTCGTAACGCGGAATAGTATTATGTCTTTGTTCCGATTAAAAACGGACACTGCCACCACAATGTACAAAATAACAACATTATGTTATTGCCGATAGCAGAGCCCTGTGGCTAGAACATCTTTCAAAGTTCGAAAAGCAGCGGTGTATGAAATAAATTAAATGTTTTGGTCAGGATTTTTTGCAAGTTAAATTAGAACTAGTGTATGACTAACCATTATACGGCCCTAATTTTTGCGACACTCCAAGCCTCTTGCAAGAATTATCATCTAAATAGCCACCTTTGGCAAAATCTGTTTTCCATCTGCCATTCATTTTAAGACATTTTTGGTTAATATTTGTTGCAGCAGATACACTGCCTAACGGGCCTCCGTGGCCTAGTGGATAAGAGCGCTGACTCTTAGTCATTAGGTCTCTCACCGCCGTAGGTTCGAGCCTCGCTCGGGCCACGTGTGAGACGCCAAGTTCTGCAACGGAAGGTCAGGTGGTTTTTCTCCGGGTACTCCGGTTTTTGCCCACCTATGATTAACGACCGGCTCGATATGAGTGAAATAATCTTGAAAGGGCCGTAAAACCCAAACCAAAAAAAAAAAAAAAAAAAAGATACACTGCCTGACCTTAATGAATGTAGACCAATTTTTAAATTTGAATCAACAGTGTTGAACAGTGAAAAAGATACATTTTCTCCTAGTGTTACCCAACTTTTTGTCTTTTAAAATTGACTTACTGCCCGATTTCGACTTATAGCCTTAAACAAGAATGCTCAACACATACCTTTTCAACACTGCAGCTTGGCAAGTCTTACTAGATAAGAATATCACAACCATGCCTATACTGGTCAGTTTTACTTTTTGGAATGCATAGTTTAACATGATCTTCAGCAAATAACAAAATAGTACATCAAATTTTGCTTAACTCATTGTATCTTAAAAAACCGGAATAACTCAAAGTATCAATCATAGTTTCTAACTGAAATCACTCAGCCTATCGCAAAACGCTATGATCAACTGAAGTAACGGAATCCTTCTGAACACACGGTACCTTGATCGTCCTCATTGCAGCCTCAATCGTATTCTCGGTGGGATCCCAGATCTTCCCATTTGATCCCATACAACGCACTATACACCGAATGATATAGAACCCCGTGATCGATTTTAACACTGATAATTACAACGCAACAATAATAGGAGCACCATGAAGAAATGGGTAATTTCATTTCTTTTTCGACATGAAACTTTTTTCAAATGTTGAAAGAATAATTTTACTTTTTAAATGTAGGATCCCTTTGAACACAAATTATTACATTGAATCTGCGATTCAGAAACTTTAAATGCACCTGCTAATCAGAGTTGGTTCGTAACTCTGAATCTCATTACTTCAATCTGCGACTCAGAAACTTTAAATGCACCTGTTGATCTGAGTTGGTCCGTAACTATTATTCAATCTTATTCCTGAAAATGCAAAAAAAAAAAAAAAATACATGTCAACAACGAATCAAACAAAAAAGTCAATTTCTGATCCCCAAGTAAATTTCCGCATATAATCAAAATTCAATCTTTTGTTTTTGTTTGGTCGCTTAATGTTTGTATTTCTTTCCCTTTGGTGTCTTTTATGGGTGGAGTAAGTTAATTGTATCAATTCCTGATCTTTGTTTTACTTCTACTTTAATGCAAACAGTTTAAATCTAAGTGGCTCTAAAGCGAAAACAGCGCTATTTCCCTCTCCAGAAACAATTACGTTTTGCTCTGGCAAAACCCTTACATCCTTACAATCGCTGAATGTATTGCCTTAAAACTAAGGGCCAAAACGGAGTTTATTTCTACACAAAAATCTGTGTCCCATATGCTTTTACTGCAATAAATTCGTTTATGCAGCCAGTAACCATTTTTGGAGCTGAAACCCACCAATTCAATTCGCCGGACCATACTTGCCATGGCGTCTATGCCCGATGTGCCAAAGCACGAAAATCGAGAACTAAATTGCAAACATTTACGATTCAAGTTTGATGAAAATCTGCCAACAGCGATTTTCCCTATAATTCATTTCTCAGTTATCATTGTCAAACGCGCGACTAAATACGTCTGCAAGAACTAATGCATTGTCAGACCTAGAAATCCATGCAGACGACATTTTTATATCCATATCTGTACAAAACTGATGTACATTCATAAAGCTTTTGCAACGGAGCCCTTTTTACTGCCTTTTAACAAGATTGAACTCACATTTTTGCTATCGATATAAATCGTTATGTACACTCTTGCTTCATTATTTTTTAACACTTTATACTGACGCAAAAATTGGGAAATGTGTAGTTCTGATGCATTTGTGCATATCCACATGTACTTTCGTGCCTTCAACTAAGGCGCCCGCACAGATGCTGCATAACCGCCGTACTTCTTGCCCGAGGTATCACTGATCAGCTCAACATCATAGTTAACTGTTTCAGAAATATCATTGCCATCAGCATATACAGAGCTAGCATTCATATTCTCTCTCAATAAGTCCAAATCCACAACGACATTCTGACTCATATAATTCTAGGATCGCATAAATATAAACATCTTGTTCTCAAACAGACTAAGCTTCCAAAAATATTCTACAAGTAATAATCTGTCCCACAACGGATGCTAAAAACTAACGGCAATAATCTGAACTTTCTGTCCAGATCTGGAGAAATAATGGATCTATGGCATTTTCGAGCCGTGCTATCTGCTCCTATTTTTACTTTTTTTTATCTCAATAGAATCTTAACCATCTGGCATTTTTCCTGGAGTCCCAGTTTAATTTTAATTTGTCTTACGAAAACTCCTGGCTTGATCAGAATACCGCGTACATGTGCAGAGTTTTTTTTTTTACTTAAAGCAGCCTCCTTTTCAGCATGATCACTTAGACCATCGTCTAAAAAATATGACCACCTTGTGGCCTTGTGAACGAAAATAACTAATCGGACATCTAACCACTTAAGAGAAAATAAAATAAAAGTATTTTAAAACCTGCTGTAGCTAAACCGAAAGCTTGTACTTGTGTATTAAGAGAAATGATCGATTATCTGATAAGCTTATTTTAATTCGTGGTTTCTAAATTATTTTACTACAGAAATGTTTTCATACCTGTCAAATATGATTAAATAAGGATTTCCTATATGTTATAGTCAATGAATTTGCCACGCATGGTTGTTCTGACACTTCAGATAAATCCCAAAGTAAGCAACGTTATCAATTCACTGAATTGTCCCTAGTTATTTCTGAGCATACAATTTGAAGGACGATTTTTATCCAGTTACAACAGTATCTCTAATATACCTGTCAACCTGCAATTGTTCCCAAACATATATACTCAGTACTACCTACGGGTAAATTTATCTGATCTATTTATATCCTTATTGTGGATAGGTTACTGTTTTCAAACAGATGACATACCTATTGACTTAAAAACCTGTGCTGTTCGCTACAATCAGAAACATATCTTATCAGTGGGTTTATAAAAACCACAACCAAAACAATTAAACCCCGGGATTTCTCCCCCTGCCTGGTCTGTACTGAGTAACGGCTGGAATAACGCTGCCCTTGAGCTGTCCTCTGAACATTGTAGGTACAGCGGAGGATTGAAATGGCTGAAAAAGGTGCATGCGACGACTTTTGTCGAATCGACTTTACTTCAGCCTTGATTTGGTCTAGCCTCGGCCTTGAACATTCACTTCTCATCCTCGGAATCCGAATTAAATGGGTTGGGTTACCATTCTATGGCCAGTGACCACACCAAATCATTAGAATCCGCTAAACGTGTCAACGTTTGCCTTTAGAAAGTCAATTCAAACCTTCAGAATAGTTTCCGCAAGCTGCCTCGGCATATTCTTTTATTTACTTAATTTTTTATTCATTTTTATACTATTATTTGCTTCGCGAAACTTTGTGGCTAGTTTGTTACACTTAAATTGATCCTCGCAGCTTTCACGCTTGAAAGCGTAAAAGTCATGAGATAAAATGTCCTCTTATTTTACTTATCTGCGTGTCCACAATAGCCCATACTATCCTCCATACAGGCTATTATTGATGTAATAAGGTCATCTAGCCGGGACTGACACCACCGCTGCTGCCCGACTGTATCGTCCGGGGTTGAAGAGATCCATAGCCCGCTCCATAGCCAACTTGAATTTCGTGTTGACTGTTCGAAGTGCTCGCTAGAACTGACGAAACATCTTTCATTTCCCTCAATCGTTCACAATTCTTATCATTTGATTGGCCGTTACTATCCATCACCGACCATAACAAGTTATAAACAAGACATACCGTTTAAACTATACTCAAAGACAGGACTTTTCCGCTATACTTCGTAACGCGGAAAAGTATTATTTCTGGTCTCTAAAATAGCTGGACCAATTTCAATGATATTTCAGATGCCACCTTCTGACAACTTGGGAATAAAATCTTGATAGAATGATCCAGCTCATATGCCTAAGATGGCCCCCATGCCCAAATATGATAAAAACTTATGCAGGGCCTTCTCCCGAAGTGCTGGGCCAATTTTTGCGAAATTTTGTATATGGTATTAGGTGACTGAGTACTACCACTCGACCTTGCCCAGTTTTACAGCAGGGTAAACTTATGTCCCTTAGGCTTTTGAATGTTAAAACAATGCAATTTTCGAAAACTATTGTGCTTTATGACATGAGAGTGGGTGCAATGCGTTCTACAAAGGCTTATGAAGCACAACATACACCAAATAAATGATAACTGTCAAGTGTTCATATTTTTTATGCAAAATTATCTAGTGCCAGGTTACATCACGAAAACATGCCTATATAATTTTTATTCCCTTGAACCCCACTTTAATACAGTAAAACTGGGGGGATTGTGGGTACTCGTTAGAACCGCCTCGATGATGCGGTTCTTACGTGTACCTACAACCTTTATTTTGAGCAGAAATAAGAAACACATCCCCTTACAGTTTTTCCAAATGTTCCTATTGTCCAGTTCATAAAAGTACAAAGTAACGTTGACCTGATAAAGCTCACTTGTCCTGAGATAGCACATCTTTATTATGTCAAGGTGATACAATGCGATTAATATAGGGTGTAACTGATATTTCCAGGTTCAACATCATTTATTCCCTCTCCACTCAGTGCTTTGAATTGAGAGGTGTTAATTTCACAAGAACGCAAACAGAAAACATGGTAGTTACCTTCCGTATAGAAACTGGCCAGGCGTGCGTGTGTGTGTGTGTGTGTGTGTGTGTGTGTGTGTGTGTGTGTGTGTGTGTGTGTGTGCGCGCGCGCGCGCGTGTGTGTGTGTGTGTGTGTGTGTGTGTGTGTGAATTCGGGTTTAACGTCGCTTTCAACAATTTTTCAGTCATATCACGACGGTGTCTGGTTGCGACAGGGAGCTCAATAGTAGTAGGAGGGCCACTTTGGTCCCAAGACAATAGATTACGTAATAAACAAAGGACGAGAACAATAGATTACGTAATAAACAAAGGACGTGAGATATGATAGCCGGCAAAGGAGAAGATGACGGAATTACCCTAAATATCGGGGTGAGAGTTCGAGTAAATTACGCCGTAATTATCCTAAAGTTTGAGGCCTCGGGCGACCCGCGAAAGAAGTTCCCGCGGAATGGCGAGGTTTGCCGTTCCTGGTCAGATCGGGGCGATCGGAGTCTGCACCTTTCGCTCGAGCGCTTCTATGCAGATATTTAGGGAGATACTACCCGGTGTAGTAGTGATGGGGGGGGGGGGGGCGCGATATTATAAACGGACAGACAATGGAAGAGCGCTGGAAGAGCGCGATTTGATGTGAGAAACTAGGAATGGACCGCGTCCCGGAAAAAAAAAGTTTGGTTTGTTCGATTTTAGGTTTAACGTCCCCGTCAACGCCGTATAGGTCATTTTGGGGGGCGTTGCTCCCAGTTGCGCGAGACCTTTACCGGACATATCTACAACATTTGAATCTCGGAGAATCTTTCTCGGCTATGGAATTTATACAGATATCGTGGGGGCGTAGCCAGAGCCAAAAAAAATATTGATCAATACAGAGCGAGTTTGGTCATGTCTAAATGATCTCATCTGATTGGTTGGAGCAATGAGTTAAACCTTTCTGCGTGCTGGTCAAGGCCTCAGTTTCAAAATGAATTCGTGTTGTAAAGTGTCACCCTACGCGATAGAAAAACATCTTTACTCCGAGAGTATGGAAGCTTCTGTCTTTTCAAATAGACGTGTCATGTTTGATAGTATCAAGAAGTGTTTGGATAAACCTGACAAAAAGAACGTGCGCGGTAAAAGGCTCGAACTCATAAAAAAACTTTACTTTTGACATAGGAATTTTGGGATACAGCAGACGAACAAGCAACACCATTAAAGTCGTGTGTACTCAAACCAGTAGAAAAACGCTTGTCATAACCGCTTATCCGATAGTGACATTCCTCGAACGTGTCTAGACACGTTTTATCCAATCAGCGACAGCCGTGAAAGAACCAACCGCATAAGTATGTATACCTCGTTCGCGCGGTACTGTGCCATTCAATAAGAAAACATGGCAAACTACAGATGTCGGTTCAGTCTCGGGAATGATCGTTACGTGGAAGTGCACGAATGGAAGGGCGAGTTACGGGTCGATATCAGGGAGTGGAAAGACGATAAACCGACTAAGAAAGGAATCAGTCTAAACTTGATGCGATGGAAGAATTGGCTCGATCAGTTGGAATACGTGGATAAGGCATTAGAAAAGAAACAGGTCTATAGATGTCATCTCGGAGGAAACGTCTTCTGTAAGATCGGCGAAAATAGTGTCTGCGTAGATATAAGACAATTCTGGAAACCACAGGACGAAGTTGTACCAACGAAAACAGGAATATGCTTGAGGCCGCCGGAATTCAATCGTTTGAAAGACTTGTTGTTAGAAATAGGAAATACATTACCCGAACTCAACCCAGTGGTCCCTTGCTTTCTGCAAAGTGACCATTTGAATCAGTTGGGAGCTTTACAGTGCTCAGAGTGCAATCCGAACTATTACCAAAACTGGTGAAGACAGTGACACGAACGGAAGTAAATTGTCATACACACGAAACAGACGTATACAACGCGTCATAAATATGGAGCACGCTTGCGAATACATGACAGAATATAGAGTGATAGACCCCAAATGACAAATATAAAAATGTTTGGTATGACAATGATGACTTTGGCGTTGTTGGATGAACTGTTGTTATGGCTGAGGTGTTTTCAATTACGACAGGAAGCCAGGGAGGCTGCGGAACGCTTTATAGAAGCGTTTGAGAGACACGATGACGATGTATCGCACTTATATAGCGTTATATTGTAAATTGTATGCATTGTATCATACTTTTTGAATATTTGTTTCAAACTTTATATATCCATTGTTTTCTCGTGACACGGTATACACACTCGTTTTGCATCGTTTAGTGTCCTGTATGTTTAGTATCGTTTTATTGTTTTGTAAGAATATTCGTTTGCCATAGTCTTCGTTAAAATAAAGATGACTGACTGGAAGCAATATTTATCTTCCTTGTATTTTAATCCCAAATCCCCAGGCAGTTACCTAGGGCCGGAGAAACTGTACCAGATCGTCAAAACTCGAGGCCAATTTAAAATTGGCAGGTATCGCATACGCAAATGGCTGCAAGACCATGATTCGTATTCCCTGACTAGAGGCGCCAGACGCAAATATACCCGGTCTAGGGTGATTGTGGCTGGCATTGACAGTCAGTGGGATATGGATCTGATGGATATGGTTGACATTTCCAAACAGAATGACGGCTATCGATACGTACTGGTCTCCATAGACATTTTCTCTCGTTTTGCTCATTGCCGGCCCGTAAAAAGTAAAAAAGGGGTCGATATTGTCACAGCCCTACGAGTCATACGTAAAGGACCGAGAAAACCTAACACGATTAGGACTGACCGAGGTATGGAATTCCGTAGTAAAGAGGTCAATACATATTTAAAAAACAAAAACATTCATCATTTTTACGCCCTGAATACGGAGACCAAAGCAAATTACAGCGAACGGTTAATCAAGACTTTAAAACATAAGTTGTTTAGGTATATGATGAAAAATAGAACGCAGCGGTATGTCGACATTCTTCAAGATGTAGTTCACAGCTATAATCAAACCGTACATAGAATAAAAATCAAAAATTAGTTCCTTTAAGAGCAATGAAAACATTCATAAGAAAGAAGATGGGTCATACTACGTAGTTTCGGCTAATAAAGCCTCATCAGTGACCCTATAATGATCCGGCAAAGAAAGCCAGAGGAAACATACTGCAATTTTGCGAATTTCGAATAGGCAGTCGATTCAAAGACTGATATAAATCAAAATGGGGTCCAAATAAATAAAAACCTGACTAGAATATGAGTCTTAACCTATATTTTTCTGATTTCTCAGAATATTCACGCTGATCTCAAAGGACCAAAAGTAAAATATAAACTGCACTATGGTTGATGTACGGGGAGACGTTTTACGGCCGCCACACAGCACAACACCAGCTGCAGTGAAGGCAAATAAAAATCAAAAATGAGTTCCTTTAAGAGCAATGAAAACATTCATAAGAAAGAAGATGGGTCATACTACGTAGTTTCGGCTAATAAAGCCTCATCAGTGACCCTATAATGATCCGGCAAAGAAAGCCGGAGGAAACATACTGCAATTTTGCGAATTTCGAATAGGCAGTCGATTCAAAGACTGATATAAATCAAAATGGGGTCCAAATAAATAAAAACCTGACTAGAATATGAGTCTAAACCTATATTTTTCTGATTTCTCAGAATATTCACGCTGATCTCAAAGGACCAAAAGTAAAATATAAACTGCACTATGGTTGATGTACGGGGAGAGGTTTTACGGCCGCCACACGGCACAACACCAGCTGCAGTGAAGGCAAATAAAAATCAAAAATGAGTTCCTTTAAGAGCAATGAAAACATTCATAAGAAAGAAGATGGGTCATACTACGTAGTTTCGGCTAATAAAGCCTCATCAGTGACCCTATAATGATCCGGCAAAGAAAGCCAGAGGAAACATACTGCAATTTTGCGAATTTCGAATAGGCAGTCGATTCAAAGACTGATATAAATCAAAATGGGGTCCAAATAAATAAAAACCTGACTAGAATATGAGTCTAAACCTATATTTTTCTGATTTCTCAGAATATTCACGCTGATCTCAAAGGACCAAAAGTAAAATATATACTGCACTATGGTTCCCCCGGCTTCCATTTCAAAGGAAAACGAAGGCGAAAGTAGGCTGCAGCAGTATTTATTGAGACAGGCCGGGGACAAGTCGAAAATAAGAAGCAAACGGAAAACCAAAAAGCAGTACAAATTTAAACTCGGTCAAACGGTACGCATATCGCACGTGAGAACTTTATTCGATAGAGAATACTCGCAAAAATGGACTGGCGAAATATTTAAAGTCAGCTCGCGTTTTAGAAGAGATGGTATCCCGGTTTATAGGCTCGAATCCTGGGATGACGAAAAAGTGGAAGGTACCTTTTATGAACAGGAACTTCAGAAGATTCGCGTGGACGATTCTACCGAATATTACATCCAAGAGATATTAAAAAGACGCGTCCGAAACAAGCGAAAAGAAGTTCTCGTTCGCTGGTTGCACTGGCCCAAGAAATATGACAGCTGGATTCCGGAAGAAGACGTGAAAGACTACTCGTAGCCCGAAATCACGTGGATTTATGTCGGACAAAATAGACATACACACCAATTCGTATTCATTGTTTGACAAGACGCCAAGATGAAAATTACTAAACGTGGTATATAGCGCCCAATTAAATTGTCCGATCGACCTGATAGAATTATGTCAACGTATATGGAACGCTCGATATGACCCGAGATCTTTTCCCGGTCTTATATGGCAGCATAGAACTATCGGTGGCAACTGTCTCGTGTTTTCCAGCGGTGCTATCAACTGCAATGGAAGAGCCTCAGACGTAGAAGAGGGACGGAAACGTTTACGCAGATATGCCAGACAGCTTCAAACACTAGGTTATCCCGCCAGTCTAGGAACGGTTAGGATGTTGACAGCGTCTGCCAGTCACTCTCTTAGCGCTGAATTGGACTTATAGGCGTTGGCTGAGGAAAGATGTGTAGTGTACGAGCCAGAGTTGTTTCCGGCTCTAAATTTCAAAATAGATGGCGTAAATTTTTGCTGCTTTCATACCGGTAAAGTGGTAATCACGGGTATCAAATGTATGAATCAAATGGATAACACGGTTTTTCCAACACTGATCGAGCTGGAGCTCTATACTCGTAAGAAGCGGTGACAAGAAACGCCGACTAAAATCATGGAACATTCCAAAGTTTTCCGTTCCATTCGCTATTTAGCGACCTTGAGAGATGCCTTACCTGTGGATCGTAGAACCCTGTTACGAAATATTACTCGATTGCAAATGTCATCCATTAGAGAGGTAGCCAAAAGACTGACCAACGGAACGATCAATCCTCTAAGAAGGGATGCAAGACTCTTCGAAAGGAGAAGGCTCGCGCTAAGAACGTTAGGGTCAAATAGAGTTAGTTTCCAGAGAAAGAAAGCATTAGTAAACAGACATTCGTCGTTCCTTCCGTCTATGCTGAGAAGCGTTTACCTGATACAAACCATCGTGGACGAGATCCGAACCACCGCAGAAACATGACAGATTTTTACGCTTATCTCAGTAGCAAAGACTCTCTGGATTTACGTAAGAACAACAACCCTTCCGACTTTTGGATCCAATTTCATAAAACCTATACTCTGGACGGTCACTGGGTGTGCGCTCTCAAACAGATATCTTTGACGTTAAACTTTACGCCTAGATCGAGAAGAATATATCTCTGTTGCGATATCGTGGAGGAATCCTACGTAAGAAACAGAACTATACCGGTGTTAAGAAATATCGAGATCGACAACAGATATAAAAAGCTCAAATCTGACAGGTTTGAAGACGCCATCTATCTTCCCGTAAACGTGTCAAACTTGACCGCCCTCATATTGTATCTACTAGACGAGGATTTACAACCCGTCACTTTCGATTCGAACGATCTACATTGCGTGTTACATTTTAAACGAAATGGGCTCAGTCGAAGAGTACGATATTAAATCGCAAAAATGGGTCCCCTATATACCAGACTATGACAAATGGTATCAGCACTTTAAAGACCTGAGCGACGGGTACGTTCAGCCCGATCACCTCGGTCGTTACGTGGTGGGCGTAGGTGAAAGAAACAGAAAATTGAAAGAAAGTCAGATACCCGTGGTAAAATTGGTCAGTCCTGTTGCTCAAGCGGTAGAGATGGCCAAATCCGACATAGAACGTAAGAAAGAAGGTGGTAAGAAGCGTAAGAAGGAAACGGTTGCCAGAGAAGCATTACCCAAAGGATTAAAACGATACGCTTACAACCCGGAAGATCAAGTTTAAAGAACAAAATGGACAATTGTCATCAAGAAAGTTTATCGTTATTTTCATTGCCTCCATCAGATACAGCTTTTCAGTCTAGAGAATGGATCGAATATCGACCATCAAATCAAGTCACTTCCACCTCAGCGATAGATTTTAACATTCCTCCTCAGTCATCCGCTTACGTCGATCTCAAACACAGCGTGTTAAACGTGAAACTGCGCTTGACAGATGCTCAAGGTGTTCCGGTAAAAGAGGACCGATCTCTCGGACTGATAAACCTTCCATTGCACACGATATTTAGACAGGTAGACGTCACGTTTCAGCAGACATCGCTGTCTCACATCGGAACTAATTACGCTTACAAAAGCTACATAGATACCATTCTTAAAACCAATCAAGCCACGCAGGAAAATATACTGTCCAGTCAGTTTTTTTATAAAGATACGAGATATAACCAAGACTCGTCAGACGCAAAGCTTGGCGGTAACGCGGGACTTTTCGAAAGATACCTCGCAACGAAAGACGGGAAAATTGTGGATCTGGAAGGCCCATTATTCCTCGATCTGTTTCAACAGCCAAGACTGTTGGTGAATGGCGTCAGTATTGGGATAAAATTGTAGCCGGGTCAGGACGCTTTCAGACTGATGTCCGACAGTCCAGATCCCGACGAAAAAGTTCAGATCTTGGATGTTAGATTTAAACTATGCGTACAGCGTTTAAATGGAGGAGTTTTAGTAGCTCACGAAAAACTCTTTCAAGATCAACCCGCCCTCTACCCGTATCTAAGGTCAGAGATAAAGACTACCTCCATAGCTCCAGGACAGTACGGATTTAGTGCTGACGACATTTTTCAAGGCCTCGTTCCGAGCAAACTCGTGGTAGGACTGGTGTCTAGCGCGGCGTACACCGGCGATTACAAGAAAACCCCGCTAAACTTTCAACCGTTTGACTGCAGTTCAGTCGGGTTGTACGTCGATGGACAGTCATACCCCGCTCAGCCTTTGCAACCCAATTACAGCGCCGATCAGTTTGTGGACTGTTACAGAACTTTGACGCTCTTCAGAAAAGATATTAACGTGAGTAGAGGGGATTACAAACACGGATACTGTCTCTATGTACTAGACGTAGATCCTTACTATACGTTAAACACTAAAAGAAAAGGTCATTGTCGGCTGGAACTCAAGTTCGCGACACCCTTGCTGGAAAGTGTCACCCTTATCATGTACGCTACATTTCCGGAAATTCTCCACATAAACCAAGCCAGATCTGTATACTTAAAATGAATAACCTTCAACTACAAAGTATACTAAGAGGGTACCCCGTCAGAATTTGTTCAGTCGATAATGTTAAAAAGGAGAGATTCGTGATCGCCAATACGGATAAAAGCGGTGGACCGGGCAAGCATTGGGTTGCATTTTACTTTAATGAAGAGGGACACGACGAATTCTTTGATTCTCTCGGTAAGGCAGCGGAGTACTATAATTTTGGACACGTTTTACGGAAACGTTATTTAAGGAACAGCAATCGCTTACAAGACTTTGGTTCTGATACGTGTGGACAGTACTGTATATATTATGTCGTGTGCCGATATGTCGGAATGTCATTGAAAGATATCGTAAACACGTTTAGCGTGAGAGATTTAGAGATGAATGATAGATTTGTGAGAACATTTGTAAATACAACGCAACTATAATGTAGTTTTACATCGCTTTATTTCAATAAAACTTTTATAACAAAAATATTGTCTTTGTTTTAAAATGATATCCAGTCCGCGAATGTGTCAGTCTTTGCTTTTTCTGCCTTTTTCTCCCGTTTCCCTGGGGGTGGAGGCGCGAACACGGTTTGGCTCTTTGGCTCGGTCTTCTTTCTCTTCACCATAGCAGGTGATGGTTTAGTTTCCTCCTTTTGAAAGTGAGAAGATGTCGTTTGCCTTTCTACGGAAGGCTCTCTTTTAAGATTCAACATCCTTTTGTATTTATCGTAGGGGACAAGTACTAGCTTTTCCATCTCTATTTGAGTACTGCTCCTAAGTAAGGTACGACTATATTCAGAAGGGTGTAAATAAATCGTTGTTTATCCGAAACGGCCTTTTTCTTGTGATGATAACCAACGGTTCTATCTCCTAACAGGTGTAAAAGGCGTCTCTCGCGTTTAAGCGCTTTTTTCTGAGCCGAGGTCAACTTTATCTTGAATTTCACGACGTTATGCGCTATCTGACTTATCGCTCTCAGTTGCTGTCTGGTAATCGTTCGCAGAAGCACCTTGCGTTGGCCCGGTGTAGTTTGGGCAAATAAAAGCAAAAAGTGACGTTCTTGTACGAGTAGCTGAACCATGGTTCCTCTTGTAGGTTTGTTTCTTGTTCTTACGTCATTCGATAAACAACGGGGTCTTCATCCGGGAATATGCGCGTTCTAAGACGATATCCATTGTCAGCATGAGGACTCATATCTACCACAAAATAGCCGTGTTTTTCGATGCTGAGAGCATCTTCGTACGCTCGTAAGAATCTTTTCGATTTCCCGGGATACAACTGACGTCCCAGAATTGACACTTGCGAGGCATCTCGTATATTTTTCAGGAGCACCATATACCACGTGTTTAAAGCTATGGTTCTGGCGTGTTTACCTCCCGGATACAAGTTTTGAGTTATCAATATCACGCTGACGCATCTATGATGGGTCCCTTGCGTGAACAATAATTCCATGTCCTTGTTGCTCATGACTTCGTGCATTAGATCATCGACGATGATGAGCTTATGACGCTTGTCTTTGGTAAACTCGTCAATTTCTTCGGTAGAGGGTAGACCCCGTTTACTGTAAAAATTGGGTAACGTCCGTTCCATGTCGTCGAAGAGATCTTGGTGTATGTCGTAGCAGTATAATACGTGTGTAGGCGGTTCTCTGGTATACATGTATTGCAAATTATTCAGGAACTTGTATACCCATCTCGTTTTGCCGCTACCAGTCTGACCACTAATACACATACTAGAACAAGGTTCGAAAGGTAGGGTACAACTCATTTTTTAAGTTTTGGACTGGGTAAGGCGTAACCTATGCAACTACTCAGGAGACTTATCCAAAGCTCGGTAGATCCGTTTTGTAAAGACAAATTAACTATAGAGGTGATGATGATGACGTATACAATGATCATCTGACAAAAGTAGACTATTTCCGCTTTCGGTATACGGGCCCCTAGCAAATGCCACCTCTCCGCGTTTGAACGGTTCTCATCGTCTGATCGCGGTTCATAAATAAATGCTTCTATTTCGGGTTGATGGGGTTCGTTTGTTTCCATATTCTTACGTAGGAATAAATAACAATGTGAGACAGAAATACAGTATTCTTACAAGCTTTATGTCAAATCGATATCAATGCAACATAAGATAACAACAGAAAGGTAAATCACAAACGGCATTGACGGTGTGCCGCCTTTTATTGAGATGAAAGAATTATAACATGAAAAACTTTCACTACTCTGACAGGTTTTTGATATGGGGTTTACAAAAACTGAAATGGTAATGTCAAAAACAGAAACGAGAGTAACAAAATATAAAACAGACCAGATGGAAAATCACGTGTTAGCGTGCAAAATTTGGAACACGCTTTACAAAAAGCGAAATGACTATGACATATTCACGAACGCCATTGACAAAAAATGATACAAAAGATGACCAAAATGAAAATATTGACACAAAACGCGTTCACTTCACCGTTAAATGTTCAAAACCTATCGGAAAATGTCATGATCATATCTAATAAAAGACAAATAAATCAAACATTTCATTTAAATGAAAAAACTTAGGCGAATAGAATTTACAAATTCAAGTTTTTAGCGACACATAATGTATCGTGAACGCTTTTTTTTTAGAACAAAATATACAATAATCAAACTTTCAAAGGCGGTAATTGCTAAATGAGGAAATTTAAAATACAAAATGACAATAATATTAAATAAAAACGATAATACAAAGTGTACAGAATAGAAACACTAAAAGCGAACAATGTTGCGTATTAGCGGGTATGGATGGAGGCTCAATGTCAGCATAAATATATATATATATATATATAAAAAAAAGAATAAATAAATGTACAAAGTTTACAAATAGCACTTTAAGCGAACGTATATTTACAGATATGGATAGGGCTCAGTGTCAGCATTCTGAATGAAAAGAATAACAATAGAGATGCGATATTTACACATCACGTGAACTAGTCCGTGAAATGAAGACCCCCCCCCTATACCCCACTTTATATAGAGAAAATTGGGGTTTACGGGGGTAAACATTATTTTTCTTATTTTTGCTCCAAGACATAGGTTGTGGGTACTCGTTAGAACCGCCTCAATGAGGCGGTTCTAACGAGCACCCACGACCTATGTTTGCAGTATTTATAAGAAAAATATCACGGATTTTCATCAGAAAAGTAGCCATTTTGGAGATGAGAAAAATGCACTATGTCGCGCGGGTGTGTTATCGTAATGAAATGCCGTTATATCAATTGGTGTACACCTAGTAACCGTAGGGAACCGTATCGAAATTGTCAAGTCTTCAGCGTTTGGTGTACACCATTTGATACGTTTTATGCTCTTCTCTATTGTAGAGTTTGCGTTTTTTCTGGTCGTCCCTACATATTTTGCTAGGATTTGACAAAGTGATTGACTGATGGTCCGCAGTGTTGACGACCACGTCCTTAACGCTTTCAAAATGTATCAAACCGCTGTTCGTATAGTTTAGGGTAAAACCTCTCACTTTACACGTTGCCTTGCTTTTGTTGGTTTTATAGGCATAGTTTTTCGGCCCGCCAGACACAAACTCTACAATGTGCTCTCCGGCATCTAGTTCGTCCGTCAGTTCCCCTAGATAATCACCTAAAGGCGGGTCGTACTGTCCCGGCCGACTCACATATATAACACTATCTGTGTCATAATATAGGACGCTTTTATTCAGTCGTTCGAGCACACTGTATAGCTTGAGCCTGGCCCAACACGTAGTGAAGGTCGCCAGATAGATATTTGTTTTATTGTCTTCCGGTACGCAATTCTGTCTATAAACCCAGTCTACCTGGATCATATCGTCCGCGATGATATGGAAGTTTTGAGGACTTTTCATCAGATCGGACAAGATTTTGAAAAATTTATCCTCCTCACTCTCGTGGAAGAATTCCGTTTGCCGCATATTTAAACGATGACCAAATTTTCCCCAAAAGCTGTTCAGGCATAACTTGGCCAGCGCTCTCATACCCGGATTTTTCAGAATTTGTGTATTGTCAAGCGAGATCCCTTCCTTTGAAAAGTACTCTTCTATATACCTAACCATATCATCATCAGACGCGATCCAGTCTGGCGGTCCACTGGCTTCTTGTTTAAATTTCAAAAAGGTTTTTATATACGGGGCAAAGAGACCGCCATCTGTGGAAACTGGATTGTACTTGGTGGTTTCAGGCCAATGGTATACCTCGTACACTTTGACAATCTGATATCCCAATCTCAATGCTGTCTGTAGCTCGGGAGTGCACCATACGCCGACAAGACATCTATTCTCGATAGAGCAAGAACAGTTGTCTTGATTTTCCTCGTCGGCGCATGTTCGGCAAAGCGGAAATTTTAGTTTTCCGTTTGACCTGTAGGGAAGGACCGGGTGATAAAGTCCTCTCGGCGGTAAAATTTTCACTTTGGCGATCCCAAAGTACTGGTCGATAGCTTTGAAATGGGAAGTGACGATTTCTGGATGACCTGTTGGATATTCGCAGTATTTGTTTACCCAGGGATAAAGGCTCGTGAAATCGACGTACTTTATTCGTTCATTTTCCGAGACTTTATAATAAAGCTTGCTGGCATTGGTTCGGCCGCCAAAAAAAGCTTTCCCTAGGGTCCAATCTTTCCGAGACATCCAACGTCTGTAGAAAACGTCTCAGGTCTACGTCTGTTTGGCACTGCTCTTTGAAGGCGTGCTCCCAGATACAGACGTAGTTCATGCCAAGTAATTGTATATACGCTTTCTTCTTCATGGTCAAGGCGTAGAGTTCGGAAATGGACTGACCGGTGAACGGGTGTTTGGTCTGCTGTCTGTCAACAGGAAAGCATACATCGCACTCGTGAAACACGCAGCCGTGATACTCATAAGCTGTATAAGTGGCTTCGCAGAAACCATCTAGCTTATACCGCGTCCCGGGCAAACATTTTTCACCACCGTTTAAGGCGTGTTGTATAGAAATGCTGTTTGTCCTGGCCACCCATTGAAGCCACTGAATAGAAGCCTGGCTGTAGTTTTCATGGTGTCCCTGAGGCGGTACTTTTGCTATCGGTGATTGGATGAACAGTTTCTCCGTAACAAGACGGTCCATTTCACCCTCTTTCACCCATTTACCGTTCAGCCACACTGACATGTTGCCATCCACGAACTTCGCCTTAAACCATTCCGAACCTTCATCCAGCCTGACCTTCCACTCCTCTTCCAAATACTTGGTTTTATAGACACCCATACAGACGGAAGCAATCGTGGCATAGTCAAAGGGGTCTATAGCCACGTCTTGCATCTGCTGTTGCCCTTTTTTATTACTGATTAAGGCACGGGTGGTGGTGGAAGTGATTAGTAACTCTCGGAATTTCAGGCAGGCTTGTCGAAGTATGTCAACGTCGCTGACGCAGTAGTCTTTGATCTCCTTTCGAAAATCGAACGGGAGATCTTTGACACCCTCGTACCACTTCAGAAATTCCGAGCGTTCTTGAGTTCCCATAAAATCGTGCCCGTAGTAGTGTGGAGCGGGGTAGCTACCGACATAAGTTTGATTATCCTTCCGATTGAAATGATGAGGAAACCAGCCCTTCTTCAGTTCCTTCAAGCCAAAGGCATTTGGAAGAGCGGCCAATTTCATCGGGAGAAAGTTCAAACTGTCGAGTACCTGAATGTGAAGGCCCCTTTCCACAGTCATGTACATGATTTTGCTACCATTGTAAATAATTTTACTAGGGCGCATACTATTGTCAATAAGGTATTCCAACCAGAAGTACCCATCATAGCCCTTAAGGTTGTGAGCAATGACTTTGAAATGTTTGTGGTCATCCGAAAAAAGCCACTCGCAAAACCGTTGGGCGGTGTCCTCTCCTTGAAATGTGACCTGACGAAACCCACAGGTATCCGGGCAAGGGCCTTGGTCACTTTCATCACCCTTCGGTTTTGCGCATTCTGCGCATCGGGGACCGCAATTATCGCATTTAGAGTCAGCTGTGACATCGCTTGTAATACAGTGATCGCATACGGACTGGGTCACTACGTAGTTTGGTCGATGCGTAGTTCGACCACACCAAGCGGTGTTACAGTTCTGACACTTTTTGCAGGAGCCGCATTTCTTGCCCGGTACACAATCTTTGCAGTCCTTAATTGACGGAGCGTAACCCTCTGCGCAGGTGCTGATTTCGTCTTGACTACATTCGATGTCGAAGAACAGGAAATTTGAATTAAGGGAGGGCTTGTAATGAGAAGCTCTCATGTAACACAAGTGCCCCCTTAACACAAATTGTTCGCAGCTGGTGCAAAGGTATTCTCCGCATTGGTGCTCTTCGACCTTTCGGATACTCCTGTTGACGATCTTATTGCAGGTGGGACACTTCCACCATTTCTGGCACTGAGATGGACCGCTAGACTGGCTTTTCTTTGTTCCCGTTCTGTAAGTCGGAGTGGTTTGATGAGATTGATAACAGTCAAGTGACCTACATACCATATTGCAGTCACTGCACGTGAAAGGACGCTTGGTTTTAGGACACTTTTCGCGTTTACATACAATACACGTGATGTCACACTGGTGTTCCCCGCGCGTATTGTAGTGCTTTAAACATTTATGGCAAAAATAACGGGAACTAAAAAAAGCAGTTATTCTGGTCACAGAGTGGAAATGCGTATCGTCGACCCAGTAAATATAGATACACGGCCTTTCGTCCGTGCTTGCGGTCGTTATAAATTTATTTCCCAATCTGGCGCTGATTACCATGACCCGGACCCCGAGAACCGCTTCAAAGGCGGGAATGTCGCTCAGACTAGCCGGTCTGTCGGTGGGGACATCCGGCAAACGACTGATCGATTCGGCTAAGTCCTTTTGCTCCCCTCGCCCTTGTTTACTTATCATGTTTTTGAAGTGGGATTCGGGCACTTTACGGTGTTGCAAAATCAGCTCCAGATTGGACTTTGTACCCCTAGACTCGGTTATGATTTTCCACTCTGCGGCAGAACAACTGTTTAGTTTAGCCCAGCTGACACTTATAGCCCTAGCCATGCATAACTGATTGTCATTTTGTATAGTAACGATACATTTTTTAAGTCCCGCGGAATTGTCATTTCCATCTAGTTTTGTAATTCGGCGTCTTGCACCGCCTTTGGGCATATCTACTGTCCCTAGACTGACATCGAAACTCTCATCAATCGACAGGTTTTGATGGCTGTTTAATACTTTCTCGATCGTCTCCATTACCGTATTGGCATCGATTTGGTCCCATCGTTGCAGAGGCACTACGATGGGGTCATGCAAGTCGTTATGTTGAATAACGACTCGCCCTAAATCGTTCCCGGCCAAGTCACCCCTAGCCTGGGCCAGAACATCATCAAACATGTCGTGGAGGCCCTGGCGTACATCTCTTAACTGTTGGCCATGATGTTGATCATCAACCTAAAATATAAGAACAACTCGTGTTAAATAAACAGAAAGTTACGTACATCAAAGAAGCATATGCATTAAAGCATCATTGAACGTATTTTCCGTCCGTTCGTGTGTGTGTGTGTGTGTGTGTGTGTGTGTGTGTGTGTTTATATATGTATGCGCATGTATGTATGCGTGTGTGTCTGTGAGCGTCTGTGGGTATGTGTTTGTGCGTATGTGTGTATGCGTGTGTGTTTGTGGGTATGTGTTGGTGTGTATGCGCGCGTGCGGTTGTGCGTATGTATGTATGGGCGTATGCATGCGTGTATGTATGTATGTATGTATGTATGTATGTATGTATGTATGTATGTATGTATGTGTTTGCGTGCGTGTGTAGATTTGTTTCTGTCTAACTGATTGCTGTCTGCATGGTCATTCGCAGCATGTAAAAATGAGACTGACGCCGCCATTAACAGCTATTTGAAAAAACAACAACTACTATGGATTTTCACTTTTGAAGAACCTTTATGCGCACAAAATGACAAACATCATAGAGTGTGAAAGAATAACTTTACGCGGATGTTTCCAAAACTGTAGTGCAAAATGATCGTTTTCACTAGCAGGCGATTTTAAAGCACTGTTCCCTAACATGACACGTCTTCAGCTGCGTATATATAAACGAAGATTTTATCTTACCTTGACTTCATAACAAGTATCAATGGCTGAATTTTTCGCATATGTTCTCTTAGATTTCTCCCGGATACTGTAGCTCAGTCCTTGCGGTGGCGTGTCTGGTCTGTTTGATGGACCGGGTCGAGGTTCATCGCCATTACCCACCTGTATAATAATAATAATAATAATAATAATAATAAAATGCGATAATTCATTATAAAACATGAATAAATGATACTATATTTGCATCGTAAACGCGAAACTTGTACATTTAAAAGCGTACACCTAGTGAATTTATTTTCACGTATAAATGACATTAACGCCGAACGATTAACGACAGAGTGAAAGCGACCAGTATTTACTAAGCGCGACCAGCAAAGATTCAAATCAATAGCGCACCTTCCACTTAGGCCTTGTGATTGTGTTTCTTTGCATAGACCATAGCCTATATTAGATGATTGCGATCAGTGAAGACTCTGATCAGACTGCGCGAATGCGAGGGCTGATCTGTGTATTCGCTTGTGGCTCAAGCATTCTTGTTAGATTTGTCATGAGCTGGCTCATAAGGTATAGTTAAGCTTAAAGTTTTGAGTAGAAATAAGAAAAATAATATTTACATATTTCCGTTACTATATAGACACGAACATAACCGAAGTATTTAACTGCACATGCTTGTCACTCGGATGAACAACACAACGGTATCGGTTTGTGTGTTCAAAATAAAATAAAAATGAATCAGACTTCTCACCTGAACAGCTTGCATTCTCCGTTCTTCCGCTATATCCGGGATCTGATCTAGTTCTTCTTCCTATAATAATAATAATAATAATAATCACTAAAAAATACAGCCATCGCAAAATCACCGCGTTTTCTCCGCAGGAACTATGTACCGAAATCCCTTTACCGATCCCCAATCTACCCTATAGTACAAAACTTTTACGCGTATTATATTCTACTAATCATCCCCCCTCAGTACGATATGCCACATGAATATGTTCTAAAAAACTTAAATTTTGACCTTTTGATCCCTTCCGTAGGGGCCTATTTGTTAGCGTTAAAAGTTTACTTGCATTGTATTCTACTAATCATCCCCTTCAATTTGATATGCAACATGACTATATTTAAAAAAAAAAATGAATTTTGATCCCCGACCCCTCAATCGCGACCCCTTGGGCGGGCATGACCCATGGGTCGGAGCCTAAATCACGTTCAGTACGTTTTACATGATTCAATACTAATTACTTCTGCAAAGCTCGGTATCAAAATATATAAAATTGTCTTTGTAATTGAATTTTATTGTAATTTGATCTTTTGACCCCCTCCCCTAGGCCCCTAGGGGGAGGGGGCGGCAAACATGTGACAATGCACTACCCACTCATGAAAGGAACACCCACACCAGATTTGGTTGGATTCCGATCAGCGGTTTAGGCGCTTTTTATATAGGAAAACTGGAGTTTGCGGGGGTAAACACCGATCAAGACAAAGGTTGTGGGTACTCGTTAGAACCGCCTCATCGAGGCGGATCTAAAGAGTGCCTACAATCTATGTCTTGAGCAGAAATAAGAAAATATCACGTTTTTATTCAGCTTAAATTTTCTGTTTTTATGGCCGAAAAATTGACAATGTTTTTATATAGGCGTGTTTTCGTAATAACACGAAAAAAAAATATCATTTACCTCTGACATAGGTTCCCACTCTCCGTCAGCAATGCATATTCTCGACATCTCATCCATTTCCTCGTCACACAGAAAGGCCTTTATCGACTCATCAACGTCTTCTTTTTCTGCCACAAAGTCCAAAGCCAACTCGAAGTCTGATGCGTTCTGTGGCGTGTTTTCCCCTACACTTGCCAGCACGTTATCGGGGTAATTTTGACTCGGCTGGTCCGTTTGTCTTAATTGACTAAGTCGAGAGCTTACGGCCTCCGAGTCTCGAATTCCCATCATATCGGCAAAGTTTACTAAAGAGGCAGCATCCTTGTAAGAATTTACCATTGCAACGAACACTGACTGTATCAAATCCATCTTTACTCTTATATCTCTTTAACTAGAATGAAATACAATTGCCCAACACCGCATTCTTACATACGGTTTGCTCAGATGTTCTCCTTTTTGATTGGCCGTAACAGTATCAGTGGGCGGGGGTTATTACAATTTCTTTTCAAAAATTAAACGATTGGCACTTTCCTAGAACGGCAAAGAATTATGAGATTGTAACGTAGTTTGTACGTATGTAAAATCGCGGGTAGAACGTCCGATGTCGTATAAAAAACGTTTCGCAATACCTGCCATTGTTATCTAGTCATGTCTATTGTTCCGTATTGTTATAAATGATGTAGTATAAAAGAAAGGCTTGAGATATCGATCTATTCGATTAAATGAATAACGCTAATTTCTATATGATAAGCCGGCATAAGCGAAAACGGTACTTAACGCGTATACGCGCAGCGAAGACTCATTACTGCGCGGCTAGAAGGCCGGAAAAGGCGAACACGCTATCGCATCACGAAACCACGCCTATATAATTTTGATCCCTTTAAACCCAACTTTTATACGGTAAAACTAGGGTTTAAGTGGGGAGTAAATATTATTTTCCCCATTTCTGCCCCCTAGACATAGGTTGTGGGTACTCGATAGAACCGACTCATTAAGACGGTTCTATCGAGTACCCACAATGTATGGGTCACGTGTGTGACGCTGAGTTCAGCAACGGAAGGTCAGGTGGTTATTCTCCGGGCACTCCGGTTTTCGCCCACCTCTGAATAACGATCGACTCGGTATGAGTAAAATAGTCTTGAAAGGGTCGTAAAACCCGAACCAAAAAAAAAATATTACTGTTTGAAGCGGAAATAAGAAAAAATATTTTTTCGCCCGAAATTTTTCAGTTTTTGGTTAGTAATTTTTTCCATATATTTGCGTGGGCGGAATTTCGTAACGGTATAAGGCCTAAAAAGTCCCGTCACACCGCGCAGACTTTGCGGACGTATTAAATCTATTTCGTTTGGGTAAAAATATTTCTATGTCGAAAACGGGGCAAAATGATTGATCCGCCCCCGCCCATCGGGGGCTTAGAGCCGCGAGTCGGCCCGGCCACGCGTATAAACTCTATCGTTTTTATTAGGCGGCAGGGATTGAGATGTCATTTCAGCGCAATGTTCATAGCGTTTTCTCAGCTGCAGCCCATTTAGAAGCGAGCGTGTTTAGAAATTTAAACGATAACATCAGCCTTCTAAACGCTATCTTCCAGCGAGTTTCATTGTTTTCTAGTTTAAAGGCGATAAGTGTTTCGCACTGAGTGTCGGAGACAATCGATTTGTCAATATCGCAGGACTGCACCGGGTAGTATTACCCTAAATATTGGGACAGAAAAAAACAGTGTAGATCCCGATCACTCTGACCAGGGTCTGCACTGTTTGTCATTCCACTATTCCACCAGAACACGTTTGCTACATCGCTTGAGATCAAACTTTAGGATATTTACGGTGACCTCCCTTCAGTTGCCCCAATTTTTAGGGTAATTACAGCTGATCAAAAATCCTATCTTCATTTGCTTCTCATTTTACGCTCCACTCTCATAATGCATACTACTTGAAATTTTTGGTTTTCGAGGCGATAAGTGGTTCGCCGCGATTGTTAATAATATCAATACGACACCGGGTAGTATCCCCCTAAATATACGGATAGGAGCGCTCGAGCGAACGGTGTAGACCCCGATCGCCCTGACCCGATCGGGGACCGGCAAACTTCGCCATTCCGCGGGAACGCCTTTCGATCGTCGCCCGAGACCTCAAACTTTAGGATACTTACGGCGTAATTACCGCGAGTTACGTCATTCGAACACTCGTCCGATATTTAGGGTAGTTTCGTCATCTAATCGTTTCCCTTACGTTTCCGGGAGTGACGTCATTCTGCGCATGCGCAGTCCATGACTCCAAAGTGGCCCCCCTACTACTGGTATGCAAGAAAAAGAATCCTATATGGGTGTGAGGGGTGGATAGAAAAATCCGTCCCTCGAGATCACTGTCCGGCATCACTCGGCAAGCCTCGTGATGCCGGACAGTGACCCTCGGGACGGATTTTTCCATCCACCCCTCACACCCATATAAGATTCTTATATTCTTATGATTAGTTTACAGCATACATGTACATCTGTCAGCAGCAAATTTTGCGAAAATCAGTTGTTTACAGACGTCTGTCACCAGCCAATTCACGTGGAATTGGCTGGTGACAGACGTCTGCCAGCAGCCACTCCGTATTTTTAAACGTCAATATTTTCCAAACCATTAGATGGATTTTGTTCATGATGATAGATTTAGGTCCATAGTTTTCTAAACCAATGCCTCCACTCATGCCCAATGTCTCTAGGTCAAGGTCGCGGATTTAGATAGTTTTATATATTTTTTAAAGAAAATCTCATATTTGCTATGTCTTGTGTCAGTTGTTGCAAAATGCTTGTTTCGGGATTAGGAGGAACCGTGGGAAGGATCATATGGGCGCCGTCAAGCGATTTTGGTACTTATCGCCTATGCGAGCAGCGAAGGTTCAGGCGAGCCTGCGCATCCGCGCAGTCTCGCCAGAACCTTCACTGCTCGCTCATACAAGCAGTGAATCAAGAGGAACCTTCAGACAGAAAGCCATATCCCTGGCCCCTCTGAATGGCTGGGCATGCGCAGTTAAAATTTGTCATGACGGAATGCTCGAAGACAAAAATTCGCTTGGCGGGGCTCATATGAAATTTAATTTAAGTGCATTAATTTTCATGTATTGCATTCGTAAAGACCATTTGTTCGAGATACTCTATTTCTGTTGGGCAGCCAGTAATAGGGCTAGATATATAACTTTTTAGAATGACCCTTAAAATGAAAAAAAATAAAAATAAAAAGAAAGAAAACAAAAAAAAAAAAAAAAAAAAAAAACACACAAAATCACGCATCCGAAATGTCGTCTGTTAATGTCGCCTGCTATATATCTTACAAACCAAACTTACCGAATAGTCTTGCATCCAGGCAAACAGTGATGACCCGGATGAGACTGCTTCTAGAGGAGCAAATTGATTTGGCCGTACTTACTGGAAACTCTACCGATTCTCCTTTTTAGGGGTCTATACAATTTTAAGACCTCTGAGAAATTTGCTTTTATTATTAGCTCACCTGACCGAAGGTCATGGTGAGCTTTTGTGACCGTAAGATGTCCGGCGTCGTCGTGCGTCGTCCGTCGTCCGTCGTCCGTCGTGCGTAAACTTTTTCTTGTGAACAAACTAGAGGCCACAGTTTTGGTCCAATCATCATCAAACTTGCTCAGAATGATCATCATGACAATATCTCGGTCAAGTTCGAATATGGGTCATGTCGGGTGAAAAAGTAGGTCAGTAGGTCAAATCATAGAAAAACCTTGTGAACACTCTAGAGGGCACAGTTTTGGTCCAATCATCATCAAACTTGCTCAGAATGATCATTGTGACAATATTTTAGTGAAGTTTGAATATGGATCATGTCGGCTTAAAAAGTAGGTCAGCGGGTCAAATCATAGAAAAACCTTGTGAACACCCTAGAGGCCACAATTTTGGTCCAATCATAATCAAACTTGCTCAGAATGATCATCATGACAATATCTTGGTCAAGTTCGAATATGGGTCATGTCCGGTCAAAAAGTAGGTCAGTAGGTCAAATCATAGAAAAACCTTGTGAACACTCTGAAGGCCACTGTTTTGGTCCAATTATCATGAAACTTGCTCAGAATGACCATTGTGACAATATTTCAGTCCAGTTCGAATATGGGTCATATCGGGTTAAAAAGTAGGTCAGCGGGTCAAATCATATAAAAACCTTGTGAACACCCTAGGGGCCACAATTTTGGTCCAATCATAATCAAACTTGCTCAGAATGATCATCATGACAATATCTCGGTCAAGTTTGAATATGGGTCATGTCCGGTTGAAAAGTAGGTCAGTAGGTCAAATCATAGAAAAACCTTGTGAATACTCAGGAGGCCACAAGTTTGGTTAAATCATTAATCTTGCTCAGAATGGTCATTGTGACAATATCTTGGCTAAGTTTGAATAAAGGTCTTTTCGGGTCAAAAAGTAGGTCAGTAGGTCAAATTAAAGAAAAAACTTGTGAACACTCTAGTTTTACATAGACTTATATAGGGAAAATCTTTAAAAATCCTTTTCTCTGAAACCACAAGGCCTAGGTCTTTTATATTTGGTATGAAGCTTCATCTAAAAGACCCCTAACAAGATTATTCAAATGATAGTGCTGAGGCCAAAAATGTCCCCGCCCCCGGGCCCTTTGGTTTTACATAGGCTTATATAGGGAAAATCTTTAAAAATCTTCTGCTCTGAAGCTGCAAGGCCCAGGACTTTGATATTTGGTATTAAGCTTTATCTAGTGGACCCCTACCAAGATTGTTCAAATTATAGTGCTGGGGCAAAAAATGCCCCCGTTCCGGGGCCCTTTGGTTTTACATGGCCTTATATAGGGAAAATCTTTAAAAATCTTCTTCTCTGAAACCGCAAGGTCCAGGACTTTGATATTTAGAATGAAGCTTCATCCATTGGACCTCTACCAAGATTGTTCAAATTATCGCCCTTGGGCCAAAAATGCCCCCGCTCAGGGGCCCTTTGTTTTTACATAGACTTATATAGGGAAAATCTTTAAAAATCCTTTTCTCTGAAACCACAAGGCCTAGGTCTTTTATATTTGGTATGAAGCTTCATCTAAAAGACCCCTAACAAGATTATTCAAATGATAGTGCTGAGGCCAAAAATGTCCCCACCCCCGGGCCCTTTGGTTTTACATAGGCTTATATAGGGAAAATCTTTAAAAATCTTCTGCTCTGAAACTGCAAGGCCCAGGACTTTGATATTTGGTATTAAGCTTTATCTAGTGGACCCCTACCAAGATTGTTCAAATTATAGTGCTGGGGCAAAAAAAGCCTCCACCTGGGGCCCTTTGGTTTTACATAGGCTTATATAGGGAAAATCTTTAAAAATCTTCTTCTCTGAAACCGCAAGGCCCAGGACTTTGATATTTTGTATGAAGCTTCATCTAGTGGACCCCTACCAAGATTGTTCAAATTATAGCCCTTGGGCCAAAAATCCCCCTGCTCAGGGGCCCTTTGGTTTTACATAGACTTAT
The DNA here is from genome assembly GCA_963580285.1 of Lucinisca nassula. NCBI lineage: Eukaryota > Metazoa > Mollusca > Bivalvia > Lucinida > Lucinidae > Lucinisca > Lucinisca nassula. The sequence continues at coordinate 49,854,825 of OY757021.1, forward strand.
ATAGGGAAAATCTTTAAAAATCTTCTTCTCTGAAACCGCAAGGTCCAGGACTTTGATATTTAGAATGAAGCTTCATCCAATGGACCTCTACCAAGATTGTTCAAACTATCGCCCTTGGGCCAAAAATGCCCCCGCTCAGGGGCCCTTTGTTTTTACATAGACTTATATAGGGAAAATCTTTAAAAATCCTTTTCTCTGAAACCACAAGGCCTAGGTCTTTTATATTTGGTATGAAGCTTCATCTAAAAGACCCCTAACAAGATTATTCAAATGATAGTGCTGAGGCCAAAAATGTCCCCGCCGCCGGGCCCTTTGGTTTTACATAGGCTTATATAGGGAAAATCTTTAAAAATCTTCTGCTCTGAAACTGCAAGGCCCAGGACTTTGATATTTGGAATTAAGCTTTATCTAGTGGACCCCTACCAAGATTGTTCAAATTATAGTGCTGGGGCAAAAAAAGCCTCCGACTGGGACCCTTTGGTTTTACATGGCCTTATATAGGGAAAATCTTTAAAAATCTTCTTCTCTGAAACCGCAAGGCCCAGGACTTTGATATTTTGTAAGAAGCTTCATCTAGTGGACCCCTACCAAGATTGTTCAAATTATAGCCCTTGGGCCAAAAATGCCCCCGCTCAGGGGCCCTTTGGTTTTACATAGACTTATATAGGGAAAATCTTTAAAAATCTTCTTCTCTGAAACCACAAGGCCTAGGTCTTTTATATTTGGTATGAAGCTTCTTCTAAAGGACCCCTACAAAGATGATCCAAATTATAGTGCTGGGGCCAAAAGTGGCCCCGTCCCGGGGCCCTTTGGTTTTACATAGACTTATATAGGGATAATCTTTAAAAATCTTCTCTGAAACCACAAGGCCCAGGACTTTGAAATTTGGTATGAAGTTGCATCTAATGGACCTCTACCAAGATTGTTAAAATTATAGCCCTGGGGCCAAAAATGCCCCCACTCTGGGGCCCTATGGTTTTACATAGACTTACATGGGGAAAATCTTCAAAAATCTTCTTCTCTGAAACCACAAGGCCTGGGTCTTTGATATTTGGTATGAAGCTGCATCTAGTGGACCTCTATCAAAATTATTCAAATTATAGCCCTGGTACCAAAAATGTCCCCGCTCCGGGGCCCTTTGGTTTTGCATAGACTTATATAGGGAAATCTTTAAAAATCTTCTCTGAAACTGCAAGGCCAAGGCCTTTGATATTTAGTATGGAGCTTTATCTAGTGGACCTCTACCAAGATTGTTCAAATTATAGCCCTGGGGCCACAAATGCCCCCACCCCGGGCCGGGGCCCTTTGTTTTTACATAGATTTATATAGCCCTGGGGCCATTTGGTTTTGCATAGGCTTATGTAGGGAATATCTTTAAAAAAAATCTTCTTCTCTGAAACTGCAAGGCCCAGGTCTTTGAAATTTGATGTGTAGCTTTATCTAGTGGACCTTTGCCAAGATTGTTCTAATTATAGCCTTTGTTGATGTTTGGTATGAAGCTTCACCTTTAAGACCTCCCTCAACATTATGCACATTAAAACCCTGGGGCCAATAATGGCCCTCTCTGGGGCCCACTTGTTACACTATGGATCAGGTGAGCGATCCAGGGCCATCATGGCCCTCTTGTTTTTTGATTTGTTTAAAGTATTTTTTTTTTAAAGAAGATTTTTTTCACTTTTAATTCATAAAAAGTAAAACAAAAATAGATTGCCTTCCTGTTGACCCCATTTTTTAGACGTTTTGGAAACAAGACTCGTTTTATAAGATTAGCATAAAACAGATTTTAGAAATCGATTACAGGATGCAGATTAGGAATTCTAGCTCCAGCTAAGGAACGGCGCTATGGATAATTTGGGAAATTGCTCTACCTCTTATATTAAAAAACAAGAGGGCCATGATGGCCCTGGATCGCTAACCTGAGTCCAAGATGTTTCATAGCTTATGGAAAAAGTCCCCAGGCAGAGGTCAATTTTATCGTTAAGCTGGCCACAGGTCAAGGTCAAAGCCACAAGTAAAAAATGCATGAGTGGGAAGCCCTTGTCACAAGGAACCGACGCGCAAAATATGAAGACAAACGGTTCTAAAGATAGAGTAGGTCACAGGTCAAGTTACAGGTCAAAGTATTTTTGTGTGTGGGTGGAAGCCCTTGTAACAAGAAACCTACATGCCAAATATGAAGGCTCCAGCTGCAATGGTTCAAAGTTATGACAAAGTAGGTAACTGGTACTGGTCATAGGTTAAATCTTTGAATAAGTGAGAAGCTCTTGTCACAAGGAGCCTACATGCCAAATATGAAGGCTCTATCTCATAAGGTTGTAACGTTATGATAAAGTACAACACAGATCAAGGTCACAGGCCGCAGTTTTGTATCGGTTGGGCTAGGAATCTACATGGCAATTATGAAGGTTCTATCTCAGATGGCTCAAAAGTTATAAAAAAGGCACATATCAAGGTCAAGGTCAATATATGTAGTGTGAGTGGGAAGCCTTCGTCACAAATCACAGGTCAAGGTCAAAATGTTTGTATGGGTGGGAAGCCCTTGTCACACGGAACATACATGTAAAATATGAAGGCTCTAATTCATGTGGTTTAAAAGTTATGAAGTAGGTCACAGGTCAATTGTTTTTGTATGAGTGGGAAGCCCTTCTCACAATGAACCTTCAGCCCAAATATGAAGGCTCTATCTCAACTGGTTAAACAGTTCTGACAAAGTTTGCCAAAGGTCAAAGACACAGGTCAAAATGTTTGTTTGAGTGGGAAGCCCTTGTCACAAGGAACTTAAATGCCAAATATTAAGGCTTTATATCAAATGGTTCAAACGTTTTAACCAAGTAGGTCAAAGGACAATGTCACGGGTCAAAATTTTTGTATGGGTGGGAAGCCCTTGCCACAAGGAACATACGTGTCAAATATGAAGGATCTATCTCAAACGGTTCAAAAGTTATGATTAAGAAGGTCACATGCCAAAAATTTTGTATTGGTGGGAAGCCCTTGTCACAAGGAAACTACATGCCAAGTATGAAGGCTCTATTTTAAATGTTTGAAAAGTTATGAAAAAGTAGGCCACAGGTTAAGGCCACAGGTCATAATTTTGTATGGTCACAAGGAACATACATGCCAAATACGGAGGCACTATCTCAAATGGTTCAAAAGATATGATAAAGTAGGTCACATGTCAAGGTCACAGGTAATTATTTTGTATGAATATGAAGCCCTTGTCACAAGGAACCTACATGCCAATTCTGAAGGTTCTATCTCAAATGTTTCCAAAAGTTATGACAGCGTAGGTCAAAGGTCAAGGTCATAGGTCAAAAGTTTTGTATGGGTGGGAAGACTTTTTCACAAGGAACATACACGCCAAATATGAAGGCTCTCAAATGGTTCAATAGTTATGATAATATAGGGCACATGTCAAGGTCAATGTCACAACTCCCATTTTCGAACTTGATCGAGATATTGTCAAGATGATCATTCTGGGCAATTTTTATGATAATTGGACCAAATTGATGGCCTCTAGAGTGTTCACAGTATTCCTGCTGACCTACTTTTTGACCCGAATGATCATGGAGAATACTATGTTCGTGTCGTTTGATATCAAGTTTATCAGGCAAGGTTTCGAGAACGCTTGCAGAATCGCGAGGCTTTCCGAGCGATTTTGCATGCTTTCTCGAAGCCGAGCCTGATAAACTTAATATCAAATGACACAAAGCTGGTATTCTATTTAGGCCTAAAAAATAGCCGTGTTTCCGCTAAACCGACAAACCTTGCTTCAGATCCCCGTCTCTACTATTTTTATCAATAAAAGAACAAAATAAAAATAAAACACCAACCCTACCATCTTCAATTTCCGTCGACCCTACCCAGTGTCGTCTTTGAATTTTCGCATAGTAATTTCGGGTTTTAAATACATTTTTGTAGTTTTTGGCATTTAGTACCTTTCAAAATACAGAGCTGACTTTTGAGCATCTAAAATGAATAATGATATACAATGCAGGACTCAACATGACAATTTTATTAACAAAACACATGTACAAAAACAAAAACACATAAACAATACATGCCCGACCCTGTTGTTTTCGGGAGAAAAAAATAAATTATAAAAAATACCAACCGATTTTTTTTTCAGCATGTTAGCGGAAACACAGCTATTTTTAACGCCTTACCAGTTATTCCCCATGTACACTCTTACAGTTTTGCCAAATTTTGCAGTAGTCCAGTTCATACAATTGCAATGTCACGTTGAACTGATAAAGCTAACTTGTCCTGAGATAGCACATCTTTATTGGGTCAAGGTGTTTCAATGTAATTAATATGGGGAGTTACTGATATTTCCAGGTTCAAGAGCATTTAATCACTCTACGCTCAGTGACAATTGACCAATCGGTGCTGTCAGCTCTTTGAATTGAGAGGTGTTAATTTCACAAGAAAGCAAACAGGTAAACTTGATAGTTACCTTCCGTATAGAAATTGGCCAGGTATGTATCAATCCCCTTACAACACGAGTTTTTTTTTCACTTTCAGACTGTGCAAGGCCAAGCTCGTCTGACATTATCAATCATGTCTTTGTGGCACCTGGTGACAACTGGACGTTCAGTATCCGTATGCACAGTATAGACAATGTGTTGATGAGTTACGAAAATGGAGCGAGGAATGTAACTGAGATAATGAGTGTGAATAGGAATGAATCGCCACATATTTACAACGACAAGTATGAAAACAGAATTAAAATTAGCAGATCGTCAGTAGGAAATGCCAATGTAGTGACAACAACAATTTCCGATGTAGATTTCAACGATGGCGGGAAATACCAACTAGTGGCACAGGGGTATACAGAAAGAATCAAACGCCGTTATTGGGTTCATGTCCTAGGTTGGTATCTAGAGTACTGTTTCCCTGTTGTTTGCTTTAGTATGCCGTTTTCCATTAACCTTTACACATCTGTGTTTTTGAAGTGGACCCTTAAATATTTTTAACTTGGACATGTCCTTTGTTGCTGTTTTCTTTTTGTTATCATTAAAAGTAGCAAATGTGCCGTCTTATTTGGAGTATTGAAGTATATGATGGCGGTGGCAGCTAGTTCTATATTATGTTTCGCGGCAGAGTTTATAATTATTTAAGCTTCTCATCGTCCCACCGTCTCCCATTCCCTCTCTACACACACACACACACACACACACACACACACACACACACACACACACACCCACATACACAGACACCAGAAAATCTTGCAACTTACTATTTGAGGTGGTGACAATATTTAAGTCTATTCCTTACAGTCCTCGGCTGCATGGGCTTTCATGCTTTTACGCGTAGCCACACGGTCATTATATAGTCTACCCTTTGTATTTATGAAACTCTGGGTCAAGGAGCACTCATATAGGGCCAAGCGAAGAAAATTACGGAACTTGTAATTACGTTTTTCATCCAGTATATTATTAAAATTTTTCAAATTTTGTAGACTTCCAATTTTGGTCGGTTTACTAATGTATGATTTTGAAAGCGTACACATCTTGGGATAAAATATTTCTTTGGAAACTTCGAAACATTCAACGGCACGTCATTGTATTACCGGTATTAAATCTAAAAAAAAAATAATCATAACTTAATTGGTAAAACTATTTTTTTTAAAGCTTGAAAACTTTTTCAAGTAAAGATTAATTTCTCATAGAATCTGTTATTTGATTGCGTTTGACGCTTTGATTTATAATTGTTTTGCAGTCCCTGGGAAGTTCTTCCCCTAGCTCAATATGGGATAATTTGAAGCTGTTTTTCCTTATTCCATAGAGGAAATAATTATTATATGTACCTTGCGCAGCAAGGTTTAGGTTATTAGGCAACCTTATTCACTCCTCCGTTGCAAGGATTTAAGTTATTGGCAAACTTTGCTACGCTCTTTCCATGTTTCGTTGCAGGGATTAAGTTATTGATCAACTTTGCTATGCTCTATTTTTACTTTGTACTTTGGCTACGCTATTTCTTTGCAAGGTTCAGTCAAAAAGGTAACTTTAATTTGCTATATATACGCTGTTTCATTGTAAGGCTTAGGTTGTTAGACATTGTTGCTACGTTCTTTCATTGCAGAGTTTACGTTACTGGACACCTTTTGCAATGCTTTTATATTGCAAGGACATTTTGGCTGCAATGTTAAAGTTGTCAGACAAGTTTTCTACTGTTCCGTTGCAAGTTTTCAATAAGTTATACGGCAACTTTGCAACGCTCATTCGTTGGAAGGTTTTAATGTTTGGGCAGTTTTATAAGGTTTAGGCTTTTGGCAACTTTGCTGCGCTGTTTTAATGCAAGGTTTAGATTTTTTTTTAAGTTTGGTACGCTCTTTCGTTGCATATTTCAGGTTGTTATAGGCAACTTTGTAAAGCTCTTTTGTTGCAAGGAAGAAGTTATTTGGCAACTTTGCTAAGCTCTTTCGTTGCAAGATCTAAGTTATTGGGCAACTTTGGCGTACTTTTTCGATTGACGTTGGCCGTTGGTAGTCATGAACACTCGTTCTACATCATAGTGTAGATTATATTTTCTTGTCCTTTGGGATCATTGATTCCATTGTGGAATTTTGAAAATATCTGAGGGTTACTGATGAGGCCTAATTGGCCGAAACTAGCTAGTCTGGCCCAGGAAACATGTACACTCCATATTTTTCACTTCTGTGGTGTATTCCTTGCTTCCAAAGGATAACACTTTTATAGAACATATTGAACTTCACTACAGCTGTTGTGTTGGAATGTGTGGCGGCGGTAAAACGTCTCCCTGCCCTACATCATAGTGTAGATTATATTTTCTTGTCCTTTGGGATCATTGATTCCATTGTGGAATTTTGAAAATATCTGAGGGTCACTGATGAGGCCTTATTGGCCGAAACTAGCTAGTCTGGCCCAGAAAACATGTACACTCCATATTTTTCACTTCTGTGGTGTATTCCTTGCTTCCAAAGGATAACACTTTTATAGAACATATTTACTATTTCAGGGGACCAAACTAGACCAAGCATCACGTTAAATGGAGGCACTAGTCCTGTATTGGAAGAGGGACAATACGCTCGTCTTATGTGTTCTACTCTTTATCCAAAGAATCTGGACTGGAATCTCATTTTCAAATTAAATGATAAAGAAATAAGTCCTGCCACGGATGGACTAACAAGGTTTATGGTACGGGACAATGAACTGATGATAGCTAATGTCTTAAAGACAGACAGCGGCTCAACAGTCAAGTGCATTATGTGGGATGACAACGGAATATCCACGAATATCAGTGGTAGTCTTACACTGCGTGTTCGTGGGACAAAACAAAGTAAGTACATATATGAGCCACGTCACGAGTAAACCTGTTTTCGAGGTTGCCATTACGAAAACAGTCCTATACAAATACATTGTCAATTTTACCGCCGAAAATACGAAAATTTTAAGCTGAAAAATTGTGATATTTGCCTTATTTCAGCTCATTACATAGATTGTGGATACACGTTAGAACCGCCTCATCGAGCAGATCTAACGAGTACCCACATTCTTTATTTTGAGCAGAAATAAGAAAAATAAGATTACCCATCTAAACCCCATTTTAACTATATAAAAGTGGGGTTCATGGGGTCAGAATTATAAAGGCATGTTTAGGTGATGGATCAGGCAAGAATCATTCCGCCTTCAACTGCACAGACCGCCAAGTGTATTAGATATGAGCTGGGGCCCAACATTTCCTACAATTTACGTGTACGCCCATCGAAGAATCAGATCAGCCTGCGCATCCATTTAGTCAGATCAGCCTGCGCATCCATGTTGACTGTAAAACATGCAGTTACCTGTTTTTGTAACGGACTTTATGATTGAAAAAGACGTCCGTTTAACGTCAAGGAAACCATCGATGGCGTCGTAAAACGTCATAAAATGGCGGCTTTTCGCGTCACGCTTTTCGCCTAGTGATTTGTCACTCAATATATACTAAGGGAAATTAGTTAAGCATTTTTTTTTATATTACCGCTAAGTTCGCTCTTGTTTGGATATAAAACAGAACCAAATTCTTACACATCAATCTTTAATGTATTAGCTATGAAAATTTTTCAAATTTGATTTGAAAAAAAAAAAAAAAAAACAAGATACACGCACTGCATAGCGTCAGTCATGGTCGGGGTGTCACACAAAAACTCGCACCCATTATCAATATCTGGTATGCCCACCATCTGAGTCCACAACAGCCCCACACCGTCTTCTCATGCTCGAAAAAGGCATCCGAACCACATCCATGAGTAGTATAGTGAGATTTTTATGCGCCCTTCTTGCTCAGCCTCAGCCATCTATCCAAAAAAGAGGACATTCCCATTATCCTCGAGGTCAACTGTACTCCTCGAAATGTCATTCATCAAACTTGACAGGCATCCGGTAACCCGAGACTACGGAATGTTCCGGTAATCTGATCTGAGTCTACACTGTTTATTGACATGTTAAGGGAGAGTTAGCGGTCTCTGATCTGGATCTACTTTCTGAAGCGACCTGAATCGTACGGAATGGATCATTTCTCCGTTTGCAGACGCCTTCAGCTCATTTTTTTTTTCTAAACAAAGACTATAGAAATAATTTCTGTTTAGTACGGAATTTAACGGCCCAGTCAAGGCTATGAAGGTCATGTATGGTCTTGAGTATGTAATAGTGGAGTAACGGTATGGCTACAAGCTGCGTCTAATCGGGGTCTGCGTTCTGTATTTGTCAAGTCTTCGGTCCACCTAACCTCATAACGATAAGCGTAGCGCGGTAACTGGATTCGCGCGGATATCGGGCTTAAGAGGGGGGACGAAGGAAGGTCGGAGGAGTTATTGCAGGGAAACAAAAAAAAAATCAATGAAAACCAAACATATATCGCTTTAACGAAAGAAATTTATAAAGTAAAATTTAATTGTGCAGGGTAAGTGAAAAGTCATGTAACGAGCTTTTCAGGGTCACTGATGAGGCTTTATTAGCCGAAACTACGTAGTATGGCCCATCTTCTTTCTTATGAATGTTTACATTGCTCTTAAAGGAACTCATTTTTGATTTTTATTCTAATTGGTCACCTTCTGAATGCGTCGCCTTTTAACAGTATCCAAGCATCATAAACCTTCCTAGTTCACAATATGACTCAAAAGCAGTTAGACGTGGCATCTCTAGAAGATTTTACCGCTGTTCAGTGGGAAAGAAATCAAGTCACTTGTCAGTTGCACGAGCGATTTTCTCTCGTAGTGAAACGATACAATCATGAGATCTACATTCTACTTCGAAGCGGTAGTAAAGCCATCAAACTACCCTGCGTTATTTTCGATGCTATATGTAACTCGCAACTCAGTGTCGCTTACTTAGCGCGACGTTTAGAGGAATTCACCGGAGAACTAGAAGCTGAAGTAGTGTGGCTTTGTAGTTATTGCGGAGCCTCATATATGTCTGAAGCAGACGGTATACTGCACGAGGTGAGGGAACACACCACCGAAAAGAGTGATTACTGCTTTCACGCTAATCTAATGGATTGTAACAAGGGTGTTCCAGAGTTTGCAGTTGACGTAAATGACAGTTAAAAAACGCTGACATCAAAGTATATCCATCAGTTATCGTTCAGACTATCAGACAGTGTCAAACTTTCATACATGTCTTCGTCGCTGCTGGAGTCCTACCTGGATTTTTTCTACGCTCAAGAAATACTCTATCGGTTGCCTATTGTTGTGAAACGGACGTGCCAAGGTTGTCTCTGGGACTCTTTATCGCAGACAGATCATACCTGTCTAAACCTAACCAAGCGTCAACAGTTGTCTCTTTATTTCGAAGACGTGTTGTCAGAGGTCGACGAACAATATATCATGCTGAAGTGGAAAGAAGCCGTGTACCCCCTAGAGGATGTGTCGCCAACATTCCTAGAGGCTTACGAACTGAAACTGAATTGCGTGGATTGGCGAGAAACCATGAAAACCCCGGACTGGAAGTACCGCATGATTAAACTGTCTGCGCAGCTGTTACGTTTAGACAAGTATCTCTAAACAGACCTTGCCTCAAGTGCGTCACTGCAGTTGTTTTCATTTTTAAGATAGACTTCGTATTGACAACATGGACAACCTGGCCCATCCGCAATATTTGTTGTTTAAACATAGACTGAAGAGCTTTACTTCGTGGCCACCTCAGTTGAGTCAAAACAAGACGGATCTCGCGCAAGCCGGACTATTCTATAATAATGTGAGTGACAGAGTCGTGTGTTTCGCGTGCGGTGTGATGCTTTATGAATGGAAACCGCACGACGACCCATGGATAGAACATTGTTTGGGTTTCCATTATGGTCTGGTCGCTTAATGTTTGTATTTCTTTCCCTTTGGTGTCTTTTATGGGTGGAGTAAGTTAATTGTATCAATTCCTGATCTTTGTTTTACTTCTACTTTTTATAAACACGCCAGACACTGCGCGTATCTGAATATGGTGGGAGGTGTGAGTCTTTTCTTACCCCAGCATGAAGGTTCCAACACTCGAGGTGCGCCTGCCATATCCAACGCGACGCCAAATCAGCAACGGATTACTTCATTCAGCTTATGGACTCGTGACAATGCAGCGGGACTAGACAGTCCTGATGTGGGAAATACCAGAAGGACATTTGACGACAACAGTGCGGATTGTATGGACAAAGAGTGATTCCTGAACCACAAATAGACATATCTTTTGTATAAACAAAGTGTGATTCCTGAACCATATAGACATATCTTTAAAGTTTTGATGCGTATAACGGTTGAAAAAAAAAATGTTTTTATTAGTTCGGTCATTACATGGTATCGGAATGTCTGTCTTGTATACAATAAAATAAAATAAAGCGTTATATATATATAGACATGGACTTTGTGTCGTTTTTTATCTTTTAGTTTTACGCTCCTTTCAAACATTATTTTACTCATATCGAGCCCAACGTTCGACAGACGTAGGCGAAAAGCCGGTATTACCGGTGAATGTAAATTGGTTTGTCTGAATTGGGGTTTAATGGCCCCCAGGCAACACTATTCATGTCATTTTTTAGCCGGTCAGTTTACCTAACCACACTTTGCCTGGGCAGGCTTATCGATTGCTGATCATTGCTTTTTTACTTCTACATTTTGATCCGTAAGCGGTTAACCAGTACAGTGCACATTCTTTCGCGAGAAAAAAAACTGACAACTGCCCTTCTTGGATCAGCGGAAGAGGTAATTAAAAAGATGACAAAACACCTTCGGTTATATATTCGCTTTATTACATAGATAGATAGTATATATATATATATATATATGTGTGTGTGTGTGTGTGTGTGTGTGTGTGTGTGTGTACAGTACAGGGTTGCTTTAATCGGATGGCGCAGTTCACAAATGTTATTGTAAAATTTTAATAATGGCTGTATTTCCCCCCGAGTAAAAAAAAAAAAGATCTTTTAAATCCCCCACACAGCCCATGCTGCTTTCTTTATGATTGTGGCGCTTCCCGTGACTTTTATTTTTCTCGTAGCCCGTAGTTTACAAACAACATTTGTGAACAAACCCAACCGATGGAAAGAACCATTCTATATGTGACATGCCCCTATATTGACTTTAAAAAAAAAAAAAAAAAAAAAAAAAGAACCGTTGAACAACGTATCGTACATCGATTCTTTTCGTCTGAAACAAAACTTTTTGGGAGATCACGAATCAAAACCAAATGACTGAATGTCGTTTGTTTAATTTATGAGAACAAGAGGATCATGTCACATCAGAATTAATACCAACTTCTTAGAGAAAAGCAAAAATGTGTTGATGTCAACCAAAATGGAGAAACGTTTCGGTAGAGCTACTCGCCTTTGTCAACCAGGGAGTCAAAGGCTCGATCCCGGGTTTCTTCAGACTTTTGCCTCATTTCTCTCGTCTCTATTCGACCCTGAGCTGTTGTTTGGGAAACGTAAAACTCAAAACACGTGTATAATCTTATGTCATATATGTGTATTGAATTTTAACGGGCCCCCGTCAACAATATGTAGGTCATTGTTCAGCCGAACAGTCCACTGATCCACATTTTTTGTTCCCAAGAAGTTGTTTTACGTTAAGCGGATTAAACAGTATTCTGTTTCATTCTTTTCGCCAGAAACATAACAACTGTCCTTCTTGATTCGGAAGAAAGAGGACAGAGAAATGACCGTTGAAAAGCGTTTCAAGTTGCCGAGACCGACATACATACAGGTATAGCATTCAACATAATGTACACACCTTTATGAGGTAGAATTTAAACAGTTATTTATATATTTTTTTTCATTAAACACAACGTTCGTGAAATTAGAGTATGGAAACAACGTTCTTCTTTGGACCTATATTACAGTCTGTATTAACGGCTTACACGTTTGATTATACACACAGTCATTCTGTACACAATGAGAATAAATTCCCGCCAGCATGTCCAATATATGGCGATCGTTTGCTTCCAGATCGGTGGCACTAAAGCGTAGTACAATTCGCTTCATGGAAAGTCCCAACAGTCTTTGTCGAAGAAAGTACACGCAGTAAAGTCCGCAGACGTTTGATGTGTCGCTCTGAAGACGTGTTCGATTCACTCGTACAGTACGACCATGACGCTGTATCCATTCAGAAAACAGGGTGTTATAGACAACTGGATCTTGCCCGTAGCTATCGAAGCACTCTATTGTATTGTTCCACACGAAAAAGGCCAGCCAGTGCGTGCCTGGCTGACTGCTGACGTCCGTATTTACGATGACTCCGCACGGGTTGTAGGGTAGAACTGCGGGTAGTTGATCCGCGGCAAACACGCCCAGTACACGTTCCCTTAATACCGGGTCACAGGAGATGACACATCGAAGCTGCGACGTGTTCATGTTTGTACGATTATGTCTCTCGACCGGTTGATTTCGAAGTAGCCCGGTCCTTCGCTGTACACCATACAACTCATAGGTTCTGTAATAAAAAAAGAGAAGGCATTACTCATTGAATTCTCATTTCAAATGAAAGGCGTATTGATAGGAAAACACGTTTTTTTAGGTCATGTCTTTAATGCCAAAAAAAAAAAAAAATGCTTAGTCGCTATAAAATTTAACAAAGTTAATAAAATATGAAAGAATAAAAGGCCCGCTAAGTTTTACACGTTCGCCTAGTGTTCACGTATAGTCAGAAAAAAAAATGTAAACGAGGGGCGTTCTAATCCATCTACATTTCATGAAAATAGAGATGTTTACAGTTTCGCTTTTTTGAATTTTAGATGTAAGGTATCAATGACGTACCCTATAGATGGGTTGCACGATGCTTGCACGCAGAGATGAATCCGACCCGCACACCAGTACTGGTAAACCGCTTAGAGCATATAAACCTGCCCAGGCAAAGAAGCGCGAGTCGGACCGTTCATGCTTATAAACCCTATTGGTTTTCATCGGGCGACAGGGCTTGAGATGTCATTTCATCTCAGTGTCGGGTAAACGTCCCACGAAATTGTAAGCAACGTCTCCAAAATGTCCTATACAGTGTTGACGGGGACGTTAAAGACCAAATCAAAACAACCAAAACAAAGACGTACCTGAGAGTCCAGAGCTGAACTGGACCTCCAAGCGCACGTTGTCGTTCTTCACCAGGGACATGTACTCGCCGTGATGTGAGAAGTCGGGTTCCAGCTGGAAGGCGAAGAGGGTACTGCCGCTTATAAAGTGTTGTATGTTCAAAGCGTTCCCTTCGTCCTGTCGCCACTTTCCCGAACTCATCAAGCTCTCATGATAGCTGTCCCGTCGGCCACGGTGAAGTCCATCTTTAGAGGGTTTCCACCCACTGGAAGCCCATCGGCGTACAAGGCGATATGATTGATGCCGCAGTTCTCGAAGTTGTAGGGATTGGTGGTGTAATCCCCGTTCAACGCCTTGCTCTTGACGAAACCAACGATCACTTTCTCAGGTTTTCGACCTTGAAACAAGTTGTCCCAGTTGAAGGAAGTACTGCCCGTGGCTACGCTCTGTGAACGACACTCTACTTTCGTGTAAGGGTATAAGGCGTTCCGTTTCTCCAAAATTGTCGAATGTCCGTAAAGAACGGCCGGGCTTACTCTGATTTTCCTGGCCAACACGTAAATGTCCTCGATGTTGATCTTGAAGTGGGTGTTGGCATCTTTGGCGAGCAAGGCGAAGCTGGCTGGACTTCGGTAGACTTTAAGTTTTACGTCCACTTGATTGAGCAGGTACCGTTCCATGGAAAACAAGTCGTGAAAGATAGGTCCCTGTAAGTCCAGTGTCTTAGAGGTGATGATAAGCTTTGCTCTTTCATACAACCCGTTGTTAGCGCCAGCCGGATCTGTCACCCCCGGTGAATCGTTGTCATCTATGTACCAACCCTGGGTTTGCACCTGAGAGGATAAGGCATCCTGACCGTAACGCAGCAACGTGTGAATGTAGGCCCTGTAAGGATTGTAGTTGTTGCTGATACTGGCTTTGTTCTGCAACGTCACCTCAGTGGCCGAAAATAGACTTTGCAAAATCAAGTTCACCGGGCCAACCGGTTCTGTTGTCAAATCGCTACCGTCAGCTTTCTGGACTTTCAACCTGACGTAGAGTTGAGAATTCTTCAAGTCCAAATAATCTGTGGAATGTTGCCCGTTAATGCGAAATTCGTATGGTCCGTCGCCCGATACAGCGGCGAGAGGTCGGATTTCTTCGTTGTAGATCTCATTGACGCTCGTCTGCGTACCCGGTAAATCGAATAACAACAGTTCTGGCACGAGACCCTCTTTAAATTCTTCTTCGTTGAAGACGGACATCGTTTATGCAATGACAAAAATGTCAGGCTTCTTCTGAGGGTACCCTCGATGTGTCTTAGAGACTCTTCCCTCACGACGCTTTTTGTCTCTCCTTTTCTGTCGTTTTGCAGTCGAAGCGATTGATTCTGGCACTTTTCTTTTCGTGCTCTCCCGTCGGCGTTTGGTCATATTCTGAAACGCTTTCTCTACTTCCTTCGGATTTATAGCCTCTCTTTCCAATTCAGATTTGGCCTGAGCCGCCGTCTGTTCCGTCGGCAATACGGCTTTTATAGTGACGTCTTGTTCCTCTTTCTTTTTCGCCGGTTTTACCGTTATAATGCCAGGCTTTCGTCCACCACCCCTTTGATTCGAAGAGCCTTGAGTCACACCCTCAAAGTAATCCACCCAGACCTGCGGATCAGGCACGTACAGTTTCATGGTGTCTCACCAAAATGGATAATGTTTGAAATGAAGCGTCAAGCGCACGGGATTCAATAAATATGTCACGTCTTCGTCGCGCTCTCCCTTTATATACACCTCGACGTCTCTCACTTCAGTTTTCGACACTGGCAGGTAAAAAGGGGAGTCCAGCAGGTAATTCCATTTGCCTTTACTGCTCCTTTCCAGACGCCTCAACAAAGGTCGTTCATCGCCAAAGACGATGCTTTCTTTGCATATATCGGCATAAATGTAAAGTCCATCCTCCGCTTTTTTGGTCAACTTTGAATTTTCCTTGGCGTGAAACTCCACCAACGCTACTTTCCATATGCCGGGTAAATTTAAGGGGAACTTCAGTTGTACTCTGAATCTCGTGCTAGTATTGTCGTCGAAATAGGCGTTACTTTCGTCGCTTTGCACGTAAAGATATCTCTCCATCTCATAAAGACTGGTAGAGTCGTACCACTTTCTCCTGTCTATTCCTTCTTCGTTAAAATCTCCACTACGGGTTTGAGCAGAAGTGGCAAAAGCGTCGCGTGTCTCACTAGCAGGCGCTGCCGCTGCTGAAGAGTGAGATCTTTGGACACGAGGCGTCGAATGGTCTTTCTTTGAGGATACAATTTCTTCTTCGCTTTATCGCTGATGGGACAGGTACCTTTCAGCACGTTGTAAATAGCTTCTAACAGACTTCGTCGTGTCTACCAAAAGGCGGAATAAGTCTAGATGCTTCTCGACCCGCTGCGCCATGCTTTATGAGGAACTTGTGGTCGGTGTCCCGTTATTTAAAGAACTGATATCTGTTTCGTCTATCCAGGAGTCATACTTGGATGGCCATCCTCTCCACCTTACGAGCAGCTGCTTTCGACCCCTTCGTTTTCTGGTCCTGAGTACCGTCTCCACCAAAATTACGGTATTGTTCGTAATCATTTTTCAGTTGATTTTCGTAAAACGTGCCACTGACGGCCTCTCCGGCGTAATCTTTCAGTCGATATTGCGGGAGTCCATCGCTCATAAAGCGTTCGTTTACGACAAACAGCTCCCTCGACCATCGCTCGTCATACTCGCGTTGAAAGGCGCGCCTCAGAAAAGACACACGCACGAGATCCCCTACTTTGTATTTATAGTCCCTGACACGCGACGAGTCTGTCTTTTTCGCGGTCGAGCTAGGCTGACTGGTGTACTGCAGTTTCCATAAGTCCGCGGAGTCTTGTGGTTTGACACTTCCCGGCGATCTTTTGATGGATCGATGATAGGTCGCATTGTAGCTCGCCGTGATGTCTGGAAGGATGTCGACCCAGCGTCTCGTTTGCTTATAGGTCATATATCGGATCAGTCGCGATTTAATAGTTTTGATGGCCCTTTCGGCGTAAGAGGCTTTCACCACGTTATGAGTCACAAAGAACTCTACTCCTTCTTTCTTGAGCAAGGCTTTAACCTTCTTATTCGCCATTTCTGTACCAGGGTCACTTCGGAGGTGGGTAGGCTTCCGTCCCGAAGTGAAGACCTGAGTCAAAGCATCCACCATTTCTTGACCCGTGGTTGTCCGCAAGGGCATCGTCCACACGAATTTAGATAAGATGTCGATCGCCACTACGAAATAAGCGTAACCGTCATTGTCTTTTTTGTAGTGCGCCATGTTGGCAGTATCCACATCCCACTGATAATCCACAAAAGGTGCTATGACGCGTCTCCGTTTAAACTTGGAACGCGTTTCTCGATGCACGGCATAGTCTTCTTGTTTTAGCAACCAGTTACGAATTTTGGTTCTACCGAGAACAAATTTACCGTCCTTGCGCACGGCTCTGTATAATTTTTCCACTCCTCCGTAGGCTCCAGCATGGTTGGGATCGTAATAGATACTGGCCAAATAATCTTCGTACTTCATAGGCGAAGCCATTTGACTTTTTTCTGATCTGGATCTTCTTGTCTCTTTAACGGAATGCCCGGGGGTGGAGGTAGGTTACCCCTTCCTGACTGTTGTCTAGCGCTTGGTGCCAACAAGCTCATGGGTACATTGAGCTCATACAACACCGTTCGAAATGCGTCTCTCCCGACTGGATGAAACTCTTTATAGTCTTTCAAGTGCACTTTCAGGAGATCGACTATATTTGACCCTGGGATGTTCCGACCCTGTATAGATACTTCTCCTTTGTCGTTCCACGTAACAAGGGGTTGAATATAATCCAAGACGCTTCGCACTCTGTTTTGCATGGACTTTGGAAATCGTAAAATGAGCGCCTCCTCATACTTCGGTGTCCCAAAGTTACTGTTTGTAGCACTCTCGTTTGTATCTAAGACCTCCTCTGCGTGTAGCGACGTCACAGGGACTTGTTCCGTCGTAAGAGGCTCGTCCTTCGATAGTAAACGTTGATAGCGATCGTAAGGCAATAACACCATTTTCTTCATGCCTGCTGGTATACAACTGTATCTTCTCCGGTGAAGACTTTGGTACGCACGCGATAGGCTTCCACAGCACCCGGCGAAAAGTCCAGCACCAAATACCCGTAGGGCTTCGAGGTCGCGTCTTTATAGGCGTCCATGAGAAAGGCGTTTTTATCCAAGAATGCCTGCCGAGCCAAGCACTGGAGCTGAGACACGTCTCTGGGATTTTTCATGAGTACGTAGACGTGAGTGTTGAGGTTGATCGTGCGACTGTGCTTTCCTTTGCAGTAAAGGTTTTGGTTGATGTAGAGTACACTCAGGTGTAAATGGTGTACCCCCTTCACAAACAAGCTTTCCATCTCCGATGATGTTGTCACGTGGGTCATCAAATCGTCCAGAATCACCAAGTTACAGCTGCTGGGACTGGAGAAGGCTTTCAGGTTGTCTTCACTCGGTAAGCCTTGATGGAAAGTGACGAAAGGCAACTCTTTTTCCATGGTATCGAATAGAGGCTGGTAGATGCCGTAGCAATACAACACTTTCTTTGGCGGTGAAGAAAACATGTCGTCTTTCTCTCGCAAGAGGCGATAGGTCCAACAGCTCTTGCCGCTCATGGTGGCTCCCGATACGGCGATTGACGTACACTCCGGGAAAGGATACATTTTGACAATGACTGTGGTGACTTTAAAGCATTCGCATTTTATACCCCTAATCTTCGAAATTGCTGGCCAGCATGTCGATCAGCTCTTGATCATCAACTTCTTGTTCTTGCGATGGAAGTGGACACAACGTGATATCGAGAGGCTCCGTATGAATCCCATCAGCCAACACTTTTCTCTTACAATACAAGTAGGAGAAGCCCCGTCGTTCCTGCGTGTACGTATACACCGCGTTGTTTCGGACTCGAAAGCCTCGATTACATCCACTCTGAGCGCGATGCGTTTTCAATACTCGACGAAATTTGGCCATGGGGGATGTCAAGTGTCGTTTGCTCACTCCTTTAGAACTGAATTTGTATTCCTGGATCTGTCGCGCGCGCAGACCTTGCCTTTTCAGTCCCCATCTTTTGGCCCTGTTCAAAAGTCGATAGGCGGTAATGCGGCAGCTAGAAGGTTGTACTATCTTGGCTTTACGTACGATGTAGGTCTTGCTGCACAAGCCAATCATTTCGTCTCCTTGGTATTCTAGCTTGAATAATCCCGGTGTACGCTTGTCGTATTTCGCGTGTTTGGCGCAGCAGGTGCGAGGAAACCAGTGGTGTTGAGCATCCGCTTCAATATTCAAATCGGTGCAGTAGCCCCGCAGTCCTAGGTCGTACTCCTCTTTCATCTCCGGTTTGATGATGTCCTCCAGGCTGGACCCAGAAATGGCCATGTAAGCGCTGTCGGTGTCCATCTCGCAGTACTCGAAATCAGACCGATTGACGTAGCAATCCATGAAATCGTAGTAAAACTCTAGCATCCTCAGCTTTGCGTACTGTAAGATGAAATAACCGAGTTGGATGGGCAAATCCAGCCTTATCTACGCTTTGCCATTTCAACCTCGTAGTATTGCTCTTCCTGGTCGAGGCACTCGAGATTTCGAAAGAGGGGATCATTGATTTTCAGACAGGTCTCGTTTTCACCCTGGACGTACTTCACATCGCTGTGCTTGGTTTTATCCATGATCAGCGAGCCGTAGCCAGAATTGCCGATGACTTTCATGGTGTCGGCAATGATAGCCGTGTCTGGGTCAGTATCCCCTTGACGTCGAGCGTCACTCACTTCCTTGACAAACTCTCGAAAGCAACGTTGTTGTTGGAACTCGACCACCTGGTAAATTTTGGTCACCACCAAGCCATGCTCCAGTGGTGTGGCCAGCAAGATCTGTCGGGCCTTCATTCCACCCACCAGTAATCTGCGAGGTTGGTCAGAGAGCTGATACTCCCGGACATGAGCCTGCATATGGGCTCCGATGTCATCGTAAGCGATGTCTGTGGAACAAAACAGAGGAGACATTTCTCGAAAGTAGCCGTATGGTGACAAGGATGGGTGTCGAAAGTGACTTGGCCACTGGTCAGGGACCTGTATGTCCACTTCCACCATGCCAAAGAGTCCTCCATTCACCACGCCTTCTAGGATGGTATTTTCTGTAATCTTGCCCTTATGTTCTCGAAAGAATCCCGGGCGCATGGCATCGATAAAGTCGAAGATTTTGGGGTTTTGATGACAATATTGACGAAACTCGCATTCCCATATTTCTACGACTTGATGATCTCGCTTCAGATAAGCCGTAGTTTCCCTGGTCTTCTTGTATTTTTCAGCTCTGGTGGCTCGCCATGTCTCGTCCTTGACCCCTCTGGTGACGTCACATACATGTCCATGCCAAAAACACCCGTGAAACTGGAAGACGATACCTTTGTCTTCGGGGCCGGTGGCCGGTACGAATCCATCTACGGGATATTTGCCAATGATGACTTCTCGTCCGGTGTTCAGTCTGTGTTGAATGGTCATCCCGTGATCATGCGCCAACCAGTCCATCCAGTATTAAGCTGACATGTATTTGTCGCGTAGCTCCGGTCGAAAGTCGTTGTTGGCTAGACGGCGCACGAACGGTCCCACGGGCATGGGCTGACCAATGGCATTGAGGTATAGGGCATTTGCGTCAAACCCGAGAATCGAACGGCACGGCTTCTGACCTCGGATCCGTGTTTGACCAGCGCAGTGGTGTCGAGTGAAAATAATGCTCGGACCGCCGACGATGTTACGTTTAACGGTTTGGTACAGGTCCTTGTTTCCCTCGTCGAAAAGGGAGAAGTTGGCGTTCTGGTTCCTGGCAGTCTTAAACAGGAGCTGTCGGGCAATGCCGGGAACGGAGATGGCAGTCTTGAAGACATCGATGCCTTTCTGGAAATAAAAATTCTGGAACTTTTCTACGGCCTGGACGAATGGCTTGACATCAAGATTGTTGTACCAGATGAGGAATTCCCTAAACGTTTGCATGTTTTGATCCCGCAAAACTCCCTGACAATAGGCATACTCTTCCTCCGAAATGTTGCTGCCTTTCAACTGACTGTAAAAGGATTCGTGTGGTGGTAGAGCTGTGTCCTCCAGCTTGGCGATGTCATCAAACCACTCGTAGGGAAAGAAACCCTTTTGTTCTGTCATCCGATATGCCTTGAGAAAGCCAGCATAAGAGGAACCAGGGGCCAGAAATTGTGACATGTCCAGAAACTTTAAGGTAATCATAGCTATACAGGTATATGCATTGTCTTTCTTTACAACAAAGTTTCCCGAGCTCTCGTGCAAGTTCAGGTACTTGGCTATGCTGCCTTTAATAAGGTTGAGGTCATACTTGGCGGAATTAAACCCAATCACCGGTACCTGAGACATATAGGTTTCCATTTCACCGTAAATTTTCACGAGTGGATGAGACTTCTTCTTTGGACCTTCCGGATCACAATCATCCAGTTCGTCTTCGCTACTATCTTGTTCTTCTTGCTCAAACCTCTCGAGGTCAATATCTTCAAAACTGTTTTGATCAGTGTCCTCTTTTTTGATGGCTTCATTAATGGCTTCTAAAATCCATCCCCATTTGTCTTCGGCAAGTTCGTAGACACGGGTTGCAATTTCATTCATGCAGGCCACCATACTCTCAACGAGTCTATCTTGACTAGCCTCTAAGATACATATCGGCTCGCTGTGTCCCTCCACATTGCTACACAACGACACACTTATGGGGACATGCCTGTGGGTCCACTGCAACATGTCCGTAGGTTGATCTTCCACCTTTTGCAAGAGGGCTTCGAAATCGTAGCAAATGTACCACGGAAATGTTCGGTCTTCTTCCATCACGTGAATGTCGTACTGTTCCAATCGGTCGAAAACGCTCTCCCTAGCGCGATGAAACCCACCCGGATACACGAACTTGGTCTTGTTTGTGCAGCTTTTCTGGTGACGGTGAAGGTTCCCAGCCAGTTTAAAATGGCGCTCGCAGGTCCTGCACTGGTATTTTTGAGCGTACACGGCGAAATCTCGAATGTAAGACAGGTGATTTTCATACAAATTGACGTACATGGTGGTCTTTTGTTGGCCTCTAGACTTGTAAACCGACCATGCGAAACCGTCTTCTGTCAAGTTGTAGACTTCGAGGTTCACGTCGAATCGGTTTTCAAACTCGGGAAACTCCTCAAAACTCAGCCCTTCGAAGTCTTCTATAGGTTCGTCGGACCACTCTCGGTACAGTCGCCTGGCTGGACCTTCTATGCTTTTGATCCCGTGACCGCGGTGGAGGGCGAGACAACGAAACGCGCAAAGATTATCCTCGTAAGGCTTCCCATTATGTCGATTCTTGACCAAGGCGTAGAGACTATCCTTCTTCATGAGGTAGTCCGGCAGCTGGCCTTGACCCAGAGGGTAAAAGGTAGAAGTTACCAGAAAATGAACGTTGGTCACAAGCACAGGTATCCACTTGGTGTCGGGACGTTGTCTCAACAGTTCGACGCCCCCAGGTATTAGACTTCCTGCCTTGCCGTGGCCCTGGGGGCTCAATTCCCACTGGGCACATTGCCGCTGTGGTCTCTGTGCCCACTGTGAAGAGCTAAAGGAAGTACCACCCGTTTGCCGTGGGTGGCGTCCCGTACCCCGGATGAAGGGGTCCTGGAGGTTGAGGGCTAACTGGAGTTCAGTGGTTCAGGTGCCCAACACACCTCTTTGGCCTGGATTTCGGTTAGACGGGCGGTCGTGCGGTCCGGCACGGTCAATCGGCTGGTCGTGCCAAGCCCTAGAAATAACCTATTACTTTCTCTTCCTAGTCTTTTGTATCATCCTGAATACACACCGTTTGCTCATAAAGTCTTTTCACAACCTTTCCATTTCTAGAAGGCGGCGGCTAAACGGACCAATCGTGCAACTTCTTGCTTGTACGAGTATATCTTCTGTGTATCTCTAACACTTGAGGAAGGAAAGCCACTCACTTAAAGTGTTCCCTTGTAGGGCTCCACGGTGGGCGGAGAGCACGGAGGACGAATCATGCAATCTCTTCATCATGGCTATAGATAAGAAGAGAAAGAAACCAACCCAAGACGACTCATCAGATCCTAACTTATCGGACGACGACACACCAATATCAAATGACACTACGGCTCAACATTTCCCGCGCTTCCTTCTCATAGAAAGTAGAGATGAAGATCATCCTATAACATCTCTTTCACCTTTTGTTATCCAAAAAGTTATTTCTGGCCTTGCTGGTGAACCTGAAAATATTAAAAAATTATATAGGTCGAACCAGCTACTCGTTGAGGTCAACAAAAAAGCCCATGCCGAGAATCTCCTTAAGAGTACAACCTTTCATAATTTGACTGTGCGAGTATTCCCTCATACCTCGCTGAATTCCTCAAAGGGGGTAATTCGTTGCCCAGATTTGAGGAACTCCAGCGAGGAGGAGATTCTTGAAGGCACACGATCTCAAGGAGTAACATCTGTCAAACGTTTTAAGATCAAACGCAACGGCCAACTTAAGGACACTAACACTTTTGTTTTTACTTTTAAGACCCCTGTAATACCAAAGACACTCAAAGTGGCATACTTTAGAGTTAGCGTACATTCCGAACCCGTTACGCTGCCACAATTGCCAGAAATATGGGCACCATGAAAACAGGTGTACAAAGGACCCTATCTGTGCAAATTGTGGCGAACCAGCTAACCACACGGAACAAAGTTGCAAAAATGCACCCAAATGTTTTAACTGCAGTGAAAGACACAGCGCTAATTCTAAAGAGTGCCACATTTGGCATAAAGAAAAAGAAATTCTAACCGTAAAATACAAGAGAAACATCTCGTTCCCAGAAGCGCGGAAAATCGTTGAGTCGTCTACTCCTATTCCTGGTGTCAGCTATGCAAGCGTCGCTCAGTCACCTATGAAAAAGGTACCTGTGGAAGATGCTGCCATTCAAACCGATCCTATACCTGGTCTCAAACCTTTACAAAAATTAAAACCTAAACAACAAACTGAAGATCAACCGAACATTGCCAAAATTCAAACACCACCACCACAGCCAGTACAAGACAAAAAATCAGAAAAATTATTGAAAAGCGCTACTTTGGAAATGATAAAAAATGATTTAAAAAAACAGCATCAAAAACAACAAACATCTCAAAAACAACAAACATCTCAAAAACAAACAGACAGACAACGTAAAATGGAAAGAGACAGTATAAAATATCAGAACAGATTCGGATCTTTGAGTGACAGTGATATGGAGTTCACTGAAACTCTACCACCACGAAGTGAGCATAGCAGATCGAGGTCAACAACATCACGAGGTGGTAATAACAGATCAATATCACCAGTTGCACCTCCAAAATGATTTCTAGCCTTATATAACTCTCCATACAATGGATTTAAAACACAAAATAATACAATGGAATTGTCGAGGTCTTAAATCAAATTATAATGAACTCTTATTACTTCTTTCTTTATTAAACCCATCGGTTGTTTGTTTGCAAGAAACTTTTTTAAAAACTGATGACAACATTGATGTCAGGGGTTTCAATACATATAACTATATATATCCTGATGGTAACAGACCATCTGGTGGCAGTTCAATTTTTGTTAAATCATGTGTACCACAAAGAGAGATCAAATTGAGAACAGAACTACAAGCTGTTGCTGTATCGGTTTCTCTTGATAAAGAAACTACAGTTTGCTCTCTATATATACCACCTTCATTCTCTTTAGAGCCCGAACATCTTGACTCATTGCTTGATCAACTTCCGTCGCCATATCTTTTAGTTGGTGACTTCAATGGTCACAACATTTTGTGGGGTTGTAAAGATAACAACAACAGAGGAACACTTATTGAAGATTTTATTGCAGAGAACGATCTTTGCTTGATGAACGATAAATCTTATACTCACCTTCATCCTGCAACAGGTCATTTGTCTTCTTTAGATCTGTCTTTGTGTCACCCATCTCTCTTCTTGGACTATGACTGGTCTGTTCATGATGATCAGTGCGGAAGTGATCACTTCCCTGTTATAATTGAGAGCGTAAACGAACCAGATGAGGACTGTAACCAGAAATGGAAAATGAATAAAGCCGACTGGGAATTATTCCATAATTTATGTGAAAAAGAGTTATCAATTGATCATTTTAATGAATCTTCCGACATTGTTTCTGATTTCACAGATACACTTATTAACATATCAGAACAATGCATTCCAAAGACCTCCACAAATACAAGCCTTGGTTTAATAATGACTGTAAAGAAGCTATTAAAAAGCGTAAACAGGCTCTAAATAAGTTCTGCCAAAATCCCACGTCAGAAAAGCTCAACGACGTAAAAGTTTTTAGAGCTAAAGCTCGGCGAACAATCCGAGCTTCTAAACGAAAGTCATGGAGAGAATATGTCTCCAAATTGAACTATAAAACCCCCATTAAAAAGGTTTGGGATATGGTACGAAAAATTTCAGGAAAAACAAAGTCTTCTAGTTTTACACATTTAAATACTGAATTTGACACAATAGCTTCAACAAAAAAAGATATTTCAGATACTCTTGGGCACACATTCTTGAGAAATTCATCATCGCGTAATTATTCTGACACTTTTAGAAATTTCAAAAAGGACCAAGAGAAAAGAAATCAAAACTTTAAATCCCTTAATCACGAAGAATACAACAAACCTTTTAACTTATCCGAACTCGTTGAAGCCATTGAAAAATCACATGATACGGCAACCGGCCCGGATGAAATTCATTATCAGGAAACGGGGGTCTGTCCTGAGAGCTGGCGGGTAGCTACAGTTGTACCAATTCCGAAACCAGAGAAAGATCATGCAGAACCTACAAATTATCGTCCGATAGCTTTGACAAGTTGTTTGTGTAAAACATTGGAGAGAATAATAAACAAGAGATTAGTCTGGTACTTAGAGTCCAACAACCTCATTTCAGAATATCAATCGGGCTTTCGTTCGGAACGTAGTACCAATGACAATTTAATAAGACTAGAAACATTTATACGAGATGCTTTTATTAACAAAGAACACGTAGTAGCTGTCTTTTTCGACTTGGAGAAAGCATATGATACAACATGGCGTTATGGAATATTGAAAGATCTACATAACATTGGCTTAAGAGGAAAACTTCCCAGTTTTATTGAAAGCTTTTTAGGGGAGCGCATGTTTCAGGTGCGTGTTGGGTCTACCCTGTCAGATTTCTATGATCAAGAACAGGGTGTCCCACAGGGTAGTATTCTTTCAACTACGCTATTTAACATCAAACTAAACAATATTGTACAATGTTTGGACGACAAAACTGATTGTTCCTTGTATGTTGATGATTTTTGTATATGTTACCGTTCAAAAAATATGAAAACAATTGAACGAAAGTTACAACAAAATTTAAAAAGAATAGAAGAATGGACTGATAAAAATGGTTTCAAGTTCTCCAAGTCGAAAACGCAGTGTGTTCATTTTTGTAAACTACGGAAGAAACACGAACATCCTTCCCTGTTTTTATACGGATCCCAAATTCCTGTTGTTGAAGAAGCCAAATTTCTTGGGGTCATATTTGATCAAAAGTTATCTTTTATTCCCCATATTAAATATCTTAAAGCGAAATGCTTAAAAGCTTTGAATCTTTTGAAAGTTTTAGCTCATACAAGTTGGGGAGCAGATCGGTATACTTTATTACATCTTTACCGGTCTTTAATAAGATCTAAATTAGATTATGGGTCTGTTGTTTATGGTTCTGCCAGAAAGTCCTATTTAAAATCCTTGGATACTATCCATCACCAAGGCCTTCGTCTGGCCATGGGAGCCTTCCGTACTTCTCCCGTATTAAGCCTTTATGTAGAAGCAGGTGAACCATCTTTAACCTCGCGCAGAGAGAAACTTTCTCTTCAGTATGCTATTAGACTTGCTGCAAATCCATCTAACCCGGCATCCAAAATTTCATTTCCACCTCAATTTGTAGATAGGTATGAAACTAAACCCACAGCAATAAAACCTTTTGGATTACGTATTTTACCACTGCTGGAAAATTCAGGTATCGACCTTAAAAATATTCAAAAACATGAAACCGCCGAAGTTCCATCTTGGTGTATTAAACAACCTTCTATTCTGTTCGACTTACAAGATGGCAAAAAATCCGAATCAAATCCGATACTTCTCAAACAAAACTTTCAGGTACTGCAATCACGTTACGATGATTACCAGCAAATCTATACTGATGGTTCCAAAGAAGGAGATAAAGTTGGTTGTGCGTATGTTTCTAAAGATACGCACAAAACCATGCGCCTTCCAGATGGTTCATCTATTTTTACAGCTGAAGCCAAAGCAATAGACTTAGCTTTAGATTTTATCAGTTCTTCAACAATTCAAAAAGCAATTATATTTTCTGATTCACTTTCTGTGCTTAAGGCTTTAGACCATTCATCATCTAAAAATCCTCAAATTCAAAAATTGATCGAAAAACATCATGAAATTTCTAAAACACACCAAATCTTGTTTTGTTGGCTTCCGAGCCATATTGGCATTGTCGGCAATGAATATGCTGACAAGAAAGCAAAGGAATCGCTCAATCTTGATCCATCTGTTTTTAAAATTCCTTTTAATAATTTTAAACCATTTATCAATAGATACATCTTGTCGGAATGGCAAGGCGAATGGGACCGTGCAATAAATAACAAACTCCATGCCATTAAACCTGTCGTTAGTACAAAATGCTCTCCTCCACAGTTTTCCAGAAAAGAGGACGTAGTATTAACACGACTGCGCATCGGCCATACTAGAGTTACTCATTCTTATATTTTTAATGGTGATGATCAGCCTTCTTGTGTAGGTTGTGATCAGCCATTCACTGTGAAACATATCTTAATTGACTGTGTTGACTTTTCACCCTCACGTATTTTATATTTCAAAGCTGACACTTTGCAACAACTGTTTCGAGATGTACCTGTTGATAATATTATTTTATTCTTAAAAGAAATTGGACTTTTTCATAAGATTTAACTGTTTCAGATTTTTATACATTATCATTCTGACTTTTTACTTTTAATATCATCATAATTATTCATTCCGTTTAACCATCAACCGTTTGACGCTTATGACCCACAAAGAGGGTTGACGCGTCGTTAAACACGAAATCATCATCATCATCAACAGTTCGACGAGGATGTCTTTAGCCTGTAGTTGGCGGCGGAAACGCTGAAGGTCGCCCCTTCGCGAGATGTAGACAGGTCTTTCGAACACGCCGTTGTTGGAGTAGGGTACGAAGTACCTGTAATGACCCGTCTCTCTATGTTGAAGGATGACTCCGAAGACTAGTTTCAGACGAAACGCTCTATGTTGTCTTCGATAAATGTCATCAGCAAATTCCATGAGTTGATCGACGTTGACATTATTCGTCAAGGGGAAGTTGTAGGTAGTCCGAATGGGCCCTTGACGATGGGGCTCCAAAATGAGAGGAGCGTTGGTTTCGTACACCTGGCGCAAAGCATCGTCTCCGTCCCAGGGTGTCTCCTCGTTGGGACCCCAAGGCCGAGATTGTAAGGCTCCGCCGTGCTGGTTATAATGTGTTCTCATGCCATGAATGTATAAGTCTCGGCGGTTGTCAAATACCTCCGTACACCGCCGGCATCTGAGCTGAAACGGAAGAGATTCTATCACGGAGGACGCTGTTCTAGCCAGTGGTGGAGCAGTCGCCTTCCTCGACTCGCTGGATCTAGGCTTGGGGGCTTTCTCGTGCCACTGAAGATGACGTCGAAGCCCGTAGGCTGATGCGCAGCGTTTAGAGCACTTTGGACAGTCATGGTTTGTTTCCCCGGTGCAGGTTTTCTCGTGACGAGTAACATCTGTGCGATACGTAAAGGTTCTGTGGCACTTGGAGCACGAATGCTTGGCCTGTCTTTGGTGCGCCGCACGTACGTGAGCCACTAAATTTTTCTTGTGCTTATACGCCTTGTCGCAGGTGTCACAATGATAGACGGTAACAGGACTGGCAGAGATCTGAAAATACAGAGAGTGTGATTTTGATTCAATGTATTTTAAATACATAAAATTGATAGGAGAATATTTGCATGAAATGTCAAATCCTGTTTCCTTGGGGAAAAATATAGATTTCAAATTGTCGTCTGCTTAATAAATACCCAGCACGCAGAGGGTTAAGCTAAAAATACAATGTCAATATCATATTGCTATTATTTCACGTGAAAAAACGTTATCTGGGTTTTAACAGGACTAACTCCAACAGACTCTAGTAAAACGTTAAAGTTTACTTACATTCCGAGATTCCTGTTCTGGGATTTGGGTTTCTATGCCCTGATCATTTTGATAATCGTTCCCAGACTGAACCTGAAACGATAAAAAGTTCATTATAGTGGCCAGCTATAGTAGAGTCGAACATAATATCAGATATCTTAACTTATGTAAAACAAAACTTACATTTTTTTTTGTTTGTGTTTGTGTTTTTTTTTGTTTTTTTTTTTTTAATGCAGCACCTGATCAACAACGTTGGCTAGATAATATCTTATAATGGTAAATTGAAAACGGGATCACACCATACCTTAACGCTTATCCTGCTGAATAATTGACTTGGCAACACCCAGTTCTGACTATTAGCCAATCAAATTATATTACATGTTTTGTGTTCGACTTGACAAACCGAATAAGAAACATTTCCGGAAGCCATCTGATCTGGATCTACACTGTTTGTAAAAGGTAGGATTATCGTGAACAGCAGGATAACGTTGTAAACTTGAAATACACATTATGACGAAAAGCATCACTTACGTTGCCGTTAAGAAAGGCAATATCACGATGAAGTTGCTCGTGCGACTCCAATTCTTCTGGGTCTTTCATGAACACTCCACAAAATTTGCAAGGTCTAGCCATTCTGAAAGTAGAAATGAAAGGTTGTAGTATCTAACGCATTAAACAAAGACGTGTAAAAGGAGAAAAAAAACCTTGAAGAAATAGATGTGTTGCACGATGCTTCCGCTCAGAACCGAAACCAACCGCACACGGGGTTAAGTGGATCTAAACCTGCGCGGACAAAGCGGTGCGAGTCGGACCGCTCATGCTTATAAAACCTATTGGTTTTCATTGGACGGTAGGGCTTGAGATGTCTTTTTTTCGTCTCAATATCTGGTAAATGTCTCCACAAAAATTGGAAGGAACGTCTCCAAAATGACCTATACAGTGTTGAGAGGAACGTTAAACCTCAAATCAAAGAAACAAAAAATCTTATAGCTGGATTGCGTGATGGTAAAGCACCCTGCCCAGGCAAAGCGATGCGAGCCCATGCTGATAAATCCTAATTGGTGTCATTTTGCGACAGGCTAATGTCTGGTAAATGTCCCCACACAATTGGAAACAACCTCTCCAGAATGACCTACACAGTGTTGTGAGGGGCGTTAAACCTCTCGACGAGGTGGTTCTATCGAGTACCCACAATCTATGTTTTGAGCAGCCTATAAAGTGTTGAGAGGGGCGTTCAATCCTAGTCGACGAGGTGGTTGTATCGAGTACCCGCAATCTATGTTTTGAGCAGCCTATACAGTGTTGAGAGGGACGTTAAAACCTCTCGACGAGGTGGTTCTATCGTGTACCCGCAATCTATGTTTCGAGCAGCCTAGTCAGCGTTGTGAGGGACGTTAAACCTCATAATCAAACAAAACAAAAGAAAAATCTTACCTTTATTTTGTACTTTAAGTTTCAATCCTTGGAAGCTTCTAAACACTTGGTTTTGACTATAGCACAACTTTTACTTGTCCAAAAATTGCTGTGAGAGATCCACTTTGCGAATGAAGATGTTTTTTGGGATCGTTGGTTTTATATGTACACTGACGTAGCATTTAAAACACTTTTCTAAAATTATTAATTGGTTCGTAAGAAATAAGACCCAGCCGTTTTGATGAATGGAAAGAATTATTACCACTCTATTTAAAGTGTCACAATCATTTATCTTGAGCGTTATTCTTTTGTTACGACATCCCGTAACTATGGAAAGAATTATTACCACTCTATTTAAAGTCTCACAATCATTTATCTTGAGCGTAGTTCTTTTGTTATTATTCTTTTGTTACGACATCCCGTAACTTAGCACGTATTACACTTTTGAGACCCAATAGACTTGTTGTCGCCATGGATATACCTTCTTCATAAAAAAAACACGAATCCGCGCAGTCTGATCAGAATCTTCGCATAGATCGCATGTACCTACTATATAGGCTGGATGCGCAGGTTGTTTTGAGTCTCTGCTGGTCGCACCATTTGTCGCCATGGGTTTACCTCCTCTATATACAAAAAAAAACATATATGCTGAAACTAACTTTTAAAATAGTTAGCTATAACATGCCTTTAGCGGCTGTACTTTGTTTTATTTTTTATGGATTATAAAGAAAACTGACCATTTATCAGTCCTGATGTTTTAAGTCCGTTCTCTGGTTATTGGGGGGAAAAAGAACCGACCCAACATGTTACTAAGCGCAGAAGCTTTACGTCGCCGATCTCCGCGCGACTCCAGTAACCGCGCTACGCTTATCGATATGAGGTTAGGTGGACCGAAGACTTGACAAATACAGAACGCAGACCCCGATTAGACGCAGCTTGTAGCCATACCGTTAATCCACTATTACATACTCAAGACCATATATGACCTTCATAGCCTTGACTGGGCCGTTAAATTCCGTACTAAACAGAAATTATTTCTAGAGTCTTTGTTTAGAAAAAAAAATGAGCTGAAGGCGTCTGCAAACGGAGAAATGATCCATTCCGTACGATTCAGGTCGCTTCAGAAAGTAGATCCAGATCAGAGACCGCTAACTCTCCCTTAACATGTCAATAAACAGTGTAGACTCAGATCAGATTACCGGAACATTCCGTAGTCTCGGGTTACCGGATGCCTGTCAAGTTTGATGAATGACATTTCGAGGAGTACAGTTGACCTCGAGGATAATGGGAATGTCCTCTTTTTTGGATAGATGGCTGAGGCTGAGCAAGAAGGGCGCATAAAAATCTCACTATACTACTTCCATGGGTATGCGATTCCATTCCTCATGAAGAACAAGTTCAAGGTCTCTTACGTTTTTGACGTCAATTCTCGTTCTGATACATCTTCCCAGATGGTCCCAGAGGTGCTCAATAGGTGATCTTGCTGGCCAGTCTAACACATTCACATTATTTGCCTGCAGAAAGTCCATTGTATGACGTTCAACATGGGGGCGTGCGTTAGTCTGCTGAAAAATCGTGGCGTGTCCTTGACTTAAGAAAGGCAGTAACACAGGCCGAACAATTTCATCACAGTATCGGACGGCTTTCAAGTTTCATGGAACAGTCACTTAGTATGTTTTAGCCCAATGCGAAATTCCACCCCAAACTATAACGCTGCCTCCTCCAAAACAGTCATGCAGAATGACGTTAGCAGAGTCCATCCTCTCTCCACCCCGCCTCCAAACACGTACTCTTCCGTCAGCAAATTTCAAATTGAATAGTGATTCGTCCGTGAACACAACTTGGTTTAACAGCCGTCTTGTCCACCAACGATGTGCCCTTGCTCAATTGAGTCTAGCCAGTCTGTGGTTCCGCGTCAGTGGAACTCCTACGTGCGGCCGGCGTCCAAGTTACCGCGCAGCTGGTAGTCTATTCCGCACAGTCCTTCCACAAATTGTTGTTCCAGTTGCATTCCGAACCATACCGGCGATTCTGGTACTGCTGAGAAACAGATTACGTCGAGATATAATTGTCCTCACGTCGTGTTGGATTACTCGGTCTACTAGAGCGTGGTCTGTTTTTGACGGTGCCCCCCAGTTTGACGGAACTTTGACCCGAGACTTGACATGGCATTTTCACTTACACGAAAATGTTCTCTTTCATGCCGCCAGTAAGCATTCCAATAGCCATTTTATGCTTGTCTAACGTGAGTTCAGGACGGCGCCCCATCTTAGAACTTTTATGATTTTTCGACGTATTATATGTTTATGGGCATGGACCACAACAGTGCGTGAATTGAGTAGAGTTACGCCAACCGTCCGTTGCAGTGAGAAAAGCGTGAAAACAAAATACATAATTAATGGGTTTGGTATCAGAATTGACTTATAAGATATATTTTATAAAGTTAGCATCTCAGAAAAAAGTGGGCAAAAACGTGGGGGAAAAAATGCTAAACTTATTTCCCTTAGTATATCACCATTTGGCTGTATTTGCCTACCGATGTAAAAATGCAGTAACTGTTTTATCAACGTGTTTTCACGCCTTGGATGCGCCGGTGTACCGTAAGATCTTTAAACCTGTGAGAAACAAAAACTGATAGTTTTCATATTTCTACTGAAAACATAGATTTTTGCAACCCGTTAGAACGGCCTCGGTGACCGGAGTCTGACGGTTGGTTTTCCTTTGCTCCAGAATTTCAGTGTTTTCTTGTTTTCGAGTCCTCACCGTTGTTTCATCTCTGTGTTTGTTTGATTTTTATATTCTCGAAGATTTTTGCACTGATGCGTCAGGACTGAACAAAAAATTATTTGTCTTAATCTCAATGGAAGTAAGGATTGTAATGTTTAGATTTTTGGGCAAGGATTTCGCGGCCGGATAAAATCGATTTAAGCACACCCCTACCCCACCCCAGTGAAATACAGTCGAACTCAATGGCTCGAACACCTTTGGGACCTCGAAAATCTGTTCGAGTCAGGGGTAGTTCGAGCCACTGAGGGAGATTGCCAGGAGGTATACGATATACTTTTGGATATCTTTTATGTGTTTTATAATGAAAATGTATTATGTGTGTACTCATTAGAATCGCCTCATCGAGGCGATTCTAATGAGTACACACAGCATACATTTGCAAGATAAAAGACGAAAATCTTCTGAATTATCCCCCACTATTTCTTATGTCGAGGATTTCCCTAGGGGCTCAAGAACGGGTTCGACTCACCCACGGTAAACGAGCCATCGATGTTCGAGCCATCGAAGTTCTACTGTACTCAGTTCACTGACTGTTCCAGTGCGGTTCTTCTGTCGCAGTTTATTTTGTTATATTTTATCTTTGAATATGTGTATCGCTTATTAGCTCACCTGGAGCAAAGCTTATGCCGAGGCCTGTTGTCCGTCGTCTGTCGTCCGTCCGTCCGTCGTTAACGTTTCACATTTTCGACCTCTCCCGAACCGGAAGTCAGATTAAGCTGATACCTAGTGGGAGACATCTTGATGACATTGAGATTAAGATTTGCTGTAATGATTCGTTGGATTTCCCGGCCATCTTGGAAATTCTACAAACAACATCTCCTTCCGAACCAAAGGTCGAAATGAGCTGAAACTTGATGTGTCACATTTGGATGACATGGTGATTCAGATTTGCTAAAATCGTTTTGTACAGACATCATTCTTGAAATTTATCGAACGACATCTCCCTCCGAAATTGAAGCCCCCCTTTGTGTAGTGGTTACGCTACTCGCCTTGTAAACCAGGGGTCGCAGGATCGATCCCGGGTTTCTCCAGACTTTCGGATGAGTCCTTAAACCGAGGTCCCATCTCCGTATGATCTTAGCTGTTGGTGGGACGTAAAACTCAAACACTCACCCACTCACTCTCCCTCTGAACATAAGGTCGAATTGAGCTAAAATTTGACGGGAGGCATCAGGTAGACATAGAGATTCAGATT
This sequence comes from Lucinisca nassula, assembly GCA_963580285.1. Taxonomy (NCBI): domain Eukaryota; kingdom Metazoa; phylum Mollusca; class Bivalvia; order Lucinida; family Lucinidae; genus Lucinisca; species Lucinisca nassula. Next base: position 49,888,999 of record OY757021.1, read on the forward strand.
TGCTAAAACCATTCCGACGTGTTAAGATGGCCGTCATGGCGGCAATCTTTAAATTCTTCAAACTACATCTCCTCCCGAACCAAAGGTCGAATTGAGCTGAAACTTGATGGGAGGCATCGAGATGGCATGGAGATTTAGACTGGCTAAAATGGTTCCGTTCGGATCTCAAATATGGCCGCCATGTCGACCATATTGAAATTTTTCAAATGACATCTCCTTCCGACTCAAAGGTCAAATTGAGCTGAAACTTGATGGGAGGCATTGGAGTGGAGATTCAGATTTGTTAAAATAGGTCCGTTCCGCTATCCAAGATGGTCGTCATGATGGCCATCTTGAAATTCTTCAAACGACATCTCCTCCCGAACCAAAGATCGAAAGGAGCTGAAACCTGGAAAGGATCGGGGCGACATTGAGATTCAGATTTGCAAAAATGGTTCCGTTCGGATTTCAAAGATTACTTAGATGTCTTCAAACGACATCTCCCGAACCAACAGGTCGAATTGAACTGAAACTTGATGGGAGGCATTGGGGTGACATGGAGTTTCAGATTTACTTAAATTGTTCCGTTCAGATATCCAAGATGGCCGCCATGGCGGCCATCTTAAATGGCTTCAAACGACGTCTCCTCCCAAATCAAAGGTCGAATTGAGCTGAAACTTGATGTGAGGCTTCGGGGTGACATGGAGATATCTTCCATTCCGATATCCAAGATGACCACCAGTGGGGCCATCTTGAGTTCTTCAAACGACATCTGCTCCCGAACCAAAGGTCCAGTTGAGCTAAAACTTGATGGGAGGCATCAGGATGACATGGATATTTCGATTTGCGAATACTGTTCCGTTCCGATATTCAAGGTGGCCGCCAAGGCTGCCATATTGAAATTCTTCAAACGACATCTCCTCCAAAACAAGAGGTCTGATCAAGTTGAAACTTGATAGGAGGCATCAGGGTGACATGGAGATTCAGATTTGCTAAAATCATTTCATTCCGACATCTTATATGACCATCTTGAATGTTTTCGAACGACATCCCTGTCGAACCAGAGGTTGGATCAAGTTGAAACTTCATGGAAGGCATCGGGGCGAAATTGCAATGGTGGCTATCCTGAAATTCTTCAAATGACGTCTCTTCCCGAACCAAGGTTGGATTGCGCTGAAACTTGATGGGTGGCATTGGGGCAACACGGAGATTCAGATTTGCTTAAATTGTTCTGTTCCGATATCCAAGATGACTGCGATCTTGAAATTCTTCAAAATACATCTCTTTCCGAACCAGAGGTCAGGTCAAGCTGATTCTTGATGGGAGGCATTGGGGCGACGCGGAAATCCAATTTTAAGAAAACTTGTGTCATTCCGATATACAAGATGGTCACCATGACAGCCATCTTGAATTTCTTCAAACTACATTCTCCTGAACCAAAGGCGGTTGGAGCTGAAACAAGAAACATTTAGGCAACATGGAGATTCAGAATTGCTGAAATTATTTTGGCCAGCTTGAAAATCTTCAAATCACATCAAGTTGAATTTAGCCGAAACTGAATGAAAGGCATTGGGGTGACATGGAGATTCAGACTTCTTAGAACCATTCTGTTCTGATGTCCCAGATGGCTGTCACGTTGGCTATCTTGAAAATCTTGATACCGAATGGTTTGTTACATTGAATTCAAATTGGTTGGAGGCATTTGGGTGACATAGAGATTCAGAGTTGCTAAAATTGTTGCATTCTGGTATCCGAGATGACGGCCATCTTGAAATTCTTCGAACCGCCTATATAGTAATTGTATACAAGACTTACAGGATGGGGCAGCTCAGGTGTTGTCTGTATATGCCCAACTCGTTGAGTACACAAGAAGATCCGGTATAGTGGCTTTTGTGCAAGTAGCCACAAACACCATGTTCGTGTTACAGTTGTTTTCACATGATTGGTTGGCTTTGTTTACTTTTTTTGATAACAGAACATGCCAAAGGCAGGTGCAAACGGTAGCTCTGGTCTGCAAAACCATACACTTCCACTCTGCATAAACATCATCTCTTCCTGAATCCTAAATCAGACTAAGCTGTTCAGAAACTTAATCAGAAACATCAAGATAGCATGCCGATTCAGAATTGCGGAAGGCAACGTGATCTGATAGTCAAAATGGCCACCAAGGCACAATGTAATGATTAATCAGCCTCATCCATGTGAGCGATTCTGGTCCACTCGGGCCTCTAGTATATTTTTGTTTTGGATAGCCAATTGGCCATTATGCGGGAAAATAACTATCCTTTTGACTTTCGGAGAATGATGTTTCCATTAGGGTCTAGTTATTTCATGTTTGTGTTTCTTTCCCTTTGGTGTCTCTGATGGGAGGTGTTGGTTATTGGTATCGATTCATGATTATTGGTTTCACTTCTGTGCTACATATTAGCGTTGTACCAGTGCAGTGCAAACGTTGCATACTGAGCAATCTTGTATCATGTAAGAGGTAATGGGCATTATCCGCTCATTTGTTCATCTGTTCGTTCATACTTATTTCTCTACATATAGACCAATGTTAAATGTTTGGTCAAAGATTTCTCAGGAGCTACAAAAGCTAGAAGCAAACTTGGTCTACTAGGCAATTGTGATGACTTATATCGTGTAAAAGAAAATGGGCGTTTTAGGCTTGTTTATCCATCTGTTCTTCCATTCTTCTTTATCACCATATAGACCGACGTTAAATATTTCGTCAAAGATTTCTCAGGAACTACAAAACCTAGAAGCCTCAAACTTGGTATTCAATACCATTATGATGGCTTACATATTCATTTCTTTCTTTCTTTATTCCTCTCTATACAGACAAATGTTGAGTTTTTCGTCATGGCGTGTACCGGGTCGTCCACGAATTCAAGCAACGCGGTCACCCATCCAGGTACTAACCGCGATATCCTTTGCTTAACTTCGCGAATGAGCCAACCACTCAACCCGTGTCGCTAAAAGAGCCGGCTCCTACAGCAAGGCTATAGAAGTGGTATTTATCCATAACCGTAACATTTTTCCCCTTCACCTCTTGACTTCGTCCCGAAGTCACACAAGCCTCACAAGGCTAAACCGGAGGGCGGAGACTATGTAACAAACAAGCGGCACTGTTTCTATCCCACCGCTGCCACCAATGTAGCGTGTACCGGGTCGTCCACGAAGTTCAACAACGCGGTCACCCATCCTGGTACTAACCGCAGTCTCCGTTGCTTAACTTCGCGAAAAAACAACCACTCTACCCGCGTCGCTAAAAGAGCCGGCTCCTACAGCAAGGCTATATAAGTGGTATTTATCCATAACCGTTACACCTTAATTATGCACATATTATTATATGACGTCGCGTCTGAGAATGTAATAACATCATGTAATAAATACTATAATCCACTAGTGGATTAAATATGCAAATTAGTTAGATACACCCAAAACGCTACATGTATGACGTCCGTAACGACGCCGCGTTTACTAATGGCGGAATATTGACGTGTTTGTTAAACAGTCGTGAAAGAATTAGTATTTTAAATGTCATTTGATAAATAGAATCTTGCATTCATGCACAGTTACAAGGGATGTTCGAAAAGAATTGCTTATTTCTATCTGGAGAACTTCAAATTTCAAGTTAGCCCAAAAGGGCTCATCTAATGCCCTCGAATTACTCCTCATGGCTAGAAATACAAAGTTTCAGCCGATGCATCCACTTCTTGAAGGCGTCACGGTACGCTGATTTGGGCACAGTAATAGGGTATTAATTAATAAATGGCAGATCCAAGTACCTGTCAGCTGTCAGGACTGGTATTTCCGCCCAGCAAGGAATGATTTCAATATCGGAAACAAAAAGAAATCACATGGGGCAAGGTCTGGGCAAAACAGTTAGTTTTTCTTTCTTAAAAAGCGCCGTAACTATTGCGGAGGTATGAGCGGTTGCATTGTCATGTAGAAGACGGACTTGTTTAAAACCAGTGGCAGGGCGTTGTTTCTGATAATAGTTTTTCAGTTTCTTCAGAACTACGTCTTTGTAGTACTTTCCGGTGATGCTTTTGCCCTTTTTCACCGGCACTTTTATTGCGACTCCTTCACCAAAGAAGATGCCATACAAAACCTTCTTTTAACTCAAAGAACGTTTGACAATAATTGGGCGTTTGCTGTGTTTAGTGGTCCAGATCTTATTGCTAACATCACCTGTGACGACATTGGCAAACTGCTTTTTGACATATTTTGGAAATATTTGAAGCAGCTTTTTAGCCACTTTAACCCGTTGCCTCTTTTGCTCGTCAGTCAACAGATGTGGCATCCATCTAGCAGAAATCCTTCTGACTTTCAAATGCTTCTTCAAAATAAGGTGAACCGTTGATAGTGATTTGCCTACGTTTCGTGCAATATCACGAACTGAAAATCTGGTATCTCCTTCAATGATTTTCTTTATTTTGGAAACGATTTCTTTATGAGATGCAGATTTATGCCTAGCTGATTTCGGTGCATTTTTGATGGGCTTTACACCAGACTTAAATTTCTTTTCCCACCGCCGAGCTGTGTCATAAGACACACAAGAAGGTCCAAAAGCAGTAGAAATTACAGTCAGCAGTTTCTTCAAAGAATAACCAAGTTTAGAGCATGCTTTGATGTAAGCCCGTATTTCATCTTTTTCAAATGGCAAATTTTATGTCTTACACTTAGTCTAACATGTACATTTATACACCATTGTGTGGATATTGAATAGCCCTATGCAAGTCTGCAGTGAAATGTACACCACTTTGTGCTTTGAATTCATTTCTGTATAACATGTTAGGATATATTGAATTATGTTTCAAATCAAAATGAAATGAAGCCCAACAAAGTTTTGACAGATTTGTGTCAACAGGTGTATAAGAGATTACAGCAAACTTTCTTATGGATTTCAGCTGGAACACATGCTCAAGTAAATGGCGACAGCAGGAAAGCTAGGCAGCAGAAAGGTAATAAATTAACCATTTTTGTACCAAATGAAATCTTCCTCCTTATATATAACAGAAGTCCATTTTAAAATTTAGGAGTGTCAGGTTGTGTTTTCATCAAAATTTATTTGGAAAATAACTGAACTTTTAGTAAACAGTGGAGGCCCTGATCAGACGCCGCGTTCTGTGGAGTCTGATCTGGGCATGCACTGTTTGCTAAAGTATCCTTTTAGGGGTTTCTGGTACTAAATGGGTTAAGCAGGTTCCTTATAAAATTCCACATTTCTTCACCGTTTGAGCTGAAACTTTGCACACGCATTCCTTGTGAGGTAAAGAGGTGCCTTACACTACTTCCACATTTCTTCGACAATTTTGTTAAATTTTTATGCCCCCCCCCGTAGGAAGGCTTATAGTTTTTGCACTGTCCGTTTGTTTGTGCGTTTGTGGGTTAGTTCGCACTTTTTTGTCCTCAAATTGGCTCCCATCGGGGCATTGCTCAATTATAGCGACAGCTCTTGTTATTTTTTTTAAAACCGTTCAATAAAAAACGATGTCCGGGTCAGTAGGTAAACATGTTGGGCGTCGTCAGTGAGATGTACATTTTAAAAGCCATTTTATTTGTGTAAAACATAATGCGTTTTTTTCTTGTTTCTGCCTTATTCCAGATTGTGATACTACAGATTGGATAGGTTGGGTTATTGCGCCGTGGATAATAATTGTTGTACTGTGTGGACTTTTATTCTGTACGTGTTTTTGGAATCAAAGGTGTCCAGGAATACCATCACCATGTTAACTCTGATCCTGCTGGTCACCACAACCCCTACCATTGTAAGCAGTGTAGATCCAGATCAGATGGCTTCTTCATAAGCCATCTGATCAGGATCTACACTGTTTGACAATATAGATATATATGGTTGCCGTAGGAAACAGAAAGAGAGAGACTGTGAAGATTTGCAATGTAGTCAATGCACCTTCTTTGTTTCATATAATATCCTAGCAAGCACACGCCGCTAGAGCAACATCAAGTCATCGTCAGTGCAACGTCATGCCGTTGCATAAAAGTCATGACGTCACACCGACGTTGATGTGACGTCACAATTTCAAACTACAGGCCTATATCAATCTTACCTATAATCTCTAAAGTGATAGAAAATCAAGTGAGCAAACACCTATTTGGTTACCTTTATAAATATAAATTGTTGCACGATGCACGATGCTTAATCCGGTTTTCGGAAACACCATTACTGTCAAACCGCACTAATAAAACTTATTTATCATATGACGTCGCGTCTGAGAATGTAATAACGCCATGTAATAAATTCGATAATCCACTAGTAGATTGAATATGCAGATTAGCTAGATACGCCCCGTAACGTTACATGTACGACGTCCTTAATGACGTGGCGTTTACTAATGGCGGAATATTGACATTTTTGTTAAACAATCGTGAATGAAATGCGTTTTAAATGTCATATGATAAATAGAATCTTGCATTCGTGTGCATGTATTATTGAATTTATAAAACTCGTTGAAGAAAAGGGATAAAATGCTCGGCAAAGCCCCGCATTTTATCCCTTTACCTCAACTCGTTTAATAAATTTAATAATACATGAACACTCATGTAAGATCCTCTATGTCGACAATTTATTAAACTTGTTGAACAATAGGGATAAAAAGCTCGACAAAGCCTCGCATTTTATCCCTTTTCCTAAACTCGTTTAATTAATTTAATAATACATAAACACTCATGTAAGATCCTCTAAAAACATTTAGCTTGTGAACATTGACAAGGGCAATATTACTGGTGCAATATTTTCGATTTAAAGAAAGCATTCGATGTAGATCGCGACATCTTTTTGCAAAAACTCGCTGTGTACGGGATCCCAGTGGAAGTCGCTTCCACTGACCGTTCAAAGGCGGTTCTTCTATCGCGGTTTAATTTTGTAATGGTTTGTCTTTGGGTGTTTGTATCGCTTGTATTATTTTATTTTGGATAGCCTTTTGGCTATCTTATTGTCTTTCCGCTGTTGGTGTTTTCGTTGGGGTCTGTTCCGGCTCTTTTAGCGACGCGGGTCGGTGGTTGGTTATTTACGAAGTTAAGCAACAGAGATTGCGGTTAGTACCTGGATGGGTGACCACGTTGCTTGACTTCGTGAACGACCCGTTTAGCGACGCGGGTCGGTGGTTGGCTTATTTACGAAGTTAAGCAACAGAGATTTCGGTTAGTACCTGTATGAACGACCCGGTACACGCTACAATTGTATCGATTCCTGATCATTGCCTTCACTTATATATTCCATAGGTTCTAGCGTTAAATCAGCATGATCAAACACAGGGAAAGCAGACACATTTTAACACTAGACAGCTAGTCTAGGCTAAATGAGATAATTTCCTTAGTTTAACTTATCGCAATAAAACTTAAGTTGGAAAGTGTAACTTTTTCACAATTAAAACAATTAGAGTAGAAGTAAAACCAAGATCAGGAATCGATACAATTAACTTACTCCATCCATTAAAGACACCAAAGGGAAAGAAACATAAACATGAAGCGACCAGACCATAATAGAAACCTAAACAAAGGAAGGCCATAAGGACAGTTACTTTCCCACAAAATGGCCAAATGGCAATCCAAAATAAAAAGACACAAGTGATACACACAGTAAGTAACAAACAGCAACATAAATAAACCACCACAGAAGAACCGCTTTGGAACGGTCAGTGGAAAGATTTCCACTGGGGGGGGGGGGGGGGGGGGGGGGGGTTAAATCGATTTTGCATGGCCATAATCGTCGCCCTTACCTATGTCGCGGTATACACTCATTTTGTTTAGTCCGCATGAAGGCTTCCTAACTCATCAGTGTAACATATCCGAGAACATACAAATAAAAAAACTACAGAGATGAAACAAGGTTAAGGACTCTCCAGCATACAACAACAGAATTGCTGGAACAGTAAGACTCCGAGGGACCCGACCAAAGACGGAGCATCAGAGCTTCAGAGACTCATTTCCGGTTTAAGCATCACAGTCATTTTAACACACAATGGAATGAACGGGACATGCCCTAATTAAGTATAATTTGAAACACTTTCAAGTACATGAAGTTTATAACTAAAGTGATGTTTCTAAAAATAACTTGTAACTTATATGATTTGACTTGTTGAGAGTTATTAAACATAGAACAAAGTTTTAAAGAGTAATCCGGTAACAAATGTATGTTTAATTTGACTGTTGTTTCAGTTTTAAACGAATCAAATGTTTCCATGAGACTTTAGCAAATTTACAATGTGCAGATATTCTTGTCATTTTCTTGTGTTTGTAATTTTTATGCCCCCGCATCGGATGATGCCGGGAACATGTAGTTTTTCGGTTTTCCGAAGTGCGTCCGTGGGTACGTGCGTACGTGGGTACCATTAAGAGATCATATTTTCCAAACCATGTAATGGATTGGGTTAATATTTTGGATGATGATAGATATAAGTCCAAAGTTTTATTCAGCACTATCCCCATCCGTGCCTGTGACCTCAAGGTCAAGGTTATGAACTTACCGTAGGAATTTTTAATGTTGAAGACTCAGGTTAAGGAATTTGTACCAGGTAGAGCCTTATTATTTATCTTCCAAAGTATAATAAAGTTTTGCTTCATATTTGGTATGATGATATATGTAGGTGCAAAGTTTTATTCAGCAATACCCCCACTCATGCATATGTCCTCAAGTTCAAGGTCATAAACTTAGACTCGGGTTACGCTATTTGTATCAGGTAGAACCTTATTATTTAAGAGCTTATATCTTCCAAAGCATACTACAGATTTTGTTCATATTTGGTATGGTGATAGATATAGGGGCAGCGTTTTATTCAGCAATACACCCGCTCATGCCTATGACCTCAAGGTCATGATCACCAACTTAGAAATTTTTAATTTTTAAAACTCAGGTTAAGATATTTATACCAGTCAGAACCCGATCTTTTATGGTTGATTTGGTTCATATTTGTTACGATGATAGAAGCACGTCCAAAGATTCATTCAGCAATACCCCCGCCCATGCCCATGAACTCAAGGTAAAGGTTTCAGACTTAGAATTTTTAATGTTAAAGTTTTCAAAGCGCTAGTATTTTCCAAACCATATGATAGATTTGGCTTATATAAATGTATAATGATGATAGATACAGGTCCAAAGGTTTATTTGGCAATACCCCCACTCATGCCTAAGACTTCAAGGTCAAGGTCACACACTTAGAAATTTTTAATTTTGATTTTTTAAGAGTTTATATTTTCCAAAACGTATGATGGATTGTGTTTATATTATATTGGTGCTATCATTGATAAAGGTCCAAAGTGATATTCAGCAGTACCCTCACCCATGAACATGACCTCAAGGTCAAAGTCACATACTTAGAATTTTTCAAATTTAGTATGTTAATAGCTCATATGTTCCAAACTATATAATGGACTTGCTTCATATTTGGTATGACAATAGTTACACGTCCAAAGTTTTATTCAGCCATAACCCCCACCCCTGACCTCAAGGTCAAGGTCACAGACTTAGAAATTTTTATGTTATGTTTTTTTAGAATTCATATTTCCTGAACCATTTGATGGATTTGCTTCATATTTGGAATGATGATAGGTACAGATCAAATGTTTCATTCAGCCATAACCCCTCCTCTGTCCTATGACCTCAAGGTCAAGGTTTCAGACTAAGTTTTAATTTTAACATTTTTAAGAGCTCATATTTTACAAACCTTTTGATAGATTGACTTCATATTTAGCATGATGATAGTCGTATTTCGAGGGTTTAATTAGCAATACCCTAACCTATGCCAATGACCTCAAGGATTTTTTCAGGCGAGTTATGCTATCCAATGGTGGTGTTATTGTAATATGAGTCGTTCTGGGTGAGGTGGCCCCTAGGCGGGGGCATCTGTGTCATATTGACACATTTCTGTTTTTTTATATAAATTAGAAAAAAAAATGGTGGCTATTTACATTAATCTTCGCAAGAATCCTATCCTCCATTATTATATCCAAGTGAATCATGTTTCGTCTGATCTATTAGTAAGTACTTTCTTTACCTCAAATCTAGTCTTTCTTTTTTCTTTCTTTATATACTGCCATACGCCCTAGCGGACATTCTAGGCAGGTGTGTTTATCACACACACTCCAGTTTTGCAGGATAAAAACCTACATAGTAATCATATATTATGACAGGTCTATTTAACCTGCACAGGGGGCCTCCAGTTAACGTCCAGATCCGAAGGACGGTACACTTTTATGACATTCATTCCTGCAAATGATGCCAAGTACACCGATATTTTATCTCCGCTGCCGGGGATCGAACCTTGGACCACTAGCATCAGAGGCAAGTGAGCTATCACGCTCCATCTTAGTCAAAAGACACTTTTGATGCCATGACTAAATCTAATCAATAATGATAAAAGAAATGAAAAAGAGTTAACTTTGGAATTAAAGAATACATATTAGAATGGAACCGGAAACTCGGTTTTATTGAGTTTCTTCATAAACAGCACTGTTGTCTGCAAGGCTGAGTACGCCCCCTAGCATCGATTTCAGCGGTACTCGATTTGCATATTACAAGCAATGGACCCCATGCGTCCAAAGAAAATAAAAATATAATCTGCACTTTGATGAAGTAAGAGAAGACGTTTTACGGCCGCCACACAGCACTAGTCAAAAAACCTAGTCAAAATTCATTTTTACATGTAATAAGTCATTCAGTTTATAGACTTATCTAGAAGCAACTTCTAAAACATTTTAAGTTGTACATGACTGCACATCTCCAAAAGAATCAGGGTTTAGTATTGATATTGTTACAATGTGATTATTATTGCTTAATTAGAGTACTAATAAGCTACTCTAATATGCTTTGCTTTTCTTTTAATTCTTTTACAACAAGTACTTTCGTTATTTTGTACTCTTTTGTTTTTCTACAAATAAATTGCTGGTGAATTAATTATCTGCGTTGTTTTCAAAATAACCCAGGATCCAAAGTTTAGAAAAATTCCAAGCCCACGTATTGGATTCCTTTTTTTCTTGAAGGAAGCCAACTTGTTTATGTAGTCATTCTACTCCACTGAGTTCATCAGGAGAACGACTGGTTGTGTAGCAGTTGCAGACATTGTCATTTGTTTCCTACCAAAATCTTTTAAACCATATACACTGCTCAAAATAATTAATGGAACACAAAATTTGTTTGTATTTTTAGCTCACCTGACCGAAGGTCATGGTGAGCTTTTGTGACTGTGAGATGTCCGTCGTCGTCGTTCGTCGTGCGGTGTGTGTCGTGCGTCGTGCGTGCTTAAACTTTTCTTGTTAACACTCTAGAGGCCACAGTTTTGATCCAATCATCAACAAACTTGATCAGAATGATCATCCTGACAATATCTCGGTCAAGATCAAATATGGGTCATGTTGGGTCAAAAAGTAGGTCACCCGGTCAAATCAAAGGAAAACCTTGTTAACACTCTAGAGGCCACAGTTTTGGTCCAATCATCCTCAAACTTGCTCAGAATGATCATCCTGACAATATCTCGGTCAGGTTCGAATATATATCATGTCAAGTCAAAAAGTAGGTCACCAGGTCAAATCAAAGGAAAACCTTGTTAACACTCTAGAGACCACAGTTTTGATCCAATCATCCTCAAACTTGCTCAGAATGATCATCCTGACAATATCTCGGTCAAGTGCGAATATGGGTTATGTCGTGTCAAAAAGTAGGTCACCAGGTCAAATCAAAGGAAAACCTTGTTAACACTCTAGAGGCCACAGTTTTGGTCCAATCATCCTCAAACTTGCTCAGAATGATCATCTCGACAGTATCTCGGTCAAGTTTGAATATGGGTCATGTCGGGTCAAAAAGTAGGTCAGTAGGTCAAACCATAGAAACACCTTGTTAACACGCTGGAGGCCACAGTTTGGGTCCAATCATCTTCAAACTTGCTCAGAATGATCATCCTTACAATATCTCGGTCGAGTTAAAATTTGGGTCATGTCGGGTCAAAAAAAAAGGTTAGTAGGGCAAATCATAGAAAAACCTTGTTAACACTCTAGAGGCCACATATTTGGTCCAATCATCCTCAAACTTGCTTAGAATAAACATCTTGACAATATCTCGTTCAAGTTTGAATATGGGTCATGTCGGGTCAAAAAGTAGGTCACCAAGTTAAATCAAAGAAAAACCTTGTTCACACTCTAGAGGCCCCAGTTTTGGTCCAATCATCCTGAAACTTGCTCAGGATGATCATCCTGACAGTATCTCGGTCAAGTTTTAATATGGGTTATGTGTGATCAAAAAATAGGTCAGTAGGTCAAACTATAGAAAAACCTTGTTAACACTGTGGAGGCCACAGTTTGGGTACAATCGTCTTCAAACTTGCTCAGAATGATCATCCTGACAAATCTCGTTCGAGTTCAAATATGGGTCATGTCAGTCAAAAAGTAGGTCAGTAGGACAAATCATAGAAAAACCTTGTTAACACTCTGGAGGCCACAGATTTGGTCCAATCATCCTCAAACTTGCTCAGAATGATCATCCTGACAATATCTCGGTCAAGTGCGAATATGGGTTATGTCGTGTCAAAAAGTAGGTCACCAGGTCGAATCAAAGGAAAACCTTGTTAACACTCTAGAGGCCACAGTTTTGGTCCAATCATCCTCAAACTTGCTCAGAATGATCATCTTGACAGTATCTCGGTCAAGTTTGAATATGGGTCATGTCGGGTCAAAAAGTAGGTCAGTAGGTCAAACCATAGAAACACCTTGTTAACACGCTGGATGCCACAGTTTGGGTCCAATCATCTTCAAACTTGCTCAGAATGATCATCCTTACAATATCTCGGTCGAGTTAAAATTTGGGGCATGTCGGGTCAAAAAAAGGTTAGTAGGGCAAATCATAGAAAAACCTTGTTAACACTCTAGAGGCCACAGATTTGGTCCAATCATCCTCAAACTTGCTTAGAATGATCATCTTGACAATATCTCGTTCAAGTTTGAATATGGGTCATGTCGGGTCAAAAAGTAGGTCACCAAGTTAAATCAAAGAAAAACCTTGTTCACACTCTAGAGGCCACAGTTTTGGTCCAATCGTCCTCAAACTTGCTCAGGATGATCATCCTGACAGTATCTCTGTCAAGTTTTAATATGGGTTATGTGTGGTCAAAAATAGGTCAGTAGGTCAAACCATAGAAAAACCTTGTTAACACTGTGGAGGCCACAGTTTGGGTCCAATCGTCTTCAAACTTGCTCAGAATGATCATCCTGACAAATCTCGTTCGAGTTCAAATATTGGTCATGTCAGTCAAAAAGTAGGTCAGTAGGGCAAATCATAGAAAAACCTTGTTAACACTCTGGAGGCCACAGATTTGGTCCAATCATCCTCAAACTTGCTCAGAATGATCATCCTGACAATATCTCGGTCAAGTTCGAATATGGGTCATGTCGGGTCAAAAAGTAGGTCACCGGGTCAAATCATAGAAAAACCTTGTTAACACTCTAGAGGCCCCAGTTTTGGTCCAATCATCCTCAAACTTGCTCAGAATGATAACCCTAACAATATCTGGGCTAAGTTCGAATATGGGTCATGTGGGGTCAAAAAGTAGGTCATTAGGCAAACCATAGAAAAACCTTGTTAACACTCTAGAGGCCACAGTTTTGGTCGAATCATCATCAAACTTGCTCAGAATGATCATCCCTGCAATATCTAGGTCAAGTTTAAATATGGGTCATGTGGGGTAAAAAAGAAGGTCAAATCATAGAAAAACATTGTTTACACTCTAGAGACTGCAATTTTAGTCTAATTATCATCAAACTTGCTCAGAATTATCAGCTTGACAATATCTAGGTCAAGTTCGAATATGGGTCATGTCCTGTCAGAAAGTAGGTCAAATCATAGAAAAACCTTGTTAACACTCTGGAGGCCACAGATTTGGTCCAATCATCCTCAAACTTGCTCAGAATGATCATCCTGACAATATCTCGGTCAAGTTCGAATATGGGTCATGTCGGGTCAAAAAGTAGGTCACCGGGTCAAATCATAGAAAAACCTTGTTAACACTCTAGAGGCCCCAGTTTTGGTCCAATCATCCTCAAACTTGCTCAGAATGATAACCCTAACAATATCTGGGCTAAGTTCGAATATGGGTCATGTGGGGTCAAAAAGTAGGTCATTAGGCAAACCATAGAAAAACCTTGTGAACACACTAGAGACCACAGTTTTTGTCTGATCATCATCAAACTTGTTCAGAATGATCATCTTGGCAATATCTCGGTCAAGTTTGAATACAGGTCATAGGTCAGTAGGTCAAATCATATAAAAACGTTGTGAACACTCTAGAGGCCACAGTTTTGGTCTGTGCGTAATCAAACTTGCCCAGGATGATCATTTGACAATATCTCGGTTAATTTGGAATATGGGTTATGTCTGGTCACTAAGTAGGTCAGAAGGTCAGGTCATAGAAAAACCTTGTGAACACACTAGAGGCCCCAGTTTTGGTCCGATCATCATCAAACTTGCTCAGAATCAGCTTGACAATATCTGGATCAAGTTTGAATATGGGTCATGTTGGTTTAGAAAGTAGGTCAGCAGGTCAAATAATAGAAAAACGTTGTGAACAGTCCAAGTGGCCAAAGTTTTAGTCCAATCATCATAAAACTTGCTTAAAATGATCATCTGGACAATATCTCAGTTAAGTGCAGATATTGGTCATGTCAAATCAAAAAGTAGATCCCTAGGTTATTTTGTCATAACTTTTTAACTGTTTGAGATAGAGCCGTCATATGTAGGCATGTAGGTTCCTTGTGACAAATCTTCCCCCTCATAAAATTATTTGACCTGTGACCTTGACCTGTGAACTACTTTATCATAACTTTTGAACCATATGAGATAGAGCCTTCATATTTGGTATGTATGTTCGTTGTGACAAGGCTTTCCCAGCCATTCAAAAATTTTTACCTACTTTGTCATAACTTTTTTAGCATTTAAGATACGGCCTTCATATTTGGCATGTAGGTTCCTTGCGACAAGGGTTTCCTATTCATACATAAAATGTGACATTTGACTTACTTTATCATAACTTTTGAACTATTTGAGATTGTGCCTTCCTATTTGACATGTATGGTCCTTGTGAAAAGGTCTTTCCACCAATACAAAATTTTTGTCTTATGACCTTGACCTTTGATCTACTTTGACCATTTGAGATAGAGCCTTCATGTTTGGCATGTATCTTCTGTCATATAAAAATGACTTGTGACCTTGACCTTGACATGTGACCTACTTTATCATAACTTTTGAACCATTTGAGGTAGAGCCTTCACTTTTGTCATGTATGTTCCTTGTGGCAACGACTTTCACCCACACAAAAATTTTGACCTGTGACCTTGACCTTTTACCGTCTTTCTCATAACTTTTGAACCATTTAAGATAGAGCCTTCATATTTGGCATGTAGGATCCTTTATGACAAGGGCTTCTCAACCATGCAATATTTTTTTTACCTTGACCTTTGATCGTTATTGTAATAACTTTTGTATCAATTAATGTAGAGCCTTCATATTTGGCATGTATGTTCCTTATGAAAAGGTCGTCCCACTCATGCAAAAAATATGAGCTGTGACCTTGACCTTGATCTGTGACCTACTTTATCATAACTTTGGAACCATTTGAGATAGAGCCTTAATATTTGGGATGTATATTCCTTGTGACAGTGGCTTCACATCCATACAAAAAGTTTGATCTGTGACCTTGACCTTTAAGGGACAGACCTTTCATCTCAGTGTCGGGTAAAAGTCCCACAAAATTTGAAGCAACGTCTCCAAAATGACCTAAATAGTATAAATCTCAAATCAAACAAACAAAATTGGTCAAATCATACTTGAGACTGCATTTTTGGTTCAAGCCACATTAAACTTGCCAAGAATGTTTGCCTTTATAAAATCTTGAATATGTTTGAATATGGGTCATGTGGGATCAAAAACAAGGTGAGGAATAGACTCAGGTGAGCAATACAGGACCATCATGGTCCTCTCTCTTGTTTGTCATTTTGACAGGTCTTTAATGTCGAAACTTTTAACGGGCCACACCATCTCAAACTGAAATATTGCTACCGTAACTTTTTGGGTCACTTGTTTATCAATCGACCTACAGTTATAAAGCACAGTAAGCTTTCCAATGCTGAAGTTCACGTGACTATCACATTGCGATAACACACCAATGCGACATAGTGCATTTTTCACATCCCCAAAATGGCTACTTTTCTGATGAAAATCTGTCATATTTTTTGTTACTTTTACTTCAAAAATAGGTTGTGGGAGCTCGTTAGAACAGCCTCATTGAGGCGGTTCTAACGAGTACCCACAACCTATGTCTTCGAGCAGAAATAAGAAAAATAATGTACACCCCTGTAAACCCCAATTTTCTCTTTATAAAGTGGGGTTTAGGGGGTGGTCATTTCCCGGACTTGTTCACGTGATGACTGACTTAACTGAAATCCAGGTAGCGGTTATTTATAGAAAAATAGCCGAAGTGACGTCAGGGTGTTGCACAAACCGAGGGTTATCTATAGAATCTGGACTTAAATCCTGGGTTGAACAACATCAGACAACGCAGAACGCCTGATCTTGGTCTACACTGTTTGCTTGCAGTGCAGAAATTTAAGGAATAAACGAAACAGTCTAAGTCCTTGTACAGGACAATTTTGCAGCCTACACTCAAAGGAAATCAACCCTTCAGTGCTGTTAGTACTTTGATTATGTATGGAAACGACCTCACACTCCCTGCGCCATAGAGGTATAGTAGTCGCAGGCGGAGCTATTCAGGTGTTGTCAATATATGTCAAATTGGCTGAGTCCACGCGAAGATTCGGTAGAGTGCCTTTCGTATGCTTTCTGCAAGCGGACCAAATATCCATATACACCACAAATTTCTTTGTGTTACAGTTGAATTCACACAACCGGGTAACTTGGTTTACCTTTTTTGTTAATAGAACATTCCGAAGGCAGGTGCAAACAATAGCTCCGCCTAGTCAATCTTAACTGTGATTACTATAAAACTATATAATTTAGAAAGCTGTATTTAGCCAAGGCATCACGAAAGCAGGTCTATATAATTTTGACCCCCTTAAGCCCCACTTTTATTTTGTAAAACTGGGGTTTGCAGGGATGAACCTTATTTTTTTATTTCTTTTCAAAAATATATAGATTGTGGGTACTCAATAGAACCGCCTCATCGAGGCGTTTCTAACGAGTACCCACACTCTATATTTTGAGCAAAAATAAGAAAAAAATACATTTTTTCATCTTAAAATTCTCATTTTTTTCGGCGATAAAGAATACAATGTATTTGTATAGGCGTGTTTTCGTATTGGAAAATTGCGAATCTAAACTCCACCCAGTAGAGCGACAAAGGTCACAGCTTATCCTTTAAAGGTGCATTATTGAGCTGTCGGAAAAAAAGTGCTTAATTTTTTTTTTACATATATCGGGTATTTTTTGTTTAAATAATACAAATGAATGAGTTTTATGTAATATTGCGAACAATTATGATCACAGGTTAAGTTTTATGAGACGGTTTTCCTAACTATGCTACGAACACAGTTAGTCTATTTTTAATTTCGCGACAAAACTACAACGCGCGTGAATAATGACGTCATGCGGTAAATACCTAGAAAGGTATGCAGGGATCATCTCAACATCGTTACACACAATTGTTGTGACAGAAATCGTAGATCGTAGTATAGTGAAATTCTTTTAAACTTTTTATGCGAATTCCAATGTGTAAAATGGGATGAAATTCCGTCATTCTCTCTCTCTCTTTCTCTCTCTCTCTCTCTCTCTCTCTCTCTCTCTCTCTCTCTCTCTCTCTCTCTCTCTCTCTCTCTCTCTCTCCTCTCTCTCTCTCTCTCTCTCAGCATGCCATGGCGTACACGTTCCCCAGTGCTCTCTCTCTCTCTCTCTCTCTCTCTCTCTCTCTCTCTCTCTCCTCTCTCTCTCTCTCTCTCTCTCTCTCTCTCTCTGAAAGTGCTATGGCCAACATGTTGCTAAGTTTTTTTCTCTCACTCATTATGGGCTAAATGTTGAAACAGTGGATCAACATCGGGCAGACAGCGATACGACGTCGCCATGTCGTATCTCTCTCGGTCAGACGCACCGTTCATGCGATTTACTCTCTCTCTCTCTCTCTCTCTCTCTTTCTCTCTCTCTCTCTCTCTCTGTGGCCTTCATGTTGCTCATTCGTCTCTCTCTCTCTCTCTCTCTCTGGCCTTCATGTTGCTCATTAGTCTCTCTCTCTCTCTCTCTCTCTCTCTCTCTCTCTCTCTCTCTCTCTCTCTCTCTCTCTCTCTCTCTCTCTCTCTCTCTCTCCGTGGCCTACATGTTGCTCATTGCTTTTTTATCGTGGCCTACATATTGTCCATTCTCTCTCTCTCTCTCTCTCTCTCTCTCTCTCTCTCTCTGAAAGTGTTTTTGTTTGATTTGAGGTTTAAACGTCCCCGTCAACACTGTAAAGGTCATAAGATCATTTTGGAGACGTTGTTTTCAATTTTGTGGGACTTTTACCCGACATTTGGATGAAATGACATCTCAAGCCCTGTCGCCCAATGAAACCAATAGGGTTTATTAGCGTGTACGGTCCGCCTCGCACCGCGGTTCCTGGACAGGCTTAGATCGTCTAAGCGGTTTACCAGTACTAGTGTGTGGGCCGGATTCAGCTCTGCGTGGAAGCATTTTGCAGCCCATATATTTCTTCAAGCCCCTATGGACTCTGAAAGTGCCATGTCCAACATGTTGCTCAGTGTTTTTTTCTCTCTCTCTCATCTCTCCTCTCTCTCTCTCTCTCTCTCTCTCTCTCTCTCTCTCTCTCTCTCTCTCTCTCTCTCTCTCTCTCTCTCTCTCTCTCTCATTATGGGCTAGCGCACCACATTGGGCCAACATCGGGCCGACAGCTATACGACGTCGCCATGTCGTATCGCTGTCGGCCCGACGTAGGCGTAGTTCAGATGATTCACACACACACACACACACACACACACACACACACACACACACACACACACACACACACATACTTGTAAAGTGAACAGATCGGGGAAGTCTGCCTGCAACCTACCAAACGCGGAGGTAGCTTTGCTTCGGTATTTTTGGTAAAAAATGATATTTTTAGCATAAAATAGATTTGTTCAATTAGAATTTGAAATTTTATCATTAAAACTCTCCAATATTAAAAAACTGTTGAAATGTGATTTTTTACTACCAAAGCGGGGAAACACATATTTTATCCACAAATGTGAAATGTTTACTACAAATCGGGCTACCTACAATCTGGGGATACACAATCCGAACACACAGCAAAACGAGCAGAATTATTAACACAATTTAAATTCAGACAAGATCAAATTATTCCTCCTTCAAAATGCTAGACATGTACGTGGGTATGCAATCCATCTAGTTCTCAGACTATAGGTTGGAAGTTCATGTTATGCCCCAAATTATACATATAAATTAATCGCTTTAAGGGCTCTCTTCAGATTGCAAATGCGCAGGCTGATCAACGTTTTGCTTGCATGTCACCCATTGGCATTACTGAAAGGCTATACGTACAAGAAAAGTATTATAAAAAAGCTTTTATCGAATCGGGGATGCACAATTTGAATCCACACACCGAAACGAGGAGTTATGAAGATACACACCCAAACGAGGAGATCATTAAACACATTTTGAATATGCACAGCCAAATGCGGAGTTAATATTTTTGCTTTGGTAACACCTATATTAAAAACGAAATAGCATGATTTCAATTATGTGAGTAAATGTCTTATCTACCTACTTAAGGTCAATTAGTGTTCTGATCTCCACTGTGGAATTTTGAAAGGTTTGAGGGTCACTGATGAGGCCTAATAGTCCGAAACTTGCTAGTCCGCCCAGAACATTCTTGTCCACTTGACGGTTTTCAGTCCGGTGTTGTCGGTCTTTCTTCCAAAGGACTACCTTTCAATCGAGTTTATTTTACTTCGCCACCGATGGTATAAAGGGATTGTGTGGCGGTCGTAATAAGGCTCCCTGTCCTTTATCATAGGGTTGGTTATATTATCTAGTCCTTTGTTTGTTTGTTTGATCTGAGGTTTAACGTCCCCGTCAACAATGTAAAGGTCATTTTGGAGACGTTGCTTCCAATTTTGTGGGACTTTTACCAGACATTGAGATGTAATGACATCCAATGAAACCAATAGGATTTATAAGCATGGACTCGCACCGCTTTGCCTAGGCAGGCTTAGATCCTCTAAGCGGTTTACCAGTACTCTTGTACGGGTCGGTTTCAGCTCTGCGTGGAAGCATCATGCAGCCCATATATTTCGTCAAGCCCCGATGAGCGGGGGCCGATATTATCTAGTCCATTAGGATCATTGATACAACTGTGGAATTTTTTACATTTTAGGGTCCCTAATGACGATTTTCACTTCTGCGTTGTCGCCCTCGCTTCCAAATTTTACCTTTCCACAGAACATATTGTTCTGATTTTCTACAACTGAGCGTGGTCTTTATATACACTTGGTAAACAAGGCCTTGTGATAGTATGCTAGATTTCTTGGCTATTTACCTTTTAAGAAAACCATTCTGACCCCCGCCCATCGGGGTTTGAAGGAGTAAATGGGCGGCATGATGCTTCCACGCAGAGCGCAATCCGACCGCACACGAGTACTGGTAAAATCGCTGAGAGGATCTAAGGCTGCCCAGAAAAAGCGGTGCGAGTTAAACCGTCCATGCTTTTAAACCCTATTGGTTTCATTGGGCTACAGGGCTTGAGATGTCGGGTAAAAGTACCACAAAATTGAAAGCAGCGTCTCCAAAATGACATACACAGTGTTGACGGGGACGATAAACCTCAAACCAACCTAACACAGAACGGAAATAATTCACTGAGAAAGATATCGTAACCAATACCTTTACGCAACCAGACGTACGTGATTCTAAAGAAGCCACAATTAAGAAAGCTGAAATGTTTTGTTTCACTAATTATTGCGCCCATTGCTCTCCTATAACATCGCGTTCATAGCTCCTCATTAGTTAAATGAAAGTAAAAAAAAAAGTCTAAGAACTTTCACCCCTAATAATACACCTATATATGAAATACTTCGTTTACTCCTTACTTCATTTTCCGAGTAATGTCTTGTTTACCATTGGCCCTACGCTAAACAATACATTAACATGTCTCCGGCTGAACACTACATTAAGAATGCTTGAAGCATAACTCATAACAATAAAACTAACTTTTTTCTTGAAAATTTACAACAAGGAAGTAATGCATAATATCATATGACGTCGCGTCTGAAAATGTAATAACGCCATTTATTACATACCTACTATGGGAAAATTAGATTAGAATCTTTCAATACATGCTCATTCTTTCGCTATTTTGATGGCACAGTCACGTGACGGGGCCAAAAATCCATATAATATGGATTTTTGGCACTGCCTTTCCATATTGGCACTGCTCCACTTTGTTACTATAGCAATAGAACGTTAATGCCGTACTCCATAAGTTTCAAAATGGCCGCACAAAAATCACTTGAAGCAATGTCAACCCGACTTCAGAACCGACACAGAGCGATAGAAGACAGTGATAACAATAGATTTTGAGAAAAGTCTGATAGTTCGTGGCTGAAAAACAAAATACTTTTTAAAAGAAGTTCACTCACGATTGGGAAGCATTGTGAAGAACGATGCCTTCAAGCACAACAGGGATGTCCCAACATTTGAAACAATTAGGTCTTGCCAACAACCTTAAACGAACAGATCCCTTCACTTATGAAGAGCTGAAAATTGTGCGGAAGAAATCTGTGGGAGGAAATAGTTTCTAGGGAAATATGTCCCCAAAAATTGTCTTGCATTTTAACAACCACCGCAACCGACTGCTACACACGGAATCGATTATGCAGTAGCTTGATGAGTGACACTAAGAGCGTTTCTTCAAATAAGCACAAAACATTCTGTAAAATACCTTAAAAAGCATTCTTTGAACTGCAGAAATTATGTATTTAAAATGGCGATTTGTTTTTAAACTGACAGTTGCGACGTCACTTGTGACGTAATTTGCTGCGCACTACTACGTTACTGTATTACCGTGAGCATGGTTAGTGTAGGCCTACTAATAAATTATATAATTTAAAAGGAATTTCATTTTTTTTTCGGCGGATACCGAAAACATTTGATCTCGCGTGTATTCATTTCTTCACGTTGGAATATAACTATGCTATATAAATCATGTAATAAAGAGGTTATGACATGGTGAAGGTGTGCCTCTAAGTCATATTGGCACCGGAAGTCATATTGGCCCTCGGGCTAAAGCCCTCGGGCCAATATGACATACCAGTGCCAATATGACTTAGAGGCACACCTTTACCATATAATAACCTCTTTGTATTGAATTCGGTTGTTATTCACTAGTGGGATAAATATGCAAACTACTCAGATATGTCGTACGACGTCCTTAACAACGCCGCGATTACATGTACTTGTGGTGGAATATTTTTTTTTTTTTTGTTTTTGTGTGTTCCTTAAAAAAACACACACGTAAACATGCGTTTTAAGTCATATGTAACTAGAGTCTGGCATTCGTGTGAATGTATTATTAAACCGTTTAAACTCGTTGAGGAGAAGGGATAAAATGTTCGGCACAGCCTCGCATTTAATAACTTAAATAATACACGAACTCTCACGTGATTCGCTGTTTGTCTAACAGGTGTGTCTACTTGATGCAGATCATATTACAATGTGCATGTACCCGTTCCGCAATGAATAAAAATGTTCAGTAATATATTCACATGTACATGCAATAGTAGTTAAAACCCCGGCTATCACATTGTTTATGTTACACGTTATTTTTGCATGTGCACAGATTGTTTTCCCTATTTCTGCTTAAAACATAGATATCAGGTACTATTTAGAGCATTCTTATTTAGAGGCTCTAAAGAGCACAAAAATCTGCTTGAAGCATGAAACGCAAAGATATCAATTTTTCTCCTGTGCAATGTGTCCCATAACACAGACAATGATAATATGTGCATGAGACCACACCTAGCATAGGAATATACATACCTTTTACCTAACATAACATTAACATATAAATGTAGTTATACCCCATTAAACCACACTTCATGTGGAAAAGGTGATGTTTGCTTGGTGTTTATAATATTGTTCCTAATTCTGTTTAAAACCTAGATATCGAGCACTCATTAGAGTTACTTTTAATGCGCATTTAACATGCACAAATATCAAATCGTGTAAGCATAAATAACATTGTGTTTCACATAAATGAACATATTTAACATTAACATGGCACAGTAGTTAAAACCCCGGTAAATTATACTTCATGTAGTAAAAAGCGATGTCTATAGGGGTATATATACAATTGTTCCTATTTTTGCTTAAAACATATGTAACTTGCATAAAAATCTCTGCTTGAGATATAAATCTCAAAAAAATAACACTTGATTTTCCTGAAAAACTCTCAGGAGAAAACCACCCCCGCCCAATAAGGAAGACTATGTTTACATGTACATGAGATGCTGCACAGAATCATAAAAAATGTAATAATACATTAACATGTCACCGAAGTTTTAACACCGGTAAACCCCACTTCCGGTAGTAACCTCTCTATATAAAAAAGTATTGATTGCAGGGTAGGAAATATTTTCCTATTTTATCTAAAAAAACAGATGGGATTAAATCATAAAAAAATCACACTGCCAATAGTCCAGCAATTAAATAAAACAGCAATAACGCAAAACAATGTTTACATGTACCTGAGAATATGCAAAGAATTATACATACCTAAAATACATTAACATATCAATGTAGATCTAGTTAAATCCGCAGTAAATCCCATTTTATGCATTAACAAGTGATATTTGTTCCTATTTCTGCTTAAAACATTGATATCGGGTAGTATAAATATGTTCTATTAAAGGGTTATCCTTTGGAAGCAAGGAATACACCACAGAAGTGAAAAACACGGAGTGTACATGTTTTCTGGGCCAGACTAGCTAGTTTCGGCCAATTAGGCCTCATCAAACCCTATTCAAGCGGTTATAGCGTGCCAAAAATCTGAGTCTGAAGGATAAACCAGAACAAAATAACAATCTTCTTCTTCTTCTTCAACGGTGAAAACCGACAGAATATATTAACTGCAATGCTTGAGCAAAAAAAAAAAAAGTTTAACTCCCATAGGCCTGACCAGGTATGCAGAGAATCAGGAATCAACCGACATCATTTAATACAAGTTTAGTTAAGTCTTAGGGCCTCTTAAGGCATGAGCCGTTATAGAATCAGAGACCCAACCCGCCGGCTTGCAATTAAAGAAAGGAAGCAAACTTATCTAAGGGTAGCTGATGAGAACTTATTGGCCGAAACTAGCTATTCTGGCCAGAAAAACTTGTACATTCCATACTTTTCAGTTCTACAGTTATTTACGAACATGCAATCATTGCAAGCTTATATATTTATGAATTTATATACTCAGAGACCATACAATTCTGGTTCCGACAGGCCTTGTTCCAGAAAAGATTTAAGTCCCACATTGGATTCTGAAACTAAATCGAAATGACATCTATAAAACTAAGAAAAGACTTACGAAGTTTATGATATCAATTACCCTGGTTAAGACGTTAAGCAGTTAAAAATTCTTACGAGTGTTGATGTCAGTCAGTTACAAGACTAGACACTTTAGCAAACCGAATTACAGTGTAATTTCGATTATTAAGCTCCATCTGATGCCACAAGAGCAACATCACCATCCACGAACGGAACATTTATTTCAAAATACAGTCGACTCTCGTTATCTCAAACTCCAAGGGACTGGTTTGCGATAACAGTAGTATGAGATAAAAGGAGTGGAAATCTAAGGGGCATATAGCAAAACTAACATAACAATGCACAAAATTTAGTCTGACTTAAGCCACTTTGAGATATCAGAGTTTGAGATAATGAGAGTGTATTGTAATCGTTTTTATCGGAAATTTTTCATGAAACAAACCCATCGAAAGTAGAGAAATGTAAATACAAAGACGGGATTTAGGTATCGGAAGAACGTTGAAGTTCGACTGATCAAGCCATCGAAAAATGCATTTCTTACCTGACATGTAATATGGAGGGAATGTCATTTCAATTAAATCAGTAAGTTCTTTAAAACAATGTTGAGGTATAGTATTTTAAAGCGCTGGAAATTCATACGTTGGCAGACTACCTGCACGAAAACGTCCGGATTTTAATTTATTTAAACCTCTTTAGGAATTTTAACAGACCGAAATAGAGCATCAAGACACATTCTGGTACAGTTTCATGAATAGTTATTCAAAACCTGTGGCCTGTAGATTGAAAACAAGCTTTTATAGCACTCTGATCCAACATATATAAAATGATCGGTATAAAATGGCACACTGCTACTGCGGTTGTGTCTGAACCTCGAAAATAGGTTCTAAAACTAAAACAAACTATTTATTTGCAGATTTATATACAGGATGTAAAGCTCTGGGAAACTTTCATTCAAGCGCCCATGTTTCTTACGTCTTCGTGGCACGGTGACGTCAGAAACTTTGCAATATTTGATGTCACGGTATTCTACATGTACGTGTGCGCATCATGGCACCAACTGTCCTTTATTATGCCATACTGTCTGCTGTCTTTTTAGGGTAAATTTGCTTAAGTATTGCAAAGCCCCTTGATTGTTTTGAATTGCGGTATAAACTAAATACATGATAAGTGTCTTTAATAATAAGATATAATTGGTTCGCCGCAACAATTTTATAGGGGCTCGCTGAAGCTCGTCACTTTTAAATTGTCTAAGGCTCACATATTATATTTATTATTAAAGGCACTAACCATGTATTTAGTATAACCAGGGTTCGGCCCCCGCCCATCGGGGCTTGATGAAATAAATGGGCTGCATGATGCTTCCCCAACCGCACACGAGTACTGATTTACCCCTTAGAGGCAAAGCGGTGCGAGTCGGACCGTCCATGCTTATAAACCCTATTGGTTTCATTGGTCGACAGGGTTTGAGAAGTCATTTCATCTCAATGTCGGGTAAAAGTCCCACAAAATTGGAAGCAACGACTCCAAAATGACATACACAGTGTTGAAGGGGACGTTAAACCTCAATTCAAACAGACAAAACTATATTCAGGGTACTTGTTGGAATCGCTTTAGGCCGCGGTTCTTGCACGTTCCCATAATTTGTTTGGAGCAAAACCGTTAAAAATAATAGAATTTTCTACCATAAAATTTTCATTTTTGTGTGATGAAATTTTCTATGTATTTGAAATAGGCGTGTTTTCATAGTGATTTTTCTTAGTTCTAGTCCAAACATAGATTATCGGTGCGCGTTAGATCCGCCTCCTATTTTTATGAGCGGAAATCAGGAACACTTTGTATACCCCTGTAACCCAACTTTTACCTGAATAAATTGGGTGTCTATATGGGTGGTCATTACACGAACTTGCTAAACTGATGACGTTTAGATACCATTAACGTTAGACGGCGCTAAATTATGAAAGTCGACACCAACAAAAAGAGACATCAGTTACAAACGAGTAATCGAATTTGCTTTGATGCTTGTATTGCAAACATACGATAAAACTTCAATCTGCCATGGCATTAATTGTTTGTTTGTTGAATTGGGGTTAAATGTCTCCGTCAACCCTATTTAGGTCATTTGGTAACAATGATTCCAATTTTGAAGGAATTTACTCGGCACTGAGATGAAATGACATCTCAAACCCTATCGTTCAATGAAACCAATAGGTTTATGTGCATGGATGGTGCATGGGAAGGCGTAGACCTTCTAAGCAGTTACCAGTACTCATGTGCGGTCGGTTTCAGCTCTGCGCAGCCCAATCTATTTCTCAAAGCCTCGATGTGAAGTTTGGGAGTGGGGCAATAGGGCGCACCATGAAACAATTTAATAAATAAAGTTATGGGATTTTAAATGATTAAATAATAATAGTGAAACGGTTAAAAGCCCCTGTCCATCGGGGCTTGAAGAAATAGATGGGCTGCATGATGCTTCCACACAGAGTTGAAACCAACTGCACACAAGTACTGGTAAACCGCTATGAGGATCAATCCTGCCCAGGCAAGGCGATGCGAGTCGAACCGTCCATGCTTATGAACCATTTTAGTTTCATTGGGCGACAGAGCTTTAGGTGTCATTTCATTACAATGTTGGGTAAAAGTCCCGAGAAATTGAAAGCAACGTCTCCAAAATGACCCATACAGTGTTGACGGGGACATTAAACCGCAAAATCAATAAATCAATCAATGAAGCTGTTAAAACAAACACACAAAGGCAGTGATATCCAATGTATTCGGGTGTACTCAGTTTCAGGCCGCTAAAAAAAGTCGCATCATTCCTAATAAGTGTCTTTGATTTAAAGTTGTTTAAAGAAAACAAGAGGGCCCAATGGCCCTATATCGCTCACCTGTTTGTACCCCAGGTGCATGATTGGCAGGAATTATGTAGGTGACCACTTGCCGTCGCTACATGCCAAATATCTAAGCTCTGGGCCCTGTGGTTTCAAAGAAGAAGATTTTTTAATCTATTTTCCATTATGAGTCTATGGTAGCTAAGGGGCCCCGGGCGTGGCCCATTTGGACCCCACGGGCATGATTTGCAGGATTTATGTAGGTGACCACTTGCCATTGCTACATGCTAAATATCTAAGCTCTGGGCCCTGTGGTTTCAGAGAAGAAGATTTTTGAAGCTTTTTTTTTCCATTATGAGTCTATGGGAGCTAAGGGGCCCCGGGGCGTGGCCCATTTGGACCCCACGGGCATGATTGGCAGGATTTATGTAGGTGACCACTTGCCATTGCTACATGCTAAATATCTAAGCTCTGGGCCCTGTGGTTTCCGATAAGAAGATTTTTGAAGCTTTTTTTCCATTATGAGTCTATGGGAGCAAAGGGGCCCCGGAGCGTGGCCCATTTGGAACCCAGGGGCATGATTGGCAGGAATTATGTAGGTGACCACTGGCCGTTGCTACATTCTAAATATCTAAGCTCTGGGCCCTGTGGTTTCAGAGGAGAAGATTTTTTAAGCTTTTTTTCCATTATGAGTCTATGGGAGCTAAGGGGCCCCGGGGTGTGGCCAATTTGGACCCCAGGGGCATGATTGGCAGGAATTATGTAGGTAACCACTTGCCGTTGCTACATGCCAAATATCTCAGCTCTGGGCCCTGTGGTTTCAGAGAAGAAGATTTTTGAAGCTTTTTTCCAATATGAGTTTATAGGAGCTAAAGGGCCCCGGGGCGTGGCCCGTTTTGACCCCAGGGGCATGATTGGCAGGAATTATATAGGTGACCACTTGCTGTTGCTACATGCTAAATATCTAAGCTCTGGGCCCTGTGGTTTCTGAGAAGAAGATTTTTGAAGCTTTTTGTTCCATTATGAGTCTATGGGAGCGAAGGGGCCCGGGGTGTGGCCAATTTGGACCCCAGGGGCATGATTGGCAGGAATTATGTAGGTGACTACTGGCCGTTAATACATGCTCAATATCTAAGCTCTGGGCCCTGTGGTTTCAGAGAAGAAGATATTTTATTTTTTTTCCCATTGTTAGTCTAACGGAGCTATATGTTGCCATGGCAACCAGAATTCCAATCTGATCAGCTCAAAAACCTTATGCAGCCTTTCCCCCTACCTGATGATGCTTCCCATGAAATTTGATCAAGATTGACCATGGGGTATTAGAGATATACTTATTTGAAATTGTTTACGGACGCACGCACGGACGCACGCACGGACGCACGCACGCACGACGGACCACGGACAAAAAGTGATCACAAAAGCTCACCTTGTCACTACGTGACAGGTGAGCTAAAAAGACCACGGAATACCAAATCCACCAAAATCACTTTAAGACTACGGCCCCCGCCCATAGGGGCTTGAGCAAATATATGGGCTGCATGGTTCTTCCACGCAGAGCTGAATCCGGCCCGAACACTAGCAGTGGTAAACCGCTCAGAGGATCTAAGCCTGTCCAGGA
The DNA here is from genome assembly GCA_963580285.1 of Lucinisca nassula. Lineage (NCBI taxonomy): Eukaryota > Metazoa > Mollusca > Bivalvia > Lucinida > Lucinidae > Lucinisca > Lucinisca nassula. The sequence continues at coordinate 49,917,965 of OY757021.1, forward strand.
ACCGCGGTGCCAGGCAGACAGTCCATGCTGATAAACCCTATTGGTTTCATTGGGCGACAGGACTTGAGAAGTCATTTCATCCCGATGTCGGGTAAAAGTCGAACGAAATTGGAAGCAACGTATCCAAAATGAGTCGACCTTTACAGTGTTGACGGGGACGTTAAACCTCAAATCAAACAAAACAAAGAAAAATCACCTCTGTAGATCTTAACACTTGCCCGGTCTGCGAATAAACGGGGAGGTTCGATATCTGTGTTACACACTTGAAATTTTTAATCGATCAGCAGTTATACACCTTTGTGTATCAGATATACGTCCTGAACCTACAAAACGGGGAAGGTGTTAGATTACCGTAGGAAACTATTTTTAAGGTTCATCTAGTACTGAATTTTCAATATTTCTTGCTATTTCAGAACGGGGAGCTCCGCGTTTGGAGGTGTCTCCCCGATTCGAAGGTGTGTATTCTTATGTACTTCCCCGATTGGTAGCAAATACAAACACACACACACACACACACACACACACACACACACACAGCATTACCTACATGCTGCTCATTAGTCTCTCTCTCTCTCTCTCTCTCTCTCTCTCTCTCTCTCTCTCTGGCAGCGTTGTCAAACTTAGTTGCAGAGATGAATGCCTTGACCTGCTCCATCCTTCGAATGAGGATGTAAGGTGAAAATCTTGATCCTACCCAAACAGCACCAAAAAGATTGTTTTTCTTCTACACTGTTTTTGTAGAAGTAAAAGCCATACAGGGCTAATGTTATTTGTTAACGGTATAAGACGGAAAATAAATATTCTATGTATATATCGTCGGGCCGACGCTTAACCGACATTCTACGCTGACTGGGTGTCTTCCATTAAAGTTAAAGACCCCTACCTCAGTTTAGTTTTGTATTGGACTAACGGCCCAGTCAACACTATTTTATGTCATTTTTGAGCCGGTCAGTTTACCTGTCCACACTTTTCCTGGGAAGGCTTATACGTAAAGCCACGGTCACAAATCACTATTCGATCCCCGCCCGACTACTCGGGGACTGCGATGGGGTGAGATTGGGCTGGAGTCCGGTCGGCGTCCCGCCGGATGTTGGGGCGTCGGTGGTGGTCGGGAGGGGCCCGGTTAAATTTTAACTCGTAGTTAAAATTCTCCACGAAAACTCACCGACTTCTAGGTCGGTGGCACATCGATAAAAGTCGAGCAGAGCTCGTACCGACGTCGATGTCGATGGCATCGGCTGGCATCCGGTAGTCGTAAAGCGGACCCCGACCAATCAGATAATCGGGCAGTAATCGGCCGAGGCCCGACAGATGATCAAGCGGAATCCGCTGGACGAATCCCGGTTTCGACTGGCGCCGCTCGATCGCTGATTGACGCTCGACTATATAAGGGCCCGATCTCCGATGGGTGCCAGTTTCTAGCAGACCAGTAGGGAGCATTGTACATAAACGTTTGATAACTGCCCATGCAAAGGACGGTACACGATCCATTGCTTCATCCACCATCAGCGGTAGCAGTTCTTCTCCCGCACACAAGGTTGCAAAGACCACATTGGCACGGTGCCGAGCCCTAAGCAGCCACTCCTGTAACCTCCGGATCCTTTCCTGGGGTGACGGTAGGTGCAGTGGTGGGATAAGAGGCATCTTGTTCCGCTTTTCTTCGTAAGTTTTCCTCGACGTCAAGAAAAAGGATGTTCACCCACCAACAGAGCTGACCCATTTGTTGTATAGGCAGGAGAGGATGCAGTTTATATACCCCTGAACAACTGGACAATTCCCGGCTGGGGTAAACCCGTCCCTTGTCCGGCGGCCGGGAACTGGGCGGACATCTGCGGAACATCGACCGATGCTCGGGGACTAGTAACAATCGCCGGGTATACGGTCGGTAACCTGCAGTGCACCCGGCCTATTTCCGCCCGGCGTATACGCCGATGCTTCCCCGCAAAACTTAGGCTGACACCGCCCGATTCCCGGCGGATGTCTCTCTAGGCCCCACACGGCATACTTTTTGCCAAAACCGAGCCAGACACCCATTTCTCGGCTTGGACTGCTCGACCGACCACAACGTATAGTATAGCTCGGCCGGGGTACGCCGAATTTGTGACCGAGGCATCAGCAGTTAACCAGTACAGTGCACACTCTTTCGCCACTGACAACTGCCCTTCTTGAATCAGCGGATGCCCAGTGGTAGAGAATGGCCGTGGAAAATATTTCATGATCTATCTCCACGAAAGAATGTTGCCGACCCGGCAGGTACCGAACACGCGCCTTTCTGATCACCAGTCAGACGTTCATCCGACCGAGGTACTGAGGCCGATGATTATCATACGAGATATTTTGGCCAGCAATAATCAAGTGTATATAAATGTAAAGTGCAGATAACTCCATGTCAACAGACATACAACGTCTAAACAACGTCCAAGTCAACAGACATACAACGTCTAAACAACGATGCATTGACGCTGACGCAGCAAAGTCGATGCAACAACGAAATTGACATAGCGTGTAGCATCGGCTCCGGAACTTGTTACTCAAAAGTACCAGATTAATGTGGAAAATGATCATACCGTCGGTAACGGGCCTCCGTGGCCTAGTGGTTAAGAGTGCTGACTCTTGATCATTAGGTCTCTCACCGCTGTGGTTCGAGTCTCGCTCGGGTCATATGTGAGACGCCAAGTTCTGCAACGGAAGGTAAGGTGGTTTTTCTCCGGGTACTCTGGTTTTCGCCCATCTCTGATTAACGATCGCTCGATACGGTGAAATAATCTTGAAAGGGCCGTAAAACCAAAAAAAAAAAATAAAAATAAAATAAAAAAATACGGACGGCAGGTAATGACCTAATTTGGCGTTATTACGTAAAGCTAGAACCTAAAACCACTTCCCATCACGTGAACAAGTCCGTGAAATTAAGACCCCACTAAACCCCATTTTATATAAAGAAAACTGGGGTTTACGGGGAATAACATTAATTTCCTTAGTTCTGCTCCACGACATAGGCTGTGGGTACTCGTTAGAACCGCCTCAATGAGGCGGTTCTAACGAGCATCCAAAACCTATGTTTGGAGTATAAATAGGAAAATATCACAAATCTTCATCAGAAAAAGATGCCTTTCTTAAGGTTTGAGAAATTTACTATATCCCACGGATGTGTTATCCTAATGCCATATTAAATGAACTTATTTTCTCTGAAATTCTTGTGCCGACATTTTGGAAAGCTTTGAAAAGGTTTGAGGGTCACTGACGAGGCCTTATTGGCCGAAACTAGCTATTCTGGCCCAGAAAACATGTACACTCCATATGTTCCAGTTTTGTGGTGCATTCCTTGCTTCCAAAGGATATACACTTTCGGATGAGTCTTTAAACCTAGGTCCCGTCTCCGTATGGCCTTAGCTGTTGGTGGGAAGTAAAACTCAAACACTCACTCACTCACTCACTCCAAAGGATAGCCATTTCTAGAACATATTTAACGTCACTATAGCTGGTGTCTGGGAATGTGTGGAGGTCGTAAAATGTCTCCCTGCCCAACATCATAGTGTAGTTTATATTTTCTTGCCCTTCCAGTGGTGAATTTTGAAATTTTTGAGGGTCACTGATGAGGCCTAATTGGGCAAAACTAGCTAGTCTGGTCCAGAAAACATGTACACTCCATATTTATCCCCACGTTTTTCGAAGAAAAGTGGGGATATTGTTATCGCCTCCGTCTGTCCGTTCGTCCGTCCGTCCGTCTGTCCGGCTATCTCCTTCTACACCGTTCATTGGAATTCAACCAAATTTGGTGTGTGAGTTACATACATGAATGGCTTCTGCAAGAGCACATTAATTTTTGGACCAGCCCCCAAGGGTCCCGTGAAGCGGTCAAAACGTGGGGATTTGCGATGGCGCGCCATCGACTGTGCGATCTAGTTTACAGTTTTGTGGTGTATTCCTTGTTTCCAAAGGACAACCCTTTCTAGAACATATTTTAGAAGTAAGAAGATGAGAGAAAGTACAAAAAGGGGACAGGGAATTATTGAAAGGTTGTGTGAGTGCTTTTCAGTTTAGACAACATGTACGATAGAAGTTGGTCTTCTGTCTTTCTCGACTGGTAGGCGAGTATCTCTAGCAATGTTAATAATAAGACGATTCATTACGATAACAGGTCCGTGCAATGAACGCCCCTTTAAACCCAACTTTATAGAGAGAGAACTGGGGGTTACAATATTTTGTAACTGGGTATACAATTTGCTGCGTCAGCGTCAATGCATCGCAGTGATGTTGCATTGACGTTGACACGACGTTGTTTAGACGTTGTATGTCTGTTGACATGGAGTTATCTGCACTTTATGTTTACATACACTCGATTATTGCTGGCCAAAATATCTCGTATGATAATCGTCGGCCTCAGTACCTCAGTCGGATGCGCGTCTGACTGGGTATACAATATTTTTCTCATTCCTGCTCCATGACATACGCCGTGGGTACTCGATAGAACCACATCACTGCGGCAGTTCCAACGAGCACCAACAGCCATGTTTGAAGCATAAATGAGAAAACTATCACAATTTTTCACCAGAAAAGTAAATATTGTTAAGATATGAAAGAATGCACAAAGTCATACGGGTGTAACATCGTATTGGCTAATAGACGATGATAATCAATTTGAAAAAAAAAATAATAATAATAATAATAATAAAATTCTTTCATGGGAGAGCAGAAAACAAACTGTAGTAACAATATACATGTATTTTCTACAAGATGTGCCTTTTATAGCTAATGGTACAAGTCTACTGCACTATATGTGTGGCAGATAGTCGATGGAAAACAGAACCCTGACACCAAACATAAACATAAAGTCGGAATAGGCCTCATGAATCATCAGTGTTTGGGTAAAAGTAGTTATATGTAGAACATAGAAGTGTAGGCAATGATCAGGAATCGACACAATTTACCCACAGCTCCCACCAGAGTTACCAAAGGGGAAAGAAACACAAACATGAAACAACAGACCCTAATGGAAACATCAATAGCGGAAAGCCAAAAGGACAGTTACTTTTCCACAAAATGGCCAATTCGATATCCAAAACAAAATAAAATAAGCGATACAAACACTCAAAGACAAACCATAACAAAAATAAACAACGACAGAAGAACCGCCTTGGAGCGGTCAGTGAAACGAATTCCACTGGGCTGGGCGAGAGAGGGGCTTTAATCTTAAAGAATTTATCTAACCTGTTGTTTATGAGTGAAATGTATCTCTCGCTAAGCACTTTATTCATAGAAACAAATTTGTTTTCGTATATACAATATTTTGCTAAAACAGAGAGAGAGAGAGAGAGAGAGAGAGAGAGAGAGAGAGAGAGAGAGAGAGAGAGAGAGAGAGGAGGGAGAGAGAGAGAGAGAGATGTAATTGACCACTTCTGCTTTACCACCGTGTGAAAATAGTATTTTACGATCCTCTAGCGATATTTCTGGATTTACATTTGTGGTCAACCATGATTAAAGTTCAGTCTAAAACGTTCTTACTTTTGGGCATCTAAGAAATAAATAATGGATTTTTTCTGGTTGTTCATTACAGTAACTACAACCCTGATTTTATTAATTTTAAATAGAAATGAATGTGTTACTAAATTTTTATTATTGATTTTGTCTTGAAAGTCGCGTAGTTTTGTCTCGTGAAATGTCTTTAATGCTCTTTTTCCACTCTATCTCCTATCTCCGTTTGCCATTTTGTTTGTGTAATGTATTCGTTTACTCTAACCAAAATATCATAAATAGTCTACTCCCTTTCTTTGAACTAATCAAGTCTTGAAAGTATATGTTACAAACTACATTTTGTTTAAATTTAACAGCAAATACACGATTCATGTGAATTTGACCTTTTCATACTTGAGAAATACTATTTACTACATGGTGGTAGTCTAAAAATGTGGCCCTTATATCATATTTCGCCTTTAACTGTTCAAAACTATAAAATACCACTTCCTCACTAGTAAGATCGTAAATTGCTCTTATGCCCATATCGCACCCATTTCTTAAAAACAATTTCCCATTACCAATGTGGTCTTTATGTCATAATGGGCATATAAGAATTTGCTTTAGGTTTTCTACGGGGACAGGTTTACAAAATTCCGACAAGCAGAAAATCCTTCAAAAAATGGATTTTTGTAGGTTGAAACTAAATTTCGCCGCATAAGATTTGGTTTGGACATACCTTATGATCACAAAATACTCAACAGCCTGGGAGCGCAGATCTTGTGACACTCATGTGATTCTGCTTGTTAATGACCTTACCAGATCATGATTAAATGGTCAACAAATAGATCTTATCTTGGGTTTAGCATGACCTTTGGCTAGGTGAATCACATGAAGCTTCTTCGCAAGCTACTGGTACATGGATTAACTATCCAGTGAATTAAGTCTTTTCTGATTGAGAGAAGTCAGACAGTTGCACTTGAATGTGAGTACTCAGATGAGGTTCCAGTTACTTCAGGTGTACCACAAGGATCAGTTCTAGGCACAATGTTATTGTTATTATACCTTAACGACCTACCCGACAATGTGTGGTCCCGGGTTCGCCTATTTGCTGGTGACACTGGGGTGTACCTGACCATAATTCTCCCTGATTATTCGGTCACCCTCCAGAGGGACTTAGACCGCCCCATCATAGAATCTCACTGGGACATGGAATCAAAACATAGAAGGGCGGCATAATGCTGCGTTTTACCAGATCTGCACTTCTTGTTTAAAATGCTGGTATTTAAGTGTTAAACTAACAGTTTTAGATTACAACTAGGATGAAAATTATTTTAGCTGCCCTTTATATTACAGCGAAAGTAACCTTTTGTGAACGGAAAAGAAATTTATGAAAGTACTTTTATCTCAGGACATCTTAAGTTTCCTCAATACATTTGCACAAGAAAAATATAGATGAAAGATTTGCAAGTTGATTTTCCCCAAAATATAATCCTGATTTCCGTTTAAAAATCCATGTCCCACAAGAAAAAGGTTTGGAGGTATAAACGGTTATTACAGCAAGTACTTTCTTGCATTAGCAACATCCCTGTGCCTTTGAAAATAAATGAAATTCTGTATTTTTCACTTTTACCAGGAAAAAAGGAAACCGCTTTATAGACTTTTTAAAAGTTACTAAAACAGCTGCAGATCAATAGTTCACATCAAATACTAACGAGTCGGTCAAAGCTTTCTATCAAAAAGGCTACCTGAATTGAAAACCAGATTTTTTTGACATGTTTATTCTCGATGGGCGCCATCATCTCCTTTTCTTGCGGTAAATCTGAAATGCTGAGATTTCATCAATTATGCCTTCCACATTTTATTTTCTCCATCATCAATGAAAATACCTTGATAAGTCAGCTATGTAGCCTTCTTCCTGCGTATACCATAATGAAATCGCCTATCTTGGAAGCCTGTCATCACTGATAAATTAGTGTAGCTGTCAAATTGAAGAGATTTCCATCTTGCCAAATGCAAAAACGTATTCATACGCCTTGGAACTAATTTCCCACCAAAAAAACAATAGTACACCATTGCTTTAAATTTAAAACATAATATTCATATTTGAAACTGTCTTGCGCCTACTTTCTCATACTTTCTAACATAATTTGTTCGTTAATTCATGAATAGTATGCCTTCATTTCTGAACTAGTTTCTACGTGTAACATTGTCCTGTTTGTGTTGTTCACCCCTGTTCCCAAGTAAACAAGTTGAAAAGGGTAGATTTATTTTTTAACTTCTTTCAGCAAAACATATTAAAAGTATTGGGCTTCTATGAAATTTTACCAACCCGCACATTGTTAAGTAGGTGACACAACAGATCATTAATTGGATTAGATAAATATGTCCAAACATCAATTATTTGTTTATGGTGACTCATGTGAACAGAAAACAGCGTGTTTTTGTTAATGGTGAATCTTCAGTATGGGCGCCAGTTTTGTTTGGAGTCCCACAAGGGACTGTTCTTGGTCCTCTATTGTTCTCCCTGTACATCAATGATATTTCCTCTGACATTGACTCAGAAATAAGACTTTTCGCAGATGACTGTGTTTGTTACCGGGAAATTAGAGATACAGATGACTCATTGAAACTTCAGGCTGACATAGATGGATTAGGATGTTGGGCCCGAAAATGGGGCATGAGATTTCAGCCAGTTAAATGCAATATTATGCAGATAACAAGGAAGAGATCTAATAAAGTTGAGGCTTCTTACACTTTAGAGGGAACGGTCCTCGAAAATGTGAATTCCATTAAATACCTTGGTGTGACAATCACTCACGATTTGAGATATGCAATATGTGTACAAAGGCGAATAGAACTCTTGGATTCCTGAGGCGAAATCTTCATCAGTGTCCCCAGGATGTGAAAGAGACAGCATACAGGGGACTTGTTCGCCCAATCTTGGAATATGGTAGTTGCATCTGGGACCCAAGCGGAGTGGTCCTAAATGAAGAAATTGAAAAAGTTCAGAATAGAGCGGCTAGATTTGTAACTGAAAATTACTGCTTTGAAACTGGGAGCATGACTGGAATTCTAGGAAAATTAAGATGGGAGTCTCTCAAGAAAAGGAGAAGAGACAGTAGGCTCATACTCTTATACAAAGGTCTAAAGGGTGCTGCCAGCATTCCAACAGATGACCTTGTTCCCCCGGCTAGGCACTGTAGACAGCACCATTCAATGACGTTTCAGACCCTTACTGCAAGAACGGATATTTATAAAGAATCGTTCTTCCCCCGAACCATTAGAGATTGGAATGCCCTTCCGGATTCTATTATTTCGACGGCGGAAGGTGCTGATGATTGTGTAGCTAAGTTTACATCTTTGGTTAGAGCTAGGGACTAACTTCCCATATCACAGGTCCTGGTGTATGAATGTCATTTGACGTGTCACCAGTAACAATTCTGATTCTGATTCTTATGTAACAAATCAATGGGTAAAAATCACTGCTATAACATAGCAGTTATAGGAAATGATCAGAAGCCTTTTGCACAAAAATCCTGTTGCTGAACAGGCTGCTTTCATTCTTTCAGTTCAAATATGGGGATAAACTGTTTTTATCTTATTTTTTTTTTATTTTTTTTTTTTTGGTTTTGGATTTTATTCCAGTATCAAATCATCCACCCAGTAAACACAATCAATAATACAGTGAAACTTTGGTGCAGTGCTTCATAAATTGTTATAAATTGCATGAATGAAATATATAAAATGAAATACTAAAAGCACCAAAGAAGGTCAATCATTTTACAAGCTAAATGCAAGAGATTGCAACACCTCAACCCAATCAGTGATCTTACTGCCAACTTGGTAGAACTGGTCATTTTTGGCTACCATACACTGAATTTAAAAATAGTACAAGGTGAAATAATTACATTTTTGGGGGGTGGGGGAGGAATCATTAATTTTCGGTACTATTTAGGTATTTTACTTGAAATTCCACTCTTGCCGTGCCTAAAGGCAACCTTTAGCCACAATTCTATGATAGTATTTTACACATTTTTGTTCTGTGGATTAAGATATCATTTTTGCAAAACCATGGAAAAATGCAATAAATTACTAACATGGTGACTTTCCAATAAAAATATTTTGCTTTCATATTCTTACATTTACATGGACTACCATCTGATGAAAAATCTGTTTGGGTAACTATTTGCAAATATGATTTTTTCAGTACCTCAAATGTAGTGAAATAACTGTATTGAGGAACCTTAAATCACCTTCTTTAAAGTAGCTTTTTGTTGTCTGTGGCGTTACTAAACCGTACAAATGTGAAATGGTTAGAATATACAAGATAAAAATTGCAACGTGTGCACGTGGCCGATTTCGAAAAAAAAAACAAAAAAAAACAGAAGACCATCATGAAAACATGCCTATGCAATTTTGACCCTCTTAAACTCCACTTTAATCCAGTAGAATGGGGTTTGTATGGGTGTACATTATTTTTCGCATTTCTGCCCAAAACATAGATTTTTGGTACTCGTCAGAAACCGCCTGGTCGAGACGGTTCCAACGAGTACCCAAAATCTATGTTTTGAGCTGAATTATGAAAAATAGCAGAATCTTTTATCTGAACATTTTCATTTTTTGGGTGGAAATATGTTCAATTTATTTGAAAAGGCATGTTTTCGTAATGCAAAAAAAAAAAAAAAAAAAAAAATAATAATAATAATGGCCTCACTCATAATCTTAAATAACTGGAGTATAGTATGCATATTACAGGACCTTCGTTTGAATAAACTCTCGTCAAAGGAATAAACACTTCTCAAAGCATAAACTAACGTCTATTCTAGTTGTAAGTTTCACAAGAACGAAGTAGAAACTATTTCAGCTCACTGAAAAACAAACTTTATTTCGTAAACAAAAACAACAAAAAGAAAAAAAAAAGAAAAAAAAAAGAAGAAAAACTTCCCATCACGAAAGGAAAGTTCCTTCCGTTGAATAGACCGATAGGGGACAGACTTTCTTCCAAAGTATTTTCAGTAATGAAACAAAGCGAAAGCAACGACAAAGAATTCTCAAAAGGAAATATGGCCCTGGTGTAGATTTCACATCTCCATCTGTTTCATGCAAAAATAGATTGATTTACGATCAGCACTAGCATTATAATCGATCCCTATGTGATGAAACCAAACATGATAATAACCACGGCCTTTCCTTCCAAACGATGTCAAAATGGTGTCAGTAGTTTCCAAATTTGCAATTTTGTGACGCAAGTAACCGTACAGTTAATTCAGCATTTTTTTTCCAAGTTGCCGTACTTAAAAAAATCCAAGTTGCCGTACTTGAAAAATCCAATATATATATTTCATCAGCCTAAATACTTTTGTAAGCCTTCATGAATGACGGTTAAACAAATAAAGCTCTTATATCTATCTCAAGACAGGGACATGGATCATTCACAAAGAGCTCTTCGTCAATAACAAAACGATCCGGGATTACGAAATTTCCTTAATAAAGCAGACCTTGATTCGAGAAATTCAAGGAATACTAGGTTTTACCAACCTCCCTTTTTTCATTTCCAATATACATATGATCAGTAAGATAGACGATGTGAGCGGGTGATTGCGATTGAACTGGACTAGTTTGTTTGTAGGGGTCCCAGGGGGTGGCAGCATATTCTAGTTTAGGTCTAACTAGTGACTTGTATGCTGTTGCCTTGATGTCCTTTGGGCATGCAGAGAGATTCCTGCGTAGGATAGGAAAGCAGCTGTCTGGCTGTCTGTCGTAGATAGCATGTCATAGTCTAGCTACTAGACCTTGATGTCATATTTACCAATTACCAACCTTCATGTGTGTTTTTATCAAATATGAAACCTTGTTAGACTTTAATCTTGTCTCAGACACCAAGGTCTAGTATGATGCGAATTTTACCTCGCAAGATCCTTGGTAAATGATTGATTACAGCTACAGTCATGAAATGTTTATTGCCTTTCTGTACCCCTTACCGAACACCAACTGATAAGGCAAACTGGCAGTTTAGTCAGAGTATATCTTCCCAAGATCAAATAAGGGGTAGAAGAATATTACTTATTAACTTTAAAATATGATATCCGCCTAGAAGCTAGTCTAAGCATGTCAGTGTGACTATTTCACACCAGTGTACTGTCTATAGCCAGGTTTTTTGCTTTACTTCTGGCAATGGATGTTGTATGATGACTCCATTATCTTGCTTTTGTTGCCGATTCTGATGTACTCAGACTAAGTCTTGTCTGGGTGAAAACGCATCTATCAGTCTCTCTCCCATGCTTGTAAATAATTAAAGTCCTCTTGAGCGACAGCAACTCGGTACAACAGGCAGTGATCAGCGAACAGGGGAGACGCGTGGTGGCAAGTCGTTTATTAATATGAGGAAGAGGAGAGTGCCGAGCACTGTACTCTGTGGAACACCAGAAGTAACGGGCGCAGACGAAGAAATCCTCAATTACGACTTTCTGGTATCCATCAGCAATGAAATTGTGCGGAACCTCGTGAAAGGCCTTACTGAAATCTAGTAGGATGACATTTATGCGCTGTGAGTTGTTCATTCCGCCGGCTTGCTATCAGCTGGTACTCACATGACCCCCCCCCCCCCCCCCCCAGCAGGGAGAACGACCCAATGTACAACGAAAGAGCCGATTACTGTGCAGAGTCTCATCCTGCAAACCTCGAGTTTATGTAATAAACTGAGCGTGACAGCTCAGTGGCTAAGCCCAGAGTGGTTAGTGCACTTGACTCAGATGCCAGAGGCCCTCGGTTCGACCCGGCGGTGATTATTTCGGTGTCTGAACACCATTTACAGCGATGAATGTCAAAATGCGCACCGCCCTTTGGATCGGAACGTTTAACTGGAGGCACCGGCCCCCGCCCATAGGGGCTTGAAGAAATATATGGGCTGCATGATGCTTCCACGCAGAGCTGAATCCGGCCCGCACACTAGTACTGGTAAACCGCTTAGAGGATCTAAGCCTGTCCAGGAACCGCGGTGCGAGGCGGACCGCCTATGCTAATAAACCCTATGGGTTTCATTGGGCGACAGGGCTTGAGATGTCATCTCATCTCAATGTCGGGTAAAAGTCCCACAAAATTGGAAGCAACGTCTCCAAAATGACCTTTAAAGTGCTGACGGGGACGTTAAACCTCAAATCAAACAAACAAACTGGAGGCGCCCTGTTCAGGGAGAGTCATCCCCTATGCAGGTTAACTGTTTGTTTGTTTTGGGGTTTACGGCCAAGTCAACACTGTTAAGGCCGTTTTTGAGCCTGTCAGTTTACTTTTCCTGGGCAGGCTTATACGTAAGAGGTAACCAGGAGAGTGCACATTCTTTCGCCAGAAACTGACAACTGCCCTTCTTGAGCCAGCGGAATGGAGAGAATGACCGTAGGAAAGATTTCTTGATCAATCCCCGCGAAAGAATATTGCCGACCCCGGCAGGTATCGAACCTGCTTCCCCATGATCAGCAGTCAGACGCGCATCCGACTGAGCTACCGAGGCCAGCGCAAGATTGATGTGTGCTGTAAATCTGCAAGTAATGGTAAAATGTGGCCGATCCCAGTATCAGTGAGTAGGTCCTGGTGCACGTTTGTTTGTTTGGTATGAGGTTTAACGTCCCCTTCAACACTGTAAAGGTCATTTTGGAGACGTTGATAACAATTTTGTGGGACTTTTACCAGACATTGAGATGAAATGACTTCTCAAGCCCTGTCGCCCAGTGAAACAAATGGACGGACTCGCATCGCTTTGCTTGCCCAGGCTTAGATCTTCTAAGCTGTTTACCAGTACTCGTTTGCGGGTCAGTTACAGCTCTGCGTGGAAGCATTATGCAGCCCATATATTTCTTCAAGCCCCGATGGGCGGTGCGAATATGGATAGTGTTTCTCTTTTGTTTCGGTATTAAAAAGTTCTTGCTCGGCTCCCATGGCGGGGCTTGAAGAAATAGGTGGGCTGCATGATGGTGCCAGGCAGAGCTTAAACCGACCGCTTAGGAGTATTGGTAAACCGCCTAAAGGATTCAAGCCTGCCCAGGCAAAGCGGTGCGAGTCGGGCCGCCCATTCATATAAACCCTATTGGTTTCATTGGGCGACAGGGATTTTTTTTTTTTTTTGGTTTTACGGCCCTTTCAAGATTATTTCACTCATATCGAGCTGATCGTTAATCAGAGGTGGGCGAAAACCGGAGTACCCGGAGAAAAACCATCTGACCTTCCGTTGCAGAACTTGGCGTCTCACATATGACCCGAGCGAGGCTCGAACCACAGCGGTGAGAGACCTAATGATCAAGAGTCAGCGCTCTTAACCACTAGGCCTCGGAGGCCCGTAAGCGACAGGGAATGAGATCTCATTTCATCTCAATGTCGGGTATATAAAAGTCCCACAAAATTGTAAGCTAGGTCTCCAAAATTACTTATACAGTGTTGATGGGGACGTTAAACAGTGTTAATTGGGACGTTAACCCTCAAATCAAACAAATCAAAAGGTTATTGCTAGTATCGTCTAATTCTAACAAATACCCACATCATACATGTACTCTCACATGTATGCGGTTTTTGTGTATCTTTGAAACGACCCCATGTCAATTCTCATCGATTCAGAAATTCATCCTTAGATATTGACGGTAAAATTATCTTCTTGCCTGTAAATTGATGCGTTAGCATTTGATAACAGATTAACATGCATGATAGTATTGTGTCAGTGCAGTTGAAAGTCAAATACTTGTAATTTGGACTAAAAATTCTACTTTCCTCAGATGAACCGGAGGTCGCCATCTTATTGTTCGCCGCTGTGATGTTGCCCGGCTTTTTGTCACGTGACAGGAATATTTTTAGATTGAAATTCCCAAAAACAACAAATAAACAAAAATGAAAACGACGATTTTCACAAAGTTCTGAAGTGGTATTTGGTTTCAGAAGATTACAAATGACATAGCTACATGAATAGAAGAAATAAAACCGAAAAACACGCTTTTCATTTTTGAAGCCCGATAGCTCAATAATGCACCTTTAAGAGCCACGACCGAAAATAGAAATGATCTAATTAAACACACACAAAACATTTCGTTATTTCGCAACATAAGATATTCTGGTGTTTTTAAATATTTTGACTTCAATTCTTAAGTTATTTTGAGCAGTGTTCCAATGGTCGTTAATATTCGCATATCAAAGCGTAGTGCGGAAGTACGGCAATGTACGTGTTTGATCTTGCTGCAGTAAGACTTGTACGCAGTCTGATCAGAATCGAGCCTTATGTCGCTTCAATGCCATCCAAAGAGATAATGCTAGTACTGTTACCTTACTGGGGTGGATGAGCAGGCTGATCTGAGTCTTTACAGGTCGCATATGTCTTATATTAATTTCAGTTATATACTAGCGGAAAAAAGAAACTGTGCATGTATAAAAAGTGAATTCTTTATATTTCTTATCTAAAATCCATTTAGGCTTGAAACTTTACACAAACATGATGTGTATACTCCTTAACAATATTGATTGTTAATAAGGTCCTTGCATGTGCATTTCGTTGTTCTTGTGCAATGCAGGATTAAGCATATTCGTCGCTGTAGGACTGGACGGATTGCTGGATATTCCGTTCACGCAAGCGGTTTCTGACGGTTCTTGGACTAATGTTCCTCAAGCCAGGAATGCTTCTAGCCGTAAAAGCAGCAGTTTGAAATCGGTTACGAAGATGCGTCACACGGATGTAAGTGTCTTGACGTAATGACGTCACACTTGGACGTCCCGATCTGCGACGCCGGTCCCTGGTGTCACCAGATTGCGGATAACGTCTTCATAAAGCAAAATAAGAATCTGATATGGGGTTCTGTTGTAGATGAGCGTTTCCAACCCGAGGGATGACCGTGCTGAGCGGAACCAAGGCTACGCCGAGGTTCCGCTCAGCACGGTCTTCCCGAGGGTTGAAAACGCCCATCTACAACAGAACCCCGTATTGGATTCTTTTTCTTGCACAACACCTCCGGTTAATTTTGACAGCTCGCACATGTATATTGGTTACAAAAAAGTAGTGCGGAAGTAGTTCCGGCAGTTGAATAGAATTGACGCGCACTTATGTTAATTACCTGGGTCGGAACATCAGGGTCAGAACATAAATTTCTATCCCAGGGTAAAATCACGGATTTCCTTGTCTGGTGTGCAAGAAATCGTGTTCCTATGCACGCCAAACCGTCTTCTAACCTCATTTTGGGTTATACACCAGCCCGAATCATGCCAACCGCTTGTTGCGCTAAATTTCGTTGAGTCTAGGCATTGCTTACCAACACGTTCAGGAGAAATTAATTTGTTTTTCTGTTTCACTTGGATAAAACGGTTTTACACAAGAATTAAAAAGATTGTAAAGATGTTCACAATTTAATTGTTCGCCACGAATATGCTTAATCCTGCACTTGCACAAGAAAAACGAAATGCACGTGCAAGGACCTTATTTACCAATCAATATTGTTAAGGAGTATACACATCATGTTTGTGTAAAGTTTCAAGCATAAATCAATTTTACAAATAGAGAAAATTCATTTTCATACATGCACAGTTTCTTTATTCCGCTAGTATATCCACACAAGCACAGCTGTGGCCTAAAACCAGCTTTGCTGTAACAAGCTTTGCTTGCTTATATTTAATAGCAAAAGTGGATTAAGGCCACTTAGGTTTTCCGATGAAACCTCAATGTCTTTTACTCTGAGATCCGGCATTTGTTGTCAGGTATTCTAACACAGCGCGCCTATATACGCAATGGAAAATAACTGTGTTTTATTCTACAACAAATCACGACAAGGAAGAGCGTGACGAGTGACGTCATTAAAAACTGCAAAATTATGACGTCACTAGTCGATTTCCTTGATGTTGAACGGTGTAGAGTCATTTTCTCGCATCGAAAACGTTAGAAAAGGATATAAATGCATGTGTTTTAGTCGATAATTTTAGCGGGATTTCTTTTTACAATGGCGAAAAGTTGTGAGAATTTGAAGGAAACAACAGCATTATTGCCGAGTTTCAGCGTGTTAGAGTCGAAATAGATCAGCTCTAGTCTGTGATATGTTGAGTAATAAATCACAGTTTGTCGGTCAGTTGTAAGTAGACAAATCACGCGCGCTACGCGCTCGTGATTTGTCTGATTTACAACTGGCCTCCAAACTGTGATTTATTACTCAACAAATCACAGCTAGAACTGATCTATTTCTTAAACAAAGCAACCACCTTTAACGCGGAACCAAAAGTTTAAAATGATGACGCCATTTACACGCAAAGCATACCGTCAATTAACCGGCTTATTTAGGGGATGACTGTATTCAAAATTGTCATTTGGGGGAGTTAGTTTAAACTTTATTTTATTTGTATAACTAAATTAATACATATACATTCAACACATAGAAGCTACAAAATTACAATATTATACAAATGGGATTCAGAAGAAAGTCTTTAGACTTTTGTAAAATCTGTATCCCATCTTGCTTACAGTGAAGACAATAGTGATACGTGATTTAGCTTGTAAACAAAACCCTAAGTATTTTATTTAATGGATTTGTGTGTCAGCACCCATAAGAAATTACATAATCTGCTTTGGGGAAGTTAAATCTGCGGTTTACGGTTGGAAATTTCGTGTTACGGCGACGCGTAAACGCAGCCGTAACACGGAATTTGCGACCGTAAAATCAACGATTTGCTTCCCCAAATGACAATTTTCAATACGGTTATCCCAATTCTAATGTACTTATTCGGTTAAAAAGTGCACTATTTTGCACAAAGCGGCAGGCTCTGTGAGCTGCGTAAAACCAAATGTCAGCCAATGAAAAGGGACGTTACGTGGTGACGTCGGATTTCCGACAAAATTTCGTGGCATATACTGTCGCAAATTTTTGACGTTATCCAATCAGATGCCGCGTTACATACGAATATTAAGATTCTAACAGTGGTCGCCTATATAGCTTATAGTAAATCCTAGTGATATATTGAGGGGTGGTAAATCACTGGGCGGGAAGCGCGACGCAAAGAGCCGCCTTTTTTTTTATCCCGTTTCATGGCGTCATTAATTGTTATCTTGACGTTAGATGACGAAACGTCGATTGCTTATATCAAATATTTTATAAAAAAAGGTAAAAGAATATGATATAGGCAGTCATATTGGAGGAATTCCTTTTAACAATGGCGGAAGATAGGGAGAATCTGAAGGAATCAAAAGCATTTTCGTCCACTATTAGTGTGTTTGAATCGAAATAGATAAGCTCTAGAGTCTTGATTTATTGAGTGCTATATCGCTGTTAGTCGGTCAATCGTAAGTAGGTAAATCAGTCGCACTACGTGCTCGTTTGATCTACATTACAACTGACCTCCAAACATTGATATATCACTAAATAAATCACCGTTTCTTAATTGAAACCAGTTATATAAATATCATCGGAAAGCGCGTAGAAAAATAGTCCCAAAGTATTGATTCTTTTCAGAATTCGTGTTTCTGTGCCAATGTATATTCAATTCTTAAAATGTCTCGAAAAATGAAATATTTTGAAAGACGTTCCTTGCCTGCAAAATTAATTTTTCAAGAGTTCCTTTGGACAGTTTTATGCAGCGAACGAACAGCGGAAGTGGAATAACGCGGTTCACTACCGGTAGTAGAAATGTGTTGACATAGAAATTTGATTTTAAAGATCAACTTTAAAAAAGACCTTATGGGAAGCAACAAGGTATATAATAAACATACTGTGCGGCAGATCAAGTTACTGGTATTTTATATAGAGGATCTTACATGAGTGTTCATGTATTATTGAAATTATTAAACGAGTTGAGGAAAAGGGATAAAATGCGAGGCTTTGCCGAACATTTTATCCCTTTTACTCTACGAGTTTAATAAATTCAATAATACATGAGCACGAATGCAAGGTTCTATTTATCATATGACATTTAAAACGCATTTTATTCACAATTGTTTACAAATATAGCAATATTTCGCCATTAACAAACCCGACGTCGTTAAGGACGTCGTACATGCAACGTTACGGCGCGTATCTAGCTAATTTGCATATTTAATCCACTAGTGGATTATCGAAAATAATACATGGCATTATTACACTCTCAGACGCGACGTCATATGATAAAAACATTTATGCCGCAATCAAGCATTCTAGTAACCTAATAAAGGGGGTCGGATAACTGCTCGCTATAATGGGTAGTGATCTATAATACCTTCTACTGACCTATAATACGTCTAGTGACCGTTTATAGACCGGACCTTTGTTTTTTTTTGTTTGATTTGAGGTTTAACGTCCCCGTCAATACTGTATAGGTCATTTTTGAGACGTTGCTTCCAATTTTGTTGGACTTTTACCCGACATTTAGATGAAATGACATCTCAAGCCCTGTAGCCAAATGAAATCAAAAGGGTTTGGTCCGACTCGCACTGCTTTGCCTTGCAAGGATTAGATTCTCTAAGCGGTTTACCAGTACTCGGTTTAAGCTCTGCATGGAAGCATCATGCAGCCAATCTATTTCTTCAAGCCCCGATGGGCGGGGGCAACTAGACCGGAACTACAATTTGCAAGCGGAACAATAACAGGCAAGCTTTTATACACGAGAAAACAACGAAACTGCAAGTAATAATCTTTGCAATATTAATTTCAACAAATTTTAGACATTTCAGCTGCATTTTTACCTTCTCGGGATTTTCTGGTTTGAATGGCCCGTTGGAATAATTCAGCGGCGCACTGCTACTGCGGTTGCGTCTCAACCTCGAAAATAGTTTCTAAAGCCGAAATAAACTATTTATTTGCAGATTTTCATACAGAATGCTTAGCGCTGAGAAATTTTTATTCAAGCGTCCGTGTTGTTTTCTGCGTCTCTGCGATGCGGTGATGTCAGTTTGACGTCACGTTATACTACGTGTGCGCGCCATGACACTGGATGTAGTTTAACTTTTTGCTTAAATTTGCTAAATTAGTGCAAAACCCTTGATTGCTTTGAAGTACGGTATAAACTAACTACATTATTAGTGCCTTTAATAATAAAATATAATCGGTTCGCCACGAAAATTTTATAGGGGTTCGCTAAAGCTCGCCCATATAAATTTGTCTAAGGCTCACCGATTTTATTTTATTATTGGAGACACTAACCATGTATTTACTATATCATGCTAATCACCTTTAACCGGCTGGGGATCGAACCCGGTCCGCCAGAGTGACAGGCCAACATTCTACCGTCGCTATAACAGTCGGCTTGTAACGCAAGGCAGTACAAGTGTATTTTATACGTATCACTACTACATACTCCCCCCCCCCCCCCCCCCCCCTCTTATTTAAGATTTGTCCTCGAATCTCACACTTTCCAGCGAAATTCGCCGGTACATGGATGTAGTCCGAATCTCTGTGGGTCATTTACGTTGGGCGCCAAATCACGGGTGGTAATCAGGGGAACTAGCTCGAAAATGAGTCTATGGAAATTTGTTCCCTCGACACATCCGGGAACTCTCGAGCTAGCTCCATCGCCACGAAACTTGTAAACAAAGGTAGGTGTTGAAGAGTTTTATCACCATTTTCTCCTTTGTAAGCTATTTATAAAAAAAAATCCGGCAATGCAGTTCCACATAGAAATGATTAAACTTTGTACCCCGCTAGAATTTGCCATGCGAATTTGCAGCGCTGGAGTATGAATGAAACTAAACTTTTTATCACGGACCTGAAAAATTGTCAATTTATGTCAACACGGAGATTTTGGCCGACGATTTTTCATTTTCCGCCAAAAGTACGCCCTTCACACCCCCCAGAAGCAACATCCCTAGTGAAATGAAACATGGAACGTTTGAAATAAGCAAAATATTTTGGCCGTGATTACGTAACTTGCGACTTATGACGAAATTACTGTCCGAGCTAGTCTTCTCGACAAGGAGCTTGTTCACTCGACATGGAGATATTGCCCTCAAAATGAAGATGAAACATCCATTAGATGACTGGGGCCTGATTCGATGTCTTTCTATGGTAATTTATCCAACTGGTTTCTTTACCTCTGTCTAGTGGGTAACAAGATACTATGCCCACAAGACGGCCACTCAGTCGTTTCTCCCTGGTCGTTTCGCCCCATTTTGCACCCATAGCTGTTTCGTTCACAAAGCCTGGTCTTTTCGCACCCTGAGTCATTTTGCCCACCTAGCTGCTTCGCCTCCTTCCAATTCACTCGACGTGTAGATATTGCCCTCAAAAAAATGAAGATGAAACATCCATCAGATGACTGGGGCCTGATTCGATGTCTTTCCAGGCAATTTATCCAACTGGTTTCTTTACCTCTGTCTAGTGGGGTAACAAGATACTATGCCCACAAGACGGCCCCTCAGTCGTTCCTCCCTGGTAGTTTCGCCCCATTTTGCACCCATAGCTGTTTCGTCCACAAGCCTGGTCTTTTCGCCCCCTGAGTCATTTCGCCCACCTAGTTGCTTCCAATTTAGAACGGATCAATGGATGGATGGATGTTGGTTGGATGGATGGATGGGTACACTACAGAGAGGGGTAAGTGAGTGGGTATTGAGATTGATGGGTCCATTGGAAGACGGATGAACGAACGAACAAACGTACAGACGGATGGACTGACAGACAGACAGACAGACAGACAAAAGCCTCTATCGGATAAAATACTCAAAATGTAGGGATGATACTTAGTCAAATGATTCATGAATAACTAGAGAATAAAAAGTAAAGAGGCGCCCGATTATCTAGCACAGGAATATATGTATTTTTTGTTGTTGCATTTTCGGTATTGTTCTGCTCAGGAATAATCCTTTGGAACTTTTTCCTTGGAAAGCGCCCATCTGAAAAGAAAATCGAACATTCAATATAAAAATGTATTATGTCAAATCTCAATTCGAGTTTGCAGCTAAATGGTTAAACCAGACAGACAGCACACTTAACCACCAGGCCCACTAGCCAGAGGTAAAGAAACCAGTTGGATAAACTGGGTGGGACCATAGAAAGACATCGAATCAGGCCCCAGTCATCTGATGAATGTTTCATCTTTGAGGGCACTATCTCCATGTCGAGTGAACTAGCTCGATTGTCGAGAAGACTTGCTCGTACAGTAATTTCGTCATAAGTGGCAAGTAACGTAATCACGGCCAAAATATTTTGCTTATTTCAAACGTTCCATGTTTCATTTCACTAGGACTGTTACTTCTGGGGGTGTGAAGGGCGTACTTTTGACGGAAAATGAAAAAATCGTCGGACAAAATCTCCATGTTGACATAAATTGACAATTTTTCGGGTCCGTGATAAAAAGTTTAGCTTCATTCATACTCCAGCGCTGCAAATTTCCATGGCAAATTCTAGCGAGGTACAAAGTTTAATCATTTCTATGTGGAACTGCATTGCCGGATTTTTTTTATAAATAGTTTACAAAGAAAATAATGGTGATAAAACTCTTCGAGACCTATCTTTGTTTTCAAGTTTTCTGTTGATGGAGCTAGCTCGAGAGCTCCCGGATGTGTCGAGGGAACAAATTTCCATTGACTCATTTTCGAGCTAGTTCCTCTGATTACCACCCGTGCAAATGTAGCAGGTTAAAAAAAATGCTAATCACCTTTGCCCGGCCGGGGATCGAACCGCCAGAGTGACAGGCCAACACTCTATCACGTCGCTTTTAAAGCCGGCTTGTACCGCAAGGCAGTGTAAGTGTATTTTATACCTATCACCACTACATCATCACTGTAGTAAGTTGATCTGCTGGACAGTATCATGTCTTTTGCATGTTTCAAGGTGGCATCACTCTCGACGACTCGCACCTCCTGTGATACGTTGATTCACCATAAATGCATTATTTACTGGTTCCCAGCTTGCACATTGTCAATATTGAAATCAAAGCACTGAGAGTGCTGCCGGAGCGTAGCTTTGATAATTTGATTTAGCGTCTGATTGGTAATTTAATTCAGGCTCATATTGATCCAATGAACATAGCTGTTTGAAGCTATTCTGGGCCAGAAGTCGTGTTAAAGCAACAAGACCTGTATTGAAATAAACTCACGCTAAGGTGTAGACCCCGCAACAACCATCACGAAAACACGCCTGTACGAATGCATTGTCAATTTTTCGGTCCCCCATAAAATAAAATGGAAATTTTAAGATACAAAATTGTGATATTTTCTTGTCTCTGCTCAAAACATTGATTGCGGGGACTTGCTTGAACCGCCTTGACGATGCAGTTTTATCAAGTACCCACAATCAATGTATTTGAGCAACACAGCAACCATGCAGTTCTACAGTTTACTTGAAGATTTCTGCTGAGCTATAGTTCGTGCAATAACTGCGGCTTGCGAAATTGTTTGGCGACTTTAAAGTTATTTTAATATGTAATCAGTTTTTGAAAAATTCCCTTGGGAAGGTTATTTATCTTGCATTAGACATTCTCCTTGGTTACGTCTTGATGTTGTTTATCTTCATGTGAAAAAATAGCATAATTTTCCCAGCAGTTTATAAGTTATACATCCGTAATCGGTCTTTCAAAACTGCCTCAGTGAGGCTGTTTATAAAGCTATCTGGCATTAGACAACATCATTAGCTTGATCTTGTCAATTTACATCTGCATGCAAAATATTATAAAAATATACCCGTCGGTTTGAAAGTTATACGACCGTGTCAGTGGCTGAATTTTTTACCTTGCCGAGGCTAAAATAAAGAAATTGGGCATTCAGGAATCTCGTTGGTTAGATCTGTACATTATCTATTTGTATGCTAACAGTTGTCAAAAATATTCCAAGTAGATTAGAAGTTACACTCCGAAATAATTTTTCAGTTTGCCTAGGCGAGGTCGTTTGTAAAGTAATTTGGCATAAGGCAATTTTGCGGGTTATGTATTGTCAATATCAACCTGTATGCCGAAAATGATCAAAGCCGGATTTAAATGTTTTACTCCGTATTCATTTTTTTTTATTTTGCCTCGGCGAGGCCATTCATAAATTAATCTTGCATAAAACAGCCTCATGGGTTAGGTATTGTCAATATCAATCCGAATGCCAAAAACGATCGGAATATTCAGAGAGGTTTGAACATTATACTCTGTTAACATTTTTCTAAATATATATTGCATCGGTGAGGCCATTTATGAAGTGATCTTGCATACGACAATTTTTTTGGGTTAGTTATTGTCAATATCAATCCATAGGATTATTTGAAGAGGTTTAGACATATTTTATTATTATTATATAAAAATAAATTGCCTCAACGAGGCCATTTATGAAATGATCTGGCATTTAGGCAATTTCTTTGGTTAGATATTGTCAATACAGCACAGTGCACAGTCTTTTACTGGAAACCAACAACTGCCCTTCTTGAATCAGCGAAAGGGATAGAATCACCGTGGAACAGGTTTCACGATCAATCTCCTGGAAAGAATGTTGCCGAACCCGGCAGGTATCAAACTTGCGTCTGAGCTGATGTTTGCTTTATTTAAGGTCACATGCCTAGGACTCAGACAGGTCGCTTTAAAAAAGTAACATTGCCCCCCCCCCCCCCCCCCACACACACACACACACATTAACCCATACTCTGAGTATATATCTAGCGGCCTTTTTAGGGACAAACATAGCAAACCCAGATCAGATGCTACAATAAGTGGCGTCTCATCTGTGTCTAAACTGCAAAATTTACTGCATACAATATAAACCTTGACGTGCACCTGTCCAAACTCATTCCAACTGTCTTATTTTGGTAATACATTATCGACCCACACTGCGTACTTTTAACCCATTTTAAACGAATGGAATCCTCAACACCTTATATCAGTATGGAATGAGTTCATTTTAAAATCAGGGATGTCAGGTTGTGGCTTCCACGTAATATTTGGCAAAAATGCCTGAACCTTTTTGTAAGTATGCAGTGCAGGTCATAATGAGACTCCGCATTCTGTGGTATCTGATCTGGGTTTGTCCTGTTTGCAAGTTGCCAGGTTTGGGCTTTTATGGTACAAATGGGCTGTAAACTTGGTTTTATTAACTGAACTATAATCAAAGTACTGAAAGTACTGAGGAAAGTTGATTTATGATGTATATTCACCATGATAAAATGGTAGTGGTAGATTAAACAGTCTCTAAGTATCTTTTTGACAAGATTGAAAAAGGAGTTTAACCAGGTTCGACTAAGAAAAAAATGCCTGTTGCTTGTCATTGTCCTCGTGACAATCACTGACCATCTGACTGGCGCCGACCCTGAACAAAATCCAGGTATTAGTTATTGAAAGCACCCCTAAGATGTCAGAGCGGAACGTCAGAAGAAAATTCTGGACTGTGCTTGTTTGTTTGTATGTTTGTTTGCTTGTTTTGAGGTTTAACATCCCCGTCAACACTGACTAGGTCATTTAGAGACGTTGCTTCCAATTTTGTGAGACTTTTACCCAACACTAAAATGAAATGACATAATTATGAAGCCTGTCGCGCAATGAAACCAAATAGGCTTGTGGCACGGACGGTCCGATTCGAACCACTTTGCCTGGCCAGGCTTAGATCCTCTAAGCTGTTTACCAGTACTCATGTGCGGTCGATTTCAGCTCGGCGTGGAAGTATCTTGCAGTCTGTCTATTTCTTCAAGCCCTGATGGGCGGGGCGGTAGGACTGTGCTCGTGCATTTGGCCATTGGCAAACAGAATCTTCATAATCAGACGCCACATAATGCGGTGTCCGATAAGATCTAATGTACCTGCTTAAACGAACAGTCCGATTCTCAATTCATGACTATTCTCCAAACTTACATTCAGAGACGATCGATCCACCAGTTCTCTCAGCACTTTGATTAATTGAGTACTTACGCAAATACGCTGTTTATCTGGAGCACTGGACGGGAGTGAACTTTAAAACTTATTGCTTTCTTTCGGCGAGTCATGGGTCTCCAAAAATGAAGTGTACATTGTTTTCGGAGACGTTACAGCAGAGCCCTTTAATTTCTACATCTTAAAAAGTGGAGACGCTTCGACTAAGATTCGTCTTCCCAAGTGTCTATAAAACGAGTGCATATGCACCCAAAAATGCACTGAAGGGTCTGATTTGAGGTCACAGAATGAGGTGTCTGATCAGTGGCTTCTGAATTTGCTTAACCAATATATGACAATGGAATTTTCCAACAAATAAGTTCGGAACAGGATTGTCAGATTTGTTTTCTTAAAGGTAGGTTTTGCAAGAATATATGTTTTTTTAGCAATCAATGCAGACTCAGATCAGACGCCAAGTTTTGCTGCGTCTGATCTGGGCCTACAATACTTACATGCCATAAAAAGTGACGATAGTTATATATGGGCTAATGTCCAGTTCGGAAACCGAGGGGTGAAAGGGAAGGAACACCTGTGGAATCAAGTCCGCCTTGATATAAAAGGATACACCGAGTATTAAAGCTGGAAAAGTCCAGTTCGGCAACTGAGGGGTGAAAGGGAAGGAACACCTGTGGAATCAAGTCCGCATTCAGCGCAAATGTTAAGAAATCAATGCGCAGGAAAAGGAAATGAGGCAAGTGCTTAATTTGGACTACTTTATGCAGCGAACGAACAGCGGAAGTGTAGTAACGCGGTCCAGTACCGGAAGTAGAAATGCGATGACATATAAAGTTGATACAAGTATCAACTTTCAAAAAGTGAAGCAGTCTATAAGAAGATACCGCATGGCGTAATAATCTACTATGTTAACACGGGGTACTATGTTTTCACTGGTGATTGGGTCATATGCATTAACACCGAAAGTAGTGCAGAAATCACTTCTCATCTCACTGGAGCTACGCTGCAACAGCTACGCTCCAAAAACAGGTAACCAGAACCCCCTGATCTTTCAAGATCAGGGGGTTCTGGTTACCTGTTTTTCCACCACTGATAACCTTCAAACTAGGAACCAGCAGATAATGCA
The DNA here is from genome assembly GCA_963580285.1 of Lucinisca nassula. NCBI lineage: Eukaryota > Metazoa > Mollusca > Bivalvia > Lucinida > Lucinidae > Lucinisca > Lucinisca nassula. The sequence goes on from OY757021.1 coordinate 49,944,285, forward strand.
AATAAGGTGAATACCCACTCGACGTGATGCAATGCGACAGAGCAAGTTACTCTAGTGATAATGTGAGCTGGCACATATACTTTTTAGCTCATGAGAGCCGAAGGCTCCGGGAGAGCTTTTAGTATAGGCAGTGGTCCGTCGTTCATCGTCGTCGTCATCGTCGTCTTCGTCTGCTTCAACATTTTCAAACGAAATCTCCTCTGAAACTACTTGGCCAATTGAAACCAAACTACATGCGGAGTCTCTATGGGAAGGGGGAACGAAAGTTTGTTCGTGACGATTGGGTCACATGACCAATATGGCCGCCATGCCAATATATTGTAAAAAAACTTTAAAATCTTCTTCTCAGGAACCAAAACGGCCGATGACCTTGAAACTTGGTATGCTGCATCGGGGACTCGGGCCCTACAAAGTTTGTTTCAAATGATGACCTTTAGTTGACCTTGACCTGTTTTGGCGGCAAGGTCAAATCTGGTCACTTAGATGTTTTTATGGAAAAGGGCAAAACAGTGGATTTTTCTGTTTGCATGGTAGCTTGTGGCATCCGAAATGATATTTGCAAGCATTTGAATGGAAGTTAATCAGTTCCAAATGTAAAGGTCATTTACTGATCTTTGTCCCGGATGGCTCAGATTCAGTATTTTTTATCTTCTTCACTTAAGCTCTGGGTTAATTAAAACCAAATTACACCCCCGCCCGTCGGGGCTTTAAGAAATAGTTGGGCTGCATGATGCTTCCACGCAGAGATGAAACCGACCGCAAACAAGTACTGGTAGGCCACTTAGAGGATCTAAGCCTGACCAGGCAAAGCGGTGCAAGTCGGACCGCCCATGCTTATAAACCCTATTGGGCGACAAGGCTTGAAATGTCATTTCATGTCGGATAAAAGTCCCACAAAATTGGAAGCAACGTCTCCAAAATGAACTATAGTGTTGACAGGGACGTTAAACCTCAAATCAAACAAACAAACAGACCAAATTATATGTTGTGCCTCTATGAGAATGAGGACTGGATCACATGACCAATATGGACGCCATGCCCATATATGGTAAAATCTTATAAAAAATCTTCAACTCAGGAACATAATGGCCGATGACCTTGAAATTTGGTGTGCAACATCGGAGTCTTGGGCCCAGCTAAGTTTGTTAAATTGATGACCTTTTGATGACCTTGAACTTTTACGGCAAGGTCAAATTTGGTCACTTAGACATTTGTATGCGAAACAAAGGGCAAAAATTTTATAAATCTGTTTGCCCTGTAGCCTTTGGCATCAGAAATGATATTTGCAGTAGGCTGAATGGACATTTAGCAATTCCAAAGGTCAAGGTCATATTCTGATCTTTTTCCAAGATGCCTCAGATGCCAAATTTGGTCACTTAGACATTTGTTTTGAAAAAAAAAAGGCAAGACGGTGGATTTTACTGATTGCATGGTAGCCTGTGGCATCAGAAATACTATTTGCAATCAGCTGAATTCCAAAGGTCAAGGTCAGTAAGGTCAAGGTTATTACTGACCTTTTTCTTGGATAGCTCAGATTCAGCGTTTTTATCTTCTTCTCCACTAAAACTGCTGTGCCCATTCAAACCAAAAACCAAATTATATGAAGAGCCTCTATGGGATGAGGCAATGAAAATTTAATCATGGGATTGTTGTCCCATGTCCAAGATGGGCACCATGCCTTTATATGGTATAAACAACATGATCTTGGTGAGCGTAGTGGCCCATGGGTCTCTTGTATACGATCCACTTCGTTTGAATGTTGTGTTTTGGTAGCGTTTGGTATTTTGCAGGAAATGGCTTCAACCATGTAGTCCGCATCACGAAAACTCGCCTATATAATTTTGACCCCCTTGAACCCCACTGTTATACAGTAAAACTGGGGTTTGCAGGGGTAAACCTTATTTTTCTTATTTCTGCTCTAAAATATACATTGTCGGTACTCGTTAGAACCGCCTCGATGAGGCGGTTCTAACGTGTTCCCACAATCTATATTTCGAGCAGAAATGTGAAAACTATCGCAATTTTTCATCTTAAAATTTCCTTTTTTCGGCGATACAGGTTACAATGTATTTGTATAGGCGTGTTTTCGTAATGGGTACATATACAATTGCAAACAGTGTAGGTCCTGATGAGACGGCTCGTAACTAGCCACTTTGTCAGGATCTTCACAATTTGCCATCTTGTCAATGATTTCGACTAAACTGCAAATGTTCAAGAATGGATAAATATAAAGTTGGAAGAGTCAAGTTCAGGAACTCAGAGGTGAAATGGTTAAAGCTTAACCCTTAATACGCAGAGAAAAACTACAGCTGAAAATGTCGTTTGCTTGCTTATGTCGTCGCAGAATTTTTTGCAAACTTTTTAAAAATATTTTTGCATACAAGCAAACAGTGTGGGCCCAGATCAGACTGCTCCTGTGATCAGACTACAGGAGCAGTCTGATTTGGGTCCACGCCGTTTGCAAAAAGCTACTTTTTAGGTAACCGTCAGGCGGCAAAGCAGCCGACAACTGTCGTGACTGGCATTTTATGGGTTAATTTTCTTCAGAGGAGCCTGTTTTTTTTTCTCGAATTTAAAGGAACTCGTACGCCAAGACAACTTGCCATGAATACAATGTTTGTTTTTTGTTTTTGTTTGATTTGAAGTTTAACGTCCCCGTCAACACTGTAAAGGTCATTTCGGAGACGTTGCTTCCAATTTTGTGGGACTTTTACCCGAAACTGAGATGAAATGACATCTCAAGCCCTGCCCTCCTATGAAACCAATAGGGTTTATAAACATGGACGGGCCAACTCGCACCACATTGGCTGGGCAGGCTTAGATCCTCTAAGCGGTTTACCAGTACTCGTGTGCGGGTCGGTTTCAGCTCTGCGTGGAAGCATCATGCAGCCCATCTATTTCTTCAAGCCCCAATGGGCGGGGGTTATGTTTTGTATTTTGTATGTTTTTTTTTTTTTTTTTTTTTTTGTTTTTTTTTTTGCCGGTCGCCAATGTGATAAGAAGTTTTAGCTCACCTGAGCCGAAGGATCATAGGGGCAAGGCTCTGTTGTCTGTCGTCTGTCTGTCGTATGTAGTCTTTCAACATTTTCAAACACCTTCTCCTCTGAAACCACTCGGCCGATTGAAGTCAAATTCCATGTGACGCATCCATGGGATGGAGGAACAAAAGTTTGTTCACGGGGACCAGGTCACATGACAGGACTGGCTACCATGCCCATATAAGGTAATAAGGTAAAAACTCTTCAAAAATTTTCTTCTCTGGAAACGGTAGGCCGATTGTCATAAACTTTGTATGTAGCTTTGGGGACTCGGACCCATTTTAATTTGTTCAAATGATGACCCTTAGATGACCTTGACCTATTTTGCGCAAAGGTCGCATGCACTTTTGCGTGGGAAAAAGTCAAAACAGTGTATTCTTTGGAAACTATTGCAGTCTGTGATCTTAAAATTGGTAGATGCAGTAAGCTTAATCAAGTTAATGAGTTGATGAAACTACTGGAGTATTCAAAGTCAAGGTCATTCCTTGACCTTGGCCCAAGGTCATTCAGATATGAAATTTAAAACTTGTTTTCCACAGAAACAACTGGGCCATTTGTAACCAAATTTCATAAAAAACATCTTCAGGAACAAGAAAAACGAAAATTAATTAAAATGAGTTTGGTCACTTGACCAAGATGTCCATCATCCCCATATAAGTTGAAAACCCTTCAAAAATCTTCTCCCCCCCTCCCCCCCCCCCCCCCGAGCCAGAAGGCCGATTGTCATGAAACTTAATATGTAGCTTTGGGGACTTGGGCTCATCATAATATGTTCAAATGATGATCCTCGGATGACCTAGACCTATTTTACGTCAAGGTCAAATTTGGTCACATAGACTTTTGTATGGAAAAAAGTCAAAATTGTGTATTTTTCGGAAACCATTGCAGTCTCTGGTCTGAAAATTGTACCCACAATCTATGTCCGTTTCTCTATTTAAAGTGGGACTCAGAAGGGTGTTCATTTCACGGACTTGTAAGCATGATGTTATTATCATTATTATTTACACTTGTCCCCTGAAAATAGTATTATGAAAGCATCAGTTTTTGTAATTATTTGCTCAAAATTATTTTTACATACCATGCCTATACCAAGCTTGTAATGAAAAAAAAAAAAAAAAAAAAAAGTAAACAAGTAAATATATATTTTTTTCCTTTTTATTATTAATTATATTCCTTTTTCCAAAATATAAGTTTTTTTATTTGGTTTTTACATTTTCATGTATATTATTGATTTTCCCGTCAAGGTCCTCAGTCAGGGGATTCAACAAGAGCTACTTATCACCCTATTAAAGGGCGCCTTTCATTGAGAAAACATGCCTATACAAATCCATTGTAAACTTTACCGCCGAAAAAATGAAAATTTTAAGATGAAAAATTGTGATATTTTTCTTATTTCTGGTCAAAATATAGATTGTGGGAACTCGTTAGAACCGCCTCATATTTTAAAGCAGGAATCAAGAAAAATAAAGTCTACCCCTGTAAACCCCAGTTTTACTATAAAAAAGTGGGGTTATAGGGGGTCAAAATCATATAGGCGTGTTTTCGTGATGGATCTGATGTAAACAGTGTTTGTTTTGTTTGTTTGATTTGAGGTTTAACGTCCCTCGCGACACTGTAAAGGTCATTCGGGAGACGTTATTTCCAATTTTGTGGGACTTTTACCCGACATTGAGATGAAAATGACATATCAAGACCAACAGGGTTTATAAGCATGGACGGTCCGACTCGCACCGCTTTGCCTCGGCAGGCTTAGATCCTCTGAGCGGTTTACCAGTACTCGTGTGCTGGTCGGTTTCAGCGCTGCGTGGAAGCATCATGCAGCCCATCTGTTTCAGCCAGCCCCCATGCGCGGGGGCGGGTAGACAGTATATCACAAGGGGCAAAAAAACAATTATGAACACACGATGTATGCTAATGTTACTATAATAAATGTCTTTAAGCCGTTTACCAGTACTAGTAAGTTCTGCGTGGAAGCATCATGCAGCCCAATCTATTTCTCCTAGCCCCGATGGGCGGGGCCTTAACCCAGTTTGTACCAGAAACCCCAAAACGGGTAAATGGCAAACATCGCTGGACCAGGCGGCGTCTGATCAGGACCTACACTGTTTGCAAAAAGTTGAGCAATTTCCCAAATAATTTTGAAGAAAACACAACCTGACATCCCTAAATTTTGAAATGGACTCCTGGTTTATATAAGAACGAAGATTCCATTTGGTACAAAATTGGTATAAGTTAAAATAGATGAGCCACGACAAGCGAAGAGGTGTCTTCGAACATGCGAATTCAGTGAAGACTTCAAAAAGCCTGTGTGCCCATTTGTCAGGATACAGTCTTCCAGTGGAGCGCTAAGGGGCCTAGTGGATAAGAGCGCTGAATCATTAGGGTCGACTTCACCTCGAACCACAGCACGTCAAATAGCAACGACGGTATCAGTTGAACATAGACTGCTGGTACTATTGGCAGGTCATATGATCAGTATCTGCGCATGTCAATGGCCGACTTCACCTCGAACCACAGTACATCAAATAGCAACGACGGTATCAGTTGAACATAGACGGCAAGTACTATTAGCAGGTCATGTGATCAGTATCTGCGCATGTCAATGAAACCAATGAAACCGTGCCTGAGGAATGGTTAGTCCGGTTTTCCACGCATGCGCACCGATGAACACTCTTTAAAATGGAGGTAGCAGTGCCTTTTGGCGCTTTGATTTATGTTCTCGGAGATGTAGCTGTAGGGAGCTTACCACTAAATATTTTCCATAGGCGACAATAGTAACCTTTTACATGCTCCCACAAAAACTACACATACAAAACTTTTCAAACCTTACTTATTTATAGAGCCATCCTAGCTCAACAAGTTGATGAGAAAAAATCCACATGTAGCCCGTCTCCTTTTCAAGTTATGGTCCGCCATGTTTGTTTACATGCAGATTCGCAGTGAATACAAGCCGGCTTTTTAACAGAGAGGTGACAATATAAAATCAGCCACAAATTCTTTGAGCTTGCAGATATAATTATAAAACACACATCATTTTATTTCCTAATAACTATCCTTTTCTCACATTGAAATGGAACATGGATATTTATCCAATGGAAGCCTGTCTGGTATTTAGACTGCAACTAAAAGCTCTGTCCCAAAGTGATAAAACCCAGTACCTCCAGTATTTAGTGCAAAGCTACCTGTAGATGAGTTAGGAAGCCTTCTTGCGGAAAAACTAAAATTTTAAGATGAAATATTGTGATATTTTTCTTATTTCTGCTCAAAATATAGATTGTGGGTTCTCGCTAGAGCCGCCTCATCGAGGCGGTTCTCGCGAGTACCCACAATCTATATTATAGAGCAGAAAAAGAAAAACAAGGTTTACCCATGTAAACCCTAGTTTTACTGTATTAAAGTGGGGTTCAAGGGGTTCAAAAGTATAAAGACGTGTTTTTGTGGTGAAGCCCCACAGTGAAATAACTTTTCACTGACCCTTCCAGTGCGGTTCTTCTGTCGCGGTTTATTTTTGTTAAAGTGTGTCTTTGAATGTATTGCTTATACAGTAAAATTCCGCTATTAAGACCACCTAAAATTAGGACTAATTCTGCTATAAGAAGCTTATTTTGAAGGGTACACTTAAGTTTACTTTGTGTTTCTGCCTACAATGTCCTCTGGTCAGGGACCATCTTTGGGACTGTTCAAAAGTGGTCTTTAAGACCACTTTTGAACAGTCCCAAAGGTGGTCTTAATATAGGAATTTCACTGTATCTTTTTTATATTGGATTGTTGTTTGGGCATTTTGTGGGAATGTAGCCAAACTGTCCTTTTGGCTTCCCGCTTGTGATGTTTTCATCAGGTCTTAGTTATTCTTTCCCTTTGGTGTCTCTGATGGGAAGTTTTGAGTAGTTGTGTCGATTCCTGATCATTGCCATCACTATTATTCCACACGTGGCCCGATTGAGGTGCGAACCACAGCGGTGAGAGACCTAGGCCACCTTCACCTGGAGCCAATGGCTACCTTTGGCTACTTTGGTTGCTGTTCCATTTTTCTGTATCACTCCTACGGCAAGGGTCAAAGTTAGGCAAATCCGAAAACAGCCAATCAAAAACGAAGACTGCTACCACCATTTAAAATAGTGCTCATGAGTGCGCATGCGTGGAAAACCGAACTTACCATTCCTCAAGGCACTGTATCATTGGCTTTATTGGCCGAATTCACCTGGAGCCAATGCCTACCTTTGGTTGCTGTTCCATTTTCCTACATCACACCTATGGCAAGGGTCAAAGTCAGGCAAATCCATAAACAGCCAATCAAAAACGAAGACTGGAATGGCAGTTTCTATGAGAAATTCGTGAATATCAAAGCCTTTATGAAAGGTTTCAAATTTATTCTTTTAACCTTTTCTACTCTCTGGGCATATTCAGCAGACGACGAATTGTTGATATTTTTCTTATTTTTCCTAGAAAACATGAATTGACATCTCATGAAAATTGGCAATTTGCATGAAATGTCAAATCCTGTTTTATGAAAAAAAAAAAAATTCAAAATCCCGTCTGCTGGAGAATATTGCCTATTATTGCTGAAGTCCGATTTGGGGAAACCAAGGTTACGGTTATTATTAGAAGGTCAGTGTGTTTATCAATAGAATATGGGCATGACTCATGTGTTGGGCTTGACAAACAGCAAAGCCCAGATCAAACGCCGCATAACGCGGCGTCTGATAACGGCCTACACTATTTGCTTAAAATACTGGTATTTCAGGGTTACACGAAACCGTACGAGGACTGTTCAAATATGAATGTAACTAAGCACATAAAAATGATTCCGTGATAGATTTCGATGGAAAATTTATTTTGTCCCCTCAAAGTATTCCCCTTTAACAGATATACAAACTTTCAGTCTTCTGATCCAATCATTGAATGCATTTTGGTAGTCTTTTCGAGGTATACTATGAAGGCACTGGAATATTGCAGAACCGAGGTGTTTGCGCTGTACAAATTTTCGACCAGAACGGTATTTTTTACAGCCGCGGGAACAAAAAAAAGTCACACGGGGCAAGGTCAGGGGATTACGGCGGGGGGGGGGGGGGGGGGGGGGGGAGTTCAACAACTTTTTCCTGCTTCAGATAGTCTTGCACAATTAACGCCTTGTGCGATGACGCATTGTCATGTAGCAATCTGACATTGGCCAAACCAGCTGCGGGTCTTCGTTCTTTGAAATATTTCTTCAATTTTCGAAGAACTTTATTCTTGTAAAACTTCGCATTTACAGATTTGCCTTAAGGCCCTGATTTGAAAAGAATATGGCATACATTACCTTCTTGACGCTCATGGTCCGCTTTGCAATGCATGGTCTTTTGCAATACTTTGTTGCCCATATTTTGTTCTGAATCTTTCGATTTGGCTAAAAAAAGTGAACCCATGTCTCGTCACCTGTGACGACATTAGCGAAACACCGTGCATTGTAATTTGGAAACTTTTTATGCAACTTCTTGGCGCACTGAACGCGTGTCTTTTTCTGCTCATCTGTCAACAGATGGGGAATCCATCTAGCACAGATCTTTCTCATTTTTAAATCCCGTTTCAGAATTGTATGAGCTGCTCCTAATGAAATGCCAACCATACTAGCTATTTGCCTAGTGGTGTATCGTACATCGGTAGCAACTATTTCTTTCACTCTAGCAACCATCTTGGCAGATGTTGCTCTTTTTGGCCGACGATCATGTGGTGCATCTTCTGTTGAGCCTAGCCCACAGCTGAATTTCTTACACCAACGAAAAACTGTCGGAAAAGACATTTCATTATGTCCATAAACCAAACATATTTCATCAAAAATGTCTTTGCACCGTATACCAAGAATACAACGCCTCTTAATATAGGACCGTATTTCAACGGCGTACTCTGACCTTCTTCCAACCATGTTTTGTATTAGTATACCAGAGTAGACAGTGTTTATCGAACGATATACATGGCTAAAGTGGACGGATTTTAACAGGTTTGGTATCAATGTATAGGTAAAATGTTTTTCTACGCTGTGATATTTATTTCCAGGTGATTTTCGCATTAGTGCATGAGAAAACGTTCTACTTGCATTCATATTTGAACAGTCCTCGTATCGGATGCAGAAGAAATCAACCGAAGCCCTTTGACGCACCTCACCGGAAACTGTGTACCCATCAGTGCCAATTAGGGGATAACTGTATTCAAATTTAGGGAGATAAATCGGAGAATTTACGGTCGGAAATTTCGTTTTACGGCGACGCGTTAGCGGAGCCGTAAAACGTAATTTGCGACCGTAAAACCGAGGATTTACCTCACCCAATCACAATTATGCAATATATTTATCCCCATTCAAATGCACTTATACGGTTGTTTTGTTAAAATCTGTACTACTTTGCACAAAACGGCTAGCGTTGTGAGCTGCGTAAAACCAAATGCCAGCCAATGAAAAGCGACGTAACGCGATGACGTCGGCTTTCCGACAGTATATCACAGAATATAGGCCTACTGTTCAAATTTTTGACGTTATCCAATCAGACGTCGCCGCGTTACATACGCAAGTGCATTAGAATCGTCATTTCCGGGACATTCGGAAACATTTAAGAGCCTGATCAAAGACCACAGAATGTGGCATCTGATCGTTGTCTTCACTGTTTGTTTAAGGTACGGAACCTGATTTAAAACTTACAACGTACATCCATCAAAGTGCAGATTATATTTTCTGGTCATTTGGGATCATTGAGTTCATTTAAAATCATTTTAAAAATAGAGTTCTGCTTAATCGGGTGCTAGAGGGCGTGGCCGGTTTTGCACATTTCAGTACTGGTCATGAACAGACTCAATAAAACCGAGTATGCTATTTTCGTTTATTTGGTGTATTCTTTGCTTCCAAAGGATCTAACTATTCAAAACTTATTTACAGAATACACGTGATAACACGCATTTTGTAATTAGACCTCTCCAAAAAGGGTGGACTACCATGTTCGCTGTCGTCAGTAAAAGGGTTGTTAAACCGCTTTTATTTGTGACTACAGTAAAATTCCTATATTAAGACCACCTTTGGGACTGTTCAAAAGTGGTCTTAAAGACCACTTTTGAACAGTTTTTGAACAGTCCCAAAGGTGGTCCCTGCCCAGAAGACATTGTAGGCAGAAAACACAAAGAAACCTTCAGTCTACACTTCAAAGTAAGCTTTTTATAGCAAAAATAGTCCTAATTTTAGGTGGTCTTAATAGCGGAATTTCACTGTATTTGTAATTTGTACTAATAAACGCTATTTAACCCTTTCAACCCTGTCGACCGGTGCAAACCTTGTAGATCCAGCTGAGACAGTCTCGCCAGGATCTACATGTACACTGTTTGCAGTCATCTCATTGAACTTGAAAAAACAACCTTTCTATAAGAATAAATACACCCAAAGAGTCCTGTTCCGAAACTCAGTGTTGAAAGGGTAAAGTCTCGAATGCAGGTTATATAAATAATGATTATTCAAGGCATTTGCAAACCTAAATCAATACATGTATACATGTGCGCGAGAAAATGTTCAGGGTGTGTGTGTGTGGGGGGGGGGGGGGTGGGGGGGGGGGGGTGCCCATAAGGCCCTTTTCCTGCCCTGGAACAAAAGTCTTCATTTTCTCCTGAAATATTGCCTATAGTGTCCCATTTACTAAAATAGTATTGGTTTTGTAACGTAAGCCCTAGTTATTGAGAAACATGATAATGAAAGTGGGTGGGTAAATTCAGCATTAATCTGAGGTATCATGTTTTACACACTGTTTCTTTTTTCAAATATATCACACCCACTCATTATTTCCTCTGTTTGTTAACCAAATGTATTGGGTAAATTCCTACTTAAATTTTCTTCCTCTAAAGTAGAATACAACATCTGCAGCAACTATTTTATTAACATCGTCAATTTTTGATAATTTTTGCATCTTCAAATTCAATAAATGCTAGCCTATCTCCGAAACTAAATGGCAAATTATTTTCAAACTTACTTGAATGTAACAATGGAAGAGTACAAAGTGTTGATTAGGTTTTGGTGACCTTGACCTAATATTCAAGGTCACTAAGGCTAGTCGAATGTCAAAATTAGGGGTGACCATTTTGGCCATTTTATGTTCCTGAATAAAAAGCTTCAAATTCTCCTAATACATTGCCTATAGAATTCCTTTTACTAAGACAATCTAGGTTTTGCAAAGTAAGCCCTAGTTATGGAGTTAAATGGTCATGAAACTGGGTGGTGTAATTAGATATGATGCCGAGGTATTCACACTGGTCAATACATACGCACAGGCTGCGTAGCGGTCGCATAGGCTTCGTATTTTGGACGCATAGGTTTCGATGAAAAATGGCGGATGACAGTTCGTCGCTGCAGGTAAAACAACTGTTTTTACGTTATTCTAACTGTTTTATTGCGTTGTTCAATACTGACATCTGCCTTACGGACCACTTTATTAATGTGCGGCTTCGTCTGTTGCAAGAAAAAGTTTGAAAAACGGAATATGGAAAAATAGACCCCAAAAGAAATTTGGCATCCAACACAGATTCACCTGTATTTTTACTTTGGTTCAGTCTTCCTATGTAACTACACGTTTTTGGCTGGTGTTCTGGCCGATAAATTGTGAATAACGATAATGAAATCCAAAAGCTATTATGCAACTTTCGTCACGTCTTTTGCGAAAAAGAAAAATATTGATATTTCGAGACAACGCACATAGCTTCGTTACCGATTACAACGCAGAGGCTGCGAACTAAATTTGAAAGCCCTGTATTATGTAGAATAATAGCGAATGATATTAAATAAATATCGAGAAATCAGTCAACCAGCGTTAGTTGGCGATGCTAAAGACATTCTGTATCATTTATACCGAACACATTTTCAGTCTCAGCTATGCAAATACTACATTTAGATTCAAATGCACAAAATCTGTCAAGTTACAATTATTTAAAAATGTACACTACCGTTGATAAACTGGGTTAGTCTTCGTCAAATCTGTTAAGTATTTAGCCAAATAATATTTGCACTGTATGGATTTCTGTCGTGTTTTTTTTATTACAACGCACGTGGCTCAAGTCCCTGTGTTAGAAGTTTGCGATCAGAAAGTCTTTAAAAATGGCCATCTCACCAACTGAAGCCAGTATGAATTTAATACATAGGAAGTTGAAGCGTTATATATCAAGATAGCTAGCAGTGATAACACGAATTGGCCAAAGAAATCAAAGTGTAGCCGGGTTTAGGCTAAGTTTTCAAATGCTCCTATGTTATGATACAGAATGTTTTGTCATTATGATAACACACCCGTGCGACATAGTGCATTTTTACATCTCCAAAATGACTACTTTTCAGATTAAAATCCGTGATTTTTTTTTTATACCGCAAACATATGTTGTGGGTGCACGTAAGAACCGCCTCATTGAGGCGATTCTAACGAGTACCCACAACCTATTTTTTGGAGAAGTAATAAGAAAATAATGTATACCCCCGTTAACCCCAGTTTTCTCTATATAAAGTCGGGTTTAAGGGGGTTGGGGTGTTCATTTCACGGACTTGTTCACGTGATGCCGATTTTTGCCTTGTCTTATACATCTTCTGTACTCCATAAATCCATTTTCTACTTCTACTTACGAGTCAGTGTTGTCAGATATAACATAATACCAAGAAATCGAGAATTTTTTATTTATTTTTTTTAATTAATTCCTTTTTTTCGTGACTTTCAAGGTCACCACGTTTTTTGCTATGAACAGAGCAGAATTTACTCTACCTTACGGCAAATAACCAAAAAAAAAAAAATAATAAAATAACTACGTCACTGTCATGTATATGTTGGTGATGTTGGTGGGTTGTACATGTATAAATAATGCCCACAGAACAAAAAAAAATAGTAGAGGGTAACCAAAGCAGGCGAGGCATACACATCTAGCGTCCATTTGTGAGCTCGTCAGCCATTTTGCGGTGAGTGGTACTTCATAATATATTTTTCGTTTTGGCTGGTTTGTTTCGCAAATTTGGAAATGTCTGGTTTTCACATCGAGACTGATAAATCAGAACATTCAACCCTTTTATTCGCGGGTGTCACTGTTTTGCGTCGCTTTACCTAATTCTGCATACACCACCTGCATATTGTCATAGAGTTATGAGCAGACTGCACTGACAGTAGTATTGTCTCCCTGGACTCTGTATACGTAGGTTGTTGCTCTGATGAAAACAAGAACAGCATAGAGTGGATCATGACCATGTAAAATCGATTCAACCCTCCGCCCCCCCCCCCCCCCCCCACGAAATGCATTTTGCTGATCGTTCCAAGACAGTTCTTCTGTCGTTGTTTATTATTATTGTTATAGTGCGTCTCCCCGTAAAACAGAAGTGAAGGCAATGATCAGGAGTCGATACAGTTAACCCACAGCTCCCATCAGAGACACCAAAGGGAAAGAAACACAAACATGAAATCACCAGACCCTTATGGAAACATCAATAGCGGAAAGCCAAAAGGACAGTTACTTTCCCATTGGCTATCCAAAACAAAATAATATAAGCGATACAAACACTCAAAAACAAACCATAACAAAAATAAACCGCGGCAGAAGAACCGCATTGGAACGGTCAGTGAAACGAATTCCACCGGGGGTCTTAAATCGAGAGACAATACTACTGTCAGTGCAGTCTGCTCATAACTCTATGACAATATGCAGATGATGTATGCAGAATAAGGTAAAGCGGCGTAAAACAGTGACACCCGTGAATAAAAAGTTTGAGTGTTCTGACTTATCAGTTTCGATGTGGAAACCAGACATTTCGAAATTTGCGACACAAACCAGCCAAAAAGAAGAAAATATGATAAAGTACCACTCACCGCAAAATGGCTGACGTAGCTCACAAACTGACGCTAGATGCATATGCCTCGCCTGCTTTGGTTGCCCTTCTTCCATTTTTTTTTGTTCTGTGGGCATTATTTTATACATATACAACCCACCAACATATACATGGCAGTGACGTAGCTATTTTTTTTTTTTTTTTTTTTTGTTTATTTGCCGTTAGATAGAGTAAATTCTGCTCTGTTCATAGGAAAAAACGTGGTGGCATTGAAAGTCACGAAAAAAAAGAAACAATGAAAAAAAAAAAACCTGAATTCTCGATTTCTTCGTATTATGTTATATCTGACGACATTGGCTCGTAAGTAGAAGTAAAAAATGGCTTTATGGAGTACAGAAGATGTATAAGACAAGGCAAAAATCGGCATCACGTGAACAAGTCCGTGAAATGAACAACCCAACCCTCTTAAACCCGACTTTATATTGAGAAAACTGGGGTTAACTGGGGTTTACATTATTTTTCTTATTACTTCTCCAAAACATAGGTTGTGAGTACTCGTTAGAAGCGCCTAAATGAGGTATGTTTGCGGTATAAATAAGAAAAAAAATCACGGATTTTAATCTGAAAAGTAGCCATTTTGGAGATGTAAAAATGCACTATGTCGCACGGGTGTTTTATCATTCAAAACATTCTGTATCATAACATAGGAGCATTTAAAAACTTAGCCAAAACCCGGCTACACTTTGATTTCTTTGGTCAATTCGTGTTATCACTGCTCGCTATCTAGATATCTTTATCAACGGTAGTGCAAATAATTGTAACTTGACAGATTTTGTTCATTTGAATCAAAATGTAGAATTTGTATTGCTGAGACTGAAAATGTGTTCGGTATAAATGATACAGAATGTCTTTAGCATCACCAACTAACGCTGGTTGACTGATTTCCCGATATTAATTTAATATCATTCGCTACTATTCTACATAATACAGGGCTTTCAAATTTAGTTCGCAGCCTCTGCGTTGTAATCGGTAACGAAGCTACGTGCATTGTATCGAAATATTAATATTTTTCTTTTTCGCAAAAGATGTGACGAAAGTTGCATAATAGCTTTTGGATTTCATTATCGTTATTCACAATTTATCGGCCAGAACACCAGCCAAAAACGTGTAGTTACATAGGAAGACTGAACCAAAGTAAAAATACAGGTGAATTTGTGTTGGATGCCAAATTTCTTTTGGGGTCTATTTTTCAATATTCCGTTTTTTCAAACTTTTTCTTGCAACAGACGAAGCCGCACACCAATAAAGTGGTCCGTAAGACAGATGTCAGTATTGGGCAACACAATACAACAGTTAGATTAACGTAAAAACAGTTTCTTACCTGCAGCGACGAACTGTCAGCCGCCATTTTTCATCGAAGCCTATGCGTCCAAAATACGAAGCCTATGCGACCGCTACGCAGCCTGTGCGTATGTATTGACCAGTGTGGTATTGTGTTTTATGTCCCATATCTCTTTTAAAATATAGTCACAACTTGCTCTGTTTGTTTGTTTTGCCTTAGGTAACATCCTACCTAGTTTTCTTCCTCTAAAGTTAAGTATGCCATCTGCAGCAACTCTTTAATGAAAACCTTCTATTTCTGAGAATTTTGCATCTTGGATTTCAATAAGTCATATTTTTTTCTTTTGAGTTACTCAATGGATTCTTTTGAAATTAATCAGAATATAAGATTTTGAGAATATAAAGGACTGACTAGGTTTGTGTGACCTTTACCTTATCTTGAAGGTCACATGGTCTGTGAGATTTTCAAAATTGAAGCGAATGTTTGTGTTTATTTGGGGATTATTAAATTCAAATCCTGTGACATTTCATTGACTTACCCATATATCTATATCATTGGAACTTGCCTTTGAGCTTAGATTTTGGTGACCATGACCTCATTTTCTAGGTCAAGACAGGCTTGATATCTACAATTGCACTCATATTACTCTTTAGTCGAGCTGTCACTTAAATTATGCAGGATTACACCAGACTTGGCTGGATTTAGCATCTGGACATGTCTCTGAGTTGGTTAGATGTTCTGGGCCTTGTTTTCAGGGTCACCACAGAACAAAATAGGTCAAATTTTTAAGCTTCGC